>CM062818.1:1926314600-1927686267 GCA_031772625.1 Pinus tabuliformis | reverse complement strand
TTATGAGATTGATCAACGATATAATGTCTTAATACAGATACATGAAATACATTATCTAACTTTATGCAAGTGAGGTGGCAGTGCAAGACGATAGGCGACAGGTCCAACTCTTTCCATGACTTTAAACAACTATTCCCTATGAACAAAATATGAAATAACAGAATATTACAGCCATTGCAGAGACAGTAAATGCTTCTAGAATTACACTTCATTATCCTGTGATAAAAATTCATGAATTTTATAAATTTAATTGAAAGAACCAATGAAAGTACTTACCTGAAATCCTACGGTCGATGATGCCTCAAACTACTCCTGCTTCAGTTATCAAAAGAATGAAACCACCCAGCCAAACTGAGCAGAACCTCGCTACTCAGTCCAGTAAACTTCTCAGTTGAAGCAGACTGTTCCCCTGTGCCCAGAAACCTCAGACAAGTAAGGCCCAACTCTTCCTAATGATAAACAAACTCTGTGTATAAGTTTTTCTCTTGTTTTTCCTCCCCCTACCTCCAACCATCCCTTCCTTCTTATATGTTTCCATTTACCGACATCCTCCATCACCGTGTCTAAATTATGATACGTGTCGATTTTTATAAACAAAATCTGATTTGATTTTATCTGCATATCTTAATTTGAAATAAAGTTTATTTATTTATTTTAATGATTTAATTTTAATTTATTTCATTTTTAATTTTTAATTTAATTAATTTTATTTAATTTCATAAATATTAATTTACTATAAGTGGGTCATTACAATGATGAGAGGAGATTCTCATCAATTTATATAATCCTCTAAGGGTTCGATTTGCCTAATTAGACCAAATGATGCCCCAACTAATAAAATAATGTGCAAAAATAACAATAACATTATTTGGTGGTAAGCCCACCAAGATAGCTCCATAATACAAAAACAAGACTTTCAAGAGGGCAAAATGATAGATACAATAGGTCGAAGGGTCCTTGAAGAGGCCTAGTGGAGTCCAATATGTGCTAGAACGAATGGATGGGCTCCAAACATAGTGATAAAGGGGGTGGCCCCTTCATATCCAAGCAAATGACCTGTGGTGCTTCCAACTAGCTGTGGGGGCACAAAAACAACCTCATGGGTCTCCAAATGGATCAAACAAGCATGTATCCCATCTGTAAGAGCTGGAAAAATGATGCAAGCCCTCCCTTTGTCTCCCATGGTGAGACACATCCTTATCAAGGCCCTGGATCAACTACTAAGTGTGTGGTGCAAGAGTATCGTTGGGTGGGCAAGGTGGTTTAGGCGCATCATCATTGTCAAATAAATGTAACATGAGCAAGAAATTGAAGGATCCCATGATGTGGCAATTTGTTATTTGCTATGGTGGAAGCCCATGGCTCTCAACGCCCACCCTACAAATGCCAATATGACCCTCTAGAGAGCTTGGCTCCCATATAGGGAGACCAAACCCAACATGAAGACCCACCTACAACCCTGTATAAGACCCAATGCGCCCCATCACCTTTCAGTACAACAAATCATTACTGCAATTGAGTAAATGAGCTTACAAATCACGGAACCAAATGGACACTTCATAATGGCATGCCTTTCCATAATGGGCTTAACAATGTACAAGTGTCTCCAAGTTCAAGAAGAAGGTTAACCAAGGACCCTATTAGGTGGTTTCAACCTCTAAGGGGAGTGACATGTCTATGGTACATCCATCAAATGGTAGGTGGCATGTGATATAATGATGGAATGAAGTGGGGCATCAAGGGAAGGCTCCAAGCCACATGCCACAGTACAAGGGTAGCCATAATAAGGGAAGCCCACACTTGGGTGTATGAATATAGGAGGGAGCAATCGTGGTACATGAGTTACCCCGGCCTTTGTTTTTCCACCCTTCTTCATATGCCTTTTTCCTTTTATTGATTTTTCTTTTTATAATTGCTCGGGGCTCTAGGGGATGAGAGCATGATGTGCGAGATATAGCAGAGAATACCCCCTTTAGGTGGGACAGTTCATCGCCCATCGGGAGTTGGTACAATCATGGGTTCCTTAATGATGTAGGGGGGCAATATAATGGGCCCTAGGAACCAAGGTGATGGTCATAATGATAGGGGTAGAGCTCAGGTTTTCCTTTTGCCTATGTGCTAAATGTTTTATGTCTCGGACATCTTTTGCATTTTATGACACATTCCTTGTTTTAAGTGGTCAATTATGCTTTTGACTTTCTTTTTAGCTGCATCAACCTCCGGCGCATCATTCCAAGCCCGACCAAAGTGTGGACAAGGGAAGGGTGAGGTTAACTCCTTGTGGACCCAATGGACAAATGTGGACCTACATGGGAAATATGTGGAAAGGGGTTATAATGAGTGGAGGGGAGTGATGCATGTGGTGTCGGGAAGCAAGACCACACAACCAAAATCAGGATTTTCTATGTAGTGGTACTCCTAAAACTACATAGGATTTGATTTGCATTGTTCATTTTCAACATCCCGACCAACTTATCTTACATTTCCTTAGAAGCTCCCAAATATGAAATATAGGCAACCAAATGCTTTTGAATGGAGTCAATCAAAATTTTCTTAGCTTTGACCTCACCTTTTCTATACTTTGTCTAACAGCAACAGATGCATTTGAAGGAGGCTCTACCACTTTCCCTTGCACATAATCCAATACTTCATGCTCCTCCAAGGTCAGGTCCAAAGTCATCTTCCATGCATGATAGTCAGACTTGTCATTGAGCTTATCCTCAGTCTTGAAATATGAAGTAGTAGCCATGGAGACTAGTCCTTGTCAACAAATATCTTGGTGATTGCTTGATCTCTTGCTTGGGCTTGTCCTCACCTGAGCTCTGATACCATGTTAATTTTAGATAACAATGGTATGTTCTATGCTTGCAACAGTTACTTCAATGTACTTTTATTATCCCAATGTCAATTCCACCTCAATTTCCAATAGTAATCACATTAACCATTAATTCACATTGACAGTAACTATATATAGAACATAAACAATAAATGTAGAAGACAAGACAAGACAAGAGAACACCAATATTTGGCTAACGCTAGGAAAAACCCCCAGATGGGGAAAGCCCTTAATTAATCCTTCTTATTATCAAATTTTCAACAGAGAGAGAATGTCCAATAAAGTACAATGAAGACAGTCAAAGTTAATGTGACTTGACTTATATAAATTGCCCAAACCAATGAAAATTTGATCAGCTTGATGAAGGACTGCAATTCTAAAACCGCAGTCAATGGTCAAAACAACAGTTAAACTTGCCCTCTTGAGCTTGGTCAACCTTAGTCAAACTCGGCCTTCCTTGGTGGTCAAACAACAGTAAAAACAGTCAAAAAATCAACAATCAAACCCAATCAAATAATGAATTCAACCTGCAGTGAAAACAATCTTGCAACTTTGTGGTCAACCTTGGTCAAACAACTCCTATTTGCTTCGGTTTTTGTGCCAAATAATGCGGCTTGCTTGGAAAAACGTATCCCTAGTCAAATTACAGTAAAACAGTCCCTTAAGGTCCAAATTCAATGTCGGTCAAAGTCTCCTAAAAAATAGAAAGTCAACGTAGGTCAAATAACCTCTAAAACTCACATGTGTGGAAGAACACGCTGTCTCAGACTTGTACAACCCAATAAATGAAGGAGAGAGAAGAATATGTTGTGTTGTTGATGTGTCAAATGAGGATGAGGGTCTCCTTTATTTATATGTGATGATGGGGGTTCAATTAGTCTAATTGAGCCCAAGCCGACCTTGACCAATTGCGCTCTTGTGGGCTTGACTTCAAAAACATATTTCTCCTTATCCGAAGTCAATGCTTCCAAGGTGGATTTTGGACCTCTTGAAAAGAGGAATTTTGTTCAATAATAATTTTGAGCCAATGAGTTGGCCAAAGTGGAATTTGACCATAATTGCATGTTTTAACACAACATGAGCTCTACCCCTATCATTATGGCCATCACCCTGGTTCCTAGGGGCCGTATATTAGCCCCCTGCATCATTAAGGAACCCATGGTTGTCACAATCCCTGGTGGGCAATGAATTGCCCAACCTCAAGGGGGTATTCACTGTTATATCATTCACATCATGCGCTCATCCCCTGCAGCCCCAAGCAGTTATAAAAGAAAAATCAACAAAAGGCAAAAGCCATATGAAGAAGGGTGGAAAAACAAAGGCCGAGGTAACTAGTGTACCACATTTGCTCCCTCCTGCATCTATACACTCAAGTGTGGGCTTCCCTCATCGTAGCTACCTTTGTACCATGGCATGTGGCTTGGAGCTTTCCCCTGATGCCCCACTTTGTTCCATCATTATACCACATGCCACCAACCATATGACGAATGTACCATGGACCTGTCATTACCTTAGAGGTTGAAACCACCTTATAAGGTCCTTGATTAACCTCCCTCTTCAACTTGGACACACTTATACACCCTAAAGCCCATTATGGAAGGGCATGCCACTATAAAGCGCCCACTTGGTTCCATGATTTGTGAGCTCATTTGCTCAATTACACTAATGATTTGCTATACTGGAAGGTGAGGAGATGCATCAGATCTTATACAAGATTGCAGGTGGGTCTTCATCTTGGGGTTTGGTCTCCCTATACGAGGTCCTAGCCCTCCGGAGGGTCTATATGGCATTTGTACGGTGTGAGTTGAGAGCAATCGGCCTCCACCATAGCAGAAAGCAGATTTCCATGCCATGGGATCCTTCAGCGCTATTCATTGCTTGCTCATGTTCCATTTACTTGATGATGATGATGCAACTGGGCCACCTTGCCTAGCCGACTACACACTCGACAGTTGTTCCAGAGCCCAGATGAGGTTGTCTTTTACCATGGGAGACAAAGGGAGGGCTTGCATCATTTTTCCAACCCTTGCAAATGGGATAAAGGCTTGTTCGATCCATTTGGAGACCCATGAGAATGATTTTGTAACCCCACAACCACTTGGGAGCACCACAAGTCATTTGCTTGGAGATCAAGGGGCCACCCACTTTATCACTATATTTGGAGCCCTTACACTTATTTTGGTACATATTGGACTCCACTAGCCCATCCAATGGCCCTCCCAGCTATTTATCTATCATTTTGGCCCTCTTGAGAGCCTTATTTTTCATGTTGTGGAGCTATCTTGGCGGGCTTGTCACCAAGGAATGTTTTTTTTTTTTTTTTTTTTTTTTTTTTTTTTTTTTTTTTTTTTTTTTTTTTTTTTTCTGAATACGACTAATTCTATTATCATACAAAACAGAGATACATATAGAGTACAGTGGGCAAGGCTATGGAGATTTACCTATCAGCCTTCTTCTTGCCCTGATTACAGTTCCAAAATTGAGCAAAATCAAAAATTGGAATTTGATACTCGGCCACTGAAGACACATAGACTCTGAACAGACACCAGGACCATGGACTGACCCAGACAAAGACAGACAGACACATGAACAATTACATCCGACACATTGACATAGATGCCGATGCCACTTGGCAGAATCATAAACAGAAAACCCAAGAAATGCAGCTGAGGTTACCGGGAGCGAGCTCATTCTTCATCGGTGGTATAGGGCACCTCTTCTACTCGGCACCCGAAACGGAGAGAATCATCGGAGTCTGAGAGAGGGATGACCGCGCCAGAGGTCCCTCCCTGTGCTGGCCTGCTTGGACCCGCAAGCACTGAAGGACCGGCGGCAAGGACGCAATCCTTAGCTGGGCGCGCGAGGTCAATTTCGAACTCTCGTCCAGGGGCCAGACGACTAGTTCCTGCCCCAATCGGAAGGCACGCGATGGGGGATTCCTCTCTACTGTAGCGTTGCCAATCTGGTGAAGGCTCTGCCCCTCGCACAGGATGGCTTGCTACAATAATTGTCTCTGCCTCCGCGCTTTGAGAGACTCCAGGCTCAATCATAATGGAAATTACCAGAGTAGAATTGGCTTGAGGGCAAGGGAGCCTATACCTGAGCGTGGGATGCTCCGTCTGACCCTCCTCTGATCGAGTGCTTCTACCAGCACGTCCGCCACCTTCCTCATTGCTTCCTTGGAACCTCTGAGGCACTGACGTGACTTCAATGGAGGAGGAAGGCGAATTGTGGCCTTGCCGCTGCGTGGAGGCCCTGCCTCTGGTTCCCCCTCGCCTGCTGCACATGCACGGCCTCTCCCTCTGCATTTCTGGCTTTTCCAATTGCACCCTCACGCAGGCACCCGGAGCTTCTTCAGCGCTTAGGACAAACACAATCTCAGCGCAGTTGCAGGGCGTGCTCGTCCCTTGCCCTGAAACCGGCAGAATGCACTTCTCCTCTTTCTCCTCTGAACGCAGCAGGGCATCAACGTAATGCCATCCCACATTCCTCTGCGGAACAAACCCTTTCCCGTTAAAATGCTCCATGGCACCGTTAGCCAAGCAACTCGCGCGAGCTGAGAAGACAGGCATTAATGCCTTCGGCCGTCGGATTGCATGCGGGTTGATATCCCGCCTCACCTGGTACCTCCTGTCGTCACGGGCCTGCCACCTGCCCACGTGACCGCTAACGCCATCAACACGTCGTTCCTGCACCCGCATCCGGGAGGGTGAGATCCTTCTGCGCCAGGGAAATGCAGTCATTTTTAAGCTTGTCATCTTCTGATGTATCCAGAGATCCTGCGAAATATAGAATGCACTGAGATGCTCCTTGGTTGGCTAGTCTATCTGCCACTTTGTTCGTTGTTCTTCTTACGTGCTTGAAGGTTATACTTTGGGGATTTTGTAGCTTTTCCTCCAATGATTCCAGTCTGCTTAGTAGCCTCCAGCTCGTGGCTACCTTGACAGCTGGCGTGCCTGCCTGAATTCTTTGAGCGGCATTGATAAGAATTAAGGAATCTCCCTCCACTTCCAATGGGAAGTAGCTATTTTGTTCTGCAAGGCATATGCCCCTCCATAATCCTTCTAATTCAGCTACATTGTTGGTGTCTTTGCCAAGTGAGCCATAGAAGATCTGCATTATTGCCCCTGTATGATTTCTGAAAATTCCTCCATAGCCCGCGTGCCCTGGATTACCTTTGGCTGCTCCATCAAAGTTTAACTTGTAGGTGGCATTTGCTGGAGGGGACCAGCTGGTAGGAGAGGCGATGCTGTTGGAGGTTCGGGTGCTTTCCTTCGTTATTGCTGAGAGGTTCAAATTCCATGCCTTCAGAATCCTGCGTTCCATTGGAGAGTCTGGCATATCTGCATCTGACCAGGTTTTGATGGCAAGAGTTTCTTGCAGGTGTTTGTTTAAGATCAGCCATAAGGCATCGATGGACCGGGAGGAATTGTTAAAGATTCTATGATTTATGTCACCAAGGAATGTTATTTTGCACATTATTTTATTATTAGGGGCATCATTAGGCCTGATTAGGCAAATCAAAGCCTTAGAGGATCATATATATTAATGACAAGATTGATTCATTCCTCATCATCACTTGGATTTATCTCTCTCTTCTTGAGAATTTCGTTGTAACTATTGATGGACGAATTGGAGAAATATTGATGCATTTCAATATTTGGATATCTTTTTTTGGTCCTGGAGCTTCAATTTTGTCTCTCTTTGATGATTGGATATATTCGCTATACTTGTAAGTACTTTTTCATGGTTTATCTCTCTCTTATATACATGATTAATGTATGGAATTTCTGCTCATGAAATCTCAAATTCTGCCCTAAATGAATGTGAATTTGTCAAATTTTGATCTTGTGAGGGTATGGCATATGTTACATGTTCGGGTATAGTGAATGAAAGTTCCTAGGGGTAAATAATCTCCATAATTGCCTTGAGAAATCATCAAATTGTTGGAGTAAGAAGTATAAATTCCTATGGTAACCTAGTAGTTGCCTCTAGGGCTATGCGAAGTTCCCAAAGGACTCATAAATTGAGTAAAAGCACTCTAAAAATTGAAAGCACATTGACTTCGTTCTCCCAATAGGCTAGGCAAGATCTTATCCTTGGTGATCACCTTAAAAAATCATTTCTCACCTCTTCTCCTTTTCTCTAAGCCATAACCCTAGAGGTCTCCTAGGGCATCAAGCGGAATCTTCTTGAACCATCCATTCTAAGTGCGAGTTGGACTATAACTGCTTTGGGGTTTTCCCTAGGCCCTCACAAAGTTTGAAGGATTTTCCACGGCTAGAATTGGAATTATCCTAAGCCCTAGCTACAACTTCATTTTTGTCCCTGGGTTTCTTTGGTTAGTGGCTTCCTTAGGGGTCATTGCACTAAAAGCTCAAGTTAATTTCAATTTTACTGACCCTCTTCTTCTCCCTTGCTTGGTCTAGATCTTTTGATTGAAGTTTCACCCGAAACCCTAGGCCTTCCTTGGGTCCACTTGGGCTTCTTTGTTGTCCCACACCTTCAACATTTGTATTTTACAAGATCACTTTAGAAACCCTTTTCCCTTAACGATATTAGGTCAAGGGCATCCCTTATCAAGGAATATCTTTAATCCCTAAGTCTAGGCTTCCTCCCAAGCCTTTCTTGGACAGCCCTATACCTTGCTTCTTGAGCAAGTAATCCCTAGCATCTAAGTCTCTCCTATGAATGGGCTCTTGAAATCACTCTACCTCGATCTACCATTTGTAGTATTTTTCCTTATACCGAGACTCCTCCCATCGGTGAAAGTCTGTAAAGAGCAGGGGACATTCACTGAGGTGACAGTGGGTCCTTGTCCCAATGTTGCCACTTAGTCTAGTAGTTGCCCCTTTGGAACCCCTCCAAGAACCCCTACTAGATTGAGTGGTAACATTTTTGGCACTGTTGTCGGGGACACGAGACGTGTGTCTTATTTCCTTTACACGAATATTAACATATCTACTGGCGACTCCATTGGAGGAATGAAGTCCTAGTTCCTCATTGAACTTCAAAGTCAATGATTGTAGGCTAAAGCAAGCATTTGTAAAGGCAATTTAATTCACCCTGGCGACTCCTCATATGATCAACATAGAATACTCAACACAATGTGGGATTGGGCAGCAAATCACCCAGCATTGGATATTAAATGGGTTCTGGGATACCCAAATGCCATTAATTGTAATCATAAGGAACCCTTAACAATGTTTGATGGTGACCCATTTACAGCGGTTGACCATGTGGCTAATTTCAAGGCATATACCTCAAAGGTCAACATGGTTCAAGAAGATATTCTTATTTTATGTTTCTCGCGTCTATTGAGACGAAATTTGGGGGTTGGCTTGAATCATGCAAGCCTAAAAGTATCCCTTATTTATTTACTTTAGTTGATCGCTTCCTAACACATGAGAAGCTCAAACTGCAAGTGGTTGAAGATGCCATCCAAAGCCTAAATTCATTTAAATCATTGGACATGGGGACTTTCCACGTTACTACTCACTTGGTACTTGTTAAACATCATGGGCGGTTGCCCAAGTTTGATGGAAGTAATGTTGATGCCAAAAGTTATTCTTTTGCACATTAAAGTAAATTTAGCGACATCTTTGGCTAATTCGAACTCTTAGAGGTTCATATAAATAGAGCAAAGCATCATTTGTATCAATCATCATCATCACTTCTTGGATCTCTCTCTTGGGAATTTCACACTTTTTCCTTGGATGGTCTATTAGAGCTCTTTTGATGCATTTCGATATTTTTGGGAGCTAAAAATTTTGTTTTCTCTTGGAGTTGCTATCTTGATCTTGGATTGGATATATCTCTTGCTATTTTGTCAGTACTTTTATGCAAAAAAAAAATTCATGTAATGACATCTAATCTGTGGAAATCTTGCAACTAGCTAGTTTTTTTATGCCCTAATTATTGAATATCATTGAAAAGATTGCTAGATTGCAAATTTGTGCATGTTATTCATTGAATGGAAAGTAGATGAATGTTCCTAGTGGAATACAGCTTGTTTTTATACCATAAAAGTCCATTGATCTAGGGTGGGTAAATGGTAAAGTGTGATAGCTAGGGAATCACATTTCAGCCTCCTTGAAGACAAATTTTAGCTAAATATCAAATCACATAGACTCCATAGCCCAAGGGTAAGGCACTAATCCGAGAAAACTTGGTGATCGCCCTCTTTTTCTTCTCCTTTTCTCCTCTTTCTAAATTTTGGCCCTAACCCTAGACGGCTAGCTAGGGCTTGATGTGAATTGCATTGGAGGGGTGACTTTGGGAAACCGTTTGGATAGGTTACTGCGCTGGTGTCTCCCCTAGTGATCCTCCAATTTTGAGGCAATTCCCATGGTTGGTTTGTGAGAAATCTCAAGCCCTAGTCACATTTCTGAAAATCATCTTGAATGTCTTGGTTGGTGGTCTTCTTGAGGGTTTTTGCACATAGTATTCAGTGGAATAAATCATTCAAAACCCTTTCCCTACACCACCTTGACCTAGTGAGCTCCTTGGAGGGTCTCCTCCCACGATTATTCATAAACCCTAGGTCTCATGTGGTCCCATTCTAGGTTTCTCAAGTGCAGCGAAAGCCTATTCAAAGGTATTAAAGCACCATACAAATCTTCTTGAGAAGTCCTTATCATATTTGGAGCCTTGACCTTAGGCATCCTTGTTTTGTGTTGAATATCAATAACCCTTAGGTCTAGGTCTCCTCATAGGTCTTTCTTGGAGATCCATTAGCTTCTTTTGAAGCATTAAGCCTTCATTTTGAGCCTCTCCTTTGAATGGGCGTTAGAAACCACATCATACCTTATCATTGATCCTATCATTTTAAGAGATCTCCCTCATACCAGGACTCCTCCCATCGGTGAAAGTCTGTAAAAAGCAAGGGACACTGACTGAGGTGACAGTGGGTCTTTGTCCCATTGTTGTCATTTGGTCTAGTAGTTGTCCCTTAGGTACTAAGAGCAACAGAAGTTTGCTTCTTACTTGTCCATGATATCATAGCAGAACCCAGGCTAAAACAGAAACCAGAAGTGCTCTTTCTATCTTCAGTGCATCCAGCCCAATTAGACTCTTTTAAACCATACAACTGCAACTCTCCATTAGAAACATATCTCAAACCATAAACAATGGTGCCACTTGTTGTCCTTTGAGAAATATCTTTAATAAAACAAAAGGTTGTTCTTTAAATACATATGGTTATTTTGATTTTAAATGTGATGGATAAGAAGAATATAGAGAAATATAAATGATTTAATATTCAGATAGAGTATTTCACCATTTACAAGTAGAAATTGAGAAAATTGTGTTTTCCTAATTAACAAAATATAATCAAGTCATTTCAGAAATCTTGTGCAATTTAAATCCAAAGAGGAATTTACAAGAACAGACAGTCCTGTAAATTAATCTCTTAATTAAACTACAACTTCACAGCGGATTCAAAATGAAACTGAAATTCAGTTAAATTTTCAATCGGATGACTGTAAATGAAATAAATTATATGAGGAATACATATTGAAAAACATTAGAAAATAACTCACAGAGAGACAAGCCATATGAAGTAAATCCATAATCTTTTATTCAATCAAAAATGCTCCAGCTTAGTACAAATCTATCTGGTAACTAGCTCAAGGGTGCAACCTGTTAGAGTCGGTCCTTACAGCCCTCCGTCAGAGATCTTTTTGCTTTTGCATATCATTTTTAGGTGTCTCGCTCGTTCCACTTCGTTGCATTTCGCTAGGGGCATGCCATTGACTGACGAGGGGGTCTGGTTGTCTTGTGTTTCCTCATGCTTGTCCCTGCAGGGTTAGTCAAAAATTTCTCAAAAATCACCGAAGTACATGATCATTGCATTCATCGTCATAAAAGATTAGTTTCGTTAAAAAGTCTTTAGTCCTAGAGTCTAGGGTTGTCAGTCCTTTGCATACACATAATAAAAGCCCGCAGGCCATGAGGTTGGTTTCAACTCATTTAATATTTTTCTCAGAAAGCATTTAAAACATTTTTAGTCCAAAACTCTGTTTTGGAACTAAAAATTGTTATTGTAAATAATTGTACTTGTTTCATTTCAAAAAGCTTCAGAGCAAGCCTCTGATCTTCTCCAAAGCCAAAATGCCGGATCCCTGCAAAAATCAACAAAATATTATCAGTCCAAACCTCAGAAAAAGCAAGAGAAAGTCAAAAAGCAGCATTGTATTAAAAGACCAAAGATGTCAAAGTGCCAAACATTATAAAGTGGGTTATTGAATCAATTTAAATCAAATCTGATTTGGTAAGATATTTTGTTCACATATAAAAGGGGAAACAAGTCCATTTGTTCAAAAATTCCCAAGGCAAAATCGTGTTTGAGTTTTTGAAGGCCGAAACCGTGTTTGCATACTTGTGGACAGCGTTTGGAGGTGTGCGCTACGCGTTGGGTCTGTGCGCTACGCACACAGGCGTGCGCTACGCACTGGGCCTCACTGGCCAGTGTAAAAATACACAGGCGCTACGCACACAGGTGTGCGCTACGCGTTGGGTTTGGGCGCTACGCACTCAGTCACAGCACCAAAATTTTTTGTTAATGCGTCCAGATCTTGCCAAATCGACTCCAAAACTTGCAAGTAGGTGTTTCATGGCTGCTCAGTCAATTTTAAATTGTTCGTAGTATGTTTGAGGTGGGAAATTTGATGTATTGGGTGTAGAAAAATGAAACCCTATGCTCATACCAAAATCATTCCTTAGGGTTTTTAAAAAGACATGTGAGTGGCTTTGTGAAGATTTTCCCATTCTCCATTGGTGAAATAACTCATTTGTCAAGTTTTAGCCAACATCACAAAGGGTGCACTTCACATTTTTGTTCATTTGTCAAAACTGTCCTTGTGATCAAAACAGTGACTGTTTTATGCCAATACACTGAAAACAGAGTTATTACCATTATGGCTTGGTTCTTATGATGTTGTGGTAAACATATGTGGGTTTTGGGTATGCATTGAAATTCTGATTTCACCACCCCTATATCAACATACATATTGCAGACATTGTGTTTTCAAAGCCATGTCAGACACAGATTCAGTTTATGAGCAGGAGAATGACAGTGATTCCACAACAGAGGGTAATGTGCCACGGAGGCCTCGCAGAGGTGGCAAAGGTGGTAAGCATCTCAGGGAAGAGCCCACTTCTTTGGTTCAATTGCAGGCTTGCCCGCTTGCAATGGATTGTTTTCGCTATCAGTCATGCTATCACTATTGTGAGCTAATTTCACAAATCCAGCATCATCGTGAACTAGCTCGCTTGTTTGTTCTACATTTACATGATGGCCATGTAAACCTCGCCGGAGTTGATTTCATTTTGTCACTAGAGACTATTGCAGAGGCCACTGGGATACCAAATATTGGAGAGCAATGGAATAAGCGTCAGCAGTTAGAGAAATCCTACTATGAGCCATACATCAAACCCGGGTATATGAGGCATTTGAGCAGGGTATTTCCTTTCCAATACCTGAGTGATCAGTTTGCACCTTTGATGAAACTCATCATTCGGTATTTCAGTTGTGAGGGCAGATTCTCGCGTCTTTATGCGTACCATGTCCATTTGTTGATGCATTTCACAAGGGTACGTTTGATGAACATTCCATACTTCATGTTTCGCAACATAGAGAGGATGGTTGTCTTAGTACAAAAGAAGACCCCAGCACAGCAGCATAGAAGTATTTATCATTACGCGTTGATCAAGATCGTAGTGGTTCATCAGTTGGCACAGCAGGGCATTACTTGGGAGGATTTTATTTCTCGTGACTTTTTCACAGCGCCACAGCCACCTCCAGAGATAGTTCATGATGAGGGAGAGCCTTCACATCAGTTTGACATTCCTGAGACCGAGCATGTCAATGCTCCAGCATATGTGACATATCAGCGAGGCCACAGGGCCTTATTTGCAGCTACATGACGACTACTATCTCCACATGGTGTGGAAGGGGTCTCGACTTCTTCTTCAGTACAGGTACAGGTTCAGGACAGAGGCAAGAGGTCAATTTATGAGGAGGGCCATTCAGGTGGTCATGATGTTGATGTTGCATTGAGTGATGTGGATAGGAGCTCTCCTAGCTTGAAGCTAAAAGAGATCATCCAAGAGCAGAAGGTCGAGATTGACAGCTTGAATGAGAAGCTACTGAAGGCAGAATGTCTGATCAAATACTTGGAGCAGCGCAATAAATAGCTAGAGGATGAGCATACACTTATAGAGCTGCGACAAATCCATGAAGACCGAAGGTTGGCCCGTAAAAGACCTGGTGATTTGACACCTGTTGAGCGGCAATTTTGGCTTGAGAAAGTCAATCGACATCTGGAGGAGTTGTTGGCAAAGGCCAATAGAGACAAAGACATGCTTCGTCACATGAAAAATCATTATTGGGCTCGCATGCATGTCGGCAAAGCAAAAATGAAGATTTTGAAAAGGAGGTTGAGCAAAGCACTAAAACGGCGAAAGAGGCTAGATCCACTTCGAGTTTTGGCCGAGGCTTCGCTAGCTGAGCATGACACATGATGGAGGGTCTTCGCTCCGAATTTGAGCAAATTCGGAGAAATTTTTGTCATTTTGAAATTTTTGGTCCCAAAAACAGTTTTTTCCGCTCTATGAGTAGCGCGTCGGCGCGCTCGCTTTTGATTGGGACACTTGCTGGAGGAAAACTTTGTATTTTTGGGTTTGTCATGGTAAGTTATGCATGCTCAGTTATTGCCGAAGCATTTCATCAAGTTCTGGATGATCAAAAGGCCTAAAAACACCATGAAAACCACCTTGCTGCCACCTTTTGCAACAACAGGAAGTACTTCTGGGAGAATGCAATTTTGAGGGGGCAAATGAGCTCCAAATTGGGAAATTCCACTTGGGCTGGATAGTAGACATCCAGAGCTTTCCAACCAGCTATTGTGAGCTTGATTTCAATGTCGGGAAGTGCCCCAAAAACAGGCTGAAAGGTGCGCTACGCATAGGAATCAGGGCGCTACGCATAGAGGTTTTTGGTCCAGTTTTCATCCTCCAGCTCAGGAATTCGGCCAGTTTTCACCAGTTTCACTTCTTGATGTGATTTTTGACCCAACATGATGTAATTTGATGTGTGTAAGGTAACATGGCACTTATTTACCTTCTTCTAGATGATTCATTCACAAATTAGCAAGAAATTAATGTAATGAATCAGTTTCCTTCTTTTTAGAGGCAGGTTGTTTTGGTCACCTAGATTCTTGCTCCATGTTTAGAGTTTGTTCAAACTGCTCCTAGAAGGAGGAGCTCGACCCCTAGAGGTTAGGGAATGAGTGGGCTTGATCTATATATGTAAATTTTCAGTCAGTAGCACAGGTTGGACTCTTGGGAAGATTTTGGCACACTATTGTACATATTTTTCATATTTTGGCTAAGGAAAGATCAGAGATTTTGCAGCACCTGTTGGGATTCTTGTGGCTTTCAGTTCTTGATGGTGTTATTTCTCAGTTATTGTAAGTTTATTCATGTTTACATGTATGCCATTCCTTCTTATGCTTCTGAAACTAAATGAATGAGTAAATGAGGTTGAATTCATTGTTCATAGTGCTCTTCCTTTAAATTTGTTTAGTTTTACATGTTTTCGCCAGTTTGGAGAGGATCCATGTTCTCCTTTGCCCTCTTCAACTCCTTGTCGTTCTGATCCATCCATACACCTGATCAAAGGCATCAAGACTATTGCCTACCTCGCCCCAACTCGAATTCTGCAAAGATCTGACCTTAATCCCCGCACCCAAAATTGGTTTTCCCGTTTCTCCAACAAAAACTCAAAAATCTAAATCAAACTTTCCTATCTCTTTACTAGCCTAAAATCAGTATTAAATTTGAGTCATCTTAGCCCCTTTGAAGACCTTTTGCCGAGATAGACCCGGAGAGAGCCCTCTCCTGGAGCTTGGTTTGATGTGGCCTTGAGTTTTGCCCTCCTCAGCCTGAGGCAGATTTGAGCGCTAACACAACCCTAATTACTTCGACAGAATGAAGTATTTAAACAAAAATACAAATATTACAATCAATGCTTGAATGACGAGGCATGCTATTATTAATTAGAATTTAACATAAAGAGAAGCAATTCGGTCCAAAAGAGTGAATCTGAACATATGGCCCTGTTTTGATGGAAAATTGTTGTTGAGTGGCCACTATTCTGGTGCTGCGCTAGCCAAGCTGATCTGTCTTCTAATCCTGATATTCGCACAGCTTTTCCCACCGTTCTTCATTTGGAATGGATATTGTAGTTACTCTACGGTAGATCTGGATACTTAGGATTGTCTACTACCTATTTGTGGTAGACAAGTTCAGCAAGATGTGTGTTATGATGCCATGTAAAAAGACCATCAACGGACAAGAAGCAGCAAACTTGTTCTTTGGACAAGTCTAGTACACTTTGGGATACCAAGGAGCATCATTTCCAACAGGGATACAAGATTTCTCAGTGCATTTTGGACCTAAGTCACAGGGTTCGGCGAACCTGAAGCTTCAGGTTCGAAATTCGGCGAACCTGTAAAAAAATTTGAAGTTCGTTCAGGTTCGGCGAACCTGAAAGTCGAACCTCAAGCCGAATTCGAACCTCATCGAACTCCTCGAACCTCAACGAACTTAATCGAACCTAAACAAACCGAATCGCGAACTTAAACGAATTTTTGAGGTTCGATGGTTTTCTGGACGGTTTTCTTGACGGTTTTAGAGGAAAAACCAGGGGCCGCATACCGCTTTTTAGCACTTCTTCCCGCCAAATAATTCTTTATAAACAATCGCTGGCTACCGTTTTGGCATACACTGTCGGGTTGATTGAGGCTGAGCGTTTGTTTGTAGTGAGTTTGCAGACGTTTGGGCACACAGTGTGAGCTCGGCCGAGGCTTGCCGCTTGAGGCTTTGAGCAGTGGCACGACGCTGCACGCAGACCACCGACGCACCGCGGCTTTCTTTTGTCTCTTTGTTTTATTTCTTTTCTATCCTTGTAAAGATTTACGCGAAATGCTATTAACCATTTGTTTTATCCATTTATTTCGTTAGTGTCTCTGCAACAGTCAGGACTCTGCATCTAGCTTAGGTGTGATGATCCAATATATTTACTTACGGAAGTTGGACCCGATCAGTACTGGTAGCTATTCTAGTTGGTAGATTTTAGTATTTGTAAATGCTTTCAACTATCTTGAAGGTTCCACTATATGGTTGGACAATTTCTGGGTTATGGCCTGTATTGAGCATGCTAGGTTTGGCAATGTCACCTGGGCGTAGTCTCATCACTCTCTCGATCTTCTAACCATTGCCCCCTTTGCCTAATGTAGTCATTGTGTCTTTTGATTTTTTTGGTCCTAGCCTTCTTATTTTCTTTTCCGCTTATTTGGTCGTTAAAATTGGTCTAGATTACAAAACTGATTCTCTTATAAATAGTTCTGCTAATCATTCTGATATCTAGGTAGATCATATCAATCAGCGTTAAATATTTAGAAATCGAGGCAGATCATACCTACTGAGTTAGATCATATAAGGTTTTAATTTGTTTTTTTTAAATGAATTTAGGTCGATCATAGAAGCCAGTGGGAATAGGAACTTGATACCCATTTGGGGATTCTTACCACCCTTTTGTTTGCTGAACAGTGTGACAAGACTTTCAGGTTCTACAACCTGAACTTGTTAGAATGAAATTGAGCATGGATATAGATGTTTTTGCCGATATAGGACTTGGAAGGGAATGTGGTTCAAAATTGATTCTTGATAAGTCTCTGCCTACATCTTCCATTCCTTCCACATCAGTTCATAATAAGGCACACCATGGATATATTAAAACAGTGGCATTGCACTTTGTGAAGTGACATGCGTTCTACATCCCAGTAGTGAAGTGATTGTAAACCCATGTCGTTATATTTCTGACCATGACTATGCAAAACTGTAATATAATAGTAAATGAACCCCACATATCGACATATCAACAGTGAACTGCATGATACCTCTATATAGAGAGAGAAGCTTTGTCCTCAAAGAAAGCATGGCCGCACTGGAAACCCACATTTACCTTTCACCATTTACTAAGGCATTCATGAATAACCATTTTTCATAATGTCAAGATCTTGAGGTACATAAGCACAATGTGAAGGCACATGATAATGTCTAGTTTCTCTTCAAAGGAAGCATGACAATACAAAACACTGAAAACCCACATTCAGTATTCACCAGCGCATTCACGGCCAAAGAAGTTGCATTCAAAGGAATCATGTCAAAATGCGCTGAAGCCCCACATTTACCATTCACCAAGACAATTATGGCTAACAACTTTCAATGATGTCAAGATATTCAGGTACGTAATCACAATGTTAAGGCACATAATGATGTCTACTAATTTCACCTAGTATTGGTCTTTTGACATCATCAGTAGACATCATTATGATGTCATATATAGATATATATATATATATATATATATATATATATATATTGAAAAATATGTATAGTCGAACCTAATGTCGAACCTCATTCAAACCTGATCGGAAAATTCGAATTCGAATCGAACTTAATCGTTGTCGAACTCGAATTCGAACTCGAACCGTGTGACATAGTTTTGGACTACATTGTGGGAGAAGATGGACACGAAGTTGAAGAGATCTACAGCATTCCATCCACAGACAGATGGGCAGATAGAAGTAGTCAACAGGACTTTGGTGCGGCTTCTGAGAAGTTACAACCAGAAGCATCCGAAGACCTGAGATGAAAATCTAGTATATATACAACATTCTTATAATAGAGCGGTCCACACTTCTACAGGAAAGTCCCCATTTGAAACTTGTTTTGAGTATTTGCCACCTTCACCTTTGGATATTGCATATGGGCAGCAAGGAGGAGTGAGGGAAGACATTACAAGAGATGCTTTGAGGGCTGAAAAATTTATAGAGAAGATCACGCAGATCCATCTGCAGGTACAGGAAACACTGTACAAGTCGCAGGTGAAGTATAAGGCTAGGCATGATCAGCACAAAACAGAGAAATCATTCAAGGTGCGAGATAGAGTATGGCTACAATTGAACAAGGAGAGGTTGCAAGGGCCTAGTAAGAAAATCAAGGCTCTAAGGTATGATCCCTTTTAGATACTGGAAAAGGTGGGTGATAATGCATATCGACTCAGTTTACCACCATATATGTGCACTTACTCAGTTGTAAATGTACAGAATTTGTAATTCTCTGAGCCCTCTGTTGTACCTGTTTCTCGTAGGCAGTCCTTGGCTACAAAAACTACGCCAGGAAACCAACTCAACCAGCCTTTAGGTTCAAGCTGGCCCTTGAACCAGAGGGGGCTCCCTCAGTGGTTACGAGGCTTTATTTAACGTTGTTCACCTGTCACTGAACAGCAGCCTTTGAAGCACAATGGCCAAATTTATGGTTTTAATTGGGGGTGGTTGGCGATCAATGACAATCCTTATCCATGATTAAAGGCCTCTCTCACAGGGTCCCTTCAGAACGTGTCAGCTTCCAGCCTGACAAAATGACTTAGCTTTTCAAGGATTATGATAGAAGAATGTAAGGAGATTCCTAATAATTAAGTAGTCAGACAGACTTCTTAACAACTAGGGAAATTTAGATGTGTGTAGAAGATTTCTACAGCCCAACAAAAACATATTCAAAGGTAACAGAAGGCCAAAGTGAAACCGATTCCAAGAGGAGTTATTTCAAACAGATAGTCTAATAAGCTAATCTCTTTTAATGGCTATCAGAAAACATAAAGCAAAAACCAGTCAAAGAGGAGTTATCTTGGACAAATAGTCCAATAAGCTGATCTCTTTCTAAAGGTTATGATTTTGCAGGGAATTTCAGAGAGATTAAGACTTAATCTACCTTACCCAAACCTTCCTACAATTGCTTTGAACATATGTAGAAACAAGTTATGAAAACACAAGAAAGGCATACGAGAAACACAAAATTTTGTCATAACTGGAGCCGGAAGGCTTTTATTAGAATTCTACAAGAGAAGCTATTACATAGTTTAAAGTCCTTGGCATCAAAAGCCAACCCATATTACTTCAATTGATGAAGTATTTATACAATTTATTACAAAATATCTTGATAAAAATATCAAGAGCTATTACAAATATCTAAAAACTATATTACAAAAATAGAACACAAATAAAGGTAACTAAAACTATTTGAAGAGTTTTGGAACTATCCTTGAGGATTTCTGTTGCTAAATAAGAGCAATTTGAATTTGTTTACAACTCATATTTGATGAGGTGGCCTCCAAGTCACTAACTGTTTTTGAGCTTTTCCTCCCGAATTTCTGAAAAATAGGGTCTTGTAATACCTTTGTTTCTTCCAAACCATAACAGTTGTTAGAAAAATGAGAGAGGTTTTTGTAAGTGATGATGTTGGCAACAAAAACCTCTTTCAGTTTTTGAAAATTCATTTCCACCTGCTCGGAAACCACATTTGAAAATACTGACTAAAAACAGGAAAATCCGAGAAAACATGCCTGCAAAGAGTCATCCGAATCTCCCAAATCATAACCTCTGTTACAAAATTGAGAGAGGTTTTTGTAGATTAGAATCTGAGGAACAAAAACCTCCTCCAGTTTACCATAATTCATTTCTTATTATCCACAATATGCTCTGCAAAAAGGTGACTGAAACAGGAAATTTCTGGAAAATATGCCTTTAAAGATGCATTTGTATCTCCCAAACCATAACAGTTGTTAGAAAACTGAGAGAGGTTTTTGTACATGAGTTTCTGAAGATACGTTCTCATTGGTTTGTAAGCAATGTTTGACGTTATTGTGTTGTATAGGGAGAAAACATCATTTCAGTTGACCATGAGACAGGCATATGACATGGGGGTAGGAGATGATGTGGAGGCGGAAGGAAGGCATGGATGGAACGATAAGAGGGAGGCGAAGAAATAGTTTTCCACAGGGGGGGGAAGCGGTTAGCAATTTCACCCAAGGGGGGTCCAAAATGATGGGAAGCTGCCACGTTAGGGCGGACGCGGTTTCGTATACCGCCCATTTCGGACCCCCCCCCCCCCCCCCCGACAGTAAAGCTCGGATGGTGAAGGGGGGCCAAAATCATATGCGGGCCATTGGATCTTGCAAGATGGGCGGAAATGGAGTGAGAGGTGGCGGAGGGTTAACTTATGATGTGACGGAATACCTGGTGGGGCCGGCGGAGTCTAATATACTGCATAAAGGGATATTTGCAATGTATAAGGGGTTGTTAAAACTTAGGGATAAGTAGGAGGAGGAAAATATGAGCGGAAGGGTGATGGATTGCTCGGCAGAAGGTGCTGGTGGTCCCCATCGGATCTTCGGCAGAGCATTCTGCCAAAACTTTAGGATAAATTGTATTTCCAAGGTTTATTAAATCCCTTATTTATTCAAATAAACTAGGTAGGGTGCATTTTTAAGGTGCTGACCCTCGTTAATTTATTTATCAATTAATCCCAATTTAATGCATAATTTGAAATTGTTTGATCGTACAATTGATCAAAACTAATCATGTTACAACATCGGGTCCAATGGGGACTGCTTCCCCCTGTGGGATGTAGAGAACTAGTAGACCAGTTGCCTTTAGTGTTGGGCATGGAGTCATACCGTGAAACCATCAACCACTGATTTGCCATCTTATGTAGAAATATAGCCAATCCCCATGGATCAGTGTTGTCATTTGAATACTCTGCCACTGCACACTGCAACCTGCAACTGTAAAATGCCACCATATGCCTGCACTAATTCGGATACTCTTTCATACTAAATTCTGAAAACTGAAAATTTCTAGAGACTAAAAATATAAGATGATCTATCATATACTCTTCAAATCACAATACTCATAAACAACGAACACGCTGATCTACTGCATACTGAAACTCAGAATTTCTATTCAATCCCCACACCTCTATCTAACTGAACTGAAAAACTTTACATTGTTAGGTGTAATATGCTTTCCAATGTAACCAAGTGCGGAGTGGATTTATTGACAAACCATATTGCCAGTAACTGAAAATCTGAAGAATATATACAATATGAACATGAAATCCCATGGGAAACTTATACTCACAGGTGTACTTTAAAAGTTGCATCCTTTGTAGACATTTTAGATTTTTGACCATGGCTTGAGAGGGAGAGACATATACTGTTGATTACAAGTATCAATGAACCTTGCATAGCAGTAAAGGCAGCTGAAATTTCGAAACAGTGGGATTGGTTACCCAGTGGAATCGCCATATGACAAAGTGGAGTCGCCAGGTGAAATAAATGCAACCAATACTAAATGCCTACTCCTTGTTCACCAGCAAGGAATAGATCTAATCTTTATCGTTCCCCGGAGAAAGATATCTTCGTTACTTCGTTCCCTGGCAACGGTGCCAGATGTTGTACCTGTTTCCCGTAGGTAGTCCTTGGCTGCAAAAACTACGCCAAGAAACCAACTCAACCAGCCTTTAGGTTCAAGCTGACCCTTGAACCAAAGGGGGCTCCATCAATGGTTACAAGGCTTTGTGTAACATTGTTCACTTGTCACTGAACAACAGCCTTTGAAGCACAATGGCCAGACTTATGGTTTTAATTGGAGGTGCTTGGCGATCAATGACAATCCCTATCCATGATTAAAGGCCTCTCTCACAGGGTCCCTTCAGAACATGTCAGCTTCCAACCTAACAGAATGACTTAGCTTTTCAAGGATTATGATAGAAGAATGTAAGGAGATTCCTATTAATTAAGCAGTCAAACAGACTTCTTAACAGCTAGGGAAATTTAGATGCATATAGAAGATTTCTACAGCCCAACAAAAACATATTCAAAGGTAACAGAAGGCCAAAGTGAAACTGATTCCAAGAGGAGCTATTTCAGACAGATAGTCTAATAAGCTAATCTCTTTTAATGGCTATCAAAAAATATAAAGCAAAAACCAGTGAAAGAGGAGTTATCTTGAAGAAACAGTCCAATAAGCTGATGTCTTTCTAAAGGTTATGATTTTGCAGGGAATTTCAGAAAGATTAAGACTTAATCTACCTTACCCAAACCTTCCTACAATTGCTTTGAACATATGTAGAAACAAGTTATGAAAACACTAGAAAGACATACAAGAAACACAAAATTTTGTCATAACTGGAGCTGGAAGGCTTTCATTAGAATTCTACAAGAGAAGCTATTACATAGTTTAAGGTCCTTAGCATCAAAAGCCAACCCATATTACTTCAATTGATGAAGTCTTTATACAACTTATTACAAAATATCTTGATAAAAATATCAACAGCTATTACAAATATCTGAAAACTGTATTACAAAATAGAACACAAATAAAGGTAACTAAAACTATTTGAAGAGTTTTGGTACTATCCTTGAGGATTTTTGTTGCTAAAGAAGAGCAATTCGAATTTGTTTACAACTCATATTTGATGAGGTGGCCTCCAAGTCACTAACTGTTTTTGAGCTTTTTCCTCCCGTAATACCTTTGTTTCTTCCAAACCATAACAGAGGTTAGAAAACTGAGAGAGGTTTTTGTAAGTGATGATATTGGCAACAAAAAACTCTTTCAATTTTTGAAAATTTATTTCCACTTGCTCGGAAACCGCATTTGAAAATACTGACTAGAAACAGGAAAATCCGGGAAAACATGCCTGCAAAGAGTCATCCGAATCTCCCAAAACATAAACTCTGTTACAAAACTGAGAGAGGTTTTTGTAAATTAGAATTTGAGGAACAAAAACCTCCTCTAGTTTACCATAATTCATTTCTTATTATCTACAATATGCTCTGCAAAAAGGTGACTGAAACAGGAAATTTCTGGAAAATATGCTTTTAAAGATGCATTTGTATCTCCCAAACCATAACAGTTGTTAGAAAACTGAGAGAGGTTTTTGAGTTTCTGAAAATACATTCTCATTGGTTTGTAAGCAATGTTTGACATTACTGTGTTGTATAGGGAGAAAACATAATTTCAGCGGACCATGAGACAGGCATATGACGTGGGGGTAGGAGATGATGTGGATGTAGGAGATGATGTGGAGGCAGAAGGAAGGCGTGGGATGAAACGGTAAGAGGGAGGCGGAGAAACAGTTTTTCGGAGGGGGAGAAGCGGTTAGCAGTTTCGCCCGAGGGGGGTCCAAAATGATGCGACGCTGCGATGTTAGGGTGGGCGCGGTTTCGTATACCGCCCATTTCATACCCCCCCCCCCCCCCCCCCCCGATGGTAAAGCTCGGATGGCGAAGGGGGGCCAAAATCGTATGCAGGCCGTCGGATCTTGGAAGATGGGCAGAGATGGAGTGAGAGGTGGGGAAGGGTTAACTTATGACATGACGGGATACCCGGTGGGTCCGGCGGAGTCTAATATACTGCATAAAGGGATATTTGCAATGTATAAGGGGGTGTTAAAACTTAGGGATAAGTAGGAGGAGGAAAATATGAGCGGAGGGGTGATGGGTTGTTCGGTAGAAGGCGCTGATGGTCCCCATTGGATCTTCAATGGAGCATTTGCCAAAACTTTAGGATAAACTATATTTCCAAGGTTTATTAAATCCCTTATTTATTCAAATAAACTAGGTAGGGTGCATTTTTAAGGCGCTGACCCTCGTTAATTTATTTATCAATTAATTCCAATTTAATGCATAATTTGAAATTGTTTGACCGTACAATTGATCAAAACTAATCATGTTACAACACCCTCCATGCTAGACCAGGAAGAGGAACAGGGCCTACCTTCTGTGGAGGATTTGGCACTAGACGCTTAGGCAGAGTTGACAGAAGATACAGTTTTATAGAAGAGGTTCAGAGCTACAAGACAAGGGCAATAAGACCCTTGGAAGATTGGGTTGAAGGGACAACTTCCAGGCAAAGCTAAATGGTACACCAGAGAGAAGGTGGAGGAAAATTTTCCTCACCTCATTCAGTAAAAGCTTTTGGGGACCAAAAGCCTCCCAAAATGGGGAGGTGTGATCCAAATTGGATCATTATATTGTTTGTCATCCATCTCGATGCATTTGGAGTGGAAAAAGTGGAGGAATCAGCTCACAGGGCCGTTTTTACCAGCGGGACCCAATTTGGCGAAACGCAGTTTGAAACCTTCCGAGAGTGTTTTGAGGCATCAAACGACGTTTTTTGGGGATAAAACTTTGCCGCCTGAATGCCGTACATTTTCATGTTATCCTACACACACAAAGCTTTCCAACGGCGCATCAATCGCATCAATTGGAGTCCGTATGCAAAAGTTATGCCACTCAGAAGTTGATCTTCCTGTTTTCACACCTATAGTTTGGGAGGATTCCACATCAGCCCCCATTATTCATGGAAAAGGGGCTAGCCACGTGTTTGTGATGTAAAAGACTCTAGAAGAGTTTATTTTGTAACTCTAGTTCAGAGTTGATGTGGCCAAACTTAGCCACTAGTAGGCTATCGGTCTGTGTTATAACCGGACCACTAAGAGGAAGAGGCATTCCATTCTTTCTAGAACATTTTGTTTCATAGTTGAGCAAAGATAGCCAGGAGAGATAGGAGGTAGAGCACACAGAGACGATATGTACACTGTAGTAGCCCACGGGCCAGAAACATTACTTCTTTGTATCTGCAGCCATATTTTCAGACAGAGAAAGAGAGCGAAGCGACCTCACCTTCCAACTGGGTTTTCTCCCGAAAGGGTTTCCCAGAGAGCATATCTTGTGTAGCATGTGTCTGTGAGCTTATTTTGTCGTTCTCTACTTTTCTGCTTGATTTAATTTTACATGCATGCACTAATTACAGTTAATTTTACAGATCTAGAAATTAAATAAAATTGTAATAGTGTAGAATCTCATATTTTTAATATAATATTATCAGATCTATTGTGATGAACTATCCAATGGAATATCCACAGCAGTTTACGGATCATTTGGTATCAGAGCGGGTTTCTTTGGGTATTTTGTGGAGATTGCAGGGATCTAGATCAACGAGGCTAAAAATTGTAAAACCCTAATCATGGGCGACGAATCTGTAAACGAACCTCGTGATCCTGCAGAGATGAGGTTTTCGCAGCTTGAAGAACAAGTCACAGATATAAACCGCAATGTCAACTTCCTCATGGCGACCATAAGCAATCAGCTGGGATATTTGGAGAAGAAGGGGGTTTGAATGCAGAGGACAAATCAGAAGAGGGATCGGGAGATTGAGAAGACACAAATAACCAGCCGAAGAAAGAACCTAGAAAAGATCAACCCAGTTCGAGTGTCATGAACCAATCCCTGTTTAAAGTGGAAGCAAAAGTCGATATCAAGCGATACCATGGCGAGATCAACGCTCTGAAGCTCAACCACTAGTTGCAGCAACTAGAAGTTTATTTCAGTGTTCATCAGATCGAGGAAGGGCAGAAGATCTCATTTGTGCGGATGAAATTGGAGGGCCATTGACTGACTTGGTGGGAGAACCACACGAAAACCTTGAGGTGGAAGAAGAACCTTAGTGACTAAGTGGGAGGATTTCAAAACCCTCATTAAGTCACAGTTTTATCCCATTGGGTACGTGGAAGACCAGTGGATCCGGTGGCATTACTTCAAGAAAAAGTCGAGCCAAAGCGTGCAGGAGTACACCACAGAATTCAAAAAGATGGCTATAATGTTGGGTATCTCTCCAAAGAACCCAGATGTACTCCTCAAGTATTTGGGGGGTCTGCACCGCCATCTGCGTGAGCAAGTGATGTTGTTCAAGCCCAAACGGTGGACGAGGCTTGTGTACAGGCACAATACCTGGAGAACATAGGCCTGAAAAGAGCGCAATCAAGTGGATCGAAGCAAAAGGAGCAACAAGACGCTTCTAAGGATGGGAAGAAGAAGCAAAAAGGGGGAAAAGATAAAAAGACGACAGCCACAACACACCAGTGCAAAGATCCTAGCAACCACTACAACATTGATGGCCATACAAAGGAGAAGTGTTGGAAGTTGCATCTAGAGCTAAACCCGAAGAACAAGAAGAAAGATAATAAGAAGAAGAATCTCATGGCCACTGATTCAAGCAACCAAGTTGAAAGCAGCTCATACGTGGATGAGAAGATCATTTGTACATCAGTGCAGAAGGAGGTGAATCTGAGTAGCCTTCAGCAACAGGAAGAGAAAGAAATGACCAAACTCTTCCATGTAAAGATACAGGTCAAGAAGACGAAGATTGATGCTTTGTTTGACTCAGGATCGCAGGAAAATCTCATTGCAGCAAATCTAGTCAAGAAGTTGGGGCTGGAAGTTCGTGATCATCCAAACCCATATCCACTGGGATGGGTACATAAGGATGCAGAGCTGAAGGTAACAAAACAATGTAAAATTAGATTTGCTATCAGTGTTGATTTTATTGATGAAGTAGATCTGGATGTGGTTCCCCTTTATGTATGTGGAGTCGTGTTTAGGAGTCCATACATGTACATGCGTGATGCAATATTCATGAGGAGAGCTAACCAGTACCGATCATCAAGGATGGAAAATCATTCATCATCAACGCGCATAAAGGCAAGTCAAAAAATTCACTAGTAAGTGCCAAAAGCTAAGAAATTGATCAGTTCCAACAAGAAGTATGTTTTATTGTTTTTAAGAGAAAATTAGTTTGTAGAGGACTCAATAAGAGGCAAGGCATCCCAATATACAATGATACGATTTTTCTTCTCAAAGCATTCAAATTATCAAGTAGTTAATAATTAGAAAATTTCAACCATAAAATTCAGTAGAGCAAAGTTCACAATGAAACATTAATACAAGAGACACCAAAATTTTCTTGGGACGAAACCCCACAAGGGGGAAAACATGGTAATCTTTCTTTTCAAGAAATTCTTCAATTCATCCAATTTGTGCATCTAATTTTCCAGTCAAAGTGTCAACCTTTGACCACAATAAATGCCAAGTCAAAATCAATCAAAAGAGAGAAAATTCAACGATCTGCTTGTTTTCGCACAGAATGTCTAAGCACCGCGACAATGGCTCAGATCAGGGGCTGTCACCCTGATCCCCAATCTCTCCGTTTAAGTTGTCTCCCTACAGCAATTTAAGGGAGGTAGACCCTATGGAAAAATGGAATGATAAAGAACTAGTTGGGAACCAACCAGTTCGGGAGATACAGTGAAGCAATCAAGTACTTGATTAAGATTTAGCAAGACTTATAGGATTTGATTAGATTTTAAGCAATTGATGCCAGTGTCTTATGGAGTCAACTATCTTGGTAGAAAATTTAGGACCAAGTAATTGATTTGCAACTGCTACTTGGATGAATGACTATCTTATATGAAGTGCAGATCCTAAAGCTAATATGAGATGCAAGAATCTTGGTTAATTTTAGTTAAATGCCTATCTAAGTTTTAACTCTTCGATCCTTTCTATATTGACCCTGATTTTATAGTAATTGGCAGAAAGAAGATAAGGTGAAGCACACTAAGGTGTGATTAACGATACCTCTCCTGAAAATCTAACATACCCGGTGCCTCCAACGCTGCAGAGAGTTGTGGCTCTGACGACTGCAAGGTCACCGTTTTAAGTACTATTAAAAGCAGGTTTCTCAAGCAAATATGGATGGATACCTATCTCTCTATTGACCAAGCTTATGCTTGGAAGTAAATTTTAATTATGCAGAACTAACTTAATATGCAAACGCGCGGGCCGTGGGGGTTTGGTCTAGTGGCAAGCGAACGATTTGTTAAGTCGTTCGTGCAGCTATGCAGGTCACGAGTTCAAACCCCAAGAAAACCCGAGGGACGTTCAAGGCGGCCTGGGCGGACCCTCCTAGAGGTTATAGAGGTAGCCGATGGGATTCGACCCCGTGTAACGCGAGTACGATACCATCGATGTTGCCGATTCCTCTAGTAAAAAAAAAAAAAAATATGCAAACGCGCGAGATGATTAGAAGATGAGATGAAGTTAGATTCAAGGATGAAAAGTGTTTATTCTATGATCTGATTCAAAGTTATATATCAAAGCCCTTAATTGTCAAAATGAATGTTCACTTCACTAGACAAAGATTGAAAGATAAACTTCTTAGCAATATCATAATTAGACCACAAGCTTACTTCAAATCTTCTAGATTCTTTCATATGCAATTATAGCTCAAAGGAAACAAAAGTGTCTTCACAAATTAATATCAGATGCTCGAAAAATACTCAATTTATGAAACAAAAGATATGCATTTTATCACAATTCCGTGACAGAGTACTTAATTTTCAGAAATTAGTTTTTAGGACAACAGTAAGAAAAACTTTATGACAGCAGCAATATGACAATGAAAATAGTAAGCTATCAATGATATCTTTATGCCAAAAATTTACCGAAATTTTTCCAAACTTGCCCACATGAATTATCAAAACTTTTCAACCTGTTATGATGTGATTTCCATAATTATATCAGATCTAATATACATATTACAACAAACAATTAAAACATGAAATAAGCCTAATGATAAATGCCTAACTCAAGAAATTAATTCCTTAATGTATTAGACAACTTAGGAACTGATTTTAGGCTAACCCACATGAAATTTTGCCACTATTATATTTCAGACTTCAGAAACAGAATTATTCAGAGATAACAGTCACCCAAAATGTAGATTTAGGCCAAATTTTTGATACACATCAAACATAAATGACTTTTTAATGTATTTAGCAATTTTTTTAGTTAATTTCAAATCACTTAGATGTGTTTTTTCACCACTATTAGAAATGTATATAACTGTTGTAGCAAACAGTGAGGAAAAAGATGGTTTAGAGATCAAACCCTTAGGTCCTAGGCCTTGAAGATCACTTATCCAAATTGCCAAAAAAAAATTCAATACCTGAAACATAAATTTTTACCAAATTTTCTGCAAAAAACCCACCATTGATTAGCTTCAAAAAATCAAATATTCAAATCAGAAACGGAGCAAGGGGAATCTAGGGCCAATGAGAGCTAGCACTAGGCCCAATAGAACTAGCGTTGGGCTAGGAGAAGGCAGATTTGGATTTAGGAGCCCCAAAACTTGAAACCCTTGTTCTAAAAAAATTATTTTGCTTCAGATTTTCAGATTTATTGCAAAATCTTTAATGGTTGGCCTTGCAAAAATATTTGGGACAAGATATTGCCCTCCAGGGCTTAGATCTGTCTCAAAACCCCCAGATCTGCTTGAAAAAATCTCAGATCTAAAGATTTACTTAGTTGATTTCCCAGATCTATTCCTGCAAACAATCTTTGAGCCCAGATCTTGCCCTACAGGGTCTAGAATTAGCTCATATCTGAAGATTTTCTTGGCTGATTTCTCAGATCTATTCCTCCAAACAATCTTTGAGCCCAGATCTCGCCCTCTAGGGTCTAGATCTAGCTCAGATCTGAAAATTTTATTTGTTGATTTCTCAAATATATTTCTGCACAAGTGAAAAAAGAAAAACCCAATACCCAATATGTACAAAAATAGAAAAAATCTCAAAAACTCAAGTGTTAAAATTCAAAATTATGTTACAAAATTTCAAATCTACACAAGTAAATAACAAATCTATACAAATAATTTACAGATCTATACAAATAATTTACATATCTATCAGATCTGACGAGTATGAGTCAAACTCTGCTCCCAGATCTGATAATCTAAGGCTCTTAATAGCCAGATCTATCAAAATTTCCACAAAATATTTTAAAAAAAAAATGAAATTTTAAAGAGGTACTAGCCCAAAAACACCCTGCGGAAAAAATATTATTGTTAGATAAATCCTGAGGCTTATATGAAGTAGGCTCTTCAAAAAATATATTTTGAGAGTTGGCTAGTCCAATCGAATACTATCCCCAAACGCCCAATGAGAACCTGAGAGATCTTCTGCAAACACTAGATCAACCATTAAATCAAGTAGAGAAATAGAACAACAATAAAATTCTGAAGAAATAGAGATACCTGTTATTTCAATCAAAATTAAAAATGTTACCCTAGATCCAACATACTGAATAAGATACCTGTATTCAGATTATTCTAAGAGAGCTATTGATTGATAGCTTTCACATATTATTAAGCAGAAATTAAAACAATGTTACCATAAATTCATGAAGAGGAACACTACAACACGTTGAAACCCCAAAGACTTTTGCATTAATTCAAAAAAGTATACAAGAGAGCTTGAGAGCTTAGTACACGATCCAGAGATCAGATCAATAGACTAACAAATGACTTCCTAAAGATAAATCCTCCAACAGTTAGTTCGAATGATCCTCGTCAAAACAATCTCAACCGTTGATGAGGATCAAAATTTATTTTAATCTCATCCGTCGAAATTTTTAATTCTTGAGGAAATTCGAATTTTTCAATTAAATGCATTTTAATTAATTCAAAAATTAAATTTTTGAATTAATTTCCTCAAAATTTTGACTTTGACTTAACCCCAGGGACCAAAGGCTTAAAATTTAACAAAATAATCAATTTACCTTAGTCCCGAGACCTTTTAAAATTTGAATTTTAAAGGACCAACGAATTTTGCCTTTGGAGAATTTAAATTTACCTAAGACCTACAATTAATTAAATTTCTGGCTTAGGATTTTAATTTATTTTGGGCCAAAAAATTTAATTAATTAACCTATAAGGGGATAAATTATTTTTCCAACCCTCAAGACACTTTACATCATAATTTTCATATTTTTACATCATGAGGGGGAAAACCCATTTGAAAAAGACCCTCACAGACTACCCAATTCTGTGACACAAATATAATCCAGCAGACCAAGCAATTTGTAATAAAATAACCTAACCAAATAGTTAGGATTATTCCCAAATCATTTTTACATAGACTCGATCTATAACACTAGGACTCGCCTAAGATCCCAATGACAAAATCCATTCCAACTTTGAGGTAAGGCTGAAGGAAAACTCTGCCGACCATTCGAGAATGGATCGGTGAGACAAAAAACCTCTCGGAATGTAGATCATCACCAGAAAAGTAGGTTTACCTAGGCAATTACATACACGACACGGATCTGCTGAGATTATTTACATTATACACATGCAGAATGGGTTTACATTATAACATGATGATCAGGTTGATGATGATCGCTGAACAGCACGGACACGTCGATCAGGCACTATTCCTTTTGCGAAAAAAGGGGGTGTACTACTATGGGTCGTTGACACGTAGTGGTCAACGCTGCTCACTGGTCAAGGTTTGGTCAAAGGGCTGAATTTTTGCCAATAGCTACTGGTCAAAGGGCCGAAATTCAATCTTTCAATTCCACAGAGAAAGTTCGGTCAAACCACAAAGTTTGACTTGCGATCAAACCTTAGTCAACACCCAGAAACAGAAGCAGAAACTCGGTCAATGAATAGTCAAAGATCCATAGAATATTCGGCCTCGAATTCACAGTCAAGTCAAAGAAATTTTCTGCTTCTTCACACGTGTGAGCAAAGCTCCTTGTTAGATAGGTCAAATGATGATTTGATGTGATGCCCAAATGAAGTCCAACGAATGCCAATATATAGTAGACCAATCAAGTGGGTTTTGATCTTGGGTCAAACCTCTTCATGAAGTGGGGCTGACCTATCAAAATAGGGTCGTCTAGGGCAGTTGAAAGATCAATAATTTCTCTTTTGATTTTGATGATGAAAATACCTACCGCAGCTACAATTTTCCAACAAAAATAGGTCGTAAAAGCCTCCAAAACATCTAATAGATAAGTTGCAACTTATCAAAATTTGAAAATTAAAATTTTGATGTGCCAGATATTTCTTGTTGCTATTATCATGTGGGATACAACCTAGAGGTAATTAATAACTTATACAACTCTACAGACTACAGATTACTAATAAGTAATGTAACTAAAAATGTAAATAGAATATGTGCTTTATAGGGTTTCAAACAAGTGGGGAATATCCTTAATCATATAAGAAATAAACCAAAAACTTTAATGTTATTTGCTTGGGATCCAGTCTATGAGAGCTAGCTGGCACAGGATTCGTTTCAATAGCATGGGATCCATTTCGAGGTTTCAAGTATATGTTTACATGGTGGATCCTATGCGGATCTACGAGGATCTATATCTGTATCCATATCCAAGACGCGGATTTGTAGATCCAGCATCAAGACCTTGCCGATCTAGTAACACAGCCTTTCTGGGAAGATGTCTTCAACTTTAAGATGTCAAGAATCACATCCCTAGTCTGAGTTAGTTGCTCAAATATAATCCTCCCCTATAACAACAACTCATCCTAGGACTAGGCAAGGGAATCCCCCCCTTGGCCACCTTTCCAAGCTTAAAGAGTGGAGTGAGCTACTAAGTGATAGTTATTGGCCACTTGATAAAAGGTGGTATGGCTAAGAAAAACATGTTGGCAATTTGAAAGAGGATGACCCAACAACAACAACAACAACAAAACATTGCCAATGGATCTATGGTTCATTAGTAAGGTGAACGAACCTCAAGTGATCCACTAGGGTTGCATTCTCGTTGTTGTATGCCCTATCTAAATGGAATGGCTCAAAAAGAAATGTAGCCAAGTGCATATCCCAAGGAATTTTAGCAAAGTATGTGTTATGCATTGCATACCTTGACTTAAATGCATGCTCCTCAAAGCAAATTCTAAAAGGAGAGAAAGGTCAACAACATCTTTATGCCAAACACGGTGTGATTAGCTTTAGTTTATAAGAAAATTATTATTAATAATAATAATCTAATTTTAAGGTCGCAACCTAACCAAATACCAAATTGATGTTTGAGATTCCCTTGCTTGTGTGACAAGTGACCCGTCCACATAGGGGATTTAACTACTTGATATAGAGAGGCATAGATATCCTACCTCCCATATGTTGACCATAACCACATTTTATACAATTTGTGCATCAAATCTAGTTAAATATGTATTGCATGAAATAGGTATTCTTCAACCCCAAAAATATGAAATAAATAAGACATGATGTCCACAAACACCACAACTTGAAGATTTAGCACATCATCAAGTAATAGTTTGCAAAGAAAATAAGAAGAAGAATCAATATAACAAAACATATTTGATAGCCCCCCGGGGGTAGCTCTATCAACGATCATCGTTAAAATGAAGTGTTATCTACCAAAGGTTCTAGGTTCAAATCCCCCGAGTTTACCCATGGCCATGTGCTAGGGGCAACATGGTGCACCTAGGGATTATAGTGGTAGCGATCAGAATCGACCCCATGTCACGCAAGTAAGACACTGGCCCAATAGTCGATTTCTCTAGTCAAAAAAATATATGCAGCTGAAATAAATCAGAGAGATCGATCACACATTGCAGAATAAAATCACCCGCAACAATTCTCCATCATTTCATTATCTGGAAAATCTTTTCGATCCATAGAGATATAAGGAAAAAAACAAAACCTCGGAACCTGCAAGATAGATCCCTCAGTTGAATTTGGCCCAAGGTAACTCGACCTCAAGGAAATTAGCTCTGGATGAAATCAACCTAGAGAACTTGACCCAACTAATCGGCCTCCTCTGGATAAATTCAATCTCCCTCCAACAACTCGACCTCCTCTAGATAAATTCAATCTCCCTCCAACAACTCGACCTCCTATAAATAAATTCAATCTCCCTCCAACAACTCGGCCCTACAATCTCCTCGTACTCGACCCTCCTAGATTCGCACAAACCCATTCACACTGCTCCTTCTCTGCACACTAGTCCACTGAGCCACTTGGACTTAGAGAAAATCACTTTCTCTGAACGATGACTCGCTCACACAACTTGTGCTCTGTGTGTGCCTTCACCTCCTCACTAGGCTTCCTTTATAATCTTCATTGAGTCCAAATCCCTAACCCCAATCTCCCTTCTAGAACCACCTTGGAGATCAACGATTGAGAGTATTTCTGTCAATTAAATAATTAAATTATTTATCCCTAGAAAATAACTCAACAGTCCACAGTAATCAATTTACTTTAATTATTGTACTTTTTCTACGTTAGACTTAGGAAAGAAGACATAAACCACTAGAAGAGGCAAATAATGTCTTCCACATGGTAAGACACCAAGCCTATGTATAAGACCTTCCGAATCTACCACTCATATCAACACCCCTCCTAGAAAGGAAGGGATTCTCCACCACCCCCAGCTTATCTCGATACTTCACAAGCTTCTCTTTCACTAGAGGCTTAGTGAGAACATTTGCCACCTGCTCCTCTACAGAATGCACTGCAATCTCACAACACCCCTCTGGACCCTGTCTTTCATGAAGTGATATTTGATCCCAATATGCTTGGATCAATCATGAAGCACAGGATTCTAAAAGAGCTTAATGCAGCTCTGATTATCATAATGGATCACGGTGTGAAAATTCCAACTATTGCAGCAACTGGAAATTATTCTCCTAACTGTAAATTTAGTTATACAGTTTATTTGCTACAGCAAACAATGAATAAAATCACAATTGCAATTTTCACCATAAAAATGTTGCAGAAAATAAAATGTTGGTAACAGAGAAATTCTAGCACACACACACAAATTTTGACACCGTTATTTTTGGACAATTGTCCCCAGAAAAACCCATGTGGGAAAACTGATGCAGCAGTATGAGGGTTTATTTTTATTATGCAGCAACAAAAATCTGAGTACAATAATTTGGATGCTCTACTAGCAACCCAATCTGAAAGAAATATTGACAAAATTATTGTGAGGGTTTTTCCTCACCCTATAGTTGATTTTTGTCTCTGGATCTGCCTCCCCAGCCACACGCAAATTCTTTTGCGTTAACCTCTGCGCAGAGCTTGTGCAAGCTCTACTATAGTTGCCTCCGAAAAACTCTAAAATCCACAGTTTTTTCTCTCTCTGGCTCTAGAACTGACTCATTAGATCATCTGAGCAAAATCTCGGCCTCAAGCAACTAAATCACTAGCTCCTCTAGCTAGATCGAACTGTTTTGATGTTATGCCTACGCAGACCCTCTAGGAATTTCACACTCCCTCTCACTGCCTCTTCCAGATCTAGAAGACTTCCTCCAGAAATGTTGTCGACCTCCTCTGCCACCTGCTACTCACCCTCTGGCTCGATCTTCTTTGTTGAATCTCTGCTACTAGAAAAAATGAACTATCTGGGTAACTAAGTATTTGCACTTGTGTGTCCTCCATCTACCCATCGACCTCCTCTTATAATCACCAGTTGGGACTCCAACAACAAAGATTGAAACATAAACGATGGATGAGATAATTTCTGGGTCGATCTGTGTGAGTTTCTAGATGATTCACACCTTTCTCAATTAATACTGATTAATTAACCCCTTTTCCTAAGTTTAGGCTTAGGAAATATTTAGAAATAGGCTAATAATCTAATTGAGATACGTCTAGGTGGAATTTCCATAAACGATTTATGGGTTATGGAGAACACTTGTGTTTTATCCTCTCCACAATGTTTCGAGACTAGAACACCTCTGATGTTACAAAAAATCACACACAATTGGCCACATCTGTAGATCAAATAACCCTGCAAGCGTCTTACGAAGCCACACTGCCTCACAACTCGCCATACTCGCTTCCATGTACTCTACCTCTGTTGAACTAAGTGGCACTGACTATTGCTTCCTATTGAACCATGAGATCGCGTTTAATCCCAAGCTGAAACAACATTCAAATGTGGACTTTTTGTCCACCATACTCCCTACCCAATTAGAATGTGTACCCCTGCAGCTCCACTCCTCCATCTCTAACATACCTCAATACAAACTCTATTGTGCCACACAGGTATCTCAACACATGCTTCGCTTCCACCCAATGAACCTGTCTCAGCTCCACCATGAACTGTTTGAATGTGTTCACAGCAAAATATATATAGGACCTAGTGTTGACCAGATACATCAAAGAACCTATCAGTTGCCTATACAATGTGGGATCCACTAATTCACCTTCAAAAGAACTCAACTTCTTCAAGTTAGTAATCATAGATATAGACATAAGCATGCAATCCTCCATCTTGAATTTCCTCAAGATCTCCACAGCATACTTACCCTAACCAAGGAAAATCTCTCTTGGCTACTACCACACCTCCAATCCCAAAAAGTAATGCATCAAGCCAATTTCCTTCATGTTGAACTTTGAAGCTACCACTCACATCAACACTCCCTCCTAGTAAGGGATTCTCCACCACCCCCATATTATCTCGGTATTTGGCCAAGCTTCCCTTTCACTAGATGCTTAGTGAGAACATCTGCCACCTACATCTCTGTAGAAATATACTGCAATCTCACAGCACCCCTCTGGACCCTATCTCTAATGAAGTGATATATGATCTCAATATGCTTGGACCGATCATGAAACATAGGATTCTTAGAGAGCTTAATGCAACTCTGATTATCATAATGGATCATTGTTGGCCCCATTTCTGGATCAAATAATCCCACAAGCATCTTGCGAAGCCACACTGCCTCACAACTCGCCATATTCACTGCCATGTACTTTGCCTTTGCCGAACTGAGTGCCACTAATTGTTGCGTCCTGCTGAACCATTAGGTCATGGTTGATTTGAAGTTGAAACAACATCCAAATGTGGACATTCTATCCACCACACTCCCTACCCAATCCGAATTTTTGTACCCTTGCAACTCCACTCCTGGCTCTGACATACCTCAGTCTAAATTCTATTATCCCACACAGGTATCTCAGCGTATGCTTCGCTTTCACCCAATGAACCTATCTCGGCTCTACCACGAACTATCTAAGTGTGTTCACAACAAAGCATATATACGACCTAGTGTTGAACAGATACATCAAGGAACAAATTAGTTGCCTATACAGTGTGGGATCCACTTATTCACCTTCAAAAGCACTCAACTTCTTCAGGTTAGTGATCATAGATATAGACATAGGCTTGCAATCCTCCATCCTAAATCTCCTCGATATCTCCATTGCATACTTGCCCTGCACAAGTAAAATCTCTCCTGCCTACTGCCACACCTCCAATCCCAAAGAGTAATGCATCAAGTCGATGTCCTTCATGTCAAATTCCAAAGCAAGATTATGCTTACCCATCCCTATAAGCTTCTTTGATCCTGTCAAAAAGAGATCGTCCACATATAATACCAACTTGAGTGATTCACCCTCAACGAGTACATAGTACAAGTTGGGATCTACCTCACTCTTAGTGAAGCCCAAACCAAGAAGATATCCATTGATCTTGGTATACCATGCGCGCAGAGCCTGCTTTGGCCCATAAAGGGCCTTCTTCAACCTGCATACATGAGAATTTCTCCCATATACCTCAAACCCCTAAGATTTCTCAATATACACCTCCTCCTCAATAACCCCATTGAGAAGTGACCACAAACTTTCCTTTCGGTCTCAGCACAATGTCCCAAATCTCATTGCTCATGATGGAGCAATACTCCTCTATCATGGCATCTCTCTAGACCTACTCATCTATAGCCTCCTCAAAAGTGGAAGGCTCTGACTCGCTAACACTACTCGTTAGTGCCAAATAACTAGAATATATGGTCGATTGTCTGCTCTACCTAAAAGTGCTACTAGGAGCCTGCACATGCTCCTTAGCATCACTCAATGTTTGCTCGGCCCATCTCAACCTCCTCCTAGTAGAGCTCAAAGGAATATCCAGCTCATCCTCTGAATATTTTGGTTGTAACTTGTGCCCCTACTAGTGCTATCAGTCCCTGCTCAGCCTTAGGAGCCTCTCGCTCCTGCTCCTCTACCACTGTTGGCTCCCTCACACGAACTCTCCTAAGGGTCCTACCCTCATCAAATCTAACATCTCGACTCAAGATCACCTTTATTCGCCTTGGAATGTAGACTCGATAGGCCATCGACACTTTGTTGTAGCCAATAAACATGCCACTCTCATATAAGGGCTCCATCTTAGTCCTCTTCTTTGTACGAACATGAACATAAACAGGACTACCAAATATGCACAAATGACTCACATCCGATTTCACTCCATAAACAGCTCCTTAGGAGTCACGTTCTCCAATACTCTGTGAGGACTCTTGTTCTGCATGTACACAGTTGTATTGCAGGCCTCTGCCCACAAAAACATATGCAACCACTGATCATATATAATTGCCCTTGTTGCCTCCATGATGGTCCTATTTTTCCTCTCGGCAACCCCGTTCTATTGAGGATTGTATGGTATCGTGAGCTCCTCCTTAATTCCTGCCTCCCAACAAAAATCCTAGAACTCATTAGAGGTATACTTAGCCCTATTATCCGACCTTAGCACCTAATCTTCTTCCCTGTCTAGTTCTCCACAAGAGCCTTAAACTCCTAGAACCGATCGAAGACCTCATCCTTGGTCTTCAAGAAGTAGATCCAACTCTTCCTGGAATAATCATCTATTAATGTCGCAAGCAAAGGACCCTGTGATTGACATTACATACATAGGACCAAAAATATCAAAATGCACCAAGTCTAACACGCCTTTAGACCTGATCTCGCAGTGAGGATATGCAACTTTGCCCTGCTTACCAAGTGCACACCCTTTACACATTCCATCCTGCCCCACCCGGATCTCTGGAAAAATAGTAACCATCTTGGATTTCTGGAAAGCTAGTATCCATCCACTACACCATAGGAAGAGCTCTGTAGTGTAGGTGCCCCATCTTCCTATGCCAAATCTCGCTTTGGCTATCACTCTCATGAATGAGAGCCTTCACTAGTTGTCCTCTCAACAAATAGAGATCCCTCTCCCTTCTACCAATCACTCGCTTCTTACTGAAATCGCTCCCCTTTGGCCCAACAGCCAATTTGCCTCCAGTAAAGCTAACCTCCAATCCTCTATCTTTTGTGTCTGAAACTGAAAGGAGATTTTTCTCCAACCCCGGTACATATAATACCTCATTCACTTCCATGATACCACCTAATTCCATCTAGTACTCAATACTCCCAGTGCCCTCGACTGCATACTTGGTCTTGTCAACAAACTCCACATTTACATCTTTGGGCCCCCTAGTCATGTTGACAAAGAAGTCACGAGATCTCGTCATATGACGAGAGGCTCCACTATCCACAAACCAGACACCTCTCGTGACGATTCCAGAAAGGCAAGATACTATGGCGAAGTTTTCCTCAAACCTCTCTGCCATCTCTTACATTTATGCAATAGTTGTTGTAGCAGTCTTACCCTTGCCCTTCTTTTTGTTAGGACACTAACTAGCAAAATGCCCAAACTTATGACAAGAAAAGCATTTTACTTTGCTCATATCATTTTCCTTCTTGTTCTATGAAGATGCTCCTCCACCCTAGTTATGCTTGGCCTTCGCTTTGCCCTTTTTCACTTGTGCAACAGGAGAAAGCTCATCTTTCTATTCTTCGGCCTTTCGTTGTCCTTTAATTAACAAGTTTTCCCATATTTCTTTCTAGGTGAAGTCATCCCATAACCGACTCCAATTAGGAAGTTGTTGACGAGCAAGAACCCCATCCACAAAAGTGGACGACTGCTTTACGCACCCCTTCAGAACAACTTTAACTATCTCTGAACCATGTACAGTTTCCCCAATAGCTACAAGCTCATCACGAGCCTATTGGACCCTCGTGAGATAAGATGTCATGTTCTTAGATCTGTTCATTTTAATAATTTAACTTTTCCCGCAGCACCATTTTTTTGTTCTCGTTTGTACTCTGATAAAGACTGATCACAGCTACCCACATCCCTCTTTCGGAGTCCTTCCCTGATATGTCAAGAATTATATGATCCCTCACTCCATCCAAAATTATGCAACTCGCTTTCATATCCTTGGTCCTATGCTCTGCTGCAAGATTTAGATCTGAAAGAACCTGCACGTCTTTTCTCACTAAATCCCAAAGACCATTCATCTTCAGAATCCAAGTTATTCGCTCCTTCCAAGGACTGAAATTTGATACACCATCCAACCCGCCTTTGTATCCAAACTATTCAATGAATCCATCTCCACAAATCAACCACAGCCACAAAACCTAGCTACAAAATTTTAAGAAATAATTTTGTTGTTGCAAAAAGGAAAACTTGTTTCTACAAACGCTTGTGATCTCAGATCTCGCTTTCCGAGTCTTCTAGATAGCTCTAATCCCATGTTAAATTTCTAATACAAGCCAAATTTATTTTCTCACGGCAATTTAATTTATCCCCGCCAATTTATTTATTTACCCAAATAATTATTGAATCACCGAAAAATAAAATCATTGGTATTTTTAACTTCTAGAATTAAATATATGTAGTGGAAATAAACCAGAGAGATCAATCACACGTTGCAAAATAAAATCACCCACAACAATTCTCCATCATTTCATTATCTGGAAAAAACCCGCAAAGATACAAGGAAAAAAAATACAAAACCCCGAAACCTGTCAAGGTAACTCGGCCTCGAGGAAATTATCCCAAGGTAACTCAGCCTCAAGGAACTTAGTGTCTGGATGAAATTGGCCTAGAGATCTCGGCCCAACTACTCTGCTAGCAACTTGACCTGCGCCCTCCTTGTGAAAATTTATGAATCTAACAAACCAGAGATCCTACTGTAGTAAACTGATTTGCATTACCTACTTGTGTTCTTGAGTTAACAAGTTATTTTCATAAATATGCAGAAAATATTAATGCAAGTACATTGTAGCCTACACCAATATACAAATCAAGTACTGAAAAATAAATGAGACAACCACACAAAGGACACACTTATTTTGGGACTAAACGTCCCCGGAAAAACCCAATGCCGGAAAACCGGTGCAGCAGCTCTAAGGGTTTTCTATGTTAAGCAGTAGTTCTGAATACAAATGTTGGTTGCCCTCCTGGCAAACCAGCGACATAGAAATACAATGGCGGAAAACCTGAGTGAGTTTTACCTCACTTCACCCGGCAGATTCCGGCTGATCCGGCAGCAAAACTGGTTGGCCCCGGCCACAACTGCGCTGCCCCTTCGCAGTAACTGCGTAGGCCTGCGTGGAGCTCTCTGAGGCTTTGCGTCAGCTTTCCCAGTTGTTCCAGCAGTTCCATCTCTCTGCGTGGAAGGCAACTTTCTCCCTCTGCGCTAGCCCTTCTGGCTTTGTGTCAAGGCTACATATGCCCAAACTAGCCCGGCGTCACCTCTCCTGGCTACTGCACTTCCTCCACAAGCTTGTCTCCGCCTCTCTATCAGTATTTCCAAACTATCCCTACCCCTCAGCTGCAAGATCTCTCCAATCAATTTTCCTCCTGAGAACTTCTCACCTCAGAAAATCGATTTCCTCAATCTCTCTGTGTGTGTTCTCCAACTAACCCCAAACCTTCCTTTATACTTTTCCTGTTGAGAAATCAACGGTCGTGATCTAGTCTCTAATCAACGACCAAGATTAAATTAGACTTGATCCTCATCTCTTAGAAGCTTCTCACCCATATTTGCATTAATACCCATTAATATTTTAATTTTCCTAAGTTTAGACTTAGGCACCCCATTAAAAATATTAATTATTTTAATAAAATACAATCCGGGTGGAATTTCACCAAACGATTTTTGGGTTTTGGAGATCTCATGTGTTCTAGCCCCTCCACAAAATTCAGAGCTAGAGCACATTCGATGCTACCCAAAAATCAACACTCCCTCTTAGTGAGGAATGTGCTCTAGCAATACTTCCCAGTTGAAGTATTACACTGATCCACAACATCGGTCCTCTGCGCTGTTGATGTTCGACCTGCTGCCCTTCATCCACTGCGTTGCTGCAATCTGCACTGCTGCCCACGACACTGCTACTGTCACTGCTGCATCTGTACTGCATCTCCCTCTCAATATGCTACATCATGTTGCCCATAGCACTGCAACTGCTAACTGCTGCACTGCAACTCAGTTGCTGAGAAGTAAGTAACTGAAAAAGCCACCCAAAGGCTGACATGTTGGTCAGTCTGGATACCCCGAGATGTTGAAGCTACCTCTGCTGCTAATCTGTGTTAACCCTCTGATGCTACTGCGTTGTTGTTGTATCTCTGAAAATTTCTAAACAGAAATTCTATTACTGCAGCAACTGATTTATTTTACCTACTTATTTTCCAATAAGTTATTTACGATATCCCTTTAGTAAATATTTAAATAAATCCTACTGCAGATATCACACCATTATACAGAAACAAATACATGCATAAGAATCAAACACATCAACACAGTTATTTTTGGACAATTGTCCCCAGAAAAACCCAATGCAGGAAAACCAGTGCAGCAAAGGAGGGTTTTATTAATCTTCAGCAACAATCGCTTTTACAGAAAAATTTTGCATAGACATTGGGAGAAAACACTTGAGACTTTTTGACACCCTAGAGGACTTCCTTTCCCTACTGCATCAACCCTGCATCATTCTGCTTGGCTCTGCGCTGCTCTGTCCTTCTCTGCGTCATCCACTGCGTCTCTATGATCTGCATCTCCCTCTGCGCTGTCTCTCAGAGTCCCTGCATCACCTCTTTTGAGCTTCATGACTGCTGCTAATCACCCCCTCTTCCTCCACCCTGCAACTCTCCCTCTGAAATCGATTTTCCCTCTCTCTGAAAATCGAGTTTCCTTGGGATATTGAGTATCTGCTGGTGTATCTCCAAATGACCCTCAAGTCTTCTCTTATACTTTTCCTGTTGATGAATCAACGACCGAGATTAAGTCCCTAATCAACGGCTAAGATTAAAATAGACTTGATCCTCGTCTCTTAGAAGCTTCTCATCCTTATCTTTATTAATACCCATTAATATTTTTATTTTCCTAAGTTTAGACTTAGGAACCCATTAAAAATATTAATTATTTTAATAACTCCTCATCCGGATGGAATTTCCCAAAACGATTTTTGGGTCTTGGAGATCTCATGTGTTTTAGCCTCTCCGCCAATTTTCATGGCTAGAGCACATCCGATGCTACCACAAATCAACAGTATCTACTCTATGCCTCCCGCAATGCTCAACACTCTATTGTGCTGCTTCAGACTTTGGCACTCTAGGTCTGCCATTGTTGCTCCACCATCCCTCGCACCAACTAACTCTTGTCATTCTGCTATTGTCATTAAGGGCTCCCGTAGCCGTATGTGATCCTAGAGTTTGGGCACCTCAAGGATCCTGCCCTTGTGTAGTCCTCCCGACTACAACTCAATATCGCCCCACCTCTTTTCTAGAGGTGCATGAGCACTCATGGTGCGATCATCATCATCGTCCTCTTTGTCAACTTTCATTGGAGCAGCCTTTGAGTCAGACTTCTCTTCCTTGCCCTTCTTCCGAGGACACTGCGTGGCGAAATGACCCCTTTCTCCACATCTAAAGCATTTGACTTTGGATATGTCCTTTTTTCCGTTTTTGTTTCCCTTGTTGTCCCGCTGATGCGAGAGCTGCATCCTCCTCTTCCTCCTTCTTGACTCTGACCCCTTTTCTACTGCTTCCCAACTTGGTCAACCATCTGATCTTTTCCTGTCGAAGAGCTGCCCACATCTCCTCCCAACTGGGAAGAGAAGCACTACCCAAGATACTTTGGACAAATGTTTCCCAGTCTTCAGTGACTGCATTCAAAGCAGTCTTGACCATAAATTCAGGATCTGGTGTAGCCCCTACGGAAGTTAGTTGGTCACAGATCGTTTGCAACCTGACGAGGAAGGGATCAATTTCTTCTTCCTTCTGAATCTGAAACTATCTCAGCTGACCCTCAAGCAACATCTTCTGTTGAACGGAAGTTCCCTCGTACAAGGTGGTCAAGGCCTCCCACATTTCCCTTGTTGTGTCTTTCTCAGCAATATGTGGGATCACATGATCCTTGACCCTGTCCAAGATTATGCACTTTGCTTTTGCCTAAGTGTCCTCATACTTCTTGAGAGGATCAGCATCAACTGGAACAACAACCGTCTTCAAGGCATAATCTTTGATGCAATTTTTATCCAAAAGTGCCAGGATCTTGGCCTTCCAGATGACGAAGTTGGATGCTCCATCCAACCTATCCAGATCCCTCAGTTCATTAACTGCCATCTCTGCTCAAATGAATGTCGAACTGGTTCTCTTCTCCCTCTTTCGTTGCTGTCCCAGCGAAACTCGGATCTAGATTTCTTTGGCGCTAGAAATCCTCTAAGGAAAAAGCTCCCTCTGAATTTTGATTTCCTTCACAGAAATCCTTCTGCCAACCACTGTCGAACCACTCCTCTTTGATCTCTCTTTGTTGTTTCTCAGCACTAGATCTAGATTTCTTGGCTAGAAATCTTCTGAGGAAATGATTCCCTCTACTTTGCTTCTGCCCACTAGGTGTTGTTCTGCGCCAACAAAATCAGCACCTCACCAGCAACACGAGATGAAATCTACGTTGCACGTCTAGCCCCGACAACTAGAAAAACGAGACTCAACAGTCTCTACGCTAGCCCCGTAATCATTGTTCTGCCCTCTACAGCAACGTCACCGAATCAGGCCGACGCAAGTTCTACATGAGCCTCTCTTGGTGACTGCGTCACCCCTCCTCTGCTCTCTCGACCAGAAATTGCGTTGACTCTCGGGACAACTGACTTCACACACAGATTTTCTTCTGTTCTTTTGCCAATGACTTCAATCCTCCTTGATTTGCAATCACTCTGATACCATGTGAAAATTTCTGAATCTAACAAACCAGAAATCCTACTGTAGTAAACTAACTTGCATTACCTACTTATGTTTTTCAGTTAACAAGTTATTTTCAGAAATATTCAGAAAATATTAATCCAAGTACACTGCAGCCTACACCAATATACATATCAAGTACTAAAAAATAAATGAGACAACCACACAAAGGACACACTTATTTTTGGACTAAACGTCCCCGGAAAAACCCAATGCGTGAAAATCGGTGCAACAGCTCTAAGACTTTTCTATTATTAAGCAGTAGTTCTGAATATAAATGTTGGTTGCCCTCCTGGCAAACCAATGACAGAGAAATACAATGGCGGAAAACCTAAGTGAGTTTTACCTCACTTCACCTGGTAGATTTAGGCTGATCCAGCAGCAAAACTGGCTAGCCCCAGCTACAACTGCGTTGCCCCTTCGCAGTAACTGCATGGGCCTGCATGGACCTCTCTGAGGTTATGCGTCAGCTCTTCTGCCCACTGCGTCAGCTTTCCCAGTAGTTCTAGCAGTTTCCGGCAGTTCCGGCTCTCTGTGTAGAAGGAAACTTTCTCCCTCTTTGCTAGCCCTTTTAGCTCTGCGCCAAGGCTGCGTGGGCCCACATTGGCCCAACATCAGCTCTCTTGGCTACTGCAGTTCCTCCACAAGCTTCTCTCCACCTCTCTATCAGTATTCCCGAACTATCCCTGCCCCTCAGCTACAAGATCTCCCCAATCGATTTTCCTCCTCAGAACCTCTCAACTCAGAAAATCGATTTCCTCAATCTCTCTGTGTGTGTTATCCAACTGACCCCAAACCTTCCTTTATACTTTTCCTGTTCAGAAATCAACAGTCGTGATCTAGTCTCTAATCAATAGCCAAGATTAAATTAGACTTGATCCTCGTCTCTTAGAAGCTTCTCACCCATATTTTCATTAATACCCATTAATATTTTAATTTTCCTAAGTTTAGACTTAGGAACCCCATTAAAAATATTAATTATTTTAATAAAATACAATCCAGGTGGAATTTCACCAAACGATTTTTGGGTCTTGGAGATCTCATGTGTTCTAGCCCCTCCACAAAATTCAGAGCTAGAGTTCATCCGATGCTACCCAAAAATCAACACTCCTTATGTGCCACTAATGCGCACTAGGGAAAACTTGGCCCTCCAGCGGCCTCGTCCAAATAAATTCAATCTCCCTCCAGCAACGTGGCCCAGCAATCTCCTCCTACTTGGCCCTCCAGTAACTTGACCTCCTCCAGATAAATTCAATCTCCCTCCAACAACTCGGCCTTGCAATCTCCTCCTACTTGACCCTCCTAGATTCACATAAACCCACTGGCACTTCTCCTTCTTTGCACACTGGTCCATTGAGCCACTCACACTTAGAGAATCGTTTTTCTTTGAATGATGACTCGCTCAGTCAACTTGCGCTCTTTGTATGTCTTCACCTCCTCACGAGGCTTCCTTTAAAATCTTCATTGAGTCCAAATCCCTAACCCCAATCTCCCTTCTAAAACCATCTTCGAGATAAATTGTTGAGATTATCTCTTAGTCACTTAAATAATTAAATTAATTATCCTTAGAAAATGACTCAATAGTCCACAATAATTATTTTACTTTAATTATTGTACTTTTCCTAAGTTAGACTTAGGAAAAAAGACATAACCACTAGAAGAGACAAATAATATCTCCCACGTGCTAAGACACCAAGCCTATGTAGAAGACCTTCCAAAGCTACCACTAACATCAACAAAATTCAGTCATGATATTCTATTGATGACAATTCCCATCTCTATAAACTGAGAATGAAAACATTCTAATACCAATTTGATTGACCAACTTGCATCATGGTTCTCTATGAAGTTGGTCACACTTAACATAATTTTTAAAATAAATTGTCATAGAATTTCTCTCTAAACAAACTATATTTGTGTGTATGCCTTATACATTTCAAATTACTCTTCACTAGCACAATATTGTCTATTAAGGAATGCCAAGTAAGAGCCTTATATGCAAAGGGAATTTTGCTAACAACACTCATCCAACACCACAACTATAACTGTCAAAGTGCAAGAATTGACAGAACAAGTTTGGCTCCATGGCAATGACAACATCATATGATTTTATAATAGTTGTTAATTCCTTATGACAACCATATATGTGATCACGATAGGAGATTAGCATCCATGCAATTCCCTTTTCCTAAAAAACAATGTATATTATTTTGCTTTAGAATATCAATAATAATAGTTAATAAAATAGATTGAAAGAGAAAAACAAAATATTAAGGGCAGTATATTTTAGGGTCTGAATGGAATGTTAATTCATTGTGAGAATGGGAAAAGGGCACAATTCAGCCATAATATTCTATTGATGACAATTACCATCACTATAAAATGAGAATGAAAACACTCTAATGCCAATTTGATTAGCCAACTTGCATCATGATTCTCTATGAAGTTGGTTACACTTATATTTTTTTAAATCAATTGTCATAGAATTTACCTCTAAAGGAACTATGTGTGTGTATGCCTTATATAGTTCGCATTGCTCTTCACTAGCACAATCTTGTCCATTAAGTAATACCAAATAAGAGCCTTATATGCAAAAGGAATTTTGCTAATAACACCTACCTAACACCACAACTATAATTGTCGAAGTGCAAGAATTGAAAGAACAGTTTCTCTGCATGTGAATTATCCAAACAAAATTTCAAATTTGATTTAGCCTGCTGTACAACAAAGACTCCAGAATACCTGTTTAGCTGCTAGAAGCTTCTCACATTGATCTTTCAAAGATGGGAGTTCTTCTTGAATCTTCTTGATGCGATACATTAACTTATATGGATTTGCCTGCATTTTCAATTATGTAAGCAACAGTAATGCCTGAGATACTTTTCAATGCCATGCATTTGAGCATTCAATGTCCCATAAGATATTAGAAGCAAGTTAATAAAACACTGTAAATGAAGAAAAGACAGTCAATGCATCATTTGTCAATCCAGCTTCCAACAACATGCTAAGGCCTTTGTGGTAGATAAGACGAAACAAGCAAACAGTTGGCATTGAGTAGTACAAAAGAATGCAACAGAAGGTGAAATGCCATTTTGATGTGGAACTACTTAATGATTACTAAATAATCTTAATCTAAGAACATGAATATACAATCCATAAAACAAAAGTTCTTTAAAGTTCCAAGGTGATTTTGTAAGTACATTACAGGATAAGTTTAGAAAAAGAACTTGTCTTCTATCATGAAAATCAATGTTGCGAACATCAGCGTTGGGATAAAATCAGCAAGGGTCTGGAAAACCAAAAAATCGGGAAAATATCGGTAAAAAATCGGCAAATGTCGCCAAACTTAAGATACCATAAAAATATCTTTAAAAATCGGCAAGCATCGGCTAGGCCAAAAAATCGTAATTTCCAGATAAAATCGGGATGTTATTGAGATGTTTGCAACACTGATGAAAATATTTTAACAAGTGCTTTTTCAGCATGCAAATGATGTCAAAAATAGAATCCATCATATATTCAAAGAAACAAGAGACTCAATAATTTACTCAAGTTTGAAGGTGAGCAAAGAATAAATTCCTATAAAAAGGAAATAACATCTTCACATGTCTAAAGCAACTGCTAGAAATGATGTGTTAGAAAATTTGCATAGAACAAAAGCAAAAAATGTCTACACCAGCAAATGAGAAAAAGAACAATCAAAAGACATATAATCCATCATATATTCGAAGAAATAAGAAACTCAATAATTTACTTAAGTTTGAAGTTGAGCAAAGAATAAATTCCTACAAAAAAGAAATAACATCTTCACATGTCTAAAACAACCACTAGAAAGGATGTGTGTTAGAAAATTTGCATAGAACAATAGCAAAAATGTCTACACCAGCAAATGAGAAAAAGAGCAATCAAACGACATACTTCATTAATCTCAGGACAAATATTTTATGTGAGTACTTAGAGAGTGTGACTCTCTGTATTTTATAATTAGAGACTAATTAAATGTCTAAGCTAAACTAGAGTCATAATACATTAACAAATTCCTATAAAAAGGAAATAACATCCTCATATGTCTAAAACAACTACTAGAAAAGATGTGACTCGTGAGTGTTAATAAATTTGCATAGAACGATAGCAAAAATGTGCAAATGAGAGAGAGAAAAATAAAATGACATACTTCATTAATCTCATAACAAGTCTTTTCTGTGAGTAGATGAACCGTGTTACTCTTCGTATTCTATAATTAGAGACTAATTAAATGTCTAAGCTAAATTAGAGTCATAATAAAGTGACTTTATTCTAAAGTGTACTTTATAATTTATCTAAAGTACTATACATGACCATTAAATACATGCTCTATTACTCTAACATAATGGTTATATTACACCACTGCTTGTCATCAAACATGACCAACTTATTTTGACCAAGCAAGTAAAAGAAATTGACTGCAGCTCGCCTCAAAGTAATGCAATCAATCCACAAAAGATCAAGGTTCACAACTTCCCATTATGACATCTTCTTTATGCTCCACGTACCTCTCTTTAATGTTTCCATAGGACAAGAGATAGAGATGGTTGCAAAGCATGTCATCAACCAAGTCATCTACCATGTGATCATCCACTGACTCATTAACCAGATAAGAATCAATGATCGCTGAAAATTTCAGCCCACCTACCATCAATGCAACATCTGACTTATCCTCCAATAAATGCACCTTTTCCACACCTTTATAGCAAGATATATGAGAACTGAAAAACCAGGCCTTTTGAACCTGAAACGGCTAGTAAAGGGTCTAACATATCCATTTCACCTCTAGCTCAACTTCACAACTCTTTACATTCATTTCGAATTTTCACCAGCGAAATTGAACTCCCATGAATAGCAAAATTATGTCTAGTTTCATTATCAAAGCAATTTTGCCATCACCTTTTAGTGGCCAAATTATCTTTTTATTTCTAAAATTTTCACCATAATGATTTAATGAGCAACCCAAATTAAATTTCTAAATTCTATAAAATTTACCAACTACAATCTAAACAAAATTTATCAATTTAATCCACAGATACATACCTAGATTCCATTTTTGAAGTCGATTCCGCGTTGTTGTAGCACCAATTTGTTTTTGTTACCAAAATGACCAAAACCTGCCTGCCAAACTGAGCACAATCTCGATACCCAGTTCCAAAGCACTTCAAATTTGAAGCACTCTGGCCCTCGTGCCCAAAACTCCAAAGAACAATTAAGCTCAATCTCCCTCATTATCTGTGGCTCTGTTATAAATTCTTGTCTCTCCTTAGAACTTCCAAAAATCTACCTGCATCTGTGAGACTGGAAAAGTAATCATATGCCTTTCATACCCCCTCGGTCTCCTTATATCGCCTCGATGGGCACCGCCTCCAGATTTTTTACCGCCCTCCATTCATTTGTTGTCGGTACTCTCCATCTAGAATGCCCTTCCCTTTTAGATGCGGTCATATTTATTTCAATGAACATTAAATGCTTGAGTATAATCGTTTATTTGTCTTGTTTGATTACTTTACTTATGAGTTAATAAATTGCTTTAATTTAAAAGTTAACAAATTACTTTATTTACTTTGATTAAAAGTTAACAAATTACTTTACTTAAATAAATCACTTTAATTTATAATCCATTGTATTTTTTTTTTTTTTTTAAGTTCAATTAATGCATTAATGTGGCATACCTATTAAACACCCTACTTGATATATTCATTATATTCTGGTGAGTTAGGAATTTATTTCGATAATCAATTTATTACCTTAAACTTAGACATTTCCAATGTTAGCCAGTATGTGTATTAGTGCAATACATGTGGTTCATGCATATGTAGCTATCATATGGATGCCTCGTATGCATGTTAATATACACATTTTGTTTGTAATTGTAGGTAGGTCATTACATACACCCCTCCTTCCGAAAACTTCGTCCCGAAGTTAGGGTTTATATAGTATATTAGTAATTATTTAGTGATTAGTATAATCATATAAAGAATTGTGTTTCAAAATTGAATTTTTGTTTAACATGAGGGCATTTTAAAATTTGTGTTTTTGAACATTTAAAATTTTACAACCATAATAGTCATGCCCTGCACCTGTCGAGTTCCCAAGTTATTCTAGAATCATCTTATCATTCCCAATCTATTTTGCTCCCATCCTATCCATCCTCTATTGGTGTATGCCATGGCGTCAGCTATACTGACCTAACCATTCATAGACCCTAAGGATGACAACGTCAACAATATCGACCTGATTTCCTAGTAGGCATCTGACAGTCATCATCACACGCCTAAGGGAGCACGACTCGCACAATCCTCCCATGACTCCAGGTTCTGGAAGATAAACAGTGGGTAGTACCTCCACCCTTCCTAGTGGGACCAGGGTCAACACCCTATCATGGAATCTTATTGAGTCTTAATTGTTCTTGGAGTTTTGTCATCACGTGTTCAGTTTGGTAACGATGTTATCTGCAATGTAAACACTTGTCCACACATTATAACATATGCATCAATATATTCAAAATAAATTGTATTTAAATAACATTTTATGTTATTTCACATATGTTGTTATCTACGATATTGATCTTTGCGTTCACATAACGTACTTGGCCATGTCCAGCCCATATATTTGTAAGTTAGCTTTCATATTAAAATGTAGTCATTATTTTATTTCCATCTCATCAATCATGTTGATATGCAAAAATGAAATAAAATTATAGATATCTCATCCATAACATAATTCATAATTTGGATTTCATAGCAAGGTTAATCAAATACTAAACTTCATATTGGTATTCACGTATCAGCAGAGTTAAGTAAATAACATATACCATGTACCAACAAAATAAAAATTCATTTTTACATGTGATAATTTAAAATAATAGTCTTAAGTATCCAACTCAAAATAAAGTAAACATATACAAAATAAGGTTTTAAGTTCTTCAAAATCAACACAAGTTGGGGTATCTTTGACATATGGTCTTTGTATCTTCCCAAGTAGCCGATCCAGGGCTATACTTGTCCCAGTGGACCTTAACTGGTCTACCAGGCAGTTCCTGAGCTGTCAAACCCTATGTTCCAATATACGTAACAGTTTGACTGAAATGGTTCCCTCGTTCGATACCTGCAATTCCTTCCATTGAAGGTTATGAGATTTGTTAGCTATATAATGTCTTAATACGGATACATGAAAAACATTATGAACTTTATGCAAGTGGGGTGGCAGTGCAAGACAATAGGCGACAGGTCCAATTTTCCCAGAATTTTGAATGGTCCAATAAATCGAGGTGATAATTTTGTTCCTTTTCCAAACCGGATAGTGCTTTTGTTTGGTCTGATGCGGATGCAAACTTGAGCCCCTATTTCATAATTCCTATCTATCCTATGAGCATCAGCATAACTCTTTTGTCTATCTTATGCCTCCTTCAATCGTTGCCTAATTTGTTTTACCTGTTCCTCCATCTCTTGAATTAATTATGGCCCTACTATCACCTGATCTTCTAACCTATCCCAACTTAACGGTGTTCTGCAAGATCTGTTGTACAATGCTTCAATTGGATGCATCCCGATTAAACTGTGGTAACTATTATCGTATGCAAATTCAACTAAAGGCAAGTATTTTTCCCATTGTGTCTATTGATCCATAACGTACATCCTCAGCATATCTTCTACTACTTGGTTCACCCTTTCTGCTTGCCCATCAATCTCAGGATGATAAGTTGTGCTTAAATTTAGTTGAGTTCTCAAGGCTGATTGCATACAAGTCCAGAGTCTTGAAGTGAATCATGAGTCTATCTGATATGATCTTCTTGGGTACTCCATGAAATCTGATAATTTCATTTATAAATACCCGAGCTATGTCAGCAATTTCGTAAGTATCTCTTAAGGGAATAAAATGGGCATTTTTCTTTAATTTATCCACCGAAACCAAAATGGCATTATGCCTTTGTGGGGTAAGAGGTAGCCCGATGATAAAACCCATGGAAACCACCTCCCATTTGGTCATAGGAAGGTAGTGAGGTTGCAGGAGACCTGCCGGATGACAATGGTTAGCTTTCACTTGCTGACATTCTAGACATTTTGCAACGAATTGGACAATATCGCGTTTCATACCTTCCCAAAAGAAGAGTTTCTTTGTATCAACATGCATTTTATTTACACCAGGATGTGCACAATACAATGCTCTGTGGGCTTCCTTAAGAATGGTGTTTCGGAGATTCTCACTATCAAGAATGTACATTTTTCCATGGAATCGCAAAATCCCATCATCTTCTAGTTCATATCCCTCAAACTTAGGTTCTTTTGGATTTTTACTATCAAGCCCGAACCTCACTTTTAAATACTAATTGTCTCTCAAAAGATTTTCTAGTACTCACTTCCTCAAGTCTACCTTGACCGGGAAAATATTTGTGGTCTTCTACTTAAAGCATTTGCGATTACATTCTCTTTTCCTTTAATGTATGAAATTCCAAAATCATACGCACTTAAGAATTCACTCCATCGTCTTTGTCTAGCATTCAAGTCTCTTTGGGTAAACATATATTGTAAACTTTGGTGGTCGCTTTTAAGCATAAAGCTTCACCTTACTAGATAGTGTCTCCATATATTTAAAGCTAACATTATAGCGGCTAACTCTAAGTCATGCGTGGCATAGAGTTGTTCATGAGGCTTTAATTTCCTTGAGGCATATGCTATTACTCCTCTGTCTTGCATTAATATTGCACCTAATCCTTGCTTGGATGTGTTTATACATATGGTAAAGTCTTTGTCCACATCAGATACTCGCAAGATTGGTGCACCAGTAAACAATCTTTGAATTTCAAAGAATAACGTGTGACATTCCTCAATCCATTCATATCTAACTCCTTTACGCTGGAGGGTTGTCATAGGTTTTGCAATTTTGAGAACTCTTCTACAAACCTTCAATAGTATCCAGCTAAACCCATAAAACTTCGCACTTCATGTGCATTTTTTGGTATCAGCCATTCCATGATTGCTATTACTTTCTCAGGATCTACTGAGATCCCTTCACCAAATATAATATGACCTAGGTAATGAATCTTCTTCTAAAAGAAGGGACACTTTGATAACTTCCCATACAATTGGTGTTCCTTGAGGCAAGATAATACTATCCGCAAATGTCCCCCGGATGCGGGTGGCTGTTAGATTTACAGGGCTCATGGCTTGTCAGCAGGGCAGGTGTCCGCCCGGACAAGCCACGTATACCCAGAGGACATGCCTTAAACATTCCGGCATGCAGCATTTAAGGAGGGCAGTTATGGTTCGCTGCAGAGACGTCCCCTCGGCATTCACTGCGTGCATTGAGAAACGATACATGGCGCTTCATAGCCGGAAGTTCGCGGACATTCTCCCGCATTTCTCGTCTGCTCCTGTTCTGGTCTTGAGGGAAGTGGCGGAGGCTCATTGCTTTGGCTCTCATTCAGGCTCTGAGAGCGACTGTGATGTTTCAGAGGCCATAGACTGGGGCAATTGGAGAGCTTCCGGGCAGTCTGGTCATGCACCTGGGAGATTGGCGGTGCTGCAAACATTCCATCCGCAGTCTGGCTGGGGAATTGGGCGTCTGGTTCAGAGGGACAATCTGTGTGTGCACACTCGCCATCCACTCACTTTCAGTATGCAGCGTGAACGTCTTCGGGGCACAAGTAGGCGAGGCAGTTACAGTGGAAGAGCCCCTTCTCCCTCTTCCTCAATTGAAGAATCTTCTGAACGCAGAAGACCGAGAGGAAGGCCACCGTGCAGAGGAAGAGTAGCGGAACCTCCGGAGAGAATGGAATGCGGGCACACTGAGCACCCAATGGTAAGATATCGCCTTCCATGTACTCTGTCCAATTCCACCTTCTTCGTTACTGTTTCAGTGGAGCATTGCAGCAATCCGTGGGGTGATGATGAAGCTCCTCGAGCCAACCCTACGCGTATTCCTGGGGTTGTTCCCACTGTGGACTTGGAATTTCCGGCCATTGATATGCTGAGGCCTGTTCATGATCCTGGAGCCGGCCCGAGTGAGCCTGTACAGCGCAATGCTGGTAAGGCTATTCTCCAGCCTCCCTGTGGGAAGATGGAGGATGAGCCGCAGACTACGGAAGAAGATTAGTTCGCGCTCCAGGTTTCACTGCATGAATTTTCTCTCTGTCCGCCCCTCACGACCACATATGTATCTGCACTGTGTCATTTTGTACTTCTGTCCATCTCTGTTATGGTGTCGGTTATCTGTTACTTCTGTTATGGTGTCGGTGTCCTCCATGTGTTTCTGTTGCTTCAGTCCATGTGTCGGTTACATAAGTGTCACTCTGGTTTCCAGCTTTTGTAATCCTGGTATGAATCTCGAGTTTACTGTCTGTCCCAGGACAAGTTTTACAGGGCCTCGGCCCTGTTGTAATACTGTTGATGTAATTTTGCTCTTGCTGTAATATAATTTAGCTCAGTCTTATTTAGAAAAAAAAAATACTATCCGCAAATGTTTTTCATGCTCTTTCTCATTTTTGAAGTAGATGAGAAAATCATCTAAGAAGACTTGTACAAAGTGGTCGAGATATTTGCAGAAAACACTATTCATAAGTGTTAAAATTGGCAACTACGACCAAATTCCACCTTAGGATAGCTCATATGATGGAGATGATTATTGCATTTGATTCCTCTTTCCGAGCGGTACAATTTTGATATAAATATCATCTCATTCTGAGAAGCAGAAATGGAATTCTGAATTTATTCTCTCCTAGACAAATTGTCAAGGTCGACCTCAGTCAAAAGTAGGCTCATGAAGCCCAATAGATGTGTCTCCTCACCCTCAACGAATTGTATAAATATGAGTAACCCTTCTCTCATTTGGACACTCATTCATCTCATCACATTGTCTTCTCTCTCCTCTCTTGATTGGTTCATACACTTGGAGGCTCTCTCTTCTTCACACGTGTGGAAGGCAAATTTCAGGAGGCCAAAATTTCTATGATTAGGGAAACGTTAACGTTGACCAGCATTGACTTGGGCACTTTGACCAAGCGTTGACTTCTGTTTTGGGCCAAAATTTTGATATTTTCAAGCCGCATTCTTTGGCACGAAATTCGAGGAGATTGGGGACTGTATTGACTACAATGTTGACATTTTGGTTTGACCGCAAAAATTACAGCAAGGTTTGTTTGGGTTGACTTTGACCCTCTTTGGAGGCCGCATCTTTCTGTTGTTGACCGAGATGATTAGAGGATGATTTGGGGCAGCTTTGACCACCATTGACTTTCTTGTTAGGGTTGCATTCACTATTGATTTGACTGCTGATTTGGAAGATCTGTTTTGGGCTTATATTAATGATATTTGTACTCTCTTTGCTGAACTATTGAAGAATAATAAAAAGATTTGATCAAAGGGTTTCCCCACATTGGAGTTTGTCCCTAGCATTTGCCACATCTTGTGTCCTCTTGTCTTGGCTTGTCTTCTACATATGATTTTATGTTCTATCTGCATTTACTATCACTATTTATAAGTTAATGTGATTGCTATTAGATATAATTGGAAATTTGTCATTGGGTTGTTAAAGGGATATTGAAGTAAATTGTGCTTAAGCATAACATACCATTGTTATCTAAAATTAACATGGTTTCAAAGCTCAGGTGAAGACAAAGCCCAAGCAATGTAGAAAATCTTGTAGATTCACAAGCTCATGCAATCTACTAAAGCACAGGACAAGAATCTACTTCTACTTTCAACTAGCGAAAACCAATAGATCGATGAAACAATATGAATAAGAAGAAGACAAATCAATGGCACATAACACAAGATGTATCTAGAGAAAGTCACTACTCAAACCCCGCTATCTGTATTGCATATATCAGAAATATGACTGAAGATACAAAGCTTGTTCTCACTAGAACAATTCCACACAAGTATGCTCAACTCTCTCAGCTCACAAGCTGGCTCTTGACCAACACTTAGCCAATTCTACAGCTCTCCAAGCTCCTAATCTCTTGCGTAATTCCCAAGATGAATAACCTGTATTTAAAGGGAATTCATGCTTCCAAAATTGTGCAATCCAAACATAGGATCAATCTCTGATGCATGCATGATATTTACACTCCAGTAAATAATACCACTGATAGTACAATGTCCCTGCACTCTAGTCTCAATTGGGTCTTTCTCTGAATTGACATGCATGAGTTTCTCATGAGGGAATCTTCAGTTAACTGGAGTAGCACTAGTGGATGCACTAATGCACCAACTGACTGTTAGTCCTCTATTAGTTCCAAAAACAATTTGGAACTAATTTAACTGAACTTAACTCAATAAACTAAGTGATCTAATTTCCAACTCAATTTAAACTCATACTGGACCCCTAAAACTTAGGGAGAACATATACATGACTACAGAAAGACTTCCAACTCGAAATTCCTAAGCTAATTAAGTTAATTAAACTTAATTAACTATTTACAAGTTGTTATGGAAAAAGAATTTGATTTTAATTCTCAGTTTAATTCAAGGACAATTTAAACTAGAATTTCTTGTTGCCATTTCTCAACACTCCCTCTCAACAAGAAAGGGATTATTAGCTACCCTGATCCTGTCTCTGTGAAACTCGAATTTACATCTTGACAATGCCTTTGTCAAAATGTCAGCATCTTGCTCCTCCGTGGGAATGTACTCTAACAACATAATCTGCCTCAATACACAATCTCTGAGATGATGATATCGGATATCAATATGCTTGGACCGATCATGAAAAACTGGATTTTCAGAGAGTTTGATACAACTCTGATTATTGCAGTAAATCACAGTTGGATCCATCTGCTGACCAAACAAACCAACCAAGATCTTCCTCATCCAGATGGCCTCACATGTTGCCTGACTCGCAGCCATGTACTCTTCCTCTGTTGAACTGAGTGCAATCAATCTCTGTTTCTTGCTGTACCAAGAAACTGCCGCTGACCCAATACTAAATATCCCTCTTGATGTGCTCTTCAAGTCAAAACCATACATCTACTCAAGTCAAAGGGTCTTGAAGACTATTCATCCAAAGGAAGCTAGATCAAAAGACGGTATCATCTCACTCTCTATGGGATCAAAAGATCATTCTTAAAGAAAACTACCTTCATCAAGGAGAAGTTTTCTATTATGTATATCGTCGTCAATATCAAGGAAGCAGCGAGAAGAAGGAGCATCCTATCAAATAAGTATATTTATGTCCACATTTCAATCTGTCAAAATGTTTTTTTGCAAGGAAAGCAACAAATTGGTTAGGGCTTCAAACTATCTTGCATGGAAGAAAAGGACAAATTTGAATCTCCAAGTATTTATGGGAAGAAAGAAGCTACTCCATTCCAGGATCTATGGTCACAATGCAAGATTGAAGAATCTAGACTAAAGGCCAAATCTGATGTGGGAGGAAGTGAGCAAAATCAAGCTTATGCTGCAATGACTAGAAGAAAGGGAAAATTTGGAAAGTCTGGTTCTTAGAAAAAGAAAAGGGACATGTCTAAAATTCAATGCTATGGGTGTCAAGAATATGGACACTACAAAAGAGATTATCCTAAGGTCAAGAAGGACAACAAAAGAGAATAAAAGAAGTCGATATTGCCAAAGAAGTAGAGGACGCTGACAAGAAGAAGTCCAAGAAAGAGCAAGTAAGAGATCTCTATTACTGAGATAGTCCTCCTCACCTAAGTTCTTCTCAAGTTCCTAAGTCTTCTATTGTAAGATATGGCTATCATTATTCACTAAATGGGATGCATCAAGGCATCATAGGAGCATTGGAAGCAAGAGCTCAGGAAATCATCATAGAGAAGCATGAAAGATGGTTAGAATCTATGGAAGTCAAGGATATAGCTCTTGGGAATCTCATTGGAAACATAAGTGGCAAGGTCATCTAGTTCAAGGGTCATCATACATCTGTCAAAAGGAAACATCTGCTGATGGGTATACTTTATATCTTCAAGATTCTCTAATAGAATCTTCATTAAAAGTTTCACCAGTCATGAGGAGAAGCAAGTGTTTCATCAAGAACTCCAAACTTGTGGAATTCATGAGATGATGATGTGATGACATAAAATCTATGTTGCATGAGTTTCTGGAACGTGGGAACTTGGATACGGGTGTCGGGAACGGCTAGAGGTTTCCCCAAAATTTACAGGAAACGGCTAATCAAGAGCGCTAATATTATATAATAAAAAATTAAAAATGTAAAAAATAAATAATTATATAATTTATATAATAATCAAAATATTCAAATATTAAAATCAATTTAAATATATAAAGAATAAATATATAATCTCTTATATATACAAATATATTCTTTGGGTGTCTCTCTCCCTGAGTCTCTCCGTTTTATATATATAGAATATTAAAATGTCAAGTTCATTATCAATTCTCTGACACATGACTAGTCTTTGAAACAATCTGGCTTAAAAATGCAAAGGAACAGTTTTACCTATGTTTCTCTAGTTATCCTTAAGAGAAAAAGTAGAGCAACTCTAATGTTTAATCATTGACTGCCACATACAATATGCACACACAATCTAATGCGATATATATATATATATATATATATATATATAAACAGCAAAAGAAATACTCATCAACATGACATCCTAGATATCACCCTTACATCAAGGTGCCACACACTTCCTTAACCCATCAAGAGATTGCTCCAGTTTCTCAATTAAGGATATTGGTGTTAAGGATGTCTTTGGCCTTTCTTCCTGCGAAGGTTTCAACATAGGCTCATGTTTTGTGGGCAGTTCAGCATATTTCTCTACAGGCTTTGTATTCCCCAACCCCAAGGAACGCCAGAACTCCAAAAAAAACAGTCTTCAAAGCTCACGAAACTTTCCCCAGCTCCCATTGCAACTCCCATTCAAAAGGGAACGTTCCCATATAGTTCCAAAGCTCCCGAGAGCGCAGGAACCATTGGAACGGGTTTCCCACCTCTCGGGAGCAGTTCCAGTGTAACAGAGCATACACGTGAAGCAAATCAAGGGATTGAAGCTCTTTCAATCAAGGAAGTTGTCGCAGGAAGTCTGGATGACCCAAAGGAAAAATAAGGTATGTATTCTTACATTTGCTATTATGGAAGTCATGTCATATGGTTGCAGGTATCATGAACCAATGCTCTATCTTAAGAGCATGATAAAAGGAAATGATCTCCTCCCTCAAAGGGATGCAGGAATACATGGTGTTAGAGTCAGTATTTGCATACTGCCATCAGTGATCAAAATCCCTCTTTTATATCATATTAGTGTCCTGTTGAAATTTTTTGCATTCCACTTAGGTCATCATGCAAAAATTTACTCACTGATGGTAGCCCAAAATCCAAAATCACTTTCCCCTCTCAAAAATTTGTGTTTGTTGGCCCACCTTCATGTGTCTTGCTGAGCATCCATTGACCATGAAGGCTCATTTCATCATGTTTTATATCAGTCAAATTCACCTGAAATTCAGTCATTTAAGGTTCCATTAGGTCACCTAGGTTTTATTTTCCCAAGGTCCAATAAATCACCATCTCACTGCATAAGGTCAACAAAATATGAGAGTGAAGCAAATAATATCTTTTTCAGTTAAATAAAGGTTTACAAGCATGTAACCATGGTTACTGAAAGCCCCAAATTTGATTTCAAAAGGGAATTTATTCCAATTTGTAATTTTTTACTTCAAAACAGAGGTAATAATTTTTATTTTCATCTATGTAATTTTATGTCTATTATATATAATAAGTCACTATTTCAGTTGTATACTCAATTCCATTTTCCAATAGTATCCAAAAAAAGGTCATCAAGATTGCCAAAAGCATCATCCACCTGTCAAAAGAAAAAGGGTCAGAAAGTCAAAAGAAAAGCATTAGTATGAAAGTTTGAAAAGTGACATGAAACATTACAAAGTGGGTGTGAAATTCATAAATCAAAATAATTCAAGTATAAAAGCTCTCAAGACATCTATGCAAACTCCATTTGCACTCCTACACTTTCAAATCTCCTCAGCAAAAGAAGATTTTCGAATTTAAGGCGAAATTGGGCAAAACAGAGCCAGAGGGCACATTTAGACAAGGAAGGGCACGTTTGACTGGGTCGTTGCGCGTTTGCCAGAGATTTCAGTGCATTTTTACATGGTGTTGCGCTCCTGTAGCTGAAGGGCACGTTTGACTGGGTCGCTGCGTGTTTGTCTGGGAGGATCAAAAACATGCCAAAACGTCCTCCATCGCCACCAAACTTCGAAATTTGTCATCACACACTTCAGTAAATGAGGTAGGTGGGAAAATATATTCAGCCCTCCCCTCCATTGTTGATCTACATAGGGTTTCTTAGTCTTTGCTGTCATTTCTAAACTCAAAACCCTAGTAACATATTTTCACTCTTAAATCACATTTCTTAACATTTCGTTACCACTCCTATCACTTAAAGACTATCCACTATCACCTCCCTCATACCACACATCCCCATTCCCTCCTCATCATATCTCCTCACATCATTCCATATTTCCCACACCCACAGTCCATTTTATCATCTCCTAGGGTTTGGACAGCAATAACTTATGGCAGAAGAAGAGCATAGAAGTCAGAATGAGGAAGAGACAAGAGAGGAGGCGACATAAGAAAGAAGAATTATCAGACATGAGCCAACCAACACCAGAGAACTCATGGCATCTCCCATCACTATGGCAAGCTTTAAACATATGGGTTGTTTTAAGTTTTGTGAGAAAGTGGAAAGGATCCAGCATCATCCTAAGTTGACCAGCTTATTCATCACCAACCTCCATGACAACCAAGCAACCCTTGTTGGTGTCACCTTCACCATATCTCCTGCTATTATATCAGCTGCCACTAGGATCCCAAATATTGGAGAAAAATGGTTTAAACAAGGAGAATTGGATCATTACTATTATGAGCCATATCTTAAACCAAGCTACAAGAATGAGAGAAAGAGGATTTTTCCTTTCTCTTACCTCCTAGACAGATATGTTCCCATGATGAAAATCATCATGAAGTACTTCACATGTGAGGGTAGGTTTTCTAGACTCTATTCCTATCATATTCGGTTACTCATGCATTTCACAAGAGTCAAAATGCTCAATCTACCCCACTATCTTTACCGAGACATTGACAAGATGTCATTCATTGCCCGAAGAAAGGATTATGATCATCAAATGCATAGCATCTTTCACCACTCTCTCATCAAAATGATAGTCCTACACCACCTTGATCAGCTTAACATTGCATGGGACACTTTCATATCCCACCTATTCAACATGGCCAAGAAACACCTTCATCTTCTCACCCATCCACCTCCATTCCTCCACCTCAACCCATACATCATCCATCTTCATCTGATGAGTCAGCCACACCATCACCTCCATCATCACCATTTCATGAGCCTATTCATTCACCTGGCAGGGATGAAGGCAATGGGCAAGAGCATATTGATCATGGTGAGAGCAGCAAGCCCAAAGGGGTTGGTTTAGGTACCTTGGCACATACCTATCAGAGAGGGCATAGGCAAGTGTTTGCCCCACTGATTGTGGGAGGGGCCTTGCCTTCTTCATCGGCAAAGCAGGTACAGAAGGGTAAGGAAAAGGTTAAAGAGGCAGAGATCCAGCAGCAGGAGGAAGACCTCCATGAGATAGAGCATGATTTTCAGTTAGTTGATTCAGATGGGCATGATGACAGTGAAAGCACAACTATTGTCATCAAGGAGAAGAATGCACTCATAGGAGAGCTCCAGGTAAACTTGCAAAGGGCCAAATACATTATTTCCTACTATGAGCAGGAGAATAGGCAGTTTGAGGTCAAACATGAGCTTATGGAGATTCAGCTCAAAAAATCAAAGAGAGAGGTTGAAAAGGCTAAGGCCTTACTTGATGAGGCATATGGACAGTATGGTGAACAGCTTGATGAATAGGTATCGAGAAGAAGACTAAGGACTAGAGGCCTAAAGAGAGCCTTGGAGCTAGAAAGGCAAAAGGAGGCAGAACTAGCCAATGAGCTCACCTTGAATGAGCAATTTTCCAAAATGATAAATGAGAACCGGGAACATTGGCTCGAGAGGGTAAATGGTCATCTTGAGAGCCTCTTAGACAAGGCCAACAGGGATGTTGAGATTCAGAGAAGGATGGCAAAGTACTATGCCATGAGAAACAAAATTGCAAGGGCCAAACTCAAAAGAGCCCATGCAAAAATTGAAGCCTTGACCGAGCAAGAGGAGAAAAGGAGGCTAGATATTCTTGCCGAGGCATCACTCCATGCCTAAAACATATGATCAGCTATCAACCCACCAATTTTGACCACTTTTGAACAAATTTTGCAAGTCATGATTTTCTGTGTTTTTTGAAGTATTTTTAGCACAGTGAAATGGTCAAACGCGCAACACCTTGGACGTTGCACTCTTTTTTGGAGCATCCAATGAGAAAATGGTCAACATTTTTGGATTCAGAGTGATGAGGACATGCACCCTGTGCATTTGCTAAGCATTTGGAGGAAAACTGGTCAGCCAAAAGGGTCAAAAACCATCAAAAACCACCTTTCTACCTCTTTTTTGGCTTGGTCACTGCGCGTTTACCAGTCTTGGGAGATTGGAATTTTGATAGGGCAAATGACCTCCAAATGGAAAACTGAAGGCATATTTGGAAATTAGACTCAAAGGGCTTTCCAACGAGCTATCTTGCACATGGGACACTTTCATATCCAATGAGATTTTCATAGTCCCACCTATTTAGCATGGCCAAGAAACACCTTCATCTTCTCACCCATCCACCTCAACCCATACATCATCCATCTTCATCTGATGAGTCAGCCACACCATCACCTCCATCATCACCATTTCATGAGCCTATTCATTCACCTGGCAGGGATGAAGGCAGTGGGCAAGAGCATATTGATCATGGTGAGAGCAGCAAGCCCAAAGGGGTTGGTTTAGGTACCTTGGCACATACCTATCAGAGAGGGCATAGGCAAGTGTTTTCCCCACTGATTGTGGGAGGGGCCTTGCCTTCTTCATCGGCAAAGCAGGTACAGAAGGGTAAGGAAAAGGTTAAAGAGGCAGAGATCCAACAATAGGAGGAAGACCTCCATGAGATAGAGCATGATTTTCAGTTAGTTGATTCAGATGGGCATGATGATAGTGAAAGCACAACTATTGTCATCAAGGAGAAGAATGCACTCATAGGAGAGCTCTAGGTAAACTTGCAAAGGGCCAAATACATTATTTCCTACTATGAGCAAGAGAACAAGCAGTTTGAGGTCAAACATGAGCTTATGGAGATTCAGCTCAAAAAAGCAAAGAGAGAGGCTGAAAAGGCTAAGGCCTTACTTGATGAGGCATATGGACAGTATGGTGAACAGATGAACAGGTACTGAGAAGAAGACCAAGGACTAGAGGCCTAAAGAGAGCCTTGGAGCTAGAAAGGCAAAAGGAGGCAGAACTAGCCAATGAGCTCACCTTGAATGAGCAATTTGCCAAAATGATAAATGAGAACCGGGAACATTGGCTCGAGAGGGTAAATGGTCATCTTGAGAGCCTCTTAGACAAGGCCAACAGGGATGTTGAGATTCAAAGAAGGATGGCAAAGTACTATGCCATGAGAAACAAAATTGCAAGGGCCAAACTCAAAAGAGCCCATGCAAAAATTGAAGCCTTGACCGAGCAAGAGGAGAAAAGGAGGCTAGATATTCTTGCCGAGGCATCACTCCATGCCTCAAACATATGATCAGCTATCAGCCCACCAATTTTGACCACTTTTGAACAAATTTTGCAAGTCATGATTTTCTGTGTTTTTTGAAGTATTTTTAGCATAGTGAAACGGTCAAACGCGCAGCACCTTGGATGTTGCGCTCTTTTTTGGAGCATCCAATGAGAAAATGGTCAGGTTTTTGGATTCAGAGTGATGAGGACATACACCATGTGCATTTGCTAAGCATTTGGAGGAAAACTGGTCAGCGAAAAGGGTCAAAAACCATCAAAAAACCACCTTTCTGCCTTTTTTTCCCTGGTCGCTACGCGTTTACCAGTCTTGGGAGATTGGAATTTTGACAAGGCAAATGACCTCCAAATGGAAAATTGAAGGCATATTTGGAAAGTAGACTCGAAGGGCTTTCCAACGAGCTATCTTGGAGCAAATTTGGACACTGGGAAGGCATCCAAAAGCAGCCCTGAAGTTGAAGGGCGTGTTTGACAACCTTCTACATTTTTCACTGTTTCACTCTAAACTCACTTTCACCTAAGGGGAATTGATGTTTTACTCATGTAATTGATCAAGATGATGTAATTATTATGTTTTTTACTGTTATCTAGGGTAAATACATCAGTCAAATGGCCTACATGGCATGTAATGAATCAGTTTGCTAGAGTTAGGGATGAGTCACTTTGACCACCCTACACTCTAGCTATCAATTCAGTTTTTCTTGCAACTGCTCCTCCTCTCATGGATTCGACCCCTGAGGCTAGGATGAGTTGTTTTGAGGCCTATATTATGTATTTTCTTAGTCATTTCACAAGTTGGAATCAGTTGGATGTTTGGCTATTGATCAGAGACACTAGTGTAATCAGTATTTGGCAGAAATTAATGAATGAGTTGCAGCTATTTTGGTGGAATACCTGTGGTATGGAATTTTGACATAGTTTCTTCTTATGTTGCATATGTTTGAATGTTTTGTACTCCCATATTGCATTTCACTTCTATGATATGTTGATTTTCAAGTTGATAAGCAGAATACATTTTATATGCTCTGTTTTGGGGAAATCTACATAGTTTGTCCATTTTCTTCAGTTTAGAAAGAATACATGCTTGTCTTGCTCTTTCTAGCACCTCACTAGTCTTATCCATCTCACTTCATAACCTTAAAGTGTTTGAGTGCCTACCTACCTTGCTCCATTAGATGTCTGCAATCATACCCTCATTTTCCCTGACCTAGTCTTTTTTCCCTAATCCTCTTCCAACAACCCAACCAAAAATCAAATCAAACAACCCTCTGCACTTTACATCTAGCCTAAAACCCTAATCTATCCAGCCCTCTTGGTTGTGATCCCTTGGAGAGAGCCCTCTCCGGCTTGGTAGGGCTAGCTACCAAGCTAAAAGATTGGTCTGTGGTTACCTCAGCTGGACTCTTCCTCAGCCTTGGAGATCCGAAGGAGTGTTAACACATGGGTCACACATTCACTAGATGAAATCAACATAATATGTCCTCATATGAGGTATGAGGTGGTTGACTACAATTGAGGAACTCTGATTGGAAGCTCTTGGGAATGCAATGTGTGAAGAAAGGAAGGAAGAGATCATGGAATATGCAACCATGGTAAAGGCAATCGACATCCAAAAGACCAAGAAGACTTAACTAGGATATCTCCATGGAAGATATGAAGACTTTGATGGAGTCCGGAAAAGAAAGAGACCCTTGACAATATATATCTTTGGGAGATGCGTCGATATGTATGCAGGATGTTGATGCAAACTAAAAGATGTCATGATGAAAGACCATCACAAAGGTAATGTTGATTTTAATGTTCATTCCTTTATTTTTGAATATCTGGATGAGTTTATCCAGAGTTGCCAAGTGAAGATCTATGGATATCTTCCACCACCGATGCACATGTAGAAGGATGAAAGATCCTTAAGTAAACAGGGCATGAAGGAAGCCCAGATATGGAATGATGGATCACTTTCTGATGATGACATGGATGACTCATGGATGAAAGTGATGAACGATCAGTGCCCTATGTAGAAGTCCCAAACATGAAGACTCCTAGATAATGAAAAGAAATTCATGACATCGTGAAGAGGAGTTCTTAAAGTAGTTGGTGTTAGCGCTTGAAATTTCACCTCAGGCTGAGAAAGGTAAACCTCAAGGCAACATCAAACCATTTAGCCTCGTAGCTAGCCCTACGGGGCAGCGGAAGGCTCTCTCCGGTCTATCTCGTAAAATCTCCAATAGATGAGATGATCAATAAGGTAACACTGATATTAGGCTAGTAAACTGATTAAAAAGATTGATTTGGGGTTTTTTGGGTTTTTTGATGGCAATTTGAGGAGACAGCAATTTTGGGTGCGGGGATTGGACACAGTTTTTGCAGGGGGTTCCTTGGGGCGAGGTAGGAGACAGTGTTGATGCCTTTAACTGAGGTGGATGGTCAGGAATGAAAGATGAAGAGCTAAAGAGAGCAAACAATAACTTTGAATTCTCTTTAGACAGAAGAAAACATTGAAATTAAACAAATTTAAAAGCAGAGCATGGCAAGCATGAATTCTTACTTTAACACTTCATTTGTTTAATATGCAGAAGTAAAAGAAAGGGAAATGAATCACATAACAAGCTTACAAGAACATTGAGAAACACATCATCAACACATGAGTCCACAAGAATCCCAAAGAGGACTACAAAACCCTGGTCTTCCTTAGCCAAAAATTGCAGAGATACAGTGAATAATACAATGATAGCTTCTCCCTCAAGAGTCCAACCATGAAAATGAGCAAGAAAGTACATAATATAGATGATCTAACCTCTTTCCCTGCCTCCATGGGTCGAGCTCACTATCCTAGGAGCTGTTTCAACCACTTCTAAACTAAGCACTAAAAACTAGGCAGTCAAAACAACTTGCCTCTATAAACTTGGAAACCAATTCATACATTACATATTTACCCATTACATGAATGAATCTTCTAGAAGTGTTAAACAAGAGTAAAAGTGTCTTAGAGTTACAAAAATTACAGCAAAGATAATCATCTTCAACCCCAAAAGTCAAACTGAGTCAAATCTGCGTTTTCTGGGCTGTACAGTGCAATCTGGCAAAAAACTGCCTGACAGGTCGCGCCCCCTGCCTGACGGGTCGCGCCCATTTGGAGCTCTGTTTGGGGTACTTGCAGGTGGCCAAATTGAGCAAAAGTGGGCTTGTTGGAAAGGTCTGTGAGTCTACTTTCCAACCCAACTGGAATTTTTGAATTTGGAGTTCTTTTGCCCTGTCAAAAACCAATTCTCCCAAGACAGCTTTCTGTAGTTCAAAAAAGTGGCAGAAAGTCAAATTTTGCATGTATTTTGACCTTTTGGAGGCCCAAAACTCCATAAAAATTCAAGTCCATCCATGGGCATATGTAACTTTGCATAACAAATCAGGAAATGCTGAGTTTTTGTGAAAAGGAGTTGCCATGACAAAGGGTCCCACGGGGGGTGAGACCCGTTAAAGAGCCAAAACCTGTAAATTACCAAAAAATGCCAAAATTACCCAAAATTCTCAAAAAAATTTGGGATTTGAGCTGTGGCTAGGCTATTGAGTGCCATGATCTTTGAGTGAAGCCTCAGCCAAGATACGGAGTGGATTGGTCTTCTTCTTCCCTTTAAGGGCCTCGGACAACCGCCTTTGAAACATTTTCATCTTGGCCTTGCACACATGCATTCTTGCCCAGTAATGGTTTTTCATGTTCCTCAGCAATTTCTTCTCTTGGTTGGCCTTAGCCAACAGCCTCTCCAAGTGTGCGTTCTCCTGGATGAGCATGGACTCTCGGTCAGCGGGCAATGGATCACCGGGTCTTCTTCGGTTCAAGACTCGGTCACTACAAATCCTCCATAACTCATCAAGTGCCTGCTCATCTTCCAACTGTTTGTTGCGCTGCTCAAGGTAGGTGATGGTCCATTGTGCACCCTCTAGTCTCCTCTGTACCTCAACCTCTGACACTGATGCTTGGTCATCACTCTGCTCATATGTTTCGGTTTCTGACATGTTTGAGGAGCAGAGTGGACAAAATGTACTGTTGTTTCTGCTTGTAAAAGTGCTGAACTCTATGTTGTTTCAAGGGGACAATGACATGAGGGAAATGTTAGGGGAGGGACCTCTTGCACAAGGAATTGGGAATATATGAATAACAGGGAATTTAGGGAATACATTGCAAACAAATATTTGCATATATACAGGCATACATGTACATAACAAGGATATAGGGAATCATTTACAAAATCACTGCATATAGGAATACATGTATAAACAGTGAACATAAGGGAATACATGTATGTAACAAGGGGACATTTGGAAACTTATTTACAAAACCTTTCACATATTCGCCAAGAAATTTTTATGTTTATAGCATGCATATGGTGAAGCAAGAGTAGGGTTTGAGTTTTTGATGCTTTGGGAGGGGGAAAGGGTTTGCAATTATTTACAACATAGCATGGGGAAAATAGATATGAATGCAAATATGAGTAAAAAGGGAAGGAGGGAAACAATTTACCAAGGGGAATACCTTGAAACAACACAAACCCTAGCACATTTACACATTAACAATGCAGCCATATAGTGTCTTTTCACTTGCATGATTTGAGGTTAAAACACAAGCATGAGGGCTTACATTCATAACCAACCACCAAAATGATGTGTAGAGAGCCTACCTTGAACAAATTTAACAACTTGTGGTTCCTTGGCAGCTCACTGGCAAAGTTCTGTGGAGAAATCCCCAACGGGTCGCGCGCCCCTGACGGGTCGCGCCAGTGTAATTTTTGCACTGGCAGAGGGTGCCTGACGGGTCGCGCGCCTCTGACGGGTCGCGCGCCTTTCAGGAGGCTTTTGGAGGCCTTCCCAGTGTCAGAATCAGGTGCAGGATAGCTCGTTGGAAAGGTCTTTGAGTCTACTTTCCAACCCAACTGGAATTTTTCAATTTGGAGTTGATTTGACCTGTCAAAAATCAAATCTCCCAAGACTGGTCAAAAAGTGCCAAATGAGGCTGCCTGAAGGAAGAGTGCTGTTGCAGTCAACTTTTGAATGCCTTCCTCAACCCCAAATTGAGCTCATGATAGCTCATTGGAAAGCTCTTTGTGTCTAGTTATCATTTTACCCATCAAGAAAATCATTTGGCCAACCAAGCTAGGAGAAAACTTGATTTTCCCAAGGTCACTTCAGAGGTGTCTTTGATTCTCCTGAGGCAACGATATTCTTGACATTTCTCTCAAACCATGACACCTGTGTAAAAAGTGAAGGAGGTTTTTCTTCCTTGGCATGTTGTGAGCAAAAACCTCTCTCAGTTTTGCAAAATTCATCTCTGATTGCTCTGAAACATTGTTTGAGTGAAACTTATCCCGATGTGTGGAACAAGGAATTTTGTCGAAATGGAGCGAAATGAAGGGGATAGGGGGCTTCTAAATTCTTGGGGAAATTTTTGGGAGTGGGGAGGGATGTTAGGAAGCAGGGGAAAGTGGAATCTCAGAGATTGAGCGAGGGGAAGGGGTCCAAAAGGGCAAAACACAGGCCAAACCTAGAAAATTGCCAGGTTGTAGCTAGAAACTAGGTATGGGATCTAAGGGATGGGAAGTGTTTGATAAGGTACTTTAAGGATAGGGGAAGGTGTATGAACATCATGAAACAAGTTTTGCCGGTGATTTGACCATCCAAGAGAAATTGCCTTCAAAACCCTAGGAGAGGGAAATGACCTTGCCTAGGCACAACTGAAGCATGAATAAGGTGTAACATGATCCAATAGACACTGACATGATAATGACAACCCAATGAATTACGATTGACTCAGCTGAATAGTGACATAGACTGACATTTTGACAACTTTAGAAGGAGTTAAAGCAAACCCTAGACCTAATGCCTAGTGACCAAATTTTGCTTGAAAACTCTTTGAAATGACAAAATTTGACCTTGACACTTCAAAATCATTTTGTAAGAGCACGTTTGATCACTGGAGGAAGGCTGGAAAGACTGACACTAACAGTTGGTTGTCTCATTATCTCCACCAAGGAGCTGTTGTAGGTCCCTAATTAAGAAGGAGACTGGAAACAAGTTTCTTACTTGGAAGAAACTTGGAAATTCCTAAGCCAACGGGGAGCTTAGGTACATTCCTTCTGTAGGAATGAGTACATTCCTTTATTGGAATAGTTATGTCCTCCCTAATTAAGAGGGAGAGATAGACACATCATATTGGGCAAGCATCTGGCATCCGATGCTCTTTGAGGTTGTATTAGGGCATCCACGATAAGAGTAGTCGTTAAGGACCAATATTCTTTGAGGACTGGGAATCCAAGATAAGAATAGTCCTAGTGGAACACACCTTGAGAACCTGGGTGGGGTATGTTTTGACTCTGAGAGCAACAATGATGAGGGTGTCTATACATCATTAGTCTCGCCAACATTGTGCTCGAATCTCGTGGAAAGATAGAGTTGTTAGTCAAGGCCTAGCTATGTGACAATTTTGGTTGATATCATGCTATACAAATGGGTTACCAATCCGACTTTTCTTATGAGAAATTCTTCAAATTGAGAATAACCAAGTACCATTATGAATACCTCCTTAGTTAAGATGGAGTGTTGAAAAGTAACTAGGTTCGGTCTTCATAATGACATGTGTAAATACGTTTTTATGTAATTAATAAAAAGAAGAAAAATAAAATTATTACTGTAATACTTGTCTCATGGATTTCATGAGCAAGAAAATTTATTTTTTAGTATGACTCCCATTGTGAGTCCTTAGGATTGGTCATAAAGTCAATTTCAGTCTATGTCATGAATGAAGGACCCTTCTTGGGCATATTACACTTATGTATGAGTCAATAGTAATGTCAAGTAGCCTTCCAAGACAAGCACAAGGCATCCCTATTCAAGTCGGCTTCAAATGGAATTAATCATCTCTCCAACTAACATGTCGGCTCAGCTTGATGTCATGTCAGCTTATATACATAAGTAAACAACTATAAATAGCCCACAGAATTCGGTAGCAGGATGGATCAGTGGAAGTTGATGCAGTCAGTACCAAAGTGACAGTTGCAGACTAGTAGCAGTCAGATGTTGGGGAGCGCAGTGCAAAGTTGGCAGCAGTGCAGTTGGCACAGTGCAAAGTCAGCAGCAACGTAGATCCTTCAGTGACAGTGCAATTGCTAGTAGCAGTCAGAGACTCAGGAGACAAATGCATCATACTGAACACAGTGGATTCAGTATTTTGGATGTTTTTCAGTTGCAGCAGCAACAGATGAGAGGGAGTTGCAGTGCAGATGCAGTGTTGACAGCAATACAGCAGGGTCAACAACAATGCAGATGCAGCGTATATCAGAGTTGCGCAGTGGTTCGTGTGCAGTATGGCCAGACATCAGCGGCATAACAGGAGATGATGCAGAGACAAAGTATTGTGGCAGGGAGTGAAGCACTAGAACACATTCCTCGCTAAGATGGAACCTTAGTTTTTGTAGCATCAGATGTGGTCTAGCCACGAAATTTGGCAGAGAGGCTAGAATACATGAGATCTATAAAACCCATAAATCATTTCTAGAAATTCCGCCTAGAAGTGTCTCAATTAGATTATTAACCGTTTTTTTAAATGTTTCCTAAGTCTAGACTCTAAACTTAGGGAATATGGTTAATTAATCAGTATTAATTGAGATAAGGTGAGAATCATCTAGAAACTCACACAAATCGATCCAGAGATGATCCTAACCATTGATTAAGTTTTAATCTTGGTCGTTAGTGCTCCAACAAAGGATTATAAGAGGAGATCGATGTGGTGATGGAAAGATCACTAGAAACACTTGAGTAGTTCGATTTCTTGGCAGATCGATTTCTAGAGTAGCAATAGTCAGTTGTCGGAGAGAGCCAGAGATCGAAGCAGTGAGTGAGGGGCAAGGACAGTGATCCAGAGGAAGTTTTCCAAATCCGGAGAGGTAGCAGCAAGAGGGCCGAGTTATCCCAGTGAGGCAGCACAGAGCTCTGCGCAGTAGCTTCAGAGAGGGCAGTTTGATTTGCTAGAGAGAAAATCGTTCTCAGATCCAGAGGTTGGGCAGAGGTTCCAGAGTGTCGGAGAGATGATTTCCTCAACAGAAGGCAAAACGACTTCATCATAAACTAGTCAAAGGCTAGATGTCATAGTAACTACGCTGTCCAGCACAGAGGGTGACACAAAAGCTTCAGGAGGCCAAGTTTTCTGTAGGCAAGTTGTGTCGGGATTGCTTGTGGAGGAAGGGTAAATTCCCTTCAATAATTTTGCCCAAATTTTCTTGTTGTGGATTGCCAGATTTTGGCATCCAGTTGTACTTAGAATTTCTCATTGTTGCACAATAATAAAAACTCTCTGCTACACCGGTTTTCCCCAGTTGGGTTTTTCCGAGGACTTTTGTCCAAAAATAATTGTGTTAATTTTATGTGTGTGTGCTAGCATTTCTCAGTTTCCAGCGCATTATTTTTTCCACAGTATTTTATTTGTCAAGGTTGCAGTGTATTTATTTCGATATTTTTCTTAGCAGATAAAATGTTAATTAATTAACAATTACGAGAAATAATATCAGTTGTTGCAATAGGATTCCGTTTTCAGAAATTTCACAAATGGGCACAGCCTCCAAATTTTTCACCGACCTCCATTCCTCTGTTATCGGTGCTCTCCATCTATAATGCCCTTCCTTTTTAGAGAGTCATATTTATTTCAATGAACATGAAGTGTTTGGGTATAATTGTTTATATGTCTTGTTTGATTACTTTACTTTACTTATGAGTTAATAAATTACTTTAATTTAAAAGTTACCAAATTACTTTATTTAAATAAATCACTTCATTTATCTTAATTAAGTTAAATTATAATTTAATTACATTTAATTTATAAGCCATTGTATTTTTTCTTTTTTTTTAAGATAAATTAATGCATTAATGTGGCATACCTATTAAACACCCTACTTGATATATTCATTATATTGTGGTGAGTTAGGAATTTATTTCGATAATCAATTTATTAACTTAAACTTTGGCATTTCCAATGTTAGCCAGTATGTGTACTAGTGCAATACATGTGGTTCGTGCATATGTAGTTATCATATTAATGCCCCGTATGCATGCTAATATTCACATTCTGTTTGTAGGTGGGTCATGTTGTAGCGGCTACAACCACCCTCCAAAATTTTGGCTCGCATGCAAATTTCAGAGCCTACCTTGGATCCTACGATCGATCATCCTTGGTCACTTGTTGGTAAGCTGATGATTTCAAGCTCCCCTCCTTGATCTTAAGAGTTGTCTGCGTTCTCATATTTATGCAGCATGTGTCATCTTTGGGCATAGGGGTTGTTGTTTGTCATGCAAAGGGAATGTTGTTTTGCTTCAAGGGAATTGTGTGTGTATGAGTGGTTGTCATCACATAGACATGTTTCACACTCACTTCACGCACTCTTGTCACGAAGGTTGTTGCATCAAGCAAAGTATGTATTATGCATTCTGGATGGTCTACGTTGTGTCACTAAGTGTCCATGTGTGATCACAGTCGAGTCCTATCACTATTTACATCTATGTCACTGATCTCACACTTAGCCATTTCCCAAGCAACCTAGCCTCATTTAGCTTCCTGGAACTTTGCACTTTGCTTCTACAACCATCAAGCTTCCTCCCTTGCCTGCTGAAACCCTGTAACCTGCAGAGACCCAGCCAGCACTGCTCTCCAGAAATGCGCAAAGCAGTCAGGCAGCCAGAAATGCACAGAGCAGTCCAGCTGCCCTCCATTCAGAAACTACGCAGAGGTGTCCTCTTAGGACCCCCATCCCGCAGCAGTGTCCTGTGCCTCAAAACTACGCAATGTTGTCCAAGTTGTCATGTCAGTCTTGCATGCAGAAACTACGCAGATGGGCCTCCCATGGCCTCATCCCGGTAGCAGGACCAAGAGACCAAGTAATGGAAAGAGATCAAGACTGCATGCAAACTCCATCGGATGCATGATCATCTTGAGAGTAAGTATGGTAAGTAAAGAACACCTTTCGAAGTGCACCTCTTAGTTGAGTTTGCAGGACTGCTTGTCATTGTCATATCATCCTATCCTCAGTAACATGCATGTGCGCAAACACAAAAAGTCATTTCATGTGTTTCCTCTACATGTCTTGCTTTCTTTTTGCTTGTTTGACCAACTGTCATCTTCGGCATGTTGATTGTTATGTCATGCTTGCGACCGTGTTCTAGTGATGTTGAAGGTTTGTGTTTGAGTTGTGTTCGCTATGTAAACATTTGTCGCACTCACACACGAAGTTGTATGCAATGTCACGCAAGTGTCGTTGCGATCGTTCAACGATCTATCTCAAGTGTCGCGCTTGTCGCTCGCACCCATTAGACAGTCACACTGAGCATGTTGTCTTGTTGGTTCGAGGTGTCTTGTCGTCGAGTCGTGTTGAGTGTGTGTTCGCAAGGTCATGCATGCACAAGTTCACTCGCTCACACACTTAGTCATTTTGCTGAAACTCTATCGGACCACCCTCCAATAGCAAGACCTCTGTTGAGCTACACTGTGCAGTCTCAGCCCTCAGTGATCAAGTACTGTTGTCCAGAATTGCGCAAAGTTTGAGGCTGCCTCCCAGGCAATCTGCACTGCACAATCCTAGAATCAACCTGACTAACTGTCACCCAGAACAACACAGAAGTTGCTTAGCAAGCCATCTCAATCTGTGTTTCCCGCAAGCAAATCCATCAAGCTTCTAGCTGGTCAACCGGAGAGATTGACCGAGCAGTGACCCCGGGCTTCACTCCTCCAAAAAATTGCGTAGAAGCTGCCAGCATGCCCGCCTCCGTTGATTGAAGAAATTGCACAAACATGAAGGATAGTAGTTCTATCAGCCTGCTGCTCCTCCTAAAAACTGCGCAGTTTTCTTGGACTCTCCTCTCGCTGCTCGATACCCTGCTCAGCCCGGAAACTACGTAGACATGTCCTACAAGCCAGCCTCCCAGTTCTGCGCATTTTTGGCCAGCAAGCTCCCGCAGCCTGCTGCCAGACTCCCCGGAGAATCTGCGCAATTTTCACTGTCATTGTCCTCCCTGTTGCCTGCACTGCTTCCCTGGAAAATTTGTGCAGTTTTGCCCTCCAGCCGAGCCAAATCCCGCAAATGGTCACTGCTATTCCTGACTACTCATCTCAGCCTCCTAGTAACCTCTGCGCAATTTTCCTCGACAGTGCCCCGAAGCCCGCATCTCGGCCTGAAATGTGCTTTGCGTAGTTTCAGAGCCTTGTCCTCTCTCCCAATCACCTGCACTCGAAAACGAAAGATGATGCATCATGATAGACAAGGAGATTTCTAGATTTGATAGCGACTCGTCATGCGTGATTGCAGATACAAGTACATGAATGAGACATGGCACAATGACGAACGGGATGAACAAGGAGCGCATGCTAGAAGGGTTACTCATGGTTGGACGAACGCACGAAGCATACCAAGTAGCAAGCGAAGGAGACACATGCGCATGCATGAACTATCAAGCGACCACCAAGACCATTAAAGACTTCGCGCACTCTGTCATACGAAGGTGAAGATATGGTACACCACGGGCACACTCATCACTCAGCAACACAGCAGCTCAACGCAAACAGCACAGCCAGCATGTGCATACTTGCAGCGTCATGTCAAGTTGTGTCATGAGTCACCTGGCCACATCACTACTTTGGGTCATAACTGTGTAATCAATGTAATATAACGTGGAAGTCCAAGAGATCCACGGATGAAGTCAAACAGTCATGTCAATCAAAGAGTCATGTAAGTCAAACAGTCATGAGGGAAGTTGAACAGTCACAAGGGTCAATTTCACCCTTGGCTATATATACCCCTCATTTGTACATGCAAAGGACTTTTTGACCTTGGCTCCTCCCATATAGCCTTAAGAGTCTGTAATCTTTTCTCTAAGGAGAGAGCAGTGGCTCCAACACCCCGCTATCAGGGTTAGTGATGTAATGGTGTACGGATGTGTCTTGGAACTTTTGCTTAATTCAGAAGCCTGTTGACAGGCCAGCACGTTTTCATACATGTATTGTATTCATTTGTAAGACTATTTTTTGAATGCTTGTAATGCATGTTGCTTTAAACTGTATTAAGACAGTTGAACTATTTCAATTGTTTTAGTACATATGTTGTTGGAAATGTGTCATATCAGTTGTTAATGCTGTCTCGCCCGTGTGGACTATTCTGCCAGACACTCGATAGATTCTTTCTCGTAATCTTGTTATAACGACCTTTGCACTCGTGTGGACTATTCCATTGGGTGTTGTACGTGCTATCTGTTCACTTTGTGTTTGTGACTGCCACATCCGTGTGGACTACTCCACTGGAAGCTGCGCATGTCCTGCTATGTTGTGTGTCTCTAACAGAGTTGGGACTATTCCCTTTCGACTTGAGACTCACCTTCACCCTCTCCCTCTGCAGTGAAAGAACCTTGACACAAGCGACACTAAGCACTCACCAGGCACGCAAACCTCGTTGTTCGAAGACTAAGTAAACCACTCTCATGTGCTGACAAGCAAGAGCTAAGGCATATCTTTAAGATAATGGCAACCAGGCCATCGTACTAGATGGGACTCCTACACCAAACGGTGTGAGGTCTAGTTGGGACTTCATACCAGGGAGATCCCCTGAATGTTGGTGGGTCTAGCACCGTCAACATTTATGGTGCTAGAAGGAGGGCCAGATGACAAGCTGAGTCCTCACATCCTGTTTTGAATCTTTGCACATCTATCATGGATATTGTTGTAGTTAACCCTCCGCAATGTTTGTCCAATGCACATTCCTTTGAAGTCACGAAGGAGTTTTTTGATCACTTGTCTGAACTCACGTATGATGGTGAAGGCGAAGTGGCCTGGCCTGAGCACTTACATGACTTCCTTGCATTCTTGGGGAATGAGGAAGATTTTGATGAAGTAGAGGTCAGTATGCTTCTTGCGTACACACTTCGCGAATTCCCAAAACATTGGTGCCACAACCTGCCTCACAATTGTGTGCACTCATTTAAACAATTCAGTGATCTAATCGAATCTGTTTTCCACCATTTTGATCCTAAAGCTCTCAACAAAAAAAAATTAAAACAACAAAAGGCCCCGCATGAATCGCCTATGGATTTTTGGAAGCGCTTCCGTCTACTCATGTTTGAAGCTTCGAAAAGTCAGATGAAATTCCAATATCTTATGGACAGATTTGAATATTGTTGTCACAAGTCACTCTGTCCCAAATTGAAGAGAAAGCTCAAACCCCACTCAGCATACTTCGGTGATGGAGCTGCACAATCTCAAGCAGACACAGTTGCTGTCACAAGTGACTGTCCGCCTTCTTGTCATCAAATAGCTCCACCCCCGCAGAGTGATGTGGCAGAGCGTGCACACAAGATTATTCAACTGGTACATGCTCCCACCCTCACTACTCTTAATTTCTACGCAGATTTGGTTGGGAAGCCCATGGGTTGTCAAATGCATTTGTTACCTCAACCTTTGTCCCCGTGTTTTGTTGATCCTCTGGATTGCACTGTCTTGTGTTCTTCTGTTCCAGACTCTACACTTGTTGTGAACGAGGATCAAGCTATTGATAGAGTTGATGTTGCACAACCAACCTGCATTGTCATTTACAAAGAGTATGACCGAGAATCTGAGCATGAACCCGCGGTGAAGGATGACCTCCTTCTGTCCGTGCCTCCTCCACTTTTTCCTGACATCCTTGATGATTATGTTATCTCTATTTTTCCTTGTGTAAATCCATCCACGGATGCATCTACTTCTGATCATTCGCAGAACACACCCGATGTCAGTCCATCATTTGATAGCGGAGAGGACAAATCTTTCATTGAGAATCCACTTGACTTTTCATCTACTTTTTTCAGAAACACAGAGGGTGAACATTCTTTCTTCTCATCTACCCCTCTGTATGATTCATCAAATCATGAGGATGCCGACAAACATCTTGAATTTTCTGATCATGGTTGTCGTGATCTCTGTACTTCTTCATTTGATCACGATGTTGATTCACTCGTTGTTAATCTTTCTAAGCCATTGGTCTCCAATGATCTATCTATTGACGAAGTGGAAACCCCGCAGGCTATCGAGGCACTTCAACCTGAGTTGATGGTTATGTCAGGCCCTCGCTGTCCTAAGGTTAGTTCCACTTCCGATCAGAAAAATTGTGAAACACCCAAGGCTCCTCATCACTCATCTGTATGCACTGAAGATCAATCCAACACATAGATTTCGCTTCCTCCACCGGAATCACATGATCCCATCGCTTATGCACTGGAGGAATCATACACAGCAAGCACACTTGCAAAAGATTTTGCTACCTCCACCGGAATCACATGATCCCATCGCTTATGCACTGGAGGAATCATACACAGCAAGCACACTTGCAAAGCGTAAGTTTTCTCTCTTTCTCATGTTTGCTTGTCTGTCACAGTTAAAGAGTACGCATGTTTATCATCTGCACACAGTGTGTCACAGCACCATGTTAAGTTTGCAGAATGCTTGTCTTGCGCTTCTACTCTTTTCTTTTTTGTGGACGCATTTAAACTCGGAGTGTGTTGGTCTTCATTGTTAAATCTTTCTTGTTCGCTAGTTTACATGCATATCTTTCTTATTTACCATGCCTTCGCCAACATGGGCCAGCCAATGCATCGGTGGCTGCATTGGAAATATCACTTCACGTGAGTAGGCCCATGCATTGTTTAGCGTAGGAGTAGGAGTAGTCTTTGCTGCCTTGCTTTGCTTTTCTTTCTGGTTTGCATGTTTGTTTGCTTGCTTGCTTGCTTTGCTTACTTGTTTTGCTTTCACTTTACTTCTGCTTTTTGCTTTTTGTTTTCTTTGCTTGCTTGTACCCGTAGGTTAGCCTCTTGTGAAATCATGTTTGGCTCTCGAGACAAGCCGAGCAAATCTAAGAGGACTTGTACAGCTATCAACATCTGGTTATCTGTTGTCCTCTCTCTTTATGAAGAACTTGTTGTCTTCAGTCGATGATGCCTTGATGGAAAATACGTTCTGTTCAGAGTGAGTCTTGGTGAAAACACAATGCTTGCACTGTTAACTAGTACCGCCTACTCTAATCGGTTCTTTTGGGTTAACCCTTGTCAGCTCAGTCAAGTAGAGTAAGGTGAGGGGGAAAACCTTAACAAGTATGTCAGAGGTATATATAACATACTTCTCTGAAGGAACAACCTCTTCTGCTCTCAATAAGTTGAGATCCCTCTTCCACCTCTGAAATAAATAAGTGCCTATGCACAGTTCTTTCAAAAAATTAAAAAATTAAAAAAATTAAAAAATGAATAAGGCAAAAGAAGAGAAAGGCTTCTTGCATAGAGAGGTGATGCAAGTAACTCCACCGGGGTACTGACCAGGCTCGCTGGCAGCGAAGCGATGCTTGTGTTCCTGCGTGACTCTGTCGGGGTAATGTCCAGACCTGCTGGCAGCGGAGCAAAACCAAAGATTACACTTGAACTCTGACAGTTATATTACTTGTGCATCAATCTACCCCTCATCCCCAATCGAAACAACTAAGTCGACTTGGCTTGAAATGTGTGCTAACCGATCAAGAGAATGGCAGGGACTACATCTTTCACACAAGCTAGTGCGGAAACCGTCACGATCAAAGAATCGAACAATACTTCCGGAAGGGTTAGACTCGCTTTTCACAAAACAAGGTCCATACGGAGAGCTGGAATTCTAACAGTGTGTCGCCAATGTTGTAGCGGCGACCACCACCCTCCAAAATTTTGGATCGCATGCAAATTTCGGAGCCTACCTTGGATCCTACAATCAATCATCCTTGGTCACTTGTTGGTAAGCTGATGATTTCAAGCTCCCCTCCTTGATCTTAAGAGTTGTTCGCATTCTCATCTTTATGCAGCATGTGTCATCTTTGGGCATAGGGGTTGTTGTTTGTCATGCAAAGGGGTGTTGTTTTGCTTCAAGGGAATTGTGTGCGTATGAGTGGTTGTCATCACATAGACATGTTTCACACTCACTTCATGCACTCTTGTCATGAAGGTTGTTGCATCAGGCAAAGTATGTCTTATGCATTCTAATGGTCTACGTTGTGACACTAAGTGTCTGTGTGCGATCACAGTCGAGTCCTATCACTGTTTACATTTGTATCATTGATCTCACACTTGGCCATTTCCCAAGCAACCTAGCCTCATTTAGCTTCTCGGAACTTTGCACTTTGCTTCTGTAACCATCAAGCTTCCTCCCTTGCCTGCTGAAACCCCACAGCTCGCAGAGACCCCAGCCAGCACTGCTCTCCAGAAATGTGCAGAGCAATCAGGCAGCCAGAAATGCGTAGAGCAGTCCAGTTTCCCTCCATTTAGAAATTGGGCAAAGGTGTCCTCCCAGGACCCCCATCCCGCAGCAATGTCCTGTGCCTCAAAACTGCGCAGTGTTGTCCAAGTTGTCATGTCAGTCTTGCATGCAGAAACTACGCAGATGGGCCTCCCATGGCCTCATCCCAACAGCAGTCACTTCCCGCTGAAACCGCACTGATCCATCGCTCAGTGACTACAAGAAAAGATGACATGCTGAGATCACTCCCAAGGAGTCGAGGAGAAGGACCAAGAGACCAAGTAATGGAAAGAGATCAAGACTGCATGCAAACTCCGTCGAATGCATGATCATCTTGAGAGTAAGTATGGTAAGTAAAGAACACCTTTTGAAGTGCACCTCTTAGTTGAGTTTGCAGGACTGCTTGTCATTGTCATATCATCCTATCCTCAGTAACATGCATGTGCGCAAACACAAAAAGTCATTTCATGTGTTTCCTCTACATGTCTTGCTTTCTTTTTTCTTATTTGACCAATTGTCGTCTTCGGCATGTTGATTGCTATGTCATGCTTGCGACTGTGTTTTGGTGATGTTGAAGGTTTGTGTTTGAGTTGTGTCCGCTATGTAAACATTTGTCGCACTCACACACGAAGTTGTATGCAATGGCACGCAAGTGTCGTCGCGGTCATTCAACGATCTATCTCAAGTGTCGCACTTGTAGCTCGCACACCCATTGGACAGTCACACTGAGCATGTTGTCTTGTTGTTTGAGGTGTCTTGTCGTCGAGTCGTGTTGAGTGTGTGTTCGCAAGGTCATGCATGCACAAGTTCACTTGCTCACACACTTAGTCATTTTGTTAAAACTTTGTCGACCAGACCACCCTCCAACAGCCAGACCTCCGCTGAGATGCACTACGCAGTCTCAGCGCTCAGTGATCAAGTATTGTTGTCCAAAATTGCGCAGAGCTTGAGGTTGCCTCCCAAGCAGTCTGCACTGCGCAATCCTAGAATCAACCCGACCAACTGTCACCCAGAACAGCGCAGAATTTGCTCAGCAAGTCATCTCAATCTGCGCTGCCCGCAAGCAAATCCATCAAGCTTCCGCTGGTCAACCGGAGAGTTTGACCCGGCAATGACCCTTGGCTTCACTCCAAAAAATTGCGCAGAAGTTGTCAGCATTCCCACCTCCGCTGACTGAAGAAATTGCATAGACATGAAGGACAGCAGTTCTGTCAGCCGGCCTACAGCTCCTCCTGAAAACTACGCAGTTTTCTTGGACTGTCCTCCCGCTGCTCAACACCCCGCTCAGCCTGGAAACTATGCAGACATGTCCTGCAAGCCAGCCTCCTAGTTCTGCGTAGTTTTGGCTAGCAAGCTCCCGCTGCCAGCCTCCCCAAAGAATTTGCGCAGTTTTCACTGCCAGTGTCCTCCCTGTTGCCTACACTGCCTCCCTGGAAAATTTGCGCAGTTCTGCCCTCCAGTAGAGCCAAATCCCGCAGATAGTCACTGTTGTTCTGGACTGCTCATCTCAGACTCCCAATGACCTCTGTGCAATTTTCCTCGATAACGCCCCGGAGCTCGCAACCCAGCCTGAAATGTGCTCTGCGCAGTTTTAGAGCCTTGTCCTCTCTCCCGGTCACCTACCCTTGAAAACGAAAGATGATGCATCATGGTAGACTAGGATATTTCTAGATTTGATGTCATCTCATCATAAGTGATTACAGATACAGGTACATGGATGAGACATGGCACAATAACGAATGGGATGAACAAGGAGCGCATGCTAGAAGACTGGCTCGTGGTTGGACGAACACATGAAGCGTATCAAGTAGCAAGTGAAGGAGACACATGCGCATGCATGAACTATCAAGCAAAAACCAAGACCATTAAAGACTCCGCGCACTCTGCCATACAGAGGTGAAGCTATGGTACACCCAATGTTTTTAAAACCAGAACCAGTGACCGGACCGGTCCACCTAATGAACCGGTTTACTGACCGGAACCGGTCTAACTGGGACTAGTTTGGTCTAAACGAACCAGTTTTAGAAAAATACATTAAATAAGTAATTTTTAATGAAACAAAACTATTTTTAAGATTTAAAACCATGATTCCAAGCCAATAGAGACAAAATATGCAAAGTTTGTTCATTTATATACCATGTAAAGGTGAATATATCAAAATGGCACCAAGTGCAATACATATCAGTGACAAAATAGCAAAATACATAAGCAATGAGGCTCTAAATGGCCTATAAATTCCAAAAACAATGCTGCAAGCTATGAGGCCATTGGCCTACTACAAGTCTACAATGTACACATGATCAATCATCAAGTTCATCACCACTACTAGCCATAAGATCATCATCAGGAGATACATAGACATCATCTGGTTCAGAGTCTGAGGATGCCTCAAGGCTCAGCCTGATCTGCAACCTCAGTATCAATGCCACCAATAACAATAGAAGTGGACCTAATGGAAGCACAAGTTTGTCGACCTGCACGACTAGTGCCTTCCATTGGTTTTTTGCCTTTCCTTGATGTCGCTACTGATCCTGGTTTTGATGCTGCCACATAATCTATTTCATCCCCCGCTAAAGCTATGTCGATATCAAAATCAACCTCAAACACAGGTTCTTCAGTCTCCTCCAACCATTCTGATGTTGGATCAATATCGTCCAACACAATGGGATCTAGATCAGGTGTTTTGCTCATCATTTGGTTCCTCCTCAGTCGAAGGTTGTATTGCACGAAAACAAAGTCATTTAACCGTTTTTGTTCCAAACGGTTTCTCTTCTTCGTGTATGTGCTCAAAAACAGACCAATTGCGCTCACAACCTGAAGCACTGCAACTTTGACTGAGGACTCTAATTGCAAACATTTGTAATTGAGGACACTGGCCACCAAATGACTCCCACCAATGTGTTGCAAAGAAAAAGATATTAATTAGTAACTTAGTTTATAATTTGAATTGTAAAGAACGTAACAATTTTAACATGAAAAGAAAAACAAATTGGAAATTGGAATTGCTTACTTGGTTGGTCCACATCTCTTGCCATCTTTGCCAAGTTTTTGCCAAAGGTACCACCTACCATAGTGAAAATAGTAAGTTGTCTATGTATTTCCAACTGGTCTGCATGGGTAGGGACCATGGCTCCAAGCAATCAATCAATCCAACTCTGACCTCCCCATCATGCAGATCTCTTAGCTGATTTTTATAATGATACTTTGGGTTCAAAAAATACCCAATTGAATGTATAGGACGATGGAGTTGATTGTTCCATCTGTTATCAATGATCTCCCATATACGGCCATATTTAGCTATCCTGTCCTTGTAAGTTGCTCGTATCTGCTCCTTTGCCTGATCCATAGCCTCATAAATGTAGCCAATGGCCAATTTTTCCCATCCACCACCCTTAGCACCTTAACAAGGGGCTCGGTAATTTTCACAAGCTCTATAGACCTTTTCCAAAGATAATTGTCTAACACTTTCTTTTTGGTGTCTTTTCCATCTGGTCTACGAGCCCACCGAGATTCAGACCATTCTTCATAGGAAAACATTTTCTGCAAGTTTTTATGTTGACCATTGAGACATTGCAACGTGAAGAAGTGAGTTGCAAATCTCGTAATTGCAGGCCTAACAAGCTCTTTGCCCCCAGTGTTTTTCCTCATTAGGCTCAATACCCATAAGTGGTTGTAAATGTATTTTGTAATGCACTTGGCATGCTCTACAATGTTTTTTACCCACTCCACTTTGCCTATATCCTCAAGCATGAGGTCTATGCAATGTGCAGCACATGGAGTCCAAAATATGGTCTTATATTTGGTCTCAAGCATCTTTCCAGCAAGAACATACTTTGAGGCATTATTGGTGATGACCTGCACAACATGCTACTCCCCAATTTCCTGAATAATGTTATCCAAAAGCTCAAATAGAAGAGTTGCATCCTTCACCTTATCAGATGCATCAACTAATCTCAAAAACATGGTTCCTTGAGGGCAAGAAACAAGGAAATTAATGATAGTGCGGTTCTTTCCATCGGTCCATCCATCTGACATGATGGAACAACCTGTTTTGAGCCATGAATCTTTAAACTCAACCAAATACTCATCAATGGAAGATATCTCTTTTTGCAAAAGAGCTCCCCTCAAGTCATGCATACTAGGGCCTTTGAAGCCTTTTCCTGCAGCTATAACAGAGTCCCACATAGCTTGGTAATAAGGTGAGCGAGCAGCATTAAATGGGATATCGGAATCATACCACCATCTAGCAATGTACTGATGAGAAGTTTCTTTGCATTTTTTTCCAATGTTGATCCAAAGTGGGTTGACGACTTGGCTGGGAGGAAGTGGGATTAGAAGAGGCAATGTTGGCAGAAGATGAGAAAAAACTTTGGATGTTTGTTCTCTTTGTTCCTTTTGATGGTTGGCCACAAGAAGGATGAAGATAGTGAAAGGGGTCATTGGTGGAAGGGATAGAAGTTGAGTCTTGAATCTCATAATCATCATACCCACTCTCTTTCATGGCTTCTAATAATTCCCTCTTCCTTGCAATGTCATCTTGGATGGCCTTCTCCCTAGCCTTATCCTCATAAAAATTTTCAAGCTTGGAAATGTATTCTGCCCTAATAGGACCTAACAATGCATTTGGTGCACCACATGGCGTTACTTGGCCTCTTATCCCAGCCAAGTGTTGTTTCAATCTAAGAATACCCCCACCTCCAATAGATTTATGGCATAATTTGCATATCATTTTTCCATCAATTACATCACAATGAGCCCATGCACTGTCCTTTCCTTTTGGAGCCATGTTTGCTTGAAATAATAACAATTTGCAAAGAAATCTGCCATTTAAAAAAAAATTGCAGCTAAGCAACATGGAAAACCAAAGCTAAATTTAGGAAAACAAATGCACATGCAAGCTACAAAATTTGATAGCATAGAGCTAGAGATTTGATAGCATAGATGATAGAAGTGAGAAGTTTATAAATTTATAACACATAAAAAAAATTAATTCATGGACAACAGTCAAATGAGGAATTTTCAAGTGAAAATCCTTACCTGGAAATGCAAACTAGCTTCCTTAGCCTCCTCTTGAAGATGCCAACTCCACTAATAGCTACAAACTATCTCCAAAATAGCTCCAACTCCAACTCCAAGATGACTACTCCAACAAAAACTCAACACTCTCCAAGCTCACAAACAAACTCACAAACACTCATAAACACTCCAAATCAGATGTGTGAGACAAATGAGAGGGAGAGGGGCCTCTTAAAGGCTTGGAGAGGGTGTTTTTGGAGGGAAAGCACCCTCAATTTCCCTCCAAAACCCCTAAAACTGATTGAGAAATGCGCTAAGTGGGCTCACGGTGGGCATGACCGGTATCCGGCCGGTTAGGACCAGTTAGGTCATTTTTTTCGCCACAAAGCCTATTAAACCCAGTTTTTTCACCGGTTCCAACCGATGGGCCTGCTAACCGGCCGGTTAGACCAGTAACTAGTTAGCTAGGCCGGTTTTTAAAACTATGGGTACACGACGGGCACACTCATCACTCAGCAGCTCGACACGAACAGCACAGCTAGCATGTGCATACCTGCAGCGTCATGTCAAGTTGTGTCATGAGTCGCCTCAGCCACATCACTACTTTGGGTCATAACTGTGTAATCAATGTAATGTAACGTGGAAGTCCAAGAGACCCACAGATGAAGTCAAAGAGTCATGTAAGTCAAACAGTCATGAGGGAAGTTGAACAGTCACAAGGGTCAGTTTCACCCTTGGCTATATATACCCCTCATTTGTACATGCAAAGGACTTTTTCACCTTGGCTCCTCCCACATAGCCTTGAGAGTCTGTAATCTTTTCTTTGAGGAGCGAGTAGTGGCTCCAACGCCCCGCTATCGGGGTTAGTGATGTAATGGTGTACGGATGTGTCTTGGAACTTTCGCTTAATTCAGAAGCCTATTGACAGGCCAACACGTTTTCATACATGTATTGTATTCGTTTGTAAGTCTATTCTTTGAACGTGTGTAATGCATGTTGGTTTAACTTGTATTAAGACAGTTGAACCATTTCAGTTGTTTTAGTACATATGTTGTTGGAAATGTGTTGTATCAGTTGTTAACGTTGTCCCACCAGTGTGGACTATTCCGCCGAACAATGGACAGATTCTTTCTCGTAATCTTGTTATAACGACCATCGCACTTGTGTGGACTATTCCGCTGGGTGTTGTACGTGCTATCTGTCAACTTTGTGTTTGTGACAGCCACATCTGTGTTGACTACTCCGCCGGAAGCTGCACATGTCCTGCTATGTTGTGTGTCGCTAACAAAGTTGGGACTATTCCCTTTCGACTTGAGAATCACCTTCACCCTCTCCCTATGCAGTGAAAGAACCTTGACACAAGCGACACTAAGCACTCACCAGGCACGCAAACCTCGTTGTTCGAAGACTATGTAAACCACTCTCATGTACTGACAAGCAAGAGCTAAGGCATATTTTTAAGATAATGGCAACCGAGCCATCGTACCGGATGGGACTCCTACACCAAACGGTGTGAGGTTTAGTTGGGACTTCATACCGGGGAGATCCCCTGAATGTTGGCAGGTCTAGCACCGTGAACAAGTCATTACAACCCTCCCTAAAGGTTTTCTTACCATCATTTTTATCAACAACACAACGCAGCGATCAGTTTATTATGGCAAATAAGCCAAAAAAATATTGTTCTAGTCGTTTACTTTCCTCATAGGCACCATGCTTGGTCATTCCTTTCTCAGCCGAGGAAGCTCCTCCAACCTCACTTGTTAATATGAGGCTAGCACATATACCCCTAATGACTTCCCTTCTTCCTCCCACTTTATACCTTACACCATGGCTAACTTTCAGCTTCCAACTAGCCAATGTCATCATATTTTAGATTTGTTTTGGACCAAAAATTCCTTAGCTCTCATTTACAATCACATCTCTCTGGAATGTTATCTTGTTAGAAGCAATATCCAACAATCTATATGCTTTAGATCATTCGTTATTACCAACAAATATAGGTTTATAGATTTTGTAATTACTTTTGACCTATCCTAAGTTGGAATAAACACACATGCTATGGAACTCAAAAAACTAAAATCGCTAATCTGTGGTTTTCCCCCAAGCCAAGCCTCCTCTGGGGCAATGTCTCAAACTAACTTTATAGGACTCCTATTGAGCAAGTACAAGTAATGATGCATCTCCCAAAAATTTGTGGAAACAATAAGATTTTCCACAAAGTTTTCAAATGATGGAGGCCAACATTTTACAGTACTTAGAAGCATTTCCTTTTCATTAAATTGTCTTCCTATATCCAACAATCAATCCATAATGTCTTTCAACATTGGCAAAATGTTGAACTATCTTATGGAGGAGTGTTAGGCATGGGAGGTAGCATGCTTGGCCCTAGGAGCATCAAGACCAACTAGCACACACGTGGAGGTAGAACACTTGAATTAAGGGAGTCTTCCTTAATGGGTGTTCTATTGGAGGTTTACATCACCAAATTTCTTGAGATGCAAACCTCTTTTAAAGTGAAAAGAGATTTGATCCCTCTCGGTGCTTCGCAAATGTGGAGTTAAGATGGATCTAAGTTGGTTATTCTAGAATTTGATTAGTACTAGTAGAACGTCCAACTAAAACGTGTCTTTTTCGATGGTGCTTACTAGAAAATTGAGTCCCAACAAGGGATAACTTAATTAAGCGAGGCATGGATGGACCAAATTGGTGCCCTTTATGTAAAAATTCCGAAGAGTCTATAAGCCATCTTTTTCTCCTCTATCCATTTGCTCTGGCTATATGGTCTTTTGTTCACACCTCCCTGGGTATTATTTCATTATGGCAAGGGCACTTTTATTTGAATGCATGGGAGAACTGGTGGCATTCTGCCAATCCTAAGAAAAATCGTTGTTTGCCCTCTTAATCCCTTAGGGAATATGGCTTGCACAAAACGCGAAAGTGTTCCATGATATGTCCATCCTTGATAACGTTGCCTCACAGAATTTAGCCATTTTTGCTTTGATTTCTGATTCAGACTCTCCTCCTCATCAACGAATCATCACTGAGTAATCCATTGATGTATCTTTCCCCTAGGCTTACTTTGATTGTGCTTCTCTTGCTGAAGGAGCCAGTGGAGGCAGGTTTGTTCTATTCTTGTCAGATCATCACTCTTTCAAGCTAAAATGTGGTCTAGGACTAGGCACCAATAACTTTGCAGAGCTCATGAGTCTTAAATTGTTGTTGTTTACCATTGAAAAAGAAGCTCAACGCCTTCAAATCCTTAGGGATTCTAAAATTATCATAAAGGTTCAACAACACTTCCAAATGCCACATGCACACACTTTGTCCCATTTTGGAGGAGATACAATTGTTAAAGCAATCTTTTGATGATCTCTCTTGTTGCCATATTTACAAGGAGAGAAACGTTGATGTTGTCACCTTGTCTAAGGAAGGTGCTTCACAGGATCTGGGAACATGGCACGTTACAGAGTACACAAATGATCAAGAGTATGCATACTACCACCAACCCTTCATAGAGGGTGTGCTCACTAGACATTGATTTCTTGATCAACTACTATTTTGGATGCTACTTAATGGTTCAGTTTTTCTGCTAAATGTTATTATAAACACTTTTATCATATTGGTTTTGTCATGGACAGACACTATATATGTATATTTTAGTTATTATCTGGTTGTAATTAATTTATGAGATGTATGGACAGTCGTAGGTGGACATAAAAGTCTATTTTGAAGACAGTTTTTTTATTGTAGCCATTTATGCATGGCGGTTCTTGGAGCGCAACTCATGCACATCTAAAATGTAACTTTCACCCTTATGAATGAAAGCTACAATTTTTTCTTCAGGAAAAAAAAAACTAATTAGTACTAGGCAAAATAGTGTTGAACTATGTAACTCGGTTTGGTCTTCATAATGACATATGTAATCATGATTTTTATGTATTTGATGTAATGAGAAAAATAAATTTATTATTGTTATTCTTGAGGCATGGGTTTCATGCTCAAGGGAAATTTATTTTATAGGTCAAGTTCCCATTGAGAGCTTCTAGGGCTTGTCATTGAGTCTACAAGTCAAGAAATTCATTGTCATGTATGAAAGACCCTTCTTGGGCATGTTACATATTGTAAAGAAAATTATTTAAGTCAAAGTTAGACTCAAAAGACCCTCCAAGACCTCGTCATAATGCAAAGGACAAGTTGGTCTATCAAGAAGACATGTCGGCCTAGAAGCAATGTCAAGTCGACCTAGTAGAAGGCTCAAGGAAGCCTATATATAGGGCACTCGGCCTCATTCAAGATACACTCACTCAAGAATCAAGAGAAGTTCGATCAAGATAGAGAAAGAAGCCTAATACCTAGCGAAGAAAGGAGAAGGAAGAGTGAAGCACTCTAAATCTATTTTGGGCTATATTCCTCCACACGTGCGAAGGTTAGGGCATCATCTTGCAGCAGAAGATACTGAATTTCAGCCACTCCAGGAGAGACGAAGTTTTGGGTCAAAGAAAGTCTCCCTTGCAAGCCAAATTGATAAGAAGAAGATTCCATCTCAAGCGAAGGAGAAAGAAGGCAAATTCATCCATATTCTAGCCACACGTGTGATCTAGGGTTTCTACAGAAGAAACTACTGGAGGCCGAAATTGCAAAAGAATCTTCTAGGGAGTCGAAATTGCAGAAGTATCTACTAGGGGTCGAAGTTGCAGAAAGTGTTGAGGTCAAAGTTGTTAGAAGGAAATCTCATCAAGAGGAAAGGTTTGACTTGGTCTTGGAGGGGTCTTGGTCAAGGTCTGGGTCTTGGAATTCATCAATTGAAATTCTATAAGAAAAGTTTTCCTCTCAGTTGGAGAGGTTTTGGCCCTGGTTGATCGCCTATATCTTGTGTCCTCTTGTTTTACTGTTCTTTATGGTTTGCTAGTTGTTTGATGAAAAGAACACATAATAATAACAAGTAAAGAAGAAGCAAATTAAGTTAAATACATCACAAACAGTTATCAAAGCAAGAGAAATCACCTAACTTGCTGGCCCTAGATTTCTAAACAAATAGTAGATACTAATGTCTGAAGGCTAGAATAGTAAATTGAAATTACTCAAACTTGAAAATAGTAAAAAGTGATGAATCAAAGACTCAGTCTAAGGTCATCAGTATCTAGAGTCAAGACTCAAAAATTAAAACTTAAAATGAACAATGGACAATGAACCAATTTATTAGAACTAGACTGGTCATCAGACTAGTCAACCCCAAAACTGGGAACCGAGAAAAAACCAAACCAGAAAATCAGTCGACCAAAAAATATGTAAATATTCAAATTTTGAAATAATATGTAAATATTCACATGCATCCATATGAATCCAAACCATTATACACAAATATGCAAAGTTTCTCATATATCTAACAAGGGTGCATGTAACCAAAATAACGAGTGTGATCCATCTTTGAACCAAAATACATCGACAAAGAGGCTCTAAATGGCCTCTATAGTTCAAAAAAATCCATACTACAACAAATACCAACATATTATCAAAATCATTGCCTATATTGGGATCCTTATCATCAATATCAACTCCTAAGCATTAAAATAAGATAGAAAAAGCTTAACATGTCAAATTGAGATTTTTTTTGAGTGATAGGTAAAATTTTACTAGGGTCATGATAAAGGAGTTCAGCGATTGGTGCCACCAACATTGAGGTACATAAAGGGCTTGGTGATCTTGATTAAATGCTAGTTTTATATCCTCATACATGATAGAATCCAATGGGAACATTGCAATCCCCCCAATCCTGAAATCCTGAAAACTGTTAAGTCTGCTAGATTTTGAGTGGGATTAAAATTCCACTTTCTCCATATGAAATCCAATGAGGATGAAACCACTCTCAAACATCCTGAAACAATTAATGATAAGGTTAAAAATTTAAGTAAAAGAATGAAAATGAAAGATAAAGGGGAATGTTACGTTTAAAATTAAAATTAAGCTTCTCCAGTTAAATTACTGCTTTGCACTGCATTCTGTTGGGCACTTCAATGAAAATAAATCAAACCAAAATGGGCTTAATTGTATGTTTTTTGCTCTTTTTCTTAAAGGTAGCTAATGAACTGCTTTAAAATTTATTATTTTTGCAATGGTTAACTTCAATTAATCTCTTTGAATAATATATACAAGTTCTTGGACATATACGTTTGCCGCCTGTGTTAAGCAGCTCTTTGTTTAAAAGTTTGTGAGAAGTAACACTTCAAGATTAGGTATGTTCAAAATGGTGCCAAGAAAACATTGAAGAGAGAGAGAGAAGGTATGATGCATTGAAACAAAGTACATTGTCATTTATCACAAGTAGTGTGTTATTTAAGAAATAATGACAGAGTGAAGAAAGAACAACTCACCTTACCCGGATACCTCTGCTCTGATTCTATTTCCAGTTTATGCTGAACAGCCTGCATCATACAGGTGCCGAAAAATATTAGATCTTAAACAAACTGTCGCTTGAGCTACCAACATGTTTTCCCTTTGTATTGACAAGCTTCTTTCTTCCTTCAAAAATCCCAATTGGTGTTGACATTGCAATTTGTTTTTCATAATAATCCCGGGCCAGAAATTTTCTGTAAGTACTAAAAAGGCTGTTCAGTATTTTAATATTTTCTGATCTTAACGAGAATACTAAATTTATGATAAAGGTCAGGAATAATCCCCACTTGCATTGAAAGTAACTAAAGGTTTCCCAAATGTCAAGTCTAAACAAGAGATAATCCTCACTTGCATTGAAAGTAACTAATGATTTCCCAAATGATAAGTCTAAACAAGAGATAATCCCCACTTGCATTGAAAGTAACTAATGGTTTCCCAAACGCTAAGTCCACGCCTCTTAGACTCATCGTGATAAGAAGAAGCCAGTTCAGAAGCAAACTTCAAAGACATGTTACCGCATTAATGCAACCATCAGAGATAACTACCACATGCAAGACCAAGTGGAAGTCACGACTCACAACAATCTTGACAGTCCACGGATGAAGCCAGTAGCAAATTTAGTGCAATTGATACCATTTGGTTGTGGCATCTATGCTTAAGGTGAAGCCCACTCTGTGAACAAAGAGCCATTTACTAGACCAACACCCATATCAATACAAAATTAATTTTATTCCTTTTTGGCTAGAGAATTTGGAAAATAGAATAGCCATCAGGCATGGTATCTAAGATCAAGGAAGAACCACTTCGTCAACAAGAGCCATTTCCCAACCAAAAAAAACAAAATTTTCCATTATTAGATAGTGAAGCTCAGAGCTTTAACATAACTCCGTGCATATTAGGGACCACATTCTTGGCATGGCTTGTGAGACGTTCACTGAACACTCATGCAGTTTCCGTCATTATGGTTCAGGCGACCAGCGACTCCCTCCAAAACTGAAAAACAGAGATTGGAAAATGCTATTTTCTAGCATTTCTCGAAAAAATATCAAAACAACAGAGCCCATATCAGACGATGCAAGTCTATCAGACTATGAAAATGTTATCAATTTAACAATCAAGCTCTATGCTCCACTGTATCCATTATCAGTCTTAGTAGGCATATGCCACAGGATAATTTAAGTGTTATGGCTGATATTCTGCAGAAATACTATCACACAAATTTACCACGACATCCGACACCCTTGCATAACATAACAGCCAATGGCATAACAGCAGAGAAGTGAGGCTTACCGTTAGATCATTGTTAGCTTTGACAAAGAGCTGCTCAAGGCTGTCCACTGCCCTTGAGCCTCCGGCTGCATTCGCCATTTTTGCTACTGTTAGGGCTCCCTGCGTAGTTATTTAGCTTTGAATTTAAACGGGGCACTCAGCCTCTGGATACTATATTCAAACTTTCAAGTACCTTCCTAAATCTGACATTCTGATGATATGAGAGTCCCGCGCGTATAAAGTCTTCGGAACACTGGATTTTAATAATGATTAATTGGTTCTTGTGTGAATTCACTAATTTGAGAATTTTTTTTGTGATTTAGGTGATTTGTGTGAAAAAATTCCTTTGAATTTGGTGGTTATAAAAAAATTGTAAGGTTAATGAATACATTTTTATTTTTTTATTTGGTGATTTATCTGAATACTTTAGATTTGATGGTTATAAATTTATTTGTTGGATAAAAGTTTTGTAGGGTTATTAAATAGATTTCTTTTATAAATGGAAACTTACTTTAAATGTCATTAAATGAAAGTGAGAATTATTTATTATTTTAAAATTTAAAAGATTTTTTCGTTTTATTAATATTAAAAAAAAAAAATTGCAAAGTGAAGATATGCATAATAGGTTATACTATTTGTTGAGGGTCCATAAAATGTCTCTCGATTGGTTTGAGGATTTGGGGGACTTACATGTTGAACTCTTTGGAAAGTTAATATATGGAGGGACTTGTTTGAGGATTTGGAGGACTTATATGTTGAACTCTTTGGAAAGTTAATATATGGAGGGAATTCGTTTTTGTGCATGATCCTACATTTTACTCTACACTTGTCACATTTGGCTTGTCTTAAAAGGTACAGCCTAACAATATGGGTAGACTTTCAATGTAGCTCTAAAGCTTGGTCCCAACACTGTCAAGTCTTTGGCGGTTTCTCCTTCTCCAAGGTGTTCCACTCCACCTCAACCTCGCGAAGCCTGCATGTCCCTATTTGCTCCATGTACCCTCCCTTGTGTCAATTTCCCCTCACTGCATTCCCTGTTGGATTACCCTACATTGTTTTCTTAGTTCGTTATGGCGTGGTTATCCCCTGACAGCTTATCGGTAAATTGCTTTCCTTCCCCTTGTTCAAGTTTTCTCAACAGCATACTTACACCAACTATGCTTAGCGAAGGAAGTTATTCTTAAGAGAAGGTTGACTCTATTATTCCTCCAATTGGCCCACCTAAAAATTCTTCTTGAAGATGCATCAAATGTCGACTTGACAAGCCTTCATTGGTTCTCGGAAAGGTGTTGGAAAATGTAACTAGGTTCGGTCTTCATAATTATTTTTGTACTTGTATTAATATATTTTTCTTGTAAAAAGCAAAAAGAAGAAAAAGAAAATTATTATTATTATTTTATTCTTATTATTCTAGTTAAGCATGTTCTTCATGCTTCTAGGGAATATTGAGTCGAAAAGAAAATTCATCATGTGTCAAAGTCCCATTTGGACTATTTTGTAACCAAAGAAAAATATTGTTTTTTAGTCAAAAGGAGTCATTTTGTCCCACAAGACCAAATCAACCCTGCCTTGTCAAGTCAACTTAGAAGAGGCCCTATTCGGTCTCCTAGATGGTTATAAAAGGAAGAGACTTTGACCCCATTTGCTCATTCACTCACACAAATTCAAGCTTTGAACAATGAGAAGAAGAAGTGTGAAGGCCAAGAAAGAGAGAGAAATCCAAGGGAAGGAAGAAGAATTTGAATTTTTGCTTGTCTTGGTTCACGTGTGCAAAGTTGTTAGGGTTATTCTGAGAATTACAGGAGGAAATTTTGTTTCTATGAAGTTGTTGGGGTTACTCTGTTTTGCGAAGTTGTTGGGGCTACTTTGTTTTACAGAGTTGCTAGGGTAGTTGTGTGAAGGTGCCAAGGTAACTCTACAAAGTTGCAGGTCCAAAATTTTGACTTGGAGAAGTTTGATCAGTTGTGATTCTTGTTGACTTTGTTTGGTTGGAGGAAATATGAAGGAGGGTTGACTTGGTTCTTGTGAAGGCCTTGGTCTTAGGCCTTGGATGTCTCAGTTTGATCTAATTCTATAAGAAGATAAGTTGTTTGGGTTTTCCCCCTTGTGGGATTTTGCCTTGGCTTGGAGCCTATATCTTGTGCTCTTTGTGTTCTTGGGATCTTCATGCACTTTATGTTTTGGTAATTGCTTGATGAAGAAGACATAATGATGATGATAATGATAATTAACATCCACTAAGACAAATGCGATCTATTAGACCTTAATAAGGGATTAATTGTGACTCTTTAATATTTTATTTCTATGATAAAAAAGAAGGGAAATAAATACTTCAAGATCACTATAGTTATGTTTACTTAACAAGTCAGGAAAGCTAGATGTGTGGCAAATGTTTTGGAAATGAGAATGGATGTGAGTAAGAGTCGGGCAATCTAATAGAAAGTGCTTTTCATCTTCAACCCTCTTAGTATCGCAAAGGTGGTAGGTTCTTTCGTCCTAGGGTGTTTTAGGGACAGTCCAATGCTCAGTTTCATTATGAAGCTCACCGGATGTGATATATTTATACATGATGATTTGACCAAAGAGCTAGTTTGACCTGTTGTGACAAGAAGTAAACAGAATTGCAAGTGTACCTTATTGACGGAGCACCAATGAGGTGTGATTTGAATTTATTTCAATTCCTTTTAGTCTAAAGGCAATTATTTTCTTGGTATAGGAAAGCAGGGAAATGCCCGGTTTGGGTGGTTGAAACTGACTGCAAGAATTAGCAATAACAACCAAAAAGGAATTGGCACAAGCAGCAATATGTTGGTAAAGCACTTCAAGAGCAGGGCCATTGTGGGACATTGGTACCCCATAATGTTCATTGATTCCCATGAGCATGTTATGATCGGTATGATGGTTTTGAGGTAGGGATATGCCTTGGTTTTTGGACCTTTCACTGCGTGGAAGCTTTGCTAAGGGATGGATCACCCAAGGAAGGGGATGCCAGGGAAATTGGAAGGTGAGTGACTACATGGAAGGGGGTGACCAGATTTCCCGAGGGACTATGTAGCAGAGAAGGGAAGGTTGGGGGATGGATTTATTTTGGTCATTAGCATTGTTGGTGGAATCATAAACACATTGGGAGTGTGTCTTGGAACAATGAGTTGGTAATTGTTCACTAAGGTAACAGGTAGTGCAAGGATCGTAGCGTTGGACATTGGATGCAGGTTTGACTTTGGCAGTGGATATGGAATTCTTAGGAAGGAGGTGAACCCTGGTATTACTTTGAGGGTGGAGGTGTGAGCCTCTAGATTCCCTTGTTGTGGATGCAGGCATTGTATCATTTTATTTGCTAGTTAGGGAAAATGTGCATATGTATGTATGTGTATATTATTGTGAATATTGCATCGAGCTAGATTTATAAAGCTCCATAGACATTATGGTTATTTGTTGGTTGAAGCAAATGTGTATAAGTATATGTGGTTGTTATTGTAAATAATGTAATGATTTGTGTTATAAAGCTCCAATAAACTGTTTGATTGTCATGTTTCTAGCAGTGGTCATTGTAAATACTGCAACAAGTTGGGTTATAAATCTCCATAGGTGGTATGTTTTGTTTCAGTGGTTTAATGGTTATAGGTGTCATAGAACACCAAATACAGTGTTCCCCTAAGGCGGAGGGGTTTGTAACAACCCCAGGTTAAAAGTTCATGTAATAAAGGTTAATAAAGGCAAAATAAAACCAAGGTCATAAGACATATATTCCAAGCCAAATGGTGGGCAAAACATCTTAGTGGGTGTCGCTTTTGATTTGTTAATGGCTAAGGAAATTGGAAAAGGAAAAGAGGCAATAATTGGCATTTATTTATGAAAATAAAGGAAAACAAGAGAAAAGGGAGATGAAAGGTCACATGTTTGCATGAGAGGGAATTGAAGGAAAATAGAGGAAAATAAATAAAATATATGCCTCAATGCTAAAAAGGCTTCTAAGGATCAGTTCACATCCTTTTGTCAGTTCTAGCTTTGGAAGTAGTTTCAAATAGAGAAGAGCACCAAGAGGAGAAAGCAAGCAATCAATCAAAGGAAGGACAAGAAAAGCAAAGGAAAAGCAAGGAAGGTTGGGTCAAGCAGCTTCAACAGGAGGATTTGCAGGTAATATGTTGCATGTGTAATTTCCTATCTGAGGTGTGAATGCATGGTACATGAATTTGTGTATTTGGTTCATTTGTTGTCATGAGCATGTGATTTTCCTGGTGTAACAGTAGTTTCATCCTTGCCTTGCCATTCCCTAAATAGACATGGTGTGATGGGATTCATTTCTTGGTTGAGCTTTGGATTTCCGGAAGGTTTTGGAATGGGGTGAGGTGGTCTCAAAAAAAATCCTAAGGGTTGGGGGTGGAGGTGGTTTAATCTCCGGGAAGCCCTCGAAAGGTGGGTGGAGACAGGAAAATTCCTCAAGGTAATGGTGAATAAACTCTAAGGCATCCAAGCTTATTTTTGGCATTGTGATCTCTTGATCGATTTTGGCGAGATCGTGGTAGCTTGAGGGTGGAGGTGATTTAATATCTGGGAAAGCCTGATTGTTTATATCTTGAGATCCCATTTTAATGCTTGGAATATGGCACGAGGGTGATTGGTTGAAAGAAAGATTTGGTTCAGCCCAATCTACGGTCAAGTGGTACGTGGAAGTCCCTGACTTGGTTGACTTTTGCATAAATGAATAAGCATTATTTTCCTATTGTAATCTATAAGAAATTGTACTTGTTATTATGGTCATTTGATGGATGTTATGTCATGGTTAATAATCTAGTTATATGTTGGTTATAAGCATGGATTTGTAATGTGCTCTAGCTATGACTTGTTCGGGATTTGATAAGTATTTGATGGTTAATGAATGCATGGGCTAACAAGTGTTATTGCAACTATTATGAGAGGGAATTAGACCTTCTTAGTGATTCTCAGATAAGTTTCAGACTCCTATGATCAGATATGCATTCATGACTTGTAGCTTACATGTTCATTATATGTTTAATGAAATGACTGTCATGGTTAGGCCTAGTTAGGTCAAGTCCTTGTTCAAGTTTTGTATGATTAGCATTATCTTCGAGTCATTTATCATTCTAGAAAGTATCTGGAAGTTCTGGGCAGTGGTCTAGAGGCTAGCCTGGAATTGTGGCTCAGATCTCGTGAGCGCACCCTATGAACTAGAGAATTTGGGTCACACCCGCACTCAGGTGGTGTTGTACGTGTGTTGGAGGGTCACAACCACACTCATGCAGGCTTGTGCATGCAATTAGGAGTCTAGGTCACTGAAAGAGCTATCCAACTCAAGGTCTGGGCATCTGAGGTGGTTCTTTGGCACTTGAGTGTCTTGTAAGCTATTGATTTTGGGGTAGCATCGGATGTGCTCTAGCTCCAAAATTTTGTGGAGGGGCTAGAAAACATGAGATCTCCAAGACCCAAAAATCGTTTGGATAAATTCCACCCGGATTGTGAGTTATTAAAATAATTAATATTTTTAACGAGGTTCCTAAGTCTAAACTCAGGAAAATAAAAATATTAAAGGGTATTAATAAAAATATGGGCAAGAAGCTTCTAAGAGACGAGGACCAAGACTATTTTAATCTTAGTCATTGATTAGGGAATTAATCTCGGTTGTTGATTCATCAACAGGAAACGTATAAGAGGAGGCTTGAGGGTCAGTTGGAGATACACCAAGTATGAGTCAATTCGATTTTTTTGGGGTGAGGTTTGCTGAGAAAATCGAATAAGTGATATGATTTGCAGTGAGAGGGGCATAAGCAGAGATTTGGATTGGAAAGGAGTTATGAGCCAAAGAGTACCAAGTAGAGAGGCGGCGTAGAGGGCTATGCAGCCTAGGAGGGGCTCACACAGTGCTAACGTGGGCCAAGAGGGTCTCTTGCAGTGGAAGTGCAGGATAATTGTCAGAAGTTCGAGATTTTATTGGAGAAGCAAGGTTCTGAGCCAGGAGGGCTGAACAACAGTCTTCCTCCAACAAATCGATCCAGCAAAAGGAGTGACGCAGTCTCCTAGAGGCAAAACGTTGACCCAAGCAGCAATTGCGCTAGGATTTTCACCGAGACAGCAAGAGAAGTCGGAAAAATAATGTCTACTCCATAGACCAACTAGAAACTTGACATACCTATGGATATATTGGTGCTCACTCTGTCTGCCCACAAAGCATTGATCAACTTTTTGTGCCAATTCTTCTTTTTTTCTTCCAACAACTTCTTGATGATATTAACCAATGATTTATTTGATGATTCAGCCAGCCCATTACCTTGTGGGTAATATGTCGTTGAATGCCTGAGTTTGATGTGGTACTTGTCACATAAATCAATCATCTTCTTTGACTTGAAAGTTATTGCGTTATCAGTGATAATTTTTTGTGGACAACCAAATCGGGACAAAATATTAGACTCAAGAAATTGAATTATTACCGCATTTGTAGCTTGTCTAGTGGGGATGGCTTCGATCCACTTCGTGAAGTAGTCGGTTGCTGTTAAAATCCACTTGTGTTGAGTTGAAGATGAAGGGTGAATCTCGCCAATAAAATCAAGACCCCGTTACTGAAAAATGTGCTTGGACAGAAATGGGTTGCAACTCTTTCCCTGAAAGATTTGACACTCATGACAACTCATTACAGTTTTGCAGACATCAAAAAATAAACTTGGCCAATAATACCCAGCTCTCAAGATCTTGTTTGTTGTAGTTTTCCAATAAAGGTGACTGCCACAATCACCCTTATGAAAGTCATTCATTACTTCTTTTGCTTCGCTTTCAACTAGACAATTCAACAAAATTCCCCCTGCATCCTTCAAGAATTAAACATTATCCAAGATACGATATCTTTGATATTTTAACCTCAATGATCTAGCCTTGCTTTTCTACACACCCAGTGGAGAATTCAAATTCTGAAGCACATAAACAATATCAGAATACCAAGGAGATTTTATCTATGATATCTGAACAAGTGAATCAACCCCTTCTTTCTCGGACATAGCAGCAATAAGATTAATATCTAGAGCATGTAAATTGGACTCTGCCATCAGCTTCACCAAACCCTACCCTTTGACCAACTTTGTAGGCTTAATTTCGAGGTCATACTCTAACATTGCAACAATCCATTTACCCCACCTACCTTCAAGATCATTCTGCATCAAAACATCCTTGACTGCAACATTTGGAACATATGCAACAATATGCAAATGGAGAATGTACACCTGGAAGTCCTTCAAAGCCTTTACTAGGGCCAAAGCCTATTTTTCAATGATATTGTTCCTCAATGCCGCATCCCTTATGGTTCTGCTAAAAAATGCAATTGGCTGCTATGTTTTTTGGTCTTTTTTCTACATTAGGACGGCAGCCAATGTGTGCTCGGAAGCAAATGAAAAAATAATAAAATCCATAGTGTAACCAGGGCTAATTAATATGGGAGCACAAGACAATGCAGTTTTGACTTGGTTGAAATATTTACTTGCATCTTCAGACCAATTTACCTCGCTGTCACTTTTCAGCATGTTAGTTATTTCTCTTAGATGCTCAACAAGGTTAGGAATAAACCTTCTCAAGAAGTTGATCTTACCATTAAAAGATTGAATTTCCTTCTTGTTTCTTGGATAATCCAATTGTTGGATTGCCTCGATTCTTGTTGGATCTATGCGGATGCCATCCTTTGATATGATGTGACCAAGTAATTTGCCCTCTTCCATGGCAAACAAACTCTTCTTCGAATTCAACGATATGTCAAATTTCCTGCACCTTTGGAAGACTATTCTCAAATGATGCAAGTGGTCCTCATTTGTTTGACAGAAAATTGTGATATCATCAAGGTAAATAACCAAAAACACATCCTTTTCATTAGCTAAAGTGATGTCCACCGCTCGCTGAAATGTAGCTCCTGCATTTTTTAGCCCAAAAGGCATATTGGCATACATGAAAGTACCCCACAATGTAGTGAATGTTGTCTTTGCTTGGTCATCAGGATGGACAAAGATTTGATTATACATGGAATAGCCATCGAGTAAAGATATTCTGGTAGAACCCACTACCCTTTGTAGAATGTGATCCATCTTTGGGAGAGGGTAATTATCTTTCAAGGATACTTTGTTTAGATTTTGGAAATCAATGCATAACCGAATCTCACCTGTCTTCTTTCGGACTGGAACCAGATTTGACATCCACTCAGAAAAGTGAAGAGGAACAATGATACCAACTTTATATAATTTGTTTACCTCTTTCTCTATGGATGGCAGCAGTTTCGAATTGATCCTTCTGAGATTTTGGCGGAAAGGCTTTTGATTGGGCTTGATAGGAATAGTATGTTGAATTACACCTTTATCATAAACCTTCAAATCTGAATACTCCCACGCAAACACATCAGAAAACTCAGCCAAAAGTGTAGCATACTTACGTTTCATTTATGGGGTTAAAGACTTTGACAACTTCACCATCTTTGGCTTCTCAGCTATACCAATATTGATGTCTTCAACTCTTGATTCAGTGGGGACCAATGTCGGCTTCTGTGCAACATCATCATGATCGAAGAGCTCTTCCAAGGGTACCAAACCTCTTGGAATGGAATTGTCCTTCAGCTGTAATATTTCCAACTTTGTGGCTTGGATCTCCTGATCATCTTCATAAAATACATCATCAATGTAAGAGGTGGCGAATTCTTCCTCCATTTGCAGAAAATTATTGATTTGCTTATCATCTTGAAACACTTTCCAGTACCGAAGATTATCAGGGACAACAAGGCAATGTTTAACATTGATTTCAAATTTCTTATTGGAATGTATTGGGATTTTAAACATGCTTGCAACAGTGGCAAGAGAATCAGCCATGGAATTTTGGTTTCTTGGAATCAGAGATAATGTATACTCAGGAAAAATTTTGAGGATATCTAACACAACATTTCGATATGATTGCGTCCTGGAATTTTTGGCATGGTATTCCCCCTTTACTTGTTTGATAACCAATCCGAAGTCGCCATAAACTGAAATTCTTTTTGCACCCAACTTCTTAAGAATCTTAAGACCGATAATCAAGGCTTCGTATTTTGCATCATTATTTGAACAATGAAAAGCTAGTTTATATGAACATACCCTAACATTACGAGGAATGTTACCTGAGTGATTCATTGGATTATGAATACAAATTATGATTCCAACTCCTTCCTTTCCTAAGGCTCCATCAAAATCCATGGTCCAAAGAGCCTCTTCCTCATCAAGAAGCTGAAATTCAGAAGATTGATCTTTATTTTCTGTTGGAAGATGAACTGTTGTCTCAACATAATTTGTTTCTTTCACTGATACATTAGGTTGCAAACTGTCCAATCCTTGTTCTTGATTTTCCGCAAGTGGAACTACTTCAACACTACCTGAAACTTCTTCAATCTGACTATCTAAATCAACTGAACTACTATCTTTATACAAAATAAAAGATTCTAAATCAGTATGAACAACATGTATAGGGTGAATATTTGGCTTCTCTTTGCTAGTAATCATATATTTCATCTTGGTTTCCCAGTACAATTTTCTAAGTTGACCGAACACTAGTATAGTAGAATAAGAGAAATCAAGCTGCAAAGTATCTTTGAGTTTTGCTCCCCATGACCGGGAAAGCAACATTCCATACCTTGGAGGAATATCAGCAACAACCACATCCATCAGAACATTCTTTATAGAAAATATGATCCAAAGATACTACCAAATCTTTAATGAGGCCGAGGCACTTGACTCTCCCTGAGTCAAAGGAGTAAAGGTCGTGATATGATCGGGTAATATCCAGTCCTAACTTGTCCATGATAGCTTTGGGCATGAGATTGTGAGAAGCTTTGAAATCTAACATGGCATTGTGAAGGATGAAATCATGGATCCTAAGACTGAGATAAAATGGTGGGACCTCACTATCTTCTACATTTCCATCTACGGCAGGGCCAAACAAAAGTTCAGGATGGTCATCACTAACATTCACCATGTCTGACATTTGATTGACCTTTAGCAATTTGGCTATATGGAATTTATATTGATCATTCTTAACTAATTCGGTCAAAGGAATGGAAATTTTCAATTTAGAAATATCATTCTCTAGACTAAATAAGTTAGGATGTTTTTCTACCTCTTTGGAAGTCATATCCTTCTTTTTTGGTTGTTCTTTGGTGGGAATCTCTTTTCTCTATCCTCCAGTTTGTGTTTCTGCATTGCTCTTTCCCTAACTAGTGGTAACAACCTCCTTTTCTTTGTTCTGGTTTGTAGAGGTTGATTCTTTGGTATGACTATATTTTTTAGAATTTAGCTTCTTTGGATTTGAAGTAAGCTGCACACTTATGTTCCTCAAATTATATTGCCTTTGCACTTGGCTAAGAGCATTTTGGTAACCCCTTTGATAATCTTCTGTTTCGACTGCCAACACATCATCATTTGAAAGAACAAGTCTCTGATCATCAGTTGCATATGTTTCCTCAGAAAACTCATCCTCTTTTGTGAGAAAAATAGGTTGTTGATCCTGCTCAAAAAATTGGTTCTCTCCTACAAACTCTTCTTCTTCATCAAGTCCCTGTGCATAATTATACTGGAGTGGGGTACGGATCTGCTGTTGTGCTTGTTGATCCTGACCTTTCTGCTCTCTTTGTTTTATCCTAAACTGAGGTTGTTGTTGTTGACCTCGGTAATTAGGATTCCTAACTTGAGTTTCTGATATTGTCATCTTATCCATCATTTTCTCCATGGTTTTGATTAAAGTGTCGAGCTTAACATCCGATGAAGTAGAGGGCTCCTCTTTGACTATGACCTTCTTTTCCATTTTCATCTGAGATTTCTTAATCAACAAATTTGCTTCAACACTCACAACATTCCTCTGCATTTCTTCAAGAGTTGTAGGATTCCTCTCTCTCAGCTGGTAGCCCATGTCAGGGTCAAAGGCATCAGGATAATGAAACAATATCAAGTTAGGAGGAGGTTTGATGTTGTTTGGGATAACATTGTAGACCTTATTGAATCTGATATTGAAGTCTTGCACGAATTCATTTGGATCTCTTTTCAATGAATCGTATTCACCCAGGATCTTGAGGGGACCCTTTTTCTCTTCCTATTTGGCCAAGAACAAGTCTATCAACTGTTGGGGATTGGCTATTGAAGCAGTTGTCAAAGCACGAAACCACTTTTTCACTTCACCTGAAAAACTCTGAGCTATGAGGCGCATTTTGGCATCATCCTCGTCAACTTCTTCGAGATCAATGAAATCATTTATCTTATCAACATGTTGTCTTGTTGTGATCTCAGTTGTGCCATCAAATAGAGGCAAACTTTGACCATAATTTTGAGGTAAAGCAGCAAGATGGCCAAGCAAAATCAAAGGAGAAAATCTCGCCATAAAGGTTGCAGAAGGTAATATGACAATTACGACAGTGGGTATTAATGAAGGAGTTGTTTTGGATGAGGATGTTTTGGGAGGAGATGATGGTTTAGTGGTGGAAGATGACTGGGTAGATGTGTAAGGAGGGGTAACAATGGGGAAAGCCTCTTGCTGATATAGGGTGTAATATTTTTCAGAAGTTACTTTCAACTAATCAACTAGATTCTGGAGTTTATGGAAATTTGACCAAATCTTATTGTTAATCTTATCAGATAAAACCTCAAAAGATTGTACATATCACTCACATTTCACAGGGTCAAAAAGTGTGTCATTTCTGCCTTTATTTCTTTCGGTGTTGACCTTGGAAGCGGGTCTCAAAGAGCCATTTCTGAGTCTGCCAAAAATTGGTTTTCAATGCTCCCTCTTCTTGATTTACTGCTATAGTTGCTTTAGGCGCCGACCCTGTCATTTCTGCCATTAAATTCCTGCAGAACACAATCGATGCCCTGATCTGGCCTGGGGTTGCGTATTACGATGTAACAGATAATTCTCGGGCGTGGGCATTTTACCTCTAAAACAGGCGAAAGGGCGCTTTTTCGATTTTCCCCTTAGCCCCCTTTATTACAACCCCTTGTGTGATTTTCCACATATGACTGGGGGCTGGAACTGGGGACCTAGCCCTTTGGGCGCTGAGGCTATCAATGACTTTTTGGGGGCTTTTTTCCTTGTATAACTTGAATCGCCCTCAGTGACGCAATTTTACGACATCGACTAAAATCCGGACGCGAAATCTTTATCAGATATGGCCTATAAAATATCGCATCCGAGGTCCTTTTCTTTATCGCAATCGGAGTCCCGCATCCCGGCGCTGAATCCCATTTTCCTTAAGTTTCTCTCCTTAACAATTGTGATTTCTGATTTGCGAGGTGACGTCATCGTTTCCACGTGTCACCCTGTGAGTGGTGACATGTGTCACCAGGAAATGGCCCCATAGGACCCTTGAAAATGTCGAAACTTAGTGACACGTGTCCCTTGCCACGTCAGCATCAGTATTGCCATACGTCCTCCGTACTGCCACATCAGCCTCCGTACTTCCACATCAGTGATGACATCAGCTGCCATGTCAACTATGAGGACCAATCATATGTTGCCACATGGCCCCCTAGAGGAGAGAGAAAAAGGCCCGTCTGGCCCTGTTTTCTCAGGCATTTCCTTTGTTAAAGAATTTTGGCCCTCCTCGACAATTTTGCACTAGATCGCAAATCAGCGATATCGTGTGATGTTGTGGGAACCTATGTGGTTGTCGGGATGCGATACTGTGGGATCACCGAGATGTGAGATACCACAACGTGGAGGAGAGAGAAGGGGGGCACCCACCCCTGTTTTTCATGCATTTCCTTTGTATTTAGTTTCCGACCCTCCCCGACGATTTCACACTATATAGCAAGATCGACCCCCGCAAGTTTTGGAGTTTGTTGTGACTACGGAACTGCTGTGACAATCGATTTGAGGATGCGGGATTGCGAGATGCCCTCATACTTAGCCATTTTTTTGGTTTTTTGAGCTCTCCAAAGGCATCTTCAACAGGCTCTAACTTCTGATCCAGGAGTCCTTTTCTGGACTTCTATATACCATTGGAAAGCTCATTTCGGGAACTATGCAATGGAGGGGGTCTAGTCAATTTCTGATAGCTTCTGTGACTTAGGAAATGGCTTCCACTTCAGTGTTCTTATGCATCCTGAACAACTAATCATTTGCAAAGCAGTGAGTGACAACATTGGCTCCACCTAGGGACAGTGCCTTGCTAGCAAGGTGATGAACTTGCATACTACGAACTAATCCTTTGGGCATGGAGTCACTTCTAATCAAAAGATAACTTTCATGAAAGTATAATTTTTTACATAAAATGAAAATTCAAATAACAATTGCAAAACACACCAGATATTTACAATGAGTGTAAGACAGGTACTTCTAATTTTGAAAATTAAATTTGAGGAACTGGCCATTTACTGGCAGTTCCAACAGTTCACCATCCAATTTTTTAAGCAAATATGTGTTGTTCCCTCTCTCTTCTGCAATCTTGAAGGGGCCAAACCATAGTGGATCAAATTTTCCATGTTTTCCTTTGTCCTCCCATCGGACATCCCACCTGAGAACTAAATCTCCTGGCTGAAGAGGTTTGTCCTTGGCCTTCTTGTCAAATAGAGATTTCATCTTTTGTTGGTAATTAGACAGTTTGGCCTCCACCTATTCTCTGTTTTCCTGGAGCTCAACCAGCTGATTTATCCTTCTTGTCAAGGCACTTGGCTCTTCCTTGGCTTCTTGTAGCAACCTTGCTACTGGCATTTCTAGTTGGATCGAGAAGACAACAACCTTGCCATACACTAGCTCAAAAGGTGATTTTCTAGTGGATATTTTAGGTATTATTTAGTTGGCCCATAGAGCAAAATTCAGTTGGGAGTCCCAGTTCCTTTCATTTTCAGTGATGGTCTTCTTCAGCACCCTCACCACAACTTTTTTTGAGGACTCAGCCAAGCCATTTCTTTGAGGGTAGTATGTAGTGCAGTGCACAATGGTGATATTGTATTTATGGCAGAAGCTAGTAAACTAGACCTGAGCATTGTCAATTATGATTTTAAAAGGACAACCAAAGTGAGATAGTATGTTCTCCTCCATGAATTTTATCACCACTGAGTCTGTAGCATTTCTAGCTGGGATGGCCTCTACCCACTTGGTGAAATAGTCAGTGGCTATTAATATCCATTTGTGTTGGCCACTGGATGGTGGGTTGATCTCCCCTATGAAGTCCAATCCCCACTGTCTAAAAGGCTCCTCCACATGCACAAGAATCAGGGGGAGAGGAGCAAACTTATATCTTTCAGCAAACACTTGGCATTTCTAGCACATCCTGACTCTAGAATGAACATCCCCAAACAACGTAGGCCAGTAGAATCCAACCTTGAGGATTTTGTGTGTCGTGGTCTTCCAACTGTAATTCCCTCCACAGACTCCTTCATGAAACTCCCCAATCACTTTATGGGTCTCTCCTTCCACCAAACATAGCAAAAATACCCCCACAGGGTCCTTCCAGTAGAGTAGGCCATTGGATATGATATATTTATGCACTTGCAATCTCAGGCTTCGGTATTTGGATGTATCCAACCCCAACGGGCACCTTAGGAATAAGAGGTAATGAACGATGTTCTTATACCAAGGTGATCCCTCGTATTTGGCATAGATTTTCTACTCAGATGTTTTAATACTGCTCTGGTGATCCTCTGGTCTACCTTCCTCTGTGATCAGGTTTATCCCTAGTGCTTGGTAGTTGGATTCAGATAAAATCTTGGCTAGCCCTTGGCCTTTAATGAGCTTGGTAGGCTTTATTTCCAACTCGTATTCTTGTATTTTCGCTATCCACCTGCCCCTCTTTCCTTCATTGTCTCCTTGCACCAGAACGTCCTTGATTGTCATTGTTGGGGCAAACTATGATTTTCGATTGTAGCACATACATGCAAAATGCCTTCAAAGCCTTTACCAGTGCATAAGCCTATTTCTCCAATATATTATATTTTAGCTCTGCATCCCTTAGGACTTGGCTGAAGAAGGTGATGGGCTTCTCATAACCCATTTTATTTTTCTGTAGCAGCACTGCAGCGATGGTATGTGGAGTGACGAAAGAAAATATGTAGAAAAGCACTAAATAGTTAGGACTGGCTAACGCTTGGGATTCAGCCAAAGCTTCTTTGATTCTACTAAAAGAATCACGAGGTACATGGCTCCATTTTACTTCATTTCCCTTCTTGAGCATGTTTGTAATACCCTTGACTATCTCTACATAGTTGGGTATAAACCGCCTTAAGAAATTTATTCTCCCCAAGAAGGCTTGGACTTCTTTCTTATTCCTGGGCAGAGGAATGTGGTTGATAGCTTCAACTCGTTTAGGATTGATCTTCACACCCTCCTGTGCTACTATATGTCCTAGCAGCTTCCCCTCACTTAGGGCGAACTAAGATTTCTTAGGATTCAGGGAGAGACCATATCTCCTACACTTCTCAAAGGTGAGTTTTAAGTGGAGGATGTGTTCCTCCTCAGTCTTGGAAAAGACTGTGATGTCATCCAAGTAGACCACCACGAATTTTTCTAGCTCCCCCATGAAAGCTATGTCCATGGCTCTCTAAAATGTGGCCCTTGCATTTATCAGCCCAAAAGGCATGTAAGCATACATGAATGTTCCCCACGGGTGGTGAAAGTGGTCTTTTCCTAATCCTCAGGATGAACTGCCACTTGATTGTATCCAGAGAACCCATCCATCATGGACATTCTGGCCGAACCAACCACCTTCTGCAATATATTATCCATCTTGGGTAGTGGGTAGTTGTCTTTCAAAGACGCCCTATTTAGATTCCAGAAGTCTACACATAGCCTTATCTCTCTGTTCTTTTTCCAGACCGGGACCAAATTCGCTACCCACTCAGAATATCTTAAAGGTACTATGATCTTTGCCTAGAGCAGCTTCCTTACCTCCCTTTCAATGGAGGGGAGTAGGAGTGGATTTATCTGTCTGAGTTTTTGCTTGCAGGGTTTCATTCTGCTTTTCAAGGGAATCTTATGATGTATGATGTTAGTATCAAACGTTTTCAAATCATCATAAGACCAAGAAAAAACATCTTTGTAGGTTTTGAAAAGATCTAAATACCTCTGTTTGTAATGCAAGGGGATTCCTTTTGACAGCTTGATCATCTGGGGCTCCTCCTCTAATCCAATGTTGCAATCTTGTACTTGATCATCCATCTCAGGAGCCATTTGTTTGGTGGCTATGTCGTCTTTATTAAAAAGCATTTCTAGTGGGACTAGTCCACGAGAGATAATGTTCCCTTTCAGTTGCAAAATTGTGTGCCCAGCCATTGCGACTTTCCATGAAGTGGCTTCTTAATCTACTTCTTCTCCTTGATCGATCGTGGAGTTAGAAAACTCCCAACGACTTCTATGAATCGTTTCACTTGCTCGTCATCTTCGAATACCTACCAATGCTTGATGTTATCAGGTATGGAGGGTCTAAACTTGACTTCCACCTCATATCTGAGGAGAGGATTGTGAGGGCGTTTGAAAGTGCTTGCAACTACATCCAGGGAGTTAGCCATTCTATTTCCTTCTTTGGGCAGAAATTGAATATTAAAAGCCAAGAAGATTTTTTCAATTAAATCCCACACTTCATTACAGTGGGTCCTCAGTCTACGGTGTTTGGCCTGGCATTAATTTCTGATTTGTCTTATGACCAGCTCAGAGTCTCCATAAACTGTTAGACATTCAATATTCATATTTTTTGTAGTCTGTAACCTAAGGAGCAGTTCTTCATACTCCGCCACGTTGTTAGTTGCTTCAAACTCCAGCTTGAAGGAGAGGGGTATCAGGCGGCCCTTAGGAGATACCAACAATACTCTTGCCCCATTTCCCTCATTTGAATTTGCTCCATCGGAATATAATTTCCATACTTTGTTTTCACTTGCATGATGATGTTCTAACTGCCATGGTAGGTGGATTGATGTTTCTTCTAAGATAAACTCGTCTTCTTCTAGGAGTAGACAGGAGAGGTCCCTTTCTTTTCCATACACTAGGGAGTTTTTTGAGCCTTTAGCTGAGCTACAATTTTTACAAACATGGATTCCCTATATAGCCTCCTTTGTTCTCCTCCAAAGGTGGGAATGGTGGCATAATTCAGATCCAACTTGTTAGAGCCCCCACCTTGGAACCCCAAGATCTAGATAGCAGCATGCCAAAACGAGGGAGCATATCAGCCACTACTATGTCCATGACCATGCTCTTTACCGAGATCTGAGCCAGTTTCACCACTAGATCCTTTATCATTCCCAAAAAATTGACCCTCTTGTTATCAGAGGAGTGTAGGTCTTTGTAGGGCCTGGTGATATGCAAGCCAAGTTGTTCCATTACTTCCAATGGCATGAGGTTGTGGGAGGCTCCGGAATCCAACATGCAATTATGCAAGAGAAGGTCATGGATTCCCAAAGTCACATAGAAAGGTGCAGTAGAAGGATCAAGTTCTTCCACATGCAGTCCAAAGACCACCATTGGCCTCTCTTCCTAAAGATTTAGAGAATCATGGGTGGGTGATGAGACTGATGGATGCATGAATTGAGATACTTGAGCTTTATAGGTAGGCTGCTTCAGAAGCTCAGTTAGTGGAACATAAATCTTTACCTTCTCAAGCTCCTTTTGAAGGTTGAATGTAGATTGGGTCTTTTCTATACCTCCTGGCTCTGCTTCTCCTTCATTACCACCGGTATTTTTCTGCAGAACAGGTGCCTCCTTTGCTATGTGCCCCTCTGAGCTATTTCTTTCCTTATTCAAGGGGACTTTTACCCTGGCAGGTCTAGGATTCAACTTACCTTTCCCTTTATTTGGTATTGGGGGAATAGTCTGGGGGAATTTTCCTCCTATTGCTCTGGTTCTCTTGACCTCTTCTTTGAAGATCTTAAATTATATTTACGTTGTGGTTGTGCCAGCATGAACTCTGCAAACTATTTGTAGTAATAATCTATATCTTCCTCATTTGCTACTTCTCCATTATGACTGACCTCCTAGTGAACCGTATTCTCCTATTCTTCTTCAGAGAAAGCAAAATATAAGTTTCCTTGCATCTCCTGTGTATCTGACCATTGTTCATCGAGATCATCTTCTAAATATAGAGGATGAGGGATCTAGTTCGGTTGTTCCTTTCTTTCCCTTGGCAGTAACTGTAATGGAGGCCTTCTATACTGTGGGTTATATCCCCGGTTGTTTCCTTGAGCGTTTTGTTTGGAGAGACTCTTGTTCTCAATTTTGAGCTTTCCAATCTTATGTGAAAAACTCCTGATGAGTTTATCCAGCTCCTCCAACTTCAGGTCTGGTGATTCTCTTGTTTGACCAGAGGAGGAAGCTTCTTCTTTACCTCTTATATTCCCAGTGGTTTCCTGCTTTCCACTTGACTTCCCTGTTGAGGCAAAATTTTCTTCTACTTCAAGAGCATCGACTTGGAGTTGATATAAAGTAGGAGACTTACTTTCTCTTAATGTAAAACCAAATTCGGATTCAAAGGATCCCAAGTAAGCTACACGAGCAGCAGTTGGGGGAGGCTTTATCTCAACAGGCAAGTTGTTATACCACATATTGAACCTCTTATTAAATTATGAGATTTCCTCCTTTGGCTTCTTCCTAATGGCAATGAACTCTATAAGAGACTGTACAAAAAGTATCAGGACCACATACAACTATTCTACATTCAAGTTCTCAGCAAAAGCATAGAAGGCCTGAATGTGTTTCTGAGCAGAATTTTCATCTTCCCCATTAAACCTAGGCAGAAGCTTTAAGTAGTCCTGGGGCATAACACTTAGGGGCTAAGGTAAATCGAGAGGTGCATACTTATTTAGCAAAAATCTTAGAAGAGCCATCTGAATTAGTGGAGGGGGATTAAGATTTAGCTGAGGAACTTGGGTCAAAACCACAGGGTTTTGAGTGGCTAGACTGGAAGCAGGGTATGTTAGGATCTTAGGAGCCAATCCTGAAAAGTGAGCAATAATGGGTTGAGAACTGGAAGAGGAAGTTGCAAAGGTTGGTGAGATGGTAGCACAGGCAAGGGGAGTTTTCTCTTCCCGGACTTTCCTGAAAATTATTTTTTAGGGTCAGATACAAATGGGGCTTTCTGTTGGGAGGTGTCTGAGCGAGTATGAGGCCTTTTAAAAGCCAGGGTGATGAATGATAATGAGGGGGGTGTGGAGTCGCCAAGGTGATGTGAATGCAATCAGAACAAATTTCTCTCACCTACATGAAGGGTGCTCAATTTGTCGTATCCCAAGGGAAAAATCCTTCAATACGTTCCCCGACAACGACACCAGAAGATGTTGTCGCTCCCAGAGACAGCCTTGGATTGCTTACAAGACCAGTGCCTGGGTACATCTAGATCAATGTGTCTCAAATGATTCTCAAGCAGGAGGAGACATCACCCATGTTCTATACACATATATAAGAGGCATGAGTTGGTTCTTTCATCCAAAGATACAGGTAAGGTATTTCAGTATTTCTACACATACACAGTTCCCATAAATATAACAGAAAATAGTGGAGGCCGAGCACTTCAAAGGCTTACAGTTTAATCAGCTTTGTGGAATAAATGAGAGGAGACAAAGAGGAGGGATAACTTAGAATGTAGAGCTCAAAGCACCAAGAATTCTATATTAAAAACATAGAGCCTGAAACCATGAGATTTGCTGCAATTATCTGAGTTATAGGTAGATATAATGAACAGAAAAGAAACTGGATGCTATGATTCATGTAGTGCAGTTTAAAGATATAATTTCAACCCATCAAACAGGCATGTGCATTAACAGCTCAATGCAAATGAATCTGTAGGCAAGTATGAAATATTCTAGCATCTATTGTGCATGAATTCAGAGAAGAAAATAGACAAAATGGATGAAAACAGGAAATAACACACAATAATACTTCAAAGGTGGAATCACAACTAGTCCTGTGATAAAATCTTCACAAAAATATTAGCCTTTCTTTGCAGATTTCAGAACCTTTATTAAGTGTTGCTACCCCTTATTTATAAGAAGAGGGGGTGCATTATCAATCATGATATAGTACAAAATATCCCTGGGTCGAGTCTCAACTATCAGATTAGCTTTCTTTCTCAGCCAGGGAAGGCTCTATGTCCAAAAAACATCACAAAAGCAGTAGTTGCCTCATAAAGGAAAGCACATCACAAGATCACAAAACAAATGAAACATTAATGAAATATCTTTGCACCCATTCCTGTAATTACTTCAGCTTCAGGCTGCATCTAGTTCATGGTATGGTCTCCGGTGCTGCTCAGCTAACTCTTGTCATTTTTACCTTTAGTGCCTTTGGCGCCGAACTTGGAAGTGGGTCTTGAAGAGACATTTATGAGTCCGCCCAAACTTGGTTTTGAATGCTCCCTCTTCTTGATTTACTGATACAGTTGCTTTCAGCACTGACCGTATCATTTCTGCCATTAAGTCTTGCGGAACACAATTGGCGCCTTGATCTGGCCAGGGGTTGTGTATTACAGCGTAACGGAGAATTCTTAGGCGTGGGCTTTTTAGCTCTAAAACAAGCGAAAGGGTGATCTTTCAATTTCCCCCTTAGTCCCCTTTATTACAGCCCCTTGTTTGATTTTCTGCATATGATCGGGGGCTGGAACCAAGGGCCTAGCCCTTTGGGCGCTGAGGCTATCAATGACTGTGCGAGGGCCTTTTCCTTGTATAACCTAAATCACCCTCAGTGATGCCCTTTTACCGCATCGGCTGAAATCTGGACGCGAAACCTTTATCAGATATGGCCTATAAAATATCGCATCCGGTGTCCTTTTCTTTATCACAATCGGAGTCCCGCATCTCAACATTGAATCCCTTTTTCCTTAAGTTTCTCTCCTTAACAGCTGCGATTGTCGATCTGCGGGGTGACGTCATTGTTGCCACGTGTCACCCTGTGAGTGGTGACACGTGTCACCCAGAAATGGCCCCATAGGACCCTTGAAAACGTCGAAACTGAGTGACACGTGTCCCCTACCACATCAGCATCCGTACTGCCACATGTCCTCCGTACTGCCACATCAACCTTCGTGCTGCCACATCAGTGATGACGTCAGTTGTCATGTCAACTCTGAGGACCAATCATATGTTGCCACGTGGCCCCCTGGAGGAGAGAGAAAAAGGCTTGCATGGCCCTATTTTCACGGCATTTCCTTTGTTAAAGAATTTCGGCCCTCCTTGGTGATTTTGCAATGGATCGCAAATTGATGATATCACGTGATGTTGCGGGAACATGCAGGGTCACCAGGATGCGGGACTACAGGATCGTCGGGATGCAAGATTGCGGGATTGTCGGGATGCGAGATACCACCACATGGAGGAGAGAGAAGGGGGCCCGCCCGCCCTTGTTTTTCATGCATTTCCTTTGTATTTAGTTTTCGGCCATCCCCGACGATTTCACACTATATCGCAAGATCGACCCCCGCAAGTTTTGGAGTTCGTTGTGATTGCGGGACTGCTATGACAACTGATTTGCGGGATGCGGGATTACGGGATGCCCTCATACTTAGCCATTTTTTTTCATTTTTTGAGCTTTCCAAAGGGAATCTTACACAAGCTCTAACTTCTGATCCAGGAGCCCTTTTATGGACTTCTATATACCATTGGAAAGGTGATTTTAGGCACCATGCAATGGAAAGGGTCTAGTTAAGCTCTAATAGCTTCCATGGCTCAGGAAATGGCTTCCACTTCAGTGTTCGTATGCATCCTGGACAACTGATGATTTGCAAAGCAGTAAGTGACAATAGAAACAACATCCCGTTGGGGCAGGTAAGACAATGTTACCAAGCAATGATAAATTGCGCACAATAATAATGTGATGCATGACTAAAAATATGACAACACTATGATGAAGTATGTGATCACGCTGTATTACATAGATATTCACAAAGCTTTAATGAAATGATAGAAATCACAGATGAACTGATATATCAAAGGTAGGACGATGCATAAAAAGGGTTGCCATGCTTATGTAAAGGAGTAATGACCCATTACAATGCACTGGTGAGATCTAATAATACACTATGGAGGTAGATGCGATATAAACATATGTAAGGGATAGTTATTCAAGTAATGTGAACACAAATGAATACGACATGCAATATGAATACAAGGAAACGATGAAATATCTATTGGTCCATGCAAATCCCCACAAAACTATATTATAACAATAATTCTATAAAGGAGTGTGCATGCCATGTTGTGAAGGACTTTCAGAAGGAGATGTTGCAGGGTTATGCTAGGGGAAGGAAAATTTGGAGCTTGCATACAATCACTGGTGCATGCCACAAAAATACAACATGACAATATACATTAAAGTGCAGTCAAAATGATAAGGGGCAACATAGATCACCATGATAAAAGGGTGAAAGAAGACTGAATGAAGCAAGTTAACATCAAAGTTTCAAGGCTATGAACTCTTTTTCACTTCTCAAATTATTATTATTATTTATTTATTTTATTTTTTTAACTGAAACGGTTAATTTTTATTGATAGAAAGCTGGTCAGGCATAGCCTAAACGACCATTACAATTTCCAATAATGACTAAAGCACTCTTTCCACTTAAGGAATGATTGCCTTGATCGGAGATTCTGCATTTATGCTGATCATTCCTTCTTGTAGAGAGCATCCAATATTTGCCAATCTGTCCGCATCTTTGTTTAGTCCTCTGAGAATGTGGCATATTTGAACCGAATGGAAGTCTTTCAGAATTCTGTTTACTCTTGCTAGCTGTTTATTCAGTGCCAGATCCTTGAGTCTTTTCTTTTTTACCATTGTTTTTATCAGCAATTCTGAATCACCTATGATTAGAATTTCGTTTGGGTTTTCTTTTCTGGCAATTTGGCAGGCTTTCCAGAGACTGAGAATTTCAGCTTGATTGTTAGTTTTCAGTCCAAGGCCCCAGCTGAATTCGTCTTTTTTCCCATTCTGAAAGAAGATCACACCTCCTGCTCCTGACCTCCCTGGGTTTCCTTTTGAGGCTCCATCAAAGAAAATGGTACACTTGTCCTGGGATTTCCACCACTTGTGGAAGTTGTCCTCAGATTCACGGATCTGCCATCTTTCCTTGTGGATTGGGCGCTTATTTGCTGAATGTCTGGCCTTTCCTGTGTAATCTTCCAACCACGCTCTTTCTTCGCTTCTTAGGGAGTTGTCTTCCTTTACTGTAGAGTGATTAAGAGTTTCTAAGAGGAGCTTCTTTGCCTGTTCCGCCACTTTTGCTGCGGGCAGCTCAGTGTTATTGAAAATAATCTCGTTCCGGGCTAACCAGATTTTCCAGCAAACATATTTTGGAGCAGCTATCCACACTTTGTGCCAAATTGATTTGCTGACAGTACGGTGGGGATAGCTGGCATTCCAGGATGTAAACATGGAGGCTATCGTGCTTTGAGTTGGGGGGCTCACATTCAGCCCGGAGAAGAAGATGGACCATACCTCCTTCGCAAAATCACACACTATGAACATATGATTTGCAGTTTCCAGATCTCTTTTGCAGAGGGCGCATCTGTGTGGCCCTGCTATACTCCTTTTGCACAAATTTTCTCCCGTAAGAATTTTGTTGTGAAATAATGTCCAAAAAAAGAAGTTGATTTTAGGGATGTTGAAGCTGTCCCAAATCTGCTTCCACACGGTTTCCTGGTATGGCGAATCTTGTTTGCTTTGCATTTGATAGTATCCTTGGCTTGCTGTGTACACTCCGTTCTTGCCCCAGCCCCAAATGTCTTCATCGTCAATGTGAACTGGAGCAAAGTCAGAGATTGCGTCGTTGAGGGCAGCCAACTGAGCGTTTAATTGTTCTGGAATTCTGGGGAAATTCCATCTCTGCCAATTGCCATTACTGTCCCATTCTGATAAATCCTCGATTTTCCTGATGCCTTTTGCTCGGAGCCAGTCTCTGATCTCAGCGATCTCCATGTTTTCGATAAGAGGGCGGTGTCCCATTATACAGTCTTTCCATAGCTTGGTTTTTTTCCCATTCCCAGGAATGCGATACAGATGGCTTCTGAAAAACTCTATACCTCTGATGCACAATTTCCAGGCCTGCGTGCCTTTTGGATTTTTCTCCGGCTTGAAGGTCATGATAGTCTGATTTTTGAGGTATTTCTGCTTGAAGATCTGGCTTACTGGATGATTAGGCTCAGCGCAGAGCTGCCATAACAACTTGCAACCCAGAGCCAAGTTTGCGTGCACGGGATCGCGGATTTGAAGACCTCCTTCCGCCATCGGTCTTTTCACAGTTTCCCAACAGATTAGGTGGAATCTATTGGTGTTCCCGTGCCCACCATTCCACAGAAAGTTGCGCATGAATCTGGAAATTTGTTCTGAAATGAATTTAGGAGCCATCATAAGAGAAGCTTGAAATGTGGGCAAAGCCGAGAGGACAGATTTAATAAGCGTGAGTTTACCGCCTGTGCCAGAAGCCTCCCCACGCTGCTATCTTCTTTTTGAATTTTGAGATTACTTCCTCCCACAGGTGATTTCTATTGGAGCCCAGCGTTATAGGGAGACCCAAGTATTTGATTTTTTCCCATTCTGCGTGCCCTGTGTATCCCAAGTCTTCTGCAATTTTCCCAATTGAATGTTGGTCTGTATTCCAACCATAGACCGCGCTTTTCTTCTCACTTACCAGTGCACCCGTGATGCTGCAGAATTTCTGTAAAATGGTTCTGAAGGTATTTGCTATTCTTGAAGAGGCCCCCCCCCAGCAAGAGCGAGTCGTCAGCGAAAAGTGCATGATTCACTGGTTCTATACCTTTCTCGATTCTGATCCCTGGTATACTGCCCTTTTGTTTTTCCAAAGTCAACTTTCTACTTAAAGAATCTGCCATCAGGATGTAGAGAAAGGGTGAAAGGGGACAACCCTGCCTCAAGCCCCTGGTGGCTAAGAAGAAATTTGCAGGTCTGCCATTTATCATTGGTGCTATCCATATCTTCTCCAGGCAGGCTTTGATTAAGTTGATGAAGTCCTGGCTGAAACCAAAAGATAATAGAACCCTGTACAAAAAAGACCGATTAACTCTATCAAAGGCATTACACATATCCAGTTTGATTAGCATACCTTGTTCTTTTCGCAACTGACTGGAGTGCAGAGCTTCCTGTACTTGGATGACGTTATCCAGAATGTGTCGCCCTTTCACAAAACCACCTTGAGCAGGAGAAATTAATTTTTGAAGTAATGGTTTGATTCTATTTGCCAACAACTTGGCCAATATCTTGTAGGATGAGTTACATAATGAGATAGGTCTGTATCTATCGAATGAACCTGGGTTTGCTTCCTTTGGAATTAGGGCGAGAAAAGTAGAATTTATGCCGCCTCCGACCTTTGCCTTCCTCATGAAACCTTGAACCATTCTCAGAAGATCAGATTTGATTATCTCCCAGCATATTCTATAAAAGTGAATTGAAAATCCGTCGGGCCCGGGAGCTTTATCTGGCTCCATGGACCAGACTATGTTTGATATTTCTTCTTCCGAGACTGGGCTTAGAAGGGTTTCATTGTCATCTGAACTAACTAGCTGGGGAATGTTTGTGAGGAATTCTTCTATATCCTCCTCGCTCCCATCTTTTCCAGCACTAAGAAGGTTTTGGAAATGCTTAACGGTGGCTTCCTTAATTTGTTCAAATCCTCTGCATACCTGTCCACTAGATGTAGTAATTTCTGCAATGTGATTTCGCGAAAGTCGAGCCCTGTATTGTCTATGGAAATATGTAGTATTTCTGTCCCCTGCTTTGAGCCACAAGCTGCGGGACTTTAATCGCCAGTATTCTTCCTCATTTCTAAAGGAGCTGTATGCTTTCCTTTGGGCGTATTTTTCTTTGTCTAGGTCCATGGTTGAAATGTCTTTCTCTTCCAGCCCAAATTGAAGTTCTTCCAACTGTTTTGTTGCTTCTTTCCTCTGGCTGGTGGGGGTGTTAGTGGCTTTCTTTATCCATTCTTTAAGTGCCTTCTTGGTGTTCTTCATTTTTTGCTCCCATACAAAGCTTGGGGAGCCTAAGACATCTGTTTTCCATGTTGTTTGTACAGTTTCAAGGAACCCCTCTCTTTCGACCCAGAGAGGGCTGAATCTAAATGGGAGGGGACCGAGATCTTCTTCCTCCTTTATGCGCAGAAGGATTGGCTTGTGATCCGAAGTTAGTTTAGGAAGGATCTTGGAGAAAACTATTCTGTTGTCCATCATGATAGAGCTGCTGGCGAGGAATCTGTCTAGCCTTGCTGAGATATGATGTTCCCCTGTTCTATTATTTGTCCAAGTGTATGCTCCTTTCACTGGCTTAAAGTCTACTAAGTCCCATAACTGAATGAGATTTTCCACAGTGGAGAGGAAGGGATCTCTTGTAGAGGATCCACCTCGCTTTTCTTTAGGATCTAGGATTATATTCAGATCTCCTCCTATGACAATATTCGTAGGGTTAAGATGCTCTAAGTAATCTGATAGTGTCTTCCAGCACTCTTTTTTTTCTTCATAATGCACCGGGACATACATGTTAAACAAGTCTAGTTTAGTATTACTTGCTGTGTGCCACAGTTCTGTATATATCCAATGTTGGGACTCGTAAAATCTGCCTAGAGTGAATAAATTCCTAGACCAGAATGTGCCTATTCCTCCAGCCGAGCCTCTTGCACTGATTACCTTCCCCGAATCAAATTTCCATTTGGTATTGCTGGTGTTAAGAAGGATCTCCCCTTCTATTTTTGTCTCTTGGAGCATGAGTATGTCTATGGGTTCCATTTTCATTAGATCTTTGATGGCCTCTGCCTTAGTGGGATTTCCCAAACCCCTGCAGTTCCAAGAGACCAGATTCATCATTTACAGCTTGTTGGGGTGGGACCTCCTCCCTTGGGAGCCCTTGGTCTGGTATTCCTTCCAAGTGTCATTTCAATAGTAGCTTGACTTCCGAGGGTTTTTTGCCTTTCTGATTCTTCTTCCCTAGTTTCCTTGTTTGATCTCCTTCCGGCTCGCTTGGATGGCCTTTCAAAGGTCTCATCATCCGAGGAGCCAGCATTTTCTATCTTCTTCTTCTTCTATTTAATTATATCAGCATATGAAGGGGAAGAGTTATTACTTGGATTCGGATTTGATGTGTTACCTGGAGCTTGAAAGTCGATGTTGTTTAGCTGGGGAGGATCTTCTTGTTCTGTCTCCAGAGGCTCTGAGGGAGGTGTGAGAGATTCGAAGGGGTTTTTGTCCTCCACTGTGCTGATGACTTCCTTGTTCCCGGCGTTTTGATGGCTTTCGGTTTCTTGCCCTGATTTATTCCCTGTCTCCTTGCCTTTGTTTTTGTTGTTCTGCCTATTGTTTGTTGTTTTCTTTACTTGCTTCCATTGCTCTCCTTTTTCTCTCTCTGTAGTTTCCTCGTTTTTCTTCTTACAGTATCTTGCGAAGTGTCCGTATTCGTGGCAGTATCGACATTTGAAGGGAAGCTGCTCATAGTCGAGCTCTTGGATGTGAGTCCAGTCCGCCACCGAGAGCTTAATGGCTTCAGGAAGCCCGATTTCTAGGTCGACCTCTATGCAGATTCGAGCACAGGAGTATTGATCCTTCCTTGGCGCCTGGTCTATATATCTGCCAAGAGCATTTCCGATGGATTGCAGCGAGTTCTGACTCCAACAATGGAGGGGAAGGTGAGGAAGGCGCACCCAGACTGGCACCGCCGTGGGCACATCTTGAGCTGGATCAAAGTCGGGGGACCATTTATTCAAATAGAGTCCTTGAGGGCCCATAAAATATGGCCCATTTCTGAAGATCAGGCTTCTATCTTCCGCATTTTCGAACACGAACACAAAAAAACCCTTGCCCACGAAATAACTTTTTATTCCTTCTTTGACCAGGGGAATCCAGTTACGCTTTACCCAATCTTCGACAGCTTTCGGGGAGGGCCATAACCCTGTAAACTGGCCAATTAGTCCTCTTTCGGCGAGATTCAGTGCTGATCTGCAAGTGTCTTCCACCGGCAAAGACACCGTTGGAATGCTTCCCAGTTTTTTGACGAACCTGAGCTGAGGTCCAGAGGGCTGTCGTTTCCCAGTAGCTGCAACGAGAGACCTGAATGCTTCCAGCTCAGGAGGTGGTGAAGGAAAGTCTTCAGAACCGCCGCCATGATCCATGACGAAGAAGGTCGCCCTCGAAAAGGAAACCAACCGATGCTAGGCCACAAACGGAGCCCCCATGCGAGGACAATGCAGCCTCCAGCAGAACCGATGTGCCGTGGCCAGCCAGCACCACGCGAGAGAGGGCGAACAAGCGCCGCGAGTGCCTGATGCGAACCCTAGAGGAGTTGCAGAGCCGAAAAATGACTTCTCAAAATTGACTATATGATTAAACTTTTATTAGTGATAAATGTTTCTTATTCTATTAAAGTAGTTAAAAATATTGAATGATAATTAAAGGTTGTATGCTTGCATGAGTAATATTGCAAGATATTTATTGGTCATCTACATCTAAACACTTTGTGGATACATGATCTAAATCTATGGGAATCATGGGTATTCAACTAACACCAAAGAGACCTAACAATATAAGAATGACATCATCAAGTTTCTTGAAGCCAAATGTCTCCCTACAAGATGCTATGTGAGAGCTTGTTGATTTTCAATTATTATATTGTAAATATACTAATTTGTCATAAGTGAAAAATATTTAAGTCATGAAAATGTCAAAAGAATATCAAAGGTCATGTAGAAGATAAAAAGTCTATTGGAAGTTAAAAGGTCATGAGGGATGTCTAAGATTCATAGGAGAAGGTGAAAGGTAACCCTCCTCATTTCTATAAAGGTAATCTCATACCTCATTTGAGGAGACTTTTAACACTTAATCTAGACTAGTGATAGGATTGTTATTTTTGTGCTTGAGGAGCTAAAAGCGCTCGCTCTTGGTAGCTTAAAGGTGGATGGATTTTGAGGCTAGTGTTATGTTTTGAAGATGATATGAAATGCTCTCGTCCCACTAATGGGTGTTGATGAGCTTGTTGTACATGCATTTGAATGGGTGACAATGTTAATGAGAAGTTTTTCAATTCATGTATTGATCCCATGTGTAGAAATTCTGACTGTAGATCAACCTGATAATGCAATATAACTAAAGCAAAATACTTGAATCTACTTCTACAATGATTTAGCAGAAGCTTAATATATTTGAGCAAGATAAAGCAAAACATATATAACAGAGAAGAAGAATCAATACACATGAAACACAGAAGAATACTAAGGGGAAAGCCTCAGCTAAAAACCCCACTATCTGTATTATTATACAAGGTGGAAATATCTCAGAATTACACAAAGCCTTAGCTCTCACAACTAGCCATCTCTCAGTACAATCCTCTTGGATGCTCACAGGCAAACAAGGCTTCTCACAAACTTTCTCCTCTGCCCTCCAAGTCTCCTATTTCCTTGCGCAGTTTCTCCTGGGTGATCCTCCTGTTACCAAGTGTAACACTAATCACTCACACTGATCTCACACCCTGTAAAATTGCGCAATCCTCCTATGCATTAATCCTTCTGCATGCATGAGTTTCCTTTATAGGAGAAAACATGCAACTGATAGTACACTGTCCCTATCTTTAATCTCAATTGGATCTTTCTCAGAATAGACATGCATGAGTTACTGATGAGAGAATCTTTAGTTATCTGGAGTACACTAGTTGGATGCATGCATGCATTAACTGACTAAACTCATAATTAGTTCCTCAAACAGTTTGGAACTAATTTAACTGGACTTAACTCAATAAACTGAGCTAACTAATTACAACTCAAATACAACTAAATCTTATCTTCTTAATTAAGGGACAATCTCCTTAATTTAAGGGATAACTGTTGCATGACTTCATAAAGACTTCTAACTTAAATTTCTCCAACTAATTAACTCAAGATGAATTAATTAATTATTTTTCAAGCAGCTGGTGAGACTCAATTCGAATTTTAATTCACAATTTTAATTCAAGGACAAATTAAAATTGGAATATTTTGGATTCTATTTTTATCATTTCTTGTTGCTATTTTCAACACCATGCATTCCTCTATAGTTAAATTAGCTATATGGTAGTCCAATTATGTATGCATTTGTGTTACATACTAGTTATATGTTTATGAACTAATTCATTACATGTAGCTTGTATGTTGGCTTTGGATCTATGCTCTTCATTCAATGTTAATGTTAGTAATTGATTGTGAACTAATTTGCAGTTGATTGCTAACACTTCCCCATTGTTTATGTCTTATTTAGTCTCATATCTGATTCTTCCTTAAGACATGCTCGTGCTCATTATGTCGTTGTTTCATTCTTATATCATGTTCCACAAGCTATCGATGGAGAGATGATCTCATCCTTATTCTTCTAACTTATTACACTTTCTTTCACATTCAACTCTCTGCATTCTATATCCAAGAGAATAACACGCAAACAATGGCAGCTGGGCCAGTATTCCGAATGGGGCTCCTATCCCAAATGTTGTGAGGTCTAATTGAGACTTCATACTCGGGATACCCCCTAGTGTTGTCGGATTATCCAACACCATCGACACATTTTTGGCGCTAGAAGGAGGGTAGATGACAAAATAACCCTAGTTTAGTTTCTCTATCTTATAATGGCTTCTTTGAACCTTGTCTTTCGAGTTGTGTTTCTAGAGAAATGAGTTCCAAAACTCTTGTTGGAGCTTATCTCTAGTAAAAAAACAAGTTTAAAGGTGAGGGTGGAATTTCTGCATCATTCCTCATTTTCTTGAAGGTTGTATCTCAAATCATTTGTCAGATGAAGTGGTGATATGTAGACGTTTTACTTTGACCTTTGAAGGTCGTGTCAAAGCCTGGGCTCAAACTTTACCACCTACATCTATTCATTCGATTCAACAATTCATTGATGAGTTTCTATATGCTTTTGAGGGATATAGTTACTAGAAGGTTTTAAAAAATATCAATAAGATTAGAATGAAACTAGGTGAATCATTGGATGATTTTATATCTAGATTTAATAATATTTTTTTATACTTTTCTTGAGAGAGATGTGGATTGGAATTATTTGTGCGAAAAATGTTCAAAATTGGTTCACCTTTCTCTGGAGCAATTTGAATAAGAACTAAATGTTGATGATTTTAACAATATTCCATCTATAAATCAACAAGATTTTATTTCTTCTTCTCTTATGCCAACTTGTGTTTCTAATGATACTCTAAGTAAATCTCATGCATTGGAGGAGAAGATGGTTTCCTTTGGATCCTCTCATCCTCCATTGTCTTCATTACCTAATGAAATAGATTCTTGTACTGTCATTGAATTTTTTTGTTTTTGATGAATTAGGTAATGAAGGAATTGTGCAAGAAAATAAACCAAGATGTCATTGTCGGGCGGATAAATCGTTCTTGCGGACAAGACCGATCTCCCTAGTATCTAATGATATCCAGCGACAAGAAAACCAAACAAATTCTATCTTTCTCTGAATATGCAATTTATAAATAAAGGCCAACAGGTGTTTTAGGCCTACCTCAGGTCCAGTGCTAGTTGTGGAAGCCACACTCCGTTTGTCCAAATGAGCTCCCTTTTAAAGAATCTGCAAACACAAACAGACACACACATCAAATACCACCTGCATAGCCAATATAATAAACCATATTTATCATGATGATCAAGGAATTCATGAAATAAACCATAGAAGACAATTTATTGAGAAAAATGAATCTGATTGTATTAACTTTAATCAAAGAATAACTTTACAACCTTGGTGCCTTGATGCTGTACAAGCTCCTCCCAGGGTCCAGCAAGAATCTCCTCTACTTTGACAAGTTTCACTCTCTTCCCAATGAAGCCAAAAGGTATGTAATCTCTCCTCTCAAGCTTAACTAGGAAGTCTCAATTCCAACAGCATTTACCCTCAAAAATGTTCAGCTTTCAACCTCTCTAGCAACCAGCCCAATGCCTCAATTTATAGTGCAGAGGAGGGAAGTTACTAGGTCCACCTTCAAAGGGATAGAGCCCTCCTTCAAAGGGATAAGCTCCTCTCATCAAGGGGTTAGCTCCTTTAGTTATGGGATGCATGAACCACCTAGGAGCGAACCAACCACGTCAAGATTCCTTCTAGAAGTGTCTAGAATTAACCCAAAGTGATTTTTTAAGAATAAACTTGCGCCTTTTTTACTTTCACAGGGGTCCGCACCCACTCCTTTAGAGACAGAGTGGGCAGGTCCGCAGGTAACATGACCAATGGGTGCGGGACCGCAGGTAATGGTAAGAGAAAGTGTGGAACCAGAGTTTTATAGATTTTCAAAGACTTTCTCTCATTTTTAAAGCTTGACATGAAGAGCTGAGGTTTGAGACTTGCAAAGGAGGACAGTATGAGTGATGATAGACTCACACTGACTGCAAAAAGTCATGGTGACAATATTTTGTGTAACAGATTGCCCCCTAAAGTGCGAAGTCTGTAGTAGATGAGGATTTCATTTATCATCTAAGAAGAGTGAAGTACTTTATCATTTCGAGGATCATCTTGTGGAGAGCCTGGTTGGAACCTGTAAAAACATTCAATGCAAAATATATATATGAGATCATATCATCGCTGAGGTAGGCATTCCCATACTCAGATCAAAACTGACTAGAAAACTAACTAAACTGCTCTGATATAGGAATGATCTTGTAATACATCACAAGTATAGACACATGTAGACACAGTATGGGCGCAGCCATCTGTTTATGAATAGTCCACTGTATAATGAATACAAAATTCCTCGCAACCTGGATGGTGGAAACTAGATCTAGGGTCTTGATTTCTACTTCCCGAAATAGTACGATTCTATCCATGTGAATGAATGTGTCGAAGTCGAACATGGTAGAAACCACTTGATTACCAGTCAATGATGTAAACTGTTAACAAGTGTGAGAGAAACCACCATTAATGTAAATGGCTCTCAAAGTACTCAGTGCAATCCATGAAATGTGAATAGATGTGTTGATGTCGAACATGTCACAGAATCCTTTGATTGAAGGTCAATGATGCAACCTATTGTCGAAGGCGAGAAACCTGCCATTGAGGCATGTAGATCCCAAGGTACTGACGATTTCTAGATCATCTTTCTAGATAATGAGCTGAAGTCGATAGAAAGCGATCCGTCGTAGGCAAGCCCACAACACGAAACCATAGATCAAGTTTGAAGAAATATAGTTGCAAGGACTGACTCAGGGATGGTCAAGATGGATGACAGATATTTTGCAGATGAATGGTTTATTGCACTGACCTCTTGAACACATAACAACACTGCAGATGGTTTGGTGACAATTGACCCAAAGCTAATACCCAGAAACCGGATGAAGACTTTCAATATGGTTTGATTAACTGTTAGGCAAAGGATTTCCCAACCCAGGTGAACAAAAAGTGTCATGTTCAAGAGTGGTTAAATGTTTTTCTGAGACACAAAGTATGACAAGCAAGTTCATTTTTCTCTCTTTTCCCCCACCATTTCTGGCAAGTACCTCTTTATTTTTGACAAGCTTGAGGAGGATAACATTTGCTTGATTATAAGCTCATCCTTTGGATGAGTCCAACTTAGTTTAAATTCGAACCCTAAGAAGGAGTGGTCCGTTCCTTTTTGTAATTGAACAGGTCCTTTACTGTTAAATTTTAACGAGTCCAGTATAGGAGAAACTCGACGTTTTTCAATTTTAGGGAATCGGAAGAAAAACTTAAGAAAACTCCATGGTTGTCATTTTTCGTAAATTTGTGTCTCCCAAGCCCGAAAAAGTATAAAATAATACTTGAGAGAACCGCTTGACCATTACGATCAAGAAGTACTTTTCATAATTAGTGTCTCTGATATGAAAAAGTAAAAAAGTAATCAATGACACGTAGTTTTATAACCAATATCGAATTTGAAACGACAAAAATCCGGCAATCTTTTCATGTTTTTACGGTCAGAAAAGAGTTGTAAGTGGACCGTCTTTTTAATTCCATTTTAACGAGCTTAAAAAGAAAACTCGGCAATCTTTTCATATTTTAGGAGTCAGAAAAGAGCTTAAAGGTGACTCTAATGTTTTTTGTCGAAAATGATCAATTTTTCCTGAAAAATCCGTTATCCTGCACAAAAACTCAAACATTACTCATACCTGTTTAAAATAAATAAAAATGCTTCAAAAGTTACCTCTTTAAAGTGAAAAATAAACAAATTAAAAATTCATTTATTCAAAAAAGCTTATAAAAAGGGCTTTTGTAAATTCATTTTTACTGTTTGACTTCAGAGTGAGAAAGAGAGCTTTTGGGTAAGAAACTTCCCGTGAAGATTGCGGAAAATCCGTCCGTTGGAATCGAACACCGTCACCTCCAGGTAATCCACATCACCTTACTCTTGCATTTCAACCATTTGAATTTTTGTTTTTAGGTTTATATTTTGATTTTTTGGAAAAATTTTGTTTAAAGGTCCGCTCGTGGGGGTCCGCAGGTGCAGCATGCAAAACCTGCGGACCCCGACTTTTTCGCATGTAGAAAAAAGTCAGGGGCCCGCACCTGATGTTTAGGCAGAGTGCAGACCTACGCACTGTCTCTAACTTAGAGGGTGCGGTCCCCGTGGCATATGTTTTAAAATTCCAAATTTTCCAATATTTGCCCAAAAACATTGATTTAAGATGTTCTAATCCGCCTTTTCTTTGAATGTAGGGTATACATCATGCTTAGCTGGCGGGAACGGGAGCACGAGGATGTGGATGCTGCGGCACTAAATCATCAACCCTGAATAGATGCATTGAGGGCATGCGGGCTATATAAATTCTGGGCCATACCTAGCATGAGGGCCCAAGTAGACTTTTTGCAGTGGCTGGTAGACAGATGGAATGTGCAGGACTAGTGTTTCATTATTGGTGGCCACCAGCTCGAAATGGAGCCGGAAGACATTTACTTTTTGACTGGTTTGCCTAAGAGAGGTGAATAATTGACTCTATTCGGGACTAGGCCAGGTGGCCAGTCTGTCGATAGCCTCCGGCTAGAGTTTTGTAACGACCAAACCAAGGACAAAGGGATTGATATCAAAACCATTTCCCGTCCTGAACTCAAAGTGATTGCATTTACTGTCACCAGGCTCTGCGAAAGCGCAGCACTACATATGGCCATTGGATCCCAAATGCGGATGGTAGTAGACTGCTTTCGAGGCACCGTCTTCAACTGGTGCGAAGCTGTGTTGGCTAATGTAAAAGGCCAACTGACTAGAGCAAAGAACGGACAACTGAAAAACTTTGGATATGGTTTCTTAGTTGTGAGCTTTGGTCTAGAGAGGGTCCCAATGTTGGTCCCACAGCATCTTTCCGTTGAAGCAGGACTTCCCCAAGAGCCCAAACTGATGCGTTGGGTTGCAGTTATGGCCCGTCATCCTGAGGAGGGAACAGAGGTTGTTCGATTTCCTCCTGAGTATTTTCATTGGTTGGAGAACCAAGTTTTTGCTATTCAGGATTTTCCTTATGCTGGGATGGATTATCGTGGTGACCCAGACATGGCTCTTCCACCAGGAGAGCAATGGGATGACTCAGGTAAAATCATTTTCAACATTTTCTAATTTAATTTTTTTAATTTTTTTATTTTTTTTAATTTTTATTTAATTTTATTTTATTTTTTTATTTTATTTTTATTTATTTATTTTTTTAAATCGTCCCAAAATTGATAGTAAAAAGTTTCAAATGCAGATGTAGGTCCACGGCGACCAGCCACTCTCCGGCCCTATGAGAGGAAACAGCCAGCTGCAGCAGCACCAGCCCCACGGGACGAATCTACAGAGACCCTGGCCGAATTGGAAAACCATCTAGAGCGTTTGACAGCAGACATTCCAGAGACTAGCATAGATGACATTCCTCTTAGGCTATAGCGCTATGTGATTGGGGTCCCAGGACCTTTCAGGAGGTTCCTTTGTAGGGTGGCCCGTACAGTGGTTTCTTATCGTGATCATCACCAATGATAGGATGATCGCCTGTTGTAGACTCATATGACATTTTTGCTTTTTGTACTATCATTTTTGCCAATCATAAGGTGTTTTTCAACCTATGATCAAAGACGATGTATATTTGACACACTTCTATGCTATGCTATATCACTATTACCGGCTATCTTGTAAAACATGTTATGGAATGTTTTTAAATTTACTTGTTTGATTATTGCAAATGTCTACTTAACATTCGAGAAGCAATTGCATCTGCTAATGTATTTAAATATCTTGGAATATGCTGATATTCAATATAGTAAAATTCACGTTCCGAGAGACGAAATCTCAAAAATAATCTCAATAACACTGGATTTCTAATGACATACACTCTATTAAGCTGTAACACAACGAGTTCAGAATCTAACCTCACAATCAAACTCCGAATCCCAAATGATATGGATTCAGATAATAACTCAATCACTACACTATACTTTGCAATGTTGTTCGTTGTTTGACTGAGGCTTACCCCATGCATAGATACCAACTCATCAGAGGGTGAATAGATAACCCAAGCTGCGGAAGAAATGTTCCGTGTATTACGACAAGCACCATCAGCAAAACCAATGTATGTTTGAAGAGACGTCGACATCTGCAATATCAAGAGTAAAATCAAGATAAGCAGGAATAATGACAAAAACACTCTCTAAGCTAAGCACATTTTTCTAATATAAAACACACCAGCTAGAAAGAAAACTAACCTAACTAAAAATCTCCATACCCAGATTTAAACATAATATCTCTTTAGGTAAAGACCATTTCTGGGTTTACCTAAAGAGACTCCATCAAAGTCTACCAATTCATAGACCCCTTTTGCCAGCTTTCGCTTAACAACATAACGACCATGCCACATGGGTACGAATTTTCCAGCGCCCAACTTATCATTTGCTTGATCATACAGTAAGACTAGGTCTCCTTCCGAAAATTTACGAGGTGTAACATTTAGATCATACTGAGCTTCAATACTTTTGGCATGAGTTTCTATTGCTAGTGTAGCATCACGTCGATTCTCATCTAGTTGAGCCAAGTACAACAAACGTTTCTCCTCTTCGGAAGTGGCTGGAAGTAATTCTATGGCCATTTGCAATGATGGGATTTCGCATTCAATGGGTAACACAGCTTCCAAACCGTAAACTAGTTGGAAAGGAGTGAAACCAGTTGATGTTTTTACTGAGGTTCGATATGCCCAAAGCGCTGAAAATAACATGTTATGCCAATTCGACCTATGAATCCCAATGATTCGTCGGATCATAATGACTAGAACTTTGTTGATGGCTTCAACCAGACCATTAGCCTATGGATAATATGGAGTTGAACTATCGTGACGCAGGCCAAGTTGGTCTGTTAGTTCAGTCATCATAATGTTTCGAAAATGACACCCATGATCAGTGATAATCGCTTATGGAACACCGAACCTAGCAATTATATGATTGAAAACGAAAATCGCAGCAGTTTTTCCGTCTGCCAAAAATGTAGGCATCGCCTCGGCCCACTTGGTAAAATAATCTACCGCAAGGATGATATACGCATGCCCCCCGGCCGAGTGAGGGTTACATGTAATAAAATCGATACCCCATTTCGCAAAAGGATCGACGACAATTATAGGGTGGAGAGGAGCAGGTGGAGCGCGCATCTTTCGATCAAAAATTTGGCAGTTGTGGCATTTTCGGACCGTGTTAATACAATATTTAAACAAAGACGGCCAGAAATAGCCAGCGCACAATATCTTTTGGGCTGTGGCAAACCCAGACATATGACCGCCACACGCTCCAGAGTGACAGTCATTTAGAACCCTTTCAGCTTCCTCATGAATTAAACAACGCCGGAAAACAGAGTCCGCCCCACGACGATAAAGAGTATCTCCAATAATTTTGAATTGTTGGGATTGGAATCATATTTTCCGATCCTGAGATCTTGAAATTTCAGGCCGAAAGGATTGGGTTTGGAGATAAACTATGATATCTCCCTACCATGGATCAAGAGTGCTGATTAGAAAGAAGGATTCGTCTGCAATGGGCTCTTCCGCCACAGTTTCAGTATCAGCACGCGGGAAGTCACACATCAACTCTGCAAAAACTAAAGATTTCTTTGACTTAGATTTTTCAAACTCCAAGTCAAATTCCTGCAGGATTACAATCCATTTGGAATACTTGCCCCCTAGCAATTGTTTTGTCAAAATATAGATCATAGGGTTGCAGTCGGAAATTACAGTAGTTTTGCGTAGTAAAATGTAATGACGAAAACGTTGGACAGCTTGAACAGCTGCCAAGGCCAATTTCTCCACATGTAAATATTTTAGCTCAGTTGGATTCAAAGTGCGACTAAGGTAATAAATCACATGTTCACTACCGAATTCATCTTCCTGAACTAACACCATTCCGATGGTGGAATGAGAGGTGGCGAGATATAAGAGGTAGTCCTGGTTGTAGTTGGGAGGATGCAATAACGGTGCATGGGTCAACGCGTGTTTTAGTGCATCAAAAGATTTGTTAGCTATCTCGTCCCAAAAGAATGCAGTATTCTGTTTCAACAACCTGGTAAAACCTTTTGTTATCTCGGCTTAGTTAGGAATGAATCGACGTAAAAAGTTTGCTTTCCCTTGCAAACTTTGGAGTTGGCGAAGAGTCGAAGGAGGAGGCAATTTGACAATAGCTTCAACCTTCGAGGGATCGAGACGAATGCCGGCTTTCGAAACAACAAACCCCAGTAATCGACCCGTTTGCATACAGAAAACACACTTGTGTGGATTCAACCTAATTCGATAATGCCTACACCTCATAAAGATTGCTCGTAAATGGATGAGATGATCGGCTCGACGTAATGAATGAGCAGGTAAATCATCGAGATAGGGTTGCACAATGTGCTTGATGTCATGAAACGCGTAAGACATGGCTCTTTGAAAAGTTGCACCGGCGTTCTTAAGCCCAAAAGGTAATTTGCAATAAGCAAATGTTCCCCATGGACAAATGAAAGCCGTTTTTGGTTGATCAGCAGGTAGAATGTTGATTTGATTATAACCCGAAAAACCATCCATAAAGGAGAATATTTCACTGCCGGCACAATCATCAATGATTTGATCGATATAGGGAGTCGGATAATTGTCTTTTGGACAGGCTCGATTAATATCCCTATAATTGATACATATTCTTATTGTTCCTTGCTTTTTGTTAACAGGAACGATATTTGATACTCAATCCGTTAAGGGAATTGGATAAATGAAACTTGATTTAAGTCATTTTTCAACTTTTGCTTTAATGGCAGCAGCTTTTCGCGGGTGGATTTGACGCAAACGTTGCCGGACGGGTTTAGCATCTGGGTAAGTTTTGATTTCATGAACAACAATTGCTGGGTCAATTCCTGGCATTTCCTCATATGACCAGGAAAACACGTCGCGGAATTCTTGAAATAGGGCCTTATATGTTTGAATTTCATCTTCTGTACAAGAGCCACCTATATGAATGTTTTCAACAATTCCAAGCTTAACCGAAATGTCAATAGGAATAGTTCGAGAAATATTTCCCAAATTTAACTCAGAATCAGGATTTTTCAATGGATTCTAAGGTTCCTTGACATAATCAGTTGTAAAAATAGATGAAAAATCATTTTCAAAACGATCAATCTCAGGTAAAAACGAAGATCTATGATGAAGATCTTCCCATGGTAAATCATCAACAAACAAGATTTCACGAATTTGCTCATCAGTGTGAACAAGTTCGGAAAACGTTGTTGAATCTGAGTTTGATGTTGAAAGTGATTCTTCATGGACCACATTCATTAAGTCAATTTCGGTCGAAGAAGGGTCGGAAAATGACTGTACGGCCTGATACGCAATTTCATATGGACTCAAAGGCATAGCATCACCAAATGAATCTATCTCAGATTCAGAAGGTACAATCCAAGGATCATCATAAACAATGGTGTCTGATGAAATCATATGAATGGTTGCAGTAGAAGGTGATACGTTAGGAGGAGGAAAGGAAAAAGTTCCTAGTAAACCAGAATCTTTAACTAGTCCTACTCCAACATCCTTATAAGGGATAGTTGTTTTGCCGACATGCTGGATACTTTCAGAAGAGGTTGGGTCGGATGAAAAGTAAGTTAGCTGGTCTATAGTTACGATCTTTCCATTATGAGGAAACTTTATAAGCCGAAAGACCGATGAAACAACAACAGTCATAGCATAAGACCAACTACGACCCAAGAGAAGGTTGTAATCTAGAGGGGCATCAACCACTTCCACATCTAGATTAACAGTTTTGCCTTCAACCCCTATAGGTAAATCCTGTAGAATGCCAAAAGGATGGAACCCACGGCCATCAAAAGCCTTTAGAATCGTCAGGGATTGGTTAAGTGTAGGAGAACCAAGCGATCTCCAACATTGGATCGACATAATACACATTGAAGCTCCTTCATCAATTACAGTCCTATAACAAGGTCTGTTTTTTACTAACACTGGAATCTGGAAAGCCATTTGATGAGGTAAGCAAGGTGTACTATTTTCTAAATCGAAGATTATAAGGTTCGAGTCCTGAATATCAACAGCTCCTATAGCCGACAATAGTAATTTACGCTGTGCTGGACATGATTGCGGCACCTCCAAAGCCGACATTGCTGAAGGTGAAATAGCCAAATCTTCAACAATGTTATAGTTCTGAGCAGCTCTCGCATGTGGATTGAAAGATGACTTTTGAAGTATACCCTTGGCGGGTGGTTTGATTACTAAGTCTGGGTTAGGTTTCTCGATCTGTAGTGGATCGGAACCAGGAGTTGAAGTTGATGGGTTCGAATTAGAAGATTCTGCTTCCTTACCACCAACAGGACTTTTACTTCCATAATCTTGCGATTGTGTCGCAATCCTAACATGGGACATCATCATTATGGGTTCTTCTGAGGCATTTGAGGAAGAAGCTATCATCTTATTGTCTTGACTAGGAAAAGGATCCTTCAAAACAGCAGGCGTTTGAGAACCTTTGATGATTTTCGCAACCTCAGTGCGATGAGGGCAGTCTCTTGTAAAATGCTCTTCGTCACAAATGAGACAAGGATAACGAGGTTTGCGTTTCTCATCAGTAGATTCCGTTTTTTCTGGTTTCTCTTTCAAATTTTTATCTGATTTATTTTTCTTCTTCCCCTTCTTCTTACCGCCGGATTTTGATTTGGCCGTAGATGACTCTACAACATGAATATCGACAGAAATTTCCGCGGAAGAGTCTCTTGTCGGGGAATCTGGTAAAGTTATGATAGGAGAAGAATTCTTGGAAGATTTCTTCTTACTTTTGGTATTAACTATACCAATCATACCATCAGCGGCATGAGACCCTGAAGGAGCTGCAGTTATTTGATTTTGTTTAGGAAGGTCGGGGATTTTCTCGTGTAACGTACCCGACTGCGTATAAACGAGGTCAAGGTACTAAGCTTGAGCAATTACTTGCTCTTCAGTAACAACTCCTGCCTTAGCTACATCCTCAGTGATTTTCGGTAGTAATGATTTGACAAACCATTCTGCTAAGATTTGATCCGGAATAAAAACTTTCAGTAAACACCGTCGACGTTTCCATTCATGAATGTGATCTGAAATGTAAGTGGACGTTGACTGTTTTAATGAAGTTAATAATTCCGTGCCATTGTCATATCTGACTGGCAACTGAAAATGAGTTAAAAACGAAGTAGCTAGCTAACTAAAATTATAAAAAGAGGCTTACGGTAGCTCAATGTACCACTTGGCTGCAAGACCAATTAGAGTGTGCTGAAAAAGCCGTAAACGAATTGAATCATCTGAAATGGAGTTAGACGCACACTAGAGGTGATAAGTCATCACATGGTTCGACAGATCCTCTCCTGATTTACCTTCAAACTTTGGGATGTCATTGGGCAACTTATTCGGCATTGGCAGCCAAAACGGAAGATAATTAATCGGATCGTTCGTAAGGCGTGACAAGTCAGGCAAGTCCAAAGTTGCAATGAATGGTAACTGACGATTAGGGTCTCGAAAACCCTGGGTCATGAGACCAGCCCCAGGAGGAGGATATCCAGGATAACTAGGAATTGGAATTGCATTTGGGATATTATATCCTCCTGGAAAACCAGGATTAACCGGACCGTACTGGGGTTGTTGAGGTTGCTGATAAGTATATCCAGGGTACGGTTGATACTGATAGACTGGGTTCTGCATAGCAGGACCGAATTGGTACTGTCCCTAGTACGGTTGATAAGTAAATTGAGGTTGACTTGTGACAACCGTACTTGGACCAGGTTGTCCTACAGGCATTTGAACCGAAGTCTGAATTGTGGGTCCAGACTGAGGTAAAGATACTTGAGGAATTGATGCAGGAACAGTAGAAACCGAAGCTGTCGATACTCCGGAAGTAGGTGGGGTAGATGGAACAGATATTGCAGCAGTTGTTGCAGTCGTTTGAGGTGGAGTTCGAGGTGAACTAGGCCCAGGCTGAGAAACTACATAAGGTGCAAAAGTTTGAATAGTAGGCTGAATAGGTTGCTGGGTTGAACCAGAAACCAAGGGTTGTCCAAATTGAGATGACAACTGCACGTTCGGTTGCAAGATCTGTTGGGATTGAGATGGATCCCACACTAAGTTCATTCCGGGGTATGGACCCATAGAAGGTTGAACATATTGAGGACCATAACCGGGTTGAGGGTAGGGTTGATAATTCAAAGGTACATTTCCAGTTCCTTGGACAAATGATTGACCTGAAGGTGGTTGGAAACCTTGGGTTGGGTACTGACCTTGAGGTTGATAACCTTGAGGCACGTACTGATACTGGGTTGACCTTGAGGTACATATTGATACTGGGGTTGACCTTGAGGTACATACTGAGTCTGGGGTTGACCTTGAGGAATTTACTGTCCTAAAGGTATGTACTATCCTTGAGGTTGCCCCCCAGGCGGTAATTGGGTACCTTGAGGTTGCCCCCCATGGGATAATTGAGGACCTTGAGGCTGCCCCCCAGGCGGTAACTGGCCACCTTGAGGTTGCGGATTTGGAATGGTACCTGACATCATAAGAATATCTTCTACACTCAACGACTTAGTTCTGTTATTACCAGTTAATAACCCTTGTTCAACAGGTTGAGGAGATGCTCCCGAAAAAGTACCAGTAAGTCACTGATACCCAGAGGGAACAGAAGGACCACCATATAAAAATGTTTCTGGAGATTGAGAAAACATGGATGATTGTCTCTACATATTCAGAGGAGGATAATAACCTCTAGGTGTTGGATGAGAAGGAATGCGAGGTGGTGAAAAACTTAGTCCCGAGTTTTCCAAAAAATTGGTCAATGAAAGATACCAAGCGTCCCTCCTAGGTGGACTGTAAAAGATCGATTCACGCTCCCTAATTTCTATAGCTGGTTGATTTTCAAGGATAGGTATACCTTCTTTCGGAGTAACAAGTTCTTCAATAGCAATAAGTCCAGAAGGAAGATTTTGGGTAATGAGTCTTTCTACTGGTGGGCTCCAGTATTGTAGCAATAATGCTACAACTCCTGGAACTTCCTATCTCTAATTTTATCAACCCGGTAGTTCGTACAAACTTGGAAGCGACGGTGCTGTATGCACAAGTACTAGCTCTTGTCGCAGCTGTCACTTGGTCAGCTGGCACAAGTCCGCTAGGGCTCAAGCCAACTTCTATATGCTCACAGAAGAAGCTTTATGAGTGATGGACGAAAGCTAACTCAAAGGAGGCTAATCTATTTGCAGAAATAAACTGAAAGCCAACAAAGCATGAAAACCCTAGTAAACCCTAATTTGACTAGCTAGGCCCTTACAATGCAAAACTGTGAATGAAACTTCTACCAATGATGCCATTACTTGTAGTGAGCTGAAATACATGCATCTAAGCTACTTGCATCTAAAAAGACATGTTTTTGTATTTTTTCATTAAGTGGTTGGATTTATTGTGATGATGCCTTTGATTAGGGTTTGACTGTGCAGGAGCGGTTCGAATGGAAGGAAAGCATGGGCAAGGTCAGGATGGCTAGGAGAGGTCCCAGAGGGTCTCTAGCATCAGTCCACAGAAGTCTACCACGTTCGGATGCTCAGCAATCGAGTTTGCAGGCTTCTACAGGAAGTCTGCAGGGGATCCTACAGGAAACTCAGGGGTTCTACACGAAGTCTGTGAAATTCTACAGGATGTTCAACCGTGGGAGTTTTGGGAGATGGTGGAGTGATGGAGTGGTGTGGGAGGATAGGTGAGATGGAGATGGAACTGGTGATGGCTCAGGAGCAGAGAAGTCAGATGGAGAAAGAGTGCATGCAGTGGGTTGATGGCTGGAAGGATGGGATCAACGAAAGGTTAAGTAAATGGAGCTACGTGAGTAATGGAAGAGCTGGAAGGTAAACGAGCTGAACAGAGGTCGGTTGAGTGGCTTCAGGTGTGGTTGACAAGAAGAGGAAGGTAATGGAATGGTGTGGAGCAGTGTAGATGAAACAAATTGTCTATGAATGTCACCAAAACGAGAACTCTTTAACCTATGTTAACTGTGCTATTTTGAACCAATGAACAGCAGTGCAATTTGTGAAAGAAACTCATGCATGGAAGTGGAATGAAGAAGTAATGATCAAGACCAAAGTGCATGGATGGATCTACGACTAAAGTAACTGTTGCAGCTTGCATGGACGTGAAAAGAACTGCGTTTCTTTTTGGTGGTTGATATGGACTGCACCCCAATCCCTAAGCAGAGATGGCAGTGATCTCTAACAACCTTTTTCTGGAGCTCCAATGAATTATAACTATCCTCTTCTAACCTAAGCAACTGGAAGCAAATTCACCATAAACTAATCCTATTCAATCTCATAAAAACTAAATCAGCAGACTGTAAATTCGAATTGCATGTCAAAGTAAAGAAACTAAGTGCTGGAACGAAAGGCAAATAACATTACAACACAGAGGAGGTCTATTGCTCTCAGGTTGGGCCCTAACCTGAGAGCTATAGCTCCCTTAGAAACTCAGAATGAGATCAAAATCTGCCTGCCTTTATTCATAACCAAAAATCTGATGTCATGCCAAAACTGGCTTACAAAAAGAACCAACACCGAGCTGTAGCTCGTACTTCCAAATTACAAGAGTAATGCAAGAGTTCAAAAAGCTCCTATCAAAGGCTACGGCCTCAGTATTTATGCAAAATGATAATCCAACAGGTTTCCTTGATTTGTGGAGCTCGGCTGTACAACTGAAGGTTAAACTGCTGATCCTGTAGAACAGTTGTAACTGCTTTTCCTGTAGAACAGTTGGCTGCCTCTAAGCTCGGTGGGGAGATTGGTTGGAGCTCGGAGCTATGGTGGGAATCATGAGGAAGGTCCCCAAGACTGTGGACATCCTCTCCTAAAAACCAGCAGTGCCACCTTACTGTCTCCTTGTCTCCTTTCTCGTGGTCTTTTGCTCCCTTTTGATGCCAAAAACCTGAAATCATCATGTATTAGTCACGTAGATAGAATGCCTACCCTTCTTCCTACAAACAACACGAATAAACCAAGAAATGAATGCATAAGCAATAAAAGATGAATGGTTTGAGCAAAGCAAGTAGGCCAAATGAACCCAAATTGTACCAAAAATTGGGGCTCATCATCACCCCCCAGCTAAACTATTTGCTCATCCTTGAGCAACTTAGTCCAAATCCTCATCCTTCATTGCTTTCACTGCTTCCCTTGCATCCCAAGGCTCTGTGGTAGTGTCCTCTCTGTGGATATGAAACCCTGCTTTCCTGTTCACCTCTTCCCATTGTTGACTGTCATCCCCCTCTGTATTGCCTTCAGTCAGTCCTAGCAGTAGTGGTGGGCTGAGTTTAAGGCCAATCCAGCTGGCCTAGAGGCTTTGCATGGATTTCTTGTTAAGGTCAACCCTTGCCAAAGCTTCCCTCATCCGAATGGGGGTATGGTACTCTCGGATTTTCAAGCTGTGTGCCAGGGTATTCCATCTGCGTGCACATGCTTGGGCAGCACTTTCTCCCAACAACCTTTCCATGTCTTCAAAGTGAGCTATGGCTTGGGCCTGTTGGTCCATAAATCTCAAGGAAGTTGTGGGATCCGTAGCCAACTGTTGGTGGGCTGAGATGAGTGTCACCAGATCCTCTAGTTCTGGTCGAATGAACAGTGGCTCGCTCACTTCTCGGTTCATGACCGATTTTGCTTCAGCTGCTCTTTGATCCTCATGGTTTAACCATGAGGCGAACGCCATCAATTGCATATCACCCAAGGCAATATTGGGATCCCAGGAGACTTCATTAGGCAAAGCCAAATTGTGGAGGTAAAACTCTGCTAATTTGGCTTTGTCTTCTGACGAACTAGTACTGCACAATTCAGAAAATTGTTGTGGGTTTTGGATATGTGAAATACCTCTTTGTGCCAAGGTGTTTATTTGGAACTGCAGCCATTGATCTTTTAAGAACAATCCATAGGATTTTGCAGGTGGTCTGCACTGAATTGCCTCCATGGCCCAACTGGCCATGCAGGCCAATTGTGCTTCCTTTTGTTGCAACTGTTTTTTTAGGGCTTGCACTTCAATTTTTGTTTGCTGTTCTGCTTCCTGTAGAAGTGTCATTGGCTCTTCAAGACTGGTGGTCAGCTCCTTTTTGCTTTGTTGTTCTTTTGTGATGTCCTTGGAGGATGTTCCTGCCCCTGCCCTTAGTTCTTGTAGCTGCAATCTCAGCTTCTGATTTTCTTCCTGTAGAAGCACACGTTGGCAATTAGCCACATGTTTAGCCATGGTAAATTCACTCCTGACCTCCTTGAGTTGCTCTTGTAAAGGGCCTATGTCCGCCACACCCTTTGATTTGGCGATCTGCATCCATGTGTGGGAACAGACTCTTTCTTCCTCTAGTGCAAAAAATAGAGGCACAGTAAATTTCTGCGTTATGATTTTGCCCGCCTCTAAAAAGGTGTAGTATGAACGCAGATTAGGCGAAGGGCTAGGTTCTAGTATATGTTCTCTTTCTATCTCTTCAGGCGGTTCTACCTCACCCTCCCTTGGTGGTGATGAGGGTCCTTCTCCTTCCCTCTTTTCCGTTTCCTGTAGCCGAGCCAGAGTATCCTGTAGAACATTTTCAGCTTCCTGTAGCCGAGTTTTTTCAGTCAACAGGTCTAACCTTTCTTGCCACGTATTTCTCTTTGGACTCCCCTTCTCGTAGGTGACTGTGATCCTGGAGGGTGACTTTTCCTTGGGAGAAGCAGGTGTATCTTCGATGACAATCGGGCTGCTGGATTGAGGCTGTGGCTTGCCCGTCTTTATCCTAACACTTCTTCGAGCTTTAAAGTATAGAGGGGTCTCCCTCTTCCTCTTTTATTTTGGCTTAGGTGGCGTGCTGAGGCCAGCTAATACAGCTACTGCCTCCCGTGCCAGAATATCCACCTTCTTCTCTTTGGGTTTCACCTTCTCGGGGCTTCCTGTAGAAGCCTGTTTCTGCAATTTCGGGCTTCTTGTAGAAGCCTTTGTCTCTGTTTTCGGGCTTCCTGTAGAAGCCTGTTTCTCAATGATTTTCGGGCTTCCTGTAGAAGCCTGTTTCTGCTTTCCTGTAGACACAGGTGTCTCCACCTTTGCTTGCTTACCTGCCTGAGTTTTTATTTTTGCTTTGGTTGCAGGTGCTGTTGAGGTACTTGGGCTGACGTGGACCACCTCAGCTTTGTCCATTCTACTCTTCAGCCTCTTTTCTCTTGCTGACAAGATAGGTGTGCCACCTTTTTCTTTGTCCTCCTTTTCCTCATGCTTCTTCCTATGTTCTTTCTTCTGCACTGTGGTCGGGGTCTTCTGGCCTTTTTCTCTCTGTCCCTCGGCCACTGCTTCTTGTTCCTCACTGCTGGAGGAACCCGTTTCTTCGATAAGCATTTTAATGTCTCCATCTTTTGTCAAATTCCAGAAGGATTCCCATGAGAGGGGAACCTTATATGAATGCAACGCATCCTCCACAAGAAGCTTGATCAACCCATGGTGGGCTATCTGATCTGGTATGCCCTCTTTTAGCTTTGTGGCACACTCCATTAGGGACTGCAATAGGAAATAAGGGATGCTCAGTTTTTGTTCTACAGGAAGATCAATCCGGTGCCTCAATTCAGTGAGCAACCGAAAGTGATATGCATACACGATGCTAAAACGACCTTCACAAGTGATATATTTCATGATTTGCAAACTGACTTCATTCCATGGTGGCAACAGACTCGTTCTTCGCACCCCATTCTTGTCCTCCGAGAATTCCTCCTCAGGTGGAAAGAATTCTTTCTTTGCCTGCTGGCTCAGCTTTCTTTCTTCCTTATCCCACGACAAACCCATAGGAAGTTCTGTGATCCGACTGATATGTTGCGGGGTGAGCTTGAGGCTTAGACCTCTGAAGTTCACTGTGGCTAGTGTCTGGGATTTCGGCCTCAGAGCCTGCAAGAATTCTTCGGCCACTTCATCATCGTAACCCTGCAGCTTATCACAAAAAGACATCCATTGTGCTCGTGTGAAGAGCTCTACCACTTCCTGGTTTTCCCTTAATTTGGTTGAATCAGTGGGTTCCCGTCTTATAAACGCACCCGGCATGATGCACACGGTTGTTTTAACTAAAGGTGGCAAATGCGAAAGAGATTTGGTCTATTGAGACAGAGCATGCACATAATCCACAAAATTCAACACAGCCTAATTACACTGACATCCTGTAGAACGACAGTATAGGCACAACAAACAACAATTTCACCGATATCTTTATGACCAGACTGTGGACGATGATCTTGCCACTCTTATTAACCAGTCGCACGAAGAGTTCAGGGTTACCTCTTTAATTGGCCACCTTTTTACGTGAGGCACCCGCTTCCCTGTAGAAGACTGCGTTCCTGTAGAGACTGCGTTCCTGTAGAAACTGTGTTCCTGTAGGAGCAGTGCGCAAATTTCGGGGAGGACTGTAGTTGGCCTGCGCTCGAGGTGTGCTTCACCGGCGTTCTGGTAGCCAAAATCTTGGCGTATCAAAGTGCAGAGGAGATCAGAATAGCTACTCGAGTTTGAAGTGGTGGTTGATAAATGCATGCGCACAATCTAGCCGATTAGATTTTGAATCGGCGCAATCTGTGGCGCGGGGGGTGAGCTGTCCCCGCCGGACCGTTGGGTGATGTCATCCATCATTCGCCTGCGTATTCACTTGCTGCCGCATCCATTCCCACAGATCTGCCGCCGCCTCTTTCTGTTAAACTCATTGCTTCCGACGGGAGTGTTCTCACGTGCGTGCTGCTCATTCTCTTCGTCGTGGCCGCCACCCAAACATCCAACTATACCATAACTAGCCGACGTGGCCACTCGAATGGCCATACGGCCGCTCAACCATTCACTTTTATGCTGTGCAAACAATTCAAAGTAAAATTCATGCGATTTGATGGAAGGAAGGGTTGAGACACTTACCTGCGTGGCTGCACACGATTTTTCCAGTTTTTGGACGATGGTGAGTGGATCTACCTGCTGCATGCGAACTTACACAGACCCGGAGGCTCATGGTTACAGGCTGCCGACGATGGAGTGGATGCTTTGGTTGCATGCGCCCGCGTTTCATTGCAGATGGCGGTGCTGTGAATGGTATCCACTCTAGCAGGTTTAACTGTTACAGTATTCCCGCGGGGTGTCTCGTAATAGTGCTTCCTCCTTGGGTGCATGCTGCACGACGGAGGATCTGGCCTTTCGATCACGCTCCCAGAGCTTCTGATGCCTGCGGTATGAGATCTCAACACTTGTTTATCTTTGAAAATGGCTTTTCCCGCGAGAACTCATCGATCTGCTTTGTTGGTGCAGGGGACTTGGTTGCATGTCGACAAGGATGGTGGAGCAAGGTAACAACAATGTGCAAGGGTGCCATCAGAGGCTTGCATGCGTCCAAACCGATCCGTAGTCGCTAGATCTCCTTTTAAAATGAATTTTGGGCCGTCCCAAACTTCTACAGGAAGTTTCCTGTAGAACACAGAGCTTCCTGTAGAAAGTTCGGGCTTCCTGTAGAAAGTCTGCACTTTCCTGTAGAAAATCCGCGTCTTCCTGTAGAAAGACTGCATCTTCCTGTAGAAGATTCAAACCATGATAAAATTTCACATACCTTGAAAAAACATGGGTATCCTTGGAGGAGGTGCTGGTGAGGTCCCTTGACAGCATGATAAGGACCCTTGGCTTTGAGTTGAAGGGCTTCCTCTCCCCCATAGAACATCTGCAACCTGCATGCAATTTTACCATATTTTGCTTATTGTTTTTTCTTTTTTCTTTCTTTTTTTTTTTTTTTTTTTGAAAGATAACAGGGGCGCCTCAAAGAGGTTTTCACCCGTGCCATCTGCCCTGAGCGCCTCAGAGAGGTTTTCACTCAAGGATCTTTTTCAAACCTTTTCCTTTTTTTTTTTTTTTTTGAAAGACAATAGGGGCGCCTCAATGAGGTTTTCACCCCTACCACCTGCCTTGGGCGCCTCAGAGAGGTTTTCACCCAAGGATCTTTATTATTTTTTTCTCTTTATTTATTTTTTATTTTTTATTTTATTTTTTATTTTCTTTTTTTAGGGTATGCCAAAAGCAGAGGCAGAACCCTTCTCTATGACCAATACAGATTTCTCCATAGTTTTGATGAACTCTTGTCTTGAGAGAGGTCTCCTGTAGATATTCAATCGATGCCCATTGACAAGCATGGGAATGGCTTCCTCATCAATGGTTCGAATAAGGACAGATCCATTGTCATGGCATTTGTCCACTGCATATGGTCCTAGCCATCTGGTTCTCAGCTTCCCCTTGAAATCTTTGTATCTGGAGTCATACAACAAAGCCCAATCTCCCAGTTGAAATTGCTTGTCATGGAGATGTTGGTCATGCCACACCTTTCTCTGAAGTTGAACCACTTCTGAGTGAAGGAGGGCCTGCATTCGGTGCTCATCCAGGCCATTCAACTGCAATAGCCTTTCTTGTTGTGCATGGCTGAGATCTAGGTCCAGCTGAGCTGCCATCCTCAAAGTGTTGTATTCAAACTCAGTGGACAGCAAAGCTTTCTTCCCATAGACCAGCTCATACGGTGTGAAGCCGGTGGTGGTCTTCCGAGTGGTGTTGTAAGCTCATGTGGCTTCAACCAGGCAATCTTCCCAGTCCTTTCTGCTGCTGCTCACCACCTTAGTCAAGATCCCTTCTAATGCTCTATTGGTGACTTCCACCTGCCCATTTGCTTGAGGGTGATAAGGGGTGGAAGTCCTATGCTTGATCTTGTGATGAGCTAGTAGATCTTCAACAAGGTTGGAGGTGAACTGGCTCCCTTGATCGGTGACCAGCTCTCTTGGATAGCCAAACTTATAGAAGATGTTTTCTCTTAGGAACTCGGCCACCTTTTCTTCTGTTGCTGCTTTGATTGCTTTGGTCTCTGCCCACTTTGTCAAATAGTCGGTACACATAATGATGTAAGACCTTTGCCTCGAAGAGGGGTTGATTGGGCCCACAAAGTCCATGCCCCACTTCTCAAATGGATCAAGAGTCACTTGAGGTTGGAGAGGCATCTCATCCCTTTGGGTCGGTTTCCCCATTCTTTGGCATTGGTCACAATGACTGACATATCTTCTGACATCTTGATGAAGTGTGGGCCAATAGTAGCCTGCCTGCAGGATTTTGAAGGCAGTTCTCTTTGCTGCAAAATGTCCTCCACAAGGCCCATCATGACAAGTGAGGAGGATATCAAAGACTTCCTCCTCCCTTACACAACGCCTTAAGATTTGATCGGGGCCAAGCTTGAACAGATTGCCCCCGATCCAAGTAAATGAGGCACTTTTTCTGATGATTCTGCTCTTCTCTCTGGAAGATAGGTGCAGAGGGAACTGTGCTGAAACAAGATAGTTTGCTATATCAACAAACCATGGAGAGAGTACTGAAATAGCAAACAGATGTTCATCGGGCATCTGGTCATCCACTGTTCCATCCTCATCTGTAGACAAATCCAATCTAGATAAAAAGTCAGCAACAACATTTTCTCTACCTGGTTTGTCAACAATGGTCAAATCAAACTGCTGCAATAAAAGTAACCATCTAATAATACGAGCATTCACATCTGGTTTATTCATTAAATATCTAATCGCAGCATGGTCAGTATGTACAAAGGTCTGGTAACCAGTAATATAATGCCGGAACTTGTTCAGTGCATGGACCACAGCCAAGAATTCTTTCTCGGTTACAGTGTAATTCAGCTCAGCTTTGGACAAGTTTTTGCTAACAAAGTAAATGGCATATGGAAGTTTTTGCTCAACTTGTCCTAAAGCTGCACCTATGGCTTTGTTCGAGGCATCAGTGTGGATGTGGAAAGGTAGGGCCCAGTTTGAACCTCTCAGGATTGGGGCTGACACCAACTTGTCCTTCAATTCATTTAAAACCCTCTGACAATCGTCAGTCCATTTAAACTCCACATCTTTTGCCAACAGACCAAACAATGGCGAGGCTAGCTTGCTGAAATCTTTAATGAATCTCTGGTAGTATCCTGCTAATCCCAAGAAACTCCGGACATCCCTTACCTTCTGAGGAGGTGGAACCCTCTTGATGAGAGCAATTTTGTTAGGATCCACCTGCAACCCTTGGCAAGAAATGGTATGGCCCAGCACGGTCCCTTCAGTCATTAGGAATTCACATTTTTCAGGACTAAGGGACAAGTTCATCTCGGTGCATTTGGTTAGGACTTTTCCCAGGTTGGACAATGCTTCCTGGAAGTTGGCCCCATAAGGAGTAAAGTCATCCATATAGATTTCTACTGCATCATGGACCAGCTCCGAGAAGATGCTCAAGACAGCTCTCTGGAAGGTAGCAGGAGCATTGCATAGCCCAAAGGGAAGGACTCGGTAGGCAAAGGTACCCCAAGGACAAGTGAAGGTGGTCTTATCTTGGTCTTCCGGGCTGATTTGGATTTGGTTGTACCCGCTAAACCCATCCAGGAAAGAGAAGAACTTCTTTCCTGCCAGTCCATCCAACACTTGATCTATGAAAGGTAGAGGGAAATGGTCTTTCTTGGTAGCTTTGTTCAGTTCTCGGTAGTCCACACAGATTCTCCATTTCCCATTTTTCTTGGGAACCAACACTAGAGGGGACACCCATTCACTATCTGAGATGGGGTAGATGAACCCGACATCCAACAGTTTTTGCAATTCTTCCTTAACAATGTCCTTAAGGGCTGGATTCATTCTCCTCTGAGGTTTCCTAACCGGTTTACAATCCTCTTTGATGTATATATGATGGGTACAGACCGAAGGATGGACTCCTTTCATTTCCTTATAGCTCCAAGCAAAAGCATCTAGGTGGTTGGCCAACAGACTACACAGCTCCTTTTCCTGGGACGGAGATAGGGAGGAGCTGATCTTCAATGCTTTCTCAGGGCCGAACTCCACATTCTTGACTCTGGGAGTAACCGGGTTGGTTGTACAAAGATCCACTAAGGTGCTAGCTTAGGCATCCTCCACCAATTTCTCTAAGGGTAGTGCACTGGAAGGTGGATTCTGGATCAAGGTCTCGATCAAGTCATCCTCGGTTGGGGGGTCTCTTCTAGTGGTATCTAAGGTGCACAGAGGTGCTGAGTACACCTCGTCTTCCTCTCCTTCTTCCAACCAGAGTGGTAAGTCATGCTCTAAGGAGGGTTGGGCAGGAGGGTATAGGACTAGCTGCTTGGACATGGGACCATTTTTGATGGTCATGTTTCCTGCACGACAACTTATGTAAGCATCTGCAGTAGCTAACCAAGGCCTTCCCAAAATGAGAGGATATCCAGTAAGCTTTGCCTTTGGTTGCAGAACCAGGAAGTCTGCAGGGTATTCCCAAGAGTCAATAGAGACCAAGACATCCTCCACAATCCCTTCGGGAGTCACGGTGGAGCGATCTGCTAATTGCAGTACTGTCGAGGTCTTCCTCAAGGAACCCTGAAGATTGAGTTTAAGCATGGTATCCCTGGTCATCACATTAATGGCAGCCCCCAGATCAATCAAGGTGTGAGGTATAATGGTGCCATTGATGTGGAAATCTACTACAGGACTTCCAGGATCTAGGTACTTTGGGCAGATGACTTGTCCCAACATAAGGTCAGACAGTTGTCCTATGACATTGATAGTTGAAGCATCTTTCTTCCGTCTGCCTGGGTGTTTGAAACACTTCTCCTTAACCAGTTTGTTGTATATTGGCACATCCTTGATGGCTTGGAGAAGTGGTATTTTTACACACAACTGCTTGATCTCACCCAGAAGCTCATCCTCCTCTGGGTTGGGTTGTGTGGTGGCTGTTAGTCTCTCAGGAAAGGGTGGAATAGCCTTTGGTTCACTTTCCTGTTTATCTTCCTCATCCTCTGGGGGAGGAGGTTGGCGATCTGGTAGAGTCTTTCCAGATCGAAGATTGATCTCCTGGATCTCCACAGCATAGGTAGGGCATGAGGTTTCCCCAGTGTATACCTGCTGGGCCTGTCTATTGTTGGGGTTCGGGTTCGGTTGAGTAGGCATTTGAGGTTGCCTTGGAGGAGCAGGAGGTAATGGCTGAGGTTGAACTGGTGGTGGAGGCAAGATGGCAGGAGGAGTGTTGTATTGGGGCCTCCACCCCGACTGAGGTGCATTCCATTGAGGCTGTGGCTGGGCATGTGAGTGATATGAATGAGAAGTAGGTTGAGTGGGGTACTGAGGTGGATAAGACCATGGAGGAGGCATGGACCATGAAGGATGAGCAGGGGGACCCCAGGAAGGCATAGGAGTCGATTGGTTGGGGCTGTAATAAGCTTGAGATGCCCCTTGCATCCCCTGCTGATAAGGTCTAGATCCTTGTGGCCTCCTTTGGTTGAGGTAATAGAGAGGTTCAGTGGGAGCCTCTGTCCCTTGGTATGGCTTTAAACCCAGGTAAGGTTGGACACTGATTTGTGGGATGGTCCTCCTCATAAACGAAACACACTTCAACCGAATGCAATGGACATTCGTTCTTAGGGTGTCTCCTTGTGCACCTAGGGCAGAAGACAGCCAAGGCTCTCTCAGCTTCTTCTTTCTTTTGCTGAATACTGAATGTGTCAAGCTGCATGGCAATGGTCTGTCTCACCTCACTCTTAAGATCTTCTAATTGATTTGCAAGCTCATGTTTGGAGAAAGGGACACTAGCTGAGAGGAGGTTTCCTCTACCTCGTTTTCGAGCTGCCCTGGAGTGGTTTCTAAACACAGTCTTGATGTCCTCATAAGGCAGTTGGTAAATGTCCCCCCCAGCTAACATGTGAAGGGTGTCTAAGAGTTCTTCAGGGACTCCTCGAAGCAGGACCAACTTGAGGGATTCAGGGTCAAGTGTGCACCTGGCCCGCTTATAACTTAGTTGGAACCTCTCCTCATAATCCTCTAAGGACTCATCATTTCCCATGGTCATCCGAAAGATTTCCCCCTTTGTTTCCTTGGACCTACAGTAATCCCGGTACTTGGTATTGAAAGCTTGCTGCATCTGAGCCCAAGTGGTGATACTATTCCCAGGTAAGCCCATGAACCAGCGTAATGCTGCATCCTTAAGAGTGGAAGGGAAAAGTTTCAGCTTTTGCTCATCTTCAGTATAGTCATAGGTTCTACAAAGGACAACAAACTCAAACAGGAAGGTATCCGGATCCTCAGTAGTCAGCCCATGGAAGTGAGGTAAGGCGGAGGGGCTAATGTTCTTCATTTTCATCTCTCCATTGGTCTCTCGGATGGGGAAGGCACCTTCTATTCTCTCATCTTCTCTTCTATTGTCAGCCATAGCTTCAGATGGAGTGGTCTCTAACTCTTCTTCTACTATAGGATCTTTGTATATCTCAGGATGTTCACCTATAGGTTCTTCTGGGTCACTGTCACCAAAGAAGAGAGAAGGGTGACTCAGTGATGTGGTGGGGGTGTTTGGTAGGAATTTGCCTGATCTATCTCGGTTCCTACGAGGCATGAAATGGAAAAGACTTTCTTTTTCTTTTGATTGTTTTTGCTTTTTTTTCTTTTGGTACCTGCAAAACTGAAACAGATTGATCTACAACTAACTATGAAAGATGCAGAATTAAACTGAAAGCAGGAAAGAACTAATCTACTTTGCTCAAATAAAATTGCAAGAATGGAAATGCTAGTCTACGCTTGCAGAAAGGAAATGCTAATCTATGAAAGTAGGAAATGCTAATCTATGAAAGCAGGAAATGTCTATGCTACTTTTGCAGAATGGAAATGAAATAAACTACTTAGCAGAAGGCAAGAGTAAGAAAGTAGAAGAAAAGCAACAATTACTAATACTCTGACGCTTCCCCGGCAACGGCGCCAAAAAGATGGTGGGCTCTAGTATTGTAGCAATAATGCTACAACTCCTGGAACTTCCTATCTCTAATTTTATCAACCCGGTAGTTCGTACAAACTTGGAAGCGACGGTGCTGTATGCACAAGTACTAGCTCTTGTCGCAGCTGTCACTTGGTCAGCTGGCACAAGTCCGCTAGGGCTCAAGCCAACTTCTATATGCTCACAGAAGAAGCTTTATGAGTGATGGACGAAAGCTAACTCAAAGGAGGCTAATCTATTTGCAGAAAGAAACTGAAAGCCAACAAAGCATGAAAACCCTAGTAAACCCTAATTTGACTAGCTAGGCCCTTACAATGCAAAACTGTGAATGAAACTTCTACCAATGATGCCATTACTTGTAGTGAGCTGAAATACATGCATCTAAGCTACTTGCATCTAAAAAGACATGTTTTTGTATTTTTTCATTAAGTGGTTGGATTTATTGTGATGATGCCTTTGATTAGGGTTTGACTGTGCAGGAGCGGTTCGAATGGAAGGAAAGCATGGGCAAGGTCAGGATGGCTAGGAGAGGTCCCAGAGGGTCTCTAGCATCAGTCCACAGAAGTCTACCACATTCGGATGCTCAGCAACCGAGTTTGCAGGCTTCTACAGGAAGTCTGCAGGGGATCCTACAGGAAACTCAGGGGTTCTACAGGAAGTCTGTGAAATTCTACAGGATGTTCAACCGTGGGAGTTTTGGGAGATGGTGGAGTGATGGAGTGGTGTGGGAGGATAGGTGAGATGGAGATGGAACTGGTGATGGCTCAGGAGCAGAGAAGTCAGATGGAGAAAGAGTGCATGCAGTGGGTTGATGGCTGGAAGGATGGGATCAATGAAAGGTTAAGTAAATGGAGCTACGTGAGTAATGGAAGAGCTGGAAGGTAAACGAGTTGAACAGAGGTCGGTTGAGTGGCTTCAGGTGTGGTTGACAAGAAGAGGAAGGTAATGGAATGGTGTGGAGCAGTGTAGATGAAACAAATTGTCTATGAATGTCACCAAAACGAGAACTCTTTAACCTATGTTAACTGTGCTATTTTGAACCAATGAACAACAGTGCAATTTGTGAAAGAAACTCGTGCATGGAAGTGGAATGAAGAAGTAATGATCAAGACCAAAGTGCATGGATGGATCTACGACTAAAGTAACTGTTGCAGCTTGCATGGACGTGAAAAGAATTGCGTTTCTTTTTGGTGGTTGATATGGACTGCACCCCAATCCCTAAGCAGAGATGGTAGTGATCTCTAACAACCTTTTTCTGGAGCTCCAATGAATTATAACTATCCTCTTCTAACCTAAGCAACTGGAAGCAAATTCACCATAAACTAATCCTATTCAATCTCATAAAAACTAAATCAGCAGACTGTAAATTCGAATTGCATGTCAAAGTAAAGAAACGAAGTGCTGGAACGAAAGGAAAATAACATTACAACACAGAGGAGGTCTATTGCTCTCAGGTTGGGCCCCAACCTGAGAGCTATAGCTCCCTTAGAAACTCAGAATGAGATCAAAATCTGCCTGCCTTTATTCATAACCAAAAATCTGATGTCATGCCAAAACTGGCTTACAAAAAGAACCAACACCGAGTTGTAGCTCGTACTTCCAAATTACAAGAGTAATGCAAGAGTTCAAAAAGCTCCTATCAAAGGCTACGGCCTCAGTATTTATGCAAAATGATAATCCAACAGGTTTCCTTGATTTGTGGAGCTCGGCTGTCCAACTGAAGGTTAAACTGCTGATCCTGTAGAACATTTGTAACTGCTGTTCCTGTAGAACGGTTGGCTGCCTCTAAGCTCGGTGGGGAGATTGGTTGGAGCTTGGAGCTATGGTGGGAATCACGAGGAAGGTCCCCAAGACTGTGGACATCCTCTCTTAAAAACCAGCAGTGCCACCTTACTGTCTCCTTGTCTCCTTTCTCGTGGTCTTTTGCTCCCTTTTGATGCCAAAAACCTGAAATCATCATGTATTAGTCACGTAGATATAATGCCTACCCTTCTTCCTACAAACAACACGAATAAACCAAGAAATGAATGCATAAGCAATAAAAGATGAATGGTTTGAGCAAAGCAAGTAGGCCAAATGAGCCCAAATTGTACCAAAAATTGGGGCTCATCATCTACCCTGGGTGAACCAGGACCATTGGAAGTTGGAGAGGCAGATCTTGATGATGGAGTAGCAATAGGTTCAGTTTCAGGTTCAGAAATTTCGGGTTCCTCGGCTAATTCACTAGTAGAAGAAAAACTACCAGTAACTTCGGAAAATGAAACAAGTTCAATAATATACTCTGGTGCTTGAACTTGATAATCAGGATGTACAACTAAAGAAGACTCTCCTTCTTTAGGTGACCCAACTCTACTGTCACTAGGAGTTACAAGGGCTCGTAGCCCTTCAAGCTGGCTTGGTGAAAACTCAGGATGTTGGCCTCGAAGTCTACGCGACTGCCGCGGTAATTCAGCCACGATTAAAAATTTTAATTACTTCACACGAAAACAAAGAAAAATCTCAATGAAAACCACCTAAAGTCTCTAAAGAACCAAACAATTTTGAATCACACGCCTAAAGAATCTAGGAGGTCAAACCACACACAAACAGTAACTTTCCGTATCGAAAACACTAGTTGGTGATGAAATCCAACGTCGCAGAATTCAATACAGAAATGGCGGTTGGAACAGTTACCCCGACAACCTGCTTAATGAATAGATTGGCACAAGTTTCTCCACTAAACCGTCTCGAGTGAAGAGAACCCCCTGGAAAATCCAAGTGAGTCTAGTCGACGTCTGCTCCAGGTACAGTGGGATCTTCCCTCCACCGTCACCCTAGGAAAGAATCCTATAGATTATGGTCACTATAGTTACCAACGGAAACAAATATACCTGGGGGAACAGTCTGTGATCCGATACAAACTCAAGGGCAGAGTTGCAAGCTCAATCCCCTTGAAGGCTCCTTGACATAATCCAAGGTTTACCAACAAGTGACCCCAGGCTCCTCGACAATGGTTAATTCGAGGTTTACCGTTTTTAATACGTGTATATCTGCTATCATTCCCAATGAGGAAGGATTGATTACCCCACTGGTTCGAATATGACCTCGTCCTTGACTCCTTTAAGAGGAGCTTCCCAGAGCATAGATATAACAATTGGAATTTATCTCCTACCGCAAGATACAACTACTTTTTTGTTTTACTATCTTGGAGAGTTAATTACTCCCTACTCCAAGATACTAGCCTAAGCTATGTTGGTGATAAAGAGCCCTAGAAATAAAAAGATTACTAGATAGATTTTACTTTAAGCGTTATTTTTATTGGTTTTTTCTTAAGTCAAAAGGTGCGGAGATGAAACTTTATGGTGTGAAGACTCGACTCCAAAACACTAAAAATGCACTTAAGATGATAAACAATCCTTTTTCTTCAATGAATTTCTAGCTAAAGAAAGAGTTGAGAATGCAATTGCTTGAAAAACAAATCTTTCCTTAACAAACAAATAAAAAGAAGAACTTTTTTGTCTTTTTCAATTAACTCAAAAACGAGACTGCTAATTATGCTCACGAAAAAATCCTTTTTCTTCAACAATCAAAAACTACAGAAAACAAACTTTTCAAAAGAGATTTTTTTATTTATTTATAAAACACTCAAAACTATTGAAAAATCTAATCTTGAGATCTATAAATTCTAAAAAACTAATTGAAGTAAAAGCTTACAAGATTTCTTTTCAAGGATGTTTTACTTAGTTATGAGCAAACTAAGGACTAATTTGTCCAGAATCACAAATTAATCAAAAAACAACCAGCTTTTATTTTCTTTTTTAAAAATGAAATCTAAAACTTTCAAAACAAGTTCTTTCAAAGCTTCGCAAAGAGAAAAACAAGATGTATTCCTCAACAAAGGCAGATTTTACAAATCGGTCAGACTCATAAGAAGACTAACAAAAACCAGGATGATCTGAGGTTTCTAAGGCCTCTAAGCTCTGAGTTACTACAAAGACCAAACAAAAATCAAGCCAGGCACACAAAGCTTCTAGAAATTCACCTAAAACTTAAATGCCAATGGAATTAACCTACGAAAAGTTTCTGACAAGACATGTGCAGATCTGGGCAAAGGCTAAAACACATAAACAAATCCTAAGCTTAACTGAATGAAAAGATTTTAGTTTTTTCAAAAATTTGATAGGGTCCGCAGTCCCCTGGTATAACCAGGTCGGTACCGCACTGTGTAGTAAAGGAACAGTGCGGGTATGTCCGCACTGTGTTACAAACATCAGGTGCGGTCCACTCTAAAAAATATGAAAAAACAAAAACAATTCAAAATCTAAAACCCTACCCAATCCCACACAGCAAGCAAAAACCAGAAATAGAGAAACAGTTTCTCAGGTCAAAGTAAAAACAAAGGCAAAAACCAAAAATTCAAGTCCCCAGTGGAGTCGCCATTTTGTCGGGCGGATAAATCGTTCTTGCGGACAAGACCGATCTCCCTAGTATCTAATGATATCTAGCGACAAGCAAACCAAACAAATTCTATCTTTCTCTAAATATGCAATTTATAAATAAAGGCCAACAGGTGTTTTAGGCCTACCTCAGGTCCAGTGCTAGTTTGTGGAAGCCACGCTCCGTTTGTCCAAATGAGCTCCCTTTTAAAGAATCTGCAAACACAAACAGGCACACACATCAAATACCACCTGCATAGCCAATATAATAAACCATATTTATCATGATGATCAAGGAATTCATGAAATAAACCATAGAAGACAATTTATTGAGAAAAATGAATCTGATTGTATTAACTTTAATCAAAGAAGAAATTTACAACCTTGGTGCCTTGATGCTGTACAAGCTCCTCCCAGGGTCCAACAAGAATCTCCTCTACTTTGACAAGTTTCACTCTCTTCCCAGTGAAGCCAAAAGGTATGTAATCTCTCCTCTCAAGCTTAACTAGGAAGTCTCAATTCCAACAACATTTACCCTAAAAAATGTTCAGCTTTCAACCTCTCTAGCAACCAGCCCAATGCCTCAATTTATAGTGCAGAGGAGGGAAGTTAGTAGGTCCACCTTCAAAGGGATAGAGCCCTCCTTTAAAGGGATAAGCTCCTCTCATCAAGGGGTTAGCTCCTTTAGTTATGGGATGCATGAACCACCTAGGAGCGAACCAACCACGTCAAGATTCCTTCTAGAAGCATCTAGAATTAACCCAAAGTGAGTTTTTAAGAATAAACTTGCACCTTTTTGACTTTCACAGGGGTCCGCACCCACTCCTTTAGAGACAGAGCGGGCAGGTTCGCAGGTAACATGACCAATGGGTGCGGGACCGCAGGTAATGGTAAGAGAAAGTGTGGAACCAGAGTTTTATAGATTTTCAAAGACTTTCTCTCATTTTTAAAGCTTGACATGAAGAGCTGAGGTTTGAGACTTGTAAAGGAGGACAGTATGAGTGATGATAGACTCACACTGACTGCAGAAAGTCATGGTGACAATATTTTGTGTAACAGTCATGCTTCTAGAGCTCTAGAAAACCCTGTTGAAGTAGAGAAAGGTCAATATGAAAACAATACTAGTATACTATCCCTCGATTATCATGTTGAAGGAAGTTATGCTGATCTACTTAATCCTCAATCTTTTCATGATATGCTCTTACCTTCGCCTCCCTGTCATGACCAAGGCTTTCTCTTGGGTGACAATGGATGTTCAAAAAGTTTCTAGATCATAACATGCATGTTGATATGTTGTTTTTGAAAGCTGATATGAGTTTGTAGGATATAAATTCTAATTAGTTTCAGTTTACAATTGATGTTCCTCCACTTGAGTCTTTCCATCTTCCTTCATATTTAACACACTATTAATTGTACCCTGATGTGTTCGATGAGTCTGCTACACTAACAATTCCTTTAAATCATTTAGATCTCTACCTTGTTGGTCTTGATTAAGATCAGGTATATGATGGTGTTGTTTCATAATTAGAAATGAAAATGTTGAACCTATTGTTCATGATCCTTTTAATTTCCAATCTTTAATAGGTGAAGAGGAAGGTTCTACAACTCCAATTATTCAATAGAACCCTCTGGGTGATTCATCGTCATTATTAATCCATGAAGAGTCTCATGTGTTAGATGTCAAGTCTGATCAAATTAGTGTCTCTGAATATGTATTCACTGATACATCTAATGATAGTTGTGCATACCCATTTTTTGATCTTTAGAAGCCACCCATTGTCGCTTTTTCTACCACCTGTAGCACAAGTGCTTAAGGAGATATGGAAAGCTTCCTAGAGACAGCCTCTGGGTTGATTGTAGACTAGTGCTTTGGATATCTTGGATAGAGGAGTGCTTTGGAAGTTCATCAGTGAGGCTTTCTGCTGCACTCCAATTGTCACGTAGTTGGAAGAAGAGAATAAAGGGGGCTTGGTTCAATAGCCCTTCATTAAGGTAGACTCAAGCCAATACATGGGTCCAAATGTTTAGGGGGTAAATCGGGCCAACCTCAAAGAGAAATGTTTGGTTCTGGTGGTCGACACACAACAACAGGCAAATTAATATTGATGTTGTAGTAAAGTGAAGAGGAGAAAAGGAAGGAGGGAATTTGATGTGTAGGGCTGATTCCAATGCAGAATCCTAAGCCATGATGTTCCAGCAGAAATATGGAAGAGGGAGGAGATGAAAAAACATAAAGAGTGGAGCGCAAATTAAGGTTTCATGCCATATACTTCATGGGTACCTTTATCACCAAACAACATGAGTAAATATTTGCTCATACAGGTATTGTAGGTTAATCAAATAACACAAGTAAATCTATCTTGTACACAGGTACTGTAGGTTATAGACTAACACAAGTAAATATGTCTTATACACAGGTATTGTTCGCTATTTAGCAGCCTAGGTAAATCCATGAATCAGAGAGAAACCAACAACTTCATCACACTATTTCAGAGAAAGATAAACATATATGAAATGAGATTTACAGAGGGAAAAACATATTGCGCATTGCCATGATTGGAATCACCAAAGAGTTTCATTAATATTCGAAATGAGTCCCATTAACCATTCCATTCACATTCAGTAATCTATGGCTCAAGTCCCTCATGAACAAGCTTCATAGAACCAAAGTGGAACCACATAGTTTGGACCACTGCGGGTGCAGAATTCCGGAACTCGTATTAAGTGTTTCTTCCTCCCTTTTATAAGGAGAGGGGGATCTTCGAAATTAGTTTCAAAAATATCTTAGCCTGAGCATCCAACTGTCTGCTAAACTAGTTGTCTTAGTGTGCAAGGCTTTGTCACCCCAAAATGATTTCATTCGGATTTGATTCCGTTCTTGGAAATATATAAATTACAGAAAAATAGAAACAAAGGAAATTGAATGATGATGGAGGAAAATATCATTCTACGGTTCTTGTGAAGGCCCCTGATCATGCCACGTCTCTACCACAATGTGTCCCTCTAGCTTCTCTGTTATTTCCTATTGCTTTCACCTTAACTATCTAGCTTCACCACTCTCTAGAGTTGGTAGCAATCGACTGTGTTTGCTTGTCACAGAGTAGAAGCAAAGTTTGTCCGGGCAGTCCTTTACATTTATGACTGAGTGGAGCTCCATGCTGAGGCATTAAGTCTTCTCGAGTCCCCATACTGATTCACCGCTACATCATGCCTTCATTCAATGCCTCAGTTTCTGTCCCATCCGCCTTCAAAGCACTGTACCATAGTATTGGGGCATCACTATATCAAGAATTTTAATCTAAAAGGCGTTATAGAACAACGAGTCCCAATCTCCTTTGGCCACTTTTGGTTTGGCCCCTCTCTGCCTTTCTTCTCATATGACCAGGGGTTTGTGACCTGGGGCTTAGCCCTAAGGCGTTAGAGCCTTTAGACTCCTGTTTGGGGGCCTTTTTCCTTTTATAAAGTGCTTTGTGCCCTTTTCCTTTAAGTTCCTCTAGCGACCGCGCGCTTAGCCAAATATCGGAGCTCCTCTACATCAGAGGTTTCCAGTTGGGGTTTTTATATTAGAGTCACAATATTTTTGCGATCTCCGATTGTCATAGCCCTTTAGTGCTCGGCCTCTAGCTCGACCTTTAGTTTTTTATGGCTTTGTGACTACGGACTAGCCCCCCACATTGGAGCCCCTTTATCGCACTTTCCCATGTGTGCATTGCGTTACAAAGTGTCGATAAACCTCAACCTCTGATTGAAATTGCCGATGTGATGTCATCACTACCATGTGGCACTTCCTGAGTGGTGACACGTGTCACCTGGATATGCCCTTTTTGGACCCTTGAAAATGCCAGATCCGCATGCCACGTGTCCTTTGTACTTCCATGTCATGATGATGTCATACGCTATGTGGATATATCAGAACCAATAATATTTCGCCACGTGGCCTTCTAGAGGAGAGAGAAAAGGCCCATCCGCCCTTGGTTTTTCGCTAATTTCCTTTGTAAATCACTTTCGACCTTTCCCGGTTATTTGTAATATCGACATATTCTCCCTGCGATTTCTTAAGAGTGGTGGAACATCGTTGATTGTTGATTTGCAACATATTTGTGTTGTTGCGATCGTATCAACGATCGCTGATATCTTTGATTTCACTCCAAACCTTCAATTGCCTCATCGCTACCTGATCCTCTGATATGTGATTTGCAATATGCTCCTAGACCTCCGATATGTGATTTTCTATAGGCTACTGGACCTCTGATATGCTCTTCTCCTTCATTTCAAAGGCAATAAAACCCCTGAACTTCAACAGGCCATATCTTCTAATCCAAAAGTCCATGTTTGGGCCCCCACCTACCGTTGGAAATCTTATTCTGAGCACTATCCAATGGAGAGGGTCCAATTTATCTTTGAAAGCTTTTGTGTCTTGGAATATGGCTTCAAACTTCACTTCTCTTTGGCACTTTGGACAACTGAAAACACATTTTGTAGTGAGTGACAACACCACCAAAATTCGATGATCCATCATTTGAGAGTTTAGAGACTTGTCAAGAGGATGAGGAACTTAAAATTTGACTAATGGTTATGTTAGGTCCTCACAACCTTGACATGATCCTAAACAAAATCAGATTCATTTTTCTTCACAAGATTCTTCCCCTAGCACATTTTCATCTAATGGATGCACATCTTTAAATGATTTTTAGGCCTCTTATGTTTATCTTTTTGGATTTAATGATAAAATCATTGATTTCTCAGAGGAGTCTTACTTAGAAATATTTGTTTCTAATAATAACTTTCAACCTTATCTTGTACTTTTTATAAATGAAGATGTAGATGGAGGCACATTCATGAGGGATTTTCAAGATGCTAATGTTTTCATTCTACTTATTAGCATAAAATTGTGGCCTGGTTAGAATGTTTTTATTATTGATTCTCTTACTTACATACATGACCTTCATTCTCATGTGCAAGCAATTCAAGCAAATATTTTTGTGTTTGCACATTGTTTTATACTGATCAAATTCTCTATATTGTTATGTTTGCAGGTTTGAGGCAACTTATATGGCTACATTGGAAGTTTGATTTCACTTAATTCCAACCTTCTTCCTAATTATATGAGGATTTAAGTTTAAGATAATTTTGTTTGCTTATTATAATAGTTTTTCATGGTTGTTTTTCATGTACATAGCTACATATGGTTTGAAATTCATTTTGGAATTGTTTGTATATGCATTGCATAGCTCTTAGTTGCAATGAGAAGTATCTTCACTTTTTTCGCATTTGTTTCTTGTTACAATGCTGTTGACGGTGCTGGACGCTGACAACAGGTACCGGGTCTCCCTGGTATGAAGTCCCAATTACTCGTCACGCCATTTGGAGTAGGAGCCCCATCCAAATATAGGTTCAACCACCATTAAAGTGTTCCTAAAGGATGTGCCTTGGCTGCAATAAACAACATAAGAGGGCATGCACATAATTTTTAGGACAACAAGTAAGTAAACTTTGTGGCATATCAATTGTAATGCATAAGAGGTCCTTCACGTAAGGAGAAGAGAGAGCGAGCCTATATAATAAAAATAGTAGTACTATTATAAAAGAGAGAGACACACACAAATACGAAAGAATTGTTAGTTAACCTACAAAATAGTTCACAAGATAATAATGATCATGAAAGCAAATACAACACACATTCAACAAGATATATACTAAAGCTAACAACATAGTCCATTGACCTTAGCATGTATGTAACGACATAAAAATAAACGTTAAAGAATAGTGTTACAATATCCATGATACATGCATGAAAGTGTGCTATATCTAAGATCTTATAATGATTAAGTGAAAGTTCCAAGTACACAATACAATGATATAACACTAGCTCCAATAGTGGAACATGAAGCTACCACTTTCTTCTCCAAAGAACGATCTTCTCTCCTATGCTAAAGTAGAGAAACCAAGACTAACTCTCCAAAAATCCCCTAATATTGAGTTATGAGGGTTTATTTATAACAAGTGAGTTTACCTTTCACCTCCTCTTGTGACTCTTGAGCTTCTCTTTGTCCTTGTGCTACCTAGTGACTCTTCACATCCCCTATGTGACTCTTGGATTTCCACTTGCATTTACATTTCTGATTATTTTTGAAATACAAAATTACATAATACAAGATATGTTTGGAGCCTAATAAGACAAAACTAATACATCATTCTTGAGCTTGAGGAAATTGTAGTTCAACGACCTCTTCATGTATTTCTAATGTGACATATTGGTACCAAGCCTTGTATTTCACCGCTATGTTTCCAACCTTTGATTGGGGATATGGATTACATCTAGCTCTTCCCTCCATTGAATCTGGATAAATGGTTTTGGAACTAGTATGAATGTTGTTCCACAATAAGAACAATTTCGTATTCAACTTGGTAGGTCCAGCTACAAAGTGTAGAACATTATCCTTTATAACTTCTAAATATTCCTTGATGGTTACCTGTCTCATGTTGCTCAAGAATTATTCTATCACTTTCTCGACTACATTTCGTCCCTTATTTTTTGCAAATTCTCTGACGGAAGGTTTCTTGTCCACTCTTACCAAGGAGTCTGACCCATGATACAGTCACGGGTAGGCATATATGGTTTTGATCACATAAGTGCTGAGTTGTTTACTACCTTGTATAAGCATCTTGACCTCAACTCTATCCAACTCAACATCTCGCCTTGTCTTCCTGACCAACTCTGATGGTGCATCTCTATACTTAGTGTTCCACTCTTGGATTTCATCAATGGTTGCATAAACTATCTCTAAAAATTTTACATTTTCTCACAATTGATTTTATATTGCATGCAAAGGCACCACTTCCTTAATAAGGGTGACCATTTCCTCATATAGCTATCACATAATCTCTCCCAATGTCTGAATTTCCTAAAATATTGGTAGAACTAGCAGAATTCAACTTTTGATTCTCAACGAGGAGATGATTGATATGTTGCCTTGCATAAGCCAATTCCTTTGCTAATTTCTCGATCTCTTTCATTAAGAAATTAGTGTTTACTTTTGCATCTTCTGCAAAAGAAACATTTATTGTTGCGACTGTTCTCAGATTCTTCCTAATATTTGGAACAATTACCCTCTTTTTGCGGATATAAATGGGACGATTAAGGTAATTTGGGAAATACCTTCATCTCTCCTGCACTATTCTACCATTTAAATGATAGAAGGTAAGATTGGAAATATCCATGACCAAGTCATCTTGTGGACGAGATATTCCCATCTCACTGAATGGGATGCGACCACAAACAAGAGGAGGTGGAGACAGATAACTGGTATGCTCTACAATAGGGATAATGTCCAGCTCTTGTTCATCCTCCTTCTGTTACCCATATAGGTCTTAGTCCTATATTTATTCCTCTATTTCTCTTGTAAGTGCTTCATCCTGCTTCCTCATGCTTTCTTCTTCTTCTTACTACTTTTGATGCTCTTCTTCTTCCTTCTGCTTCTGCAATATTTCTTCCTATTGTTTCTTTCTTTTTTCCTCTTATTCCTTCTTTATTAGCTCTTCCTGTATTTTCTACATGTCTTCTCTTTCATTCTTTTCCTATTCTTCTTTATGCTTCTATTCCGCTTCTTGTCTCCGTTCTTATTTATTCTTTCGTTCCTTTTCTTGTCTTTGTTCTTCTTCTCACTGATTTTTCATTGATTCTTCATACTCCTTTCCCCTCTTCTCTACTTCAATGTCACCCTTAGTGGTAATAGGGCATGGTTTAAACTTTCTAATCCTCTCTGCTTCAGGATCGTGCACAATATTCCTCTTTGGATTGACAATGATGAATAGAGTGAGCACTTCCTGTTGATTCCCTGTGTGAAAAATATCCTGCTCATAAGATGTATTGGAAGGGAATGCCTCATCACCTGACACATGTGATCAGGAAGCATTGTACCAATTCTTTATCTTTTCATCTTCTTCCCAACAATTAGATCAATATGGCCAGGGAAAATGCAACTTGGCACAATGTTGTTTACTCACGCATCTGGGATCATATATGTGAAAACTCCTTACCAAACTTAAGGCATGAAAGTTCCTCAACCTCTATTTTTGTAGTCTTTAAGTTATTGAGTTCACAATATCCAACTTGCATAGGGAAGAGAGGCCAAGGATCATTCTTCTTCTTCGACAATAATTGAGATAATCTTGTACAAAGTTGCTATCCAACCTCTTGCGTGACCACTTTGTCGGTCACATACCTTGGCATGAGACATGGTGGAATTTGAGAGCTGAACACTCTAATTTATGTTCCTTGAGGTGAATCAAACCAATCTTCTATCTTCGCAACTGCTTTTCTAGCCTCATGAGACATGCAAGGGGATTCTACCTCAAAGGTCATATGATACAATGCAACAAAAAAGTGCTTAACAAGCTTTTAATAAAATCCTCTTTAGGTTTATTCTGACAATAATCTACAATGAATGTTGATAGGGAGTTCTCCTAGAGTCCACTTCCAACCTAGAATTGGGAATTCATGGCGGGAAAAAATACCATCTAGTAAGTAGGCAAACATATAGAACTTTGGTTTCTTGCCTTGTGGTGGTTCTTTCAGCTTGATTGCACTAACCTTTAGCTACTAGGCCAACATATTTTCCCAATAAAATAATTTTCCTTCTATGACAAGTGGATAAAGCATGAAGATCCAACCTTCATCACAAAATTTAGTATTCTTTCGCCCATATATTTTGCAACACATAACCATCAGGTATTGATAAACCTTCTTAAAAGACAGTCTTGTAGATACCATCTAGCTTCTAACAAAACTTAGTTGGTTCCTTCCATCATGACTTAATCACTTCCTTGGTATTCAAATGACCCTAAGCTACATAAAATCAGAAATTCAAATGATCTTTAGGCTTGGGAAACTTGTAGTACGAGTTAAGTCATGTTTCTATTAAGAGGCAACCCGCTACCCATTAACACTATTAAGCACCATGTTGTTGGTGTCTATACCTTGTAGTATCCATCTAATTGCATCTACACAAGGTAACACAGGATACCTGTAAGAAATTTTATGGAAATTTGTTTTCTTGACATTCTCATAAACTTCCCTCTCTTCTAGATCCTCAAGGAACCCCTTCTTGCTAAAGAAATCTTTGATGGTAAAACAAGTAGAAGATTCATCAATAACGTACTGAGTGTCTGCCATGACAGGAACTATTGTCAAAGTATTGTCCACGACATCCTCAATACTACTGTCAGTGACCTCCTTTGATGGTCCTTTTCTTGTAGTCAGAAGCATGGTATTGATAGATGATGAAAGACTGATGTGAACTATATTTGCAATACTTGGAGGAACATATTCACTTATGGAAACAACAAGTCAGTTCCTTAAAATATCAACTAGTCTATCAATTGATCACAAACATAAGACAACCACTGAGAGGGGGGATTACACAATTATTGAGCACAAGTGAGGAAAAGTGAATCACTGGTCACTAAAAATGCACATTGTGCAGTGACTGGTCACTAGAAATGTGCATTGTACAGTGACTGGTCACTAGAAATGTGTATTGTGCTATGACTGCATAATGCGTAGTTGCTGGGAGAGGGAGGCTCCCTGAGTGTGCAATTCACATTGATGGTGGGCAAGTAGGGGCCTCAATACTGAATGAGAGTGCACAACTGGGGCCAATGATTGCACAATTCACAATCATAATGGGCAAGAGGGATCCATCTGCTGACTAGAATTGCGCAATGTGCAGTTGGAGAGAGAGGGAGGATTTGGGAGTTGTGCAGTTTCCTCCAACAAAAGGAAAGGCTCGAGACCTACAAACTAAAGGGATCAAGGGGAAGCATGGATGTGGATCAACTCAAGATTCAACCAAGTATGTGTTAGGATATTCCGACACATAGGATATAGTTAAGTTCAACTTGGTCTAGTATAGAGTTAGGTTAGAGTTAGGTAAAGTGTGTTTCTTTACCGTTGTACATTTTGTAACTTACAATCCGACGGTCACGATATGTAGTGATCCGACGGTTCACTCTCACCTCGGTATTACCGACACTTGATTCGTGGCTTGACACTCGATTGGTCCATGAGTTCTATTTAAAGCGCATGGAGGGTCATTGTTCGGGTAATCCGTGCATGAGAGAAGCTTATGTAAATTTTCATTCTTTGATTAATAAATTGCCTGTAGTACCCACGTTGGGACAGGCCGTGGACTGTTTCCCTCCTTGCACTCTGAGGGTTTTAACCACGTCAAAAATACTGGTGTATTGATTTGAGATCTGGTTGTGAGCGGTGTCCTTTTGGTATTCTTTCTGTGGAACTTACCCTGTAAATTCCTACATGGTATCAGAGCTATTTGAGGGCCGCGTCCGTTGGTGATCCAAATCTGAAGCCGGTAGAACTGCATGCGGCTGTCGTTTCCTAGATCTGCTATTTCTGACTGATTTCGGGCCGAGAGGACTGCTCTGTTGCGTTCGGAGCATCTGTTCCAGTGAGGAACCCCTTTCGTTTCACGTGAAAAGGTTTCCGGTAGCCCTAGCTGCGTCATTTTTCAGATCGGGAGGTATACAGTGTTTCTTTTGCAGTTTACTGTTATTTTCTCTCTGCTTATTTCGGTCTCAGTTTATTTAGCCTTTTTTTTTAACCGGATCTATACCTTTCATTTCTGCGTATGCTCTTTGCCCTGCGACTCTGTGCGATCTGGGCAAATCAGAAACAGAAAGGAAGGATTTTTCTCATGCGTATGCTCTTTTCCCTGCACCTTAGTGTGATCTCGGAAAATCAGAAACATTGAGAAAAATATTTAGTTTTTCGGCTAAAGCTAACTTTGAGATTTTTTTTTAAAATTTCTAGTTTTTTGGCTAAAGCTAACTTCGAGCCGCAAGGTTCGTTTTTCTTTGCATATTCTTGTTGGGTTTTGTGTTTTGTGTTTTGTAGGGAAAAAGAGCTTTCTCAAGGCAAGCACGCAAACCAAGGCCCCCCCCCCTCTCTCTCTCTCTCTCTCTCTCAAATTTTTTGTATAGATCAATTGGTTCAAAGCTATTTTAAGAGAGTAGAGGTCTTGGGTTCAAGTCTCCATTTTGTGGGGGCGGATTTTTTCATTCCCGCACATTCGCGCACTTTGCCGGCAACGTCAACAATTTTTTTTCAAAAAGCCATAACTTCTTCATCCGGAAGCCTTTTTCAGAGCCGTTTTTTTTTAAAACCGCCTATTTTTTCGAGATCTATCCGTTGGAACACTTACTTTCAGCATCTTCAGCTTCAGTTTTTTTTTAAAATGGAAAGTCCATGCCAAGTCATTCTTGACAGCACTAACTACTTCCAATGGGTAGAATACATGGAAGATTTACTTAGAAGTAAAGGTCTCTTCAGAATAGCCACAAACCAAGAGAAGAAACCAAAAGATGAAGACAAGGCAGCAAAATGGGAAAATAGACAAGATCAAGCACGTGGTTTGATAGGGATGTCTATTTCTCCTGATCTTAGATTCCACATTGCAGGACTTGAGACTCCTCATGAAGCATTAGAAAAACTTGCTAAAGTTTTTGGGATTAAAAATGAAATTAGAGCCCATCAACTTGAAAATGAGCTGCTTACTTTGGATCCTAATAATTTTTCTTGCATTGAAGATTTCTTGTCCAAATTCAAGACCCTTAGATATCTCTTGGAAGGTGTTAAAGTTAAGAAAGAAGATGGTAACCTTATTTATTCCATCCTCACTAAGTTGGGACCAGCCTACTCTGTATTTGTTTCCACTTTCCATTCTACAAGGGAAGCTTTCATTTGTCAAGGACAAGACTACAAGGCCCCTTCCTTTGACTCCTTTTGTGATTCCTTAATAAGAGAACAAGAAAAACTCTTACACCTTGGTCTTCTTAATCTTGGAAACTCTTCCACGAAAGCGTTAGCCGCCCAGCAGCAACCAAATTCAAAGAATCCTAAGAAGTCATATCCTCAAAAGAATGGTCCTAAACCATCTCAGCCTCAAAATGAAAGATCATTTCAGCAAAATGATAAGACCAATAAAAACAAATGGAAGAAGACTGATAGACATTGTAACTTTTGTAATCGAGATGGCCACTTAGAATCTAAATGCTTTAAGAAGATGGAAGCTTTGGAAGCCGCAATGGAGAAACATAACATCCATGTGGAGCCTACTTCAACTTCAACTTCAACTTCCGAAATGGCACTTTCTGCATCTCATTGTCAATCATCTCAGTCTGGTTATGCATTAAATGTATCTTCTTCTTCTTCTCATTCTCATGAGTGGCTCATTGATTCTGGAGCCTCTTGTCACATGGCCAAAAACCAAGCCATGTTTTCTTCTTTAAATGATTGTAACACCAAAAATATATATATTGGTGATGATAGATCTCTTAATGTTGTAGGGACTGGAACTGTTCATCTAGACAATGGTCAGTTTAATGATGTATTATGTGTTCCAACCTTATCCTGCAACCTTCTATCTGTCTATCAGATAACTCACTCAGGTGAAGGTAAAATTGTTGAATTTTCACCTCATGATGTTGTAATCAAGGATCTAAAAGATCCTAAACAGATTCTAGCTACTGGTCTTGCTGATGATTCCAAAAGGTTCTATAAGTTTCACAACTTTGGGTCATCCAATCTTCCCTCAGTATTTGTTGCTCATAATGATGAAGTGAGCAAACTTTGGCATGAGCGATTTGGTCACTTAAACTATCGCTCCCTTCAGCATCTATGTAAAGAAAATATGGTGACAGGTCTTCCTATGGTATCTTGCAGAGATGGTGTTTGTTCCGGATGTGTACTCGGAAAACATCATCGGGACAGTTTTGACAAACGTGCCTCTTGGCACGCCTCAGCCCCTCTACAGCTTGTGCACAGTGATTTATGTGGTCCTCTTCCTGTTGCTTCATTCTCTGGCTGCAAGTACTTCTTAACTTTCATTGATGATTTCTCCAGACGCACTTGGGTATACTTCTTAAAACTCAAGAGCAAAGTATTTAACACTTTTTTGGCCTTCAAAGCCTTTGTTGAAAAACAATCTGGACATCAAATTCTTAAGCTAAGAACTGATAATGGTGGAGAATATGTTAAAAACACATTCATCAACTTTTGCACCGAAAATGGAATTCAAATGCAACATACTGTTCCATACACTCCACAACAAAATGGTGTAGCTGAAAGGAAAAATCGCACCTTAAAGGAAATGGCTAATTGTATGCTGCAATCTAAAGGACTCAGTCTTAGTTTTTGGGCCGAAGCAATTAATTGTGCAAATTATATAATCAATCGCACTCCTACTAAGGTTCTAGAGAATATCACTCCAGAAGAAGCTTGGAGTTCCATTAAACCAGATGTAAGTCACTTTCGTGTGTTTGGAAGTGAAGCATGGGCCCATATTCCAGATGAAAAGCATAAAGCTTTAGAACCTAAGAGTGAGAAATGTACTTTTGTTGGATATTCTGAAGATGTAAAAGGTTATAGACTTATTCCATTTAAGTCCAAAAATGTTATCATTAGAAGAGATGTAAAATTTGATGAAAATAAATCGGCCTGCGAGCCTAGTCCGGCGGATGTGCCACCTCTTCCTATCTCTTCTACTTTTGAAAACATTTCTTCTTCAGATGATGAAAGCGAGGATGATAATCCTCCCCCACCTTCTCAGGATCCTCAACTTCCAAGATGGGTCCGTGCTACTCGGGATGCAGCAGGTGATCTTGCCGGTGATCCTACAGATCAGCGACGTACACGTTCTCAGTTTGAAAGAGCCTCTTCTTTACTGGCTCAAGCTCCAGTAAATCATGATCCTGACACTTTTGCAGAAGCTTCAGGCCTTCCACATTGGGAAGCAGCTATGAATGAAGAATATCATTCATTAATGACAAATGATACATGGGATCTTGTTCCTCTACCAACGGGACGCAAACTTGTTAGATGTAAATGGGTTTACAGAACCAAGTATGGACCAGATGGGAAAGTTGATAAACATAAAGCTCGTCTCGTTGCTAAGGGATTTTCACAGGTTGAAGGCATTGACTACACTGAAACCTTCTCCCCTGTTGCCAAAATGAACTCTATCCGCCTTGTTCTTTCCCTTGCCGCCTCTTTAAAATGGGAAGTCCATCAGATGGATGTTAAATCTGCCTTCTTGCATGGGGACTTGCAGGAAGAAATCTATATGGAACAACCCATTGGCTTCATACAAACAGACTCCAGCCTTGTTTGTCGACTTAAGAAATCCCTTTATGGCATCAAGCAAGCTCCTCGGGCTTGGTATGCCAAAATGGATAACTTTCTTTTAGAATCTGGCTTTTCTAGGTGTCATTCTGACAATACTGTCTACACCAAGAAAGTGGGCAACTCTCTTATCATCCTTGTTCTTTATGTTGATGATCTTATTCTTACTGGTAGTGATCCCAACCTTATAAACCATGTGAAGTCCAGCCTTAAAAAGAAATTTGAAATGACAGACTTAGGACATTTACACTATTTTCTCGGTCTTCAAGTCTTGCAATCCCAAGAGGGTATTTTCCTTTCCCAGTCCAAGTATGCTTGTGATATTCTTCGTCATTTTCACATGGAAGCAGAGTATCGTGGTGCCATGGAAGCTAGTAAGGAAGCCTTGTGGCTTCGTCAGATCCTATCAGAGTTTGGCTTTGAGCAGCAGCATCCAACCACACTTTGGTGTGATAATCAAAGTGCCATTCAGCTATGCAAAGATCCAGTCCAGCATCAGTGCAGCAAACACATTGAACTACACATGCACTTCATCAGAAAGCTCATTCATGACCATGTTCTTGAAGTGCAATATTGTCCAACAGATGATCAGGTTGCAGACATCTTCACAAAGGCTCTCACAGAGGCGAAGTTCACTAAACTTCGATATATGCTTGGAGTTCAGGAAGTTGTCACTAAGGGGGGATAGGCTCTAGTGCCTCCTTCCTTCTCCTATTGTGTCATATTTGTAAATTCTTCAATCCTATCCCAAGTTGTTCTTAAGGGGGGATGTTAGGATATTCCGACACATAGGATATAGTTAAGTTCAACTTGGTCTAGTATAGAGTTAGGTTAGAGTTAGGTAAAGTGTGTTTCTTTACCGTTGTACATTTTGTAACTTACAATCCGACGGTCACGATATGTAGTGATCCGACGGTTCACTCTCACCTCGGTATTACCGACACTTGATCCGTGGCTTGACACTCGATTGGTCCATGAGTTCTATTTAAAGCGCATGGAGGGTCATTGTTCGGGTAATCCGTGCATGAGAGAAGCTTATGTAAATTTTCATTCTTTGATTAATAAATTGCCTGTAGTACCCACGTTGGGACAGGCCGTGGACTGTTTCCCTCCTTGCACTCTGAGGGTTTTAACCACGTCAAAAATACTGGTGTATTGATTTGAGATCTGGTTGTGAGCGGTGTCCTTTTGGTATTCTTTCTGTGGAACTTACCCTGTAAATTCCTACAGTATGTATTCACATTGAGTGAGAAGAACAATAAGAGCAAGAAGACAAGCATGCATTGATATACTCAACAACAATGATTACTGGCATATGAAAAGATGTGGAATACGAAGAGACACTTGAAAAGAAGCATGAAAAGGTAAAACGACACATGCAAAAGCTAATAATAGAAAAAGTGACACTTGTTATGTGAAAATCAGGCAAAAATGACGCTTATGAAAGCAAAAGCAACAAAAAACAACAGTTAGGAAATTTACTCAAAAAGAAGCGCAATTGAGACCAAAAGTTCCTTGTGCTCACAAGAATAGTTAAAGGTATGAGAATGGGCTCTAAGATGGCTTTTTATATAGGTGAGAACTCATGAAGTTAGGGCTAGGGTTTTGAGCGTGCATGCCTAAGATCAAGGAGCTAAACTTAGTCAATTAACACACATAATAATAACAACACGAAAAAGTGTGCTACACTACCATCTAGAAGTGCGCATGGGCTATCATTGGGAAGTGCGCACTTCCTATTTCCTAGGAATACGCATTTTCCTGTCTCGGAGAACTGCGCGGTCCACTGGCACATTATACTACGCAGTTGAATGTCTTAGTGGAGTACAGAATTTACTGCTATAAGGAAGTGCATAGCTTGCTTCCACAACTAATTGCACATTTTCTTATCACAAGGAGTTGTGCAATTCACTCTGACGAGGAGTTACGCAGTTGATTGCCATAAAGAACTGCACAATCCCTTAGATCAGGCATGCAATCAATGTAATCAGGGCATGCCTAAGCCTGTCCTCATAAGATGTGCATTGGCTATCTTTAGGATTTGCTGACAAGGACTTACTATCATCGTGAAGTTCCCAACAATCGCTTGAAAGAATGAACCATTAAAATATCACAAGCAAGGCATGAAAGAGTGAGAAGTTGCAACAGTTAGAATTCCAAGAATAAAATTTGACACTTAGGAAAATAATATCAAGGATGGCCTTAGTAGCCTAAAATGATATTTCTCGTGACCAAAGGGAGGCTCCAAAATTAAAGCATAAACAAAATTTTGGAGGGTGTTCGTAGTAGCTACAACACTTGGCAACATAATGGAGGAACTCCAACTTCTCTGTCTGTTTAGCATTATGCACAATGTCTAGCTTTCAAGAAGTGTTATTTCATCTTGTTGATTACCATAGCTTCCTTACTTAGCCCAGTTATGGATAAATTATCTTTCATACCTTTCATTACCTTAATGCACCATAGAGAAAGTCAAACTTTTATTGTTTTGATTATGAGGCAGGAGTATGTAGATACACAAGTTTAGGATGTCAAAGTTTTAAATTCCACATTTGGTGTTGCTCCATTTCTAGCAGGCATGTTCAATACCCTGACAGATTCACTTCAAGGAATCGCAAGCATTGCTTTGCTGCTAGAGAGCCTGTTCAATACCACGACGAAGTTTCTGGCCTCACCTCTTTGTGCAGGGATCCCAACTATAGATTTTCCTATAGATTCAACAACTTATGTGATATGCTAAAACACAAGACGAGAATCTACTCTAATATTTAGCGGAAACCAAAGTTGATCAATGAAAACAATAAGCAAAAAAGGAAGAATATCAATTGCACATAACACAATATTTCTCTAGGGAAAGAAACTGTGAAAAACCACGACTGTCTATATTGCATTAACCAAAATATTTGAGAAGAAAATACAATGCTTGTTCATCCTGAACAATTACTGCACTAGTAAAATCTATCTCTCTGCCTCACAAGCCAGCTCAAGCCAACACTTAGCTAATTCTGCTGCCTGCCAAGCCCCTACTTCCTTGCTCAATACCTAGAGGAATTAGCCCATGTTTAATTGGGAAATCCACTCTCCATAATTGCGCAATCCAAACATAGGTCCTCAACTGATTGCATGCACCATCTGTACAACTCCAAAAATTATACCACTGATAGTACACTATCCCTGAACTCTAATCTCAGCTGGATCTTCTACTAAACTGACATGCATGAGTTATTTATGAGTGAACCTTCAGTTAACTGGTGTGGTACTGGTGATGCACTAGGGCACTACTACTGGTGCACCACTCCACTACTAGTTCCTCCAACAGTTAGAACTAGTTTAACTGACTATAACTCAGTTAGACTGAGTTATCTAATTACAACTCAAAAGAACTCAACCCAGTCCCCTACAATTTAGGGATCACTCTACATGACTCTAGATAGACTTTCAACTCAAATTTCCTAAGTCAATTTAACTTAATTAACTATTACAAGTTGCTATGAGAATATAATCTCGATTTGATTCAAGGACAAATTAAATTGGAATTTCTTGTTGCTATTTTTAACACTCCCTCTCAACAAGAAAGGGAATATCATGTACCTTGATCCTGTCTCTATGAAACTCAAATTTGCATCTTGACAAGGCATTTGTCAAAATATCTGCATCCTTCTCCTCTGTGGGAATGTACTCCAATAACATAATTCTTCTCTGTACACAATCTCGAAGATGATGATACCCGACATCAATATGCTTGGACTGATCATGAAAACCTAGATTTTCAAAGAGTTTGATACAACTCCGATTGTCACAGTAAATCATAGTTGGATCCATCTGCTGACCAAACAAACCAACCTGAATCTTCCTCATCCAGATATCCCCACAAGCTGCTTCACTAGCAGCCATGTACTCTGCCTCTGCTGAACTGAGTGCAAATGATCTCTGTTTCCTATTGTACCAATAAACAACTATTGACCCAATACTAAAGATCCCTCCTAATGTGCTCTTTCTGTCAGATGGACTCCGTGCCCAATCTGCATCAGTGAAGCCTTGAAGCTTCACTCCCTCTGTCTGTTTGTACCATAAACCATACTAAGTAGTGCCTCTGAGGTATCTCAACACATGCTTGGATTCCTTCCAATACAACTTGGTCGACTTAACCATCGCTTGACTAAGATGGTTAACTGCATAACACATGTCCGGTTGTGTGTTCACCAAATACATGAGTGAACCCATAAGCTGCCTGTAAATAGTAGCTTCCACTACTTCATCGGAAGTAACGTCCTCCTTCCTCTAGTTACGTGCTAGAGGAGTCTACATGGGTTTACTACTCTCAATGTGGATCCTTTTTAGTATCTTGTTGGCATGCTTTCCCTGAGAGACAAAAAGTTCCTCATCACCTTGCCATACATCCATGCCCAGAAAGTAGTGCATGAGGCCCAAGTCCTTCATTTCGAACTCTCTTGCAAGATCCTCCTTGCAAGACTTGATCAACTTATCATCACCTGTCAACTCGTCGACATATAAAACAATAATCAACAATTTACCTTCAACCATAATATGGTAAAGGTTCACATCTACTTCAGCTTTGGTGAAGCCCAACCCGGTGAAGTAACTATCAATCCTGGGGTACCAAGCATGAGGTGCTTGTTTTAGCCCATACAACGCTCGCTTGATTCGGCACACATGCGACTCTCGGTCGAAGGTCTTAAAACCTTTAGGATGCTCAATATACACCTCTTCCTCTATCATGCCATTAAGGAAGTCTGTCTTTACATCCATCTGGTGTATTTTCCATCCCATATGCGCCGACAATGCCAAAATGGATTTGATTGACGAGTACCTTGCAACAAGAGCAAAAGTCTCATCATAATCAATCCCCTCCACCTGAGAAAAACCCCAGTCCACAAACCTGGCCTTGCGTTTCTCCACACTACCATATGCTGCATTCTTTACCTTTTAAAGCCGTCTGGAAATCACCACTGAATTGTCTTTTGGTCTTGGGACTACATCCCAAAGATTTTTCCTAACAATGGAGTCATACTCCTCAACCATGGTATCAACGCAAACTGGTTTCTGCACTGCTTCCTCAAAAGAGGATGGCTCTGTCTCTACACATCTGCTCATAAGAGCCATGTATCCAGTGTACCTCTCTAGTGACCTCCTCTATCTGCACTATGATATGGGTGCTCCCACATTCTCTCTCGCATCATGCAATAACCTGCCAGCCTCTCTGGTGCACTTACTCCCATCTCTGGAAGACTCTGCATGAGTGGGTGTCTCCATTCCCTGATCCTCTTCATGTGGTTGCTCCACATATATCTTAGGTTCCTCCTTAGGAGCTAAAAGCTCCTCAACCACATGTAGTTGAAACTCCCTCTAAAGGGAACATCTCATGGCCTTCTCTTCATCGAATTTTACATCCCTACGAACCATTATCATCATGTTGGTCGGCAGGAACACCTGATAGTTGTGACGTGCATTAGTGTACCCCAAAAATATCCCCAACATTTCTATTGGCTCAAGCTTCTTCCGTGCATATTTGGTTACATGGCAATAGATCGACGAACCAAAAATACTGAAGTGACCCACATTTGGTTTCTTGCCTGAAAAAACCTCTTCCAGTGTATTCATCCTAAGAATTCGATGTTGGTTTTTGTTCTGCAAATAAACAATTATGTTGCATGCCTCAACCCACAAGTGTAGTGGTAGGCCTTAATCATGCAACATTTCCCGTGCTGCCCCTACTATGCTTCTATTATTCCTTTCAACCACCCCATTTTGCTATGGTTTATGAGGTGTTGTCAACTCTCATCGATTACCTTCTGCCACACAAAAGTTTTTAAACTCATTTGACACATACTCTCCACCGTTATCACTCCTGAGAGCTTTAACCTTCCTACCAATATATTTCTCGACCAATGCTTTAAATTCACAAACTTTGCAAAAGTATGATCTTTCTTTTGCATGAAGAAGATCCAGCATTTACGAGAAAAATCATCAACAAATATAAAATAATACATGTGCTTGGTCGTGGATGCTTTCGAGAATGGTCCACACACATATGAATGGACTCGATCGAGGATTGCCCGTTCTTGACTGCCTTTGTTGTGAAAGGAAGCTTTGGTGTATTTTCCCAAAGCACACCCTTTGCATTTGTCAACTTGCGCTAGTGTACCTTTGGGAAGACCAATAGAATTTTTTTGCATGATTTTCAAAGCGCCATGATGTGAGTGACCTGATCTCTTGTGCCACAACTCATTGATATCTCGGCTCTATACCATCTCTGCTTCCGTGCTCAAGGCAACACAATATTCTACCTCCTGTTAGCGCTCAAATCTGCCTCAGGCTGAGGAAGGCAAAACTCAAGGCCACATCAAACCAAGCTCAACCTCGTAGCTAGCCCTACGAGGACAGGAGAGGGCTCTCTCCGGGTCTATCTCGGCAAAAGGTCTTCAAAGGGGCTGAGATGACTCAAATTTAATACTGATTTTAGGCTAGTAAAGAGATAGGAAAGTTTGATTTAGATTTTTGAGTTTTTGTTGGAGAAACGAGAAAACCAATTTTGGGTGCGGGGATTAAGGTCAGATCTTTGTAGAATTCGAGTTGGGGCGAGGTAGGCAATAGTCTTGATGCCTTTGATCAGGTGTATGGATGGATCAGAACGACAAGGAGCTGAAGAGGGCAAAGGAGAACATGGATCCTCTCCAAACTGGCGAAAACATGTAAAACTAAACAAATTTAAAGGAAGAGCACTGTGAACAATGAATTCAACCTCATTTACTCATTCATTTAGTTTTAGAAGCATAAGAAGGAATGGCATACATGTAAACATGAATAAACTTACAATAACTGAGAAATAACACCATCAAGAACTGAAAGCCACAAGAATCCCAACAGGTGCTGCAAAATCTCTGATCTTTCCTTAGCCAAAATATGAAAAATATGTACAATAGTGTGCCAAAATCTTCCCAAGAGTCCAACCTGTGCTACTGACTGAAAATTTACATATATAGATCAAGCCCACTCATTCCCTAACCTCTAGAGGTCGAGCTCCTCCTTCTAGGAGCAGTTTGAACAAACTCTAAACATGGAGCAAGAATCTAGGTGACCAAAACAACCTGCCTCTAAAAAGAAGGAAACTGATTCATTACATTAATTTCTTGCTAATTTGTGAATGAATCATCTAGAAGAAGGTAAATAAGTGCCATGTTACCTTACACACATCAAATTACATCATGTTGGGTCAAAAATCACATCAAGAAGTGAGACTGGTGAAAACTGGCCGAATCCCTGAGTTGGAGGATGAAAATTGGACCAAAAACCTCTATGCGTAGCGCCTTGATTCCTATGTGTAGCGCACCTTTCAGCCTATTTTTGGGGCACTTCCTGACATCTAAATCAAGCTCACAATAGCTGGTTGGAAAGCTCTGGATGTCTACTATCCAGTCCAAGTGGAATTTCCCAATTTGGAGCTCATTTGCCCCCTCAAAATTGCATTCTCCTAGAAGTACTTCCTGCTGTTGCAAAAGGTGGCAGCAAGGTGGTTTTCATGGTGTTTTTAAGCCTTTTGATCATCCAGAACTTGATGAAATGCTTCGGCAATAACTGAGCATGCATAACTTACCATGACAAACCCAAAAATACAAAGTTTTCCTCCAGCAAGTGTCCCAATCAAAAGCGAGCGCGCCGACGCGCTACTCATAGAGCGGAAAAAACTGTTTTTGGGACCAAAAATTTCAAAATGACAAAAATTTCTTCGAATTTGCTCAAATTCGGAGTGAAGACCCTCCATCATGTGTCATGCTCAGCCAGTAAAGCCTCGGCCAAAACTCGAAGTGGATTTAGCCTCTTTCGCCGTTTTAGTGCTTTGCTCAACCTCCTTTTCAAAATCTTCATTTTTGCTTTGCCGACATGCATGCGAGCCCAATAATGATTTTTCATGTGACGAAGCATGTCTTTGTCTCTATTGGATTTTGCCAACAACTCCTCCAGATGTCGATTTACTTTCTCAAGCCAAAATTGCCGCTCAACAGGTGTCAAATCACCAGGTCTTTTACGGGCCAACCTTCGGTCTTCACGGATTTGTCGCAGCTCTATAAGTGTATGCTCATCCTCTAGCTGTTTATTGCGCTGCTCCAAGTATTTGATCAGACATTCTGCCTTCAGTAGCTTCTCATTCAAGCTGTCAATCTCGACCTTCTGCTCTTGGATGATCTCTTTCAGCTTCGAGCTAGGAGAGCTCCTATCCACATCACTCAATGCAACATCAACATCATGACCACCTGAATGGCCCTCCTCATAAATTGACCTCTTGCCTCTGTCCTGAACCTGTACTTGTACTGAAGAAGAAGGCGAGACCCCTTCCACACCATGTGGAGATAGTACTCGTCGTGTAGCTGCAAATAAGGCCCTATGGCCTCGCTGATATGTCACATATGCTGGAGCATTGACATGCTCGGTCTCAGGAATGTCAAACTGATGTGAAGGCTCTCCCTCATCATGAACTATCTCTGGAGGTGGCTGTGGCGCTGTGAAAAAGTCACGAGAAATAAAATCCTCCCAAGTAATGCCCTGCTGTGCCAACTGATGAACCACTACGATCTTGATCAGTGCGTAATGATAAATACTTCTATGCTGTTGTGCTGGGGTCTTCTTTTGTACTAAGACAACCATCCTCTCTATGTTGCGAAACATGAAGTATGGAATGTTCATCAAACGTACCCTTGTGAAATGCATCAACAAACGGACATGGTACGCATAAAGACGCGAGAATCTGCCCTCACAACTGAAATACCGAATGATGAGTTTCATCAAAGGTGCAAACTGATCACTCAGGTATTGGAAAGGAAATACCCTGCTCAAATGCCTCATATACCCGGGTTTGATGTATGGCTCATAGTAGGATTTCTCTAACTGCTGACGCTTATTCCATTGCTCTCCAATATTTGGTATCCCAGTGGCCTCTGCAATAGTCTCTGGTGACAAAATGAAATCAACTCCGGTGAGGTTTACATGGCCATCATGTAAATGTAGAACAAACAAGTGAGCTAGTTCACGATGATGCTGGATTTGTGAAATTAGCTCACAATAGTGATAGCATGACTGATAGCGAAAACAATCCATTGCAAGCGGGCAAGCCTGCAATTGAACCAAAGAAGTGGGCTCTTCCCTGAGATGCTTACCACCTTTGCCACCTCTGCAAGGCCTCCGTGGCACATTACCCTATGTTGTGGAATCACTGTCATTCTCCTGCTCATAAACTGAATCTGTGTCTGACATGGCTTTGAAAACACAATGTCTGCAATATGTATGTTGATTTAGGGGTGGTGAAATCAGAATTTCAATGCATACTCAAAACCCACATACGTTTACCACAGCATCATAAGAACCAAGCCATAATGGTAATAACTCTGTTTTCAGTGTATTGGCATAAAATAGTCACTGTTTTGATCACAAGGACAGTTTTGACAAATGAACAAAAATGTGAAGTGCACCCTTTGTGATGTTGGCTAAAACTTGACAAATGAGTTATTTCACCAATGGAGAATGGGAAAATCTTCACAAAGCCACCCACATGTCTTTTTAAAAACCCTAAGGAATGATTTTGGCATGAGCATAGGGTTTCATTTTTCTACACCCAATACATCAAATTTCCCACCTCAAACATACTACGAACAATTTAAAATTGACTGAGCAGCCATGAAACACCTACTTGCAAGTTTTGGAGTTGATTTGGCAAGATCTGGACGCATTAACAAAAAATTTTGGTGCTGTGACTGAGTGCGTAGCGCCCAAACCCAACGCGTAGTGCACACCTGTGTGCGTAGCGCCTGTGTATTTTTACATTGGCCAGTGAAGCCCAGCACGTAGCGCACGCCTGTGTGCGTAGCGCACAGACCCAACGCGTAGCGCACACCTCCAAACGCTGTCCACAAGTATGCAAACACGGTTTCGGCCTTCACAAACTCAAACACGATTTTGCCTTGGGAATTTTTGAACAAATGGACTTGTTTCCCCTTTTATATGTGAACAAAATATCTTACCAAATCAGATTTGATTTAAATTGATTCAATAACCCACTTTATAATGTTTGGCACTTTGACATCTTTGGTCTTTTAATACAATGCTGCTTTTTGACTTTCTCTTGCTTTTTCTGAGGTTTGGACTGATAATGTTTGTTGATTTTTGCAGGGATTCGACATTTTGGATTTGGAGAAGATCAGAGGCTTGCTCTGAAGCTTTTTGAAATGAAACAAGTACAATTATTTACAATAACAATTTTTAGTTCCAAAACAGAGTTTTGGACTAAAAATGTTTTAAATGCTTTCTGAGAAAAATATTAAATGAGTTGAAACCAACCTCATGGCCTGCGGGCTTTTAGTATGTGTATGCAAAGGACTGACAACCCTAGACTCTAGGACTAAAGACTTTTTAATGAAACTAATCTTTTATGACGATGAATGCAATGATCATGTACTTCGGTGATTTTTGAGAAATTTTTGACTAACCCTGCAGGGACAAGCACGAGGAAACACAAGACAACCAGACCCCCTCGTCAGTCAATGGCATGCCCCTAGCGAAATGCAACGAAGTGGAACGAGCGAGACACCTAAAAATGATATGCAAAAGCGAAAAGATCTCTAACGGAGGGCTGTAAGGACCGACTCTAACACCTCCAACTTGTAGAGATTCTTCACTCGAACCCCTATCCTCTTTTCCTGTCCCGTGGCTATGCGAAGAAGGAACACCTTTCCCTAACTAAAGATCACATCATAGCCTCTATCCTCCAACATGGAAACAAATACCAAGTTCTTATTCAAACCAGGAACATACATAACATCTCACAAAGTGAGGGGAGAACCTAACTCTCTTTGAAAGGTAACTGTACCAGGCCCAGTAGCACTATACCTCCCATCATCACCCATATCGATATGCATCTGGAGATCCTTCTCCTCCAAGTTACTGAAGAGATCTTTGTTACCAGTCATGTGGAAAGAAGCTCCACTGTCCAGGTACCATACACTACCCATCATCGATGACACCATACATGTGATGAGGGTAAAGTCCAGTTCGAATTATGAGGCAAGAGCCTCACCTCCTGTCGCTCCTCCTGAGGGCTTCTTATCGGCCTTCTTGAGTGGACACTTTGTGGCAAAATGTCCCAACTCATGACAGTGAAAGCACTTGACTTTCGACATGTCCTTCTTCTTTCTGCCATGACAAGAATCTGATTTGGAATGGGTTGCCTTCCCCTTCCCTTTCCCTTTCTTTGCGTTACCCGCTAAGGCACAATTTTCCTCATCATCAGTATTTGACGAGGATTCGTCTCTAGTATTATTCTGAATCTCTTCATATACCAAATCCAACCACAACTGTTCCCAATCTAGTAGCTTCTCCCTCCCATTGACAGAGTCCGGATAACTAGGCCAACTCTTGGGAAGTCCTAGAAGAGCTAGGCTCACCATATCGTCTTCAAAAACAGTAATCCCAACACTTCCAAGCTCATCCTGACAATGGGTGAACTTGGTCAAGTACTTCAGAATTGAGTCACCCTTCTCCATCTTGATCTTTCTGAGTTTTTCCTTCAATTCCAACTTCCTATGGTCACTGTTATTTTGAAACAAGTTTGTCAATGCCTTCCACATTGAGTATGAATCATCCTTGCCATGGAGACTCGAGACAATGTGGTCTCGAACTCCTTCCAGATAATCCTTCTCGCTTTTGCCACACATTTTCTACATTCAGCCACATATTTAGCATCCGATGCTAGAGGCTTAGGAATGTCATGATCTATGAATTCCTTGAGGCCATTGTCTTCTAGTACTACCTCCATCTTGTCCTTCCAAGCTATGTAATTCAAACTTCCCTCCAAGGCATACTCAAGTCGCAAACCATAGAATGACATATTGTTGCTCTGAAGTATGAACTTGCAAATTCGATTTTCACTTGTACAACAAACTCAAATTATCCTCTTCTATACTATCTTCAAATCCGATACCATGTAGATTTTCCTATAGATTCAACAACTTATGTGATATGCTAAAACACAAGACAATAATATACTCTACTCTTGAGCATAAACCAAAATTGATTGATGAAAAAAATAAGCATAATAGGAAGCATATCAATCGCATATAACACAAAATTTCTCTAGCGAATGAAACAACTAAAAACCCCAACTATCTATATTGAATTAACCAGAAGATCTGAGAAGAAAAAATAATGCTTTTTCATCCTGAACAATTCATGCGCTAGTACAATTTATCTCTCTGCCTCACAAGCTCGCTCAAGCCAACACTTAGCCAATTGTGCTTCCTGCCAAGCCCCTACTTCCTTGCACAATACCTAGAGGAATTAGCCCATATTTAATTGGGAAATCCACCCTCCATAACTGCACAATCCAAACATACATCCTAAACTGATTGCATGCACCATCTGCACAACTCAGAAAATTATACAACTGATAGTACATTGTTCCTGAACTCTAATCTCAACCGGGTCTTCCTCTGAACTAACATGCATGAGTTAATTATGAGTGAACCTTTATTTAATTGGTGTGGTACCAGTGATGCACTAGTGCACTACTCCACTGCTAGACCTCTACTAGTTCCTCCAACTGTTAGAACTAGTTTAACTGACTATAACTCAGTTAGAGTGAGTTATCTAATTACAACTCAAAATAAGTCAACATGGGCCCCTAAAATTTAGGGATCACTCTACATGTCTCTAGATAGACTTCCAACTCGAATTTCCTAAGTCAATTAAGTCAATTTAACTTAATTAACTATTACAAGTTGCTATGAGAATATAATTTCGATTTAATTCAAGGAAAAATTAAATTGGAATTTCTTGTTGCTATTTTTAACACCCACTTATTTAACTAGCAAGAGCGGTTATTCCTTGTTTCATAAAGACGCTTAAGTGTGTACCTTTGAAGTTAGTTAGGTCATGTGAGTTTTCCTCCTTTAGCTTCTCTACTCGAAAAAGTTGACACATTAAAAACTGACCAAATATAAAAGCTAATTCCAAGGAAGAAGATCCTATTACAGATGCAAGCATCATAGATCCACTAAGGTTTTCATTGGGGAAGGAAAATATTTTCTGTCTAAGAATCACGGTCTCTTAAAGATATGAGACCTGGGAAAATAAGGAGATAAAAAATTTACCAAGTGGTGATGGCTATTACAATTTTTCTCTTGAACTTTTCCACACTCCTTCAAAGCCAAACACGACAACTTTCACACAAGACTTATTATATATAGACTCAAAAAAAAAGTGTAAAAGATTTTTTTTTTTGAAGAAATGATGAAGCCAAAGGAAAAAAATAAAGGTAAGATAAACCTACTTGTTATACGTAAAATTCTCTTCTGCGGACAAAGGAAAACACCCTAGACCTAGTGGCTAGCCTAGTAACAACAAGGGGGAAAAACACACTTTTATTCATTTAGAGAAATTAACACGAAGAAGTGGGAAAACTTACTTGCATTTTGAAGTCTCTTTCTCCTTGCTTGAACTCTTTTACTCCCGTTCCAAGTGCTTCGATCTACACGTGCAAGACAAGAAAGAAAGACAAGATAAGCAAACACTACACAAACGAGCATATCCATGCTAATTCCTCCATTCAATGAATAATAAACATTGAAATATAATCATAATCATATATGGTACAAGTGTATAACGAAACAAGAGAACTTTGCATTAAATGGATTAGGAGAAGTTACAACCCAGTGATCAATGGTTTGTAGATGTCTCCCCAAGCTAATGTACTCCTTCCTTTGTCTCAGTTCATTTCCATTTCTCCACCCAAAGAGCATAAGTGATATGTCTTTAAGATTAATCCAACAACTTAAGGATGCATGTAAGGTTCTCTAAAGCCAACCCTGATCTCTTAGAAGAGGGTAAATTTAGAGGATGAAATGGTAGTTTTGGGTTTTACTAATCTAGGCTTGAGATCCATGAAAGGTGGGAAATCAGGTTAAGAGATGAAGGTAATCCCATGATCATAGGAGTTCAAGGTCAATTTTGATAGTAAATGGTTGAAACTACTTCAGAAGATTCTAGAAGTGGAACCTTCAAGATAAAATACCCCTTTTCCCATAAATCCAGAACTAGCGCACCTCCAGTAATTGGGAGACTACGCTGACAACGATTTTTCTCAGTTCTGCAGCTGCTCTAGGGCACAGGGGAACAATTATGATACTTGTGCTGGCCTTAGAATCAGGGATTTTGACCTCAATTTCTAGTTTGTCTTGTATTGCTAGAACGAGAATGATTGAAGCTTTGTGGGGGATGATTGCAAGCTAACACATGATGATGATTAAACCAATGTATAGGCCATTATGTCCAACATAATAGTATAAGTCAAGTATGCCAAGTAACCCAAGTACGACAAAGTCATAAAAGTGCGGCACTTGAGTGCGATTTTTTTTTCCATAACACTACTCCTAAACTAACGGGTGAGAGGTCATGAATACGTAAAATTAAATTTCCAATGCAACCACCGAAGATGTTCCTAACCAACAAAGATGAGGGTAGGATAAATAAAAACCATCGTCAAACAAATTGCAAAAGAAAAAAGATAAACTGATGAGACTTTCACCTGGACTTGAAGGCTCGACACATCAATGAAGAAATATGACAAGAAGGCTTGAGCTAACCAATGCACCATTGTGTCTTGATGACCACACAAATCTCAACAACTTCCAGTGGTAATACAATCATTCATACCTTCAATCTTGTCAAATAACAAGAAATATCGAAGCTTATTACTAGAAAAAGAGCTTGCCAAGTAAGGTTCTTCTAACCATTTGACAATTATATCATGATATGAAAAAAAACTAAGTGAAGAATCTTGAGATTGGAAAAGAGATATATTTTCACCATATTAATTGAAATCATGAATATTATCTTGAAAGGTGATTTTGATCTGATCATGTTTGGAAATCTTTCCAAGATCACGAGATCCTGACATAAACATTAGCAAGGAAAAGATAAACTGATGAAAATAGAAGGTCATCACTAGATGTTTCAATAAATAGATTAGCAACACCATTGACTAGATCATATTTCATATTCAAGAGAAGTTGCTCTTCATGGTTAAAGAATTCAACTAAGTCAAACAGAGGATTCTCCTGAACACTTGGGGGGGAAAATTCTTTTTCTTCACTCATTAAAGATAAGGAATGAAACAGATTATGAAAAATAAGCATCACCCCCTTTTATTTTGATTGAAAACCAAAACGATACCATTCCTGACTAGGATCAATATCATCAACATAGGGATTGAAATCATTTAGAGAAAAAGCTGATGCATTAGATTCATCAAACACGTCAGGAAATGATGATTAGTGTGTTAAAAGTGAAGAGGGAGGAAAAAATTCAGATGGAAGATTGTTGATTGTAACAGATTCTCACTCACAACATGGATCCCACACATAATCATCATGAAAGATATCATGAACCTCTTGTTCCTTTAATTGAACAACAACATCATCTTGTACTTGATCACCATAAAATTCAAGAGAAACTGGTAGAACATATTGATCAGGTGGATCAAGAAAAAGAGGATCATCATAAATAGCTGATGGAGAATGAAAAGTGTATCTTGAAGAAGCAATGCCATTAATCAAATCAGATTCAAGATTTATCAAACACGTATTTAGATTTTGATTATGAGGGGAAGATGGAGATGGGATAGATTGAGCAAACAATTCGATCTCCAAATATTCCAACTTCAACATTGGTACATGGGTCTGCTTCATTTGATAAAGAAAGAAGAGGGGAAAAAGGAACACAAGGGAGAGTAGATTCCCCTTCCGAAATTTTAAGTGCTCCATGACCAAGAAAGGATGGGAGGCTTGTAAGAGATTCAGATTCAAGGGGTTCCAAAGAAATTGTACTACAAATTAAAACTTTTCATTCATAAAATCCCAATCCATGTATTCCTTAGAAAAAATATAACAAAAGTGAAGAAAACGGTCAAGAAAATATTCCAAGGATTCATCAGATTTCATTCTAAGCTGGATAATTCTCTTGTATACATTCTGATAATCATACATGTCAAAAGCTTCATGAAGCTCCATGATAAGTTGTTCGAAAGAATGAATGGAAGCAGTCGACAATGTATGACACAATTGTTTAACACGAACTTAAAAAATGAGAACAAACAACCTACAAGCAACATCCTCACAATTAAATTCAAAAGAATCACAAAATTCTAGGAACCGAAGGGTGCGCTCAAGAATGGTTGTTTCACCCTTGCCATTAAAATTTAAATTTGATAAGTTATGTTTTTTTTTGTGCAGGAAATTTCAGATTTACGGTCTTAGAAAAAAAATCACATGATTAAGATTTGGGAGGAAGCCATTTAAGATGAGAGATTGAAACCATAATTCACGAGCTTAACTTGTCATCTGGCCCTCCTTATAGCACCAAAATATTGTTGACGATGTTGGATGCTAATAACAGGTAGGGAACCTCCCCGTTATTATCTCCCAATTAGACTTCATTTCATTTGGAGTAGGAACCCCATTGAGATATTGGCTCGTTTGCCATTAAAATGATCCTAAAGGATGTGCCTTGGCTGCAATAAACAACATAAGAGGGCATGCACATATTGATAGAAAGGGTAGCAAGAAAGGCTCAATTCGAATTTAGCCTTAGTCAAATTGAGTAAATCGAATTTCCACATCAGCAGGACAACTTGGAGGCAATTAACTAGTTTGACATGGCTCTTGTCACTCAGTCATCTTAGCAAATTCGAGTAAGAGGGCTTTGAGTTTAGTTATGCATGTGTGATTGCTAAATTTTAGTAATCCAGTTTAGTTATTCTCGGTTGTATTTAGTTAATTGACCTCTAACTATTTATAGAGTCAGTTGAAGGTAAATTGTGCAGTGGGACAATAGTCTAACTCAAAGATCTATCAGTTAACTAACCAATCAACCCAAAATAGCTAATGCATGCAAGGAATTAAAATTCCTCAGCTGAAGTGGAGTTGAAAAGGTAGTGTAACATCAATTTAAACTAGTTTGAGTGTACAAGTGTTGCATGAGGTCTGATGATCCATCCTTGGGAATTGTGCAATCAATTTGGAGGAAATTCCTATGTTTTAGGGGCTAATTTCCTTAGAATTTGCGCAAAGAAATAAGAGGCTTGGTGGGAAAATAATTGGCTAAGTGTTGGCCAACGTTTCTCATTGAGTAGAGAGAACAATTATTCTTTTGCCGGCTGTGCTAAGAGTTGGAGCAAGCAATTGTAGTAGTTTCTCTATTCAACTGATTAATGCAGAAATTCTTGAAGGGTTTTTCCTAGTTGGGTTCCCCTAGAAATAGCTGTGTACTTATGGTTTTTCTTATTGCATGTCTATGCATGTTGTTTTAAATTGGGATTTCCATTCCGTAAATTAGTAGAGTATAATTTGTGTCTCCTGATTTTAGTTTGATTTCTTGAGTAGTTGAAATTACTATCAAAATTTCTACATGGTATTGAGCCCTCGAAAATCACATTGAAACTAGTATTTCAAACTTGTCTCTTAGGAATTTCGATTTGGAAACTTTAGTGCAACAAGTTTTCTTTGGGATCAGGTGAATGTTTTTTAACATACTTAGATTGGAGTATGCCCTGGAGGGTAGCTTGAATTTCATAGTCTGGAAGGATCGAACTAAAGCAGTGCTTGATGACAATGGTTTGTTAGAATATGTTAAAAATGATATTGCAAAACCTCCACAGTTGGATGCACAATGATTAGCCAAATGAAAGAAGGATGTTGCAAAGGCCAGGAGAATTCTTCTAGAAGGTGTGAGAGACCATGTAGTTTCAAATCTCCATGTAAAAGAGACACCATTTGCTATGTGGAAGACATTGACTAAGCTAATAGAAAATAATCATGACCATAGAAAATTGGTCCTGAAAGGCAAACTTTAAAACATCAGGATGTAGAAAAATGGCACTATTCCGCAATATCTCTCAAGGTTTACACAAGTTCGAGATGAGCTTGGATGGGTCGGGGTGAATGTAGCAGAATATGACCTGGTGAACCTAACTCTTATAGGCCTTCTAAAATCTTGGCATAGCCACTAAGGATCTGTGTCTGGAAGGGAAAAATTATTGAATTGGGAAAGATTGTGGTCCGATTTGGTTCAAGAAGAGTGTTGTGGAGGTAAATACCCTCTGCGGACAGAGGCGATCCCTACTAGTCCAAATAGGGTCTAGCAATAATCAAACAACGCTAACACGCAGGTTCCTAATTGCAAATGAAAGACCAATGATGAAGGCCTACCTAGATTCCAACGCTAGTACTTGTAGAAGAGTTGATGCTCCCGTTCCTTTGCCCCGGCTGGTCACAATCCTCACGATCCTCGTGCACGGACACCTGCACATGCAAAGAACGATACAAACACAAGCATAAAATCCAATAGATGCAACTATATATCAGTCAGAAAGGATATAACTCAAACACCATCATAAAGACAATAAGAGTGGAACCATAATGATAGTCGTCTATTATTGATAAACAAAGAAGAATACAACCATAGTTCTGACGTCAAATCCTTCTCAAGAGGGTCCAGCCAGCAAGTTCCTCAAGCATTCACCCTTGAAGGTAGATCTCCCAAGACAAAACTCTCTCTCACACAAGTTTACACAAGATCAAAACACTTCACAACCTTCCTTAAGCTCTCTAACAATCCCACACTTGTCACACCAGCTACCTATCAAGCTCACACACTATCAGCAACACTCCAAACACTATGAATTCCAAACTAGCAGCTCATAGCAATGGTGGAGGCTTAAATAGGAGAAGGAGTCTCCATGAATGGTGGGAGGATGAGCTTATCTCCAAGGAAGGTGGCTCAAATGACGAAACAGACATGCCAGAGAAGGGAGGGCGACACATACAAGGCCAACAACCAGGTCTGGAGTCATCTGGAAGGCCGGCTGTTAGAACAAACTCGCCCAGACTGGATCATCGCGGGTGCCTAACTGCACTGGAGCGCTGACATCGCTACTGAATAACCAAGAAAGTCATGTCAGCGCGATAAAATATAATCAACAGTCGCGCTGTCTCATGAAATTCGACCAGCGCGGGAATCACATGTACTTCCGCACTGGCAGCGCGTTCGGTCTGTTTTGGAGCGCTCATCAGCGCGTTTATTTTTACAACAGTCGCGATGATAGCAAAAACTTTGGCAAAGTGGGTCATTTGGCAACGTTAGAGAGCATGAGCATGGATGATTTGGACTGATGACACAATAGGAAGATTGGTAGGAAGACAGTGACAAATTACTGTGTAACATATGCCCCCTAAAGCATGAAGCCCGAGAGAGTGGGAGGGGTGAAATGCTTTATGAAACCGACTGAACTGGAACACCACCAGGAAGAACCTGCACGCAAGTACAACTGATATCTTTGATAATCAATTACATGTAGTCTAGGCATGGGCGTAGCCATCCAAAAGACATACGAAAGAGGTCTGTGGTATGGACGCAGCCACCCAGCTAATGAGACCGTGATGATAGTAAAGGTATGGTCGCAGCCATCCATGAAGACTCAGGTATGGGCACAGCCATCCATCAATGAGTCATGTAATGATCATAATAATCCACAAAATCACAACCTGGATCTCAATAGACAAAATCCAGGGTCTTGCGCTCCATCTCGACCCGAACAAAGTACAAGTTCAAGCATGCGAATATAGGAGTTGAAGTCGAACATGCCAGAACATCGTCTGATTACCAGTCAATGATGAAAACTGTTAACAGACGCGAGAGGTACCACCAATAATGACAATGGTCCTCAAGGTACTATAGGTACAATCTACGGCGTGCGAATCAGTGAGCTGGCGTCGAGCACCCGCAGAATCATTCGATCGGAGGCCAATGATGAAAACCTCGCGTCGAACACGAAGAACCTGCCATTGAGGCATGCAGGCTCCAAGGCACCTGAAGGGAGTCTCGAGGTCAACTTCCTGGATAATGAGCTGAAGTCGACAGGAAGTGACCTTGATCGAAGGTGGGCCATAATGTTTCCCACATCATCGACACGAGACAGAGAAGGATAAGATATTTTGCGTGAGGTATCAGAGGGAGGTTGAGTATTCTTGCAGAGGTCAACTTCTCTTGAACATATCGGCGGCACAACAGTGGACTTGGCAGTATTTGACATTAAATGATCAGGGGTCATGGCGACAAGGCAATGAGCAGATGAGAGGTCAAACAGGATAACCCAAACCCACGGAGGCCAGTGTAAAAACAAGATGAGAGGTTCCCACCCAGACACGAATGCGGACAAGTGCCATGTTCAAGAGCGACATACTGCCGACACGACAATGATTGTGGTTCCATTTCCCCACCATTGCTGGCGAGTACCCCGATTATTTTTTGATGACAAGCTTGACGGGGATAGCATATGCTTGAAAGGCGTCATTTTGATAGAATCCGATGTCATTAAGTTTTAACGAGTCTGACAAAGGAAGAACTCGACGTCTTTTCCTGTTTAGAGAGTCTGAAAAGACAGCAGAAAAGTGAACTCCAGGGGGGTCCTTTTTCGTAAAGTTGTGTCTCTCGAGCCCGAAAAAGTATAAAACGATGCTCGAAAGAACCGCTCGACCAGTATGATCGAGGAGTACTTTTCGTAAGTAGTGACTTCGACCCGAAAAAGTAGAAAAGCGGTCAGAAGCACGTCGTTTTGTAGCCAATAACGAGTTCGAAACGACAAAAACCCGGCGATCTTTTTAAGTTTAAATGGTCGAAAAAAGAGCTTAAAGGCGACCGCCTCTCGCTTCTTTTAACGAGTCGAGAGGGAGACTCGGCTATCTTTTCTTATTTCACGTCGAAAAAGAGCTTAAAGACGACGTTTCGGGACCAAGTGCGTATAGAACTATCGTAATTCCACCAGCTGAGATCCTGCACAAGGAACACCGCACGCGTAAACCGGTTCGAGATAATATAGACAATATGCATAAAAACATAGTAAAACTATATCGGAACCAAGCATATGGTAAAAACCATCATAAAAAACCCATATTTATGAAAAATAATATTTAATTTTTCAAAATTTACCATAAATAGGGGGGTAAACAAAATTTTTACCATTGTTACCATTTGGAGCTTTGGAGAGCGACTTGGAGCTGTGAGGTTGACGAGCGAAATTCCACCTCGTACGTGCATCATCCATCCTGAAGTCAGTTCCAGGTAGGTACATCTTGCCTTACGCTCCATTTTGAAGTCTTTTTTCTGCATTTTAACGGTGGGAAGTGGCTGTTTGAGCGGATTTTTTGAAACGCATTCCGCTCTCGGTCAGCGCGGATTTCCCTATCGGGTCCGCGCTGATCGAAAAAACTTCCACAGGCCACTCCCGGATCAGCGCGGAAGAGTGATGTACTTCCGTGCTGACCCGGAAAAAATATCAAAGGCGCCCATTATCAGCGCGACTGTTTTAAAAACAGTCGCGCTGACGCCGCGCAACAAGTTTTTTGATAAAATTAACGTGTGAAACTTTATGAGCAGGGCCCTAATGAAATTTTTTGATCATGCAGGGTATAATGGCGTTCGTTTGGCAGGAACGCGCTCATGATAACGAGGACATAGTGGCTTTTGCCGATGCTGGGTGCCGAAATGCATTGCGGGGGTGCGGGTTGCTTAAATTTTTCTTAACTCCACGCCTGCGAGCACAGCCTGACCTTCTGGAACTCTTGATCAGAGCCTGGAATCCCACTGATGGGAAGTTCGTTATCTGAGGCCGAGACATCGAGTTTGATTACACAAACATCTATTTTTTGACCGGGTTGTCACGTCGAGGTGAGATGCCTATTCTGGAGGGGCAGCGACCCGGTGGTGATACTATAGACATGCTGATGGCTCAGGTGTGCCCACGGGCACGCAAGTCACGGAGCGGGAAGATAGAAATTCCTACGGTGGAGGACATCATCCTTCGAACTATGCTCTTCATGGTGACTCGGGCAGCGGGCTCCCAGGCCCAACATGAGGCCTCGAAGACCCATCTTCGACTGGCTCTCGAATGCTTGAATCCTACCATATTTAACTGGGCAGGGGCAGTAGCGGAAAACATGAAGAGACAACTGACCAACTGCCGTCGTGGTGAGTCGAAGCAGTTTGGCTACGGATCGATCTTACTCCCGCTCATGCTGGAGCGGGTGCCGGCATTGCAACTGCAGGATATGGTCGTGGACCCACCTAGAGGCCCTCGTGAGACGAGGGCCACACGATGGGGCCATGTCATGCCACGAGGAGGTGGCGGTCGACCAGTGGCATGGGGGGTATACTTCCGAGAGTGGTTGGAGTGGCAGACTATTTTTGTGGAGGACTGGCCGTATGCCGGCCTAGACTTCCGTGGAGACCCAGACATGCCGCTGCCTGCTGGAGAGCAGTGGGATGACGGTGGTAAGACACTTGATCTCATTTTTTGATTTTTTATTTTTGTGATGTTTTTGATTTTTTCATGTACATGTCCTAATGACGAACGCTATGGTATGCAGATGTAGGACCGGCGAGACCCCTCGGCCTGGCCCCAGAGGCACGGAGGGATGCGTAGGGCATTGGAGCTCTAGCCCTGGCTCCTCCGGGAGATGATACGATGGAGACCGTGATACGGAACCTCGAGGGCTTGCTGTCAGGGATTCCAGATTACTAGGGGATAGAGGAGGTCCCCATAGCGTCTCAGATCCATACAGTGGGAGTAGAACCTAGGATGCACCGCCTTTTGAGGCGGGTGGCACGAGCGGCGGTGGATTATAGGGAGCACAACCCGCCACAGTAGATATCTAGGTCTTTATTTCCTACTGGTGATTTTTTGAGAGACATGTGTCTCAGATGTACAGAGAACACAGGCCCTATTTAGACATGTACACTTATTTTTGAGCGCCTTGGTGCGCCACACGATATATATATATATAGATATTCCTATGGTTTATTATTGTGCTTTTATGTGCTTGCTTGTATGATGTTTTGATTATATGTTACGCAAATGTCTATCTAATACATGATTAGTCAATGCATCAGATAATGTGTTTAATCGTCGTGGAATATGCTGATATGTAATGCAATCAAAATTCCTTTCTAACAATTTAACACGTAAATACAACCTTAAAATGTGACGGTCTCTGATGGAATATTGCCCATTGAGTTGATGGACGACAAGTTGAGAGTCCAGGTTAACAACCAATGTACGAATATTGAGATTAATTACCTCGGCCAATAATTCAATCACGGCACTATATTCAGCGACATTGTTTGTGATACAACCTAAACACACACCTTGAAGATCTATCAACTCACCGTGAGGATCGTAGATCACCCACGCCGCAGAAGACAAATTGCGAGTGCTACGGCAGGCACTGCCAGCGAAACCAACATAAGGTGCACCAGACATCTGCACAAGAAGAAAAAGACACAATAAGCAGCAATCACGCCTTCACACCAAGCCAAAAACATGAAAACACACACACACACGCATGTACAAACCGAAGTGCATGGAATCATGCATAGTACTTTTTCAAGTACAGCCCGTTGCGGGGCTTATCGAGAGGATTACGTAGTCAACTAGCTCATATGCCCCCTTTTGCAAAACTCTCTTTACAATATAAGGGCCTAGCCACATGGGCTCGAGTTTGCTTGCCCCCAGCTTGTCATTTGCTTGGTCGTATAGCAGGACTAAATCTCCCTCAACAAAGGAACGAGGATGGATGGTATGGTCAAAGTGAGTTTTAACTCTCTTCTTCTGTGCTTCGATAGCTAGAGAGGCTAGGCGACGGGTCTCGTCCAGCCGTTCTAGGTAAAGAAGATGTTCCTCTACCGGAGTAATGTTGGGAAGCAACTCGATGGCCAATTTTAACGAAGGGATTTCACATTCGATAGGAAGGGTAGCCTCCAGTCCATAAAATAATTGAAATGGAGTGAAACCGGTGGCATCCTTCACAGAGGTTCGGTAGGCCCACAAGGCGGGAAACAACATCAAATGCCAATTAGACTTATGCATGCCAACGGTACATTGAAGCATCGTAACCAAAATCTTGTTAACGACTTCAACCTGGCCATTGGACTGAGGGTAGTATGGGATCGAACTATCATGTCGTAAGCCTAGTTGGGTTGTCAGTTCAGTCATCATGTGATTACGAAAATGCTTCCCGTGATCCATGACGATGGCCTGAGGAACTCCGAACCGTGAAATAACATGGTTGAACAAAAACTGCGCCGCTGTGTGACCGTCTTCAGTTAATGTGGGCATCGCCTCGGCCCATTTTGTAAAGTAATCGACGGCAACGATAATAAACCCATGCCCCCTGGCCGAGCAAGGGTTATAGGTCGTATAATCAATGCCCCATTTTGCAAAAGGGCCAACGGTGACAACAGGGTGCAGCGGAGCTGGTGGTGCACGCATCTTCCGCTGGTATATCTGGCACGCATGACACGAACGGATGGCAAGAATGCAATCCTTAAAAATGGAGGGCCAGAAATAACCGGCGCGGAGGATTTTTTGAGCTGTGGCATATCCGGACATGTGACCACCACAGGCGCCAGAGTGGCAGTCATTCAGGACTCGCTCAGCTTCCTCGAGAGTTAGACATCGGCGGAGGATGGAGTCAACGCCGAGACGGTACAGGGTGTCCCCGATAATACGGTAGGGTTGAGACTGATGACAGATCCGTCGCCGAGCATCCTTGGACACAGCGGGACGAAAAGAGGACGTCTGCAGATATACAATAATGTCCCCGTACCAGGGATCGAGGGTGCTGATTAGAAATAGAGTTTCGTCCGGGATATGGTCCTCTGAGTGAGAGGGTGCAGAAGGAGATGGCAAAGAGCAAAGTAACTCAGCAAAGACCAGGGACTTCTTAGACTTGGCAGCAGTGAATTCCAAGTCAAACTCTTGGAGGATGACGATCCACTTTGAGTATTTGCCCCCCAGCAACTGACGTGACAAAATGTACGTCATCGGGTTGCAATCAGAAATCACGGTCGTGGTACGCAACAAGATATAATGCCGGAAACGTTGGACGGCACAAACGACGGCCAATGCCAACTTCTCGACGTAAGCGTATCGAGTTTCCATGTCTAAAAGGTTGCGGCTGAGGTAATATATGACATGCTCAGTGTCATCATCGTCATCTTGCATGAGAACCATGCCGATAGTGGTATCGGCGGCGGCCAGATACAGAGTATAATCGCGATGGTAGTTCGGAGGTCGCAATAATGGAGCAGAGACAAGGAGACCCTTGAGACGCTCGAAAGACTCTTGAGCGATAGCATCCCAATGAAAAGGGGTATCTCGCTTCAATAACCATGTAAAGCCTTTAGCCACTTCGGCATAGTTCGGAACGAATCGTCTTAGGAAATTTGCTTTGCCCTACAAGCTCTGCAACTGCTGCAAAGAAGCAGGGGGAGGAAGATTCAGAATAGCTTCGACTTTAAGGGGATCCAGACGGATGCCCTCTCGGGAGACGATAAACCCAAGTAGTCTGCCTGATTCAACGCAGAAGACACATTTATGAGGATTAAGCCTGATGTGGTAGTGTCAACAGCAGAGAAAGATTTCACGAAGATGGGAAGGGTGGTGCTGGCATTTGACTGAATGAGCTGGTAGATCATCCAGGTACAGTTGTACAATGTGACAGATGTCATGAAAAGCATAGGACATTGCACGTTGGAAGGTAGCACTGGCGTTCTTCAAACCGAAAGGGAGCTTTTTGTTGTAGGAATTTACAGGGTAAGTTCCACAGAAAGAATACCAAAAGGACACCGCTCACAACCAGATCTCAAATCAATACACCAGTATTTTTGACGTGGTTAAAACCCTCAGAGTGCAAGGAGGGAAACATTCCACGGCCTGTCCCAACGTGGGTACTACAGGCAATTTATTAATCAAAGAATGAAAATTTACATAAGCTTCTCTCATGCACGGATTACCCGAACAATGACCCTCCATGCGCTTTAAATAGAACTCATGGACCAATCGGGTGTCAAGCCACGGATCAAGTGTCGGTAATACCGAGGTGAGAGTGAACCGTCAGATCACTACATATCGTGACCGTCGGATTGTAAGTTACAAAATGTACAACGGTAAAGAAACACACTTTACCTAACTCTAACCTAACTCTATACTAGACCAAGTTGAACTTAACTATATCCTATGTGTCGGAATATCCTAACATCCCCCCTTAAGAACAACTTGGGATAGGATTGAAGGATTTACAAATATGACACAATAGGAGAAGGAAGGAGGCACTAGAGCCTATCCCCCCTTAGTGACAACTTCCTGAACTCCAAGCATATATCGAAGTTTAGTGAACTTCGCCTCTGTGAGAGCCTTTGTGAAGATGTCTGCAACCTGATCATCTGTTGGACAATATTGCACTTCAAGAACATGGTCATGAATGAGCTTTCTGATGAAGTGCATGTGTAGTTCAATGTGTTTGCTGCGCTGATGCTGGACTGGATCTTTGCATAGCTGAATGGCACTTTGATTATCACACCAAAGTGTGGTTGGATGCTGCTGCTCAAAGCCAAACTCTGATAGGATCTGACGAAGCCACAAGGCTTCCTTACTAGCTTCCACGGCACCACGATACTCTGCTTCTGCTGACGAAAGAGAAATGGCAGCCTGTTTCTTACAAGCCCATGTAATAGGTCCTGAACCAAGAGTGAAGACATAACCGGCAGTAGACTTCCGATCATCAGGGTCACCAGCCCAATCAGAATCAGTGAAACCAACTAACAGAGGAGCTGCTTTGGCACTGTAATGAATCCCAAACTGTACTGTACCTCGAACATAACGAAGTATTCTTTTAGCTGCTTTCCAATGACTTTCACGGGGGTTTTGCATAAAACGAGCAACAAGGCCAACAACAAAGGAAAGATCAGGACGAGTATGGGTTAAATACAAGAGTTTTCCGACAAGTTGACGGTATAAGGTAGCATCAACTTCAGGAGAAGTACAAGAGACTGAAAGTTTGACTCCAGACTGAAAGGGAGAAGGGGCTGGCTTACAGTCTTCCATGTGAAAATGACGAAGAATATCACAAGCATACTTGGACTGGGAAAGGAAAATACCCTCTTGGGATTGCAAGACTTGAAGACCGAGAAAATAGTGTAAGTGTCCTAAGTCTGTCATTTCAAATTTCTTTTTAAGGCTGGACTTCACATGGTTTATAAGGTTGGGATCACTACCAGTAAGAATAAGATCATCAACATAAAGAACAAGGATGATAAGAGAGTTGCCCACTTTCTTGGTGTAGACAGTATTGTCAGAATGACACCTAGAAAAGCCAGATTCTAAAAGAAAGCTATCCATTTTGGCATACCAAGCCCGAGGAGCTTGCTTGAGGCCATAAAGGGATTTCTTAAGTCGACAAACAAGGCTGGAGTCTGTTTGTATGAAGCCAATGGGTTGTTCCATATAGATTTCTTCCTGCAAGTCCCCATGCAAGAAGGCAGATTTAACATCCATCTGATGGACTTCCCATTTTAAAGAGGCAGCAAGGGAAAGAACAAGGCGGATAGAGTTCATTTTGGCAACAGGGGAGAAGGTTTCAGTGTAGTCAATGCCTTCAACCTGTGAAAAGCCCTTAGCAACGAGACGAGCTTTATGTTTATCAACTTTCCCATCTGGTCCATACTTGGTTCTGTAAACCCATTTACATCTAACAAGTTTGCGTCCCTTTGGTAGAGGAACAAGATCCCATGTATCATTTGTCATCAATGAATGATATTCTTCATTCATAGCTGCTTCCCAATGTGGATGGCCTGAAGCTTCTGCAAAAGTGTCAGGATCATGATTTACTGGAGCTTGAGCCAGTAAAGAAGAGGCTCTTTCAAACTGAGAACGTGTACGTCGCTGATCTGTAGGATCACCGGCAAGATCACCTGCTGCATCCCGAGTAGCACGGACCCATCTTGGAAGTTGAGGATCCTGAGAAGGTGGGGGAGGATTATCATCCTCGCTTTCATCATCTGAAGAAGAAATGTTTTCAAAAGTAGAAGAGATAGGAAGAGGTGGCACATCCGCCGGACTAGGCTCGCAGGCCGATTTATTTTCATCAAATTTTACATCTCTTCTAATGATAACATTTTTGGACTTAAATGGAATAAGTCTATAACCTTTTACATCTTCAGAATATCCAACAAAAGTACATTTCTCACTCTTAGGTTCTAAAGCTTTATGCTTTTCATCTGGAATATGGGCCCATGCTTCACTTCCAAACACACGAAAGTGACTTACATCTGGTTTAATGGAACTCCAAGCTTCTTCTGGAGTGATATTCTCTAGAACCTTAGTAGGAGTGCGATTGATTATATAATTTGCACAATTAATTGCTTCGGCCCAAAAACTAAGACTGAGTCCTTTAGATTGCAGCATACAATTAGCCATTTCCTTTAAGGTGCGATTTTTCCTTTCAGCTACACCATTTTGTTGTGGAGTGTATGGAACAGTATGTTGCATTTGAATTCCATTTTCGGTGCAAAAGTTGATGAATGTGTTTTTAACATATTCTCCACCATTATCAGTTCTTAGCTTAAGAATTTGATGTCCAGATTGTTTTTCAACAAAGGCTTTGAAGGCCAAAAAAGTGTTAAATACTTCGCTCTTGAGTTTTAAGAAGTATACCCAAGTGCGTCTGGAGAAATCATCAATGAAAGTTAAGAAGTACTTGCAGCCAGAGAATGAAGCAACAGGAAGAGGACCACATAAATCACTGTGCACAAGCTGTAAAGGGGCTGAGGCGTGCCAAGAGGCACGTTTGTCAAAACTGTCCCGATGATGTTTTCCGAGTACACATCCGGAACAAACACCATCTCTGCAAGATACCATAGGAAGACCTGTCACCATATTTTCTTTACATAGATGCTGAAGGGAGCGATAGTTTAAGTGACCAAATCGCTCATGCCAAAGTTTGCTCACTTCATCATTATGAGCAACAAATACTGAGGGAAGATTGGATGACCCAAAGTTGTGAAACTTATACAACCTTTTGGAATCATCAGCAAGACCAGTAGCTAGAATCTGTTTAGGATCTTTTAGATCCTTGATTACAACATCATGAGGTGAAAATTCAACAATTTTACCTTCACCTGAATGAGTTATCTGATAGACAGATAGAAGGTTGCAGGATAAGGTTGGAACACATAATACATCATTAAACTGACCATTGTCTAGATGAACAGTTCCAGTCCCTACAACATTAAGAGATCTATCATCACCAATATATATATTTTTGGTGTTACAATCATTTAAAGAAGAAAACATGGCTTGGTTTTTGGCCATGTGACAAGAGGCTCCAGAATCAATGAGCCACTCATGAGAATGAGAAGAAGAAGAAGATACATTTAATGCATAACCAGACTGAGATGATTGACAATGACATGCAGAAAGTGCCATTCCAGAAGTTGAAGTTGAAGTTGAAGTAGGCTCCACATGGATGTTATGTTTCTTCATTGCGGCTTCCAAGGCTTCCATCTTCTTAAAGCATTTAGATTCTAAGTGGCCATCTCGATTACAAAAGTTACAATGTCTATCAGTCTTCTTCCATTTGTTTTTATTGGTCTTATCATTTTGCTGAAATGATCTTTCATTTTGAGGCTGAGATGGTTTAGGACCATTCTTTTGAGGATATGACTTCTTAGGATTCTTTGAATTTGGTTGCTGCTGGGCGGCTAACGCTTTCGTGGAAGAGTTTCCAAGATTAAGAAGACCAAGGTGTAAGAGTTTTTCTTGTTCTCTTATTAAGGAATCACAAAAGGAGTCAAAGGAAGGGGCCTTGTAGTCTTGTCCTTGACAAATGAAAGCTTCCCTTGTAGAATGGAAAGTGGAAACAAATACAGAGTAGGCTGGTCCCAACTTAGTAAGGATGGAATAAATAAGGTTACCATCTTCTTTCTTAACTTTAACACCTTCCAAGAGATATCTAAGGGTCTTGAATTTGGACAAGAAATCTTCAATGCAAGAAAAATTATTAGGATCCAAAGTAAGCAGCTCATTTTCAAGTTGATGGGCTCTAATTTCATTTTTAATCCCAAAAACTTTAGCAAGTTTTTCTAATGCTTCATGAGGAGTCTCAAGTCCTGCAATGTGGAATCTAAGATCAGGAGAAATAGACATCCCTATCAAACCACGTGCTTGATCTTGTCTATTTTCCCATTTTGCTGCCTTGTCTTCATCTTTTGGTTTCTTCTCTTGGTTTGTGGCTATTCTGAAGAGACCTTTACTTCTAAGTAAATCTTCCATGTAGGCTACCCATTGGAAGTAGTTAGTGCTGTCAAGAATGACTTGGCATGGACTTTCCATTTTAAAAAAAAACTGAAGCTGAAGATGCTGAAAGTAAGTGTTCCAATGGATAGATCTCGAAAAAATAGGCGGTTTTAAAAAAAACGGCTCTGAAAAAGGCTTCCGGATGAAGAAGTTATGGCTTTTTGAAAAAAAATTGTTGACGTTGCCGGCAAAGTGCGCGAATGTGCGGGAATGAAAAAATCCGCCCCCACAAAATGGAGACTTGAACCCAAGACCTCTACTCTCTTAAAATAGCTTTGAACCAATTGATCTATACAAAAAATTTGAGAGAGAGAGAGAGAGAGAGAGGGGGGGGGGGGCCTTGGTTTGCGTGCTTGCCTTGAGAAAGCTCTTTTTCCCTACAAAACACAAAACACAAAACCCAACACGAATATGCAAAGAAAAACGAACCTTGCGGCTCGAAGTTAGCTTTAGCCAAAAAACTAGAAATTTTAAAAAAAAATCTCAAAGTTAGCTTTAGCCGAAAAACTAAATATTTTTCTCAATGTTTCTGATTTTCCGAGATCACACTAAGGTGCAGGGAAAAGAGCATACGCATGAGAAAAATCCTTCCTTTCTGTTTCTGATTTGCCCAGATCGCACAGAGTCGCAGGGCAAAGAGCATACGCAGAAATGAAAGGTATAGATCCGGTTAAAAAAAAGGCTAAATAAACTGAGACCGAAATAAGCAGAGAGAAAATAACAGTAAACTGCAAAAAAACACTGTATACCTCCCGATCTGAAAAATGACGCAGCTAGGGCTACCGGAAACCTTTTCGCGTGAAACGAAAGGGGTTCCTCACTGGAACAGATGCTCCAAACGCAACAGAGCAGTCCTCTCGGCCCGAAAGCAGTCAGAAACAGCAGATCTAGGAAACGACAGCCGCATGCAGTTCTACCGGCTTCAGATTTGGATCACCAACGGACGCGGCCCTCAAATAGCTCTGATACCATGTAGGAATTTACAGGGTAAGTTCCACAGAAAGAATACCAAAAGGACACCGCTCACAACCAGATCTCAAATCAATACACCAGTATTTTTGACGTGGTTAAAACCCTAAGAGTGCAAGGAGGGAAACAGTCCACGGCTTGTCCCAACGTGGGTACTACAGGAAATTTATTAATCAAAGAATGAAAATTTACATAAGCTTCTCTCATGCACGGATTACCCGAACAATGACCCTCCATGCGCTTTAAATAGAACTCATGGACCAATCGGGTGTCAAGCCACGGATCAAGTGTCGGTAATACCGAGGTGAGAGTGAACCGTCGGATCACTACATATCGTGACCGTCGGATTGTAAGTTACAAAATGTACAACGGTAAAGAAACACACTTTACCTAACTCTAACCTAACTCTATACTAGACCAAGTTGAACTTAACTATATCCTATGTGTCGGAATATCCTAACATTTGTAAGCAAAAGTGCCCCAAGGATAGATAAAGGCAGTCTTATGCTGATCAGCGGGCGCAATATTGATCTGGTTATACCCAGAAAAACCGTCCATAAATGAATAGATTTCGCTCCCTGCACACTCATCAATGAGCTGATCGATGAAGGGTGTGGGGAAGTTATCCTTAGGACAAGCCCGATTGATGTCACGGTAATCAACACAGACTCGAATGGTACCCTGCTTTTTGTTCACAGGGACAATATTAGAAACCCAATCCGTAAGTGGAATGGGGTAAATGAAACCAGCCTTGAGAAGCTTTTCAACTTCTGCTTTAATGGCTGCAGCCTTTCGGGGGTGCACGGGGCGTAGACGTTGACGAACAGGCTTAGCACCCGGATACGTAGGTATCTCATGCACCACTATGCTAGGGTCAATGCCGGGCATTTCTTCGTAGGACCAAGCGAAGACATCACGAAATTCGCGAAAAAGATTGGTGTAGAGCTGAATTTCCTCCGGAGTACAAGTGACTCCAATGTGAATATGCTCGACAATCCCTGGTTTCGCAGAGATGTCGATGGGTTGGGTCTGCATAATGTTTCCCATATTGCCTTCAGAGGACACTTGATAAACTTGAATAGGTGTTTGAAGGGGCTGAAATGGGAGACAAGAAGAAAACCGTTCGAGACAGGTGATCATTTCCTGATGGGCAGGGAGAAACGAGGAACGGTGGTGATGATCAGACCAAGGAGGTTCCTCGAGAGACATGGTCTCGATAATGGCTTCATCGGAAGGAAATATTTCCTTTAACGGATCCGAAGTAGCGTCATCTCCAAGCCAAGGGGAATGAACATACGAGTCGGGAACCTCGCTCGGAGGAGCAGGTTCGGGAGGGGGAGCCGATGCAGCCACGATTTCAACGTAGTTGAGCTCGGCAGGACTCAACGGCATCATATCGCCCCAAGATTCTATCTGATTAGTGGGAGGAAGGACCCACGGATCAGAGCGCACAGAAATCATATTAATAAGAGCAATATTAGGAGGTGGGAGGGAAAAGAAACCATCAGGGCGGGATCTTTAAAAAGTCCGGCTCCCACACTCTCACATGATTTGGAGGTATGCTCCACGAAAGGCATGTTGCCTTCGAAAGAGGAGGCGAAGAAGGAGAGCTGGTCCACGGTGACAATCTTCCCCTGATGAGGGAAACAAATGACACAGAAAAGAGAGGAAGCCACGGCTTGCATGGCGTATGTCCAGCTACATCCGAGGAGGAGGTTGTAGGTAAGATTAGCATCGACAACTTCGACCTCCACTTCGACCGTCTTCCCTTCCAAAGAGATGGGCAACCGTTGGAGGATACCATAAGGACGAGACTCTCTTCCGTCAAAGGCTTCCAATGTTGTAGGAGATTGGCTCAGCGTCGGAGAACCAATAGATTTCCAACAGGCAACAGACAAGATGCAAGTCAAAGCACCTTCATCAATGACTGTACGATGAATCGTTTTAGTGTTGATGATGACCTGTATGAGTAAAGCGATTTGGTGAGGCAGTCTCGGCGTATGGCCTTCGAGGTCAAAAGAAATCAGATCCGAGTCAGCTGGGTCTATGCCACCGATGGCCGATAGCAAGGACTTCCTCTGGGAGGGGCATCTCTGGAGCACTTCTAAGGCGGACATAGCAGACGGAACCTGAGCTAAGTCCTCAACGACGCTGTAGTGCTGGGCAGCACGAGCATTAGGTTTGTAAGAAGACTTCCAGAGTACACCTTTTGGAGGGGGTCAGATGGGCATCTCAGTGCTAGGCCTCTCGATATGGAGTGGACCAGAACTGGACAGAGGAGCGCTGGGGGGGACCTCAGGCTCTTTGCCAGCATGCGACGGATATTCTTTTTCCCGAGTACTGATGTGGATGGGAATCGTCCCAGCCATAAATACTTGAGACCCAAATGAAGAAGAGGGTTGTGATGGATCTACCACCATTTTAGTTTGCTGTGAGGGGAAAGGTTCTTTGAGCACAACAGGAGTCCCGGGAGCACCTTTCAACAATCGACTAACTTCAGACTGCCTAGGGCAGTCTTTAGTATAGTGATCCTCGTCACAGATAAGACAAGGATACTTAGGTTTACGTTTGGCTCCTTCCTCGGGTGGAGGTTTAGGGGAGTCCTGTCTGGGCTACTCAGATTTATTCTTAGCTTTCCCCTTCTTCTTTCCTTTCGAGGATTTATCCGCCGTGGTGGACTGGACGACGTTAACCTCGGAAGTGTTTCCAGAATTAGATTGACCCTGAGAAGTGTTTTCGTTTGAAGCATTCGGTTTTTGCTTCCCAGGGTTCGCGGATGATTTCTTTGAAGATGCATTTACAGAGCCAATAACACCGTCAACAGATGGCTTTGGCGGAGCTTTGGATGTTCCGGGTCTCGGGGCATCAGGAAAATAATCATATAAGGTACCTGACTGAGAATAAACTAAGTCGAGGTACTGAGCACGCGCGATAGCTTGCTCTTCAGTCACACAAGCTCCCATAGCAATGTCTCGCGCGATTGCAGGGACAAAGGAGGTTGTAAACCAATCGGTTAGGAGCTGATCAGGAATCCAGAACTTGATCAAACGACGATGCCGTCTCCATTCATGTATATGATTGGATATATGCGTGGCCGTGTCTTGTTTAAGAGACGTAAGGAGATGCGTCCCTGTCTCATACCGAATGGGCAACTAAAAGTGAGTTAGAAATGCCATTGCCAACGAGTTGAAATCTTGAAAGGATCCACGATTCAACTCAATGTACCACTTAGCAGCCGAGCCGGTGAGAGTCCTTTGGAAAAGGCGGAGCCAGATGGAATCATCAAGCCACGAGTTTGACGAGCACCAAAGGTGATAGGTCATGACATGGGCTTGAGGGTCCTCTCCAGATTTGCCATCGAATTTGGGGCAATCACCGGGTATCTTGGTTGGAACTGGTGGCCAATATGGATTATGAAGAATGGGATCATTAGTCAATTTGGACACATCTGGCAGTTCCAATGTCGCTAAGAAAGGTAACTGAGGATTGAAGGACATCTGTGGCCGTGGATAAGAGGTAATACCAGAGTTCCAACCAGGTGGCGGTTGCCCCCATGGACTTTGTCCGGACGGGCTCGGCCCATAAGGGTTCTGCCCATAGGGATTCTGTCCATAGGGGTTCTGTCCATAACCGGACGGTTGACTCTGGATCTGCCCCCCAGCACCCCATGGATTAGCAACTTGACCTGCAGGAGCAACATACTGTTGCTGATAATTCTGATAAGGGGTGACCTGCATTTGTTGATAATTTTGATACGGGGCCAACTGAGTTTGCCCCTGAGGTTGCTGGTAACTATACGGTTGCTGAGCTCCATACTGAGCCTGGTGACCAGGCTGCGCTTGGTAAGAAGGTTGGGATTGCAACCCACCTTGCATCTGAAGACCAGTTTGAGTCTGGGGCCCAGAAGGATGTCCTTGCAAAGGTTGAGCTTGGACCATCTGGCCGGAAGGTTGTCCTGGTTGAGTTTGGGACGGACCTGTTTGCCCAGAAGGATGAGCTTGCTGGGTATTAGGTTGTCCTTGTACAACCGAGGGTTGTCCTTGCGGAACAGATGGCTGAGCGGGCTGGACGGCCGGTTGACCCTGAGGTTGACCAACTTGTCCAGATGGATGACTAGGCTGGGCAGTGGGTTGGCCTTGCTGTACGTAAGGCTGACCGCCCTGCCCAGAAGGGTACCCTTGCTGGATTCTAGGTTGTCCTTGTTGCATATAAGGTTGTCCTGCTTGTCCAGATGGATAACCTTGCTGGACACCAGGTTGACCTTGTTGGATATAAGGTTGTCCCGGTTGCCCAGACGGGTAACCTTGCTGAATACCAGGTTGCCCTGGATTACCAGAAGGTTGAGTAAGATAAGTGAAAGACGGACCACCAGCGGTCGAAGGTTGTCCCTGATAGGGTTGTCCTTGTGGGCCCCCAGGTTGCCCTGGGTAAGACTGGCCGTAATATTGCTGCCCTTGGGGGGTTTGCACATAAGACGACTGACCTTGGTTAGGCGGTCCCTGAAGCTGTGCAGGCATTGCTTGGCCCCCATGGTAAGTGGTGGCGCCCCAAGCAACGGATAATGGTACCGAGACCTCAACAACAAGTTGAGTAGGCAAGGGTCTGGAAAGATAAAGGAACTGACCAGTGGAATCGTAGTAATAAAACGGACCTTGCGCGCTCGGATCCTGGATAGCTTGCATATATTGATCATATGGCCCCCCTCCTGGAATGGGACCAGAAGAGGGCGATGCACTTTGTGCAGGATGAACAACTCTGGGTGTATGTGCCGGCTGGCCACTACTCACTTGGCCGTGAGACGGACCAGCACCAGTAGTCACAGCTGAAGATGCCGTAACGGCACTAACAACCGGTGTTGAATATGCTACACAAACAGTCGGAACAGTTGGAACTGAAGTGACGGGGGTACTGTGAACTTGTGAAACAAAAGATCCCGTAGTGGGAGTGATGTGAAGATCCCACATGGTACTTGAAGGGGGGATCCTAGTACCCGCATTATCCCTCAAGGACTTATAGCGTGAGGGTACGGAGATGTGGCCGGGATAGGAGTTTCGATACTCGACAAAACAGGTGTCTCACTCACTCTAGGAGATGTATCATCCATGTCAGAGGTAGACATTGGGGTCGAAACACCAGGAGGGGTAAAAGGAATATCGCCTTTGTAAGGCTCCCAAATGGGGTTCCAATGGATTTCGTAATCCTCGTCATCTGGAGCATGAGAGTTAATTGGTTGGATACTTGGGATAACATGGAGAGTATCACTCACAACCGGTACCTCAGGAGCAACAGAAGACAGAGACCCTTGATCACTTGGAACGGGAGACGGGATCGATGATTCAGCCAAGATGAAAAACTTCAAAACAAAACCTAGGGAAACTAACGAGAAAGGACCCTACTCAAACTAACGCAAACAAGATCTAACCGGGTAAATGTTAATCGCGGCCGAATAAATTTTAAGACGCAAGGACATAACTTGACCTTTTCATTTTTTAAGAGTCGAGAAAAGGGCAAAAAGATGACTCTAGTCGCCTTCGAATGTTTAATGAGCTCGAAGTGACAAATGCTCAGATGAGCCTTTTCTTTTAGGGAGTCTGAAAAGGATCAAAAGTGACTACTCTGGAGAGCTAGGCAAAAAGGTTTACCAAACAAATCCGTAAAACTGCATATACACCTTGGCAGTCATATGAAAACCAAGGACTTCCCGTACGGCAGTCAATCTTCCCGAATGCTGTGTTCAGTGCGTTACGGCTTGTAAGGCGGTAGACACAGCTTCCTATGGATAAAGGATGATAACCTAGTGGGGTCTCCCCATATACTCGACAGTACGTGGGAGCTCAAATCTGTGCTAGACCACTTGTTGCGTCACGGAAGGAGGAATCACCCAACCTTAAGTGAAACAAAAGTGACTAGGTTTAACGACGCCGGAGCACGTCTCTAGCCTAGACCTCTAAACAGTGAGTGTTATGTTCCAATGCATTTTTAAGTTCATTCAGTTCATTTTAAGGTTGATCTTGTATTAGGTTTCGGTTTTCAGGCCTTACCGTATGAAATCTCTCAAAATTGCCTAAATGCAAACTATATGCCAAAATATGTCATTCCATTCGATGAATGCTAGTTACGAGAGGGTTTGAAGGCTTTCACGCAAATGAAATGATCACAAAACAACAAATAGCTTCCCTAATGCAGCTAATGGAAATTCACAAACTTTTCTTCAAGATCACTAATCATTAATCAAAATGAAAAGCTTCTAGTTCTCATTAACTAATACAAAGCAAAAGAGATTTTTCTTTTTGTTGATGGCAAAGTGCATTAAACAAGCTTTGAGAAATAATAACAAACAAATGTGAAAAGAACCGGTTGACCCCAAACAACTGTGATCCGTGTCCGGGTAGTGAGAAGAAATCGAAACAATGTCAAGACTGGTTCAATAACAATCACTTAAACAACCTAGCAAAAGCAAGCAAAGAGGAAGGTTTCACCAAACCAAAAGCAAGCAGTAAACGAACCTTTGCAAACGAGTAACCAAGCAAAGCTGATCCAACAAACTTGGAATGATAAAACTAGGTCACAAGACAAAAAGCAAGATTCGCTCAACAAGACTCACAAGAAAGTGCTTCAATCTCCAGACAATGAAAATCAAGTCATAAACCAAGTGAAGACAGCAGGGGATAGCAAGACCAACAGGCTCAGGAGGCAGAATTGAAGAAATTCAATTCTACAGGAATCAGCGCGGGTGGTACACAGCAACAATGCGCTGATAAGAAACTACGCGTAGCAACAATGCGATGTCAGCGCGGAAGTACACGCCTTACCCGCGATGGTCCGATTTTCAGAACCGTCGCGACTGTTTGGTGTATTAACGCGATGATCAGGAAGTCACAGAAAGGGCTGTGCGATGACAGTGCGACTGTTTAATTATAAACCGCGATGATGCTCAAAAGCGGCCACAATCAAGCCAAAAACTCCCAAACCAGGGCAATCAATCTTTAAACAAACAAGGCACCTCCCAGACCGAACCAGGAAACCCAAAAACAGAGAACTAATCCCCAATCTTTGAAAAGAGAGCAAAAACAAACTCAAGGAAAGAATGAACAAAAAAGGACAAAAGCCAGCTCCAAGTCGTTCAGTTCGTAAACCAAACTGGAGATTGACTGAAGTGGCGTTGATCTACTTCGCTAATGCAGAGCAATAGCGTTTCAAAGGCTATCTGGCCGTGCTTCAGGCTCCGTCTAAAGTTTACAAATCAAACAACAAGGTAAACTCCCCAGTGGAGTCGCCAAATTGTTGTGGAGGTAAATCCCCTCTGCAGACAGAGGCGATCCCTACTAGTCCAAATAGGGTCTAGCAACAATCAAACAACGCTAACACGCAGGTTCCTAATTGCAAATGAAAGACCAATGATGAAGGCCTACCTGGATTCCAACGCTAGTACTTGTAGAAGATTTGATGCTCCTGTTCCTTTTCCCCGGCTGGTCACAATCCTCACGATCCTCGTGCACAGACACCTGCACATGCAAAGAACGACACAAACACAAGCATAAAATCCAATAGATGCAACTATATATCAGTCAGAAAGGATATAACTCAAACACCATCATAAAGACAATAAGAGTGGAACCATAATGATAGTCGTCTATTATTGATAAACAAAGAAGAATACAACCATAGTTCTGACGTCAAATCCTTCTCAAGAGGGTCCAGCCAGCAAGTTCCTCAAGCATTCACCCTTAAAGGTAGATCTCCCAAGACAAAACTCTCTCTCACACAAGTTTACACAAGATCAAAACACTTCACAACCTTCCTTAAGCTCTCTAACAATCCGACACTTGTCACACCAGCTGCCTATCAAGCTCACACACTATCAGCAACACTCCAAACACTATGAATTCCAAACTTGCAGCTCATAGCAATGGTGGAGGCTTAAATAGGAGAATGAGTCTCCATGAATGGTGGGAGGATGAGCTTATCTCCAAGGAAGGTGGCTCAAATGACGAAACAAACATGCCAGAGAAGGGAGGGCGACACATACAAGGCCAACAACCAGGTCTGGAGTCATCTGGAAGGCCGGCTGTTAGAACAAACTCGCCCAGACTGGATCATCGCGGGTGCCTAACTACACTGGAGCACTGACATCGCTACTGAATAACCAAGAAAGTCATGTCAGCGCGATAAAATATAATCAACAGTCACGCTGTCTCATGAAATTCGACCAACGTGGGAATCACGTGTACTTCCGCGCTGGCAGCGCGTTCGGTCTGTTTTGGAGTGCTCATCAGCGCGTTTATTTTTACAACAGTCGCGATGATAGCAAAAACTTTGGCAAAGTGGGTCATTTGGCAACGTTAGAGAGCATGAGCATGGATGATTTGGACTCATGACACAGTAGGAAGACTGGTAGGAAGACAGTGACAAATTACTGTGTAACAAAGAGTTCAAGAGAAATAACAAAGATGAAACATCATCCAAATCTGAGGACAAAGAGATTTTTTAATTGGTTGGAAAAGGGAAGAAGGGAAATGGAAAGAAGACCAAAATAAAACCTAAATATAGCCAAAATAATGGAAAGAAGAAAGACTTGATCAAGATAAAATGCTTCCACTACCACAAATTTGGGCACTATGCGACAAAATGTACGCACAAGCCTAGTCTACCAAGAAACCTCCAGGAGGAGCAAAAGGTGAAGCATTGGCTTCACAATTCGAATTAGACTTCACCCTAATAGCATGCATGGCTAACATTGTTATGGGGAGTGTGTGGTACCTTGATTCTGGTGCCTCATTCCATATGACAAAGTGCAAGGATAGCCTAGAGGAGAAGTATCTCCAGATGCATATCGAAATGGGGGATGATGGGAGGTACAATGCTACAAGAATTGGTACTATCACCTTTGAGAGGGAGAAAGCCTCTCCTCTTCACCTCAAAGATGTTATGTTTGTACTTGGGCTGAAGAAGAACTTGATCTCTGTAGCAGTATTTGAGGATCATGGATATGATGTTATTTTCAGTAAAGGGAAAGGCTTTTTGAGACACATAGCTACTGGGAAAGTGAAGAATATTGGAGTTTGATTCAAGAACCTATACAAACTTGAGGTGGGATATTGCACTGCATTGAGCATTAAGGCCAAAAAAGTGTAGAATCAAGATGTTGGAGAACTATGGCACAAGAGAGTGGGTCATATAAACCATGGTGCCTTAAAAATCATGCATTAAATTACCATAGGTCTCCCTAAAGGATCCCTTGACCAACAAGATGTTTGCAATGGTTGCACTTTGGGCAAATATGTCAAATCCACTTTACATGACTGAGATAGCAGGGCAAATGCAATTTTGGAGCGATTCCACTTTGATGTTTGTGGACCATTTTCTACAACCTCCACAACAAAACATAAGTACTATGCTATTTTAATTGATGATTTCTCTAGGAAATGTTGGATCTTCTTCATGTGGAAGAAGGATGAAGTTTTCTCAAACTTTGTTGAATTCAAGGCATTGGTTGAGAAGTAGACTAGGAGGAAAGTGAAAGCTCTCATGAGTGAAAACGGAGGTGAATTTGTTTTTCATGCCTTCAAGGATTTCTATGCAAAAGAAGGCATTTGAATGGAAATAATAGCACCCCATAACCCACAACAAAATGGTTTAGTTGAGAGGAAGAACATGAGCATAGTGGGAGAAGCAATGGCCATGTTGCATGATCAAGGGCTGCCATTACATATATGGGAAGAAGCATGCGACACTCCAGTTTACTTGCAAAACCATAGTCTTCATAGAATACTTGGCATGATCACACCGGAGGAATCCTTCATTGGGAGAAAGCCTAATGTGTCTCATTTCAAAATTTTCGAAGCTTCAGTTTATTGCCATGTCTCTAAGGATTCAAGGAAGAAAATTGAGCCTACAATAGAGTTGGGAGTTTTTGTAGGATACACTAAAAATCCACACAATTACTGGGTGTACCTACCTTCACTGAGGATGACAGTTGAGAGGAGATATGTCAATTTTGATAAGGAAAATGCTATGAGATGCTCTCTCAAATGAGAGTTGAGTATCCCACCAGAGCAGGAGCTTCTAGCTCCAAAGGAGGAGCCTCGGGATGAACTTGAGGGGGTTGTGGAGCAACCACATGCAATGATATGAACTTAAACAAGAATGCAACAAATCACAGATATAACCATAAATATAGAGATGCAAAATAAATGACACTTTATTTCATCAAGTAATGAAATATACTTACAAACAGAATGGAAATAAACTAGCTTGGGCGATGGTATCTTATCTCTAATAAGAGATGTGCTGGATACATGCCTCTAAAATGTGTTACAATGAGGCTCAAGGGCCTACTTATTATTAAACAATAAGGTAAAACCATAAACTACCAAAAACCTAACCCAGGAGATGGAACACCAAGAGTTTGTGGGCCCTGTTAGGGTTAGTTGGGCGACCAAATTCCCAGGGTCGTAACTTGGTCATATTATCTCTGTTTGGCTCGTACGATACCTTGTTGGAAATATATCTTGTTATAGCTCCAAATCTCACTCTTGATGTTTGTGATGTTGCACTCATGGCCTAGGGCAACCCCTCCTTCCAGACCTGGTCCAAATATTCAAAAAACAGTGTTTTGCCGCCTATACGTGACATTTCCCTGAGCTAAACACATGTGTATGTGGGTCTGTGTATACCCAACCCGCGTATATGTCTTAAAACACTTAAAAAAAATTAAAAATCCTTAATTTCGGGTGGAGATCGCGGGTTTTACCTGCTGATTACCTATTAGTGCCCGTGGCCCAACTGTTCCCAACGAATTCCCAACTAAAAAACTACTTTGGGAGAAGTATAAAAGGCTTCAATGGGAAGGCCTAAGGAGGAGAGAATAGAGAGAAAGATCACTCTGCTGAGATTTTCCCTGACCAGGTCTGAAGATCCTTGTGCTTCCAGCACTTCCCCCATTTACAAGAAACCCTTGTTTCCTTGTGTGATGATGTCTTTCTACTACTTGAGAGATCATGGAGTAAGTCATGGAAGGAGTTTGTTGAAGGCTTGAGACTGGACGAATTCGGAGGACGGTTCCGCTTGGAGCCTGCGAAAGGACGAATCAGGTGAAATCATTCCTTTCTGTACTTTAGTTATTTATAATAAAAGAAACACTTGTCTTGTTCCTGATATAAATCTTCTTCATGTTCATGATGTCAATGTTATAATTCATATGTGAATGGTTGTTTTTAATTGTATAACTAACTACCTTTCCTTATGTTATGAAGATGATTTCTTTATGATGCTTGGTCAATATACTGCTGTACTTTCTGGAATTGTTTGTTTTGCAGGTTGAAAGACTAAAAGAAACTCCAAGAGGGTTTGGACCCTAACTGGATCTTCTCAAACGAAGGACCCCCAGGTGCACCCTTTTTCGTATAGTTTGTTTATACTAGCATCATGGATGTATGGAATGTGTGTTTCTCTTTGTAAATAACCTTTGATCTGCTAGGGTATCAACCCAAGACCCTAGGGGAATTTATCCCTTAACATATCTCCAAGTACTACAAGATTTACAATAGGCACCTACTACAATGGGCCTACTGTAGCCCTAAAAAACGCTGTTTAGGGGTCAAAACAGCTCCAGAAGTTCAGGACCCAAAAAACTGCTAAAAATAGTGAATGTTGCAACAAACAAGGAAACAAATGAAACCGACTGGAGATCTAGGTGGAATAGGTGGGTGGCCACCAATATCCACATGGATCAATACTCCCTCCTTAGGAAGCAATGGTACCCATTGCATGCAGAGCCTCCATGAGGTGAGGAAATTTCTGTTGAACCTTGTCCCTGGTGAACCACTTGCCCTGGTGAAGGAGTTGGCTTGCTTTGACAACTTGATATAGCTGGATCCTCTATTGGAGAGTTTTCTTGATCTGTGTTTCCAAGATCTAATTAGTTTTCACCTGTTCCATGTAGTGCAGGTTTAGCTCTGTTGGTGTGAGTTATTCTGTAATGTCAGATGTGTCCAAGAATGGAGGAAAGTATGGTAGAAGGCGGCCTAAATTGAACATTGGGTGCAAACCAAAGAACGGTGGAATATTGAGCTCGAAGGAATTTTCCCCTACAACCTTGGTGAGGTGTATGGCCCATATCATAGCAGGCGAAACTTACAGTGGGGTCCGGCGAGGCACTCCTTCTGCAAATGTAGCCAAACTTTGTCGCCCACCTGGAACTTGTTCGGCACCTGATGCTGATCGTGGCACTACTTGTACTTAGCATTGGCTCTGTCCAATATATCATGGACCTACTGGTAGATGTGTTGAATGCACTCAATGAATATGTTAACCTTGTTAGCTTCAGACTGGACGTGAGCCAAATCTACTTGAGTAGCTGCAAATGGCATGGCCACATCAATGGGACATAATAGCTAAAATCCCAACCCTACCTGAAAGGGGTTGTAGCTCGTTGAGCTATGGAGTGCTCTGTTGTAGCTGTGTTGGACATAGGGGAGGATTTCATCCCATGTGCATGGATGCTTTGAGTTGTACATGCACATACTGTGTATGATTATCCTATTGATGACCTCTGTTTGGGGGTGGAAAGTTGTAGACTTAGTAAGTTTGGTATCTAACATTGACCAAAGACTTGACCAAAATGCACATAGGAATCTGCTGTCCCGATCTGAGACAATGGAATGTGGGATACCAAAGTGTACTCACACTCGCTCAAAGAAGAGCTTAGCAGTGACCTCTGTTGTGATACTCTTCTTGCATGCCACCATAATGACCATCTTAGAGAATCTGTCGACGACCACGAAAATGCAGTCATTGTTGTGCTTAGTAGAAGGAAGGCCCGACATGTAATCCATGGAGATGGATTCCCAAGGTCGACTAGGAATAGGTAGAGGAGTATATAAGCCTTGCTTCTTGATGGTTGGTTTGGCAATGGTGCAGGCAATGCAGGATTTAATGTACCTCCCAACATCCTGATGAAGGTTCGGCCAATAAAAATACTTTTGCAATACTGCCATTGTTTTCTCCACTCTGAAATGTCCAACGATCTGACTGTAGTGCGCCTCCCAAATCATCTTGGCATGCTCACTTGAAGGAACAAAGATGTGTCCCAGGAAGCATAATCGTGCATCCTAGAGGTGAAAATTTGGAACTTTCTTACCTTCCAGGAGTGTCTGGTATTTTCTACTGAATTCTGGATTGCTCTTGTAAAGATGCAGCCACCCCAAAGTCTCGTGCCCACAGGAGTCGAGAACAGTGATCAACGCCATGATTGGTGGTTGGCTGAGGCATTCTGAAACATTATTGTTGCTTCCCTTCCTGTACTTAATGTTCATATGGAATTGTTCAGCTATGTCGACCATTTATGATGGTGATTGTTCTGCAACTTCCCTTGTGTCTGTATGAACTGCAGGGGTTGGTGGTCTGTGTGGATGACCATTACCTTCCCCAGAATATAATGATTCCATTGAAGGCAAGCCTGTACAATGGAGTAAATTTCTTTGTCATAGGTGGGATACTTACAGACTATGTCTAAAAGTGTCTCACTATGGTAAGCCACTGAATGCCCCTGCTGAGTAAGAAATGGACCAATAGCATAGTCAGAGGCATCTGTCTCAATCTCAAATGGTTGCTGCAGGTCTAGCAATGTGAGTAGTGGTGCAAAGCTGAGGTGCCGCTTCAACTCGACAAACGCCTTTTGTTGGGTTTCAGACCAAAATAATTTGTCTTTCGCTTCACCCTTGGTGACTTGACTTAAAGGCTAAGTGATATGAGAGAACCCCAACATGAACCTACGGTAGAAATTGGCAAGGCCCAAAAAGATGCGGAGCTCTATTAGAGTGGTTGGGGGTAGATAATCTCGAATGACTTGTATCTTGGGTGGGTCCATATGCACACCCTGCTCATTAATGATGTACCCATATATTGAACCTGGGTCGTGCCAAAAGTGCATTTCTTTAGATTGACACATAGCTTGTGTTAGCGCAGGGTTTGGAGGACTCGTCGAATATGATGGAGGTTCTCTTCCTAACTCTGACTAAATATCAAGATGTCATCTAAATACACTGCCATGAATGAATTGGTGAAGGGTTGCAAGATGTCGTCCATCAATCTCATGAAGGTTGTGGAGGCATTCGTCAACCCGAAAGGCATGACCAATCATTCGAAAAGGACCTCCTTAGACTTGAAGGTAGTCTTCCACACATTGGAGGGTTTGATCAACACCTAGTGATAATCAGATTTCAAGTCAATCTTGCTGAAATATTTGGCGCACTTGAGTTGGTTCAGAAGGTCATCAATTCGTGGGATTAGGTACCTATTCCAGACAGTGATCTTATTCAGTGCCCAATCGTCAATAGAAAGTCTCTAGGTCCCATCCTTCTTCTATACCAATACAATCAGGCTCCCACATGGTGATGATATTGGTATGATGTGCCATTTTTGCAACAACTCCTGAATCTACCTCTTGATCTCATCATTCTCCAGAATAGAGAGTCAATATATCAGTCCATTAGGTAGCGAGGTGCTCGAGATCATATCGATGGAGTGCTTTACCTTACAGTGCATAGGTACCCCCGTAGGTGAGGTGAAGATGTCCCTGTACTCCTCCATGACCTTGTCCATCTGCTGCTGTTGTAGAAAGGAGCCCTGTTTGGAAGCCATGGCCACAATCTTCTTCTTGTCCCGAGGGAAAATCATAAGGAATTTTTTTTCCTAGTTTGTGAAATGATCTTACTCCACTGCTTTACAAAGATCAAAGAGATGGTGGTAGGCTACCTCCGGTACCCCGTACAACTTATTGTCCAAAGTAATAATGACAGAGCGAGGTCTAGACTCATATACAACATTTTGCTTCCACAAGTATGGTTGTCCTATTAATACATCACAAACTTCAAGAGGATCAACATCACACAGTACCTCATCCGTCAAGGGCTTGATGTTGTAGGGAAGGTGGCATTGCTGGCTAACGCAGAGATCTTGTCCTTGGTGAAGCCACCCGATGGTGTACGACTGTGGATGTGCTGTAGTCAATAGACCCAACCGCTTCATGACCTCTACTGAAATGAGGTTCTTTTGGCTCCCACTATCGAAAATGAACTGTAGCGGAGAACCCTTCACCCATACCTGTAAGTGTAAGAGGCGTTCCCCTTCAGATCTTCAGGCTCATTCTTCTGGATCTTGGTGGTGGCCACAATGGAAATAGGCTATGTGTCAATGATCTGCTTACCTTTGTCATTTCCCATATCGGGTTCTGACTTAGAGTCAGAACATGCGTCTGATTTGGAAGCCTTCAACTCAACCACCAGTGACTGCTTGGACCAAAACTCACTTTTGTTGTGAATGGAGCTCTTATGGAACTCACACCATTTTCCCATGTCCTTCTTTGTCTTTGGGGTGTTCTTCTTTGCTTGTGGCTTTGGAGGGTTGTACTGGGTTGCCCCACCTTGGATTTGTCCTTTCCTCTGTGGTTTGGGGTGCCTTTTCCTTGCTTTGGATTCACAGATCCAATGTCTCACTTCTTTTGTTTAAACTTATGCTCAATATTGACAACGTATTGGTATGTCGCGCCGAGCAAGGAGATGTCCAGGAACTCCATCTCATCCTAGATGTGTATGTGGAGATAGTCATGGTACTTGAGTACCAAATTTCTCTCAAAATCCTTGATACCCAACTTCGCACAAATGGAATGAAAAACATTGGTGAACACTGGCATGTCTTGGTCCCTTCCTTACAACAGCGTGGTCCATTTTATGTATTTATCCTCATAGCTCCTGACAGGGTAGTACTACTCGATGGAATCATAGAACAAATTCCAAGTGGTTGCAGTTGAAAATAGTGAGGGTGTACTTTCGTCCTTCTTCTCATAGTAGGTTTCCCACCAGTCCTTGATGTATGGGGCAACTTTGAGAAGGGAAAAAGTAATATTTTCCCAGCTAGGAAAATAATGAACCAAAAATATCCTTCTAGCAGATTTAACCATTTATCTATTGCGTCCACATTTATCTAACCTTCGAATATGGGGGTTTCAAAGTGAACTTGTACCTTAAAGGGTGTGACACTTCTAGAGTGGTTGTTGGAAGAAGATGCGTCACCTTTGGGTAGTCGTTGAAGGCCCTGGGAAAACTTGTCCATCATCGCATTCCTCTGTCGCTCGAGGGCTTCTTCAAGCAATATTTTGAGAGGATCTCTTGCCCCCTCATCTTTCTTGTCTTCCTCCATGGGAGGTCGTCGGGATTTGCAAGGCTCATCTTGCAAAGGTTCGACCAATTTGAGCCTTAAATCCTTATATCCCGACCTCGTTGTGGACATGCAAAGAAAAATAGAGAAAGAGCAGACCGCTCTGATACCACTAATCTGAACTTAAACAGGAACATAAAAAATCACAGATATAACCATAAATATAGAGATGCAGTAGAAATAACACTTCATTTCACCAAGTACTGAAATATGCTTACAAACAGAATGGAAATAAACTAGCTTGGGCGATGGTAGCTTATCTCTGAGAAGATATGTCGCGGCTATATGCCTATGAAATGTGTTATAATGAGGCTCAAGGGCCTATTTATTATTGAAGAACAAGGGAAAACCCTAAACAACCAAAACCCTAACCCCAAGAGATGGAACACCAAGAGTCTGTGGGCCCCTTTGGGGTTAGTTGGGTAGCCAACTTCTCGGGGTCGTAACTTGGTCATATCATCTTCGTTTGGCACATATAGTACCTTTTTAGAAAGATCTCTCCAAGTACTATAAGATGTATGGCAGGTCATTTCCTATGGCAATGAGCCTGTTGCAGACCTCAAAAAAACGTTGTTTAGGGGGTCAAAACTGCTCCGGAAGTTCAAGACCTGAAAACTGCTAAAAATAGTAAATGCTGCAATAAACAAGGAAACTGATGAAACCAAATGGATGTCTAGGTGGAATAGGCGGGTGGCCACCAATAGCCACCTGAATCATGCAAAGGAGCAGACAAGAGGCACCCACTCAACCAAAATCTTTTATAGAGGGGAGAAAGAGAACCAAAGAAGATGATAGATTGTTTCAGGATGCAAGGGAGAATGTGGGACACCTGATAGGTACATTGGTTACATGGCTCTCATGACAGAGCTTATTGAGATAGAGACTTCCTCATTTGAGGAAGCAGTTTCTCAACCTGTTTTTGTTGATTCCATGATGGAAGAATACAAATCCATCATGAAGAACAATGTATGGGAGGTGGTGCCGAGACCAGAAGGGAAATCAATGGTTGGTTCAAGGTGAATTTACAAAGTGAAGCATGCAACTAACGGGAGCATTGAGAAGTACAAGGCCATATTTGTGGCCAAAGGATTCTCTTAGGTAGAGGGAGTGGACTATGAGAAAAAATTTGCACTTGTTGCAAGATATTCCTCAATTAGATCCATTATAGCATTGGCTGTGCTGATGGGGTGGAAAATCTATCAAATGGATGTGAAGACCGCCTTTCTCAATGATGTTGTTGAGGAGGAAATTTACATATAGAAACTAGAAGGATTTGAGACATATGATCGGGAGTCACATGTGTGCAGACTCAAGAGAGAATTGTATGGTCTCAAACAAGCACCCCAAGCATGGTACACTTAGATCGAAAATTATCTCAGTGGATTGGGATTCACTAAAAGTGAAGTAGATGCGAACCTTTATCACATTGTGGTAGATGGTAAGTTGCTTATTCTTGTTTTGTATGTTGATGATTTAATATTGATAGGTGATGAGTAGTTGATAAGCTCTTGCAAAGAGGAACTTGAAAGGGAATTTGAGATGAGCGACACGGGCCTAATGCATTACTGCTTTAGGCTGGAAGTATGGAAAGGTGATGGTGAATTATTTGTGTCTCATGGGAAGGATGCCTCTGAAATACTTCAGATATTGCACATGGATAATTGTAAGTCCATGGAAACACCTCTAGCTACCAACTGGAGGAAGGAGAATTCCAGTTCAGGTGAAGAGGTTGATGCTACCATTTACAGGCAGCTTGTGGGGTCTTTAATGTATCTTGTGAATATAAGAACAAACATGTGCTATGCTGTAAACCAACTGAGTCAAGTTATGGTGAGGCATTCCAAGCTATATTGGAAGGTAGCAAAGCATGTGTTACAATACCTCAGAGGCACTATTGAGTATGGATTATGGTACATAAGGATAGAGTGATTGAAGCTCCAAGGATTCATCAATGCAAATTGGGCAGAGAGTCCATCAGATAGGAAAAGTACTTCAAGTGCTATCTTCAATGTTGGGTCTGCAGCTATTTCCTGGTACAATAGGAAGCAGAGGTCTGTGGCACTCAACTCAACAGAGGCTAAATACATGGCTGCAAGTCAAGCAACATGTGAGGCCATATGGATGAGGAAAATACTTGTGGGACTTTTTAGTTAGGAGATGGATCCAATAGTGATATATTGTGATAATCAGAGTTGCATTAATATCTTTGAGAATCCAATATTTCATGACAGGTCCAAGCACATTGATATCTAGTATCATCATTTGCGGGACTGTGTGCAGAGGAGAATTATGTTGCTACAATACATTCCAACTAAGGAGCAAGATGCTAACATCTTGACAAAGGCATTTTCAAGAGGTAAATTCGAATTCCATAGGTGCAAGATAGGGGTGGTGCAAAATCCATTTCTTGCTAAGAGTGAGTGTCATAAAGTGTAGCAAGAAATGCTCAATTTGACTTTAGCCTTAGTCAAATTGAGTAAATCAAAATTTCACATCAGCATGACAACTTGGAGGCAGTTAACTAGTGTGACATGGCTCTTGTCACTTAGTTAGCTTAGTAAATTCGAGTTAGAGGGCTTGGAGTTTAGTTATGCATGTGTGATTGCTAAATTTTAGCAATCCAGTTCAGTTATTTTCAGTTGTATTCAATTAACTGACCTATAACTATTTATACAGTCAGTTGAAGGTCAATTGTACAGTGGGATAATAGTCTAACTCAGAGATCTATTAGTTAACTAATCAATTAGCAAAAACTAACTAATGAATGCAAGGAATTCTAATTCCTCAGCTAGAGTGGAGATGACAAGGCAACGTAACATAAATTGTAAACTAGTTTGAGTGTACAAGTGTTGCATGAGGTTAGTTGATTCATCAATTTGGAAGAAATTCCTATCTTTTAGGGGCTAATTTCCTCAAGATTTGCGCAAGGAAATAAGATTCTTGGTGGAAAAATAATTGGCTAAGCGTTGGATTGAGTTTCTCATTGAGCATAGAAAACAATTATTCTTTTGCAAGTTGTCACCAGAGCTGGAGCAAGAAATTGTAATAGTTTCTCTATTAAAATGATTAATGCAAAAAGGCTTGAGGGTTTTTTCCCAGTTGGGTTCCCCTAGAAATCACTGTGTACTTGTGGTTTTTCTTATTGCATGTCTATGCATGTTGTTCTAAATTGTGATTTCCATTCCACAAATTAATAGACTAGAATTTGTGTCTCTTGATTTTAGTTCGATTTCTTGAGCAGTTGCAATTTCTATCAAAACTTCTACACATAACTTTGAGGACAACAAGTGAGTAAAATTTGTGTAATATCAATTGTAATGCATAAGAGGTCATTTCAAGTAAGGAGAAGAGAGAGTGAGCCTCTAGAAGAAAAGTAGTACTACTATTTTAAAAGAGACACACACACATACGAAATAATTGTTATTTAACCTGCAAAATAGTTCAAAAAATAATAACGATCATGAAAGCAAATGCAATATACATTCAATAAGATATATACTAAAGCTAATGAAATAGTTCATTGACCTTAGCATGTATGAAACAACATATACCATAAACATTAAAGAATAATCTTATAATATCCATGATACATGCATGAAAGTGTGCTGGCTCTGAGAGCTTCTAATGATTAAGTGAAAGTTCCAAATATGCAATACAATGATATAACACTAGTTCAAATAATGGAACATGAAGCTACCACATGCTTCTCCAAAGAATGATCTTCTCTCCTATGCTAAAGTAGAGAAGCCAAGACTAACTCTCCAAAAATCCCTAATCTTGAGTTATGAGGGTTTATTTATAACAAGTGAGGTGACCTTTCACCTCCCCTTGTGAATCTTGGGCTTCCTCATGACTCTTGAGATTCTCTTTATCCTTATTCTACATAACGACTCTTCACATCCCCTATGTGACTCTTGGATTTCAACTTGCATTTACATTTATTATTATTTTTCGAAATACAAAATTACATGAGACAAAATGTGGCTAGAGCCTAATAAGACAAAACTAATACATCATGCTTGAGCTTCAGGAAATTGTAGCTCAACGACCTCTTCATGTAGTTTTGATGCGACATATTGGTACCAAACCTTGTATTGAGCTGCTATGTTTCCAAACTTTGATGGAAGATCTGGATTATATCTAACTCTTCCCTCCATTGCATATGGATAAATGGTTTTGGAACCAATCTGAATGTTTTTCCACAATAAGAATAACTTCATATTCAACATGGCAGGTCCAACTACAAACTGTAGAAAATTGTCCTTTGTAACTTCTAAATCTTCCTTGATGGTCACCTGTCTCATGTTGCTCAAGAATTATTTTATCTCCTTCCGAATGATATTTTGTCCCATTGTTTCCACAAATGCTTCGAAAAAAGGTATCTTGTGCACTCTTACAAGGGATTCCAACCTAAGATACAATCACGAGTAGGAGGATATGGTGTTGGCCACATAAGTCTGAGTTGTTTATTACCATGTATAAGCATCATGACCTCAACCCTATCCAACTAAGTATAATGCCTTGTATTCGTGACCAAATTCGATGGTGGATCTCTATTCTTAGTGCCCCACTCTTGGATCACATCAATGGTTGCATAAACCATCTTTAAAACTTTTACCTTTTCTCATGATCTCTTTTGTATTGCATGCAAAGGCACCGCCTCCTTATGAAGGGTGATCATTTCCTCATATAGTTGTCACATAATGCATCCCAATGACTAGATTTCCTCAAATATTTCTCCTTGTATCTCCTTCCTATTAGAACTAGAAAAAGAGAAATTTTGATTCTCAACAAGGAGATGATTGATCCGTTGCCTTGCAAAATCAAATTCCTTTGCTAATTACTCATTCTCTTTCATCAAGATTTCATTGTTTATTTTCATACCTTCTTGAAAATTTGCACTTGTTGTTGTCACTATTCTCAAATTCCTCCTCAAATTTGGCACAATTACCATCTCTATGTGGATAGAAATAGGATAGTCAAGGTCATTTGGGAAATACCTTCATCTCTCCTGCACTATTCTACCCTTCAACTGATTGAAGTTAAGATGGAAAAATACATGATCAAGTCATATTGTGGAGGATATATTCCCATCTCACTAAATGGGATGTGGCCACCAGTAGGAGGAGGTGGAAGCCGATAGTTAGTCTATTATGCAATAGGAATAATGTCCATCTCTTGGTCATCCTCCTATTTAACATCTATGTCTAGGGACTATATTTATTCCTCTACTTCTCTTGCAATCACTTCATCCTACTTCATCATGCTTTCTTCTTCTTATAACCACTTCTGACGCTCTTCTTTCATGATATTTCCTCTTGTTGTTTCTTGCTTGTTTCCTCTTCTCCTTCTTTCTTAGCTCTTCCTATCTTTTCTACATGTCATCTATTTCCTTCTTTTCCTATCATTCTTTCCACTTTTGTTCCTCTTCTTGTCTCTGTTCTTTTTGTTACTACTTTTTCATTGATTCTTCAGAATCTTTTCTCCTCCTCTCTACTTCAATGACACCCTTAGTGGAAATAGGATCTGCTTTAAACTTTATGCTCCTCTCTTTTTCAAGATTGTGAACAATCTTCATCTTTGGCTTATCAATGCTGACTAGAGAAGGCACTTCTTATTGATTCCTTTCGTGAACAATATCCTACTCATAAGATATACTGGAAGGGCCTACCTCACCACTTGGTGCATGTGCTTGGGAAGTAACGTGTCAGTTCTTTATCTTTTACTCTTCTTCTCAGAAATCATATCCATATGGCCAGGAAAAATGAAAGTTGGCACAATGTTGTTTACACACGCCTCTGGGATCATATTTGTGAAAACTTGTCTCACCAAAATTAAGGTGGGAAAGTTCCTCAACCTCTATTTCTATAACCTTCAAGTTGTTGAGTTCATAAGATCCCACTTGCAGAGGGAAGAGAGGGTAAGGATCCTTCTTATTTTTCTGCAACAATTAAGATAATCCTATTGAAAGTTGATATCTGACGTCCTGCATGACCACGTTTTCGATCACATACCTTGGCATGAGATGTGGGGGAATTTGAGAGCCAAACACTCTAAGGTATGTGCCTTGAGGGGAAGAAACGAATCTGCTATCTCCAAAACTGCTTTTCTAGCCTCATGCGACATGCAAGGGGATTCTACTTCAAAAATAATATGATACAATGCAACAAATAATTTCTCAAAAAACTTTTCGTAAACTCCTCTACAGTTGTATTTTGACAATAACCTGTAATGCATGTTGATAGGGAGTTCTCTTAGAGTCCACTTCCAACCTAGACTTGGGAATTAATGGTGGGCACAAATACCATCGATTAAGTAGGTAGCCATATAACTGTGGTTGCTTTCCCTGTGGTGGTTCTTTCACCTTGATCACATTAACCTTTAGCTACTGGGCAAACAAATTTTTCCATTTGAATACTTTTCCTTCTATGACAAGTGGATAAATCCCGAGGATCCAACCTTCATCACACAATTTAGAATTCTTTCACCCATATATCCTGCAACACATAACTGTCAGGTATTGATAAACCATATTGAAAGACTTAGTCCTATAGATAACATCTAGCTTCTGGAAAAACTTAGTTGGTTCCTACCACCATGACTTAATCACTTCCCTAGTATTCAAATTGTTGGAAATTGTAACTAGGTTCGGTCTTCATTTAATTTATTTGAGTCATCATGAAATGTACTTGTTGATGAGCCTAGGTATTGCAACAATAATGCTGCAACTTCTAGGGCTACCAGCTTTACTTATCAACTCGGGGTTCATACAAACTTGGAGGTGACAGTGCAAAATGCATAAGTAGAAGTGAAGGTCCTGCCTATTGTCACTATTTATAGATTCAAAAGAAGCTTTAATTCTTTGATGGAAGGAGAGAAAACCTTATTCTAAGAGAGAGCTACTTCTACTACAGTAATGAAGAAAACAACATGAAATGCTAAACTTGCACCATAACCTAACTTAATCAATCAAATAGCTATGCTAAGCAGAATTGCTAATTTAACATTAACCTAATGCTAATTATCTATGTTGCAGAAGTAAAAACATTAAAACTAGACTAAGGGGTAACAAATAAACTTAGGCTAAATAGGGTTTCAGGCAGAAAAAGCGATCAGAGGTCGAAATCAGTGAAAGGAGGACGTGAGGGAGCAACAGTGCATAAGAACCGTTGGATCAGTCAGGTGAAAGGTAATGAACAATGAAGATTTGATCGCAGGAGGTTACGTAGGTAGATGGGCGAACAAGGTTACTAACGGGATGGACAGTTAAGATTTAATCTTGCAGGTGAGGTCAAGAGATGGACGGGCGAGGCTAACAGTAGCGATGAGTGGTTAAGATCTTATTGTGCGGTTGAAGTCAAGAGATGGACGACGGATATTAGATTGCGGGCAAAAGAAACATGCGGAAATGGTGGAGTGGGTTTAGAGGGCGGTAAGTTGTATTTCGCATGCCCTCAAAGCTATAAGTTGTTTTCTAAAATTTCACGTGATTAGCCTAATTGGGCGACATGTAGCACAAAGAAACCACTTTTCTTGCGTGCTCTCAGGCAGATAACGGTCGGACAAAAATACACACAATATCGTGCAATAGCCGTCGGATCTGGCGAGGTAGATCAACGATGGAGATCGGCCAAGCTAGTTGGAAATTGGGTGAAGTGACAACTGTCAGATCAGACAAGGTAGATCGACGGTGGGGGTTTAAAGTTCATAAAGTAAATGGTGGACTCCACGCGACGTAGCAGTTGAAGAAAATAGTGAATCAGACGGTGATTGTGAAGGTTTGTTGGTGATCGGACAACAAGGAAGCGATGTAGGGGGAACGTGCTGGAGGCGGTTTCAAAGGAAAATGACAGAGAAAACCAGTGCGGGTAAACAACTAACTGTATTTAAACAATGAACTCCATAGCCCATGCGAGAACCAGAGACTGTGTTTTTGGGGTTGCTGGAGGGTCTCTGCCTCAAGTCATGGTCCCCGTGGGAGGAGATGAGGAAGAGATACCTGTGCACAACCTGATATTAATTCTTTCCTCTAACTAACCTGTGAATTAAAAACACAAATGAAAGTAACCTACAACAAATGCAGCTACTGAAACAGATGAACAGAAACAGGAAGCTATTCAAATAAATGAACAGAACTAGAAAGCTGCTTAATCAAATGAATCAGAACCAGAAAACTTATTGAGAAAATGCACAGAAAACCATGAAACTACTTAAGAAAATAAACAGAATAGAACTCTATGCTAGCATAACAGTACAGTAAAGAGGAGTTGTGGCTGCTTGGGTCAGGCCCTAACCCAAGAGCTTCAGCCCTTGGAGTTTAACTTAGAACTAGCTTAAACAGAACTCATCTTTATTATAGAGACCAGGGATTACAAAGCAAATTCACAAGTCTTTGCAGTTCAGATATAAAACAGAGTTTTACAAATGAATTCTGAATCCTAATGAGGTCCTAAGCCTCTCTATTTATACATTTGAAGTCTCTAACAATTTCCTTCCAAATTAGGGTGATTTGGCTCCCAACTCAAAATAAACTGTTTTCTGTCCTTTTCACTTGCTTGGCTGTCTTTTAGTTCTCATGATGTAGCTATGTGCACTTCGAGCTGATGGTGGAATATTCAAATGGAGGAGTAGTAAATGAGGAGGATTTACCTCCTGTAGTTACTCTCCCTTGTCCCATTGAGTCTTTTACGAGGTCTTTGCCATAGTTCTTTGCTTTTATCCTTTATACTTGCATTTTTGCTTGCTTTTACCCCTTTATTCTTGCATTACATGAACATTAGACCACAAAGCCAAATATCCAACTCTAACTCATTTTGTAAACAAAATATTATCAAAAGCATGCAATAAGTTGTGAGAATAGTTGGTTTGACTAAGCTAGGAGGTGAATTAAGGCCAATTAAGGCCCATATAATTGCTTAATGATGAGGCTCATCATCACCCCCCTACTGAAAGTGTTGCTCATCCTCTGAGCAACTTATTCAATGTCCATGTCCTTCATGGCTCTGGTAGCCTCTCTGACATCCCATGCTTCTGCTGTGGTCTCTTCTTCTTGTTCATAGAAGCATGGTTTCCTTTCTACTTCTTCCCACTACCTCTTTTCTTCTTCTTCTGTTCTCCCTTCTAGCATTCCTAGGAGTAGTGGAGGACTGAGTTTTAGGCCTATCCAATTGACCTTCAACCTTTGCATTGATTGCTTATATATAGGTGTCCTGATGAGTGCCTCTCTCAACCTTTGAGGGGAGTGATATTCTCTGATCTTCAAGCTGTGTGGCAGTGTTTTCCATTCCCTTTAGCAAGCATGTATATTGTCATTTCTTAGCAGCCTAAACATATCCTCAAAATGTGAAATTGCTTTCTCTTTGACAGCAAGCTATCTAAGTGCTAGCTGAGGATTATTTCCTATTGGATTATGGGTGCTGACTAGGGCCATGGGATTTGATTGTTTAGCTCTGATGAAAATAGGTTGATTTTTCTCTCTCGCCAATATTCTTTTCATCTTTGTAGCCCTTGACTCTTCATGGTTCATTCATGATGCCAAGGCCATTAATTGTAGATCTCCTAGCTCTGCATTAGGATCCCACATATGTTGAGATTGCAACAAGATGATGGAGCTTAGTGAAAAGATTCGCCTTCACTAAGTGGGCCCGCAGGCTATTTTTGGCGCAAGTCTATTTTTAGACTATGTCTATTTTTAGAAATATGGATCATGTCTATGTTTATGGATGATTGATCAAGTTGGGAAAAATAGATGGACTTCTATTTTTGATGAAAGTGTGAGTGATCACAGTGTGAGTGATCAAGTCTATTTTTAGACTGGCTGTCAAAAATAGAAAAGTCAAATATTATTATCTCACAATAATATTTGGACTATAAACTTAATCTTATTCTCTTGGAGCACTTCAGTTTGAGCTACGGAAGTGGCACATGCAGCTGTCAGAAGGAAATTCGTTTTTCTTATGAGTCAGTTGAGTTGTTGCATGCATGACTTCAGTTAGAACTCAAGTGAGTTGAGTTTAGTGGACTGGAGGTACAGTTGATGGAGTTGTGTTCAGTTTAACTTAGTTAAACTGGTTGTAGTTAGTCTAACTGCATATAGACTAATGATGAGTTGTTAAACTAATTATTAACTCATAATACAACTAAATAATACATCAGTTAACTTAGTTGCATGTCAGTGCATGTTCAGTTCAACAGGGACAGGTGGTAGAGAATCAGATTGCTATCAGTTGTGACTATAGTTGTGCACCAGATCTTGCACAATCAAAGGATTGAGTATGCCAATGAGTTTGCTCATGTATTTGGCCCGCATTTTAGCCTTTGCTCATGTCCACAAAGAGTGAGTGACTATTTTGCAGGTGAAAATCGAGTTTGGGAAGCAATTCTCATCAGTTCTTGAGCAGTGGAGGCAAGCAAGCAGTGGAAGAGATTTGGAGATCAGATCTGAGCTGTATTGTGTGTAACAGAGGTGGAGATACTTGTGAGAAGTATTATGCTGTGTAATGTTACATGACTCAATCATTAATATACAGATAGTGTGGGGTTTTTAGCGAGATGCTTTCCCCGTGATACATACTGTGTTAATGTGTGAATGCTCTTGATGTTTTATTGTTATTGATGCTGCTATATTCTTGATCAACGTAGAGGAGCTTATGTATTGTGTATGTTTTCCGCATTAGTACATGATCAGGATAATCTCCATTGAATATGTGTTAAATTATTCAAAATTTCTACATGGTATCAGAGCAAGATAATTGTAGAAAAAGTTTCTACATGGTATCGGAGCAGCTTGATTTGTAGAAGAGATTTTTACAGGATATCAAGCAAGGATTGATCATCAGATCTACTATTCAGGAAGTGTTTACATTCTATTTCTTCAGGCAGAGTCTGTAATCGGGCCAGGTAGCCTCTGGATTCATCCTTCCTTTGGAAGGTGAAATATCCGGTAAAAGCCCATACAGTCCATCTCTGTACGAGAAATATTTTGTTCTCACGAATTCTAGATCGGAAGCAGTTGAGTTTGGAGCTGGTGGAAAATCGAATTTGTAGCAGTGTTGTTGAAATGTCTTTCAACGGATTGCAAATGTTATTCCAAAGCAAGAGCGACCTGGCGCTCAAGGATAAACTCAGTAACAATAAAGGTGAGAATGGATCTTCATCAAAGGTATCTGATGAAGAGAATTGCGCTTTGGCTGCCAAAGCAAAGAAGGGGAAGAACAAGAAAGCTTCTCATTCCGGTGCGAAAGGCAAGAAGCAGGATATGTCCAAGGTGAAGTGTTTTCACTGTCACCAACATGGACACTATGCCACAAATTGTCCGCAGAAGAAGAAGAACAAGCAAGCTGCTGGATCTGCAGGGGGAGAGGCTTTAGCTTCTCAGTTTGAGCTTGATTTTTCATTGATCGCATGCTTGGTTTCAAGTGTGATGGGATCAGTGTGGTTTCTGTACAGTGGTGCGTCTTTTCACATGACGGGAGATAGAGATTTGTTCTCTGATCTGGAGGACAAAGATCTTGGAGTGCACATCGAGATGGGCGATGATGGTAGATACAGTGCGACCGGTATCGGTACCATTTCCTTTGAGAGGGAGTCTGGTAAACCCTTTGTATTGAAGGAAGTCATGCATGTTCCTGGATTGAAGAAGAATCTCATCTCAGTGGCGATGTTAGAAGACAAGGGGTATGATGTTGTTTTCAGCGAGGGAAAGGCCTTCCTGCGCAGCAAGACAACTGGTGAGACCCGGAAGATAGGGGTTCGAGTAAGGAACCTTTATCAGTTGCATGTAGATGGATGCGCAGCAATGGCAGGCAAGGCAGAAGGATTAGTGAGCTGGGATGATGGCGAGTTGTGGCACAGGAGATTGGGTCACCTTCACCATGGAGCCTTGAAGATACTACAGCAGATCACTACAGGGCTTCCTAAAGGCACACTTGCGCAGTCAGATCAATGCAAGGGGTGTACTTTGGGGAAGTTTGTGAAAGCCACCTTTCACGAGAAGGATAGTCACGCCATGACGATCCTTGAGAGAATTCACACAGACGTGTGTGGACCTTTCTCAGTTGCTTCGACAGCAAAACACAGGTATTATGTGATTTTTGTTGATGATTTCTCTCGTAAGTGCTGGATCTTCTTCATGTAGAAGAAGAGCGAGACATATTCAAAGTTCTGTGAATTCAAAGCACTGGTCGAGAAGGAGTCGGGGAAGAAGGTGAAGGCTCTTAGGAGCGATAATGGTGGCGAATACATCTCGGACGAGTTCAAGGATTTCTGCAAGGCAGAAGGGATTCGTAGAGAGCTCATAGCTCCCCATAACCCACAGCAGAACGGGGTAGCTGAGCGGAAGAACAGAACGATTGTGGGTGCTGCACGGGCAATGTTGCATGATCAGGGCCTACCCCTTCACTTGTGGGCGGAAGCATGCAATACAGCAGTTTATGTGCAGAACCGTTGTCCTCATAGGATACTTGGCATGAGTACACCCGAGGAGGCTTATTCTGGTAAGAAGCCTGATCTTTCTCATTTGAGGATTTTTGGTGCTAATGTTTACATGCATGTGACGAAGGATGCCAGAAAGAAGTTGGAACCGACTGCAGAGGTTGGGATATTTGTGGGGTACACTGATACGCCCCACAACTATCGTGTGTATTTGCCAGATAGTGGTAAAACTGTTGTGCGACGGGATATAAAATTTCAGGAGGAGAAAGCCATGAAGTGTTCGCTTGAGAGGGAGCTACACTTGCATGCAGATGAGGAGCTATTAGTTCCTAAGGATGAGCTTCAGGACGTGGATCATCCACAGGACGAGGTTCATGGAGTGGAAGAGACCACTCATGCAGCGCCAACCATCAGAGGGCGAAAGCGCTTGACAGAAGCTGAGCGACTGGCTCAAGATGCAGAGAAAGTTGTAGGACCACCTACAGCCCAACGCAGGCAGAGACAGTCACCTGATCGGTACACTGGATACATGGCTCTTATGAGCAAGTGTGTTGTGACTGAGCCATCCTCTTTCGAGGAAGCTGTGGAGGATCCCGCATGGGTAGACGCCATGGTGGAAGAGTATGATTCTATTGTCAGAAACAGTGGATGGGAGATTGTTCCTAGACCGGAAGGGAAATCAGTGGTGGGTTCGAGATGGATCTACAAAGTTAAGCAGGCAGCTGACGGGAGTGTGGAGAAGTACAAGGCAAGATTTGTTGCCCGAGGCTTTTCACAGATTGAGGGGATCGATTATGAGGAGACCTTTGCACCTGTCGCAAGGTATTCTTCCATACGGACGATTCTTGCTCTCTCAGCACAGATGGGATGGCACATTCATCAGATGGATGCGAAGACTGCGTTCCTCAACGGAGTCATTGAGGAGGAGGTGTACATTGAGCAACCCGAAGGCTTTGAAGTCTTCAGCAGCGAGTCGCATGTGTGCAGGCTCAAGAGAGCGCTGTATGGGTTGAAGCAAGCACCACGTGCTTGGTACACACGGATAGACAGCTATTTCACAGGACTTGGATTCTCCAAGAGCGAGGCGGATCTGAACCTATACCAGATTGTGGTGGAGGGTAAGTTGCTTATCATTGTACTGTATGTTGATGATTTGATTCTAACGGGTGATGAGCTGTTGATACTGTCATGCAAGAAGGATCTTGCTACAGAGTTTGAGATGAAGGATTTGGGCCTCCTTCACTATTTCCTAGGATTGGAAATATGGCAGCACAGTGGTGGACTGTTTGTTTCTCAGGGCAAGTATGCTCGGGAGATACTGGAGAAGTTCAACATGCATGGCTGCAAGCCTGTTGATACTCCTCTTCCTGGAGGTTGGAGGAAGGAGGATGCCACTTCGGGAGAAGAAGTGGATGCCACTGTTTATCGACAGTTGGTGGGGTCGCTGATGTATTTGGTCAATACACGACCTGATATATGCTATGCAGTTAACCAGCTTTCACAAGCTATGGTTAAGCCTACCAAGCTCTTCTGGAAGGCAGGCAAGCATGTATTGCGCTACTTGAGAGGCACATCGGGATATGGTTTGTGGTACAGACAGGAGGATGAGGTGAAGCTATGTGGCTTCACGGATGCAGATTGGGCAGGGAGCCCAACAGACAGAAAGAGCACATCAGGAGGGGTCTTCAGTATCGGATCGACAGCAGTTTCTTGGTACAGCAGGAAGCAGAGATCTGTGGCACTCAGTTCAGCGGAGGCCGAGTATATGGCAGCAAGTTTGGCTGCATGCGAGGCTATATGGATGAGGAAGATCCTGGTTGGTTTGTTCGGTTCTCATTTGGATCCTACTGTGATTTACTGTGATAACAAGAGTTGCATTAAACTCTCGGCTAATCCTGTATTTCATGATAGATCTAAACATATTGACATCAGGTACCATCATATCAGAGATTGTGTGCAGCGGAGGATCATGTTACTTTCGTACATTCCAACGGAGGATCAGGATGCTGATATTCTGACGAAGGCTCTCACCAGGAGCAAATTCGAGTACCACCGAGGCAGGATAGGGGTTGCTGATAATCCATATCTTGTCGAGAGGGAGTGTTGAGATTGCAACAAGATGATGGAGCTTAGTGAAAAGAGTCGCCTTCACTAAGTGGGCCCGCAGGCTATTTTTGGCGCAAGTCTATTTTTAGACTATGTCTATTTTTAGACATATGGATCATGTCTATGTTTATGGATGATTGATCAAGTTGGGAAAAATAGATGGACTTCTATTTTTGATGAAAGTGTGAGTGATCACAGTGTGAGTGATCAAGTCTATTTTTAGACTGGCTGTCAAAAATAGAAAAGTCAAATATTGTTATCTCACAATAATATTTGGACTATAAACTTAATCTTATTCTCTTGGAGCACTTCAGTTTGAGCTACGGAAGTGGCACATGCAGCTGTCAGAAGGAAATTCATTTTTCTTATGAGTCAGTTGAGTTGTTGCATGCATGACTTCAGTTAGAACTCAAGTGAGTTGAGTTTAGTGGACTGGAGGTACAGTTGATGGAGTTGTGTTCAGTTTAACTTAGTTAAACTGGTTGTAGTTAGTCTAACTGCAGATAGACTAATGATGAGTTGTTAAACTAATTATTAACTCATAATACAACTAAATAATACATCAGTTAACTCAGTTGCATGTCAGTGCATGTTCAGTTCAACAGGGACAGGTGGTAGAGAATCAGATTGCTATCAGTTGTGACTATAGTTGTGCACCAGATCTTGCACAATCAAAGGATTGAGTATGCCAATGAGTTTGCTCACGTATTTGGCCCGCATTTTAGCCTTTGCTCACGTCCACAAAGAGTGAGTGACTATTTTGCAGGTGAAAATCGAGTTTGGGAAGCAATTCTCATCAGTTCTTGAGCAGGTATTGAGCAGTGGAGGCAGGCAAGCAGTGGAAGAGATTTGGAGATCAGATCTGAGCTGTATTGTGTGTAACAGAGGTGGAGATACTTGTGAGAAGTATTATGCTGTGTAATGTTACATGACTCAATCATTAATATACAGATAGTGTGGGGTTTTTAGCGAGATGCTTTCCCCGTGATACATACTGTGTTAATGTGTGAATGCTCTTGATGTTTTATTGTTATTGATGCTGCTATATTCTTGATCAACGTAGAGGAGCTTATGTATTGTGTATGTTTTCCGCATTAGTACATGATCAGGATAATCTCCATTGAATATGTGTTAAATTATTCAAAATTTCTACAACATATTTATGTCTGTGAGGGCCGTGTTGTGCAAGTAAAACTCAGCCATTTTGGCCCTATCTTCTAGTGCACTTTGATCACAAAGATCAATAAACTATCTGCAGTCCTGAAATGGCATGGTGCTCCTTTGTGTTAGTGTTTTAATATGAAATTGCAGCCATTGTTCTTTGAGGTAAAAAAACATAGGATTTAGCTGGCATCCTACACTGGATGGCCTCCAAGGAGAGGCTGGCCATACATGCTAGTTGGTTTTCCTTTTCCTGCAACTGTCCTCTCTGTTTTTCTTATCTTCTTCCTTTTGTTGTTCTTTCTCATCTCCATCAGTTTCTTCCTTTGTTTTAGCATCATCCTCCTTGTGTTCTGTTTCATCATGTTCCTCTGTATTAGTTTCTTCTTGTTTTGCCTCCTCCTTACTGACAGAAGGACTAACATCATAGGTGAGGGTTTTGATGTCACCCTCTACTGGTAAGTCTCTGAAGATTGACCATTTTATAGGGATCTTGAGGTTTTTGGGGGGCATCCTTAATGAGGATTCTGATCAACCCATGGTGAACTAACTGCTGGGAATTCCCTTTCTTTACTTTGCTGCTAGAGTCTATGAGTGATTGCATCAAAAAATAGGGTATGATGAGTCTTTGGTGAATTGGTGTTTCTACCCCAAATCTTAATTCTTCAAGCATTCTCAAATGGTTGCCATAACAATACTGTATCTATGGACTCTTGCATTCTCTTTTGACTTATCAAAGAATTTCCTTTTTGCCACCTTTTCACTTATAAACCAACTACCTCTTAACCTTTATAACTTTTGATCAAATGATGCATATGAGTGAGTGAGTAGGATACTTACCTATGGTCTTGATGCCATGTTGCAGTTGTCAAAGATCAGAGGTGCTGCTGATGGTCATTATTCTTCCTCCTCTACTGTTTGCTGATGGGTTATTAGCTTTTGCAGGTGTCTGTGAGTGAAGATCTGATGTTGTTGCTACTGCTACTGTGGAGCTCTTGGATCTGAGGCTGCTGCTGCTATGGAGCTCCTAAATTTGATGCTGCTGCTGCTGTGGAGCTCCTGCATTTGATGCTGTTGCTGCTGTGGAGATCCTGGATTTGATGTTGCTGCTGCTATGGAGCTCCTAGATTACCACTTGGCAATGTTTGGTGTCTCCCTTATAACTTCTTGATCATGTTGCTGGATGGTGCCATTGCCGGGGAGGTGTTTAAGTAGAATTAATTACTACTTTCTTCTATTTCTAGTCTCCAAACTTTCTTTTCTTCTACTTCTAGTCTTCAACTTTCTTCCATTAGTTTATTTCTGCAAAAGTAGTCTAGTTTCTTTCTTTTTTTTAGTTGTCATTATCTACTTTCCTTTCCATTCTGCAAGTACTTTCTAGCTTTAACAAAATCTTACAAAAACCAACCCAAAAAGATTTCCTTTCATGCCTCATAGGATTAGAGACAATTTAGGAAAACTCTTGTCAAATACCCCTACTGCATCCAACAGGAAACCTTCTCTCTTCTTTAGTGACGGTGAATTGGAAGACCCTTTAGGTGAAAAAGCTTACCTATTTGAGGAACCTACAGAAGAAGAAGAAGAGGAAGAACCCATTCCTATTGAACCAATGGCTAGAAACCAAAATGACAGGGGAGATAGAGAGAGAATTGAGAGTACCTTCCCCATCAGGGAAACAAATGGGGGCACTAAGATGAAGAATATAAGCCCCCTGCTCTACCTCATTTCCATGGCTTGACCACAGAGAAACCTGACACTTTCCTATTTAATTTTACTACCATATGCCGAACCTATGTCTATACAAATGATGAGCAAAAGTTAAAACTATTTCCATCTTCCCTCAAGGATGCAGCGTTGCGCTGGTTCATGGGTTTACCTGGAGATAGCATCACAACTTGGGCTCACATGCATCAAACTTTTAACAACAAATATAGGGACTACTATAGGTCAAAGGATACTAAAGAATAGATTTCCAGGATGACCATAGGCTAGGATGAATCCCTAGAAGACTATGAAGAAAGATTCCAGTTTAGTTACAAAAGGGCTAGGTGCATACTTGATCCTGAGTCACTAAAGCTGGTCTTGCTTAGAGGAGTAAGGGAAGATCTTCTGGATACCTTACATATGATAGCAAGAGGAGATGTCAACCAATTACCCTATTAGGACATTAAGACTACTTTTAGAAACCATTCTAGGTCAGCCAGGAAAAAGGGTAGGGGTAGTCAACCTATGGCCAATACATCATCCTCTAACTTATCCATCAAAGGTGAAATTGGAAATATAGCCTGTCACACGGGTGACCCTGGTTCGTTCCTCGACAATGGTGCCAAAAAGTGATGAGCCTAGGTATTGCAACAATAATGTTGCAACTCGCAGGGCTACCAGCTTTACTTATCAACCCGGGGTTCGTACAAACTTGGAGGTGACAGTGCTATATGCACAAGTAGAAGTGAAGATCCTGCCTGTTGTCATTGTGTTGATGCCTCGAAAATCGCTGCAACAACATCGGGGATAACCACCCGGTCCGGACCTTAGTACAACTCCTTTTTCATTTGGAATAGTGGCTCCGACTGGGGATAATGGGACCAGTTTCCCAAAAGTGGATAAACGGGATGAATGGATGATGTATAAACTGAGGTAGTGATGAACGAATAATTAAATCTATTGACAAAAATACAAAAAATTATGAACTATCCCGGGAATCTATTGATCTTTAAAGTGTAGCGTTTGATGGTCTGTGTCTAAAGACAGGCATATAGATGACTCCATCTAACAGACATAGATATTAATTCATTCAAGATTACTGTGCCTAAATAGTTAAGCAAAGCGATTAAAGCGATATTACCACACTCATCATTTATATTATCGACATATACATGATTAAAAGGAAAGCATATCATAAAACATCCAATAGTGGAAAGAATGTAGAATTGCTGTTAAAGCGCATGCATATAATCAATAATAGCAAGGATAATCAAATAACAATTCACATAACAGGAATGAATTCAGACATAGATAGAAATACCATATGAGCTGCTTTGACACTCCCGATATCAATCGCTACTTGTAATTCTTCCTTCAACGCAGAAACATTCTCAACAAAGACAATAGTGCACAATTGCATAAAAAGCCTCCTTGTTGAATTAAGAACAACTGGTCCAGTTTCATAAAAGAATATTGACTAAAGCACAATAGTGCAAACTTCAGTCTTTAAGTCTGGTACAAAACTTTACGACCCTTTCCAAAACAATGAAAGGGTCTATAAATACTAAATTAATCTAAATATCTAATAAAACAGAAATCCTATTTAATTGGCATCAATGAATCTTGATCCTATTTTTCTCAGTGATCTGGCAGTCGGCGACATGATTCATCAGGTAGGCTGCTTGCCTTTATAACTGAGTTGACTTATCGCAAGCATTGGCTCTACTTCAGGAGGTTTGTTGAGGCGAGAACTGAGCTGGGCGGCATAGGTGGCATCCTAAATATCGGGAATCATATACCCGATCACATCTGTTAGGCACTTAAGGGCGGCTCTCTGTGTATGCGGCTTTACCAGGAAGAGCCAATATGCTTCCATAGTTAAACTGTTAATCCCAGCGATTAATCTCCCCTTTTCCTCTAAATCAGGATAACATGATTGCTCCAATGTGTTTGTTGTTGTCAACTTTCCTGGTGTACATTGGGAAATCATATTTGATAAGTAGAGAGTGTTGTTAACTAGTTCAACCAGATTGCTGGAAGTTGATTTACATCTCGAAGCTGCCCTCTCTGCTTTCATCATCTGAGACTGCCATTCTGTGAAAAGTATATCTTTATGTGTTTCTAAGATTCTGGGCAAATTTGCTGCTCTTCCTTGTTCAGAGTCTTGCCAGTCAAGAAATGCAGTTATGATCTCTTCGGCTTGATCCAATTCATTTCTGGCCTTCTCTACCTGCTGATTTATGGATGTCGTTAATTCACATAGTGGCTCTGCCTGAGCGATTTGTTGACACAGAAGCCTAATTTGAGATATTAATGCAGTGTTTATTTGTAATGCTTCTACTCTGAATTCAGCCACTTGTGGAGCGCCCTTTATTATTTCGAGCTGTGATGACAATTGAGCGATTTGCTCATCCTTTGTTTTCATCATTTGCTCGTTTGCTGCCTTTAATTGTGCCAATGCCTCTGATAATTCCTGCTGTTTCTGGATCGCGCTTTGGTCGATCCTTTGCTTTTCTGCCTGCAATTGCTGAGTTAATTGATTGTTCACTTGCTGTTGTGTCAACAATTGCTGCTCTGCCTGCTCTGCCTTCCGCTTTGTTTCAGCCAATTCTGCCTGTAATGCGAAAATTTCTTGATCCTTGGTTTTCAGTAGAAGACTTACCTCCGATGCCTTATCGATTGTCGCTGCCGAATAGGCTCCCGCATACTGTGACAGTTTTGTCAGGTCATCGGAGGGGTCGAATTCCTCCTTCCAAACCACGCTGCCCATAATAGTTTGCTCTGGGAAAAGGGAAGGTTGATCAATCCTTCTTCTTTTCCTTTGTCGTTTAACCACTGCTTTATGCCTTGGGCTGTAGAAGACATCCAGGGGAGGAATATCTTCTACCTGGAGAATGATTTGGTTGGAGGGGTCTTTTGGTATTACCTCAACATCCTTAGAAATGGGTGGGCTGCTAGTTCCACTTAAAACCTGAGGTGAAGTGATGTCCTGTGTATCGTTTGTCTTGGAAGTGTCTGTATCCTTGGAACATTCCAACCCACTGATGATAGAGTCAAATTGCTTCCATTCCTGGAGAAATTTAGGGTCAATACGAGTATCTATATTGACATCAATGGTGGTTTGTTTTTGCTTTTCAGCTTGGGACTCCTTCCGCACTTCTTCCTGCTCTTTCTTCTGTTGCTCCTCTTGTTCCTTCTTTTGTCTTTCCTCCTGCTCTTTCATTTGTTGTTCATCTTTCTCTTTCCTCTATTTCTCCTCCTGTGCTCTCTTCTGCCTTTCTTCTTTTTCTTTTCTCTGCCTTTCCTCCTGTTCCTTCTTATGATCCTTTGTTATAACCAGAGGTTCCTTTGACTGTTGCCGACCAGGCTCGCTTGATGATGTCACCGGGGTTGTTGCTAGTAAATCTAGAGGTAGAGTTTGCAACCTCTGTTCTCTAAGTTTATTAAACTCAGTCAACCCTTCATCATTATATTTCATTCTAGCGAATTCTCTAGCCTGACCTATTGATTCGGCTGAAACGAACGGGTCGTCAAACATATCTTCTTTATGCTCAAATTTTGTCAATTTGGCCTGTTCTAGTGCATTATAGGCAACTTTCTTTGGATAAAATGGCCTATTTGGGATAGTCGCCAGAGTTAAGGATTGAATTTTTTTGGCTTCCTTTTCAGCATGTTTGAGATCGTGCAGAGTATAGACACCACACCTCAAGGGAAAAGAGGGCCAGCCCCTCTTCTTTTCTTTCTTGAGAGTTTGTGTAACACTCTCAGCCGTAATCTGATAAGCGATTTCTCTTGCTAGCAGTTTATCTGGTATGTACAAAGGGAGAACATGTGGTTTGGATTGGCTACCGAAAACTCTAACATAAGTGAATTTTTCCTCTCCAAACCAACTCCCTACCGCTGTTAAATCAAACGAAGCTTGATAGGAAATCTTGGGAATGGGTTTATCAAAAATAGAATAATAAATAGGCACCATAAAGCCATTGCAGATTTGGTACAGATGGTGCTTGTAAGAGGACTTCCATAATTTCTGATGGTATATGTGGATAGCTGTGGGATCTTGTGGCGTCCACCTCCAGCCGAGCACGGGAAATTCAGAATTGAAACATAATGTATCTAAAATATATGCACTGTAATAGAATGGGAGAATTTTCCTTTTAGAGACGACAGTCTGATTTCTAAAATCAAGAACAGCTATGGCTAGTTTATCTGAGAGAATAGTGGCCCAATCCATTATTTGACTGTTCACTGCAGCTTCCATTAAAGGAACCATCTCTATGGTGAAATTAGAGGAGTCATGCAATCCCCACAATCTACACATCATTATTCCAGCGTAGCAATAAGGAGAAGCCAGGGAATCAACTGAGTACTTACCGGAAGATTCGTGTTTGTGCTTGGCCGGATTTTGTCTCCAATCCCGGATGGGTTTGGATTCAACTTCATTTTCATTTGCGAATTTCTCCAGGAACGCCTTATTGTATATCTTCTCTGGCTTAGGCAAATGGTACATTTGCCTCAAGTCCTCAGCTTTGAACGACCCGAAAATTCTTCCGTCTCTGGTGCTGAAGGTTCTATCCAAGATTGGGATTTCTTCAATCGCCCACCGCACTACGTCTGTGTATGGGAGAATTTTCTCCCTGGCTGCTATCCTGTGAAGGAAGGAGTCATCTAAATCCTTAAGAGTGCACTCAGATTTCCGAGTGGAATCAACAATGGCTTCTACTATTGTCACCGTAGGTTCTTCAATTTCGATTAAGTTGTAGGTACCCTGCCAAGTAGTTCTGCTGAGACCTGAACTTGTTGTATCCGAAATTAATCCTTTCTTCTTGTTAGTGAGAACCTGTCCTGCAGCTGGCGTAGTGGAAGCGCCTGTGGTCTTCTTGGATTTCTTCCCCATTTTGCTTGAGCTTTCTTCTTTGGATGAATTTTGCACAGAGGCGCAAATATACGTAATACAGAGAAATAACAATGAAAACTTGCAAGTGATGAGAAATATTGACAGATACGTAATAAGGGATTAGCTTTAAAATGGGCGCAGACACAATCCATTGGAGCATTTTAGGACTTACGATCACATTAAATGGCCGTTTAAAACCTGCCAATCTTAAATGCCCATTATATCATTAATTGGCCGAATGATTCATTTAAGCGTGCTGTGGGCATTTTGGCGGTTGTGCGCGGGCGAATTGTTGTTGGACGGATCAAGCCTTTAATATGAAACAAATCATGATATCCCTTCATTTAACGGCTTTTTCGAAAACTATGCTTTATTGCAATCGGTCATCGGGGCAATCTTAAACCTTTTGTATTGACACTATTCAAAACCTCCGATCGCCGATAGCGATATCGTATCACGTCGGGAGAATGAGGATTATATATAATATTGACAGCCTGCCGCCGATTTGCCGATTGCGATATCGCATCGCATCGGGGTATTGGCATCACATAAGATATGTATTATATATCGCCGATCACCGATCGCCGATTGCGCATCGCATCGGGGTATTGGCATGGGGGCGCTTTAAAATGTGCATGAAGTATTGCCGATAGCCGATAGCGATATCGCATCGGCGGAGACTAATGTGCCACTTACTTATGTTCCCTTATGTCATTGCGATATGAGATCTTGCGATCTCTTATCGCAATGAAAAAGGATTGTTTTATTTGATCACATGGGTTTTTCAAAAGGTTTTTATATAATGTATTCATTTGGTTTTCGGACCATTTTGAAAGATACAATGTTGATACCAATTAAACTCTAAGGGACCCATTTCATATGATAATTTTGGGAATAAAAATGTTATGAAATGGGGGGTTGTTGTGGAGCACAACACATTGTTAATAGAGTTAGAAGAAGCTTTAATTCTTTGATGGAAGGAGAGCAAACCTTATTCTAAGAGAGAGCTACTTCTACTGCAGTAATGAAGAAAACAACATGAAATGCTAAACTTGCACCATAACCTAACTTAATCAATCAAACAGCTATGCTAAGCAGAATTGATAATTTAACATTAACCTAATGCTAATTATCTATGTTGCAGAAGTAAAAACATTAAAACTAGACTAAGGGGTAACAAAGAAACTTAGGCTAAATAGGGTTTCAAGCGGAAAAAGCGATTAGAGGTTGAAATCAGTGAAAGGAGGATGTGAGGGAGCAACAATGCATAAGAACCGTTGGATCAGTCGGGTGAAAGGTAATGAACGACAAAGATTTGATCGCAGGAGGTTACGTAGGTAGATGGGTGAACAAGGTTACTAAAGGGATGGATGGTTAAGATCTTATCGCGAAGGGTTAAGTGGATGGATGGATGAACAAGGAAGCAAAGGAGATGAATGGTCGAGATTTAATCGCGCGGGTGATGTAATGCCCCACTTAAATCTTATCCTACAAATTTTGTTAATGTTTACATTATCTGAAAATATTGAGAAATATTGGTCTAATATAAAATTCATGATTTCCATTATTCAAATTCCCCACTTACCTTCTCAAATTGAATATTAGGTAGGATATGGTCTCCTTCCATTATTTCAAAATATATGTATTCATTTCACATTACCCAATGTACCCTCACATTTACTAAGGAGAAGACATGGTCCTCTCCATGTAATTACATCTCACATTCCCCAATGTACCCTCACATTTACTTGGGAGAAGACATAGTCCTCTCCATCTTATTATCAATATATATATTCATTTCACATTCCCCAATGTACCTTCACATTTACTGAGGAGAAGACATGGTCCTCTCCATGTAATTACATCTCACATTCCCCAATTTACCCTCACATTTACTTGGGAGAAGACATAGTCCTCTCCATTTAATTATCAATATATATATATTCACCTCACATTCCCAAATGTACTTTTCAGATTTACTTGGGAGAAGACATGATCATTTCCCATTAAATTCTCAATTTTATATTCATGTCACATTTCCAAATGTACCCCTAGCTTACTTGGGAGAAGAGAAGTCAATTGTAAGGATGGATGAGAAATTAATGACATTAATGAGAGGTGGTTGAGATGGAGAAGGGAAGGAGGGTATAAAAAGGGAAGGGGGAAGGAAGAAAGGGGGGTTGGGGTTTTGCTTATGATTGTGGGGGTTGGTTGTGATTGTTTGGACTTGTTATGATTTTGGGAGACTTTGGAAACCTATGGAGGTTTCTTGGGTTTGAGAGGAGGAAAGTATTGTTATCTGGTTTTGCACATTCTTCTTGAGGACACACTATATCTGGTTGGACTTGGGCACGGAGGGCTAGGGAACCTGTGGAGGTTTCCTGGGCTAGGAATTTATTTCCTAGTTGGTTGGGAGGTAAATCCGGTTGGGTCGGTGATAAGGAGCGTTCAGCTGGAGCTATAAGACAAAGGTATCATCATCAACCACCGGAACAGGTATTTTTCCATGGACTACTCTTGTTAAGTTGATATCAATGGAATGCTCACCTTAATTTATGTTGCTTATGATAAAATGATAAGATTTTAAATGTTTAAAGCTATGTAAGAAGGTCAGTAAGCTCATTTTATTACTTTTAAATCAGCAGGAAAATAGATCTGTTAGTGTATAATAGATTGAGGCTCTAATAATAGGAATCAGGCCCTTACAGGTGAGGTCAAGAGATGGACAAGCGAGGCTAACAGGAGCAATGAATGGTTAAGATCTTATCGCGTGGGTGAAGTCAAGAGATGGATGACAAATATTAGATCGCGGGCAGAAGAAACATGTGGAAATGGTGGAGCGGGTTTAGAGGGCGGTAAGTTGTATTTTGCGTGCACTCAAAGCTGTAAGCCGTTTTCTAAAATTTCACGTGATTAGCCTAACTGGGTGACACGTAGCACAGAGAAACCACTTTTCTTGCGTGCTCTTTGGAAAATAACGGTCGGACAGAAATCCACGCGATATCGCTCGATAGCCGTCGGATCTGGAGAGGCAGATCAACGATGGAGATCAGCCAAGCTAGTTGGCGATCAGGTGAAGCAACAGTCGCCAGATCAGACAAGGCAGATCGACAGTGGGGGTTTAAAGTTCATAAAGTAAATGGTGGACTCCACATGAGGTAGCATTTGAAGAAAATAGTGAATCGGACGATGATTGTGAAGGTTTGTTGGTGATCAGACGACGATGAAGCGATGTAGGGGGAATGTGTTGGAGGTGGTTTCAAAGGAAAATGGCAGAGAAAACTAGTGCGGATAAACAGCTAAATGTGTTTAAATAGCGAACCCCATAGCCCATGCAAGAACCAGAGACTATGTTTTTGGGGTTGCTGGAGGGTCTCTGCCTCAAGTCATGGTCTCCGAGGGAGGAGATGAGGCTGAGACACCTGCGCACAACTTGATAGTAATTCTTTCCTCTAATTAACCTATGAATTAAAAACACAAATGAGAGTAAACTAAAGAAAATGCAACTACTGAAACAGATGAACAGAAACAGGAAGCTATTCAAATAAATGAACAGAACCAGAAAGCTGCTTATGAAAATGAATGAGAACCAGAAAAATTCTTGAGCAAATGCACAGAAAACCATGAAACTACTTAAGCAAATAAACATAATAGAACTCTATGCTAGCATAATAGTACAGTAAAGAGGAGCTATGGCTGCTTGGGTCAGGCCCTAACCCAAGAGCTTTAGCCCTCGGAGTTTAACTCAAAACTAGCTTAAACAGAACTCATCTTTATTATAGAAACCATGGATTATAGAGCAAATTCACAAGTCTTTGCAGTTCAGAAATAAACAGAGTTTTACAAATGAAGTCTGAATCCTAATGAGGTCCTAAGCCTCTCTATTTATACATTTTAAGTCTCTAACAACTTCCTTCCAAATTAGGGTGATTTGGCTCCCAACTCAAAATAAATTGTTTTCTGTCCTTTTCACTTGCTTGGCTGTCTTTTAGTTCTCATGATGTGGCTATGTGCACTCTGAGCTGATGGTGGAATATTTGAATGGAGGGGTAGTAAATGAGGAGGATTTACCTCCTATAGTTACTCTCCCTTGTCCCATTCGAGTCTTTTCCAAGGTCTTTTCCATAGTTCTTTGCTTTTATCCTTTATACCTGCATTTTTCCTTGCTTTTACCCCTTTATTCCTGCATTACATGCACATTAGACCACAAAGCCAAATATCCAACTCTAACTCATTTTATAAACAAAATATAATCAAAAGTATGCAATAAGTTGTGAGAATAGTTGGTTTGACTAAGCTAGGAGGTGAATTAAGGCCAATTAAGGCCCATATAATTGCTCAATGATGAGGCTCATCACTTGTCAAAAGAATAAAGAAAATATTTTTTATTATTGTAATAATGGCTTATTGAAGCATGGGTTTCATGCTTGGGTCATCATTATACTAGTCAAAGTCTTGATTGTGGAATCCTAGGATTAATATTGAGTTTATAGAGTCATTTTACATTCAAATAGACCCTTCTTGGACTTTTGAATCATGTAAAAATGTTAAGTATTTAGTCAAATATGATTTATGTATCCATCACATCAAGTCAGCCTAAAAGAGATCAAGTTAGCCTAAGGACACTTATTCGACCTCACATGGAGCCTATAAATACATGCTAGTCAAAGTCAATTGGAGCATCATCACTCAAGCTAGTTCGATATCTCAAGAGTAGTTGGGAAGTGCGAAGTTTGAAGCTGGGAAGCCAAAGGAACTGCGAGTTTGGGGAAGTCTAAGGAGAAGAAGAAAGTCTAACTTTTGGTGACTCTTTCTCTCTGTTTCGTGCCCTAGATTGGGAGATCAAAGTCTTCCAAGTTTCACTGATGCTGAAAGTTGCTACCTAGTCAAAGTTGTTGGAAAGAGGTCGAATATCTACGAGGTTGACTTGGTGTGGAGGGAAGGTCTGGTCTTTGTCTAGGGTGAAGAGTCTCAAAGAATACTATTGAGAGGAAGATTTTTCTTGATTGGGTTTTCCCCTCAAGGGGGGTTTTTCCCTAGCATAGTGCCTACATCTTATGTCTCTTGTTTTGTGATATTCATACACATATAATATGGTAATTTCTTGAGGAAATATAAGATAATAAAGAAGTAAAAGAAGGAAACACACTCACAAGTAATTATCAAGAAAGGAGAATCAAAACCTATTATAAGTTCTTTGATTTTCGAACATGGAATCAAAGCTAAGGCCAGGAAGAGTTGAAGATCACTTTGTTGGCATGGATTATCCCTCTATGATGAAATACATAAGAATGGGTATGAACACTGCTAGAAGCTGGATCAAGAAGGTCATCTATCACTTGTTCAACAAGGTCAAAAGTCAAGGATTCTTAGATGCTCTTACAAGATCTCTTAATGATGACAATGCATGGATCATTAGTAGTGGAGCATTGAGACACATGACGGGAGAAAGTAAACAAATTCATACACTATCAAAGGAGCCATCTTCTCATGCAGTGGAATTGGGGGAAAAGAAAAGCTATGCTGTTAGATGCCTGGGATCAACATTGTTGAAGCTAGATAATGGATCGAAGCTGCACCTCAACAACATTCTATATGTTCCAGGTTTGAAAAAGAATTTTCTTTCTATTTATTTCTTAGAGGATAAAGGGGAAATAATTTCTTATGTTGATAGAAAAGTATTGGTTTGGGGAAAAGAATCTAGCATTGATAAAGCTAGGGTTATTAGAGTTCGTGAAAGTAGTCTTTGTAGAGTCATTACACCACCTCCTCAAGATTTGGTTCATATGGAAATAACTCACATTGAGTTGTGGCATAAGAGGTATGGTCATCTACATTATAAGGTCATCCCTACTCTTAGTCAACTGGTTCATGGTATTCCTAATATGAAGTTAGATCATGAAGGTGTGTGCAAGGGATGATCTTTGGGAAAAAATACAAGAAATCCATTTCATAATAGTGAAACTAGGTCTAAAGAGATATTAGACCTCATCCATTCTGATGTGTGTGGACCCATTTTTGACAAATCACTTGGAGGTCATCTCTACTATACGACATTCATTGATGACGATTCTAGAAAGACATGGCTCTACCCCCTCAAAACAAAAGATGAAGTATTTGATAAGTTCAAGGAGTTTAGGGTTGAAGTGGAAACCTTAACCGAAAGAAAGATAAAAACTCTGAGGTCTGACAATGGTCGGGAATACACTTCTAAGGAATTGATTGCATATTGTGAGGAAGCAGGTATTAAGAGGGATCTCATTGTTCCCTATTATCCCAAACAACATGGATTGGCCAAAAGAAAGAATAGGTCAATTGAAGAAGGCATTTGAAATATGGTCCTTGATCAAGACCTACCAAAGTTCTTATGGCGAGAAGCAGTGATGTCAGCCATATACATTCAAAATAGAAGTCCTCATAAGAGTCCTGATAATACAACATCCGAAGAAGTATTCACAGGAAAAAATTCGAGTGTGGATCACCTACGAATCTTTGGAAGTCCAACATACATCCATGTTCTAAAAGACAAGCATAATAAGTTGGAATCTACAAGTATCAAAGGAATATTCATTGGATATAGTCTGTCTTCAAAATCATATAGAATCTACATCAAGGAAGGAAGATATATTGAAGTAAGCAGGGATGTCATATTTGATGAAAATCAAGCATAAAAGAGATCAAAGGATATTCCTATTGATTCTGATGATGAAGAAGTTCCCATATTTGAAGAAGAAGAATTTCATCATGAAAACTCTACTACAAATCGCAAAGAAGAAGGACCAAGTGAGCCTAGAGTCTGTTGGTGGTCATCCCAACCACAAGGAAAAGGCCAAATTGCTTGAAAGCAACATTGGAAGACGCTGAAGGTCATGAAGCCACAAAAGGAAGCTTCAGGTAACGAAAGAGATCAAAGAGATATTCTAGTTATGCTGCATATATGACGAAATTGATTGAAGCCGAACCATCTACATTTAAGGAAGATGCACATCAAGAGGTTTGGAAGAAAGAAATGTAGGAAGAATATCAATCCATTGTGAATAATGGGGTTTGGGAAACTGTTCCTATACTTATTGACAAATCGGTTGTCACATATAAATGGATCTATAAGATCAAACATGTAGTTGATGGAGGTATAAACAAGTATAAAACAATATTTGTTGTAAGGGGTTTCTCTCAAAAGGAAGGCATTGATTATGAAGAAACCTTTGCACCTAAAGAGAGGTACACTACCATTAGATCATTGGTTTCATTGGTTGCTACAATGGGGTGGAATATCCATCAAATGGATGTGAAGACCACATTTATAAATGGGACCATTGATGAGGAAGTGTACATCAAACAACCCGAAGGCTTTGAAGTTAATAGTAGGGATTCTCATGTTTGCAGACTTAAGAAGGCCCTATATGGTTTGAAGCAAGAACCTAGGGCATGGTATGCAAGGATGGATGCATATCTACTTAGAATTGGGTTCGTGAAGAGTTCTGTTGATCCAAATCTCTACATCAAGGTCATGAATGATGAGCCCATCATTATTCTACTATATGTGGATGATCTATTCATCACAGGTGTGGAGCGAAGAATTCAAGAATGCAAGAAGATGTTGGCAGCTGAATTTGAAATGAAGGATCTAGGACTAATGGACTATTACCTAGGTCTAGAAGTATGGATGAGACATGGGCAGATATATTTGGGGCAAGTAAAGTACATCATCAAGTTGTTGCATAAATTTGGGATGATGGATTCCAAGCTGATGACTACTCCTATGATCACCAATCTCAAGAAGTTGAGGGAATCCGACTATAGTCTCGTGGATCCTACCTCCTATCGACAGTTAGTGGGTTCCCTAATGTATCTGGTAAATACTAGGCCAGATATATGTTTTGCAGTAAACATTCTTAGTCAATTTTAGTTGGAGCCACGTCATGATCACTAGATAGCTGCTAAACACATACTGAGGTATCTTCGTGGCACTATATATCACCGCATAAAGTATGATAGTAAGGAAGTCAAGCTAATTGGCTTTACAGACTTTGATTAGGGTGGTAGTGAGACTAATGGAAGGAGCACTGTCGGAGGATTTTTTAGTCTGGGAGCTACTATGATCTCATGGATAAGTAGGAAACAATATCCCATTGCATTAAGTAGTGTTGAGGCTAAATATGTGGCTGCATTTAAAGTAGGAAAGGAGGTTGTTTAATTAAGGAATCTTCTGACAAATTTGTTTAAGAAGTCTCTAGGTCCTACTGTGATTAATTGTGATAATCAAAGCTGTATCAAGATATCTGGAGATCCCGTGTTTCATTCGAGAATGAAGCATATCAATAATAAGTTCCACTCTATTAGGAACTTGGTGCAGGACGAGATCGTGAAGTTGGAGTATGTATCGACAGATGAACATGTAGTAGACATACTAACGAAGGCTCTTCTCAATAAGAAGTTTGAGTATTTGAGAAACCTGCTGGGTTTGGTAGAAATTGCTGATTGTATTGATGATAAGTAAACGAAAGAGATTTGTTGAGGCTTTGTGAGTGAAGCATTGCCTGGGAGGACATCTAGTCGACACTTTGTGTTGATGTCTAAGTCCCAATGTAGGGAAGGGTGGTGTGGGTCATAGAGCTCTGACCATGGATACGCACCTAGGTCCCTGGGTTGGTGGTTAACAAGTAAGCCTGGTGGTACCTAGAGGGGTTGAAACTTGAGTCCACCTTATTCCCACTTGGATAGATTTCCCAGGTCAGGAATCTAGTCTATGGCATTATGGTGCCTAAATTTTTGCGAGACCAATGGATACATTTCCCTCATCAGGAATCTAGTCCATGGCATTACGGTGCCTAAAGTTATTCATTGTTCATATAGTTTGAGATCTTATATTGTATTTATATATGATGAATACCTCCCTAGTTAAGAGAGAGTGTTGGGAATTGTAACTAGTTTCGGTCTTCATTTAATGTATTTGAGTCATCATGAAATGTACTTGTCAAAAGAATAAAGAAAATAATTCTTATTATTGTAACAATGACTTATTAAAGCACGAGTTTCATGCTTGGGTCATCATTATATTAGTTAAAGTCCATTATGGACTCATAGGATTAACATTGAGTTTACGGAGTCATTGTAAATTCAAACACTACAAGAAAAAAGGTCATTGGTGAGGGTCATGCATGTGACAGACCTTTAAGGTCCATCACCAATGTCGCATACGGTGACGGTATTTAAAAAAGTGTTGTTGTAAGTGTATATAGTGATGGTACTTTAAGGTTTGTCACCAAAGCCATTTTCAATCACACTTTTGGTGAGGGTTGTTAAAGGCCCGTCACTAATTCTCTCTTTGGTGACACTTTTGGTGAGGGTCGTTAAAGGCCCATCACTAATTCTCTCTTTGGTGACACTTCTAGTGACGATCTTTTATTGACCGTCACTAATGATATTTTTGGTTACTTTTGGTGACGGTCAATAAATGTTCGTCATCATTGATCATTCCAATGAGTTTTTGATGACATTTCATGCCTATGACGGACCTTTAAGGTCCATCACCAATGTCGCATATGGTGACGGTCTTTAAAAAATCATTGTTGTAAGTGTATATAGTGATGGTCCTTTAAGGTTTGTCACCAAAGCCATTTTCAATGACACTTTTGGTGAGGGTCATTAATGGTCCGTCACTAATTCTCTCTTTGGTGACACTTTTGGTGAGGGTCGTTAAAGGCCCATCACTAATTCTCTCTTTGGTGACACTTCTAGTGATGATCTTTTATCGACCTGTTAGAAAATTATATATTACAGAGCAATGGAACACATAAAATATTGCAGAAATATAAACACAGAAAACGCACAAAACAAGAGAGACACAGATATACGTGGTTCACCCAGTTTGGGCTACGTCCACCCCGAACAGCCAGTCCTTCCTTTCTATTATCCAGAAAAATGAAGAGATACAACCTACAGCAAAACCGCTGTAATATCCTCTGTTTTCTCTCACAGTCTCACCTCTATGTTTCTCGCTCACCGAATACACATCTATCTCACAGCCTCAAATACAATGCCCTCATATAAAGAGAGGGGTTGCCTTCTAGGGCAAAAAACCCTAAACTAAACATAAGTTCTACCGTCAGATCATCCGCCTAATGAACGGCCCAGATTGACTAGAAATTACTATACTTTTACAAGGCAATTTTACAGCTGTTTTTAGCTTCGGGGGCGCTGCCCCCGAAACCCCCGCCAGGGGGGGGCTGACCCCCCACAGCAGCGATTATTTTACGGGCGGCGTTGCCGCCCCATTTTTAACTGGGGTCCAATATGCCGGTACTATAGAAGATAATCAGGCTCCACACCCAACAATCTCCCACTTGGAGACTGATTGTAGCAACTCCACCGCTGCTCCATTTGCTGGACAATGACTCCTCTTTGGACCTGGCTGTTTCTCATCTTCATCGTCATCCTTGAAGACCAACTGAAACTGAGCATATTCTCAGTTTCTCCCTGGTTACAACTTTTGTTAGCATATCTGCAGGGTTCTGGCTAGTGTGTATCTTTTCCAGCTTCAACTCTCCATCTTCCAACCCTGATCGTATGCAATGGTACTTGAGCTGTATGTGTTTTGTCCTGGAATGAAATGCTGAGTTCTTTGCAAGATGAATGGCACTTTGACTATCACTGTATAACGTGCCCATATCATGCTCCTTACCCAATTCACCCATAAACCTTTGTAACCAAATCATTTCTTTACTAGCCTCTGTAGCAGCAACATACTCTGCTTCTGTTGTTGAAAGTGCAACAACACTTTGGATTTTTGAAACCCAACTGACAGCTGTTCCTCCGACAGTAAATACATATCCTGTAGTGCTCCTCCTATTATCTCTGTCACCTGCCATATCTGCATCAACATATCCTTGTAGGGATATGTTTGAACCACCAAAGCATAATGCCTGATTTGTGGTACCTCTCAAATATCTGAGAATCCATTTCACTGCCATCCAATGTTCCTTTCCTGGATTGTTCATGTACTTGCTTACAACTCCCACTGCATGTGCAATATCAGGCCTTGTGCAGACCATTGCATACATTAAACTTCCAACTGCTGATGCATATGGAACTTTAGACATATAATCCATGTCTTCTTGGGTCTTTGGGCACATTTCTTTGCTAAGTTTGAAATGGCTAGCAAAAGGTGTACTAACTGGTTTTGCATTTTGCATGTTAAATGTTTTCAACACCTTTTGTATGTACTCATTCTGAGACAATGTTAATTTTCTATTTTTCCTGTCTCTAGTTATTCTCATACCAAGGATTTGTTTTGCAGCACCCAAATCCTTCATTGCAAATGAATTTGCCAATTTTCTTTTGAGCACATTTATTTCCTGCATGTTAGATCCTGCAACAAGCATGTCATCTACATACAATAACAATATAATATAGCTGCCATCATTTTGCTTTTTCAGATAAACACAATGATCAGAGTGACATCTAGTATAACCTTGTTCAGACATAAACTTGTCAAATTTTAGATACCACTGCCTTGGAGCCTATTTTAAGCCATACAAGCTCTTCTTCAACCTGCACACTAGTTTCTCCTTCCCTTTCACCTCATATCCTTGTGGCTGCTGCATATATATCTCTTCCTCCAAATCCCCATGGAGAAAGGCTGTCTTTACATCTAACTGCTTAAGATGCAAATCTTCAGCTGCTACAAGACTTAAAATAGTTCTGATTGAAGTCATTTTAACAACAGGAGAAAATATTTCATCAAAATCAATACCTTTCTTCTGTGCAAACCCCTTCACTACAAGTCTAGCTTTATACCTCTGTTTTCCTCCATCTTCTTCCTTCAGCCTGTAAACCCATTTATTCTTCAATGTAGTTTTTCCTACAGGCAACCTGACTAAATCCCAAGTCTGGTTATGCATTAAGGAGTCCATCTCTTCGTCCATGGCTACCTCCCACTTCTTCCTGCTTTCAACCTGCATTGCTTCTTCATAACATTCGGGTTCACCGGAATCAGTCAACAATAAATAATATAATGAAGGAGAGTATCGTTCAGGGGGTCTACCTATCCTGGTAGATCTTCTAACACCACTTTCAGGTGTTTGGGGTGCCTGTTGCTGTTGTTGTGGTTGTTGATTATTATTATTTTCAGGCACCTTTACTTTTTCAGTGATTTCATCAAGGACTGCGTATTCCTTGTTTTCCTTTTCCTGTTTCTTTTCCTGCAACTGATTCTTATACAAGACCTTTTCATTGAATATTACATCTCTGCTCCTAATGATTTTGTGATTTTCGTAATCATATAAGCGATAACCAAAATCATTAACACCATATCCAATAAAGGTACATTTCTTTGACTTTGCCTCAAGCTTTGTTCTATTTTCTTTATCAATATGGACAAAGGCCTCACAACCAAAAGGCTTTAAAATAGAGTAGTTTACCTTTTTACCTGTCCATGCTTCCTCTGGAACACCACCATCCAAGGAACTTGAAGGCCCTCTGTTTATTAGATAAACAACATTATCTACAACATCTGCCCAAAACTGTAAAGGCAATCCTGCATGCAATCTCATGCACCTTGCACGCTCCATGATTGTTCTGTTCATCCTTTCTGACACACCATTTTCTTGTGGTGTTCTTGGAACTATCTTCTCTCTGCGAATTCCATGCTCTGAACAATACCTATCAAACTCTTTGCTGCAATATTCACCTCCATTGTCTGATCTAAGACACTTCAATTTCTTTCCTGTCTCAATCTCAACCAAAGCTTTCCATTTCTTGAAAGTATCAAATACATCAGATTTATTCTTAATACAATAAATCCAAGTTTTTCTAGTTGCATCATCAATAAAAGTAACATAATAACGAGAGCCACCGAGAGATGATACCTGAGCAGGTCCCCATACGTCTGTATGCACAAGCTCTAATTTTTCGTTCTTCTTTTCTTTCCCAACTTTGAGAAATCTGACTCTCTTCTGTTTTCCATAAATGCAGTTCTCACAGAAGTCCAAATCAACATTCTTCAAACCCGGCAACAAATTCCTTGAGTGAAGAATCTTCATCCCCTTTTCACTCATGTGTCCGAGCCTATGATGCCATAATGCTGCATCTGCTCCTCTGGAAGTTAAAGCATTAACAGAGTTAGAAATACCATTGCATAAATACAATGTACCAACCTTTTCGCCTTTTGCTATTACCAGGGCTCCTTTAGTGACCTTCCAAGCTTTATCTGTGAAAGTTGTCACACAACCTTCACCGCTTAACTGCCCTGTTGAAATCAGATTTTTCTTTAGATCTGGAACATGCCTTACATCCTTTAATAGCCATTGGTTTCCATTCTGCTGTTTTACAAGAACCTTACCCATTCCAATGATTTTACAAGGTTTATCATCACCTAGACGAACTTGTCCAAAATCTCCTTGAACATAGTCATGAAAGTATTTCTTATCAGGTGTGGCATGGAATGAAGCCCCTGAATCTACCACCCAGGAATCAGTAATATTTTCGAAAGAAAGAATCAAAGCATCTTGTAACACCTCACCTGTCACATTTTCTTCATGATTGTTTTCTTGCTGTGCATCTCCTTCTTTTCCCTTCCGAGATCTACAGTCTTTCTTTAGGTGTCCTTTCTTTCCACATTTCCAGCACACTATCCCTGATCTGGACTTGGATCTGCCTTTCCTTGATTTACTGCGATATCCTGAGCTCTTTCCTCTTTCCATTTTTCTTCCTCTAGACTCTGCACTCAAAGCATTTCCCGATGTCTCACCGGAGCTTTTCCGTCGCATTTCCTCGCTAAGGATAGCAACGACAACATCATCAAACTTTAAAGTACTAGATCCAGAAACGGAGTTACTAATGGTCATTACCAAACCATTCCAACTTTCTGGTAATGAGCACAAGAATAACAGAGCTCTAACTTCATCATCAAAGTTTACCCCTACAGAACTTAACTGACTTGTAACTGTATTAAAATCATTTAAATGGTTTGCAACAGATCCACCTTCCGACATATTCATATTAAATAACCGTTTCATAAGAAATACCTTGTTTGAGGCCGAGGGTTTTTCATATAGTTTCGACAACGTCTGCATGAAACCCTCTGTCGTGGTTTCCTTCGAAATGTTGAAGGCGACTGACGTAGCAAGGCACAACCGTATTGTTCTGAGTGCCTTTCTATCGAGAAGGTTCCATTCTTCGTCTTTCATACCCGTCGGCATCTTTGTTTTTCCGCCCAATGGTAGGTATAGATCTTTCTGATACAGATAATCTTCCATCTGCATCTTCGACAGCGAGAAGTTTTGGCCATTAAATTTCTCGACCCTAAACTTACCATCTTCCGCCATTGCTCCCACTCGAACCAGGAACCCTTCTTTCCTGCGAGTTTATCAGCTAAATAGACCTTCGGCTCTGATACCAGTTGTTAGAAAATTATATATTACGGAGCAATGGAACACATAAAATATTGCAGAAATATAAACACAGAAAACACACAAAACAAGAGAGACACAGATATACGTGGTTCACCCAGTTTGGGCTACGTCCACCCCGAACAGCCAGTCCTTCCTTTCTATTATCCAGCAAAATGAAGAGATACAACCTACAGCAAAACCGCTATAATATCCTCTGTTTTCTCTCACAGTCTCACCTCTATGTTTCTCGCTCACCGAATACACATCTATCTCACAGCCTCAAATACAATGCCCTCATATAAAGAGAGGGGTTGCCTTCTAGGGCAAAAAACCCTAAACTAAACATAAGTTCTACCGTCAGATCATCCGCCTAATGAACGGCTCAGATTGACTAGAAATTACTATACTTTTACAAGGCAATTTTACAGCTGTTTTTAGCTTCGGGGGCGCTGCCCCCGAAACCCCCCGCCCCACGGCAGCGATTATTTTACGGGCGGCGTTGCCGCCCCATTTTGAACTGGGGTCCAATATGCTGGTACTATAGAAGATAATCAGGCTCCACACCCAACACGACCCTCACCAATGCTCTTTTTGGTTACTTTTGGTGACAGTCAAAAAATTTTCGTCATCATTGATCATTCCAATGAGTTTTTGATGATGCTATGTACTTGTTACTATATTTTTTCACAAAATATAACGATTTAAGATCATTGTTGTGGAGTTTTTTTCATTATGTGTCCAACGTCATAGTAGTTATAATAGTCAGTCAATTTGTTAAGAAGTAATTAGTGTGTATCATTTCCCTCAAGTCATAAGAATATAGTCTTCCTATGAGTCAACACATGATTCATCTCTATTAGGTTTATTATCTAGCATATTTTCTTTAAATAAAATTCCACTAGTGTGTGTAGGAACTATATTATTTAATACATAATCAAGCTCTATCAATTCTATTAATGAGAGAGACCTAACACTCCTCAGCACTCATGGAACACCTTAACATGCTTTGGAATAGTGTAGGTTTTAACCCCATACAGAAATTACCTACATACGAATTCTAAAACATAGAAAATTAACAATGCAAGAGCATAACACATAAAACACATATACACAGAAATTTTCCCCTGGATCCCAAAACCGGGACTACCAGCTTGTTTTTTCATTATGTTCCTTTCAATGTTACAATACATGTTTATACATGCCGAAGCATCCATTACCATGGAGCGAAAACCATCGCTTCGAAAACCATGTGCGAAAACCATGGCTTCGAAAACCATAGGTAGGTTTGCCCAACCTAATATAGGGTCTGCTAGTCATGGAAAGAATATAACACAACCCAAGATTCTCCCACTTGTTGTTTTCTTTCCACAGGGGGCCACAAGAGAGCTTAGTCATTTATCCATCCCTGAAACAGTCATTGTTTCTTTACACCAAAAGAAACTCTCAGAGCTCACAGATTTTGTCAATGCATCTGCAGTATTCTTCAAAGTGTCCACCTTTACCAGCAACACCTTTTTGTCTTCTATCATATCCTCACAAAGTGATACTGAACATCAATGTGCTTTGTCTTTGAATGATAAGCAGGGTTCCTTGCCAGTAAAATTGCACTTTGGCTGTCACAGTCTATCCTTATAGCTCCTTGCACTAACCCCATACTTGAACACAATCTCTGCAACCAAACTGCTTCCTTGCTTGCATGAGTGGCTGCCGTGTATTCTGCCTCTGTAGTTGATAGTGCCACTACAGATTGTTTCTTACTCATCAAACTGACTGCATCTCCAAATAGGTTAAACACATACCCACTTGTAGATCTTCTCTGATCCAGATCTCTAGCCCAGTCTGCATCAACAAAGCCACGAATATCTAACACTCTGTCCAATCTTGGTCTTCCTTGGTAGCACAAACCATAATCACTAGTGCCATGCAAATTCCTGAAAACCCGCTTCATTGCTGTCCAGTACTCCTTCCCTAGTTTTGACATAAACTTGCTCAATACTCCCACTGCATGTGTAATGTCTGGTCTAGTACAGACCATTGCATACATTAGGCTACTGACTACACTTGCATATGGAACACGGCACATGTCCTCTTCCTCTTCTTGTGTTTTGGGACACTGTTTAGCAGGTAAATTTACACCTACAGGAATAGGAACCTTCACTGGTTTACTATCTTGCATATTAAACCTCTATAATATTGTCTCGACATACTTCCTCTGGTTTAACCAGAGCTTCCTCTTTTCCCGATCTCTTTTAATTTCCATGCCCAAAATATAGTTTGCAGCACCAAGATCTTTCATGTCGAATTTGGAGGACAATTGGGTCTTCAAATCCTGGATAATTTCTTTGTCATTTCCAACCAACAACATATCATCCACATACAATACCAGGTAAATAACACGGTCACCAATTAATTTAAAACACACAGTGATCTGCTTTGCTGTTGGTGAAGCCAAGTCCCCATATAAATGTATCAAATTTCTAATACCACATCCTTGGTGACTGTTTTAACCCATACATAGACTTCTTTAACTTTCATACTAGTTCTTTCTTACCCTTCACTACAAAGTCTTCAGGTTGTTTCATGTAGATCTCCTCTTCCAGATCCCCGTGAAGAAATTTTGTCTTCACATCCATCTGTTCTACCTCAAAATCAAAAGCAGCCGCAATAGATAAAAGTAATCTAATAGAAGCTATGTTATGAAACCAGCTCATAAAAAGATAGAAAAGATAGATTAATGCCTTAGAAATAAACCTCTTCAAGGGGGCAACCTCCTTTACATTACACAAATGAACAATTCTTAGATGATACAAATGACAAGACCTCCTTTCTATATATAGGAGTCTTAAGGGGTCATAATATAATAAGAGCCGACATAACATTAATAATGTAAGGGCACAATAATAACAATAGTGGGATTCTATGGGGCACAATAATAAGAATATGGGGACTACATGGGCACAACAATATAATAAGGGGGTTGTACTAATAACAATAAGGGTTTACACTAGTAATATAGGGACCTAACATGCCCCTCTCCTTCAAAAACTGTTGTCCTCAACGTTTGAGTAGTTCTTGATTCTTCTGTATAAAATCCTTGTCCTCCCATGGAGTCTTCAGCAGGTAAGTTCTTCCACTTGATGAGATACTTTGAAACTGATCGATTGTGTAGCTGTCGGGTTCTTGTTTCTGTGACTTCTCTAGGCTCCAATATGATTTTTCCTTCCTCATCAAGTTTTGGAAATATTGTTTGAACTGGGATCTTTTGCAACTTTTGAATGAGTGGCCACACTTCTTCGTCCTTATTCCATTCATCCCTTGCTTCATTTATCCAATTGGGTTGCATAATATAAATAGCACAAAAAAATGCTTCCACATCCTCATCCTTTCTTGAGAGTACATCTGCAACAACATTTTTCTTCCCTTTTTTGTAGATGATTTCAAAGTCATAACCCAACATATTTGTGATCCATTTTTTCTGTTCTTCTAAAGATAATCTTTGTTCTAAAAAGTATTTAAGACTATCATGATCCATTTTTACCTTGAAGTGTCTTCCCATTAGGTAAGGTTGCCATTTCTTAAGTGCATGTAGTATTGCCAACATTTCCTTCTCATAAATAGCTTGCTTGAGATGTAGCTGTAAAAATACCCAATCGCCTACATCAAAACTTCTTTCACTGTGATGTTGATCTACCCATTGTTTCATTCGATTCTGCACCAAAGTGGCATTATCCTTTAAAAGTTGGAGAACTTGTTGTTGATGCTCGATGTGATCTTTCACTGCTTGAATCTTTTTCTTCTTGATATATCCTTCTATCTTGAGAGTTTGAGAAGTCGTAATTTCTTCCAATGCATTACAATATATGGTTGGATTCATTTCTTGATGCTCGATGTGATCTTTCACTTCTTGAACATTTTTCTTCTTGATATGTCCTTCTATCTTGATAGTTTGAGGAGTGGTAATTCCATCCAATGCATTACAAGATATGGTCGGATTCATTTCTTCTTTCTCGATGTGATCTTTCACTTCTTGAACCTTTTTCTTCTTGATATGTCCTTCTATCTTGCGAGTTTGAGGAGTGGTAATTATTGCCAATTCTTTACAAGATATGGTTGGATTCATTTCTTGATGCTTGATGTGATCTTTCACTTCTTGAACATTTTTCTTCTTGATATGTCCTTCTATCTTGAGAGTTTGAGGAGTGATAATTCTTTCCAATGCTTTACAAGATATGTTCGGATTCATTTCTTCTTTCTCTGGGGTTGGTTCCTAGTGTATATCCTCTTCTTTTGATGTTTCTTGATCCTTTTCTTCCTCCTCTTCACAATCTGTGTAAAATAATTTCTTCTCGGCACACTTATGACCTTTAGTGTATTCGCTATCACAAATGTAACAAAGTCCTTTTTCTATTTTTTTCTTCCAATTGTTGTGGTGTAAACCTTGTAGGTTGTGGAAGGTTAGGAGAAGAAACACTTCCATAATGATAGTCGTGAGTGGTGGGATTCCTTGTTTCCATAATTTCTCTTTCAATTTTTCTAGCCCACCTGAATGTCTTCTCCAATGAATCAGGTTCCCAAAGACGAACCTCATGTTGAAAGTTATCCTTTAAATTACCTATGAAGACATCAATCCTTTGCTTCTCTGGAATATTATTTACCATTATATTCAATTTTAGAAAGTCCTCAATGTGCTCTGCCATTGAACACTTTTGTTTGAGATTTATCAATTGGCTAAAGAAGGTGTTTCACTTTGTATCCTCATAATATGCTATCATTTCCTCCGTGAAAATTGACCACGTAACAAGTGGTTTACGAGAACAAAGCCCTTTATACCATAAAAATTGATCCAGTTCTAAATATGAAGATGCAATACGTACATTTTGTAACAGTTGCACCTCATGTATAATAAAATATTGTTCCATCTGTAGTCTCCAATTTACCGGATCCTTGCCATCAAACTTCCTGATATCGCCTTTTCTTGATTTTAGGAGCTCGATCTTGAAACGACTATAACTCTGTAATTTCGACTCTTCCAGTTTTGAAATTACGACTTGAAGTAGCTCTCTGTGTCCTCTTTCCAATGCCACCAGTCTGATCAAAATTGGATTCTCCAAGAAAGAGTTATGCACAATCTCCCAAGATGACTTGATTATATACCTTTTTAGAAGAGCAAACTTGTATGAAGTGCCACGTGTCACTGTTTTGATATTTAGATCTAAAAAATATATACAAGAAACTACAATCCGTCCTCTTTCTGTAACTTCTTATGAAATTTCAATCTGATGCTTAGAGAGATAGTTATGACGTTTTTCCCAAGGTGACCTATTTGGAATGTAATTCGAGGGTCTGCAAAAACCCTAACTTCTTTAGATCATATCTGTGAGAATGTAGTGAGACAAAATCTGAAATTCGGATCGTAGGTTCAGTGCGATTTGTTCTCAAATGGGTTTTTTGTTTAGCTTCTGAAGCGTCACAGAACAAAAGGTATAGCGAAAATTCCACGCTGACCTGTTTGGAGCAACGAAACCCTATAATCCAAAGCTCTCATACCAAATGTTATGAAACCAGCTTTGAAAAAGATGGAAAAGATAGATCAACGCCTTAGAAATAAGCCTCTTTGAGGGGGCAACATCCTTTACATTACACAAATGAACAATTCTTAGACGATTCAAATGACAAGACCTCCTTTCTATATATAGGAGTCTTAAGGGGTCATAATATAATAAGAGCTGACATAACATTAATAATGTAAGGGCACAATAATAACAATAGTGGGCTTCTATGGGGCACAATAATAACAATATGGAGACTAAATGGGCACAACAATATAATAAGGGGGTTGTACTAATAACAATAAGGGGTTACACTAGTAGTATAGGGACCTAACAAGCTACCTTGGCAACAGGAGAAAAAAATATCACCAAAATCAATTCTCGGCACTTGGGAATAACCTTTTGCTACCAACCAAGATTTGTATTTCTCCACCTTTCCTTCTGCATTTTTCTTCTTCTTGAACTCCCATTTGCTGCCAATGGGTTTCCTTCCAGCCGGCAACTCCACCAGGTCCTAAGCCTCATTTTTGTGCAAAGATGCAATTTCATCAACCATGGCCTCTTTCCAGAGTTTTACATCCTCTGAATCTACTGCTTCCTTCATAGTTATGGGATCATCATCAGTAATAGATAAAGAAAAATTTGAACAGAAAGCAGATGGACTATACCTTTCTCGCTGCCTTCTTTCTCGAACTGATCTTCTCACACTCAGAGTTTGTGGCTCTTCATCTTCTGATTCCTCCTCTACTGTAGAGTCTAATTCTTCCTCCTTTAGCTCAAACTCTATCTTCTCAGGTTCCTTTGATGGGACTTCATGTTTAATAACATCTTTCACCTCTCTAAACACCACATCACAAACTTCTTTGTTACTGGGTTCCAAAGCTTATAACCCTTTAAACCATCCTTATATCCATTAAAGATGCACTTTTCAGATTTACTATCCAACTTGGTTCATTTCTCCTTTGGAACATGTACATATGCATCACATCCAAATATCCTCAGATGTGAAAGAGAGGTTTTCTTACCAGTCGATACCTCTTTTGGAGTCTTATCCTCCAACGCTGATGAAGGTGATATGTTGACCAGGTAACATGCTGTATCTACCACCTCTGCCCAAAATTCATGTCCTAGCCTGGCACCATTGAGCATGCTTCTTGCCCTTTCCATCAACGTCTTGTTTATTCTTTATGCAACTCCATTTTGCTCAGGTGTGTATGGAGTAGTCTTCTGCCGTGCTATACCACACTTCTTATAGAATTATTCACATTCCTTGATGCAAAACTCTCCATCGTTATTTGACCTCAACACCTTTATCTTCTTCTATTTCTGGTTTTCCACGAGAGCCTTAAATTCTTTAAACCTGTCAAAGACTTCAGATTTCCTCTTAAGGAAATATATCCATGTATTCCTTGAGAAGTCTATAAATGATACATAGTACACAGACTTACCCAGTGATGGAACCTTTACAGGTCCAAACACATCACTATGCACAAGCTCTAATATCTGTTTCGCCCTCTTACCGCCAAAGGGGAAACTCACCCGATTCTGCTTCCCATATACACAATTTTCACAGAAATTAAAATCTAGAGAGCTATTACTCATACCTTCTACCATACCTTTACCATGAAGTATTGGAAGGTCCTTCTCTCTAATATGTCTAAGCCTTTGATGCCACAGCATGGTCTTCTCTCCAGATACACTAAATTTTCTGCTCCACTTTCAAAAACCACAGAACTGTTGCACCCATCAACAACATTGCTACCTTGTAGCTTGTACAGAGTTCCAATCCAAACTCTTCGCATCAATACTAGTGCTCCCCGAACCATCTTGCATGTATCCTTCTCGAACACTATTTTTACACTTTCATCATCCAGCTTGCTTACACAAATCAGATTTCTGGCCAACGCAGGAATATGCAGAACACCCGGAAGTGTTCTAACCCTTCCACTTTGCAACTTCAACTTTACTTTTATGCGACCAACGATTCTAGCCTTCTTGTCATCCCCCAAGAAGACATCACCACCATCATATTTCTCATACTCGCAGAACCACTCTCTATGGGGAGTGAAGTGAAAGGATGCACCTGAGTCAATCAACCATGCCTCATGATCTACATGTGTACTTGAAGAAGCCAAGTACACATCCCCATCTCATCTGAGGTGGTTTTCGCCTCTGCAGAAGGAGCATCATCAGATCCCTTTCCTTTGTCAGGAGCTTTAGATTTATAGTCCCTTTTGTAGTGCCCTTCCTTTCCACATTTCTAGCAAACCACCTTTACAGGTGTTCTTGGAGATTTAGATCTCCCTCTAGATTTAGATCTCCCACTCGATGAATTATTTTTGTTTGTGTTCTGGGACCGTCCTCTTACAGACAAGGCATTACCATTCTGGCTCTCCATATTTTTCCATCTCATCTCCCCCCTCAGCAAGGATGAGACTATTTCATCAAACTGCAAGGCAGTTGCATTGCTACCTATTGCAATAACCAGACTATCCCACGAATCTGGTAGAGAACACAACAAACTGATGCAATTATCTTCATCTGAAATTTTAATATCAACAGATAATAACTGAATTACCACAATATTAAATGCATTCTGATGCTCTGTCACTGAGTCTCCATCTTTCATCCTCAGGTTATACAACTTTTTCTGTAGGAACAGTTTATTCACAAGAGACTTAGATTAGTATAAAGTCCCTAACTTGTCCCACAAAGCCTTCGCCGTAGCTTTCCCTGATACATTCAGCAATACTGAATCTGAGACACATTACCGTATTGTGCTCTTAGCCTTCTGATCCAACTTCTTCCATTCTTCATATGACACTCCCATTGGTTTAGTACCCGGATCTACCGTGATCCACTAATCTTTATCCACCAACAGATCCTCCATCTTGAGCTTCCATAACTCAAAACTCTAACCATTAAATTTCTCAATCTCTATCTTTCCACTGCTTGCCATCTTCTTTCACTACTAGAATCGATCCCACAGATCTCCCACTGAACAAGGTCTACCACAGGCCCGAGTGAAACCCCTTAGCAACAAAGGCGTCCCCTTGAAGCCAAAAGCTCTGATACCTAATGTAGGTTTTAACCCCGTACAGAAATTATCTGCATACAAATTCTAAAACACAAAAAATAAACAATGCGAGAGCATAACACATAAAACACATATACACATAGATTTTCCCCTAGATTCCAAAACTAGGACTACTAGCTTGATTTTTCATTATGTTCATTTCAATGTTACAATGCATATTTATATGTGCCAAAGCATCCAATACCATGGATCGAAAACCACCGCATCCAAAACCATGCACAAAACCATAGGTAGGTCCTCCCAACCTAATATAGGGTCCCAAAAAAAAATTTCCGGGGGCGTTGCCCGCCCCCCTCAAACCTCCCGGACAGGGGGGGCTGCCGCCCCCCCTGTGACCCCCCCACCGTACAATCGGTGCAATGAAGGGGGGGCTCCGCCGCCCCCTCTAACCCAGTGGTTAACTTCGTAGGCTAGTCGTGGAAAGAATATAACACAACCCAACAAATAGTACACTAACATTCCTTGGGACCTCGCATGTCTTGGAACATCTTTGTACCTGGAACATCTTTGTACCTAGAACATCTTTCCATGAGTAGGATGCCCAAGCACATGTTGGCATGCCATAGCATATCATAGCACTCCCCTATCATGTGTTGGCATTCCCTATAGTCCCTAGCATGCCTTGGAACTCCTTGGCATAATATTGCATTGACAAACATTAGAACTTGGCACACATTGACACTTAGCATGTATTGGAACATATTATTAGTGTGCCTAGCATGTCCCTTTTGAAAAAGATAAAGTCCCAACTTATTAACCCTCTTATGTGTTCATTTTCTTGCATTTTATCTTTGTTATTCCTTTTGTTGCCTTGAAACTCCTTGACGCATATTGGCATACTCTAACACCCTACACATCCTAGCATGTCTTAGCACCTGACATGCATTAGCACTATTTGGCACATGTTAGCACACCCCGTAACTACTTAGCACACTCTAGAACTTCTTGACATTCCCTGATATTCCCTGGCATGCCTTACTCATGCTTAGAATACCTTGGCATGATAGCTAGCACTGATTGACACTCCCCGACACACCCTCATATTCATTCACTTCCATGCATTTTGACCTAGTGATCATGTGTGTTGTCCTAGTACTCCCTAACACTCCTCAACATGTTGACCTATATTGTCATTGATGTCAATATTCTAGGATACTAAATGATGATATGCAGCTAAGGAGAAGCAGAGTAGATCCATGAAGAAACAGGAGAAAAAAGCCAAGGAGCAAGGCCATCAGGAAAGCTAAGCCATGAGCAAGAGTCTATTAACGGAGGAGTTAACAAAGGAGGCATATCAAAGCTATCACTTATGTTTAAGAGTATTGCAGAGTATCAGAGGAGTTAATACATTAGAGGAGTATTGCAGAATATTAGAGCAAGAGAGGCATATCGAAAAAGATATCAGAAGCCATCAAGGTATGAAGGTATTAGAGAAGTTCATTGAAAGACATTGGAAAGCCAAAGGAAGACCTATTGGAGCAAGAGGAGCCATATCGGGAGTATCGCATGTATTATATGCCCAAGAAGTCCCGCAAAGAGGAAGAAGTCATCAAAAGAGAAGGAACAAAGAGGAACACGCATCAGGAGGAGAAGCCAGTGGAAGAGCAGTTAATAGAGGAACCATATCATGAGATATCAAAGGAATATCAGAGAAGAGCTATTGGAGCAGTGTATTGGAAGCCATAGGAGTGACAAGCCAAGAGTAGATAAGAGCGGAGCAATATATATATATATATATATATATATATATATATATATATATATATATATATATATATATATATATATATATATATATATATATATATATAAGAGAAATCACATCGACGGGTTCTATTAAGTACCATGTTGAAACCCCCGACTGCGATATATAGTTGCGGACCCAATGGTCTTATTATATCGTGCCCTAATGGTATATCACGTCTGCCATATTGGGAATTATGTATCGCAGTGTTTAAAGCCTTGTCACGTTAAAACTGCGATAGCGATATGTATGCAGACCCAACTATACCATTGCAATATGATTTAATATGTTATCACATCCGCCATATCGCAAGACTCTTGTAAAGCACCCGATTGTGATATATATTATGGACCCGAATGCACCATTTAACATGACTAAATGTAATATCGCATCCGATGTATCACTAGTATCTAAGGGATGTCAAACCGCTGATTGCGATTGCGATTGTGACGTGGCATGTGGGACCTCCCTGTTGGTACAGTCTCTCCAATGAAATCATATGTAAATAATGAAGTCTAATGTATGAATATTATTAAAGGGAAAAGGACCTCTCTGATATTTTAATAAGCAACATTTCTTTGTATTTGGGCCTCTATTCCTCCTGAACATGTCCTGTGAGTATTGGAACACTCGAATGGACAGAGGAAGCCATGGATTGGGAAGCTGAAGTGTCAAGCGAGCATAGATGGTTGAGCGAGCACAGAGGAAGCTAAAGCGACCAGAGGAGGGAAGCCAGAAGGTCGAGCGAGCGTTGAGGAAGCTGAAGCTCAAGCGAGCGAAATGGAAGCCAAAGGTCAGGTGTATTAAGATAAGAAAATAGAGAATTGTCTTTATGTAGTTGTTGTTGGGGAACAGAAAGATAAAAGGAAGCCGACAGTCCAGCAGGATAGAAAGAGGCCAAAGGTCCAGCAGGATATAAAGAGGTCGAAGGTCCAGTAGGACAAAAGGAAGACGAAGGTCTAGCCGGGCAGGAGGCAGTTGAAGGACGAGCAACTCTGTTGATCGTGTTACCCTGTGAAAGACTTAGACCTGTGATGAATTAATCAAGTACATAATGCATACTGAAGAACAATTCTGTGATATAATAAATAAAGTTTCATTTGATATCGCTTGAAGGGAACAATAGCCAGCACCAGTATTGAAGCATATGTGAATGTATTTCTAGGAAGTAAGAGATTGCAATAGCAAGAACAGTGCACAGTAGTCACGCTAGAAGCATTCACCATGACAGTGAGAACAAAGGCTTGAAACAGAGAGTTGGTTCTTGTGCAGAGCTTAGTGCAACTAATAGTAGACTCACTAAAGCTGTGTGGAGACATTAACAGAGATCATGATGGCTATTTGATATCATCATGAGATAACTTTTGCAGACTCTGAGTGGACAGTGTGAAGAGTTGTAAAGAATTATTCATATGAAGACTAGTTGCCATTGATGCTGTAGCATGGAGACTACAGTGAAGCTGTAAACAGACAAAATTCAGTAAAGAAGAGTTTTGGGAGCAGAACATTACTATCAAACATGCCTTGACAAGATTGGGTCGGAGCCCATGGAGTGCCTCAGAAGTTGAAAGGATTGGTGTCCTTGGAGTTGGTGCTCCTATATCCAAGGTTGGTGCCTTGAAAACAGAGGGTTGGAGCCCTTGAGGTTGGTGCCTCAGAACTGGAAGGATTGGTGTCCTGGGAGTTGGTGTTCCTAAGTCCAAGGTTGGTGCCTTGACAAAACAGAGTTGGTGCTTTGGAGGTTGGAGCCTCACAAAAGTCCAAGTTGGTGCTTGGCAACAGATTGGAACCATATATATATTGCAAAGATTATATTAATAAAAGCATTTATTCTTGTTGTTCATCTTGTGTTCTGAATATAAATGTTTTAACTAGTAAAATAACAATTGAAAAGAAATATTGATTCACACCCCCCCAGTATTTATAAGACAACATGCATTGGCACTCTCTAGCACACCTTAACACTCATAAGTGAAGAATGAAACCTGTAAGCAATGTTACCAGACTCAGAATAAACAATAAATCAGCGAGGCAAAAGAGCTAAGAGTTTTAATCGGATTGGGGAAAAATTGGGAAAAAATTAGTGAATTCAATAAATAAAAATATACACATATATTGAATTAAAAAAAACATTTTGCATTGATATTCAGTAAAGCCATGTCCAAGCAATTAATAATATCAATAGATGTCCAAAATATCATGAATGAATAAGCATCTCATATATGTTATGAGTCCAAACATGATCCAAAGTACTGAGTCATGACTCCTAACTAGTGACTACATAGAACTAGAAGTAACTGCTTCTAAAAGTTTACAAACAACTGCATACTAATTAGAAAAAAATCAGTAATTAAGAGTCTAAGACTCTTAAGAGTGAGAAATAGAAGCGATTCCTCCCACTCCTTCGCTTTCTTGACTCTCAAAGTGCTTCAAGTCATGTAGGCTTAAAAGAGGAGCTTCCTCTAATTGGACCCAATCTGATGCATTTGTAGTTTGCAGATATATCTCTTCAAGGTATATTGGTGAATGATCCAAACCTATCATTATCATGAGACATTGAAATGTGAATTTAAGTTTGAATTTGAACTTTAAAGTTTAAACTTTAAATTGCAAATCAGATTATGAAACCTTCAAATTCAAGCTCTCACCTAATATTTTCTTGTTGCAAAGTCATAGATTGTAATGGAAAAATACAAGGTCATTTTAGCACTTTTGTGTCAATCGGTTGCGCTTCTTAGAATGTATTCTCTCAAACATGCTCTAGTGCACTGCATGCTTGGTTTAAGATTCGAATGGAGAATCTCTTCAAATTTGGTGTATCACTACAAAATTTTTGCCACCAAAAACCTAGCAAGTGGCAAGGGTTCATGAGTAGACATACTAAATACTAAATAGTAAAATATTAAAAATACAACAAAATTTAATAAAACATTTAACATACAAAATAAAATTTAAACAAATTTAATGAATTGATGAAGCCTTCAAGCCTCAAAGGGTACCTGGAAACATCTTAGACCTTTCTCGTATAACACTGGTATAGGAAAATAATTTAGCTGGTGCTCTATAATCCTATAGTTGGGAAAAGGCACGACTTTGAAATTTTGGATTAGGGAAGCACCTTTCCATGCATGTCATAAGTCCTCTACGAACCTCCCCATCCTTATTAAATTTTCTCTTATCATAAAAATACTGTGGGTTTAAGAAGTACCTAGCAACATGTAAGGGGGAATGCAATTTCCTATCCCAACGTGCATCAATAATGTCCCAAAGAGGCATATACTTTGCCTCCTCATCCCCATATCTTCTTTTGATGACCTCCTTTGCAAGATCCATCACCTCATAAATGTAACCCATAGCGGGTTTGTCACCATCAACCATCCAGAAATTTCAAGCTTTCAAATTTAAATAAATATGAAACATTGAAAATAAAAAGAACCTTGAAACGAAATTTAAAACATGAAAAAGTTAAAAGACTTGAAGTACCTAAGAACTCTAACAAGGGACTGTTGGGCTAGTTTATTGACTAAATTAACACAAGTATTTAATTATCAATCTGGGTTTGTAAAACTTGGAGGCAAATCCACTGTATATGGACATTAGATATAATCAAGTTTAGAAGATAAAATTTGAAGAATTAAGGAAGTACATATTACAAATATAAACCTATTTTAACAATTTCTACTTCATTTATGTAATATATGAGGGAAGAGGTTCCTAACTTAGGAGAACTAGGTTGTCCTTCCCTACAATACTACTTTCATGAAGATAAATCTAAGAGCACTAATTAACAATGGCTTATGATGCAGAAGATGTAAAAGAAGAGGCTCCTAACTAAGGAGGTCTAAATTGTCTTTCTTCACAATCCTACTATATCACAATCACCATTGCTTCAAACCAGAAATGCAGAAATAACTTCAAATGAGAAATGGAGAATGAAATTCAGTTTTAGTTCAAGATCAAATAGAAGGGGAATTTAACTTAAATTCCTTTGTGTCCCTTCATATGTAGATTAGAATTCAACCCATATTCATTCAGCAATCATCACACATCTAAATACATTTGAAACAAAAACTAATCTATGAAAACTATGAAAATTGAACCAAGAAGTGTACTTAGCTTGGTGTGGGGGCCCTCCACCCTTGCCTTGCACACTTGAAGAAATCTCAGCTACAACAACTTCAATAGATCAACCAAGCATGAACAACAAATTGGAATGAAACAAGTTCTTCAAATTAGCTCCCAACTCCAATTATACAAAAGCTACATACAAATTCCATTACAAAAGCCATCAAAGTCTTGGCTTTAAATAGAGGTTTAATGAAACAAACTAATCTATATTATCTCTAACACTCATATCTACTCATATCCACCTATCTAAGTCGAACTCATCCAATTCATCCCTAGAAATATGGTCAATCCCATAAAATCTCAAAACTGCCCTATTTCCTAGGGATTTTCTGGTGACTAGTCATGTTTGACCAGCCTTGACCGGGCTTAATAAAGCTTGTTCTGGCTGAACCAAGTGGAGTTAGCTTAGTCCTAGTTCCAAAGCTGTCCATCCATGCATCAAACTCGAGCCCAAGTGTCCTGCAAGCATGTCATCCACATAGCTATTACGGGAATTTCTGATTTAGTCCAAAATTGCACTTGAAACTCAATTTTCATAAAAACTTCTAGAAATTGCAAAATTAAAATTAAACACCTGAATATGCATAAAATACATCAAATTGAGATGGATGTGATGGAAAATGGATGGAAAATATAAGGATTAAGTAGGTTTCCCTAAGCAAAAATAGACCAAAACTGAGGACCAACAGGGACTCCATCACAACAATAATCTCTTCGACATCTTTATAGAAACCATCATTAAACACAAGTGAAACAAGTTCAATGGCTTCAAGGATATTGGAATGTTTAGATGCCATCCACTCAGATCCCAAGAACATCCTCTTTAGATTTATCTTTTTCTCAACCACAAAGTACAAAGATATGAAATTTGTTGCAAATCTAGTCACTGTAAGTCGAACAATTTCTTTACCTTCAGTGTATTTTATCATGGTGTTTAGGACAATAGTGTGGTTGTATAGGTATTTGGTTATGGATTTTTCCTTCTCCACAACCTCATGTATCCAATGAAGCTTACCAATGTCCTCAAGCATTAAATATATGCAATGGGAAACACAATAGGTCCAAAAAATAGTGGGGTGCCTAATCTCAAAAAGTCTACCAACAACCATATAATTAGCTACATTGTCGGTGAAAATTTGTACAACATGTTCTTCTCCCACTTCTTGAACGAATTCCTCCATCATTTCACAAATAAGTTGTGCAGTCTTAACCTTGTCTGAGGCATCCACTGATTTGAGAAACATTGTACCTACTGGACAAGATACAAGGAGATTTATTAAAGTTCTATTCCTCTGATCTGTCCATCCATCACTCATGTTGGTGCACCCTGTTTCTACCCATGATGAACGAAACTCAAATAGCACAAGCATGAAACCTTCAACACTTTCTAATAGCAAATTTGTCCTGATGCTTTCTGATGAAGGGGCTTTGAACCCTGGACCTGTAACAACAACTGCATCAATCATATCTTGCCAATAAGGACTTATGGCACAGTGGAAAGGTATGTCAGAATAGTACCAAAAGTTAGCAATGGCCTTCCTTTCTTGACTATGGATATTTTTTTTCCAACCAGTGGTATCCAAGGTAGGTTGGGAACTGGGTTTTGTGTGGGGAGAAAAAAAGGTGTTTATGTTTCCACCTCTAATGTTGAATGCAAGAGGATTCATTTGGCCTTGAGTTTGACTTGGACTTCGAGGCATGTGTGGGAAATTTGGGAACTGCATTGAGGATTCAACAGAGGGAGATGACAATGGGGCAGTGGAAGAAAAATTGTGAACTCTAGGAGTTCCTATTTTTTTTTTTTTTTTTCTTTTATTTCTTTGCATTATGCTAACTCAACATATCAATGGCCAAGGTTGCTTGGTGTTTGACATTTTCGTCAACGTTTTTGCAGAGACCTATATCATGGCCAGGTATTCTTGCAAGGTGGTACTTGAATCTATAAATGCCTCCACTACATTTCGCTTTGAAAATTTTACAAAGGAGCTTGGGGTCTCCAGGAATCTTGTCACAATAAGCCCAAAAAAAGTCCTCCCTCGGAATTATTGTTGTTTTGGACTTGTGTTTAAATTGCGGCTTCTGTTTAGATTTGGAGTTGTGCCTTCTATTTAATTTGGCTCCTGTAAAAGACAATAAAAAATTAAAATTAAACATTCCATATATAACTTCGCAAAAAAGAGGGTTGGTTATAAAGGATATGAGGTTTTGTTAAGGATCAAAGAGGAGTATGTCCAGCAACACAAGCACATTTTGACCTAATATATTATTATGACCTTGAAACACAATTAGGTATATATGAGGAAAAGATACCTAAAGAAAATATTATCAACATATATTGCATTGTAATCTTGAATTTTCAAGTTCGTTTCGCATAAGACAACTGAACCAATACATCAATAATAGATTATGGAAGAACAAAAATACCCAAAGTTGTGAATGCATGGTTAAAGCCTTTGGAGTCGGCAAGACATCGACCAAGGAAGGAATGCTTGATGACTTGGCCAGTGGTTGGTATGAAACCATTTCTTAGTGCATTTTTAAAATCTATTCAAGCCCCATTTATAGGGTTGAAAAGTAATAACCAAAGGAATACGCCGAACATTCGATTGCTGAACAATGAAACTTGAAACTTTCCATTGAAAACGACATTGAAACTTCGATAGAGTAATATACCTATTATTTAAGCCAAGTGCCAACGTACCTCGATTGTTGAATAGTGAAGCGGCTAAGCCTAAAGATAACACACGTTGAAGGTGATGCGCGACTGCCCGAGGGTCAATCTGGAGTATGGATAGAGCACACGCTGGTGACTACCCGATATGGAGTTTGGACTTAGGCTCAAGTTGGTGGTTCCTCGATATGGACTCTGGATTGTGTAATAGTGAGTAGTGATTGATTACTCAAGGTCTCGACATATGATTTGCGGGCCTGAGAAATGAGAAATAAATTTTGGAACGACTGACATTTAGTTTTTAGCAATGCGACATACCTAAACTTGAAAAACTTGTGCTCCTTGAGTCAAGGCTAAAAATTGAATAGATCGGAATCAATTGTAGGAATCTTCTTTAATCGGCAAGTCACAAGTCAAACTTGCGTTGGCCACGAGTTAAACTTGGTCAACGTGAGTTTGATTCACAAAGATTTGGATCGGATCGTTTGGAGAGCGAGCAGATTCCGACTTGTGATTAATCGCAATTGATCGGTGAGTCCTATTTCACTGCTTGTAACTGAAATCTGAACTGAAAATAGGAGATCTTACAATTGAACCTAATTGTGAATTTTCTAAACTGAAATTGGCCCATCGGCATCATTTCTATTTGCGGCTGGGTGCATCAATGGAAGAGATTCATTTTAAATCAGGTTCACGGAGAAAATATTTTATGGAAGATGTTTGTTTTATGTCAAGGAAGACATAGTAATATTTTTTATTAAATTTGAATAACATTAGTATATACTCTGTATCTCTCATATCTCATTATTTTTATCTCCTGTAACTCATACAGAAAGTGGGTTAATAGTGGACATGTAGCATCAAGCTCCACTCCTTTTAATCCAAAGTTCTACATGCAAACCTTTGTGTCACTTGCGCCGCAAAGCCTTTGCTGTAGAGTGTGGAGTTAACACCTACCTCTGCATGACAAAAGCTACACATACCTTTTGACTTGGTTTTTTCACCTTTTGCCTATTCTTTGTGCAGAGTCTAGGACAACAAGCTTCAGATACTTTTTTTCCATACCTCTATGTGAGTGTAACTTTGCACATTTTCTTTGCTTCAACCAATATCAAAAGAATTTGTGAGCTTCTTTCAAGGCATGAATACATGCTTCAATCATGGAAATTAGAAAAGTTTCTAAAGAAAAAAATAACCATGGAGTTAACCTTTGCCATTTAAAATATGTTAGGATTCTATTGAGAGTTTTTTAGGGATAATTATTAACTGGACCTCTACTTTTCCCTTTTTCTTAATATAATCTGCATCTCTTATTACATTTCTAATCAAGGCATTTACATCAAATACCGGATCAAAGGGCCAAGGACTTTTCATAAATGCTTCTTTGTCCAGTAGAAGAATAAATGGTCAACATGTTAGCTTGGCTCCAATTTCTTGGGAATTAGTAATTGTTTTGAAAAATGACTACTCTTGTTTGAATCTAGAACTATGTTTAAGCTTTGAAAATGGATTTTCCTCCAAATTTATCTTGGAAAGGTCCTTATTAAAGGCTTCTTTATATCTCCTCCACTAGAATGAATGACTTGTATGTTGAAAAGTATAGTAGAGCTCCCTTCTGAAAAGCCTGATCATCCCATTGTCACCAAGAGATCCTCCTTTTCCCCAAATTGGACCCAAAACAACATTGAGTACTTAATTATGACCCAACCTGAGAAATTTTGATTGACATTGCAACTCAAGCGCTGTTCAATTTAAAGTGTGCTAATAGGATTCATCATTCTTTCATTGAATAAGTATATTGTTTTTGAATTTTTCGTTTGTGCTTGTAGTAGGTGGTACTGAACTTGTTTCACATGAAAGAGTTTTTATTCTTGGACTATGACAATGCTAGTAAGATTTAGGCCTTTTGTAGTGTCACACGGAATGAGTCGTTCTTGCGGACAAGACCGACCTCCCTAGTATCTAATGATATCTAGTGACAAGCAAGCCAATCAAACTCTATCTTTCTCTAAATATGCAATTTATAAACAAAGGAAAACAAGTGTTTAGGCCTACCTTGGGTCCAATGCAAGTTTGTGGAAGCCTCGCTGCTTTGATCCAAATGAGCTCCTTTGTAGCGAATCTGCAAACACAAACAAGCACACAAATTAAATAGCACTTGAAAAGCCAATATAATAAAGCATACTTATCATGATGATCAAGGAATTCATGAAGCAAATCACATGAGACAATTTGTTGAGAAAAATGAATCTAATTGTATTAATTCAAATCAAAGAAGAACTTTACAACCTGTGCCTTGATGTTGTACAAGCTCCTCCCAGGGTCCAACAAGAAGTCTCCTCTACTTTGACAAGTTTCACTCTCTTTCCAATGAAGCCAAAAGGTATGTGATCTCTCCTCTCAAGCTTAACTAGGAAGTCTCAATTCCACCAGCATTTACCCTAAAAAATGTTCAGCTTCTCACCTCCCTAGCAACCAGCCCAATGCCTTAATTTATAGTGCAATGGAGGGAAGTTACTAGGTCCACCTTCAAAGGGATAAAGCCCTCCTTCAAAGGGATAGCTCCTCTCATCAAGGGATTAGCTCCTTCTCTTTTGGGATGCATGAACCACCTAAGAGCGAACCATCCACGTCAAAATTCCTTCTAGAATCATCTAGAATTAACCCAAAGTGAGTTTTTTAGAATAAACTTGCGCCTTTTTGACTTTCATAGGGGTTCGCACCCACTCCTTTAAAGACAGAGCGGGCAGGTCTGCAGGTAACATGAACAGGGGGTGCGGGATCGCAGACAATAGTGAGAGAAAGTGCAGAACCATAGCTTTAATGATTTTTAAGGTCTTTCTCTCATTTTCAAAGCTTGACATGAAGAGCTGAGGTTTGAGACTTGCTTAGGAGGACAGTATGAATGATGATAGACCCATACTAACTGCAAATAGTCATGGTGACAATATTTTGTGTAACAGATTGCCCCCTAAAGTGTGAAGTCTGTAGTAGATGAGGATTTCATTTATCATCTAGGAAGAGTGAAGTACTTTATCATTTCGAGGATCATCTTGTGGAGAGCCCGGTTGGAACCTGTAAAAACATTCAATGCAAAATATATATATGAGATCATATCATCGCTGAGGTAGGCATTCCCATACTCAGATCAAAACTGACTAGAAAACTAACTACTACTTTGATATAGGAATGATCTTGTAATACATCACAAGTATAGACACATGTAGACACAGTATGGACGTAGCCATCTGTTTATGAATAGTCCACAGTATAATGAATACAAAATTCCTCGCAGCTTGGATGGTGGAAACTAGATCCAGGGTCTTCATTTCTACTTCTCGAAACAGTATGATTCTATCCATGCGAATGAATGTGTCGAAGTCGAACATGGTGGAAACCACTTGATTACTAGTCAATGATGTAAACTGTTAACAAGTGTGAGAGAAACCACCAGTAATGTCAATGGATCTCAAAGTACTCAATACAATCCATGATATGTGAATAGATGTGTTGATGTCAAACATGTCATGAAATCCTTTGATCGAAGGTCAATGATGCAACCTATCGTCAAAGGTGAGAAACCCGCCATTGAGGCATGCAGATCCCAAGGTACTGACGATTTCTAGATCATCTTTCTAGATAATGAGCTGAAGTCGATAGAAAGCGATCCGTCGTAGGCAAGCCCACAACACGAAATCATAAATCAAGTTTGAAGAAATTTAGTTGCAAGGACTGACTCAGGGATGGTCAAGATGGATGACAGATATTTTGCAGATGAATGGCTTATTTGCGCTGACCTCTTAAACACATAACGACACAACAGATGGTTTGGTGACAATTGACCCAAAGTTAATACCCAAAAACCGGCTGAAGACTTTCAATATGGTTTGATCAACTGTTAGGCAAAGGATTTCCCAACCCAGGTGAATAAAAGTGTCGTGTTCAAGAGTGGTTACAAAGTATGACAAACAGGCTCATTTTTCTCTCTTTTCCCCCACCATTTATGGCAAGTACCTCTTTATTTTTGACAAGCTTGAGGAGGATAACATTTGCTTGATTATAAGCTCATCCTTCGGATGAGTCCAACTTAGTTTAAATTCGAACCCTAAGAAGGAGTGGTCCATTCCTGTTTGTAATTGAACAGGTCCTTTACTGTTAAATTTTAACGAGTCCAGTATAGGAGAAACTCGACGTTTTTCAATTTTAGAGAGTCTAAAAAAACTTAAGAAAACTCCATGGTTGTCCTTTTTCGTAAATTTGTGTTTCCCAAGCCTGAAAAAGTATAAAATAATACTTGAGAGAACCGCTTGATCATTACGACCAAGGAGTACTTTTCATAATTAGTGCCTCTGATCCAAAAAAGTAAAAAAGCGATCAATGACACGTCGTTTTATAACCAATATCGAATTTGAAACGACAAAAATCCAACAATCTTTTCATGTTTTTACGGTAAAAAAAAGAGCTGTAAGTGGACCGTCTTTTTAGTTCCGTTTTAACGAGTTTAAAAAGAAAAACTCGACGATATTTTCATGTTTTAGGAGTCAGAAAAGAGCTTAAAGGTGACTCTAATGTTTTTTCGTCGAAAATGACCGATTTCGCCTGAAAAAATCCGTTATCCTGAACAAAAACTCAAACATTACTCATACCTGTTTAAAATGGATAAAAATGCTGCAAAAGTTACCTCTTTAAAGTGAAACATAAACAAATTAAAAACTCATTTATTCAAAAAACTTATAAAAAGGGCTTTTGTAAATTCATTTTTACCGTTTGAGTTTTGGGTGAGAAAATAGAGCTTTTGGTCAGAAACTTCCCGTGAAGATTGCGGAAAATCCGTCCATTGGAATTGAACGCCGTCTCCTCTAGGTAATCTACATCATCCTACTCTTTAATTTCATCCGTTTCAAAGTTGTTTTTAGGCTTTAATTTCATTTTTTAAGGGATTCTTAGGTTAGAAACCCGCGCGCGGGGGCCCGCAGGCACAGCACAGGTAACCTGCAGACCCCGACTTTTTCGTAACGGGAAAAAAGTCAGGGGTCTGCACCTGCCGTGAAGGCAAGGTGCGGACCCACGCACTGTCTCTAACAGAGAGGGTGCGGTCCCCGCAGCAAGGGTTTTTAAACCTAAATTTCTCAAAATTCACCCAAAAACTTTGCTTTTAGACATTCTAATTCGCCTTTTTGTTGAATGTAGAGTATACATCATGCTTGATTGGTGAGAATGGGAGCATGAGGATGTAGATCTCGCCGCGATAAATCATCAACCTTCGATTGATGCATTGAAGGCATGCGGCTTATACAAATTCTGGGCCATACCTAGCATGAGGGCCTAGGTGGACTTTTTGCAGTGGCTGGTAGACAGGTGGAGCATACAGGACCAGTGCTTCTTCATTGGTGGTCACCAGCTCGAAATGGAGCCGACAGACATATACTTTTTGACTGGTTTTCCTAAGAGAGGTGAACACTTGACTCTATTCAGGACTAGGCCAGGTGGCCAGTCTGTCGATAGCCTCTGGCTAGAGTTCTGTAACAACCAGACTAGAGATAAAGGGATAGATATCAAAACCATATCCCTTCCTAAACTCAAGGTAATTGCGTTTACTGTTACCAGGCTCTGCGGGAGCGCAACACTACATGTAGCCACTGGATCCCAGATGCGGATGGCAGTAGACTGCTTTCGAGGCACCATCTTCAACTGGTGCGATGCTGTGTTGGCTAATATAAAAGGCCAACTGACTAGAGCAAAGAACGGACAACTGAAGACCTTTGGATATGGTGCTTTAGTCGTGAGCTTTGGTCTGGAGAGGGTTCCAATGTTGGTCCCACAGCACCTCACTGTTGGAGCTGGACTTCCTCGAGAGCCCAAACTGATGCGATGGGTTGCAGTTATGGCCCGTCATCCTGAGGAGGGGACAGAGGTCGTTCGATTCACTCCTGAGTATTTCCATTGGTTGGAAAACCAAGTTTTTGCTATTCAAGACTTTCCTTATGCTAGGGTAGATTTTCGTGGTGACCCAGACATGGCTCTTCCACCAGGAGAGCAATGGGATGACTCAGGTAAAATCATTTTCAACATTTTCCTAATTTTTTTGTTTTTTTTGTTTTTATCTCGTCCCAAAATTGATAGTAAAAGTTTCAAATGCAGATGTAGGTCCACGGCGACCAGCCGCTCTCCGGCCCTATGAGAGGAAACAACTAGCTGCAGCGGCACCAGCCCCACAGGACGAATCAGCAGAGACCTTGGCTGAATTGGAGAGCCATCTAGAGCGTTTGACAGGAGACATTCCGGAGACCGGCATAGATGACATTACTCTTAGGCTACAGCGCTATGTGATTGGGGTCCTAAGACCTTTCAGGAGGTTCGTTTGTAAGGTGGCCCGTACAATGGTTTCTTATCGAGATCATCACCAATGATAGGATGATCGCCTATTGTAGACACATATGAAATTTTTGCTTTTTGTACTATCACTTTTGCCGATCATAAGGTGTTTTTCAACCTATGATCGAAGACGATGTATATTTGACACACTCCTATGTTATACTATATCACTATTACCGGCTTATCTTGTAAAACATGTTATGGAATGTTTTTAAATTTACTTGTATGATTATTGCAAATGTCTACTTAACATTCGAGAAGCAATTGCATCTGCTAATGTATTTAAATATCTTGGAATATGCTGATATTCAATATAATCAAATTCACGTTCCAAGAGATGCACTCTAAAAAATAATCTCAATAACACTGGATTTCTAATGGCATATACAACGAGTTCAGAATCTAACCTCACTATCAAACTCCGAATCCCAAATGAAATAGATTCAGATAATAACTCAATCACTGCACTATACTCGGAAATGTTGTTCGTTGTTTGACCAAGGCTTACCCCATGCATAGATACCAACTCCTCAGAGGGTGAATAGATAACCCAAGCTGCTAAGAAATGTTCCGTGTATTACGACAAGCACCATCAACAAAACCAATGTATGTTTGGAGAGGCGTCGACATTTGCAATATCAAGAGAAAACCAAGATAAGCAAGAATAATGACGAAAAACACTCTCTAAGATAAGCACACTTTTTAATCTAAAACACACCAGCTAGAAAGAAAACTAACCCTAACTAAAAATCTCCACACCCAGATTTTAGGCATAATACCTCTTCAGGTAAAGACCATTTCTGGGTTTACCTAAAGAGACCCCATCAAAGTCTACCAATTCATAGGCCCCTTTTGCTAGCTTTCGCTTAACAACATAAGGACCATGCCACATGGGTACGAATTTCCCAGCGCCTAATTTATCATTTGCTTGATCGTACAATAAGAGTAGATCTCCTTCCGAAAAATTCCGAGGGGTAACATTTCGATCATATTGAGCTTTAATACGTTTGGCATGAGTTTCAATTGCTAATGCAGCATCACGTCGATTCTCATCTAGCTGAGCCAAGTATAACAAATGTTTTTCCTCTTCGGAAGTGGCTGGAAGTAATTCGATGGCCATTTGCAATGACGGGATTTCGCATTCAATGGGTAACACAACTTCCAGACCATAAACTAGTTGGAAAGGAGTGAACCCGGTTGACGTTTTTACTGAGGTTCGATACGCCCAAAGCGCTGAAAATAGCATGTTATGCCAATTCGACCTATGAATCCCAATGATTCGTCGGATCATGATGACTAGAACTTTGTTGATGGCTTCAACCAGACCATTAGCCTGTGGATAATATGGAGTTGAACTGTCATGACGCAAGCCAAGTTGGTCTGTAAGTTTAGTCATCATAATGTTTCGAAAATGATGCCCATGATCAGTGATAATCGCTTGTGGAACACCAAACCTAGCAATTATATGATTGAACACGAAAATCGCAGCAGTTTTGCCGTCTGCCTCAAATGTAGGCATCGCCTCGGCCCACTTGGTAAAATAATCTACCGCAAGGATGATATACGCATGCCCCCCACCCAAGTGAGGGTTACATGTAATAAAATCGATACCCCATTTCGCAAAAGGACTGACGGCAATTATAGGGTGGAGAGGAGCAGGTGGAGCACGCATCTTTCGATCAAAAATTTGGCAGTTGTGGCATTTTCGGACCACGTTAATACAATCTTTAAACAAAGATGGCCAGAAGTAGCCAGCGTGCAATATCTTTTGGGCTGTGGCAAACCCAGACATATGACCGCCACACGCTCCAGAGTGACATTCATTTAGAACCCTTTCAGCTTCCTCGTGAGTTAAACAATGTCGAAAAACAGAGTCCGCTCCACGAAAATAAAGTGTATCTCCAATAATTCTGAATTGTTGGGATTGGAATCGTATTTTTCGACGTTTTGACCTTGAAATTTCTGGCTGAAAGGATTGGGTCTGGAGATAAACGATGATATCCCCATACCATGGATCTAAAGTGCTGATTAGAAACAAGGATTCGTCCACAATGGGCTCCTCCGCCACATTTTTCGTGTCAGCACGCGGGAAGTCACACATTAACTCCATAAAACTAAATATTTCTTCGACTTAGACTTTTCAAATTCCAAGTCGAACTCTTGCAGGATCACAATCCATTTGGAGTACTTGCCCCCCAGCAATTGCTTGGTCAAAATATAGATCATAGGGTTGAAATAAGAAATTACTGTAGTTTTACGTAGTAAAATGTAATGACAAAAACGTTGGACAGCTTGAACAGCTGCCAATGCCAATTTCTCCACATGTGAGTATTTTAGCTCAGTTGGATTTAAAGTTCGACTAAGGTAATATATCACATGTTCAGTATCGAATTCATCTTCTTGAACTAACACCATTCCAATGGTGGAATGGGAGGTGGCGAGATACAAGAAGTAGTCCTAGTTGTAGTTGGGAGGATGCAATAACGGTGCATGGGTCAACGCGTGTTTTAATGCATCAAAAGATTTATCAGCTATCTCATCCCAAAAGAATGGAGTATTCTGTTTCAACAACTAGGTAAAACCCTTTGTGATCTCGGCGTAGTTAGGAATGAATCGACGTAAAAAGTTTGCTTTCCCCTGCAAACTTTGGAGTTGGCGAAGACTCGAAGGAGGAGGAAATTTGAAAATAGCTTCAACCTTCGAGGGATCGACGCGAATGTCGGCTTTTGAAACAACAAACCACAGTAACCGACCCGTTTCTATACAGAAAACACACTTGTGTGGATTCAACCTAATTCGATAATGCCTACACCTCATAAAGATTGCTCATAAATGGATGAGATGATCAGCTCGATGTAACGAATGAGCAGGTAAATCATCGAGATAGGGTTGCACAATGTGCTTGATGTCGTGAAACGCGTAAGACATGGCTCTTTGAAAAGTTGCCTCGGTGTTCTTGAGCCCAAAAGGTAATTTGCAATAAGCAAATGTCCCCCATGGACAAATGAAAGCCGTTTTTGGTTGATCAGCAGGTAGAATATTGATTTGATTGTAACCGGGAAAACCATCCATGAAGGAGAATATTTCACTGCTGGCACAATCATCAATGATTTGATCGATATAGGGAGTTGGGTAATTGTCTTTTGGACAGGCTCGATTAATGTCCCTATAATCAATACATATTCTTATTGTCCCTTGCTTTTTGTTAACAGGAACAATATTCGATACCCAATCCGTTAACAGAATTGGATAAATGAAACCTGCTTTGAGTAATTTTTCAACTTCTGCTTTAATAGCAGCAGCTTTTCACGGGTGGATCTGACGCAAACGTTGCCGGACGGGTTTAGCATCCGGGTAAGTTTTGATTTCATGAACAAAAATTGCTGGGTCAATTCCTGGCATTTCCTCATATGACCAGGCAAAAACGTCGCAAAATTCTTGAAATAGGGCCTTATATGTTTGAATTTCATCTTCCGTACAAGAGGCTCCTATATGAATGTTTTCAACAATTCCAGGCTTAACCGAAATGTCAATAGGAATAGTTAGAGAAATGTTTCCCAAATTTAACTCTGAATCATGATTTTTCATTGGATTCTGAGGTTCCTTGACATATTCAGTTGTAAAAATAGATGAAAAATCATTTTCAAAACTATCAATCTCAGGTAAAAACGAAGATTTATGATGAAGATCTTCCCATGGTAAATCATCGACACATAGGATTTCACGAATTTGCTCATCAGTGTGGACAAGTTCGGAAAACGTTGTTGAATCCAAGTTTGATGTTGAAAGTGATTCCTCATGGACCACATTCATTAAATCAATTTTGGTTGAAGAAAGGTCGGAAAACGACTGCACGGCCTGATACGCAATTTCATATGGACTCAAAGGCATAACATCACCAAATGAGTCTATCTCAGATTCGGAAGGTACGATCCAAGGATTATCATAAACAATGGTATCTGACGAAATCATATGAATGGTTGCAGTATTAGACGATGGGTTGATAGGAGGAAAAGGAAAAGTTCCTAGTAAACCAGAATCTTTAACTAGTCCCACTCCAACATCCTTATACGGGATAAGTGTTTTGTCGACATGTTGAATGCTTTCAGAAGAGGCTGGGTTGGATGAAAAGTAAGTCAGTTGGTCTATAGTTATGATATTTCCATTATGAGGGAACTTTATAAGCCGAAAGACCGATGAAACGACAACTGTCATAGCGTAAGACCAACTACGACCCAAGAGAAGGTTGTAATCTAGAGGGGCATCAACCACCTCCACATCTAGATTAACAATTTTGCCTTCAACCCCTATAGGTAAATCCTGTAGAATGCCAAAAGGATGAAACCCACGACCATCAAAGGCCTTTAGAATCGTCGGGGATTGATTTAGTGTAGGAGAACCAAGCGATCTCCAACACTGTATCGACATAATACACGTTGAGGCTCCCTCATCAATCACAGTCCTATAACAAGGTATTTTTTTGACTAACACTGGGATCTGGAAAGCCATTTGATGAGGTAAGCGCGGTGTACTATTTTCTAGATCGAAAATTATAAGGTTCGAGTCCTGAACGTCAACAGATCCTATAGCCGACAATAGTAATTTATGCTGTGCTGGACATGATTGCAGCACTTCCAAAGCCGACATTGCTGAAGGTGAAACAACCGTTATAGTTCTGAGCCACTCTCGCATGTGGATTGAAAGCTGACTTTCGAAGTATACCCTTGGCGGGCGGTTTGATTACTAAGTCTGGGTTAGGTTTCTCGATCTGTAGTGGATCGGAATCGGGAGTTGAAGTTGATGGGTTCGAATGAGAAGATTCTGCTTCTTTACCATCAACATGACTTTTACTACCATAATCATGCGATTGAGTCGCAATCCTAACATGGGACATCATCATTATGGGTTCTTCGGAGGCATTTGAGGAAGAACCTATCATCTTACTGTCTTGACTAGGAAAAGGATCCTTCAAAACAACAGGCGTTTGGGAACCTTTGACAATTTTCACAACCTCTGCATGATGAGGGCAGTCTCTTGTAAAATGCTCTTCGTCACAAATGAAACAATGATAGTGAGGTTTGCATTTCTCATCAGTTGATTCTGCTTTTTTTGGTTTCTCTTTTGAATTTTTATCTATTTTATTTTTCTTCTTCCCTTTCTTCTTACCACCGGATTTTGATTTGGCTGTAGATGACTCTACAACATGAATATTGGGGGAAATTTCCGCGGAAGAATCTTCTGTCGGGGAATCTGGTAAAGTTATGATAGGAGAAGAATTCTTAGAAGAATTCTTCTTACTTTTGGTATTAACTGTACCAATCATACCATCAGCGGCATGAGACCGTGAAGGAGTTGCAATTATTTGATTTTGTTTAGGAAGATCGAGGATTTTCTCGTGTAACGTACCTGACTGCGTATAAACTAAGTCAAGGTACTGAGCTTGAGCAATTACTTGCTCCTTAGTAACGACTCTGGCCTTAGCTACATCTTAGTGATCTTCGGTAATAAAGATTTTACAAACCATTCAGCTAAGATCTGATCCGGAATAAAAACTTTCACTAAACGCTGTCGACGTCTCCATTCATGAATGTGATCTGAAATGTAAGTGGACGTTGATTGCTTTAATGAAGTTAATAATTCCGTGCCATTGTCATATCTGACTGGCAACTGAAAATGAGTTAAAAACGAAGTAGCTAACTGACTAAAGTTATAAAAAGTGGCTTGCAGTAACTCAATGTACCACTTGGCCACAAGACCAATTAGAGTGCGCTGGAAAAGCCTTAAACGGATTGAATCATCTGAAATGGAATTAGATGCACACCAGAGGTGATAAGTCATCACATGGTTCGATGGGTCCTCTCCTGATTTGCCTTCAAACTTAGGAATATCACTAGGCAACTTATTCGGCATTGGCGGCCAAAATGGAAGATAGTTAATTGGATCGTTTGTAAGGCGCGACAAGTCAGGCAAGTCCAAAGTTGCAATAAATGGTAACTGACAATTAGGGTCCCTGAAACCCTGGGTCATGAGACCAGCCCCAGGAGGAGGATATCCAAGATAACTAGGAATTGGAATTGCATTTGGGATATTATATCCTCCTGGAAAACCAGGATTAACCGGACCGTACTGGGGTTGTTGAGGTTGCTGATATGTATACCCAGGGTCCGGTTGATACTGATAGACTGGCTGCTGCACAACAGGACCGAATTGGTATTATCCCTGGTACGGTTGATAAGTAAATTGAGGTTGACTTGTGACAACTGTACTTGGACTAGGTTGTCCTACAGGCATTTGAACTGAAGTCTGAATTGTGGATCCAAACTGAGGTAAAGATGTCTGAGGAGTTGATACAGGAAAAGTAGGAACCGGAGCTGTCGATACTCCAGAAGTAGGTGAGGTAGATTGAACAGATGTTGCAGCAATCGTTTGAGGCGGAGTACGAGGCGTACTAGGCCCAGGCTGAGAAACTACAGAAGGTGCAGAAGTTTGAATAGTAGACTGGACAGGTTGCTGGGGTGAACCAGAAACCAAGGGTTGTCTAGTTTGAGATGACAATTGTACATTCGGTTGCAAGATCTGTTGATATTGAGATGGATCCCACACTAAGTTCATTCCGGGGTACGGACCCATAACAGGTTGAGAATATTGAGGACCATAACCAGGTTGAGGGTAGGGTTGATAATTCAAAGGTACATTTCTAGCTCCTTGAACATGTGATTGACCGGAAGGTGGTTGGAAACCTTGGTTTGGGTACTGACCTTGAGGACCTGAGGTTGATAACCTTGAGGCACGTACTGATACTGGGGTTGACCTTGAGGTACATATTGATACTGGGGTTGACCTTGAGGTACATATTGAGTCTGGGGTTGACCTTGAGGAACGTACTGTCCTGTAGGTATGTACTGTCCTTGAGGTTGCCCCCTAGGCAGAAATTGGGTACCTTGAGGTTGCCCCCCAGGCGATAATTGAGGACTTTGAGGCTGCCCCCCAGGCGGTAACTGGCCACCTTGAGGTTGAGGATTAGGAATAGTACCTGACATCATGAGAATATCTTCTACACTCAACGGCTTAGTTCCATTATTTCCAGTTAATAACCCTTGTTCAATAGGTTGAGGAGATGCTCCCGAAAAAGTACCAGTAAGTGACTGATACCCAGAGGGAACAGAAGGACCGCCGTATAAAAAGGTTTCTGGAGATTGAGAAAACATGGACGACTATCTTGACATATTTAACGGAGGATAGTAACCTCTAGGTGTTGGGTGAAAAGGAATACGAGGTGGTGAAAAACTTAGTCCCGGGTTTTCCAAAAAATTGGTCAATGAAAGATACCAAGCGTTGCTCCTAGGTGGACTGTAAAATATTGATTCACGCTCCCTAAGTTCTATAACAGGTTGATTTTCAGGGATAGGGATACCTTCTTCTTCCGGAGTAGCAAGTTCTTCAATAGCTATAAGTCCAGAAGGAAGATTTTGGGTAATTATTCTTTCTACCCTGGGTGAACCAGGACCACTAGAAGTTGGAGAGGCAAATCCCGATGTTGGCGTAGCAGCAAATTCAGTTTCAGGTTCAGATATATCAGGTTCCTCACCTAAATCACTAGTAGATGAAAAACTACCAGTAATTTGGAAACAGAAACAGATTGTGGATTATAATCTGCTACTAGAGCTTGATAATCAGGATGTACCACTAAAGAAGACTCTCCTTCTTCAGGTGACCCAACTCTACTGTCTCTAGGAGTTACAAGGGCTCGTAACCCTTCAGGCTGGCTCGGTGAAAACTCAGGAGGTTGGCCCTGAAGTCTACGGGACTTCCTCGGTAATTCAGCCACGATTAAATATTTTAACTACTTCACACGCAAACAAAGAAAAATCTCAATGAAAACCACCTAAAGCCTCTAAAGAACCAAACAATTTTGAATCACATGCCTAAAGAATCTAGGAGATCAAACCACACACAAACAATAACTTTCCGTACTGAAAACACTAGTTGGTGATGAAATCCAATGTCGCAGAGTTCAATACAGAAATGGCGGTTGGAACAGTTACCCTGGCAACCTGCTTAATGAATAGACTGGCACAAGTTTCTCCACTAAACTGTCTCGAGTGAAGAGAACCTCCCAGAAAATCCAAGTGAGTCTAGCTGACGTTTGCTCCAGGTATAGTGGGATCTTCCCTCCACCATCACCTTAGGAAAGAATCCTATAGAATATGGTCACTATGGTTACCAACATAAACAAATATACCTGGGGGAACAGTCTACGATCCGATACGCACGCAAGGGCAGAGTAACAAGCTCAATCCCCTTGAAGGCTCCTTGACATAATCCAAGGTTTACCAACAAGTGACCCCAGGCTCCTCGACAATGGTTAATCTGAGGTTTACCGTTTTTAATACGTGAATATCTTCTATCGTTCCCAATGAGGAAGGATTGATTCCCACACTGGTTCAGATATGATCTCGTGCTTCTCCTTTAAGAGGAGATTTCCCAGAGCATAGATGTAACAATTGGATTTTTCTCCTACCGCAAGATACAGCTACTTGTTTGTTTTACTATCTTGGAGAGTTAATTACTCCCTACTCCAAGATACTAGCCTAAGCTATGTTGGTGTAATAGAGCCCTAGAAATAAAAAGATTACTAGATAGATTTTACTTTAAGCGTTATTTTTATTGGTTTTTCTTTAAGTCAAGAGGTGCGGAGATGAAACTTATGGTGTGAAGGCTCGACTCGAAATCACTAAAAAATGCACTTAAGATGATAAGAAATCTTTTCCCTTCAACGAATTTCTAGCTAGGAAAGAGTTGAGAATGCAAATGCTTGTAAAAACAAATCTTTTCCTTAACAAACAAATCAAAAGAAGAGCTCTTTTTGTCTTTTCCAATGCACTAAAAAACGAGACAACTAGTTATGCTCACGAAAATTTCCCTTTTCTTTCAAACACTCAAATACTACAAAAACAAACTTTTTCCAAAAGAGATTTTAATTATTTTTTATAAAACACTCAAAACTATGGAAAAATCTAATCTTGAGATCTATAAATTCTAAGAACTATTTGAAGTAAAAGCTTACAAGATTTCTTTTCAAGGATGTTTTACTTAGATATAAGCAAACTAAGGACTAATTTGTCCAGAATCACAAATCAGTCAAAAAACAACCAATTTTTGTTTTCTTTTCTAAAAATGAAATACAAAATTTTTAACACAAGTTTTTTCGAAGTTTCGCAAAGAGAAACACAAGATGGACTCCTCAACAAGGGCAGATTTTGCAAATGGTTAGATTCATAAGAAGGCCAGTAAAAACCAAGGTGATTTGAGGCTTCTAAGGCTTCTAAGCTCTGAGCTACTACAAGACCAAAATGAAAATCAAGCCAGGCAACCAAAACTTCTAGGAATTTCACCTAATACCCTAATACCAATGGAATTAACCTAAGAAAAGTTCCTGACAAGTCACATGCAGGTCTGGGCAGGGGATATAAACACCTAAACAAAAACTAAGCTGACTGAAAGAGAAAATCTTAAGTTTCCAAAATTTTGACAGGGTCCGCAGGTCCGCAGTCCACACAGGTGCGGTACCGCTCTGTGTGTAAAGAAAAAGTGCGGATAGGTTCGCATTGCGTTACAAGCAGAGGGTGCGGTCCTCTCCCAAAAGTATGAAAAACAAAAAATGATCCAAGATCTACTAAATCTACCCAATTCCACACAAAACAAGCCAAAAATAGAAACAAAAACACAGTTTCTCAAGTCAAAGTAAAGCAAATCAAAAAATCAATTCCCCAGTGGAGTCGCCATTTTGTCACACGGAATGAGTCGTTCTTGCGGACAAGACCGACCTCCCTAGTATCTAATGAAATCTAGTGACAAGCAAGCCAATCAAACTCTATCTTTCTCTAAATATGCAATTTATAAACAAAGGCAAACAAGTGTTTAGGCCTACCTTGGGTCCAATGCAAGTTTGTGGAAGCCTCGCTGCTTTGATCCAAATGAGTTCCTTTGTAGCGAATCTGCAAACACAAACAAGCACACAAATTAAATAGCACCTGAAAATCCAATATAGTAAAGCATACTTATCATGATGATCAAGGAATTCATGAAGCAAATCACATGAGACAATTTGTTGAGAAAAATGAATCTGATTGTATTAATTCAAATCAAAGAAGAACTTTACAACCTGTGCCTTGATGCTGTACAAGCTCCTCCCAGGGTCCAACAAGAAGTCCCTCTACTTTGACAAGTTTCACTCTCTTTCCAATGAAGCCAAAAGGTATGTGATCTCTCCTCTCAAGCTTAACTAGGAAGTCTCAATTCCACCAGCATTTACCCTCAGAAATGTTCAGCTTCTCACCTCCCTAGCAACCAGCCCAATGCCTTAATTTATAGTGCAATGGAGGGAAGTTACTAGGTCCACCTTCAAAGGGATAAAGCCCTCCTTCAAAGAGATAACTCCTCTCATCAAGGGATTAGCTCCTTCTCTTTTGGGATGCATGAACCACCTAAGAGCGAACCATCCACGTCAAAATTCCTTCTAGAATCATCTAGAATTAACCCAAAGTGAGTTTTTTAGAATAAAATTGCGCCTTTTTGACTTTCACAGGGGTCCGCACCCACTCCTTTAGAGACAGAGCAGGCAGGTCCACAGGTAACATGAACAGGGGGTGCGGGACCGCAGGCAATAGTGAGAGAAAGTGCGGAACCGGAGCTTTAATGATTTTTAAGGTCTTTCTCTCATTTTCAAAGCTTGACATGAAGAGCTGAGCTTTGAGACTTGCTTAGGAGGACAATATGAATGATGATAGACCCATACTGACTGCAAATAGTCACGGTGACAATATTTTGTGTAACATGTAGTATTTGTACCCCATGATCATTTTTGCAAGATGTATGTCATGTGTGGAAATAAATAAGCATTTAGTTATTACATCCTAAACTAAAGCATTGTTTCTTTTATTAGGTGCCATGTAACGTCCTCTACAACTTGAGGACGAATGTGATGTAATATCATATCCATCCCCATAGGCTATAGTCCTCCATAAAGGGGAAAAACCCCAAAATACCCATTGTTGGGCAATTTTTGGGGAAACTGGGCTTAAAAAACACAAATTTGGGGTTTGGAGTAAGGTTTACTCAATCACTTAAGAATATGAAACCCCTCTGGAAAATCTATAAATAAAGAAGGATTGAATTCATTTTGGATCACCAAGTGTGGATTAATTCATTTTTTCTTGAGCATTAGGTCTAATATTTTTTGACCCCTTCTAACTCTTGTCAATTTTGGTGGTGAAAGATTCCACCCTAGTTGACATTCCCTTATTATCTTTTTATTTGGGAACAAGGGTCTCTGGCTGGTCAGCGAATTCTATTGGATATTGGTCTCTTGTCTTTTTCTGGGCACAATATTTCTGTTAAATGTGGATGAATTGGGAGGGTAGTGCGAGATAGCTTAGTTCTGTTTGGCATACACCTCTCTTGAAGGAAGAAACAAAGTTTCCGAGTCCTTAATGTCTTGTTTTGGACAAAGTGCTTACCTTAGGCAGTGGATTCGTTTCTGGCACCTGGAGTAGCGAAACTCTTTGCTTCATTTAGTTTTTGCATGCATAGTTAAAAGGAGCACTTCCCTAGTTATTAATTCTCGGCCTTAGCTAAGGAAGCATGTTTGCATATCTCATATCATATTCAATAGAGGCAAACTTTAATTGTCTTGTCTATCTATGCAAGGAAGGTGCATTAGGATTAGGAGTTAAGAAAGTTAAGACATTGTTGTACATGTTTCCAGATTCATTGTACCTTCTAGACTAAAGGAAAAGTGAATAGTAGTGTTTGAAACTTTTAGTTATTTCCTATTTCAAAGAGTAATAAATAGTGATGTGATTTGAGTTTCAAATTTGTGTACTTTCTGTTACTTTCTTCAGTAGCATGTGCTTCCCTGTTCAGAACAAGGGGTTTTTTTGTAGTGTCTAGCCTCCAAAGCTTATTCAATGCAAACTAAATATCAAATCATGCCCTCATACTCCAAAGCATCTAAGGCATCACCCTAAAGAAGATCCAAAGTAGACCAATGAGCTTTGACAGGACAACTCCAACCCCATGTCACCATACAAGTGTTGACATCACTGCTACAAAAATTACTCTAAAGTGTTGCATCCTACACCAATTCCTAAGATGGATGCCCAAAGGGGTTCTAGAATGAGGCTCAACCTTCATTTCCACATTTAATACTTTTCAAAGGGACTGGTCCCTTTAAACCATACCAATTTTTACACTTTCACAATTTGGCCCTGTTCCTATCAATTTTATATTTTGTATTGAAAAGTCAGTCCTATTTTACCTGTTTATTAACTTTAGGAACAATTATAGGTCAGCTCCAGCAAAATGTCAACAAATTTGTGGGTTAGGTTGGCATTTCTCCAAATACTATCACACATGTATATATAATCACACATTTTCCTTTTTAGATCTTGATTGGTTGAACAAAAAGGTTCGCTACCTGTGTAATTTTGTCCCATACCTCCACATAAGCACTCATAGATAACAATATTCTTAATTCTTCATCTGTGTGCACAGTAAGGTCCCTTTTGGTTGCTATTTTTGATGGAGCAACCTCTGACAGTACACCTTTTACCACAAAGATGTTGTTGTTGGATAGAAATCTCCAGAGGAGTCTTACACCAGACATATAAATGGCTATTGTATATCACAATAATAAGAATTAACATATGAAGATGTGGTAGACCCTAAACTTTGTGCATTCAATCCATTACTTTTTCTTTCATGGCATATTTCGTTCTGCATAGTAGATGTATTGTGGCACTTGGGTGTGTTCGCATAAAAAATTCTAAGGCCAAACCCGGATTCTCATGTGTCAGGGAAATTCACCTAAGAACTACTTGTAACTCATATTAGGGTACTCATGTATAATCTCAACTCATCCCACTTAACAAGTTACCAAGACAAGGATCATCACATGCAACCTTGGTCTAAAACAATTAAGCAACACAATTTAAATCCTGACATGCCATAACACCTGACATATCTTAGAATGCCTTGGCACTATGTGGCATGCGTTAACATCCCCTACATTCCTTGGCATGCTTTGACACTCCCTAGCACACTGTGGCACTTCCTAACATGCCTTGGTAGTTTAGCATACCTTGGCATTGCCTAGTAGATAACCTTTTCAGTCCCTCCTTAACACACCTAGAACTCATTGAAACTCCCTCTCACACACTCTTATTCGTTCATTTCCATGCATTTTGACCTAGTGCTTCCTTATGTTTCCCTGACACCCATTAACACTCCCTAGCTCACCCTAGCACTTGACACATCTTGGCCTACTGGCTTAACACTCTATCATTCCTTGGCACTACATAGTATACCTTGTCACTCTTTCCTTGTCACACCTAGAGATCGCTAACACTCTTGGTCACAAATTATTATTCATTAATTTCCATGCATTTTTACCTAGTGCTCCCTTGTGTTTCCCTAGCACTCCTTATCACTCCTTGACACGTGTTGTTACACCCTAGCACCTATGGTATCTTAGCATGTTGCCCTAGCCTCTAGCATGCCTTAACACTGCCTAGCATACCTTGTCAATTTGTCCTTAGCACACCTGGAACTCACTGAAACTTCTAATCACAAAATATTATTTGTTCATTTCCATTCATTTTGACATAGTTCTCCCTTGTGTTTCCCTGGCACTCCCAGCTAACACTTCCTTGCACGCGTTGGCACATCTTGGCCGCATGTCACCCTAGAACTCTAGCATTCCTTAGCATTTCCAAGCATGCCTTGTAACTCCTTAACACACTTGGAACTCACTGACACTCCATGCCACACACTCTTATTCCTTCATTTCCATGCATTATGACCTAGTGCTCCCTTGTGTTTCCCTAGCACTCCCTAACACTCCTTGGCACACATTGGCACACCATGGCACTTGTCACATCTTAGTAGGCTTTCCTAGCACTCTATCGTCTATTGGCACTGCTTATCATACGTTGTCACTCCCTCCTTAGCACACCTATAACTTGTTAACACTCCCTATCACACACACACATTCATTCATTTACATGTAATTGAAACAAGTCCTCCCTTGTGTTTCCTTGGAAATCCCTAACATGTGTTGGCGCCACATCCTAGAACCCAGCACACATTGGCATGCCTTAGCACTTGGCATGCCTTGACATGCCTAATATTCCTTGGAACTTTCTAACATGTGTTAGCACTTCCTGAAATTCCCTACACACCTTGGCACTCCCTAGTTTTCATGCCCTCATAGATAACCTTACCTTTTTTGTGACTCAGGAACCCAACCAAGTCATTGAAAAAATAGTGTTGTGCCTAGACCAAAGTCTCCCTTTGTCTCAAACTAATTTTTCCATCCTCTTATCACAATCGTAGGATTTTCTCCTACAAGTCCTAATATGAAATTCTCCTAACACACTTCTTCCATGGGACACCTATAATTCGCTGACACTCCCTGGCATAATCTCCTATTCATTCATTTCCATGCACTTTGACCTAGTTCTCCCTTGTAATCCCCTGACACTACCAAACAATCCTTGAAATGCATTGACACTATATGGCATAGGTTAGCACACCTTTTCATTCCTTGGCACACCATGGCACTCCTTAATTATTAAGCCCTCATAACTAACCTTATTTTATTTTAGAATTAGGAACCCAACCAAGTCCTGCCTCAACTACAACAACTTTACCAAGTTACATTTACTACAACTAGACTATGCCTTGTTCCCCTAATGGAATATAAATCATCTTAGGCTTCTCACGTCCAATCTTAACTCATCCCACTTAACAAGTTAGGAAGTCAAGGCTCACATCCAATCGTGCCCATAAAACAACTAAGCAACATAGTTTACATCTTCACATTCCATAACATTTGGCACATATAACAAACCATTGGAACTACATGGCACACATTATCATCCCCTGCATTCCTTGGCATGATTTTCCACTCCCTAACATAACCTACCACTCCTTAACATTCCCTGAAACTCTAGCATGCCTTGGCACTGCGTAGCATATACCCTTGTCACTCCCTCCTTAACACAATTGGAACTTGTTGACACTCCCTATCACACACTCTTATCCATTCATTTCCATGCAATTTGAACTAGTTCTCCCTTGTGTTCTCGTGGCACTCCCTGACACACATTGGCACACCCTAGGACTTGGCACATCTTGGCATGTCACCCTGGCACTCTAGCATTCCTTGGAACTACCTAGCATACCTTGTCACTCCCTCCTTAGCACACCTAGAATTCACTGACAATCCCTGTCACACTTATTCATTCATTTCCATGCATTTGAAACTAGTGCTCCCTTGTTTTTCCCTGACACTCCATAACTCTCCCTAGCATGCATTGGCACACCTTAGCACCTAGCACATCTTGTCATGTTTCCCTGGCCTCTAGAATGCCTTAGCACTGCCTAGCATACCTTGTCACTCCCTCCTTAGCACACCCTGAAATCACTGACACTTCCTGTCACAAACTCTTAATCGTTCATTTGCATGCATTATTTTCACCTAGTGCTCCCTTGTGTTTCCCTAACGCTCCCTAACACTTCCTAGCACTATTTGGCACACCTTGGCACCTAGCACATATTGGCTTCATGTCACTTTGGCATGCTATAATGACTTAGCGCTGCTTAGAATACCATGTCACTCCCCTCTTACCACACTTGGAACTCATTGACACTCCATGTCACACACTCTTATTCATTCATTTCCATGCATTTTGACCTAGTGCTCCCTTGTGTTTCCCTAGCACTCGCTAACACTCAACACACATTGGCACACCTAACTGCAATGAGTTTCACTAACAGTCAATCCAAAAACCCTTCTAGAGTCTAGCTAGTTACTTGTTCTTCACTAAGATATTAGCATTAAGTTTATTGTATAGTGTTCAGTGTGAAAATATTACTAGGTGTTTTTATCGCATTACTTGGAAGGTGGCTAAGCCACAAGCATGACGGTAAGGTTCCTGAATCTTGGATTGTAAAACTAACCAACAAATATATGACTATAATATCTTTTGGAAATTTTAGTTCTCTAAAGAGATTCATGGTAGTGATTTTCCCATTAGGCTAGACCCGAGAACTTGATTGTTAATTAGATGCAGAGAAGTGGTAGTTTGATGCCGTAAATGTCAAATGTATAGTTCAACAACATGATGGAGGCTTACCTCTGACATCAGAATTCAGTTTGTTATCTTCGTGGTGAAAACCCCACAATGTCCAAGTGTGACACCCTCCTTGCAACAACACCCTTCAAGTAGTTACCCAATGACTTCCTTGCCTTTGATTGCCCTCTCCTCATCTTGTTCACTCTTAGTTCCTTCTCCCTTACTCTCCTCTCACCGTGCTCTTTTTCATCCTATTCTCCTTATCCCAATTTCTCTTCTCTTTCTACTTCTCACTCCATCCTTCTAGTTAGTTAGGGCTTGGCTAACTAGATTTTCCCTTTCCTGCCATTTGGCCTCCCATTTTCTCCCTATCTGTCATTTTCCCTCTTCCTAGGTCTGTTCTAGAATCGACAAGGTGTGAGGGAGGAGAAAAATCCATTCATGTGTGCTAATAGGTTGCAAAATATCTCCCCGCCCTCATTGACTGCATCAAGGCCTGTAAATATTATGCCTGTGAGTGTCTGTGAGTCTCTTCTTAGGTCTTGGGTAGAATTATTTTCTCTTTCAACTATATGAGTCGAGCTATATGCTCTTTAACCCCCCCATTAATAGAGTTCCTTATACTTGTATCATGCCCCTGGTATAAAGACATATGTATAGGTTATTATGGTATATGTTGAACTTTCGTTATTACCCTCACCTTGAAGTCATTGAGGTTCCATCTAACTCCCCCTAGTTAATACAAGGTTCATTGAGTTAGAAAAATGTGCCATCAATAGTTATAAGTGGTTAGCTTAAGGAAGGACCATTGGTTGAAGCCTCATCTACTAAGATCATGACCATTAGCATCATATCGACATATTTACCACAAGATGAGGGTCATTACAACCCCTTAAAAATAGCCATAAGGCCTTCCTCTTTTGCAGCTCCTTGACCACAAGGTTTTAATTGAAAAACACATAGTTCCTTTAAATATTTGTAGGTTGAGGCAACCACTTCAAGCCCTTGAACTTAAATATAACCAAATATTTTAAATTTGTTACAATAATAAGTCCATTATGCACACTCCTCATCTTAGAGTTGGGTAGAGAGGGAGAATACTTGATTGATGCCAACCTTGTGATCCAAAATGGATCCTAAAAACCATCCAAGTCTTTTAAGATAAAGAACTGGCGCGAAGGAAAATCCTTCACAAAAGGCGGATTACACTATCGGGAGAGAAAAAACATGAAAAATGGCCAAAAACAGAGTCTATCGGAGGCTTGAACAACCTTTCATAGGAGCCATCGGATCTGGTCGATCAACAGTCCAGATCTGATCGAAAAATTGCAATCGGCGGTGGCAGGCGGAGTCTATCGGAGGCGGCTTTATGCGAAGTGCAATAGTGATTAGCGTGATTAAACGATGACCATCGATCAAGCGCGCAGATCAACAGTCCAAATTCAACTGTGCTATCGCATCACTAATATAGATATATATATATATATGTGTGTGTGTGTGTGTGTGTGTGTGTCTATATATATATATATATATATATATATGTATATATATATATATATATATATATATATATATATATATATAGATATAGATATATATATACATATATATATAGACATATATATATATATATCTATATATATATATATATATATATATATATAGATATATATATAGATATATATATAGATATATATATATATATGTCTATATATATATGTATATATATATCTATATCTATATATATATATATATATATATATATATATATAGATATATATAGATATATACATATACATATATATATATATATATATATATATATATATATATATATATATATATATATAAGGACTTAACCGCGGCCCGAAGGATCAATGATATGGGATTGCAATATCGCAATATCGCATCACAAAATTATAAGGGGTGATGCCAAGGAGGCCAGTGACCATGCGATGTGCTGATAGCCGATAAGGCTTATCGACACATTGACGATCGGAAGCCAAAAGAAATATGCGACTTGCAATATGGCCGGACCCGAAAGGGTTATGAATGCGATATTAAAATATTTGAAGTCCGGAATGAAGCCATTTTGTTGGGATTTTCTTTGTATTTGGGATTTTTCATAATAAACCCAAATCCAAAGGAACCTGTGACTAAGCGACTTGCGATAATGATCTAAAGACGGACCCGATGGAGTTTAGGGCAGAGTTAATAATATTTCAAGTCTGGAAAAAGGTGTTTTGGCAGATTTTTATAGTGTTGCTGTGTATTTCTCTGTGTAAATAGAGAACGACTATTTTGGGGATTTCGAATGCGCCGATGGTCCCTTCAATTGCAAAACAAGTGGCCACCATCCCTGAAGGTGTTTAACAATGATTGTTTAATGCTCAAAGGGGATTTGAGCGGACAAAGGTCGGGAGCCAGAGAGCCTGAAAGGGAAAACAAACAGACAAGTGCTTATTGGCTTAAAATCCACTGAATGACAGAGATAGGGGCAGACAATGCTGAGATAGAGAGAAAATAGAGACAAAGAGCGAGAGGGAGAATCTGTGTACTCAAAAAGACTTGGGGGATCCAAGTAAAGTCTTGCTGTTTTATTCCTGTTGTGTTGAGACTCAATTTGAGCTCACATTTGTAAAAACTTTACTCTTGAAGACATAATAGAGAGGTCACCACTGAAAGCTAGACCAGGAGACGTAGCCCAAGAGTTTTGGGTGAACTCCTTGATTAGTTGCTGTGTTATGCATGTATTTGTTATGTTTTTCTAACTGCTTCATTGTCTATATTATTCGTAATATTTTCGATTCGTTGCACTAAGTAATATAGGAAAATCTTGCACATGAGCCTGTAATACCTTAATATTAGTCTAAGATCTCATTTTCAGATCAAGTGGTATCAGAGCTTTAGGTTTGCTAAGGTTAGACAAGCTTGTGCTGGATTGTTGAATGCTAACTAGGTAAGCTAAAACTAGGAGAAGAACTTGTTGAGGCTAATCCAGAAATTGGAAGAGTCTATCCTAGGAGGAGAATGGTAGAACAAACCCCATTGGAATCAAAATATCAGTTCATGGATTGTTTTATGACCATGCGAGCCATGGTGGAAGAGATGTATTGAGAATTCAAGAAGGGTCGAGGTGAAAGCACTTCAACACCCAAATAAGACAAGGGAGGAGAGGAGCCTTCTCTAGATGCCCCAGAAGGCAAAGGGAAAGGGGAAAATCCTCCTCCCTCATATCCTCCACCATCACCTCCATCATCCTCATCTCCTAGCCCTGAAAAGAAAAAGAAGAAAACATCTTTGCTTAAATTAGATGTGAAATTTGATTTGCCAATTTATGATGGATAATTAAATGCAGAAAAGCTAGATAACTGGATTAGACATATTGATGTATATTGCAGGGTGTTACACAGTAATTTGTCACCATTGGTCACCGTCCCTATCGCCCCGTTCCCGTACATTGGAGGACGAATTTCGGGACCTGTGAACAGTGACATAACCCAAAAATACTTGCATTATGTTCCCCTGAGTATGTACTTCATGTTCCCTGAAGAGACCTTCTGCAAATTCTCCCTGAAAAGTACTCTTTTTCCATTGGCGTAGGTCCACAAGTATCTTACCCGCGCCAATCACTGAGATCCTCAAAAGAGGGTGCGACCATTGGCGCTCTGTCACAGAACAATACCCGCGCCAGCCCAGTTTGGTAATGATTTTTGCTAAAAGCACGCCCGTCTGTTTTTTTCCTTTCAGATCACGAAGTCTTTTGAGGGAAAAATCCATCTGATAGAGGTCGAGAGTCATCATCTATCCTCGACATCTCTCCACAGTGGCTTTTTAGAGATAATGCCAATCCACAATGGGTGTCCTGGTTCATCGAATCTTTCTCCCTTCTCCATCTATAAATATCTGTCCTCATGCATTAGACAAGCTAGTTTTAATTCTTGGAGGAATGCTAGTTGTGATTATGCTTGTCGTGAGTGATAGTGAAGCATAGAGAGGTTATGCTGCTGGAGAGGAGGTACATTGCAAGACACATATAGTTGCTCGCCCAGCCAGAGGAGAGGTTCAACGTCAGAACCTTGGTTGTAACTTTTCCCGTCTATTATTTATTAATGAACGACTGCTGTTATAGTTCCAATCTCATTGTCTATTATAGTGATGTTTGATTTATTTCCTTTCTGACTGAAATATAGTTGTGCCTTGGTCGATTTTATGCTTGTCTTTGTTTCTTCCTTTGCATGTGCAGGTGTCCGTTTGCAAGGATCGCAAGGATTGTGACCTGCCGGAGCGAGGAAGCGGGAATACCAACTCTGCTTCAACTATAGCGTTGGATTCCAGGTTGGTCTTCTTAATTCACCTTGAATGTACAACTAGGAACTTGCGTGGCAGCGTGGTTTGATTGTGGCTAGTTCTGTTTTAGGCTAGTGGGATCGCCTCTGTCCGCAGAGGGGATTTACCTATCCAACACAGGGTGTGTAACATTGATTCAGAAAGGAGAAAGATTCAGCTGGCTAGCCTTCGCCTTGGAGGAACTGCACTAGTGTGGCGGGAAGGCAAGACGCAAACTGATATGAAGAGACATGGTAAAATTCTTTCTACCTGGAATGAACTTGTTTCTGCCATCAAAAAACAATTCTATCCTCTAGATTATATGTAGCAAGCAATGATGAGTTGGAAAAATCTTTGCCAATTAAAGGGCCAAAGTGTACAAATTTATACCCAGGAATTTAGAAAAATAGCTTTAACTCTAGGCATATCTCTAGACTCACCTGAAACTTTGTTAAAGTATATAGGTGGTCTGCATAACTATTTGAAGCACACCATTCTCATGTTCAATCCTACTAGCCTAGATGATGTATCAGTTCAGGCTACACATCTAGAAGCTAGAGGCAAGAATGTGAACCCAGAGATTGGGGGATCATCAAAACCCTCTGCAAGCAAGAACAAGGAAAAGAAGACACTGAAATGGAAAGAGAGGAAGACAAATGATGTACAAAAAGACAAACCTTCATGCACTCACTGCAAGAAGGATGGACACGATGATGAACACTGCTGGTCTTTGCATCTGGAGCTGAAACCTAAAAAGTTCGGTGGTAAGAAGAAGAAGACTGCTGCTGCTATTCAAAAAGACTTGCGGTCTGTTGTGGCCACCAACAACCCCCCTCCTTATTTAGTATTAGCAATAAGACTATGTAAGTGGGGACCCTTAGTCAAAAAATTAAAAAAATTAATTAGCGCTCATATATGTTACTCCTTAAGAAGCATCGCATCGCGCAAAGAGTGATAGGGTATTTTCTTATGAGTCAAAAGGGTAAAATGCGAGATCACGATGCGAACTCCATCACATCGCATGCATTTAAGAAAAGCTCACGTTAGAAAACCTTAGAAAACGCCGATTATGCGATATCGCATATCGCATCTCGCAAAATTGCATGAAAGACACATAACAATTTAACGATTAAGCGATCTGCGATCTTGCGATACTGCGATCCGCGATCTTGCGATAGCGCGATCAAGCAACCTTGCGATAGCACAGCACGACGAAATTGCGGTAATGTGATACAGCGAAATGCGATACTGCGATGCAGATCGCAGAAACATTCCATCGCAGATTTTCCTGGCTCAGTATTCAAGAAAAAGTTTTCCATAAATTAAGAACTGGTTACGCGCTTTAATGATAATTAATATATTATATGCCAGTTGTTAATAAAATATGGTTTTGTGTTGTTTGAAGAGCCAGTTCACGGCAAGTGGCGTGTTTTTGCATATCTGTAACATTTAAAACTTTCCTGTCGTTATTTATTATCATTACTCTCTCCTCACTTGTGAACTGCAGGAACGAAAAACAAAAGTTACACAAAGCAATATGCAGGAAGCTATGAGGAAAAAGGGTAAAGCTCCAATGTTCAAAGACAGAGAAAAGACGCCCTCATAAACAGATACCGCATGCAACAGAGCCGCAGATTCACAGAATGCTGTTGAGCCATCCATTACAGATCTTTCATATACATCCATGGTTAAATGAGCACTGAAGGATGCTGATATCAACAGGCAGTTTAATGATCAGGGTCAAGAGCTCACAAGGTCATTATTTTTACAAATTTTGAAGCTTTATACCCGATAAAGATGAAGAGGCGCAAAAGGAGAAAAACGCATCAGAGAAGCCCGGATCAAAGAACGGAGGCAGTTTCCGATGCGCGATTAGCGCCTAGCGCTAATCGCGCATCGCTGAGAAAATTGTTCGAGAAGGAAAGCCTCTAACTGCTCAGTCACCTGTAAGCCCGAGAAGTGCAAGAAAGCAATGGTAAAAAACAAACTGGAAATAGAAAGTTAAAGAAAAGGCAGAAGCAATCCAAAGGGTTAACCAAGTGAACTGAGATTATTACTGGGCATACGCAGTAAATCCACATAGTCAGAGGATGACTCTCGAGTATATCATCGACTTTGCTGAGAAGATGGTGCCAACTCTTACCAATTCTGTTTGCTTAGCTCAACCAAAAGCGGAAGACAGTCAGCCGACTCTACCCAGGCAAATACTGAATGCTTGCAACATTAAGGAGCAAATGCAGAAATAGTTAGATATTAGATTTAATTTTTAGAAATAGTTTTGTTTTATTTTTGCTTAGAAAAAGGGCGGTCATTTAAACCGTATCCTGAATCTGTGTAATTAAGTTATTTAGTTAGTAGTATTTAAACCCTTCTCATGCATTTAGAGAGGGGTCCAGAAATTTATCAAAAACTTGTCCTCAGAACATGCACTTTTGCACCCTCAGAGGAGGTTTTGGTGAATGAATGGATCAAGATTTGTTGATGTTTGCATTTGATATCTGCTACTGATGTTGCACTTCTGTACTCTTAGTGGATGTTAGAGCAAGGAGAGATAAATCATTGTTGCTTGAAGCTTATGAGTAGGACTAGTCATAAATGGTACTTTTATCTCTTGACCATTTCTGCTTATATGTTAAAGTGATATACAATTTTTAGTTGTTTATGTATTATTGCATGAATGCCTGAGTTATAATTTGGAACTTTTGTATGGTGATAGCTATTTATTTATGCTTAATGTATGAATAACTCATTATGCGATATGTTTTTCACAACTGTTTCGTCTAACTTTTTATGCGAAGTGGTTCATCCTTATTAATTTCCTTTCTTATAATAGCTGAATGATATTTATTACTAGTTGTTATTTGAAATCTTTTTAGATCGCATAATAGAAGAATTACATCCCGGGTTAGTATAGACATAGATGTTGCTGCTTATTAAATTACAATAGCATTGCATTAGATTACAATTACAATTAGAATATCTTAATTAGGAACTGTTAGAGCAGGAACATCAAATTCTACATACACACACTCATAGATTGGGAAACTGGTCCCATATCCCCAGTCGGACCCGCTATACCAAACAGATAAGGAGCTGCCAACCAAGGTCCGGACCGGGCAGGTATCCCCCTTGTTGTAGACCCGATTTTCGGGGCTTCAACATATTTGGCGCTAGAAGGAGGGCCTGAACTATGAATGGCAAGTAAATCTAAATCTGAATACCATTCTGAGAGTAAATCGCCCTCACCATCTCCCCCAACTTCTCCATTACACTTAAATCCAGAGTTAGAAGTTGCTCGAGTATCAACCACTGCTACAAACCCTGACATTTCAGAACAATCTACAGTTGAACTTCCTGAAGTCGAATCTCTGATTCACAAACTTCAGCGATTTTCCATTTCTCCTCAAAGGTCTGATAAATCTCAAGGCAGCGTGACTTCGCATTATAACCCTGCTCATCCCCTGACCAGGCTAAAGAGTGAAAAGTTTGGCATTCAGCCAACCGAATTACCTCTTCCCACCAGGAAAAGAGCAAGGAAATCACCTAAAGAGTCCGACAGTGAGACTCTTTCGTCAACATCATCCATCTCAACTTCTTCACCGTGAAGTCAACCATCCACTCCACCACTTCAGATCATCATCCATCCATCCACTGGAACCCCCACAACTCTTCCTCAATCATCTACAATCGTAGTATCCTCATCTTCCCAGCCACAGGGATCATCTTCTGCACTTTCCACTGTTAGTAGCACAACAATGGCCCAGTCTCCATGGAATAACCCTGGGGCAGTCTTAATGCCTGCACCCTTGAGTCAAATACCGGCTCATCCTGAGAAATGGCTGCCTAAATTGAATCCCGAGGCAGGCATGTTAGCGTAAGAGCACATAAACAACTTTATGCTATCCATTAATCTCAATGGGGTTACTAATGAAGATGTTGTTGTTCGACTTTTTCCTTATACTCTGCAAGGAACAGCCGGATCATGGTATTTTTCATTACCCTCCAGATCTATCACTAGTTGGGATATCTTCCAGGAGCAATTCCTGACCAAGTTTGGTGATGACAAGTCTACGGCTACGTTAATCAACAACCTATCCAACCTTAGGGTCGAATCTAGAGAGCCTATCAAAGATTTCAATTTACGTTTCAATAAAATCCTAAACAAAATTCCTACTGCTTCCCAGCCCAGCGAAGAAGTTCGAAGTGAATGGTATATCACCGCTCTACCATCAAACATAGCAATATTCGTGGACAGGGCTAATAAAACAACCTTAGCCGAAAACATGAAAGAATCAATAGCAGTAGAGAAACATATAATAGCCCTGGAAAAGAAATTTGCGATAGAGGAACGTAAATCCAAGAAAGTCACCTTCAAGGAAGACTCTAAGAAGAAACAAGCAAAAGATCCATTCGATTTGGAAGGATTGCAGAAAGTTCTAAAGACCATGTCCAATGAAATGGTCGACATCAAAAAGCAAGTAGCAGAAACTTCTTCAAAAAATCCCTACAGAGCTTTTAAAAGAGGCCCTTCAACGGATTCAAAGCCACCCAATGCTATTTCAAATTTGAATCCGAAGAAGAGGAAGAGGAAATTGCCACTGAAGGGAAAACTGATGAAGAAGAGGTTGTGGAATTACAAGGAATGTGGGATTTCATCCTCCCACAAGAAGAAGATCAAGAAGTATTCCCAGTTAGCACACGAAGCAAAAATCAGCTTGATCCTCCCCAAACTATCCCTAAGCCAAAGAGCGCAAGCTCTGCAATAAAGGATAAAGTCGCAACAAAGAAAACGACATCAAAAGTGACTCAAACCAGCCCAGTCCAAACAGATGAATCAACTCCATCTAAAACACTGATCGTGTCGGATGAAATGGAGTACAATATTATAGAAGATATGAAAAATACTAGGGCCAACATCACCCTTTACGAACTGAGCAAGTTAAAACATCAACAAAAGATAATGATGAAAGAATTACATGCCGTGCCAGTTGCACCTTTGCCTGCCGCTGTACTTTCTCAAGCTTCTCATAACATGGGAAGACCTCCAACTAATGCGATCAATAAGATTGATCCAAATGACATTGCTCTAATTGGAGGAAGATCGAGATCTCATACTCCCCCGTTTCTCCTTACTTATGAAATTTTCAATAAAAATGTGCACAATTGTTTGGTAGATTCTGGTGCTTCATCCAATATTTTACCAAAGTCCATATGTGCCAAGTTAAATGTTCAGCCGCAGAAATCCGCTGTGCGCATAGTTCAGCTAGATCGATCTCAAGTTGAAGTGATTGGCGAACTAAATCAAGTAACCATAAGGCTGTCATCCAACCCAAAGGTATGTCAAGTTATTGACATTCTAGTTGCTGATATTCCAGAATTATATGGCTTAATTCTTAGCAGGGATTGGTTAGAAAAACTTCATGGGTACTTCGCAACTGACTGGTCGCACATGTGGTTGCCCTACAACCGTAAACCAAATCAAATAAAAGTTGAACGAGAACTACACCAGAAATACATAGTAACGGAGCTAGACGGGGAAAATGAACCAGTAGGAAAATGAACCGGTAGCATACAACATTAGCATTATTGGCAATTACTCGGTAGATTCTTTCCTCGGAAATTTCAATGCTCATGTGTCACCCTATTTAGAACACTCTGTTTTGTCCCAAGGTGAAAAATTTTCTCGAACTGATAGTTCGAAATGTATCAATTTTTTAGATAAACCTGTAAATAAATCTTTGTTTTGGAAATTATTTTTTGATGGTTCTAGATCTAACGAAGGAGCAGGAGCAGGATGCGTTCTGATTAGTCCAGAAGGAGATAAAATCATGCTCACATGCAGACTCGAATTTGATTGCACCAACAATACAACAGAATATGAGGCTTTGGTCCAAGGGTTGTACAAAGCAATCGGGTTAGACGTCAAGTATCTTCAAGTTTTCGGAGACTCTGAGATTGTGGTTAAACAGGTACGTAACACTATACATTGCTTATCAGGTCATTTAAAACATTATCAATCCTTAGTTCAAGATCTGACTGAGCATTTCATAGTGTTTAATATCTCTTCAATCCCCAGGCTCCAAAACGCAAGTGCAGACCTTTTGGCTAACGTAGCTTCTAAGCTTATTCCTTTAGAAGATTTTAGTGCAGATAGATTCTCAATAGAATTAATCTTTAGACCATCCATTCCTGATAACATCACAAATTGGAGAGTATTCAATGACGATCCTGATATTGTAAATTTCCTCACATCTGAAGGATCCTACTCCAATTAAATAATTGATGAAGACCAACATGATCGATAGTTGCAACAAGATAGCACTAACAATGCTATACCTAAGTCGGTAGTCAAGTTAGAAGACTTGTACGATTTGAAGGATCGGTTTAAAAGGTCTACCAATTCAAAACTCCAAAGTTCAACCTTGAACTATGAATTAGTAAACCTAGGAACCGATGCTAAACCACAAAACATTAATCTAGGTCTCGGCCTAGACCTTGAAGAAAAACTAGCGTATATTCGTCTTTTGAGACAATATAAAAATGTTTTTGCCTGGAATTATGATGAACTGAAAACATACGACACTTCCATCATCCAACATACTATTCCCATGATCGATAATGAAAAACCTGTCCAACAAAAGCTGAGAAAGATCCATCCCAATTTAGAAAATCAGATAAAAACTGAGCTTAATAAGTTATTGAAAGCCAGAATAATCTTTCCCGTCAGACATTCCAAATGGGTCTCCAATATGGTACATGTTAGAAAGAAAAATAGAGATATTAAGATCTGCATTGACTTTCGAAACCTTAACAAGACCTGCCAAAAAGATAATTTTCCTTTACCACTTATGGAACAGATATTGCAGGCAGTGGCGGGCTCAGAATTAATGTCTTTCTTGGATGGATTTTCAGGATACAATCAAGTGTTGGTACATCCTGATGCCATTTGGTTTGATTAATGCTGGTGCCATATTTCAGAGAGCCATGGACATCACATTCAAAGGTTTAGTCAATAAATCTGTAGTAATTTATTGGGATGATATAACAGTGTATTCAAAGAAACGAAGCGACCATCTTAAAGACTTGAAACAAATATTCCAACGGTGTTTAAGGTATGGAATTTCACTTAATCCAAAGAAATCTTTTTTCGCATTAAGTGAAGGGAAACTTCTAGGATTCATAGTGTCAAAATCCGGTATTCACATTGATTCCAACAGAATCAAAGAGATTTCTGAAATATCCTTACCTCATAACAAAAAAGCCATGCAATCTTTCCTTGGTCAGATCAACTTTGTAAAGAGATTCGTTCCATATTTTTCACGAATCGTCTCTCCTTTGCAAGCCATGATTAAAAAGAACTCAAATTTTAAATGGGGCCAAGATGAACATGAAGCATTCAACCTGATCAAACAAGCTATTATTAATGCTCCATCGTTAGCAACTCCGAATTTTTCAGAACCTTTTATTTTATATACATTTGCCTCAGATAGGTCATATGCTGCGATTCTCACTCAAGCAAATCAAGAAAAAACGGAAGCCCCAATTGCGTTTTTCAGTTCAAATTTACAGGGTGCTGAATTAAATTATTCAGACATGGAGAAACAGGCTTATGTTGTTTTCAAAGCGGTCAAATACTTCAGACCTTTCTTACTCAAAACCCATACTAAAATTATGTTCCGTTTCCAGCGGTAAGGAACCTTCTAGTACAGAAGGATGTGGGTGAGAAAAGGGCCAATTGGGTTACTGCCTTACAGGAATATGACATTGAGATTAAACCAACAAACATTGTAAGAGGTCAAGGCTTCTGCAAAATGCTGGCTAGAGCATCGCAAATTTCTGAAATTCCATCTGCAGAGATACAAATATGCAAGGTAAGCCTAAACGATGCAGAGTCATTATACACTGATATCATTTATTATCTTAAGAATGGGTATGCTCCTTCACACCTCGATCATACTAAGAAAAGAGATCTAAGGTTGAAAGCCAAACAATATCAGCTCATAAATGATATTCTTTTTAGAATAAATTATGATTCTGTTCTTCTTAGGTGTCTTGAGAAATTTGAAGCTGAAAAAGTTTTGCAGGAACTCCACGATGGGCTAGCAGGCAGACACTATGCTGGAGATGCTACTGCACATAAAATCTTGCGCGCAGGATATCACTGGCCCACATTGTTCAAAGACTCACACAATTACGTGAGGAAATGTCAAGTCTGCCAAACTACTGCTGGAAGACAAAAGAAGCCATCCTTGCCACTACATCCGGTTAACATTGACCAACCTTTCAGTCGGTGGGGATTGGACATCATAGGTGAGATCGTTCCTCACTCTTCTAAGCAGCATAGAGACATCCTCACAGCAACGGATTATTTTACTAAGTGGGTAGAAGCAGTTCAACTTAAGACGACTAATGCTGAAAATATCATTGAGTTCATAGATCAATTTATAATCACCAGGTTTGGATTGCCTTCCGCTTTAATGTTTGATAATGCATCATACTTTTCTAGAAATGCAATCACTGAATTTGCACTTAAAAGAGGATTCAAACAATATTCGGCCAATTATTACCCACAAGGCAATGGGTTAGCTGAGTCCACAAATAAAAACCTAATTAGGATTATCAAAAGAACAGTTGACCAAAATCATAAAAATTGGCATAAGGCTTTGATATATGCATAATGGGCAGACCGAATAATGCAAAATTCTTCTATCGACACTTCTCCCTTTAATTTAGTTTATGAGAAAGAAGTGGTTCTTCCGACTCATTTATCAATTCCCTCTTTGTCTCTAGTTCAATACATTGATGAAGTACCCACTTCCTCCTTACAGCTAAGACAAATGGAAATAATCAAATTAGAAGAACAACGAGAACAGGCTAAGAAAACACATGCTCATCATCAAGCACTAGTAAAATCCTCTTTTGATTCAAACATAATGACCAGAAAAGATTTTTAGATGGGAGACTTAGTTTTAAAGTGGGACAAGGCTCATGAAGAGAAAGGCAAACATACAAAATTTCAAAGAATGTGGCTTGGTCCTTTTCAAATTGTAGAAGTCATAGGTCCATCAACGTTTGTGTTACAGGATTTAGCAGGTAAGAGAGACTCTTTGCCTATTAACGGAAAAATTCTCAAGAAATATTTTCCATAGAAGATTATTCTTCTATTTTTGTAGAGTAGCTATTTTTCTTGTTCATAATAAAACCAGTTGTGAGTAGTTACATTAGGAATTTACGAAAAAGACACCGATTCTCTTTCAGATTTTGAACTTTTCGCTTGTATAAATAGCAAATCTTTTGGAAAATTGATCTTTATTATTGATAGATACAGTTAAAGACTCTAGCCCAGATATGATACTAGTTTCAACTTCAAAAAAGTTTGATGAAAACAACCTTTAGTGAAGAAATTATTTTATCTCAGTACAATGAATGGTATCAATAACAAAATAAAGATTCTCTGTAGAACAACTGTTTCCAAAAACTCTATTATTGTCGTCCAGAGCTATCTTAAGGAAACAATGACTTCCTCCCTACTAAGGAAATCACAACTTTCAGAGGAACAACCCAAGGATACACTTTATCTTGAAGAATAAGAGGTCTCATCACAAGCCGGCTTATCATAATCACAGATATTATAACTTGCTGACTTTGCCAATACTGTACACCACGACAGGGCAATGACTCAAGATTGTTGCAATCAAAAGACAAGGGGTCTCATCACGAGTCAAATTGTTCAGCAAAGTTATAAATCAAGTGAATGACTGTGTCATAATTTGGCTACCAAACCAAGACATTGTTCTTTAAGAGTAAAAAAAGAAAATCAAAGAAATAAGTGTGGATATGGATTTGTCTTTGAAAGTTGTAGGCTGCCGTAAGTAGGATAAAGGATCATTGCTGGGTAACAGGTAACCCTGTCGAGGCTATAAACGCTTGCTGGCAGCAGAGGCTCTACCTACGACAAATGAGCATATTTAAAACTGGTTTACAGAGAAGACTTTGTTTTATCTTTACAAGACCAAGTAATGACTGATGTAAATACAAGGACTAGCTTGAGGAAGCAAATAATCAAAGTGGAAAATAGTTGAAACAAAATATCATTGACAGGTTAGAGCATAATGTACTTTATCTTTCCATAATAAAGTTTAATTTTCTGAAAAATTTTCTGTTTTGGAAGTTTAGAAAATTCAATAGAAAAACAGAGATAACTGGTTCTTCCAAGTGAATCACCAATTGTTGTGGCCACCAACAACCCCCCTCCTTATTTAGTATTAGCAATAAGACTATGTAAGTGGGGACCCTTAGTCAAAAAATTAAAAAAATTAATTAGCGCTCATATATGTTACTCCTTAAGAAGCATTGCATCCGTGCAAAGAGTGATAGGGTATTTTCTTATGAGTCAAAAGGGTAAAATGCGAGATCGTGATGTGAACTCCATCGCATCGCATGCATTTAAGAAAAGCTCACGTTAGAAAACCTTAGAAAACGCCGATTATGCGATATCGCATATCGCATCTCGCAAAATTGCATGAAAGACACATAACGATTTAACGATTAAGCGATCTGTGATCTTGCGATACTGCGATCCACGATCTTGCGATAGCGCGATCAAGCAACCTTGCGATAGCACAACACGACGAAATTGCGGTAATGCGATACAGCGAAATGCGATGCAGATCGCAGAAACATTCCATCACATATTTTCCTGGTTCAGTATTCAAGAAAAAGTTTTCCATAAATTAAGAACTGGTTACGCGCTTTAATGATAATCAATATATTATATTGTTAATAAAATATGGTTTTGTGTTGTTCGAAGAGCCAGTTCACGTCAGGTGGCGTGTTTTTACATATCCGTAACATTTAAAACTTTCTTGTCGTTATTTATTATCATTACTCTCTCCTCACTTGTGAACTGCAGGAACGAAAAACAAAAGTTACATAAAGTAATATGCAGGAAGCTATGAGGAAAAAGGGTAAAGCTCCAATGTTCAAAGACAGAGAAAAGACGCCCTCATAAACAGATACCGCATGCAACAGAGCCGCAGATTCACAGAATGCTGCTGAGCCATCCATTACAGATCTTTCATATACAACCATGGTTAAATGAGCACTGAAGGATGCTGATATCAACATGCAGTTTAATGATCAGGGTCAAGAGCTCACAAGGTCATTATTTTTACAAATTTTGAAGCTTTATACCCGATAAAGATGAAGAGTTGCAAAAGGAGAAAAACGCATCAGAGAAGCCCGGATCAAAGAACGGAGGCAATTTTCGATGCGCGATTAGTGCCTAGCACTAATCGCGCATCGTTGAGAAAATTGTTCGAGAAGGAAAGCCTCTAACTGCTCAGTCACCTGTAAGCCCGGGAAGTGCAAGAAAGCAATGGTAAAAAACAAACTAGAAATAGAAAGTTAAAGAAAAGGCAGAAGCAATCTAAAGGGTTAACCAAGTGAACTGAGATTATTACTTGGCATACGCAATAAATCCACATAGTCAAAGGATGACTCTCGAGTATATCATCGACTTTGCTGAGAAGATGGTGCCAACTCTTACCAATTCTGTTTGCTTAGCTCAACCAAAAGCGGAAGACAGTCAGCCGACTCTACTCAGGCAAATACTGAATGCTTGCAACATTAAGGAGCAAATGCAGAAATAGTTAGATATTAGATTTAATTTTTAGAAGTAGTTTTGTTTTATTTTTGCTTAGAAAAAGGGCGGTCATTTAAACTGTATCCTGAATCTGTGTAATTAAGTTATTTAGTTAGTAGTATTTAAACCCTTCTCATGCATTTAGAGAGGGATCCAGAAATTTATCAAAAACTTGTCCTCAGAACATGCACTTTTGCACCCTCAGAGGAGGTTTTGGTGAATGAATGGATCAAGATTTGTTGATGTTTGTATTTGATATCTGCTACTGATGTTGCACTTTTGTACTCTTAGTGGATGTTAGAGCAAGGAGAGATAAATCATTGTCGCTTGAAGCTTATGAGTAGGACTAGTCATAAATGGTACTTTTATCTCTTGACCATTTCCGCTTATATGTTAAAGTGATATACAATTATTAGTCGTTTATGTATTATTGCATGAATGCCTGAGTTATCATTTGGCACTTTTGTACAGTGATAGCTATTTATTTATGCTTAATGTAAGAATAGCTCATTATGCGATATGCTTTTCACGACTGTTTCGTCTAACTTTTTATGCGAAGTGGTTCATCCTTATTAATTTCCTTTCTTACAATAGCTGAATGATCTTTATTACCAATTGTTATTTGAAATCTTTTTAGATCGCATAATAGAAGAATTACCTCCCGGGTTAGTATTGACTTAGATGTTGCTGCTTATTAGATTACAATAACATAGCATTAGATTACAATTAGAATTAGAATATCTTAATTAGGAGCTGTTAGACCAGGAACATCAAATTCTACACACACACACACTCATAGATTGGGAAACTGGTCCCATATCCCCAGTCAGACCCGCTATACCAAATGGATAAGGAGTTGCCAACCAAGGTCCGGACCAGGTGGGTATCCCCCTTGTTGTAGACCCGATTTTCAGGGCTTCAACAAGGTTAGACTTAGGTGATGAAACAACAGTCATAGCCACAGCTATAAAAGGCAAAAATTCTGAAGCATCTACAAGTAATTCTGCACAATCTATTGATAATGAAGATAATGAGAGGAAAAGACATGAGCTTTTTCATATTAGAGTTATTTCCAAGCACCAAAAGATTGACACTTTATTTGATAGTGGTTCACAAGTAAACTTTATTTCTGAAACAATTGTAAAGAAGTTGGGCTTACTAACAACACCTCACAAGAAGCCATATCCATTAGGTTGGGTATGTGATAAAGCAAAGCTACAAGTGACAAGACAATGTAAACTTAGGTTTGCTATTGGGTCAACATTTGTAGATGAGGTTGAGTTAGATATAGTTCCCTTGGATATATGTGGTATTGTTTTAGGAAGTCCTTACTTGTATGATAGAAAAGCCATTTTCTATAGAGCTGAAAATAAGTATCAACTCACTAAAGATGGAATAGAATATATAGTAAGAGCTCATAAGCTCAAAAATAACTACTCTCTCATAAACTCAGGGTAGATGAAAAGAATTGTAAATTCATGCAAGAAATTTTTACTAATGGTTGTAAAGGAAAAGAACCCTGATAAAACCAATGTATTTGAAGGCTGTGATGCTAAACATAAAGCTAATTTAGTTAAAGTTGTTTCAGAATATGATATCCTATTTCAAGAACCTAAAGGTCTGCCACCCAAAATGGAAATAGTACATGATATTCATTTGCAGCAAGATGCTCCATTGCCTAACATCAGAATGTATAGGTTATTCGCTTTACGGAATGCAGAGATCAAGAAGCAGGTATAGGACCTGCTCGATAAAGGGTTCATAAGACTAAGCACATCACCATGTGGATCTCCAATTGTATTGGTGAGAAAGAAAGATGGTTCGTGGAGGATGTGCATTGATTACAGAGCATTGAATAAAATAACGATCAAGAATTGTTATCCTCTTCCTCACATTGATGGTCTATTAGATCAGCTGAAAGAAGCAGTTTACTTTTCCAAGTTGGACTTGCGTAGTGGCTATCATCAGGTTAGAGTTGTAGAACAAGATGCATGGAAGATTGCTTTCAAAACAAAGCAACGGCTATATGAATGGCTGGTTATGCCTTTTGGGTTAACTAATGCTCCTGCCACTTTCATGAGAGTTATGAATGATGTACTCTGACCTTTTATTGATGATTTTGTAATTGTATATTTAGATGACATTCTTGTTTTCAGTAAAACATGGGAATAATATTTGAAGCATGTAAATCAGACTCTAGATGTTTTGAAAAGATAAAATCTCTATGTGAAGTTATCAAAATGTGAATTTGGAAAAACATCTTTGAATTATTTGGGTCATATTGTAGGGGGTGGTGAATTGAAGATAGATCCCTCTAAGGTTGAAGTCATTGTGAACTGGCCTAAACCAAAATCTGCTACAGAAGTTAGGAGCTTCCTAGGAGCAGCACAATATTGGAGAAAGTTTATTGCTAACTTTTCCTTGATTGCAGCTCCCTTACATGCTTTAACAGGATTGAACAAGGTGTTTCAGTGGGGAGGCAAACAGCAGAAAGCCTTCGACACCTTAAAAGAAAAAATTAGTACAACACCAGTACTAGCACTGCCAGATCTTCAATGACCATTTGAGATTGAAATAGATGCCAGTGACTATGCCATGGGAGCAGTGTTGATGCAACACGGTAAACCCATATGATATCATTCTGAGACATTTAATTCTACAGTAGTTAATTATCCCACATATGATAAAGAATTGTATGCTTTAGTACAGAGTGTGAAAAAGTGGAAACATTACCTAATGGGCAAAGAAACAATTATACATACAAATCATCAACCACTTCAATATTTGCACTCACAAACTAAATTGCAGCAATCAAGACACTATAGGTGGATGGGTTTTCTACAACAGTTTCATCTTGTCATCAGATATAAGAAGGGCATACAAAATAAGGTTGCAGATATGTTATCTAGAGAAAACATAAATGCATCTACTATACTTAAGAATAACTCAGTTATGCATGAAAGCTACATTGAACAATATGCTCAAGATGTAAATTTTAAAGATGTATATGCAACTTTAAGTCATGGCAAACAAGTAGAAGAATTGGATTATTATGTTAAGGACCAACTCTTGTATCATTTGGGAAAGTTATGCATTCCACAAACTGAAAGAGTTAACATAATCCGAGAAGCACATACTTCTCTTATATCAGGTCATTTTGGTGTAAGTAAAATAGTTTCACAACTGCAAAGGTTCTATTATTGGCTAAGAATGCATGAAACAGTTTCTAGATATATTAAAGGGTGTACTATGTGTGCTAAAAGCAAGCCCAATAATAGAAAATTAGGCTTGTACACTCCACTTCCAGTTCCTTCTCATCCTTGGGAAAGTGTTTCCGTGGATTTTGTTAGGGGATTGCCAAAATCTAGAAAAGGTCATGATTATTTATATGTTATTGTGGACAGGTTTAGAAAAATATGTATTTTAATACCTTGTAACAAGCAGATTATAGCTAAACAAACAACGAAGTTGTTCTTTCAACATGTATGGGTTCATTTTGGGTTACCCACTTCCATTGTATCTGATTGAGATTCCCAATTTGTTGGGAATTTTTGGTCAAGTCTGTGGGAATTGATGGACACCAGATTGAAGAAGAGCACAACATTTCATCCACAAACAGATGGCCAAACAGAGGTGGTCAACAGGACAGTGATCTAGTTGCTCAAGGGCTATTGCAGCAAGCATCCCAAGCTTTGGGATGAACATTTGTGTTATGTGCAACATGCTTACAACCGTGCCAAGCACTCTTCTACTCAGAGATCTCCTTTTGAGACTTATTTTGGTTTTACACCAAAGTCTCCCTTGGATTTTGTCTTTGGAAAAGACATAGTAGTTGATGGACACAATGATGTGGACAAAGCAACCAAGTTCATTGAACAGATCCACGAAATTCACTGGGCAGTGTAGGAACAACTGGAAAGAAGCCAGGCTAAGTACAAGGCAAGGCATGACAAGCATCGAATTGAGCATAACTTCCAAGTTGGTGACGAAGTCTAGCTGTACATCAGCAAGGATAGAATGTAAGGTGAAGGTAAGAAGCTGAAACCCATAAGGTATGGGCCTTTCAAGATACTTGAGAAAATTGGTGAAAACGCTTTTTGCCTTGATTTTCCAGCTTACATGCATTCTATTTAGTCGTTAATGTAGAAAACTTGAGACAGTTTGAACCTTCATTAATTGAAGATCCTGAAGAGCAAAGTCAGTTGCCTTTTATTGATGATCTGTTGCCTGAATATCTCAATGATTTGCAGGAAGACACAATTCTGGACAGGAAGGTGAGAACTACGCGCAAAGGGGATGTTGAGTACCTTAGAATCGGACTCAAAGGTTCAAAACCAAGTAATGCACGATGGATAGAAATTGGACAAGTGAGGAAGCTATATGCTCACTTGATCGATGCTTAAAAACCAACTTTTGGTGGTCCAAAAAATTTTCAGTGGGAAGGCGTGATCCAAAATGGATCCTAAAAACCCTCTTAGTCTTCAAAGATCAGAAACTGGCGCAAAGGAAAAACCTTCACAAAAGGCGGATTACACTATCGGGAGAGAAAAAACATGAAAAATGGCCAAAAACAGAGTCTATCGGAGGCTTGAACAACCTTGCACAGGATCCATCGAATCTGGCCGATCAACGGTCCATGTCTGATCAGCAATCGCAGTCGGTGGTGGCAGGTGGAGTCTATCAGAGGTGGCTTTATGGGAAGTGCGATAGTGATCAACACGATTAAACGAGGACCGTTGATCAAGCGCGTAGATCAACGGTCTAGATTCAACCACGCTATCGCATTGCTAATATATATATATATATATATATATATATAGAAGGACTTAACCGCAGCTCGAAGGATCAGTGATATGCGATTGCGATATCACAATATCACATCGCAGCATTATAAGGGGTGATGCCAAGGAGGCCAGTGACCATGCGATGCACCGATAGCCGATAAGGCCGATCGGCACATCGACGATCGGAAGCCAAAAGAAATATGCGACTTGCGATATGGCCAGACTCGAAAGGGTTATGAATGCGATATTAAAATATTTGAAGTTTGGAATGAAGCCATTTTGTCGGGATTTTCTTTGTATTTGGGATTTTTCATAATAAACCCAAATACAAAGGAACCCACAACTAAGCGACTTGCAATAGCAATCTAAAGACGGACCCGATGCAGTTTAGGGCAGAGTTAATAATATTTCAAGTCTGGAAAAAGGCGTTTTGGTGGATTTTTACAGTGTTGCTGTGTATTTCTATGTGTATATAGAGAACGACTATTTTGGGGATTTTGAATGTGCCGATGGTCCCTTCCGTTGCAAAACAGGTGGCCACCATCCTTGAAGACGTTTAACAATGATTGTTTAACGCTCAGAGGGAATTTGAGCAAACAGAGGCCGAGAGCCAGAAAGCTCGAAAGGGAAAACAAACAAACAAGCACTGATTGGCTTAAAATCCACTGAATGACAGAGACAGGGGCAGGCAGTGCTGAGACAGAGAGTGTTGGGTAGCGGATCCCCCGCGTAATGGTTTTGGGGCTTAAAGCCCACAATTTTGGGTATTGGTATTGTAAAGGCTCTGCGAAGTGCGTGAAGCATGAGTTGTAATGAGTCAAGTCAAAGGGTAGTCCGCCCTAAAATATTGTAATTTAATCTAGAATGTGTCGACCTACCCATGGTCCGCGGACCATGGGAAGGTATAAATAAGAGCGAGGCTCTAATTGTAGAAGGTAGATTTTGGATGATGAGATCAGAAGTGTATAGGTTTTTGAAAGTAATATTTGATCTAAGTCTGTAAGTCTGAATCGCGGATCATAGTAGTAACAGAGGCTCTGCAACTGTGTGCACAGAGGCCTAGTAGAGTCCGCAGCTGTGTGTGCAGACACCTGCAGCTATGTGCGCAGGGTAGGAAGTGGATTGTAACTGGAAAAAGCATTAATAAAGATAAGTTGGTTTTGAAATATTGCGTATATGTTTCTATACTCTGGTCTATGCATCTGTTTATGGTTTATGATTGAGCGCATGTCTGTTTATGTTAAATGATAACTGAAAGTATTGGGCTTACTTAATTTAATTCAAGATCTATAATAATACTAAGCATAGAAAGGGTACAGAGCATTCGCTCTTGTTATCTTAGCCGCGCGAAGGTAGTTGCACTGAACAGATGGCTGCGCGGAAGTAGTGCAACACGTAGGATCGGTTCGCGAGCTTTCTAGACCTCATCAAGACATCCCTAGGGTGCGAAAACCTAGTTCCAGCACCCTCCCATACTACCTCAGGTGAGACCTTAATCCGCGCTCCGCGGACTATTGCCGAAAGGGCCAGTAGTTTCAGGATTTGTTTGGCTAAAACACTGTGAACCTGGGTCAGGCCCCAATAAGCCAACAAATGGTTCCGTTAACAGGACCGAGATCTACCTAAGGGATGTCTGATGTCAGAACACTGGAACCCTACGAAGAAGGAAATTGAATATTGGTTGGATCAGAAGCTTCATGAGTTCGTGATATAGGAAAATAAAACCTCGCAGATATCTGAGAAGAGGTGGCTGGATTGCTACGTATATACGGAAATCCATGAGATCTTCTTTGTGTCTTTCTCTTCAGAGTTGTATGATTGGATCACGAGGCTAGAAAAAGGCCAAGGAAGGTGCAAGCTTGATCAACTGATAGTGTGGACTCCACAGTTGGTGCGCAGGCTAGAGGCTTTAGAAGATAATATCGCATGGGCTATAGACCATTGGCTGGATCGGATAATAGGAGGGTTTATCACTGAATTTGCAATTGTAAGCTACAGCGAAGCAAAAAGACGTTTTCTCAAGGGACCGCGAGGTAAGTACATCAAATCTTTGAATACCTGGATTAAGATGCTATTATGTGAAAAATGAGTGATGCGAATACATTAATGAGTGGAATGACATGGAGTGGAAAGGTCTACAAAGGTATCGAAGGGTTAGGAAACAGTCCTTTAATTTCACCTCCGTGAGCGAACGAGGAAGAGTGCAAGTGGGTTTCTCCGAGGAGTGCGGTCAGTTTGATAAAGCAACGCATTCCGCAATTACCATCCCCACGTATGCCACCACCCATGTCACCGCATTCGCCTCCATCTTCGCCCACACCACCTCCACCAAACCAACAGTTCAGCATGGCGAGCACGATCAAGCTGCCTGTATTCAGAGGAGATCAGTTTTGGTTTGTAGTAAGAGCAGTATGGGAAGCACAAGGGGTTACGGATGATAACATCAAGAAGGCCACATTGGTAAGCACGTTGCAGGACTGTGCGCTGACTTGGTATATCAAGCACTTGAATGATCACCCAAATGCAGGAATAACGGAGATCCAGATCACATTGAATAAAGAATTTAGCCGGCCGAAGTCTGAAACACAGTCGATCATTGGATTTAAGGAGATCGCAATGCTTCCAGGTGAAACCCCCTGGGATCTGGATCAGAGGCTGAAGAGTACGATCCGCGAGGCTAATATGACACTGACAGATGCGCAACACCACGTGTGGTTTGTGGCATCTTTGACACCGCACTTGAGGATGACACTGTCACAGCAGAAGCTCTCAACCCAGGTAGAAGCATTGGAAATGACGATGAGGTTGCATGAGACACCGATACAGGATCCAAGGTTGGGAGTCCAACAAATCCACATGCAGCTACAAAACCTATGCTTGGAGATGCATATTTTGAAGCAGGATAGGGCACCTCGGTCGGAAGCGTGCGAAGAAGTGTGGTGCATAAAATGTAAAGGCCAGGGTCACGATAAGGATCACTGCCCAGTATTTGTGATCTATTTGGCGGGAGTAGGACTGATTCCATTGAGGCTAGAGGGACAGGTGGGCCCAAGTGCGGCACTTGCACTCTAGTGCGCGATCTGTCAGGTGGGAGGAAAGCACACTACGGACAACTGTCACCTGTTGCAGAAGTATACACAGACTCTGTAGTAGCTATTTTGTAACTTCTGTAGATCAGTAGGCCACAATGAGTGAAACTATCGGAGCTATGAATTATTAATGGATTGAACGCCTGCCTACAGGATGCAGATTGAGGTGCGAGGTCAGGATCTAGCCGCAGCCGTAGCGCGCGGTGGATTCCAATGGCGCGAATGAGGACGAGGAGGAATGGGACCCGGATGAGGGCGCGGACAATTAATCTACTACAATTGTGGAGGCCCTGGGCACTACGCATGTGACTGTACGAATTTGACCAGAACATGTTGTCCGTATTGCTATCAGTTTGACCATGAAGCAGTAGATTGCCCAACGTTGATCACACAGATGCACGAGAAAGGGGTACTACAGCCTCCTCCGACATAGAATATCCAAATGATGAGGTCAGAACCGTGCGAAGAAGACCCTAATGTGAACATGGTACTCAGAAGTGGTGCGACTACAAGGGACGATAAGGGAAAGCAACCCAAGGGCGATACATGGGTTCGCAAGGCTCCTACGAAAGAACCTGAGTTTGACGTGGAGCGCGCAAAGGACACATTTATGGAAGCTAAGAAGAGCTTCACGGAGGCCTCTACTTCAGGTAGTAAGGATCAACTAGAGCCGGGAATGGATCCTTCTATGCTTACTACCTTTTTAGAGACATGCATGAAGCTGCTACGTGACAATAAGGCAGTTAAAGGACTACAAGAGTTGATCACTAGGTGCACAGGGTCAGGGGAACCATGCGTAGTTCGAAAGTTGGGGAAGCATGCCTTGCGCACTAGAAGGGAAATGTGATTGACGACGCAAATTGGTGAATATGAGATGGATCAGGTCATCCTAGACCTAGGCTCGGATGCGAATGTGTTACCAAAGCAGACATGGGAACGCATGGGCAGGCCCGCGCTATAGTGGTCTCCTATTCAATTACGGATGGCAAACCAACAAAAGATTGTGCCCATGGGAAGATTGCAAGGGGTAACAGTGGATATCGAAGGTGCGAGCACATAGACTGACTTTGAAGTAATAGAGATTGTGGATGATAGTAACCCTTACCCCGCACTGTTAGGGATAGACTAGGCCACGGATATGAATGGGGTCATCAACCTGAAGAAGCGGAAAATGATTTTCGAGAAAAAGTCCCTACGCGTAATAGTTCTGCTTGATCCGGCCGAAGGGGCACACTACACAGAACCTGTGTGTGAGGATGACAGCGACGATGAGCTGGATTGCATTTATTAGATAACGGTGCAAGACCAGGATCGGGTGAACCCAATGGAAGATGGAAGAATCTCATGGGAGCACGACAGTTCATGTACTTCGGATTCGGATGAAGAAATAGAACGCTGGTAGAACCGGTTGCACGAAGTAACAACGCTAAGTTGCAACATGATGGTTAGATCACTGTGGTGTGTGAGGTCCGAAGCAAGGGAACTTCCAACATATAATGGGGATATAGGCGTGGATGAATTCCTAGACAAATTTTAACGGTAAGTACCAAAATAGCAGAGGTACGGTGCGATGGAATGGGCGTTGAGCGCGACACCGGTGTGATGGTGGAAGACAAACCAGATAAATATTAGGAACTGGCATGAATGCAGAAGACAGATGCACTTACCATTTGGAAATCCCCGACGTTGAAAGCAAGCCAGGCAGCTAGGGCAAAGCAGTTTGTATGGCCACCTGTGTCGATGGGTAAAGACAAATGCTGGGCAAGCACATCACAGGCTAAGGATCAACCCGACACAGCAGCAGGAAAAGCGACGCACACCACAAATGCCCCGCGACGAAGCACTCACAAGGCTGTGTGGAATAATGGATAAAGTTTACCAAGAGGGACGAATGGATTTGGACCTATACATACCAGCAGTTCGATGGGCCTATAGGACCATAAGCAAAAACTGGAGCACAACAGTATCAAGAAGAAAGGAAACCAAGAAGACAGAGAAGAGGCCCCAGACCACGGTAGGGACAGGATGTGAGGACCTGGGTAAAGGAATTAGGCAGTTGCAAGAACACCTTATGGGAGGGGTCATGAGACTTCGTGAACCCGATGACGAGTGGGCACGGCTAAGGAAGAGAAGTGTGGCTGTGGATGAAGAAATTGACGAACTGAACACCAAAGTCACACAAGCAGGCCGCGAGAAACTAAGCATGCTGGGATCAAGGCTAGCCAGCCCTACTACTACATTAGAAAGAATAGCGATCCTGCTATCATGGCTACAACCGCACCCTACTGAAAAAGGGAGTGTACCACATAAAGAAGAGTGCGGCACACCACCGGACGTAAGAGTATTTGAAGGGTGCCTCCAGCCCAGGCTAGCAGGAAAATCGAAGCCTCACACCTGGGGTGCGACTACCTGACTATATGTAGGAAGCACAGTCTTAGTGCCCCACGCAGTTGAAAGAAGGCATGGGACTATAAACAAGTCTGCAGAAGAGCTGCGAGGAAAGGAGGTTCTGCGCAGGGTCAGTCTGACATCACAAGGATCACGGTCGCACCTAAGAATCTGCGCTGTTGCGTGGGTAGGCTGGGAAGTGACTGTTGACATCACTGTTCATGACAAGAGGTCTAATTTAAGGAATAAAGGAGTGGGCAACAAGCCATTAAGATAGAAATTAAGAGCTAGATTCGGGATGATATGTCGCCAAGTAGGTACTGCTGACTCAAATATGGAGGGAACGACCAAGTTCAAATTCAAAATTTACCATAAAAGTCCATGGGGTAGCTATGGAACGACACTTGGGGGGTTGAGATTTGAGCCAGTATAGAACGACGAGCACCAAGCTACCTCGCCGCCTGTAAGGACGTGACTGAATGAACCCACTATAGACACAATGTCCAGAACTAGAGTGCGATTCATGGAAGTTAACCCAGAACCCCAGGTGACCCAAGGAGAGCCTGGAGAGGCAACAGGTGCACCAGAGGTACCGAAGTCCCCACGCACACCACGAACATAGAAAAACAAACAGCCAATGGGGCTAGTCCGGGTATCACCACGCAACCCAAGAGTTAGTAAATTGTCACTGACAGAGAAGGGCAAAGCTGTCACCACTGAAACAGAGGAGGAGGAGGAAGATTTGCAAGCCCTAATAGCCCAAATTGAGGCATAGGACGATGAGGCGGAGAATGTCTCCCAAGCACTGTCGGCGATAGAGTTACCCCCCTACATTCCCCCGTGGAAAGGGACAACCAAAATACCAAAGGACTTGGAAGCCACGAAGAGTGCGCTCCAGACCCTGCTTCTTCCAGATGAGATAAGATTTGACGGTCTGCCGTTGGGACGGGTACTGAACATCAAATTTGAAGACTGGGACCTCGCAGATAATGAGAAGTTCCCACAGTTGGCCGCGAAGAAATTACTGCAGCAGAAATGGTTGCGTGGTGTGGAGATGGCTGGGTTACTCCATCTACGGTGGATACCCCACTACCACCGTGCGCCCATCACAATTTTTGTAATCCGATAGCTACTGTGTCTAGTACATGATGGGTATCTGTGGCTAGAGGAGTCGATTCCCATCACAACTGACTTAATTCATCGAATATCACGACTGCCTATTAAAGGAAGCAATCCCGCAGACATCGCAGGAAAGAGCAATGACTTGGGCCTCGCAGAAGCTATGAAGGCCAAATATAAGCTAGAGAAGAGGAAGCAAGGGTATGTAATAGCAAGCATCAAGGACTGAGGGGTGCACGTCACCACCCAGTTGTTGGTCGGCAAGCTCATGAGGAAATGCTGCGCAGATGAAGTGCCAGCATCTGTAATTGTGTTGGCGGAGCAGTGTGCAGAAGGGGTCCAGTTCAACTGGGCACAGTTTCTCTATGAGGAATTTTTGACGAATTGTAGGGAAGCCCAGGACCAGGGTAAGACCTTCCACTACGCGTGGTTGCTGTTATCCATCCTGCTAGTTGCCAGGGAGCTGCCGGCGGCCAGCCAGTTTCCCACCATTGACAGGAACCTACCCGAGGCCGTGAGGTACACCTCGCTCTGGGCAACAAAAGACGTGGCACAAATTCAAGAGATAAAAGTGTTTTGGGCATTCATAGAGGCGAGTTTACGAACATGGATCCACCGCAGGCTGTGCTTGTCCCCGACAGTATATAACAGTTTACAAAGTGCAGCAGAATTCAAGGCGGATATGCATAACTTGTATATCTGGGCGCGCAAGGATCCAGCCTGAGAATGGGTAAAACTACCATTCATTGCCACAGATGATGCGATCTTCGAAGTCATGGCGTCATGGTCCCTAGAGTGGCACGCCCCGAACTTGGCGGAACTGGAAAAGATCACAGCACAGCAGAGGAAGAGGGAGACCAAGCTGCGCATCACGAAGCTGGCAGAGAGAAACTGTCAGGAACAAGACGCGGCCACGCAGAAGAAGATGGTTGAGGTAGCAACAATAGAGCATATGGTACGAACCACAGCCACGCCCACTGAGGAAACTGAGGAAGGTCAGGAAATGTCCATGGAGCAGGACATACAGGGGGAGGAGGAGACACTGGAATGCATGAACCTTACAACAAAATTGACACAAATCAAGAGGCCGCACGTCCAGGAGCAAGCACATGCGCGCAAAAAGACAAAGACAACGAAGACTGTGGAGGGAAACCTCATTGACAGTAGCGAACTAGTTCGTGAAGTCACTAAGGATGCTTTGAAGGAGTTGATGATGGAGCAGACCACTATGTTGGGGGCACTCAGAGCATAGTTGCAGGCATTACAGGTGTGACCCCCAGGAGAGATGACACCGCACCTTGCAGAAGGTATAGCCAAAGCTAAGCAGATGGTGCACGCCCACAAAATGAACACTTTGGTGTTACTAGAAGGTGTCGTCTTCATAGAAGCGGAAGGAGACATGAGGGGTTGGGGATTGAATTTGGCCACCCTTCCTAGAGAAACCCTATACCAGCTGCACGATGGGGTAACTGCAGAGCTTCGCGCTAGGGAGGGCCGCGCTCTCCAAATCTTAAGTGAGCAGAAGGACAAGTTAGAATAGCTCAGCCTACAACGCGATCGCATGGTCGCCCAAAACCAGGGATTAGAATAGGTAGTGGAAGAGGCCTGTAGCAGCATCCTGGCGTTGGCCGTGCCATCGACACTCCCCACCACGGAAAAAATTCATCAACTGGCAGCAGGAGTCCGCAGGACCCAAGAGGAGGCCACGAAGGTTCAGTTGGAGCTGAACCTGCAGATCGCGGAGCTGCGAATGAAGGTGTTGTCCTCTATGCCCCCGGAAGTCAGAGAGTAGCGCCACCGCGCCATTTAATTGGGGTTGGAAGAAATAGAGCACGCTGCCCAGGATTTCACAGGGTTGTTGGACTAGTCACTTGTCACCCTCACTTCAGTACAGGAGGACCCAACACTACAATAGTTAGAAACAAAAGCGCAGGAATTACAACAGGCCTATGACAATGTTTGGGGGACTGTACAGACGGTCATCCTTACCCAGTGACTGGCCAAGACGAGGGAGGCTCAGGCTCTGAAAGAACAGGTGGACGCCGCATGACAGAAAGCAGCAGGGATTAAAGAACGCATCCAACCTTGGCTCGAAGAAGTGTTCACGGTCACCACCACGATCGAGGAGAAGCTGGCCCAGATGCAGGACACATATGCGAAAAGGAAAGAGGGGGCCTCTGAAAACGATGCATCAGAGAGTCGTGCACACTTGATACAATAGTCAGTGGAGGAATGTGTGGCAGACGTAAGCAAAGCGTAGATATTTCTGGATGAACTTCACGCAAAGATCACTGCACTAGCCAAGTGACTCGGGACGAGTCACAATGTTTGTGTTGGGGCCCTATTAGGTAGCGAATCCCCTGCATAATGGTTTTGGGGCTTAAAGCCCACAATTTTGGGTATTGGTATTGTAAAGGCTTTGTGAAGTGCGCAGAGTGTGAGTTGTAATGAGTCAAGTCAAAGGGTAGTCTGCCCTAAAATATTGTAATTTAATCTAGAATGTGTCGGCCTACCCATGGTCCGCGGACCATGGGAAGGTATAAATAAGAGCGAGGCTCTAAGTGTAGAAGGTAGCTTTTGGATGTTGAGATCGGAAGTGTATGAGTTTCTGAAAGTAATATTCAATCTAAGTCTGTAAGTCCAAGTCGCGGACCGTAGTAGTAGTAGAGGCTCTGTAGCTGTGTATGCAGAGGCCTAGTAGAGTCCGTAGCTATGTGCGCGGACCCCTGCAGCTGTATGCGCAAGGTAGGAAGTGGATTGTAACTGGAAAAAACATTAATAAAGATACGTTGGTTGTGAAATATTGTGTATTTGTTTCTATACTCTGGTCTATGCATCTATTTATGGTTTATGATTGAGAGCATGTCTGTTTATGTTAAATGATAACTGAAAGTATTGGGATTACTTAATTTAATTCAAGATCTATAATAATACTAAGCACAGAAAGGGTAAAGAACATTCGCTCTCGTTATCTTAGCCACACGAAGGTAGTTGCACTGAACAGACGGCTGCGCGGAAGTAGCGCAGCATGTAGGATCGGTTCGCGAGCTTTCCAGACCTCATCAAGACATCCCTGGGGTGGGGAAACCTGGTTTAAGCACCCTCCCATACTACCTCGGGTGAGACCTCAGTCTGCGCTATGCGGACTGTTGCCGAAAGGGCCGCTAGTTTCGGGATTTCTTTGGCTAAAACACTCTTAACTTGGGTCAGGCCCCAATAAGCCAACAAAGAGAAAACAGAGATAGAGAGCGAGAGGGAGAGTCTGTGTACTCAAAAAGACTTGGGGGATCCAAGTAAAGCCCTGTTGTTTTATTCCTGTTGTGTTGAGACTCAATTTGAGCTCACATTTGTAAAAACTCTGCTCTTGAAGACATAATAGAGAGGTCACCACTGAAAGTTGGACCAGGAGACGTAGCCCAAGAGTTTTGGGTGAACTCCTTGATTATTTGTTGTGTTATGCGTGTATCTGTTATGTTTTTCTAACTGCTTCATTGTCTATATTATTCACAATCTTTTCGATCCGTTGCACTAAGTAATATAGGAAAATCCTGCACATGAGTTTGTAATACGTTAATATTAGTCTAAGATATCATTTTTAGATCACCTTGTAAACAAAAAACTTTTCCTACTCATTGGTTGGACTCTCCACCACTAGTTGACACCACTAACACACACCAAAAGTCCAAGATACCCATAATATGTGCCCTACACCCAAGGACTTAGACTACACCTCCATAAAATGTACCTTCAACTTTATGTAGAAATTTTGAATAATGTAACACTTATTCACAAAGGTTATCCCGATTATACACTATTTGCGGAATGCATGCATAATACATAACCTCCTCTACATTGATCATCAATTTGCGGAATAAAAAACAATCGCATGCGCACATTGAAACATCAATCACACATATCAACACAGTATGTACTGGGGAAAGCATACAGCTGAAAACCCCCAACTATCTGTATATTATAATGATAGAGAACATGTAACAATACATAGTACAATACTCCTCACAAGTACTCAGTACTATCTCCACCTGCTACACACAAACTAGCTCAGATCTGAATCAAGTCACAGGTTCAAATCTCCTCCACTGTTTGCCTGCCTCTACTGCGCAATCCAAAGTGAGAATAGGAATGATCCAAGCTCATTTTCCCTTGGCTTGTACTGCACAATCCTCATTGGCAATCTCAATCATTGATTGTGCAAATCTCATGCACAACTATAGTCACAACTGATAGTAGTCTCCACCTCTAACACCTGTCTCCACTGAACTGTCCATGCACTGAGTTAACTGATGTATTCTTTAGTTGATTTATGAGTTAATAATTAGTGAATTAATTAAAAATTAATTCACATCACTCATCACTAGTGTATTCTGCAGTTAGACTAAATACAACTAGTTCAACTAAGTCAAACTGAACACAACTCCATCAACTCCTCAATCAACTCCACCAAACTCAATCACTTGAGTTCTAACTAAATTCCATCATTCAATAGCTCAACTAACCCATAAGAAAAGCATATTTCCTTCTGGTAGTTGCATGTGCCACATCCGTAGCTCGAACTGAAGTGCTCCAAGAGGATAAGATAATGTTTATAGTCCAAATATTATTAAGAGCTAATAATATTCGATTGTTCTATATTTAGACTGGCAATCTAAAAATAGACTCCACCCATATGTCTAAAAATAGAAGTCCATCTATTTTTACCAACATGACCAATCATCCACAAATAGCATCCTGCAACTCATAGACCATGATCCATATGTCTAAAAATAGACATAGTCTAAAAATAGACTTTGCGCCAAAAATAGCCTGCGGGCCCACTTAGTGAAGGCGACTTCTTTTCACTAAGCTCCATCATATTGTTGCATTTTCAACACTTTAGATGTCCCAAAACAATAATATCCTAAACCTAGCCTATTTGTTAGATTTTTGTAACTTTCACCTTAACTAACATTTGTTTTTAACTATTTAATCCACTTACCATATACTCTCTCTTGTTTTCACCCACCTAGTATACAAGAACACTTACGTTTTTAATACAACCAAGTTAAGAGGGCATGTTTCTTTCTTACACTTAAATGTTTTCAATACAACCAAGTTAAGAGCACGTGTTTCCTTTCCAAATTCCAAAAGTATAACATGTCTATCTCTATAAACTAACAACAAAATCATTGCATAAAAAAGGTAAGCTTAAAATTAAATTAAAATTAGATTATATTATTATGATAAATACACCAAATATGGAAAAAATGTTTTCAAACACAAGCGTCGAGAGGAATCCAATCTCTTGATGTGAAAACCTCTTTTTTGGCGCTTGATAGATCCAGGTTAAGATGGATCTAGGCTGGTTATATAATACTATATAATATCTATATTTGTATCTATGTGTCTCTTTCTTATTCCCTCTCTCTATCTCACCCCCCAAACATACACTCTCTCTCTCCATATCTATCTCTCTCTCCCTCCCTCTTCCTCTTTGCCTCTCTCTCTTCCCTCTATCTCTCCTCTCTCCATTGCCCCCTTGCCACTCCCTCTCTCTCTCTACCTTTGTACCTCTATGTCTTCCTTCTTCCTTCCCTCTCTCTCCCCCTCCAACTTCATCTCTCTCTCCTTTCTCTTAGTCCTCTCTCTTCCTTTCTCTCTCACCTCCCTCTGTCCCCTCCTCGCCCCCCCCATCACTCTCTCTCTCTCCCCCCTCCATCTCTGTGCCTCCCTCTCTGTCTCTTTCCCTTCTTTCCCTATCTTTATCCCCACCTATTCTCTCTCTTCCCTCCTCTCTTCTCTCCCTTTCTCTCTATCCATCTATCCCTTGTCACTCCCTCTCTCTCTCCACCTCTATCTCTCTATGCCTTAGTTTTTTCACCCTCTCTCTCCCACCTTTCTTCTTCTCTCTCTCCCCCTGTCCTTTCTTCTCTCTCTCCCCTCTCTCTCTTCCTACCTCCTTCTCTCTGTCTCTCCCCATCACTCTCTCACTCTCTCTTTCTCTCTCTCTCTCTCTCCACCCTCCATCTTTGTCACTATCTCCCTCCCCTCTCTTCCCTTCACCTTGCTTGCTATCATCACTTGGATCCTTAGTTAAGATATATATATATGTTGGTTCTTACTAATATTTGTATTATATAAATTCCACATTTTAAATACAAAAGTATTCTCATTTTTAATTTTATTAAAACCTTACTTTAATTTATATGGAAATAGTTTTAGTAGTCTTGAGGATAGAGGGTTTATATATATCTGAAAACTAATTACAACCCTTTTCCTATTAGCTTCAAATAATTTTTTTTATAAAATTAAATTAAAATAAAATATTTTTATTGTGAAATAAGTTATGGTTTTTGGGCATGTGGTATTGATAAGCCATAGTATTGGCCCATGGTATTGTAACAAAGCCTAGTTACAAGTTAATAATATCCATGGTAAAGTGGGGGTGAATATAGATGGTGGTAAAGTGGGGGTGAATATCGATGGTTAAGAATCTTGTCATATTGTTATAAAATATTTAGATTGCGAAATAAGATATGATTTTTTGGCATGTGGTATTGATAAGCCATGGTATTAGCCCATGCTATTGTAACAAAGCCTATTCACAAGTTCATAATATCAATGACAAAGCGGGGGTGAATATCCATGATTAAGAATCCTGTCATATTCTTATAAGATATTTTTATTTTGAAATAAGTTATGTTTTTTGGGCATGTGATATTGATAAGCCATGGTATTGGCCCATGGTATTGTAACAAAGTCTATTTCCAAGTTAATAATATCCATGGTAAAGTGAAGTGAGAATGAATATCCATGGTTAAGAATATTTTCATATTGTTATAAAATATTCTGATTGTGAAATAAGTTATATTTTTAGAGCATGTGGTATTGATAAGCCATAGTATTGGCCCATGATATTATAACAAAACCAATTTTTTACAAGTTAATAATATCCATTGTAAAGTGGGGGATGAATATCGATGGTTAAGAATCTTGTCATATTGTTATAAAATATTTTGGTTGTGAAATAAGTTATGGCTTTTGGGCTTGAGGTATTGATAAACCATGGTATTGGCTTATGGTATTGTAACAAAACCTATTCACAAGTTAATAACAAATTCAATTTTAATATTTTTATTATTAATTGAGCCAACATTTAGATTTTTGCACTCATCCCCATACATTTGACTTTTATTATTATTATTACTATTATTATTTAACTAAGCCCATATTTAGAATTTTTTACATACTTACATTACACCTACACATCTACTCTATTCTTATAAATATTGTATTTATTGTTTTTAAGGGAGTGAAACTTTAACATTTTTGAAAAAATTCAGCCTTAATTTTGATGTAACAAAGCCCTCCCAATTCCAATCTTCATTTACGTTCTAAAACAAGTAGTATGTTTTCACTTTTCATAGGGCGAGTAGATATTTTTACTTTTCACAGGGTGGGAGGGAAAATGAGATTGAAGAGAGTTGTGAATTAAATTTTCACTTTTCATAAGGCGGAGGGAAAACGAGTTGCATATTTTCACTTTTCACAGGCGCGAGGGAAAACAAGGGAGGGAAAACGAGATTGAAGAGAATTGTGAATTAAATTTTCATTTTTCATAAGGCAGAGGGAAAACGAGTAGCATATTTTCACTCTTCACAGGTGGGAGGAAAAACGAGATTGAAGAGAGTTTTGAATTAAGGTTTTACCAGTAGCAGAATGATATTGAACCCCACCATTGGATATTCAATCCACTAATGGCGCCCAGGTATGTTTCATTTCTAACCTGGCCGTTGCATTTCCACCCCACTTTTAGTCTTCTTCCACATAGGGAGGAGTACACACACCTCAAATATCTAACCCCGCCATTGGATCTTCAATCCATTAATGGCCCCGTATGTTGCATTTCTAACCTCGCTGGATTTCCACCCCACTTTTAGTCTTCTTCCACACAGGGAGGAGTACACACACCTCAGATTTCTGGTTCAAAATTCACTATTTTTTTCATCCTTGCTTTTAAGTTTACGAGTAACATATTTTCACTTTTCACAGGGCGAGAGGGAAAATGAGATTGAAGAGAGTTGTGAGGGAAAACGAGATTGAAGAGAGTTGTGAATTAAGGTTTTACCAGTAGCAGACTGATATCGAACCCCACCATTGGATCTTAAATCCATTAATGGCACCGAAGTATGTTTCATTTATAACCTCGCTGCATTTCCACCCCACTTTTAGTCTTCTTCCACACAGGGAGGAGTACACACACCTCAGATCTCTAGTTCAAAATTCACTATTTTTTTCATCCTTTCTTTTAAGTTTATGCTTGAATCTCTGTGCCTCACTTTGTTACTGTTTGTAGGGATGACATTGGCATTTGATGACTTTGGGAAGCCATTTATTATAATAAAGAAGTAGGGGTAGAAGACCCAAATGAGAGGCTTAGATGTTCAAAATTTCTAACATTGTGGTCACCAGGGCTATTACATTTGGATCTTCAATCCATTAATGGCACAAAGGTATGTTTCATTTATAACCTCGTTGCATTTCCACTCCACTTTCACATAGGGAGGAGTACACACACCTCAGATATCTGGTTCAAAATTCACTATTTTTTTCATCCTTTCTTTTAAGTTTATGCTTTAATCTCTGTGCCTCACTTTGTTACTGTTTGCAGGGATGGCATTGGCATTTGATGACTTTGGGAAGCCATTTATTATAATAAAGAAGCAAGGGAAGAAGACCCAAATGAGAGGCTTAGATGTTCAAAATTTCTAACATTGTGGTCACCAGGGTTGTTATGAGAATACTGTGCACCTCACTGGACTCCAATGGAATAAAAATGAAGCTCTAGCACCCCTGCAATGATGTCAGCATCAATAAGCACCTATTCTTTTTATTCATTCTATATTTCTGGATCAGTGAAAGCGCCCTTAAATTATGAAAATTAGTAGAATTTATTTTAAAACTTGTATGATTCATAACTAAAAATTACTTAAATTTTCTGTAAAGACTGAAATAAACCATTAAATTATGAAAATTAGTAGAATTTACTTTAAAACTTATATGATTCATAACTAAAAATTACTTAAATTTTTTGTAAAGACTGAAATAAGCCAATACTCTGCCATCTACTCACTCTTTCTCACAAACTTTGAGGCCCATCGAGCTAGATGCTCTAATGTGCATTAAGGGAATTTTAGCCCCTGGATTTGTATGTGCCATATTCCATCATGTTGGTTCCATTTATAGGTGCATGTCGTTGTGGGTAGTTCTCCTATTTTATAGGAGCTAGATTTTTAGGGCCTCCATGTCAAGCATAGTTACATGGTATTGGTCCATGCATGTAATATACCCAATAACTTCTGTGCACTTTGAGGATGTGGTAATTCAGTTTACCACCCAAATTTACACAAAAAACTGAACCCAAATTCACACAAATTTACAAAGTAACTAAACTGAATAATTCACACAAAAAGTGAACACAAATTCACACAAATTTACAAAGTAATTGATATTAACTATTTATTATTGACATGCATGAAACTATAGATTTATGCAACATAAATACACAGCCATTCCATTAATAACGAATCCATAAATCACAAATGTGGCTAACACAAGCAGGGCAACCTAAAAATTAATTCAACAATGAAATAAACCCTAAAAAATTAGTAATAATTCAATACAATTCATATATACATTTAGGAATACTTATATATCTGGAATTGTTCAACAATTAGTTGCAGAAGAGGGAAGTAAGATCACAACCATATAATCGAAGATCAATCACAATTTATATTTTACTTGATCACTCGCTTCATCATTAACATTAGCACTATTTCACTTGATCACAGGATCCATTGTTAGTAAGATATTTGTTTGACAATAGACCGCACATAAGGGTATGCAGGCATATTGTCTTACTCTCCATAAGCATACCTGAAATATAATCTCTTCACGAGTATAATTGATGGCCTTTACTATATTGGAGCATCTGTACTTTTCCTTCTTTTATGGTTTGTCTCTATAGAGTTGATTTTACTTGGTGTACATTGTATGGCGCATCTCAAAATTTCTCTTTAGGAAATCCTATCTTTATTCTTTCCAAGAAAAAATCTTTGGGGAATCCTAATGGATGTTTCCCCACATTCATGGATGGCATCCCTGGTAAACCTATTGGCATTGACTAGTGCACCTCACCCAAGGGATTTCGAACAGGGCACCTGCCAGCACAGAACTAGCCAAATACCCAGTAACATTAATGACATTCGGTTGGGCTAACCCCTTGGGCTCAATAAATCATAATCAAGTACACTATTTGCCATATTAACATATTGATCGTATTTAACATTTTGTTAGAGTAACCATAACAATCCAGGTATGTTCCTATTTTTATTTTGGTTTTTAATTCCTTTTTTGGTGTGGTGACAACTTTATATGACTGTATGGATGTTTATTTTTGTTAGAGTATATGTTGAAAAGTAGATGCTCTCTTACATTCTACCTTGTCTGTTATGTATTGATGGAGTCTAGTTTCATTAGTTGTTAGGCAGCGGATCCCCCCACAACATGTTTTTGGGGCTTAAAGCTCGAGTTTTGGTCAATGTAATGTAAAGACTCAGGGAAATGCGGGCGTGGAGCGCGAGATTCTAGGATGAATCATAGGGTTGTCCACCCTAAAATAATGTAACTTAATGACCATGGGATTGTATAAATAGAGCGAGGCTCTAAGTGTAAAGACAGTCTTATTTTTTTGGAAAGGAAGTAATAGATAGATGCGAAGGCATGGTTAGAAGATATAAGTGGATCTGAATTGTATTGGGTCGTAGTAGGAGGTAGAGGCTCTGCAGCTGAGTGCACATAGGCCTAGTAGAGTCCGTAGCTGAGTGCGCGGACCCTTGCAGCTGAGTGCACAGGGCAGAGTTAGGTTTATACTTGAACTGAATTTGAAACGATCATTAATAAAGATAAGTTGGATGCGGAATATCATGTACCTAGTCGTGAATCTATATTTTCTCATGCATTAAGTGTTATCTGTTTATTTATATGTGCGCACTTGATAAATACTGGTCTGAATGTTTATGTATGAAATTATTCTAAGTAATTAGCGAACAAAACTTAATTAAGGAAGACTTGGGTAATTAACACGAGTCACGTTGCGGCTAGAACTGTGGGAAGGCAGTAACACAGGACGTAACGTGCCCACAGGTGTGTGTAGCCCAGTAAGCACTGAGGTTGGATTGCATCCCAATCACCACATATCAGACATCCCCAGGGTGCAGAAACATGGTTCCAACACCCTCCCATACTACTTCGGGTGAGACCTTAATCTGCGCTCCGCGGACTGTTGCCGAAAGGGGCAGTAGTACTAGGATTTGCTTGGCTAAATCACTTTTGAACCTGGGTCAAGCCCCACGTAGCCAACAAATGGTTCCGTTGCCAGGATCAGGATTTGTCTAAGGGATGACTGATGTCGTGCCACTAGAACCCAACAAAGAAGGAAATTGAAGAGTGGTTGGACAAGAAGATTCACGAGTTCGCGACACAGGAAAACAGAACTTCACAAGTATCTGAGAAAAGGTGGCTAGATTGCTATGTGTATACAGAAATCCACGATATTTTCTTTGCATCCTTTCCTTCTGAAATGTATGAGTGGATTGCGAGGTTAGCTGACAACCAAGTAAGGTGTAGGCTTGACCAACTGATAGTGTGGGCTTCAGAATTAGTGCACAGACTAGAGGCATCAGAAGATAAGATCGCGTGAGCTGTGGACCATTGGCTCGACCGGATAATAGGGGGATTCATCACTGAGTTCGCGGTAGACACAACTGTGAGCTACAACGAAGTAGAATGACATTTTCTCAAGGGACCGTGAGGTAAGTATATTAAATATTTGAATACCTGGATTAAGATGTTGTTATGTGAAAAGTAGGTTATGCGAATACATTAATGTTTGGGACGACGCTAAGCGAAAAGATCTATAAAGGTAGCGGGGAATTAGAAAACAGTCCCTTAATTTCACCTTTGCGAGAGAGCGAGGAAGAGCTCGCTCGAGTCTCTCCGAGAAGTGCGGTTAGTTTGATAAGGCAACGCATTCCGCAGTTGCCACCTCCACCCATGCCACCACCCGCTTCACCTCCCTCACCTCCATCTCCACCCACTCTGCTTCCACCACCCCCACAGTTCAGCATGGCAAGCGCAATCAAACTACTCGTATTCAGAGGTGTAGGGAATGAAGGTCCAGACCAGTTTTGGTTCGTGGTAAGGGAAGTATGGGAAGCACAAGGTGTCATGGACGACAATATTAAGAAGGCTACATTGGTAATTGCGCTGCAGGATCACGCGTTGACATGGTATATCAAGCACTCTAACGACCACCCGAACGTAGGAATAACAGAAATCTAGATAGCGCTAAACAGGGAATTCAACAAGCCAAAGTTAGAAACACAGTCAATCATCAAGTTTAAAGAGATTGCAATGCTTCCAGGCGAGACCCCCTGGGATCTGGACCAAAGACTGAAGAGTACGATCAGCGAGGCCAATATGATGCTAATGGATGCACAACATTGCATATGGCTTGTGGCATCCCTGACACTGCACTTGAGGACGACATTGTCACAACAGAAACTTTCCACCCAGGCCGAAGCATTGGAAATGGCGATGAGGTTGCATGAGACCCCGATACAAGACCCTGGGTTGGGGTTCAACAAATCCATACGCAATTATAGAATCTATGCCTGGAAATGCAAAGTTTGAAGCAGGATAGGGCACCGCGGCCAGAGGTGCGCGAGGAGGTATGGTGCATAAAATGCAAAGGTCGGGGCCATGACAAGGATCACTGTCTAGTATTCGAAAACTACTTGGCAGGAGGCGGGCCAATGCCGTTGAGAGCAGACGCAAAAGCAGGGCCAAGTGCGACACTCGCGTTATGGTGCGTGATCTGTTAGATATGAGGAAAACACATGACAAATAATTGTCATTTGTTGCAGAAGTATACACAGACTCCCCAACAGTTGTTTTGTAATTTCTGCAGGTTGGTAGGCCACAATGAGTGCACTTGTCGCAGCTACGAGCTAATGATGGATCAAACCCCAGCCTATAGGATGCAGACAGAAACGCGAGCCCTCGACCCAGCTGTGGGGATGGCGCACACTGGATTTCAAGGGTGAGGTCGAGGACGAGGAGGAATGGGACCAGGAAGGGGCCGCGAACAGTTAATTTGTTACAATTGCGGAGGACCAGGGCACTATGCCCGCGATTGCACCAACCTGACGAGGATCTCCTGTTCGTATTGTGCTCAGTTTGATCATGAAACAATAGATTGTCCTATGTTGATCACACAGATGTGCGAAAAAGGGGTATTCCAACCTCCTCCGACTCAGAATATACAAATGATGAGGTTTGAACCACGTGAAGAAGACCCGAATGTAAACATGATGCTCAGAAGCGGTGCGACCACGGGAGAGGATAAGGGGAAGCAGCCAGAGGAAGATACATGGGTTCGCAAGGCTCCTGCAAAGGAACCTGAGTTTGACTTAGAGCGCGCAAAGGAGACATTCATGGAAGCTAAGAAGAGCTTCGTAGAGGCCTCCACTTCAGGTAGTAAGGATCAACCAGAGCCAGGAATGGATCCTTCAATGCTTACTACCTTTCTGGAGACATGCATGAAACTGCTGCGCGACAATAAGGCAGTTAAGGGACTACAGGAGCTGATCACCAGGTGCACGGGGTCAGGAGAACCGCGCGTAGTCTGGAAACTAGGAAAGCATGCATTGTGCACCAGGAGGGAAATGAGATTGATGGCGCAGATTGGTGAGTACGAAATGGATTAGGTCATCTTAGATATGGGATCAAACGTGAATGTGTTACTGAAGAAAACATGAGAACGCATGGGCAAGCCCACATTACAGTGGTCCCCTATTAAATTACAAATGGCGAACCAACAGAAGATTTTTCCCATGGGGAGGTTGCAGGGGGTAACAGTTGATATTGAAGGCGCGAGCACATAGACGGATTTTGAAGTAATAGAGATTGTTAATGACAGCAATCCCTATCCTGCGTTGTTAGGAATAGACTGGGCCACCGATATGAATGGAGTCATCAACCTGAAGAAGTGGAAGATGATATTTGAGAAGAAGTCACTATGCGTAGTAGTCTCGCTAGACCCAGCTGAAGGAGCGCGCTACACTGAACCAGTGCGTGACGATGAGCTAGATTGTATTTACAAGATAACTGCGCAAGACCAAGATTGGGTAAATCCGACTGCAGATGGGAGAATCTCGTGGGAATGCGAAAGCTCTTGCACTTCAGATTCAGATGAAGAAGTAGAGCGCTGGCAGAATCGGTTGAACGAAGTAACAACACTGAATTGCAACATGATGATTAGATCACTGCGTTGCGTAACAACAGAGGCCCGAGATCTACTGACATATGATGGATTGACAGTGGTGGATGAATTCTTGAGCAAGTTTGAAAGCGCAGTACTGGAACAATAGTGGTTCGATGCGTTGAAGTGGGCACTGCGCGCAACACCTGTGCGCTGGTGGGGAACACATCAAGGAAGTTTTGAGGACTGGCGCGGATGTAGAAGGATGATGCGCCTACGATTTGGGAAACCACAACTATGATTACAAGACAAATACGATGGACAAGATGACCTGCGCACGCACCTCGTGAAATGGGCCAAGGCCTATGGAGAAGAACCATAGCCTGAATGGGTACATTTATTCTACCATACCCTGGATGTAATACCCATGAACTGGTATACTGAGACAGAACTCTGACATGGTACGGGCAAATGGGATGTCTTGCGTGAAGGATTTTTGTTAACATTCACATTTGAAGACTGATGGTTGGATACTGTTGACGATGCGCTGCAAGCAGTAAAAGCCGCCATCTTCAAAATACCACAGGAGCCATTGGAAATGCTGCAGCTAGAATGGGCGGTATAGTTAAGTAGCGCGCTGGAGTGTTATAACATGTAGGTGGAGGAGGATGATGACGACCCCCAAAATATTGATATTCCAGAAACCGAAGGCTATTGCGAGGTTCGAGGACCATCAATTGAGGATCCTGACATCACCGCACCACTCGGAAGTGGAGCCGAAGTACGCAACACTCAAGGACTATTGGGACAATGCTACGGTAGATAAGGTCGCCGAGTTACTCTGCGAATATCAAGACTTGTTCCCGACAAAAATCACAGACTTAAAGGGGATCATTGGCGACTTAGGGATGATGAAGATCACTCTAAAACCGGACGCGAAGACAGTTATGCAGTGGCCTTACGATTAAACCCAAAGTATAAAGAAAAGGTCCGCGACGAGTTAGACAAAATGCTCGCAACCAAAATTATTGAACCAGTAGAAGAATCCAATTGGGTGAGTCCTATGGTACTGTAAGAGAAAAAATAGAAGGGTGAAATAAGAATATGCGTGGACCTCAGGAAGCTTAACGACGCCTGTGTTCACGATCCATTCCTGACACCATTCACAGATGAAGTATTAGAGAATGTTGGCAGTCAGGAAGCTTACTCATTCATGGATGGCTTCTCAGGGTACCATCAGATCAAGATCGCGTTGGAAACCCTTGTTCCCTTTGGAAACCTGCTAGTCCATGTGGTCTGCAAGCAAGGTCTAATGGTGGACCCTGCGAAGATTGATGTTATCCTGAATTTGGAAGCACCACGCAATGTCAAACAACTACACTCTACTTTGGGGCACACAGGTTACTATCGAAAGTTTATCAAGAGCTATGCCCAAATAACAGTGACAATGGAAAAAATATTGAAGAAGGATACCACATATTGTTGGATTGATGATTGTGTGAAAAGTTTGGATGTTCTCAAGGAGAAGCTGGCATCCGCTCCTATTTTGGTCTTCTCGAAATGGGATGTGGAATTTCACGTACATGTTGATGCGTCATGTATTGCATTGGGAGCTGTACTCACGTAGGAAGGTGCGGAAGGTGTGGATCACCCGATCACGTTCGCGAGTCGATGACTGTCTAAAGCCGAAAAGAACTACTCTACTACTGAGCGCAAAGGGTTGGAAATGGTGTACGCGCTCCAGAAATACCAACACTATTTGCTTGGCAGACACTTCAAGATGTATACCGACCATTCCACGTTGAAATACCTAGTGAACAAGCCTGTGTTGGGGGGGAGCATATGCAGATGGCTATTATTGTTTCAATAATATGACTTTGAGGTCATCGTCAAGCCATGGCACCTAAATGCAAGACCAGATCACTTATCACGAATTGAGACAGGCGAGGAGCCAACAAATTTGGAGGAGGGACTACCTGATGCACAACTCTTTGCAGTGCGCGTTGCGAACGACCATTTCAAAGATATAATCCATTTTTTAGCCACAGGGACTGCGTCGAAGGAATATTCAGTCCAGTAGAAGAAGGAGTTGGTCGTGCGCGCAGCGAGCTTTTCTGTCATCGCAGGGCACCTCTACAAAATGGGAAACAATGAGATATTGCAAAGATATGTACCAGAGTTTGAACGAGGACATATCCTCGCGGAAGCACATGGGGGTGCTGTAGGAGGACACTATGCAGGACGCACAACTGCATAGAAGATTCTTCGCGCGGGGCTATGGTGGCCAACCCTGCACCAAGATTCAAAAGCACACTTTCGGGCCTGCGACATATGTCAAAGGACTGGAAAACCCTCACTAAGGGATGAGATGCCACTCAATTCGAAAATGACATTGCAACCGTTCGAAAAATGGGAAAACGACTTTGTGGGGCCGATCAAACCTCAGGGAAAGACGGGTACACGCTACATCATCACCGCGATGGAGTACTTGACTCGATGTTTGGAAGCATAGCTGGTTAAGGACTGCACGGCCGTTACGGCTGCGAAGTTTTTATTTGACAACGTGTTGACACGATTTGGTTGTCCGAAAATCTTAATGAGTGACCACGGAATGCACTTGTTGAATGAAACCATCAGTGCACTCACCGAGGAGTTCCAGGTGTATTATCAGCAAAGTACATCATACCATCCACAAGCTAATGGGATAGTAGAAGCATTCAACAAAATACTGGAGACTGCGCTGACCAAATTATTTAACGCATAGCGAAACGACTGGGACCTGCGCATAACTGCCGTATTATGGGCATACAGAACCACGTGCGAAAAATTGACGGGTCAGACATCGTTCAAGTTAGTCTATGGCATGGAAGTTGTCATGCCAATGGAATACATCGTACCCAGCTTGCACATAGTAGCGCTTACAGGCATGTCAGACCGCGAAGCCTTAGAAGAGAGTCTCGTGCAATTAGAAGAGCTCGAAGAAGAACAATTTCTGGCGGGATTCCATCAGCACGTACAAAAACAGCGTAAGAAATCCTGGAACAACCGCCATATCAAGTTGCACACCTTCAAGGTAAACGATTTGGTGCTGCTGTATGACAACAAGTTCAAAAAATTTCCCAGAAAATTCAGAATGCATTGGTTGGGACCATAATTGGTAAAAGAGGTCACAGACGAAGGCGCGGTCCAACTAGTCAAATTTAATGGAGAACCCTTCCCAGGAAAAGTAAATGGCAGTCATCTGAAGCCCTACACAGGTGGGCCGACTGTCTCACTAACCGACCAAAGCATAGTCTTCGCGACCCGAGTAGCCAGACAAGGGTGCAAGACTATAAATATAGGTACTAGAAGCCGACACCAAAGAAGTGAATCAAGTCAGACGCAGATGATTCAGAAGCAGAAATGGAGCAGATCCAGCTGACGGAAGAATGGTGTGTTGTGGACCTTCGTGCTGCACCAGCACAGTTGAATGGGCTTCACACAAAGATCACTGCACCAGCAGAGTGACTCGGGACGAGTCACAATGATTGTGTTGGGGGCTTGTTGGGCAGCGGATGCGGGCGCGGAGAGCGAGAGTCTAGGATGAGTCATAGGGTTGTCCACCCTAAAATAATGTAACTTAATGTAAAGTTGAGTCGGCCTACCCATGGTCCGTGGACCATGGGATTGTATAAATAGAGCGAGGCTCTAAGTGTAAAGACAATCTTAGTTTTTGGAAAGGAAGTAATAGATAGATGCGAAGGCATGGTTAGAAGATAGAAGTGGATCTAAAGTGTATTGGGTCATAGTAGGAGGTAGAGGCTCTGCAGCTGAGTGCACAGAGGCCTAGTAGAGTCCGCAGCTGAGTGCGCGGGCCCCTACAGTTGAGTGCGCAGGACAGATTCCAGTATGTACTTGAATTGAACTTGAAACGATATTAATAAAGATAAGTTGGATGTGGAATATCGTGTACCTGGTCGTGAATCTATATTTTCTCATGCATTAAGTGTTATCTGTTTATTTATATGCGCATACTTGATAAATATTGGTCTTAATGTTTATGTATGAAATTATTCTAAGTAATTAGTGAACAAAACTTAATTAAGGAAGACTTGGGTAATTTACACGGGTCGCACTGCGGCTAGAACTGCGCGAAGGTAGTAACACAGGACGTAACGTGCCCGCAAGTGCGCATAGCCCAATAAGCGCTGAGGTTGGATCGCATCCCAATCACTGCATATCAGACATCCCCAGGGTGCAGAAACCTGGTTCCAACACCCTCCCATACTACCTCGAGTGAGACCTCAGTCTGCGCTCCACAGATTGTTGCCGAAAGGGCTAGTAGTATCGGGATTTGCTTGGCTAAATCACTTCTGAACCTGGGTCAGGCCCCACATAGCCAACATTAGTTTTGACCAAAGAATTGTGTCAGGCATGTATACAAGGATTCTTGTATCACTATTTATAATATAAACTGAACATTTTCCTTAAACAAGCAAAGTAGATCCTTAATGCTACATGTTTGCATCTTAGGGAACTTCCAATCCTAATAAATGAGGTGAAATTTAAGTGTTTCGTGAATTCACTCATATATGGTCCTAGAAAAGCGAAGTGAAATTTAATTATTTCCAAATTTTAAGTTCTCTGCATTCACTCATATTTAGTGCAGGAATCTTTTGAGCAAAAGGGAAGAATTTCTTTTAGTTGCATTCAAATTTTCCAAAAACAATACTGAATTTCTCCTTGACTAAAATTCTCCCTAAAATGGCTTTGGGATTGAAAATTTTGTAAATATTTTTAGGGAAACAACCCAAAATACTTTTTCCATATTAGAGTTTAATAACACTAGGTACTAAAATAGTCTTCTATTTTTTGTTGCAAATGTCTGATAGAGTCTGCCCAGAAACTGAAAATTAGGTAGATGCACTGGACAGACTAAATAATTTTGACTGAATAATCAATTAACATAAATGATATATTAGGTTCCATAAATATATAGCTTAGAAGCATGAATTGAAGAAGAAATCTCAACGAGATTGACATATTCTTAATTGAGTTGAATGAGGCCAGGAATAACTTTGACTAGAGGGTGTTGAAAATGGCAGAATTTTGTTCTAGTTGGATAAATTTAGAACTAAAAATCAACAGTTTTCTTGCTTGCATAATTTTGGAATATTTTTGTATCTCAAGTCTCAACCTTATTGAATAGTATGATTTATTCCTTGCAATGTTGAGATATGATGTGATACCACTTGTTAGTAACCTAAACGCTTTGGATGAAGATTTAGTTGTGAATTTTACTTGTAAAAGATATAAGTGAAAATATAGACTCATTGTCCCTTGTGTAGAATTTCCTTGAACTTCTGCTACTACTTGAATGAATAAATTTGAAACTAATTGTTGCACCAAGACAAAAAATATCTCTACCAATTTGTAGTGGAATAGAACAAAAATAAAACATAGTCACACTATAGGAAAAAAAACAAAATATTCTAGGGAACGCAACTAGGAAAACCCTCTGCTAGCTGTAGAAATTTAAAATACTATCCATATTAGACTTTGAGACACCTTCTTCAAGACCAGGTTCATCGATTCTTATTGATTTCCATATTCATTTTCATAAGCATTAGGGTTTTTGTCCGTAAAATCAGAGTAGCTAGAAAGTGTCCCTTTGATTTCAGAAAGTAGATCAGGATCAACTTCATCCAAGAATCCCCTATAAGGCTCATCAATAGCAAGAAGAAAGGTCTTTTTTAATTTCATTTCATCACATGCAACCATCATAATCATTGATTTGTCTTCATTTCTTTCACAATCATTTTCAATATTAGATGCAAAAGGTAATTTAGTATGATATAATCCTTAGATAACCAACCTCAGACATATTGTTGGTTAATTTATGTTGTTTGAAGTTTATTAAGTATGAGTTTTATCATGAAACTACTAGAAGCATACTAGCATGGGTGAGTTGATTATCTTGATAACAATGTTATGGTTTGATCTAGTCCTTGAAAGGAACTTATAGTTGATGGTCAAAATTTCACATTCCTTTCATTTTTTTATCTTCACATATAACAAATATCTTTGTGTTATAGCCTCTAGCTAGATATATACAGTAACTGCCACTCAGAAGTTGGATGCCATCATTTTGGACCTTGAGCTTACTCAACTTACCTTTGTTCGAGTTGTAAATGTCATTAGATCTCATTATATCGTCTATTGCAGAGCATGAATCCAATTTACCTTTGTTTCATTTTAAAATGTAATTAGATCTTGCTATATCATCTTTTGTAGAGAATGAATCCAATTTCCCATAGTCCATTTGATTGAGGTATAACAAAGCTACTTTAATTCATTAAACTTATTTTTCATATTATATTTGCTGATTGTGATTCTGCAGGCCACATTTGCATTGGAAAAGGGACATATTTAATGAAGTGTGGAAGGAGAGGGAAGCTTCAATGATGTCCTTTCAAACTTTTTAAGGTACGTAATTTTAAAAAAATTCTCCACAGAATGTTGTGCTTTAACTTTTTCTTTTGATAATGGATTATTTATGTGATAGCCCCTCTCTTACACACAACCAAAGTCTAGACATACATGGTTTTTTGGGATATGTGGACATTGGACAGATATACGTTAGCCATTTATCTAGAAATTTACACTGTAGAAGATCAAGCATTTACAGTTGAATATTTCCTTGCCACTAAATTAGAGCTGAAGAGTTGGACTCCTATTTGTCAGGCATATACCTCACTTTCAAATCAATTTATTTCTGACTTTGTATAGAACTTCCATGGGAGGGCAAAGAGTGATCACTACCATTTCTTAATATTTCTGCAGACCAAGTAAAGATTCCAAATGTGTATAAACTAGTGGCTCCTTGGAGAATCCAAAGATTGGCACTATTGTAGCAACAATAAATTCGTTTATTTTGAGTTCTTCATTAGTGCATTGATAGTATATTCTTTATTCCATACAATACCTCAATAGTGTATGATCAAATTACAGTTAAGCCTATCATAATATTTTGACTTACCCTCTTTTAGAGGGAAACTAGAGTGTGTGTCAAGATTGCACGTCACAATTGTATCATGCAAATTTTACGTGGGACAAGTTTTGTGGATCTAAGCAGCAAGATACTTGTAGGAATTCAAGAGGCAACAATACTACAAAGTGGGAAAGAGGTTTCACACTTAACCTGGATTTCACATTATGGTTGGAGTTGGTTTGTTGGTAAGATGCTGGATACCCCAACTTCCTTTTTATGACTGAGTGCAAGATTGAATCCTTCGACATATTCCTCGCTCAATTGTCATTAAGTGATGGGTTTTCTCAGAAGTGCTTCACACCTATAAACTTTACTAGAGTTGTTCTTGAGTGTTTGGAGGTGGTTAGCTTTTCAAAGCACACACATACAAGAAGAAGAGAAATAATATGCCCCGCTAATTTGAAGTTATCTACATGTGAATAGGGTGTTCCCATTCATAAACCTGACGACTTGCTCTACTTCTTTCTAGTGAACAACTTTGGGACTTTCCATGAATCATGATATAATTCCAACTCTTAACTATAAATTTCTTATTTAAATCTATACCCAATATATTATAATCTGCACAAAGAGAACTCTATTCTTGTTTCGAAAGAACCTGCAATCGACTTGTACCATGCTATTTAATCTTTTCTAGATTTATTCGCATCCTTGGTTTGTGACATAAATATGGAATAGGCTACCTTGCATTTTCTATACTAACACTCCTACAAAATAATAAAGTATGCCCAAATCTATCATTTCAAATGATCTATGTAGCTCACCTTTTGGTGTTTCAATTATCGAAGTTTTTACCTATATTGATGAGATCTTATACAACCGATACCATAGTGACCATATATGTTATATTTTTATTCGTGTTTTTCTGAAGGTGTTTCTCCTTCAGTAGAGTAGCAATACACTGTAGTTTCCATTTAGGGGAGAAGTGTACCCAGTAGCAACCTTGGCTTGTGTGAAGATGGGTTGAATGAACATTAGTCTCTATCTGTTGTTTTGAAGGTGTTCTCCTTCAAAAATACTTCATCTCAGTATATCCTTTCGGTCTGCACCTTTAGTAGATGCATGCATCCTTGGGATACATGTTGTAGATTATAGTTTTCCTATGAGGTTGTAGCAGAGATGAAAGAAGTGCATTGATTTTAGACATCTTGTGCTTGTTGTATGGAAGCATGTTTGTTTAGTGTTTCCCAAACTTAGATACAACCATATTTAGTATGCTTTTATAGTTTGACTTAGATGCTCACTTTTCTTAATTTAGGTTTTTTCTTAGTTCTATTTTATGCACAGATTTATCTTTAAGAAAAGTGCACAGTAGAGAAGGGTTCTATATTTTGAGCAGGGGACACACTTCTAGGTAGAAGGTACTCTATTCTAGGAAGATTTTTCCATGCAGGTTAGGTGCTTTATCCGAGAATCCCAAGAGGTGCTATTGTAGCAATAAGAAATTCATTCATTTTGAGTTCTTCATTAGTGCATTGATAGTATATTGTTTATTCCATGCGATACCTCAATAGTGTATTATCAAATTACAGTTAAGATTGTCATAATATTTTCACTTACCCTCTTTTAGAGGGAAACTAGAGTGTGTATCAAGCTTGCACGTCACAATTGTATCATGTAGAGTTTACCTGGCACGAGTTTTGTGGATCTAAGCAGCCAAATACCTGTTGGAATTCAAGAGGGAACAATACCACAAAGTGGGAAAGAGGTTTCGCAGTTAACCTACCTTTCACATTATGGTTGGAGTTGGTTTTTTGGCAAGATGCTAGATACCCCAAGTTCCTTTTTATGACTAAGTGCAAGATTGAATCCTTCGACATATTCCTTGCTCAATTGTCATTAAGAGACAAGTTTTCTTAGAAGTGCTTTAGATTTATAAACTTTACCAGAGTTGTTATTGAGTCTTTGGATGTGGTTATCTTTTGAAAGCACACATGTACAAGAAGATGAGAAATAATATGCCCAACTAATTTCAAGTTATCTTCCTGCGAATAGGGTGTTCCCTTCCATAAACCTAACTACTTGCTCTACTTCTTTCTAGTGAAAAAATTTGGTACTTTTCATGAATTGTGAGACAATTTTAACCCCATAACTATCAGTTTCTTATTTAAAGTTATATCCACTAGATTAGAACCCACACAAGGAGAATTTCATTCCCGTTTCAAAAGAACCTGCAATCGACTTATACCATTCTATTTATTATTTATGTATTTCTTCGCATCCTTGGCCTGTGACATAAAAATGCAATAGGCTACCTTGCATTTTCTATACTAACACTCCTAAACAATAATAAAGTATGCTTAAATCTGTCATTTCAAATGATCTATGCATCTCACCTTTTGGTTTTTCAATTATCGAAGTTGTTACCTATATTGATGATATCATCGACAACCGAGGCCACAATGACAATATCTGTTAGAGTTTTATCTGTGTTGCACTAAAGGTGTTTTTTCTTTAGCAACACTACAGTACATTGTAGTTTCCATTCAGCGGAGAACTGTACCCAATAGCATCCTTGGTGTGTGTGCAAATGGGTTGAATTCACAGTAGACTTTATCTATTGTTTTGAAGGTGTTTCTCCTTCAATAGTACTTCATCTCAGCATATCCTTTCAATCTACACCTTCAGTAGATGCACCCAGCCTTGGGGTACATGCTATAGATTCCATTTTTGCTGTGAGGGTATAGCAACGATGAAAGAATCACATCAATTTTAGGCATCTTATTGTTGTTGTATGAAATCATGCTTGTCTAATGTTTCCCAAACTTATATAGAGCCATATTTATTATACTTTTATAGTTTGACTTAGATGCTCACTTTTCTTAATTTAGGTGTTTTTCTTAGTACTATTTTATGCACAGATTTATCCTTAAGAAAGTGCACAGTAGAGAAGGGTTCTATATTTTGAGTAGGGGACACTCTTCTAGGTAGGAGGTACTCTATTCTAGGAAGCTTTTGTCATGCATGTTAGGTGCTTTATCCTATACAAAGCTCCAAGTCCTTGCCTCCTTGACAAAGTCCCTACCAAACAAGACACCGGTGGATAGAGTTCCAAGTCCCATCATTTTCCAAAAACCCACCTGAGCCTAGATATCTAGCCTAAAATCCTTTACATTCGAGTCATCTCTTGTTGTGATTTCCTAGAGAGACACCTATCTAGTTTGGTAGGGCTAGCTACCAAACTAAAATCTTGTTCCGTGGTTACCTCCGTCGATCTCCTCATCAGCCTGGGACATTATGGAGGATAACAGAGGGCATGATAACTAGGGAGTGCCAAGGTGTTCAAGTGAATGTAAGGTTCCTAAGTCGTGGAAAAATGTAATGCGAGTTGTGAGGTCATGACTGCCAAGGTGTGTTAGGGAAGGCTAGGGCATGCTAAGATGTGCCAGATAGTACGAAGACATGTCAAACAAGCTAAGATGTGCCAAGTGCTAAGGCATGCCAAGATGTAAAAGGGTTCCAAGTCCCTGCATCCTCCTCTTCCATATTCTATCCACTTATGACATTTCCTTTGGAATATTTGGTGCATTTGATAGTTATAGGTCATTTATAGGTTATAAATGTCTTCAGAGTTTCACTTCTAATTGAGTATTCAACTGAACATATTGATTCTATTAGACATAACTATGTTTCCCTCCACCCAATTTTCATAACTTCAATAACCATTAGGTAGGGACCTATAGCTTCGATGTTGCTTTTATTGTTTAGTAAAATATTGTCGAGACTATAATTTATTGAAAGTTGTAGAATTTACAATTTATGACGTTTCAAGGTCTAATTTTTACAGATATGATTCTTTAAAGGGTGCTAGCTCAATGGAAAAGCACCTGCTTTACAAGCAGGAGGTTGGTGGTTCGATCCCATCATGCCTTGACATCCATATCGAATGGCGATAATCAATTTTTGGTGATAGAGGATCTTTTTACCATCACCAATGAGCTTTGGTGACATTTTTTGACCCTCACAAAAAATATGAAATGGTCACGTCAACAAATGCCACCATATATACGCATCAATAATGACGACCCTCAAAGATCCGTAACCATAAATTGTTGTTGTTGATATGAAATGGTGATGGTTGTTGTCCGTCATTATAGTCATTATTCGTGACAGACCTTGAATGTCACCACAACACCTATACTTCTAGCAACGAAACTTTTGGTGACAGTCAATGAACGTCACCATATATATGCACCAATAGTGACGGTCATTAAAGATCCATCACAATAAATCATTATTGTCCATATGAAATTGTGACGGTAACTATCCGTCATTATAATCAATATTCGTGACGAACCTTGAATGTCACCATAACACCTATACTTTTGGCGACGCCACCTTTGGTGACGTTGAGTTTTTGGTGACTAAGGCTATGGTTCGTTACCATTGCTCATATGCAATGGTAACGGTCGCTATCCATCATTATAAATCATTATTGGTGACAAACTTTGAATGTCACTACAACACCTATACTTTTAGTGACGCCACCTTTGGTGACGTTTAGTTTTTGGTAACGGAGGCTATGGTCCATCGCCATTGCTCATATGAATTGGTGACAGTCGCTATCTGTCATTATAAATAATTATTGGTGACGGACTTTGTATGTCACTACAACACCTATAGTTTTGGTGACAAATGCTCTTTTGACTGTCACCAATGAGCTTATGGTGACATTTTTCGCCCCTCACCAATGTCCTTTTTGCTTGTAGTGTAAGAGACCCTTCTTGGGCTTTTGAATCACGTAAAAAGGTTAAGTATTGAGTCAAATATAATTTATGTATCCTCCACACCAAGTTGGCCTAAAAGAGATCAAGTCAGCCTAAGGACACTTATTCCACATCAAATGGAGCTATTGGGATGGGGTCCCTTAGGTCAGTTTGGGGTTAATAAACCCAAATTTTGTATACAATTTTGTAATAGATGTAAAGTCTCTATGATTTGTGGATGCAGAGCATGTAGATGAATAAGAGTCAAAGGGGCTTAGCCCCTTGTTTTAAGTAAAGTTTTGAGTCGGTTTTGAGATTCACCCATGGTCCACGGACCATGGCATTGTATGAAAAAGTTTATAAATAGTTGAGTATTAGTGAAAGGAAGAAGATGAAGAAGAACTAAGATAGAGGATTGGGTTGGTTAAAGAGTCTTGGGTAGGAGCTAAGGTAGGAAGGCTCTGCTACCTACGCTTAGGTAGAGAAAGGAAGGATCCGTAGCTGTGTGTGCAGAGGCCTAGGTAGAGTCCACAACTGAGTGTGCAGACCCCTGTAGTTGTGTGCACAGGGTATTTTGAGTCTTTAATCCATTAATTGAGATCAATAAAGACAATTTTCCAAAGAATCATTGAGTATTTTGTTCATATATGTTTATGTTATATGCTGCTGATAAATGACTTGTTTTATGAAATACTGATTGAATGCTACACGATTATCTTGAATCAGTATTAATAATGTACATAATGAATGTTTAAACACTTCTGCGAAGCTTTTGGTGATTTCTCTTATGTTTTCTAACGAATTAAGTAGATCTGTGCGAACTCCCCTTTAGGATTGCTTTCTAATGCATGTAAGTAGGTAAATCGACTGTTAAAGGTCCGCAATGGCTGATTGTAAACCTTCACGAAGGTCTAAAGTCCATTTAATATAGTTACAACAATGAGCCCTAGAGGTTTGTCAGTCTGCGTGAAGGTAGATCTAAAGCGCTGGAAGACATCACACTAGTCTCTGGATGCAGAAACTTGGTTCTTGCATCCCCCTATACTACTTCGGGTGACACTACAGCTTGTGCTATGCGGGTTGTTGCCGAAAGGGCTAGTAGTGTAGGGTTTTGTTGGTTGGAACAACTAACTCCGAACCTGGGTCAGGACCCCCTAAGCCAACAAATGGTTTCGTTGCTGGGACCGAGATCTACTTAAAGAGATGTGTGATGTTGCATCATTGGAATCCAACTAAGAAAGAAATTGAAAAGTGGTTGGATCGAAAGATTCACGAGTTCATGGCACAAGAGAATAGGAATCCGTGCCCGTCGAAGGAGGATTGGTTGAATAGATATTTGTACACTGAGATACATGAGATCTTCTTCTGCACCTTCCCCATTGAACTGTACGAGTGGTTGGCTAAATTGACAGACAATCAAGGAAGGTGGAAGCTCGATAGTCCTGTAGTGTGGAATCCAGAATTAGTGCGATGACTAGAAGATTCTAACAACAATATCGCACGGGCTGTCGATCTTTGGCTTGATCGAATTCTTAGAGGATTTGTTATAGAATTTGTAGTTGATACCTCAGTCAGCTATAGCAAAGTGGAGCGTAAATTTTTCAAAGGACCGCGAGGTAAGTATTTAAGATCATTGAATACTTGGATTAAAATGCTATTATGTGAAAAATGGGTGATGCCATTACCTTGATGTTCGGAGCTACGCGAAGTGGAAGATTCTTTAGAAATCGCGAAGGATTAGGACCATAGTATAATTCATTGATTTGACCTCCTTCAAGCGACGATGAATGGGTGAGGCAGACTACGTCGCGAAGCGCTGTTCAGCTAATCACTCAGGGGATTCCTAGAACAAATCACCCATCCACTCTGCCTCCACCTCCACCTCCACCACATACACCTTCACCCACACCTCCACCTCCACCACCACCATTCAACATGGTGAACGCAATGAAGATGTCGATCTTCAAGGGCATATGAAGTGAAGATCAAAAGCAATTTTGATTTGTTATGACCGTTGTATGGACAACGCAACAAATCACCGATGATAATATAAAGAAGGCACAGTTGGTTACCGCTTTGCAGGATCGCGCGCTAACTTGGTACATTAAGTATTACGCTGATAATCCTCTTGCAACGCTAGCAGAGACTAAGATGGCTTTGAACAAAGAGTTTAGTAAGCCTAAATCTAACTCTTAGTCAGTCATTGAGTTTAAAGAGATCATGATGAAGGTCAAGGAGACGCCTTGGGACTTTGATAACAGGTTGAAGTTTCAGATCAGACAAGCAAACATGCAGATCACAGATAGCCAGCATTGCGACTGGTTTATTACGTCGCTTTTGCCCTATTTGAGAATTGCTCTATTATAGCAAAAGATAGCAACACAGGCAGAAGCCCTGGAAATCATGATGAGGCTGCATGCATCACCTATTCAGGATACAAACCTAGGGGTACAACAAATCCACTCACAGTTAGCAAGCCTGCACCTAGAATTACAGAGTTTGAAAAAAGATAAGGAGATTAAACCAGAAATGCACGTAGAAGTGTGGTGTTTGAAGTGCAAGGGCCACGAGCACGATAAAGATCACTGTCCCATGTATGTGAATTATATTACAGGAGGGGGGCCAATTCCCCTAAATTCATAAGACCCAACAGGACCGAGCATGGGGGCTACGCTATGGTGTGCCATTTTTCAAGTTAGTGGGAAACATGCGACAGATAATTGCCATTTACTTCAGAATTTTTTTTAAACACCCCAACAGTTTTTCTGTAATTTTTGCAAATTGGTGGGCCACAATGAGTGCCACTGTCGAAGCTATGAACTGATGATGGAAAGAACCCCTACATACCATATGCAAGCATGGACTCGACCACCAGATCAAGGCATCAGAGAAGCATGCAGGGGTTATCAGGGTCGAGGACAGGGCCAAGGAGGAGGAGGAACTGGTAGGGGTCGCAGTCAAATTATCTGCTACAACTGCAGACAGACATGGCACTATGCACACGAATGCTATAATCCTATACACCCATCATGTCAATACTACAGATTGTTTGAGCATACTATAGAGGAATGTTCGGTGTTAATAGCTAAGATGCAAGAGATGAAAGAGCAGCCTCAATAGCCTATGCAGAATTTAGAAATGATGAGGGTTGAGTCCCGCGAGGAAGATCAAAGCGTTAATATTGTGCTACGAAGTGGAATGATGGCTGGCACTCATAAATGTCAACAGCTTGAAGAAGATGGATGGGTCCTCAAATCTCCACAGAAAGAAGCTAGCTTTGATCTGGATTGCGCTAAGGAAACATTTATGGAATCTAAGAAGAGCTTCGCTGAGGCCTCCACCTCAGGAAGCCAGGACAAGATGCAAGAAATCAGCACGCCTGTAGAGGTTGACCCTTTTGTACTCACTATGTTTTTGCAGACTTACATGAAGCTGTTGCACGATAGAAAGGCTGTGGAAGGCCTGCAAGAATTAATAAATAAATGTGCCAGCAAAGAGAAAGCCCCTAATGGAAATTACATGGTAAAAAATATTGGCAATCATAAGGCACGAATAGGGTGAGAGATGCGGCTAACAGTGCATATAGGTGATTATGAGATTGACCAGGTCATCTTGGATCTGGGGTCCGATGAAAATGTTTTACCGAAACAGACATGGGAAAGGATGGGGAGACCTACGCTGTAGTGGTCTCCGATTCAGCGCAAGATGGCGAATCAACAGAGAATCATCCCCATGGGACGGTTATATGAAGTAAAAGTTGATATTGAAGGTGCGAGTGCGGTGGAAGAATTTGAAGTTATAGAAATTTTTGACGATAGTGATCCCTACCTCGCGCTCCTAGGAATTGACTGGGCCATTGATATGAATGGGTTCATCAATTTGAAGAAGAGGACAATGTCGTTTGAAAGAAAGCCGCTTAGGGTTATATTCCCAGTGGACTCGAGAGAAGGGGCGTGCTATATGAAACCAATCCGTGATTACGAAGAAAGTGACGATGAACTGGATCAAATTTAAAAAATAACAGTGTGAGATCAGGAGTGGATCAATCCGACGAAAGATGGGCGGATTGCATGGGACCGGGAGAGTTCTTGCACCTCGGATTCAGATGAGGAATTAGAGCATTGGAAAAATCTCTTACATGAAGTCTCTACATTGTGATGCAATATGATGACGAAGGCACTGCGCTGTGTTTCGTCGAAGGTAAGAAAACTACTTTATTACGATGGTTTAACTGACGTAGATCTATTTTTGGATGACTTTGAGCACGAAGTCCCTGAGGCCCATCACTTTCAAGCATTGGATTTGGCACTATGTGCTACGCCTACATGATCGTTGGGTATGCATAAGGATAGTTTTGCTGAATGGAGAGATTACAAAAGAATGATGAAGCTCCGGCTTGGGAGTGCTAGTACCATAATGGTTGAGAAGTATAATGGGAAGGATGATCTGCGCGATCACCTGGAGAAGCAGAATAAGGAATGGGGGATAGAATCACAACCAAAATGGGTACACATATTTTGTCATACCTTCGATACAATTCCCATGAACTGGTATTTGGAAATGGAGCTCTGCCATGGCACTGCAGAGTGAGATGTATTGAAGGAAGGTTTCTTATTGACTTTTAGCTTTGAAGACGACTTTGCAAGCATCGATGAAGCGCTGCAAGAGGTTAAAGTGGTTATGTTCAGAACACTGAAGGAACCTATGGAATGGACCCAACCAGATTGGAGCACCCAGCTGCGCCACACACTAGAATGCTATAATGTGACCGCTGAAGAAGAGGAAGAAGACCCTAGGAACATCAATATTCTAGAGGCAGAAGGGCATCGCGAAGTCGAAGGCCCACAAATAGAAAACTCGAACACCTCTGCACCTTTGAAGATGAAGGAAGTAAACATTGACACTAAAGAAGAATCGAAGTTCATGAAAATTGGAGATTATTGGGATGACGCTACAGTAGATAAAGTTGCTGAATTACTTCGCGAATACCAGGATATTTTCCCCACTAAGTTTTCGGATTTAAAGGGCATACTCAGTGATTTGGGCATTATGAAGATCAAATTGAAGCCGAATGCGAAGCCTATTAAATAGAGGGCTTATCACCTTAATCCCAAAAAAAAGGAAAAGATGCGACAAGAGCTGGATAAAATACTAGAGGCAGGAATCATAGAACCTGTTGAAGAATCTGATTGGGTGAGCCTGATGGTGGTACAAGAGAAGAAATAAAAAGGTGAAATAATGATTTGCATAGATCTATGGAAGCTTAACGATGCATGTGTTCATGATCCATTTCCAACGCCGTTTAGAGATGAAGTGTTAGACAATATGGGAGCACAGGAGGCCTATTCCTTTACTGACGGGTTTTCACCATAGGATAGGAGAAAAACGACCTTCACGACGGAGTGGGGTTGTTTTCAGTACACTGTTATGCCTTGAATGTGCCTGTGATATTTTCCTACGTAGTCATAGCGACGTTCAAGGAATTCATTCATAAGTTTCTGGAAGTATACTTTGATGACTGGACAATGTCTGGATTAGTGAAGCGCCATGTAGTGAGCCTGCGCCTGATGTTGGATACATGTCGCAGATACCAGATAGTGCTCAATTTGAAGAAATGCATATTTTGTGTTCCTTTCAGGATCTTGCTAGGTCATGTTGTGTGCAAGAAAGGATTAATGGTGGAACCTGCAAAGATTGCGGTAATTGTGAATTTGGAGGCCCCTAGGAACGATAAGCAGTGGTGCGCGACGTTGGGACATACGGGTTACTATATAAAATTTATCAAAGCTTATGCTCAAATTACTGCGCCCATGGAGAAACTGCTAAAGAAGGATGTGACATTCTGTTGGGATGAAGAATGTCAACACATCTTAGATGTGTTGAAGGAAAAGCTGGTAACTACGCCAATCTTGGTATTCCCTGATTGGACAAAGGAGTTTCATGTACACGTGGATGCTTCTTGCATTGCACTGGGTGCAGTGCTAACTCAGGTCGGTGAAGGCGAAATGGACCATCCTATCGCCTTCGCAAGTAGGAATTTATCGAAGGCTGAGAAAAATTATTCAATGACCGAGTGCGAAGGGTTGGCCATGGTGTATGCGTTGCAAAAATTCAGGTATTATCTGTTAGGAGGGAATTTCAAGATGTATACAAATCATTATGCCTTAAAATATTTGGTCAACAAGCCTGTGTTGGGGGGGGGGGATTTGTAGATGGTTGTTACTATTTTAGGAGTATGAATTTGAAGTCATTGTGAAGCCAGGGAGGTTGAATGCGGGACCTGACCATTTGTCGTGAATTGAAACAGGCTAAGAACCCAGTAGTTTGGAGGAAGGGTTTCCATATGTGCAGCTCTTTGTGGTGCGTGTAGTGGATGACCATTTTGTAGACATTATTCACTTCTTAACTATGGAGATGGCACTGCAAGGATATACAAGTTAGCAAAAGAAGGAATTAGTAGTGTGTGCAACCGACTTTTTAGTCATTGCGGGACATTTGTATAAAATGGGTGCAAATGAAATATTGCGAAGATATGTGCCAGACTTTGAGCGTGATAGCATTCTTGCCGAAGCTCATGGGGGAGCTGCAGGAGGCCATTATGTAGGTAAAGCAACTGTGTAGAAGATTTTGCGTGTAGGACTATGGTGGCCAACTTTGCACAAGGATTCCAAGGCATACTGTAAGGCATGCGATGCATGTCAAAGAACTGGTAGACCATCGTGAAGGGATGAGTTACCACTACATCCTCAGGTGTCTTTGCAGGCATTTGAGAAGTGGGCGATTGATTTTGTTGGGCCAATTTAGCCCCCTGGAAAGAAAACAGGTGCGTGCTATATTATCATTGTGACAAAATATCTAACCAGATGGGCGGAAGCACAGCTCGTCAAGGATTGTACAGGGGATATGGCTGCAAAATACTTGTTTGAGTATGTCTTAACAAGATTTGGATGCTTGAAAGTGCTAATGAGTGACCGAGGTACACACTTTCTAAATGAAACGATTAGCGCGTTGAATGAGGAATTCCAAGTCTACCATCAGAAGAGTACACGATATCACCTGCAGGCAAATGGAACTATTCAAGCCTTTAACAAGATTTTGGAGAACGCACCAACAAAGATCTTTAACATGCAGTGGAATGACTAGGATGTGTGCGTATCTACAGTACTATGGGCTTATAGGACTACTTATAAGAAGTTGACAGGGAAAATGCCGTTCAAATTAGTATATGGGGTCAAAGCCGTGATGCCGATGGAATATATTGTAACTATCTTGCGCATAGCAGCCTTGACAGATATGGCAGATCGTGAGGCATTGGAAGAACGGTTCGCACAGCTGATGGAGCTCGAAGAAGATCAATTTTTGGTAGGATTCCTTCAACAAGTGCAGAAGGAACACGAAAAATCATGGCATCATCGCCATATTAAGCTTCACACATTCAAGGTAAACAATCTTGTCTTATTATATGATAGTAAGTTCAATAAATTTTCGGGTAAATTCCAGATGCATTGGTTAGGGCCATATATTGTCAAGGAAATTACAGATGGTGGTGTAGTTCAGCTCACGAAGTTGAATGGGGAGCCCTTCCCAGGAAAAGTGAATGGTAGCAGGCTGATATTGTATATAGGGGATCCTGCACAATGACTATATGGAAGCAGGGTAGTCTTAGTGCTCCAGGTAGTTGCAAGAGAGCGCGGGACTATAAAATACACTGCCTGTGTTGGAGGACAAGGCAATGACCAGGCTGCACGGAGAGAGACGAAGATGCAACAAATGAAGTTGTGCTCAGGAAGATGTGCCATGGGGGAAGCTACTGTGCAGCCCAGCAGGAAAATGACCATTAGAGTTACTATTCATGACTTGATGGCAAAAAAATGGTTAAGTGGAGTGTGGTGGCGGAAATTAAGGAAAAAATATCTGTCGCCAAAACAACATTTAGTATCAGAATTTTGGGGAAACGATCGGATTTGAATTCAAAAACCCCTATAAATTACGCGTGCTAGTCCAACGGAGAACACTTTTCCCTCTAAGACTTGTAGGTGAATTTCGTTGTCTGTCACACATGAGCCGAGCATTTTGGAGGAATTTTTGTCATGCCCTCCATTTGTGAACTATTCCGCAAAAGACACGGAGTTATTCATTGAAAAGATCACTTCCACTAACCCTGCCAAAGCCATGAGTTTGGAAGAAGCTGTGTCCGACGTGCCAGGACCGGAAGTGTCCAGCATGGAGGCTACTCCTGCGGTGCCCACAATGCCTAGTTCGCCTAGGCCGAAATAGACTGTGGAAAAATAAAAACAACTTGTTGTGAAAGAAAAGCAACCAGTTGCAAAGGAAAAACAAAAGAAGTCGGTGCTGGTGTGCGCGTCACTGAGGAAGCATACCAAGACACATGCGAAGCAGAAAAAAGATAAGCAGCCATAAAAAGTAGTGGACCTAGAGGAAGAAGAACTCTAGGGAATTGAGGATATTGATGCCAAAGGGGTGGAGCCTATGACGCGGTTGCCTGAGTATATCCCTTCGTGGAAGGGAAAAGCTAAGATCATGAAGGATCCTAATACGGGGAAATTCTCAGTGTCAACACCTTTGCTACCTGAGCAAATTGTGTTCAAGGGTCCTAGGCTAGCACACATTCCAATGCTTAAAATGGAAGATTGGGACCTCGCGGACCACACAGAGTTTCTGCACTTGGCAACTCACAAGTACATACAGAAGACCTACTTTGATGACACAGGGGTTACAATTTTGGAGCCCATGAAGTGGGTGCGCAGTGTTGAGCAGTCAAGGTTGCTCAATCTGCTGTTGGTGACGCATTATCATTGTTCCCCATTAATCCAGTCAATGTGCACCAACTCCTCATGCTGGTTCATGATGGGTGCTTATGGATAGGCGATCCTATCCCTATCACTTTCATGTTGATCCACAGGATCACTAAATTACCTTACGAAGGCGCGAAACCTACCAAAGAATTTGGGGGAAAAACCATAGAGAAAGAGTTGGCAGATAAAATGAAGGAGTTTGGTCTGATTAAAAAGTCGCGAGGGTACTATATCACATCCATATGAGACCCGGTAGTACAGTTGGTTGCCTAGATTTTAGTAGGCAAAGTAATGAGAAAATGCCGCATGGATGAAGTTTAGGTGCTGGTAATATCACTCCCATCGTAGTGCACGAAGGGGATTCAGTACAACTGGGCCAAGTATCTATGTCAGGAGTTCCTCACGAATTGCCATGAGGCCCAGGAGGAGAGCAAGCCATTTCACTATGGATGGCTACTATTGTCAATTATTTTGGTTGCTTGGAGGTTATTAGAAGATGACCAGTTTCCTCCACATAAAGAAGAATTGCCCGAGGCAACGTGGTTTGCCTCGTTATGGGCCTCAAAATATTTGGAGCATGTTAAGGAGACAAAGATATTTTGGGTGTTGATGCAGATGGACATGCACATGGTAGTTAACTAGTGGCCGAGGTTGTCTCCCACCTTGTACGTGCAGCTATCGGATTATGAAGAATTCAAAGCCGATTTTCATAGGGTCTCAATCAAAGTGCGTAAAGACCTTGAGAAGAAATGGCACACAATGCCTTACATGGTGATGGATATAGATATCCAAGAGGTTGTGGGACTTTAGCCACGAGAATGGTGCACACCTATAGAGTTAGATGTAGGGTCAAGCACAAGCACAAAAATCTCTACTACGCAGAAGCAGAAGGACACATCTCAACAAGCCGCACGCACATTGGCTGAGCAAAGGAGGTAGGAGGCTGCTATGATAGCTACAGAGAAGGCCTGTATGGAGAAGGAGTGTGCTGACAAAGCGCAAGCAGAGCGCGAGCAGAAGGATGTAGAGGAAAATGAAAATTATGCTTCCCACCATACTAATGAGAAAGAGCTATCAGAGCAAGGAGGAGGTGGCGGTGAGGAGAAAACCACTCCTTTCATACTGAAGAAGTGCACGCAGGAGCAACAAAGTGGGTAGTGAAAGAAGCAAAAGTCTGATAAGCAGACACATCTTGATCCCATGGTGCTCACAGAGGGCTATCTCGATGAGATCGATGACAAATATGAGATATAATGACAGAGGTGCTGCAGTAATTCGAGTAGCAATACATGCAGACACTTAGGAGCATCCAGAAGGATCTGCACGAGCTGTAGATCCAAGCGAACATAATCAGGCGAATGTTGGAAAGGTGAGCAGCGTGCAAGCCAACCTGACACAGGGAAGGAGTGCAGTATCAGAGGTTGACTAGCCTCAGGACGTCATAGTCTTTCCTATGCCTAAAGGGTCAGTCCACGCAGAGATGGAGGAGAAGCGCGCGGTGCTTCACACAGTCAAAGACATGGGGCTGAACCTTGCCACGCTACTGCTTGAGTCTTTGCATGCACTACATTAGGGGGTTGTGGAAGAAATCAAGATCAGAGAACAACCTGCACTCACTACCTTCAGTGAGTTCAAAGTCAATAATCAACAACTTTTCATCGAAAAGACTCAGGCCCTAAAGGAGAAGGAGGAGTTGCACACACAATGTCAGAACCTGGTCACCAAAATTGAGCAGGCTTGCAAATTTGTACCTGAGCTAGGTATACCTGATGATGCAGAGGCCTTAACCAAGGTAAGGAAGTTGGCTGTTGCAGTGCACATTTTGAAGGAAAAGGTCGACAAGGTGACTTTTGATCCAGGTGGATGTTGGTGGCCAACCATCTATCCCACTTGGACCTCCACAACTATCTCTTTCATTTTTTTAGTTTCCTTAATTGTCGCACAATTTACTATTTTTAGTAGTTTTTTCGGGTCCTGAACTTCCGGAGCTATTTTGAGGCACTAAACGACCTTTTTTTTTTTTTTTGGGAAAAATGTGAGAAACATCAGTCTATGGATTGATGGTTCTCATCCTAAAGTGGTATTCCTCAGATAGATCTTTCTAACGAGGTATTGTGGCCGTCAAACGAATATCATATACCAAATTTACGACCCCGAGAAGTTGATGTACCAATTTACCCAAAACGAGGCCCATAGTTTGGCTTTTCATCTCCTAGGGTTAGGTTTTTGGATGTTTAGGGTTTTCCATTGTTTCTCAACAATAAATAGGCCTTCGAGCCTCATTATAACACAGTTTAGAGGCATGTAGCCATCACATCTCTTCTCAGAGATATGCTACCATCGCCCTAGATGGTTTATTTCCATTTCTATTTGTAAGCATATTTCAGTATTTTACATTAATGAAATGAAGTATTATTTCTGCTGCATCTCTGTATTTATGGTTATATCTATAATTTGTTGTGTTCCTGTTTAAATCCGGATCAGTGGTATCAGAGGCGTCTTCTCTTTCTATGTTTTTCTTTGCATGTCCCCAACGAGGTCGGGATAGAAGGAGTTATGGCTTGAACTGGTCGAACCTTTACAAGACCAGCCTTGCAAATCCTGATGGCCTCCCATGGTGGATGCAAAGAAAGATGAGGGGGTAGGAGATCCTATCAAAATCTTTCTCGAAGAGGCCCTCGAGCGATAAAGGAATGCGATGATGGACAACTTTGCCCAAATCCTTCAGCATCTACCCAGTGTTATCGGGAAATCTAGTGTCCACTCGGATCTGCTAGTCCCACGAAGACTGGTAGCTATCTTAGAAACAAACAAACTAAAACCACTTTCATTTTCCTTTATGAAAAGTAGATAAGAGTGGAATGAAGGACACTAACCTCAGTCTTGCGCTTGGTTCCTTGCTTGATTCCTCTCCTTTATGACAGATCCTTGCCACTTCTCCTTCGTCTACCCAACTTCAAAGAGCACCTGTGGAATCAAAGCAGCATAATACTATCGAAGAACAGAGATCTACAATCATAAACAATATAGGACCAGAGGTATATTGACCACAAAAATGCATATATCATCAAACATACAAGAATGTGGAGAAAAAATTGAATATCTTTATTAATAATCAAGAATAACAAAGAGGATTACAACCAAGTGTTCTGACCCAACGTCATCCTCCAGCATGAAAGCCCTTCTTTCAGCTCATGAAAAGCTTAGCTCACCCAACACTATGATATTCCAACAAGAAACCAACAACACTTCCTTACAAGATACAAAATTCCAGCATCTGGATCTCTGGGATGAGGGATCCATATATAGATGATTACAGGGGGGTGAGTCAGCTTCTGGGATTTGACTAGTGTCCTCTCTCTGATAGTTCTTGATTCCACTTGGAGATTGATGATCTCTTACTCATCCCTGGGTGAATTCAGAGAGGCAAGTGTCACAGGAGAAGTTTCTGGAAGATTCCATGATCATCCACCTCACAAATTGACTCTGCCATTTGTCCAATCTCGCCCATCGCACCCCATAGAATGGATTTTCAGTATGCATCACACCTCCCGTGTGCATTTAGGTGGGATGCATCGCACTTTGACCATGGAGCAGGTGAGATGGTCCAGTTTTGACCAGTTCTGAGTAGTTTTTCATGGAGAACTTTTGGGAGATGATGTAATCAGTTGACCTTGTTCTTTTAGGGGATGGAACAACACTTTTAGGGACTTAGGAGCCCTTGGTTTATGGACATGTTTGATTGGGGTTGCAGTGCCCAAAAATGTCTATAACAGTTGCCCCCTAAAGCATGAGGTCATTAATCTTTGATGTCGGGTGAAATGCTTTATCATGAGGATTTGAAGTTTTTTCAAGCTGGAAGGCGACTTGTAATAAGATACAATACAATACATTATCTTCATAATATTTTTCATGATCTAGCTGAGGCAGGCATTCCCATGCTCAGCTTTATAAATTCATTTTCATGTACATAAGACAGACAAACGTCTGTGCGGGAGACTAATGATTCTAATAGAATCATCATCCTTTGATTCAGATGATCATCTGTGTAGCAACAATGTACATTTGATGTCTTTATTTTCCTGAATATATCGCAGCCCGGATGGATGAAACTAGATCCGGGGTCTTCAAACTCGTTCAATCTTCACTCGGAGTACAAGTCAATCCATGTGAAAGATGTTCTGGAGTTGAACATGGAAAGACATCGCCTGATTACCAGCCAATGATGTAAGCTGTTAACAGGCACGAGAGGAATCACCGATAATGATGATGACCCTCAAGGTACTACAGTACAATTCACGTGGTGTGAATAAGGGACTTGGCATCGAACACCACGAAAATCTTTCAGTCGAAGGCCATTGATGTAAACCTGTTACCGGAAGTGAGAAACTTGCCATTGAGGCATGCAAGCTTCAATGTACTGAAAGGGTTGTTCCTAAGTCGACTTCTTGGATAATGAGCTGATGTCGATAAGAAGTGACTCACCGTAGGAGGGCCTTAATGAATCCCACATCTACGACACGGAACAGAGTAAATGATTTTGGAGGTGAAAACGATCTGATGATACAGGGTTCAGGGTGGCGGTCATGAAAGAATGGAGCGTGAATGTATTGCAACGGATGAGACACAGGTGAATTCTCTGAGCGACTTCTCTTGAACATACCAGTGACACTAACATGATGGATTGGTAGCGTTAACCCCAAATGTGGATGGTGTGATGGACCAATGGTGATATGACCAGTGAATGGAACAACCCAAACCGACTCGGATGTGGAGTGAAAGTGCCATGTTCAAGAGCGACTTGCTACCAATAAAGTTTCTTCAAGTTTTCTTCCCAATTTTTCCCCAGTCATTGTTGACTAGTACCTCTTTATTTTTGTCAAGCTTGAGGAGGATAACATATGCTTGTTCTATAAGTTTCCCTTCGGGCAAACCCGTCGCTATATTTTAACGAGCCTAGCGACAATGAAACCCGTTCTTGTCTGTACGGACAAGATTGTTGCTATTAGGTTTTAACGAGTTTAACGACAAAGATAACTCGGTCATTTTCAATTTTAGAGAGTCTGAAAATGGACGTAAAGGAAACTCTAATGATCCTTTTTCGTCATATGATCCCTTAAGCCCGAAAAAGTATAAAATAATACAAAAGGGATGAATTTTCGGTAATTTTAATGAGCCGAACAAGACAAGCACTCGATCTTTTTGTGTAATAATCCCTCAGGTCCAAAAAGATTAAAATCTAGAGGAGGGATAGCACTTCCGGTCATTTTAACGAGCTGGAGAGGCCAATTGCTCGGCAATCTTTTCATATTTTATGAGTCAGTTGAAAAGAGCTTAAAGGAGACTCGTTTTTGAGGAACGAGTGATAATTTCGGGTAGTAGCCGATTCCAGGTAAGGTTTGGAATTTTACAGTCATGGTAGCATCACAAGGATGGCTAACAGGATCACTCTTCGCAGCTATTCCTCAAAAGGGGTAAACAATCAAATGGAGGTGAACGATCGGCTAAAACAGAGTGGAGGTGATGATGAGAACACGACCAAGGCTCAAAAGCTGATGATAATGCATTCACAATGGTTATTTACCAGAAATTGGTTCATTTTTTAATGAGCTTAAACTCTGGGGGAACGTTTGCTCATTGCTTATGTTTATTTTTTAACGAGCTTGAATTCCGCGTTAAAACTGCTCGTGCCAGTCGTATAATAAGGATGTCTCATCTAAGATGCCATTTTTTATGGAGCTTGCACCTTACAAAGCTTTGCCCCGGATCCTTTCTTTATGCAAGTTAGGAACGACCAATCCTACGAGTTTAAAGGGTTGAGAAACTACAAACTATGAAAATAAATGGTCGCTCTTCGCTTGCATGCAAAAAGGTTTGCATGCCCCCAGGTATAGCGAAAAATTCCCAGGTTACCATATGAAAGCTCTCCATCCGCGTCGTAGACAAAATGCTTCCTTGGCGATGTCTACCGAAATAGACAAAGGCGAGTGGCGCAGTCGCCTCCACTCACATAACTTTGACGAGGGAATCTTATTCCAGTCTAATCCCATTTTCGTAAACAGATGGGTGTGTCAGACTAGTCATATATCCTCCCCGGAAACCTACCCTATACCTAAGGTTTTCCTACCGAAACAAACCAGGGTGCATGCCCCCAGGGATTTAGTCATGTCCTCCTGAATCACTCGCGCTCATCAGGTGGACGGACTGGAGATTGATGAGACATTTCTTGCGTGAAAAGACCATTTAGGGATGCTACTTGACTATTTGCTATGTGTGAGTTGGGAAACGACAGCTGGTCTACGAGCTTGACCACTCTGCCTTCGTGCGGAAAACACATTACTCTAAAGAGTGAGGAGACAATGGCTCCCATGCAATAAATATAGTCACGTCCAAGGAGTAGATTATAATCCAGAGGTCCTTGGACTACCATTACGTTCATGTGAACAGTTTTCTTTCTCAATGTTATCGGCACATTGGGAAGGATCCCTAACGGTCGACTGGTTCCTTTGTCGAAGCCTGTCAGATTTCTCATCTCAGGCAAAAGCGATGGTGAACCAAGCGCTTTCCAAGCAGTTGAGGAAAGGATACTCACAGAAGCCCCTTCATCTATGATGGTACCAGCCATGACCATTCTGTATATTTGTGCAATGATCCGGAATGGTACACTAGCCGGTAAATGGGGTCTGCCTAGTAGGTTCCAATCGAAGGAAACAACTAGGTTGCTTGGAGGTGGGACCACATAGACGGCCGAATATGACTCTGACGAACATCCTTCCTGTGGTAAAGGAACGGGTAGACTGCCCCCATGTTCATCGAAGTCTGTGTTTATGAAAAGAATTTGGATGGTGTCGTTCTCATTCTCTTCAGTGATTGTGTCATCTGAAGATGGACCTTGCGAAGACAAGATTGGGTTGAATGCTGCCTCAACCTTTTGACTTTCATCTAGTATGGGTTTGGCGGGTTTACCTTCAATGACAGATGCTTCGACTGGACACAATGGCGTGTCAGTCGGATTTTAAACCAGTGATGGAATTGGCAAGAGTTTCTTATATCCAGGAGGAAGCCGTAACTGTGAAACCAGATGGTCATCCAAAACTCTTTTAGCTTTGTCCAGGAAGGGACAACGGTGGAGGGCATGATTTCCTTCACACAATCTATAAGGAAATCTACATTTTCCTTTTTTTCCAGGTGCTTTATTTTCACTAGTTGATGGTGTACTTTCAACATGATCATCAGAGGTTGATGACACCAGATTGTGCAAATGAGGAGACCAGTCCCTTAAGATCTGAGGGATGCAGGGACAATCTCGGCGGTAGTGGTCTCCTTTGCAAATGACACATGGTGATTTAGGCCTGGACGGTGCAGTGTGTGGATTTTCGCTAGACGACGCATGGTTGCCCCCTTTCGTCTTCTGCTCCTTCTTCTTCTTCTCTTTATTCTTCTTCTCCTTCTTCTTCTTAGTTACTTGGTTTTGGGCCTTACCGGCTTTATCAAGCGAAGAGGAAGGAGGAGAGGGAGAATCGGATGAAGTAGAAGGTTGGGGGGTAACTTTAGTATCATCCAGTTGCTGACTTGATTGTTCAGGAATCACGGTGTTCTGAACGAAAGAGGTCGAGAAGAGCCATATTGGCAAGCCAATCATCAATCCCGGAAGTGACAATGTGGCCATATGAGGTGCACCAACATCTCCCCAAGAGGAGAAAGGACTAGGATTTCCTCCAAGGGGAACTCCTTGGTTGGTGGACTCCATTTTCCTCAACCTAAGACCAACGTAGGAAAGGTGGTGTTATTTCGATTAAAATAAATTTTAGATGCTTTGACACAACTTGTTTTTTCAATTTTTAAGAGTCAAGAAAAAACAAAAGATGACTCTAGTCGCCTTCGATTTTTAATGAGCCTTAAGTGACAAGTGCTCAGATGGACCTTTTCCTTTAAGGAGTCTGAAAAGGAACGAAAGAGACTGCTATAGAAATCTAGACAGAGGGATTACCAAACCAATCGCAAAACTGCTGAATACTTTTTATGGTACGGCAGTCAATCTTCCCGAATGCTGTGTTCAGTGCATTGCGATCGATAGGGCGGCAGACAGCTTCCTATGGATAAAGGATATAGCCTATTGTGGTCTCCCAATATATAGTCGATGGTACGTGGGAGCACAAGTACGTACTGTCACTTGTCGTCTCAAAGAGGAGGAATCACCCAACCAACAGTGAAAGCGACAGTTACCAGGCTTTATGACGCCGGAATATGTCTCTAGCCTAGACTTCTAGATGTTGTGTGTTAGGTTCCAAAGCGTTTTTAGGTTCATTAAATTTATTTTACAGTTGATCTTTCTTAAGAAATTTGCCTTTCAGGTTCACCGCGTGATGTAGATGTACAATTCCTAAAATGCAATCTAAGATGATAAACAATCGTTTAATCTTCTTTTTGCAATGAAAATCCTAGCTACTAAAGAAAGAGAGACGATATTTATTCAACATAGAGCAGAGAGCACACACTAGATGCACTGTCCTAAATCGAACCAACAAGCAGTCTAAATGCAAATGCACATGCATGTATTTGTTTTCAGCTTTCTTAATGTGTGAATGACAAGAAGAACGCTAAGTACAAATCTGAATTATCTTTTCTAAGTGACAGTACTAACAAATTTCTCTTCAAAAAACGAAAGGAAGATAATGACGACACTTTACTATTTCGAATTGAAAACTACTTTCGACACTTGAAAAACTACTAATTCAAATCAAATACAAGAGTAACTGTGTAATCGACCATCAAGAACAATAAGATTCCTTTCTTTGACTGAAGACGACACTTGCGACACTTTCAAATCAAAAGACGACAGTTCGACTATGCTACTACTTTGTAAAAGAGAATTGAAAATGGCGGAAAATACATAAAACATTCACAGTTCTTTGCACAATGGAGGCGAAATGATGGAAAGGAAGGGGGTTTCCACAGTGGTATACTGATCACAGACATCAAAATTCCATAATAGAGCTGAAAAGAGTGAAGTAAAACCAAAACCTAGAGGCAAAATTAGCCTTTTCTGATCATCGCACCTGTAACACAGGGAAACAGGGATGCATCCCACCTACTGCACATGGGAAGTGCGATGCATCCAGGTTTCCTTGAAGAGAGGGTGCGATGGTATCGGGACGAGACTTTACTTGGCTCTTGGTCACAGTTGGCAGCTCAGTTCAGGGATTTTGGCCGAGCAAATGATGTACAGTAAATAGAAATCACAGGGGCTGATCTAATGAGGTTACTAGAGCCACCACTAGGGCAATTAGAAGGTTTGCAAATCAATTTTTTAGTTTATAAACAAAACCCGGAGATAGACTGAAGCAGCATTGATCTACTTTGCACTTGCATAGCAAATGCAGTTCGAAGGCTAGCTGGCTTGACTTCAGGCTCCATCTGTAAGTTTATAAAACAAACAAATATAGACAAACAAACAATCTATTCGCTCCCCAGTGGAGTCACCATTTTGTTATCGGGAAATCTAGTGTCCACTCGGATCTGCTAGTCCCACTAAGACTGGTAGCTATCTTAGAAACAAACAAACTAAAACCACTTTCATTTTCCTTTATGAAAAGTAGATAAGAGTGGAATGAAGGACACCAACCTCAGTCTTGCGCTTGGTTCCTTACTTGATTCCTCTCCTTTCTGACAGATCCTTGCCACTTCTCCTTCGTCTACCCAGCTTCAAAGAGCACCTGTGGAATCAAAGCAGCATAATACTATCGAAGAACAAATATCTACAATCATAAACAATATAGGACTAGATGTATATTGACCACAAAAATGCATATATCATCAAACATACAAGAATGTGGAGAAAAACTTGAATAGCTTTGTTAATAATCAAGAATAGCAAAGAGGATTACAACCAACTGTTCTGACCCAGCGTCATCCTCCAGCATGAAAGCCCTTCTTTCACCTCATGAAAAGCTTAGATCACCCAACACTATGATATTCCAAAAAGAAACCAACAACACTTCCTTACAAGATACAAAATTCCAGCCGCTGGATCTCTGGGATGAGGGATCCATATATAGATGATTGCAGGGGGGTGAGTCAGCTTCTGGGATTTGATTAGTGTCCTCTCTCTGATAGTTCTTGATTCCACTTGGAGATTGATTATCTCTTACTCATCCCTGGGCGAATTTAGAGAGGCAAGAGTCACAGGAGAAGTTTCTGGAAGATTCCATGATCATCTACCTCGCAAATTGACTCTGCCATTTGTCCACTCTCGCCCATCGAACCCCATAGAAGGGATTTTCAGTATGCATCGCACCTCCCATGTGCATTTAGGTGGGATGCATCGCACTTTGACCATGGAGCAGGTGAGATGGTCCAGTTTTGACCAGTTCTGAGTAGTTTTTCATGGAGAACTTCTAGGAGATGATGTAATCAGTTGACCTTGTTCTTTTAGGGGATGGAACAACACTTTTAGGGACTTAGGAGCCCTTGGTTTATGGACATGTTTGATTGGGGTTGCAGTGCCCAAAAATGTCTATAACACCCAGGGGTGACACATCTACTTCCAACAGCTACTCTGGAAACACCACACCCTTTAAGGTACAAGTTAACTTTGAAATCCCCATATTCAAGGGTCAGATAGATGCAGATGTTGTGGATAAATGGTTAAATCTGCTAGAAGGGTATTTTTCTATTCATGATTTTTCCAGCCAGGAAAAAATTACTTTTGCTCTTCTCAAAGCAGCCCCCAACGTCAAGGATTGGTGGGATGTTGAGAATAGCAACAAGAAATGCTAAAAATAACATTCAGAATATTCCAATTTTATTTTATCCTTGAATTAAAATTCTAATTTAGTCTCACCAATTGCTTGGAAAATAATTAATTAATTCATCTTAGATTAATTAGTTGGAGAAATTCAATTTAGAAGTCTTTGTGAAGTCATGCAATAGTTATTCCTTAAATGAAGGAGATTATCCCTTGATTAAGGAGATAAGAGTGAGTTGTAATTAGTTAGCTTAGTTAACTAAGTTAAGTCCAGTTAAATTAGTTCCAAACAATTTGAGGAACTAATTGTGAGTTCAGTCAGTTAATGCATGCATGCATCCAACTAGTGTACTCCAGATAACTGAAGATTCTATCATTGATAACTCATGCATGTCTGTTCAGAGAAAGACCCAGTTGAGATTAAAGACAGGGACATTTTACTATTAGTTGCATGAGTTTTCCTATAAAGGAAACTCATCCATGCAGTCAAGGGAAGGTTCCTTGAGAATTGCGTAGTTTTACAGGGTGTGAGATGAGTGTGAGTGATTAGTGTTACAATTGGTAATAGGAGGATCACCCAGGAGAAACTACGCAAAGAAATAGGAGGCTTGGAGGGCAGAGAAGAAGGCTTGTGAGAAGCTTTGTTGCCTGTGAGCATCCAGGAGGATTGTACTGAGAGCTGGCTAGCTGTGAGAGCTAAGGCTTTGTGTAATTTTGAGGTATTTCCACCTTGTATGATAATACAAATAGTGGGGTTTTTAGCTAAGGATTTCCCCTGAGTATTTATGTGTTTCATGTGTATTGATTCTTCTTCTTATGGTTATATGTGTTCAACTTTGATTCAACTTGATCTTTAAGCTTCTGCAAGTTTGATAGTAGAAGTAGATTATAGTATTTTGCTTTGGTATATTGCATTATCGAGTTAATATACAATCATATTTTCTACATAGATCTCAGAGGTAGATTTGTACAGAATTTGCAGGCAATTCTACATGGTATCAGAGCAAAGGTTATTGGAGCCGTGAACAGTATACGGAGAAGAGAATTCGAAGTTTGAAGTTCGGGGTTGCAGGTACAAATCGAATTCATCTCATACTTCAGGTTGGTCAATGGAATTTTATGGCTTGAGACTCGAGTATGCCTTGGAAGGCATCTCGAATTACATAGCATGGAAAGATCACATGGAGGCTATATTAGAAGACAATGGCTTGAAGGATTTCATTGATCGAGAAATCCCAAAGCCAACTTCAACTAATGCACATGAGTTGGCTAAGTGGAAGAAGTGTGTGGTGAGTGCGAGACGGATCATCCTTGAGGGAGTTCGAGACCATATTGTCTCAAGTCTCCATGGGAAGGATACTCCACATTCAATGTGGAAGACATTGACGAACCTCTAATAGAACAGTAGCGACTAGAGGAAATTGGCGCTCAAGGATAAGCTTCGAAGAATCAAGATGGAGAACGGTGATACCATTTCCACATATCTGAACAAGATCACCACTTGTAGAGGTGAGCTTGGAAGTGTGGGAATAACTACTGCCGATGATGATATGGTAAGCCTCGCTCTCCTTGGCCTTCCAAAGAGCTAGCCTAGCTACTAGGACTCTGTGAATGGAAGGGAAAAACTACCGGATTGGGAGCAATTGTGGTCAGATCTCATGTAGGAGGAGATCAGGAGAAGCACAAGAGATGGTTCTTCATCTAAGCAAGATGATGAAGAAAATCTAGCCTTAGAAAGTAAGGCAAGGAAAGGGAAAGGGAAGGCTTCCCATTCCAAATCAAATTCTTCTCATGGAGGGAAGAAGATTGACAAATCTAAAGTGAGATGCTTTAATTGTCATGAGATGGGCCATTATGCAATTAATTTCCCATTAAAGAAATCCAAGAAGGATCCTTGAAAGGATCAGAAGGTGAGGCATTAGCCTCTCAGTTCGAATTGGATTTTACTCTCATCGCATGCATGGTGTCATCGATGATGGGTTGCGGTTGGTTTCTTAACAGTGGAGCCTCATTACACATGACCAGCGATAAAAGTTTATTCAATACCTTGGAGGAGAAAGACCTCAAGATTCGGATAGAGATGGGTGATAATGAAAGGTATAGTGTTTCAAGAGTGGGCATGGTTGCTTTTCGGAGGGAGCATGGAGCTCTTATCACCTTGACAGATGTGAAATATGTGCCTGGACTGAAGACGAATTTGGTATCAATTGCGATGTTGGAGGACAAAGGCTACGATGTTGTCTTCAGTAAGGGAAAGGTTTTCCTTAGACACATCACCATGGGACAGGTGAAACAGATCCGTTCACGAGTCAAGAACCTGTATGCTCTTGAGGTTCAAGATGCATGCAAAGTCTTGAGGAGCAAGGCAAATGCTGGCGACTTGGTGGTTGAGAGGGAGAGTAAATTACCTCTCAACATGCAGCCACAGAAGAAGTCTCAGACAATTGTGGAGGAGCCACAATTGGAGATGCTGAGAGGAGACCGAGTGGAGGCATCCACTCATGCGGAGACCTCCAGTAGGGGGAAATTTCGAGCCAAGTGGGCAGAAGGATCACAGGCAGCCACACCTCTAGGTGTGAGGTGGGGCGATGTGAAGTGATAGTCCTAAGAAGGCTAAAATTGGGCAGGGTCCATTGAGAGATTTTATCTCATAGATCATACCTTGCTACAAGAGCCCAAAGTACATAGTAGCGGGAGGAATCAGTGGGATTGATATAGTCAGAGATCAAAGTGACAGAGGCTAGAGCAGTTAGATACTGAAGAGCACAGAGAAGGATTGAAAATAGTGCAGAAAGTTTGAGTCAGTAGAAGCGTAGAGTTTTCAGTTGATAGAGGCAATAGCTGTTAGAGACTTTGATGACAGATGCATCATACTGATTTAGGTTGGATGGTTTTTTTGTTTCTAGAGTTGCTAGAGCAACAACACTAGAGAGAAGTGTTGCATGCTAAACATTCCAAAGGTTCAAGATCGAGATTGAGTTGAATGCCTTTCTTGTTGAGAGGGAGTGTTGAGAATAGCAACAAGAAATTCTAAAAGTAACATTCAGAATATTCCAATTTTAACTTTTCCTTGAATTAAAATTGAGAATTAAAATTCGAATTTAGTCTCACCAGTTGCTTGGAAAATAATTAATTAATTCATCTTGGATTAATTAGTTGCATAAATTAAAGCTAGAAGTCTTTGTGAAGTAATGCAACAGTTATCCCTTAAATTAAGGAGATTATCCCTTGATTAAGGAGATAAGAGTGAGTTGTATTTAGTTAGCTTAGTTAATTGAGTTAAGTCCAGATACATTAGTTCCAAACAATTTGAGGAACTAATTGTGAGCTCAATCAGTTAATGCATGCATGCATCCAACTAGTGTACTCCAGATAACTGAAGATTCTCTCATCGATAACTCATGCATGTCTGTTCAGAGAAAGACCCAATTGAGATTAAAGACAGGGACATTGTACTATCAGTTGCATGAGTTTTCCTATAAAGGAAACTCATCCATGTAGTCAAGGGAAGGTTCCTTAAGGATTGCGCAATTTTACAGGGTGTGAGATCAATGTTACACTTAGCAATAGGAGGATCACCCAGGAGAAACTGCGCAAGGAAATAGGAGGCTTGGAGGGTAGAGAAGAAGGCTTGTGAGAAGCTTTGTTTCCTGTGAGCATCCAGGAGGATTGCACTGAGAGCTGGCTAGCTATGAGAGCTAAGGCTTTGTGTAATTTTGAGGTATTTCCACCTTATATGATAATACAGATAGTGGGGTTTTTAGCTGAGGCTTTCCCCTGAGTATTTTGTATGTTTCATGTGTATTGATTCTTCTTCTTATGGTTATATGTGTTCAACTCTGATTCAGCTCGATCTTTAAGCTTCTGCAAGTTTGATAGTAGAAGTAGATTATAGTATTTTTCTTTGGTATATTGCATTATCGAGTTAATCTACAGTCATATTTTCTACATAGATCTCAAAGGTAGATTTGTAGAGAATTTGCAGGAAATTCTACATGGGAAACCTACTGCGAGCAAAAGGATGAAAGTATGAGCTCACTATTTTCAGCCACACCCACTTGGAATTCATTCCGGGATGCCATCAAGGAGCAATACTACCCTATCAAAATCTATGAGGATAAATACATAAAGTGGACCACGTTGCGGTAGAGAAGGGACCAAGATATGCTGGAGTTCACAAATATTTTTCATACCCTTCACACAAAGTTGGGTATCAAGGATTCTGAGCTGCATTTGGTACTCAAATACTGCAACTGCCTCTACAGGTACATCCAGACTGAGATGGAGTTCCTAAACATCTCCTCGCTCGGCACGACATACCGATATGTTGTAAAGATCGAGCATAAGTTTAAACAAAAGAAGCAAGATTTTGGATTTGCGAATTCGAAGAACAAAGGACAAAGCCAAGGTGGTGTGACCTAAGACAACCCGTCGAAGCTGCAAGAAAAGAACAACACCACAAAGTCAAATAAGGACACAGGAAAGTGGTGTGAGTTCCACAAGAGCCTCACTCATAACACAAGTGAGTGTCGGACCAAGCAGTCGTTGGTGGCTGAGTTGAAGGCTTTAGAATCAGATGCATGTTCCGACCCTGAGTCAGAACCTGACAAGGGGAATTGCAAAGGGAAGAAAATCATTAATGCGGAGCCCAATGCCAATGTTGCCACCGCCAAGGTCCAGAAGATTGAGCCCGAAGATCTAGAGGAGGGGGAACATCTTTTCCACTCACAAATGTGGGTGAAGGGTTTGCCGTTGCAATTCATTGTCGACAGTGGCAGCCAAAAGAACCTCATTTCAACAGAGGTTGTGAAGCGGTTGGGACTACCAATCATACCACACTTGCAACCGTACAACATCGGGTGGCTTCACCAAGGACGAGATCTCTGAGTTTGCCATCAGTGTTGCCTTCCCTATAGCATCAAGCCCTTCAAAGATGATGTATTGTGTGATGTTGCACCGCTTGATGTTTGTGATGTATTATTAGGCCAACCATACTTGTGGAAGTGACATGCTGTGTATGAGTCAATGCCTCATGCTATTATTATTTCTTTGTGTAATACATTATACAAGATACCGGAGGTAGCCCCACCTACCGCCACTTCTTTGATATCTGCTAAGAAAGGTAGTAAGATCATCTCCCAGACTAGGAAATTTATTTTCTGTCTAGTTCGCTCTCAAAGTAAGGGGAGTATCGTAGCCACATCCATGGCCCTTGGGAAGGGTCCCTCCACGTAGCAGAAGCATGTGGATACGGTCATGAAATAATACAGAGACATCTTCTCCTCATCCACAGGGGTATCATTACACTGTCAGGTCAAGTGTTCATTCGATCTGACTCCTAGAGCACCTCTACCCAATGGGTTGATATATCACCACTCCATTCTGGAAAATTCAAAGTACAAGTAGTGACATGATCAACATCAGGTACCACACAAGTTTCAAGTGGGCGACAAAGTTTGGTTTCATCTTCAGACAGAACGCCTTACAAGAGCCCATCAGAAGCTTAGACCACTTTGATATGGTCCTTACACCATTACCAAGGCTGTGGGAAACAATGCTTTGGAGCACAACATTCCCCCATTCCTTCTCTTGCACCGAGTGTTCAATGTGGACCACAATCAACCATGCTTCCAACCATTACTAGACACATCAGAGGTTGTAGAACAGCTCACAGGGACCGAGTTCAGTAGAAGTTTCCTCATCTCATGGAGGAACTCAACGCAATGGGGACCATTGCTTCCTAAGGGGGGAGTAATGATCTAGGTGGATTTTTGTGGCCACCCACCTATCCCACTTGGACCCCCACAACTATCTCTTTTAGTTTTTCATTTTCCTTAACTGTAGCACAATTTACTATTTTTAGCAGTTTTTCAGGTCCTGAACTTTCGGAGCCGTTTTGAGGCCCTAAACGAATTTTTTTTGGGAAAACTGGGAGCAACATGGGTCCATGGACCAATGTTTTTCATACCAAAGTGGTAGTCCTCAGATAGATCTTTCTAACGAGGTATTGTGCGCGTCAAACGAAGATCATATGCCAAAGTTAAGACCCCAGGAAGTTGATGTACCAATTTACCCAAAACGGGGCCCACAATTTGGCGTTTCATCTCCTAGGGTTAGCTTTTTGGATGTTTAGGGTTTTCCATTGTTTCTCAAAAATAAATAGGCCTTCGAGCCTCATTGTAACACAGTTCAGAGGCATGTAGCCGCCACATCTCTTCTCAGAGATAAGCTACCATCACCATAGCTGGTTTATTTCCATTTCTGTTTGTAAGCATATTTCAGTATTTTACATTAATGAAATGAAGTATTATTTCTGTTGCATCTCTATATTTATGGTTATATCTCTAATTTGTTGCATTCCTGTTTAAATCCGGATCAACTTTTGACTTCAGGATGTAGATAACTGAGTTACAGTTGAATTTGCAGCCAACCACACTTCCAGAGGTGCGGAAACAAAGGAACGCGACAATTAAAGAATCCATGGCTCACCTAGATGTCGTCGTTCAAGGGTGCGACAAGCTCTTCAGTTAGGAACTGGGCCTCTAGGATACTTTGCAGGAAAATCCTATGCTGCAACAGTTGATCACATAACTTAGGAAGCACAACAACAGTACGATGAGCTCAGCACAACAACGCGGACATTGGCACTAGTTCAACATTTCGTGCGCCTATAAGAAGGTAAAGAAAAATTGCTACAGATACAAGAATTGTAGAAGAAGAAGTCTATGCTCAATGCATGACTTGAGCCTTGGAAAGAGGAAGCCAGCCAGTTCCTACAAACCATTCTTGAGAAGCTGAAGGCTATGCAACAGATGCAGAGGACTACGCAGCTGGCAGTAGAGGGGCCAACCACAGAGAAACTAGTCCAGGAGGTGCAACAAGCAACATAACAAAGTACAAAAAAGCTATAAGCCTTGACTAAAGCATTCAACGAACTCCACCAAAAAGTGGAACAACTAGCTGAGTGACTCGAGGACGAGTCACGATATTTGTGTTGGGGGCCTGTTGGGAAGGGGTCCCCTAGGTCAGTTTGGGGTTAATAAACCCAAAGTTTGTATACAGTTTTGTAAGAGATATAAAGTCTCTGCGATTTGTGGATGCTGGGCGGATAGATGAATAAAAGTCAAAGGGGCTTAGCCCCTTATTTTAAGTCAAATTTTGAGTCGGTTTTGAGATTCACCCATGGTTCGCGGACCATGGCATTGTATGAAAAAGTCTATAAATAGTTGAGTCTTAGCGAAAGGAAGAAGAAGAAGAAGAACTAAGATAGAGGATTGGGTTAGTTAAAGAGTCTTGGGCAGGAGCTAAGGAAGGAAGGCTCTTCTTCCTACGCTTAGGTAGAGAAAGGAAGGCTCTGGAGCTCAGTGCATGGAGGCCTAGGTAGAGTCTACAACTGAGTGCACGAACCCCTACAGCTATGTGCACAGGGTAGTTTGAGTCTATAATCCATGAATTGAGATCAATAAAGACAATTTTTCGAAGAGTCATTGAGTATTTATGTTCATATATGTTTATGTTATATGCTGTTGATGAATGACTTGTTTTACGAAATAATGATTGAATGCTATGCGATTATCTTGAATCAGTCTTAATAATGTCTGCAATGGATGTTTAAACACTTTCGCAAAGCTTCTGGTGATTTCCCTTATGTTTTTTAATGAATTAAGTAGATCTGCACGAACTCCCATTTAGGATTGCTTTTAGATGTGCATAAGTAGGTAAATCGATTGTTAAAGGTCCGCAAGGACTGATCATAGACCTTTGCGAAGGTCTGAAGGTCGTTTAACAGAGTTACAGTAATGAGCCTTAGAGGTCTGTCGGTCTACACGAAGGTAGATCTAATGCATTGAAAAATATCGCACTAGTATATGGATGCAAAAACTTGGTTCTTGCATCCCCCCATTCTGCTTTGGGTGAGACTGCAGCCTATGCTATGCGGGTTGTTGCTGAAAGGGCCAGTAGTGTAGGGTTTTGTGGGTTGGCACAACTAACTCCAAATATTGGTCAAGACCCTGTAAGCCAATAGGAGCTTATAAATACAAGCTACTCGAAGTCATTTGGAGCATCATCATTTAAGATAGTTCAATATCTCAAGAGTACCTTGGAAGTGAAAAGTTTGAAGTCGGGAAGCCAAAGGAAGTGCGATTTTGGGGAAGTCTAAGGAGAAGAAGAAAATCAAACTTTTGGTGACTCTCTCTCTCTCTCTATTTCATGCGCTAGATTTGGAGATCGAAGACTTCCAAGTTTCACTAATGCCGAAAGCGTTCTAATGCTAGAAGTTGCTGCCTAGTCAAATTTTCTGGAAAGAGGTCGAATATCTTGGAGGCTCACTTGATGTGGAGGGAAGGTCTGGTCTTCATCTAGGGTGAAGAGTCTCAAAGAATGCTATTGAAAGGAAGAATTTTCTTGGCTGGGATTTCCCCACGAGGGGGGTTTTTCCCTACCATAGTGCCTACATCTTGTGTCTCTTGTTTTGTGATCTTAATACACGCATAATATGGTAATTGCTTGATGAAAGATAAGATACTAAAGAAGTAAGAGAATCTAGCACACTCACAAGTAATTATCAAGAAAGGAGAATCAAACATTAATATAATTGCTTTGATTTTCCAGCACAAATGACCCCAAGCTACATAAAATTGGGAATTCAAATGTTCTTTAGGCTTGGGAAAATTGTAGTACTAGTGTAAGTCATGCAATTGGTAAGAGGCAAGCTGATGCTCACTAAAATTGTTAAGCACCATGTTCTTAGTTTCTAGACCCTACAATATCCATCTAATTGCATCTACACAAGGTAACACAGCATACCTGCAAGCAATTATGTGGAAACTCGATTTCTTGACATTATCATAAACTTACCTATCTTCTAGATCCTCTGAGAACTCCTTCTTACTAAAGGCATATTTGATGGTCAACCGCGTAGAAGATTCTTCAATAAGGCATTGAGTGTTTGCCATGATAGGGACTCTTGTCAAAGTAATGTCTGCGACATCCTCAATACCACTGTCAGTGACCTGCTTTGATGGTCCTTTTCTTGTAGTTGGAGGCATGGTATTGATAGATGATTAAAGGTTGATGTGACCTATATTTGTAGTACTTGAAGGAACATATGCACTCATAGAAACAACAACTGAGTTCCATAAAAGATCAAATAATCTATCAATTAATCACAAAGAAAAGACAACCATTGAGAGGGGGATTGCACAATGCTTGAGCACAAGGGAGGCAAAGTGACTCACTAGTCACTGGAGTTGCACACTGCACAATGAATGAGAGAGGGGATTGTGCAATGTTGAGTCAACAAGAGAGAGATATTGTGGGCTATGATTGCACAATGTGTAATTTCTAAGAGAGGGAGGCTCCCTCATTGCGCAGTTCACATTGATAGTGGGAAAGGAGGGGCCTCACTTCTTTCTAAGAATGCACAATGCGTAGATGGGGCAAAGGATTGCACACTTCACAATCACAGTGGGCAAGAGGGATCCATATGTTGATTGGAATTACGCAAGCGTAGTTGGAGAGAGAGGGAGGCTTTGGGAGCTACGAAGTTTCCTCTGATACAAGGCAAGGTTCGAGATCTGCCAACTGAAGGGAGCAAGGTGAAGCAAGGATGTGGATTAACTCTAGGTTCAACCAAGTATGTAGTCACATTGAGTGAGAAGAGCAATGAGAGGAAGAAGACAACCATGCATTGATATACTCAACAACAATTATTATTCGCATAAGAAAAGACGGGGAATTCCAAACGACACTAAAAAAGAAGCATGAAAAGGTAAAACGATACATGCATAAGCTAATAATAGAAAAAGAGACACTTTTTATGTGAAAAGTAGGAAAAAACGTCACTTACGAATAAAAGCGAAAGTAAAAGCAACAAAAGCGACATTTAAGAAACTTACCTAAAAGAAACAAAATTGATACCAAGATCTCCTTGTGCTCATGATAATAGGCAGAGCTCCAAAGATGAGTGTGAGAATGGGATCTAGGATGGCTTGTTATGTAGGTGAGCACTAACAAAGTTAGGGCTAGTGTTTTCAGCATGCATTCCTAAAATCAAGGAGCTAAACTTATCAATTGACACATGTAAGGATAACAACTTGAAAAATCACACCACACTGCCATCTAGAAGTGTGCATGGGCTATCATCAGGAAGTCCACACTTCCTATTTCCTTGGAATGCATAATTGCCTATCTCGAAGAACTACACAATCCATTGGCACATGAGACTGTACAGTTGACTTTCTCAGTGGAGTGCGCAATTTACTGTTATAGGGAAGTGTGCAATTTTCTTCCACAACAAATTGTGTAGTTTCCTATCACAAGGAATTACGTAGTTGACTTCGATAAAGAACTGCACAATCCCTTAGATCAAGGCATGCAATCAATGTCATCAGGGCATGACTAATTCTATCCTCATAGGATGTTCATTGCTTATCTTTAGGAGTTGTTGTCTAAGACTGTCTATCACCATGAAGTGCCCAACAATTGCTTGAAAGAATGCAAACTTAAAATATCACAAGCAAGGCATGAAAGAGTGAGAAGTTGTGACAGTTAGAATTCCAACAATAAAACTTGACACTTAGGAAAATAAGATCAAGGATGGCCTTAATATCCTAAAATGACAATTCTCATTACCAAAGGGGCTCCAAAATTAATGCATAGATAAAATTTTGGATGGGTCGTACAAGCTACAACAAGTGCATTTCACTTACCTTTATGTCCTTTTAGACATTTCCTTAGATTATGCATTTGCTACTAATTTAACCCTTGTTCTCTACACGCCCTTTACAAGTATATACATAAATGGTTCATGAAGAGTTTTCATTATCTCCCTTTATCTAATTCCCAAATGCTAGAACCCAAAATAATGGTTGCGTGGTTGTTGTGGTCACTCCAGGATGTAGCATCGTGTAGATACTGGTATTGAAACCTTGTCCCTTATATTTATAACATGCGCCTGGTCTATTAACAAGGAAAATATGGCTGGATACTGGCGGGGAAATATAATTAGTTCATAAGACTGATATCTATAACATGAAGTTTGTTTTCAGTGTGGTTTTGATAGTTTATATTGTGTTTTCATTCTGCACTTGATAGTTGGAGATATGATGTAGAAATAATGAGGACACACCTTTCTTGGAATATCTTTTATTTTGTGTAAAACAAGGGACAATCTCTCTTGCTTGTAAAATAAGTTGGGATCCCTCTTCCACCCCGGTGAAATAAATTCCTACAAAATGCCAATGAGCATAAATATGAAATAAAATAAAAGGTGAAAGAAGAGAAAAGCTTCCTATGTAGAGAGGTGAGACAAGAAACTTTGTCGGGGTATTGAATAGGTCTGCTGGTAGTGAAGCGACACCAACAACTCAATTTAAAATTCTGAATATAATAAGCCTTTTTTCATGTTCTCTGTATCATTTCCAAAGAATACCATGTGTGAGCTCTTGATGTGGTGTTTAACGACTAACATGAAATAACTATGGAATATATGAATGGCCTATCTATAACTCGTCAAATAACTCAGGCGGTACCCACAGTACTTAGTTCAATACTTCCTTGCCTCTATTTTGAGACTCAATATATTGAAGGTACTAAGGTAGAGATTCTAGATTCTACTAGTGGTTTGCCATTTGTTGTAGCCTCTACAACAACACCCACAAAATTTCAATGATATCTAAAATTTGGGTCCCTCCCTCTCCTTTTCAAGGTGTTAACATGTGCGTTTACCTTTTGAATTGGTTTGACCCTTAATTAACCATTTTTTCGTGTTAGCCTAATGTGCATTGCATACATATTCACCTTTCTTCATGTGGTACACCTCGTAAATTCATTAGGGTTTCAAATATGTTGCTTCATTCATCCCATTTTAAGCCTCATAGCCCAATGGTATGTATCTTGTGTTGTTGACCACATCTCATCTAGGGTATGGATTTTTGATTTGCATCTCCGAGAGCGGACCCTCAAGAGAATTTAATGGAATTTTGAATCATATTAGTTGATCACCATGGTTGAAGGTAAATTGTGAATTAATCCCATTTAGTGTTCAATTGTTGTAAAAGGAAGAGTTTGTTGGCACATGTAAGATTAAATGTACACATATTGTGTGGCATATCGTTCTTTTAAAGTAGGCCATTATTTGTATTACATTTATCTATAAATAATTTGAATATTCTTTTGAAATATTTCTTGAAGCTAATGCCCACAATCCATTTTCTGATGTTTATATGAGGATTCAACATTCAAACTTATTAATTTTATCTATGTATCTCCCATATGAAACATTAGAAATTTTCATTTGATTCTGAATAAAGGAGCATTAGAGATTTTGTTCATATGGTTTATCAAAATGAGGTTGTAGTGTATTGATGATGATTAATTTCTTACTTTAAATTTGACAAATCTCCTCTTCCTTTGATTAAGAAATTTCCTAATTATTTTCCTTTATGGTAAGATTGTGGCAATATACAATGAGGCTGGAAATAATGTGGATGGGAAATAAGATGGATGAGCTTAAAGTTAAAATTAATATTCCAAGTAAGGCATAAAAAAATTTACTACAACTTGATGGAATCCATAGCTCTATTAGTGACATCATTGAGGACTCACGCATACTCTATATGCTCCTTTTAATGGCATTGATAGGGCAACCATATATGGAAAGGAATGATGTGGCGATGTTATTCAATTTTCAACAGAATTGCACAGTTTCAATTGGTGTGACAACACATGCCACATTCCCTACCTATGGTGTTGTATGTAATGGAGTTTTGGAGGATGGATTCCTATTTGACAACATTTTAAAAGCAATCTACGCCATCAGATGGAAGTGAATTTTGTTATCATTAAGCAAACACAAATTTCATTAAAAAGCGAATTGAAAATGGCCATACCGATTTGGAGAATGAATATTAATTCTTTATTTATTCATGCAATGATTTAAAATTATTTATGCAAGCGTTTCTAGATGGAATATTGACTAGACTACAGATGCAATATATTTATATACATCTCGAGATCAAAATTATTAGTTTCTATGGCATCAGATGTGTTCTAGCCATGAAATTTGGTAGAGATTATAGAATATATGAGATCTCCAAAACCCATAAACCATTTATGGAAATTCCACATAGAGATGACTTGATTATAATATTGACCATTTTTAAAAAGTTTCCTAAGTCTAAACTTAGGAAAACTAGTTAATTAATCATAATTACTTAAGTCAAGGTGAGAATTCTCTAGAAACTCACATGGATCGATACATAAATAAACTGAGCCATCGATTAAGATTTAATCTTGGTTGTTGGATTCCTAATAGGTAGATATAAGAAGGGATCAATGTGGTGATGAAGGATACACTAGTGTAGATACTTAGTTGCTCAGGCAATTCAATTTTCTTAGTAGCAGAGACTCAACAAAGAAGATAGAGTAAGAGGGTGAGTAGTAGGTGGTAGAGGAGGTCAACAACATTTCCGGAGGAAGCATTCTGGTTCCGGGAGAGGTAGGCCGAAATTCCTAGAATTTTCTGCGCAATCACTGTGCAGAGGTTGATGCAGAAGGATCTGCGTGTGGCTAGGGAGGCAGTTCCAGGGACATAAATTAGCTGCGGGGTAAGAGAGAATTCCCACGATAATTTTGCCAGTATTTTTCCTCAGATTAGATTGCTAGTAGAGCATCTAAATTATTGTACTCAGAATTGTCATTGAAGAATACTAATAAAACCCTTATCTGCTACACCAGTTTTCCCAAGTTGGGTTTTTCCAGGGATAATTGTCCAAAAACAACTGTGTTAAATTTTTGTTTGTGTGTTAGAATTTCTCAGTTTCTAGTATTTTATTTTTAGCAATATTTTTATGGTCAAAATTGCAGTAGAGAATTATTCGTAGTTTGTATGTGCAAATAGATTGTTAAATTAAATTAACAATTAGGAGAATAATTTCCAGTTACTGTAATAGATGAAATTTTCACATGGTATTAGAGCATGAGTGATCAACCAGGAAGTTTAGAAGTGGAAGAAAGAAAAATTTTCTATTCAGAGGGAGCATGCTGAAATCTTCTGGGGCTGTGCAAACTCTGAGCAAGGCAGTTTGAGTTGCTTGGGGAAGTTTGATTTTTCAGTGCAGGTTGGAAAAAAAGATTGGCTTTCAAATTGAGTGATTCTAGTAGGCAAAGGGAGTAGGAACACTTTAAAATTTTATTTGAGCATGTTGGAAATATTGAGAGGGGGGATGAATCAATATTCCTTTTCAATTGTTATTTTTACTAGTTAAATCATTTATATTTAGAACACAAAATGAATAATAGGAATAAATGCTTTTATTAATATAATCTTTACAATAAATCAAGTACAATATATATAAGGCTCCAACCTGTTGCCAAGCACCAACTTGGCCTTTTGTGAGGCTCCAACCTTTAGGGCACCAAAAGCCACCAACCTTGTGTTTAGGAGCACCAACTCCAAGGACACCAATCCTTCCAACTCTGAGGCACCAACCCCAAGGGCTCCGACCCTATCTTGTCAAGGCACCAACCTTGGATTTAGGAGCACCAACTCTAAGGACACCAATCCTTCTAATTCTGAGGCACCAACCCCAAGGGCTCCGACCCTATCTTGTCAAGGCACCAACCTTGGATTTAGGAGGACCAACTCCAAGGACACCAATCCTTCCAATTCTGAGGCACCAACCCCAAGGGCTCCAACCCTATCTTGTCAAGGCACCAACCTTTGATTTAGGAGCACCAACTCCAAGGACACTAATCCTTCCAATTCTGAGGCACCAACCCTAAGGGCTCCTACCCTATCTTGTCAAGAAATGATTTGATTGTATTACACTGCTCTCAAAATATTCTTCACTGTGTTATGTCAATCTACAACTTCACTACTACATCAATGACAACTTGTCTTCATATGAAGGAGTCTTCACAATTCTTCATATTGCCCAAACAAAGTCTACAAAGTTACCTCATGATGATTTCAAATAGCCATCATGATCTACAATAGTCTTCACACAACTTCAATGTGTTTATAATGAACTACACTAAGCTATGCACAAAAACAACTCTCTGTTTCAAGCCTCTGTTCTCACTGTCACGGTAAATGCTTCAGGAGTGACTACTTCAGGAGTGACTTCTTTAGAGGAGTGATTGTCATGGTTTCATATTGTGTGTTCAATTAAAAACAACCTTGTTCATACTCAGATAATATTCTTAGATCCACAAAGTGTCCTTTTAAACTGTTGTCTGAATCACTGTCAAACATAGGTCTGAGCTTTTCAATAAATAACACAGTCAACAGAATGTTCGACCTTCGGCTTCATTCTTCGTCCGCTGGACCTTTCGACTTCCTTCTTCACTCGCTCGACCTTCGGCTTCCACTTTCTTTCGTTGGACCTTTCAGCTTCGTTCTTCGCTCGCTTGACCTTCAGCTTCCACTTTTGTTCGCTCGACCTTTGGCTTCCTTTCTTATGCTAATTCACGTTCACAAGTTGTGAACTGTCCTTCTTCTTTGTGATAGATGCATGAAATAGATACACAGAACTGAAGCGTTTTAATTCATTTTCATACGAGTTTCACCAATGACCAAAGGACACGTCTATTGGAGGGAGGCCGACTTGTATATTCAAATTATATATTGGAGAGTATTTTATCCATAGACTTGATTATTCACAAAAACCATATAAGAGTTGCTATACCCACATGGAGGTCCCACATGCCACGTCATCACCTTTAATCCCGCAATCGCAATTTCATGAGAATCAGAGTCATTCCTTTAATCCTGCAATCGCAACTTCATAAAATTCGGAGGTTTTACAAGTGTGCACATGCTCTGTCTTTTGATGGAGCGGATGCGATATTCAATGAACTGTTTTTAATGAATCCATTAGGTCCACAATATTATCGCAATCAGAGGTTTTACACGTCATCCCTTTGAAACTTGCGATTCAATGGATGCAATATTACATTTAGTTATGTTATAGTGTTGTAGTCGGGTCTGCAATAATATTGCAAGTGCAGTTTTTAATGTGACATCCCTTTATAACTTGCAATATGAAAGTTCCGATACGCGAATGCGATATTACATTGAGTCATATTATAGTGGTGCAGTAGGGTCCACAGTAATATTGTAATCTATGGTTTGCGGGACTTCGACTGGCACACCGATTAAAATGGCCTTAACCGTTGCAGTTGACTGAGATCTTAGAGTTGAATATGAGATCGACGACTAGGATTGTGTGCCGGACTTCAGCCACGATAAAGGAAATCCATACTTTCCTACCCCCACAGTTGCTAATCACTGTCGATCTAGCAGATCTGTCGATCTGACAATCCAGACCTCTGCCATTTTTCTTCCACAAGCACTTGGGTTTGATCTCCTGTGACTTCTCTTCACTCTTTCGCTCTTCCGATAGTTGTTGCTCCTGTGGCTTATCTTCCTGTGACCCCCGATAACTCTGTTTATGCTCCTCCGCTGTTTTCTTCCTATCGGTTCTTCTTGGGCATATATTACATGAGATACTTTTGATATGAATCCTTCGATGTTTTCTTCTTTACTCCTCTAATATTGCTGTTTCCCTTTGTTCTTCCGATAACACTTACCCTTGGGCATATGCAATAACCTGTTTTCTTCATGGCTTCTGATGAACTCTTCCTCTTATTCTTTGGCTTCATGGCTTCTCCTCTTTACTCTTTCTCTTTCTCTTCTGATGGCTTCCGATATCTTTCCTCCTCGGTTCCACTATTTCTATTATGTCTGTATTCAATCCTTGGATCCTCCATGAGAAGTATTATGATCAATGGGCATCAATCGGAAACCACACATGTCACAATAATTTTCCATCACAAACAATGCCGTATTGACATCAATGACAACCTAGATTAACAATCTCCCCCTTCGTCATTGATGGCAATATTCTTCTTCTCTCCCCCTCTGACATCAACAGGAAAGGAGTGCACAATGACTCCCCTTGTCGCACTGCTCCCCCTATCAAACTGCTTTCGTTCTTTATGAATATAATATTTTTATGGGTATGTTACTCCCCCTGTTGTGGTTCTCTTCTTTTTACTGAAGATAGAAGGATTGCTGCCTCATCATCAACTAGCACATTATCCCCTCTTCATGTCTCAGAAATTATTCATAATGCTTTCAACAATGCTTAAATATGCTCCACTTCAATGCTTCAAAACAAACTCCAAATAGTCATACACCAAATGTCCAAGTCCATTTTTTTTTAATGCTTCTACACTATGTTCTATTGTCTCCATAGTTAGAATTAAGAGGCCTTCATAGTCCGAATCAAGAGAAAATGCCACTGAAATTTTCATTCTCGTTATCTTTCTTCAAATCAGGATTCCTTTGTATCTATGTGCTTCTCCTTAAGTTGCTGAGCTATATTCGACATCACAACATTCTCCCATTTTTTTTTAATATCTAATCCTTGATTGTCTTTTAAATTCTTTCTACTGGTTGACAACTTTTTGCAATGCTTCAATTATGCTAGATTCTTCCAACTACTCTTGCTTCAAGCTCCATTCCTAGATGTGTCTGATTGTTTGAAGGTTGCCTCTATTACTATCCTTGATTTACATGTTCTCACATCATATCCCTGAGTCGAGACATTCAAATTCTGTAATACCAACAACATAGTTATTTTCCCTATTTATCTAGCATTGGATGGTCTTCTTTGTTGCTCCAATTTATTCTTAGTGATCAAGTGGAAAACATCTTCAACAACAGTCCAAAGAATGGTTACAAGATCATGTTCTTCAATGTAGTGCTCTTGAGAAATGATCTTTATCAAATAATGATTGTTAATATAGCTCATCAAGGATTTCATAAGGACCCTTTCATGAATAGCTTCTGCAATAATGATCAAGAATCACAGGCTCCCCCTAACTGTATGCATCATCTCTTTTGGCAAAGTCTTCCCATCAAATGCTTAGATTGTCGAAGATCAGGTCAATAACATGTGTTGTTGGCTGGAGAGTTCAAGGGACTTTCGGATTGTATTTGCTTCCTTCTCCATACTTGTGTAACTTTCTTATCTGGCATAGTTCTAGCTTGAGAAGGTGCCCAAATCAAGTTACAATTACGTGCCATATGACCAATGTTATGACACTTGAAGCATTCTATGTTGTTCATGAATAAGAATTCATGACTTCTTCTTGCGAAATTGCTTCTCGAAGATTGACAGGGATCATTATAAGCCCTACAATCTTTTGCCATGTGTCCAAAGTTTGTACAAGAATAACAATAACCAAGAAATAAACTTTGGTACCTGGGAGATGGAGATTTCCTTGATGTACTTCTGAAGCCTTTCTACCTTGGGATTCCTTGATAATATTCATCGCCTTTTGTATTCTTGACATCATCTACAAGTCTTCTTGGAGCAGGATTTCTTCCATTGTTTCCTTGACTCTTCTCCTTTCCTTTGCTGGAACTGGGAGCATCAACATTTCTTTATGGCTTCCTCACATCCTTTTTGTTTGAAGTATGGTCACCTTTGCTTGAGGATTCACCTTCATAGCCAAGACTTGATTTATCAAATGGAGATCTTTGATGGCTAAGCATGTCATCCAAGGCTTGAGAGCTCTTCAAGATTTTGTCCATCCCTTCAACCTTTTTCCTGAGTGAGACAATCTCTTCTTCCAATCTTTCACAATAATTATTCTTCTTAGCAAGTTGTTTCTCAATCTCTTCCTTAATACATATTGCTTCATTTGCTTCTAATTTAAGGGAGATGATATTTGACTTCATTTTCCTTTGCTAGACTGCTCTCCATTTCTTCCTTGATCCTTGTAGCTTTACATGTTTCAAACTTGAGAAGGTTGATGTCAGATTTTAATTTGAATATTTCTCCATCCTTTGCTTTTAGTTGACATATCATGGCGTTTCTCTCCTTTTCTGCTTTATCAACTTGTCCTTCTATGATTGCCAATGCTTCCATTGTCTTCTCAGCTCCTTGAGCTTGTTTCCTTGCTTCTTCTAGTTGTGATATAAGGGAGGAGACATCTTCCTTGTATTGACCAATCTCTACTTCAACTTTGTTCAAGCTCTGGTGCCTTTGTTCAAGGTGGCTTGATAAGTTATCTTCTCGTTTCTTTGCTTTATCCAATTGATTTGTTATGGATATGACTTCTTCATGATGCTTTCTTTTGCTTTGATGAAATTCCTTCTTAAGCTTGGAAAGCTCTTCATCCCTTTCTTGTACTTGAAGCTTGACAAGGTCAACTTTGTTCCTTGTTTGGTCTTGGTCACCAGCTAGTGCTTTCTTATTAATTTCCTAGTTTTCCTTTTTCAAATTGATAATTTCTTCCATGGCAACAATAATTTTAGTAAGGAGATCTTCTTCAAAATCTTTTTCATTCTCTTCATCTTCTATGTCTTCTTTAGCTTTGATGTCATCATGCTCATTTTTAGCTTCTATGATGGGTTCTAGATTTCCTTCTTGGTTTCCATCATCTTCTTGACTATTGGTCACGGTCAATGCTCCTTTTGAGTGAAGGCCATGAAGTTTGTCCCATAGACCCTTCGTTGACGAACATTTTCCTAAATTGTTCTTTATAGAATCTGGCAGCCCTTTCAAGATTGCCTTCATTGCTTTTGCATTGTACTCCTTGGATTCTCCATCCATCATGCTATCAACAATCACCGATTTCTAGATTTCAATTCCTTGAGTCTTTAAGAAATTCCTCATTCTTGCTTCCCATATATCAAAGTTTCCATTGAACCATGGAGCCTTCACAAATTTATTGACTTCTATTTTAGTGGTAGAGGGAGACACATCTTTAGGAGGATTGGAGACTTTATTCCTTAGCTTCACCATTTGTGTTCTAATGATCAACCTTCAAGATGTTAGGCTTTGAGTGAAGGAACTGGCTCTTATACCAATTGTTGGAAATACTGAAAGTGGGTCTGAATCAATATTCCTTTTCAATTGTTATTTTTACCAGTTAAATCATTTATATTTAGAACACAAAATGAACAATAGGAATAAATTCTTTTATTAATATAATCTTTACAATAAATCAGGTATACTATATATAAGGTTCCAACCTATTGCCAAGCACCAACTTGGTCTTTTGTGAGGCTCCAACCTCTAGGGCACTAACCCTATCTTCTCAAGGCACCAACCTTGTGTTTAGGAGCACCAACTCCAAGGACACCAATCCTTCCAATTCCAAGGCATCAACCCCAAGGGCTCCGACCCTATCTTGTCAACGCACCAACCTTGGATTTAGGAGCACCAACTCCAAGGACACCAATCCTTCTAATTCCGAGGCACCAACCCCAAGGGCTCTGACCCTATCTTGTCAAGGCACCAAACTTGGATTTAGGAGCACCAACTCCAAGGACACAAATCCTTCCAATTTTGAGGCACCAACCCCAAGGGCTCCAACCCTATCTTGTCAAGAAATGTTTTGATTGTATTACACTGCTCTCAAAATCTTCTTCACTATGTTATGTCAATCTACAACTTCACTACTACATCAATGACAACCTGTCTTCATATGAAGGAGTCTTCATAGTTCTTCATATTGCCCAAACAGAGTCTGCAAAGTTACCTCATGATGATTTCAAATAGCCATCATGATCTACAATAGTCTTGACACAACTTCAATGTGTCTATAATGAACTGCACTAAGCTCTGCACAAAAACAACTCTCTGTTTCAAGCCTCTATTCTCATTGTCACGTAAATGCTTCAGGGGTGACTTCTTTAGAGGAGTGACTATCATGATTTCATATTGTGCATTCAATTAAAAACAACCCTGTTCATACTCAGATAATCTTCTTAGATACGGAGAGTGTCGTTTTGAACTGTTGTTTGAATCACTGTCAAACACAGGTCTGAGATTTTCAATAATTAACCCAACCAACAAAATGTTCAACCTTTGGCTTCCTTCTTCTTCCACTGGACCTTTCGGCTTCCTTCTTCGCTCACTCGACCTTCGGCTTCCACTTTCTTCCATTGGACCTTTCGGCTTCCTTCTTCACTCACTCGACCTTCGGCTTCCACTTTCGTTCACTCGACCTTTGGCTTCCTTTCTTATGCTAATTCATGTTCACGAGTTGTGAACTTTCCTTATTCTCTGTGATAGATTCCCAAGATAGATACACAGAACTGAAGCATTTTAACTCATTTTTATACGAGTTTCACCAATGACCAAAGGACACATCTATTGGAGGGAGGCCGACTTGTATATTAAAATTATATATCAGAGAGTCTTTTATCCATAGACTTGATTATTCACAGAAACCATATAATTATATATCAGAGAGTCTTTTATCCATAGACTTGATTATTTACGGAAACCATATAAGAGCTGCTATACCCACTTGGAGGTCCCACATGCCACGTCATCACCTTTAATCTCGCAATCGCAATTTCATGAGAATCAGAGTCATTCCTTTAATCCTACAATCACAACTTCATAAAAATCGGAGGTTTTACAAGTGTGCACATGCTCTATCTTCCGATGGAGTGGATGCGATATTCATTGAACTGTTTTTAATGAATCCATTGGGTCCACAATATTACATTAAGTTATGTTATAGTGTTGTAGTCAGGTCCGCAATAATATCGCAATCGCAGTTTTTAATGTGACATCCCTTTATAACTTGCAATGTGAAAGTTCCAATACGCAGATGTGATACTACATTGAGTCATATTATAGTGGTGCAGTTGGGTCCACAGTAATATCGAAATCTATGGTTTGCGGGACTTCGACTGGCACATGGATTAAAATGGCCTTAACCCCCGTAGGTGACTGAGATCTAAGAGTTGAATATGAGATCGACAGCTAGGATTGAGTGTGGGACTTCAGCCACGATCAAGGAAATCCGTAATTTCCTACCCCCACAGTTGTTAATCACTGTTGATCTAGCAGATTTGTCGATCTAACGATCTAGATCTATTCCTCTGCCATTCTTCTTCCGCAAGCACTTGGGTTTGATCTCCTGTGACTTCTCTTCACTCTTCTGCTCTTTCGATAGCTGTTGCTCCTGTGGCTTATCTTCCTGTGACCTCTGATAACTCTGTTTATGCTCCTCTGCTATTTTCTTCCTATCAGTTCTTCTTGGGCATATATTACATGCGATACTTCCGATATGGCTCCTCCGATGTTTTCTTCTTTATTCCTTTGATATCACTGTTGCCATTTTTTCTTCCGATAACACTTACCCTTGGGCATATGCGATAACCTGTTTCCTTCATGGCTTCTGATGAACTCTTCCTCTTATTCTTTGGCTTCATGGCTTCTCCTCTTTACTCTTTCTCTTTCTCTTCTGATGGCTTCCGATATCTTTCCTCCTCAGTTCCACTGTTTCTATTATGTCTGTATTCAATCCTTGGATCCTCCATGAGCAGTATTATGATCAATGGGCATCAATGGGAAACCACACATGTCACAAGAATTTTCCATCACAAACATTGCCATATTGACATCAATGACAACCTAGATTAAAAGAGCAGATTCCTTGGTTGGACGCAGAGGGTTTTTACAACATTTTGGAGTTGCATAATCATCATCAAGTGGAAAGAGGAATATCACACAGTAAATTATTCGGTATGACCATGGAAAAAATTGACATTCAAGAGGCTGATGAGGCTCATTAATAGGTAAATTATATGGGCCTTAATGCCACTCTCCAGCTTATTAAAATCAACTTTTCTCACATTTGTTTACATATTTTATTATATTTTACTTAGTGAGAAGGGTAAATGTGAGATGTTATGTCATGTGGCCTAATGTGCATTAATTGTAGGATTTGGAGCAGTTTTCGGCTAATTTAATTGTAGGAACTCAAACTAGCCAACCAAAAGGGATTTTAGGAGATTGGGTCTCCCTCCTTAACTCCTCAATCACTCGAAGATTCCTCCACCAGATCTCATCATCTCGGAGTTACAAGCAGCCAAGCCCACCGAGTTCATTGGCAGCCAAGCCAGTGATAGTTGAAGACAAGTTAATCTCAAGTTTGGGAGCCAAGCCTCCCTAATTTTAAGGAAGATGTTGGTATCTTCAGTTGTATAAATAAGAAGGCCTAGGGCCTCATTAGGATTCAAATTTTTATTATAGCCAAGAGGCAATTTCAAGCTTAAGATATTGTGACTATTATTCTCATGTTATTTTTGACATTTTGGTGATAATGAAAAGGGTTTCTTTGATCTAGAACTGAGTTGACTCAGAGGGCTAAAGCTCTTGGGTTGGGGCCCAGCCCTAACAAAGGTTCCTCTTCTTTTTGCACATGTATCCTTATATTAGAATCATAGATTAGCTACTGAAATTATTTCTGTTTTGTTTAATTTGCAAGTCTTTGAATGATTGGTTAGTTTTGCTTCCAATAGTTGGATAAGTAGATCAATGTTACTGTAGTGAAAGAAAAAACTTCAAGAAATCTTGTGACAGTGGCCTCATCCTCATCTCCCTCATGGGATAATGGTTTGAGGGCCCCACTCTCACAGGCCCAAAAACAGAGTTATCTTTTGGTTATTGGATAGCTCAGGGTTTCTTCTTGAGTAGGTCATTGTTCATGATTTCTTAGAAGCACTTGCAATTGTCATTTTGGTTTCTTAAGTTTGCTGTAGATTAAAAAGCATTCCATTCCATAGAGTTGATCCAATAGCCATCAATAAATCAGTTTCTTAAATTCAACTCATATTTTCCACATTTACATAAAGTTGTGCATAAATGAAGAAATGAATATGTGTTGTTGCAGGAGTTGCTGATTTGCAGGGATAAATCATTCCACTAGCCTCATCTAAGTCTTCTCCACCTCTCGCCAAACCCTACCAACCATCAATTCAAATTTCTATTTTGTAGCCATCGTGGACAACCACCTTGAGAAAATCCAACCATCCTGAAGAGTTGGGATGATCCTTGGGTAGTGCGCACCTTCCCCATACCTTATTCCACCATAATCCACCTTCCCAACACTTCCTTTCACCTTCCCTACCTTCCTACAATTTTCAACTAAGTTTCTTGTAGTAAACCAGGACATCCTGTAGTAACTATAGGAAATCCTGTAGCAACTACATGAAACTCTATAGCAGCATGTTTTAGAATGTTTTGGGTAGAAATAGTGATTAGAGCCTAGGATAGGCCTTCAAATTGAACTCCATATCCCTCAATGCCATTTTTGACCAATTTTACCATACCTTCCTCCCCTGCAAAAAATCAGCTTAATTAGTTTAACATTTACATTTCTAAATTGAAAACCAAAAGACTCTTTTCTGCAATATTTAGCTAATGCATGCATACATCAGTCTTAGAAATGCTAACATCATTTCCATTCTTACTTAGTCCAGGTAACTAGATGATAGAATGCAATTGTAAATTAGGTATCTTCTGCAAGTAATGTGTATTAATTCCTAGCTAGGTGATTTCATGTCATTTTTTTAGCACTTTCTATTCATCACTTTCATTTCCTTAACATAGGCAAGCATTTAATTTCTGCATTAAAAATAGCTTTACATTCACTGTCAGTAGTCAGCCTCCTTCTAGTTAATAGAAGACTGGTTTGAAAAACCCTAGTGGTTTATCTCCCTAGTTAAGAAGTGACAAGAGTAGACTGTTGCATCTGTTGTGCATATAGCACTATCACCTCCAAGTTTGTACAAACCCCAAGTTGATTTTTGGGTTGTGTTATATTCTTTCCACATAGTTAACAGGGGGGTTTGAAGGGCACCCATAACCCCACTTATGGGGTTCAGGGTAGCGCCTCGGAAAATTTTGGTTTTGGACCCTATGTTAGGTTGGGCGGACCCACCTATGGTTTTGTGCATGATTTTCGCACATGTTTTTTTGGACGTGATGGTTTTTCGGTCCATGGTATTGGACGCGATGGTTTTTGGTCCATGGTATTGGACGTGATGGTTTTCGGTCCATGGTATTGGACGAGATGGTTTTCGGTCCATGGTATTGGATGCTTCGGCATGTATAAATATGTATTGTAACATTGGAAGGAACATAATGAAAAATCAAGCTGGTAGTCCTGGTTTGGGATCTAGGGGAAAATCTTTGTGTATATGTGTTTTATGTGTTATGATCTTGCATTGTTTATTTTCTGTGTTTTAGAATTCGTATGCAGGTAATTTCTATGCAGGGTTAAAAACCTACATTTGGTATCAGAGCTGTTTTGGTTTCAAGGGGATGCCTTTGTTGCTGAGGGTTTTTTCTCGGGCCTGTGGTAGACCTTGTTCAGTGGGAGATCTGCGAGATCGATTTTGGTGGTGAAAGAAGATGGTGAGCAGTGGTAAGATAGAGATCAAGAAATTTAATGGTCAGAGTTTTGAGTTTTGGAAACTCAAGATGGAGGATCTGTTGGTGGATAAAGACCAGTGGATCACAATAGATCCGGGTACTAAACCAACAGGAGTGTCCGATGAAGAATGGAAGAAGTTGGATTGGAAGGAAAAGAGCACAATACGATTGTGTGTCTTAGATTCAGTATTTCTGAATGTATCAGGGGCAGCTACGACGAAGGCTTTGTTGGACAAGTTAGGGACTTTGTACCAATCTAAGTCTAGTGAATAAACTGTTCCTGCGGAAAAAGTTGTACAACCTAAGGATGAAAGATGGAGACTTGGTGACAGAGCATCTGAATGCATTTAATACTGTGGTAAGTCAATTAGCATCTATTGATATTAAAATTTCAGATGAAGATAAGTGCATCAGTTTGTTGTGTTCTCTACCAGATTCGTGGGATAGTTTGGTTATTGCAATAGGTAGTAATACAACTGCCTTGCATTTTGATGAAATAGTCTCATCCTTGTTGACGGAGGAGATGAGATGGAAAAATATGGAGAGCCAAAATGGTGATGCCTTGTCTGTACGAGGGCGGACCCAGAATAGAAACAAAAATAAGTCATCGAGTGGGAGATCTAAATCTAAAGGGAGATCTAAATCTCCAGGAAAACCTGTAAAGGTGGTGTGCTGGAAATGTGGAAAGGAAGGGCACTACAAAAGGGACTGTAAATCTAAAGCTCCTGACAAAGGAAAGGGATCTGATGATGCTCCTTCTGCAGAGGCAAAAACCACCTCAGATGAAGGTGGGGATGTGTACTTGGTTTCTCCAAGTACACATGTAGATCATGAGGCATGGTTGATTGACTCAGGTGCATCCTTTCACTTCACTCCCCATAGAGAGTGATTCTGCGAGTATGAGAAATATGATGGTGGTGATGTCTTCTTGGGGGATGACAGGAAGGCTAGAATCGTTGGTCATGGAAAAGTAAAGTTGAAGTTGCAAGGTGGAAGGGTTAGAACGCTTCCAGGTGTTCTACATATTCCTGCATTAGCCAGAAATCTAATTTTTGTTAGCAAGCTAGATGATGCAGGTGTAAAAACAGTGTTCGAGAAGGATACCTGCAAGATGGTTCGGGGAGCACTGGTATTGATGCGGGGAGTTCGGGTTGGAACTCTGTACAAGCTGCAAGGTAGCACTGTTATTGATGGGTGCAATAGTTCTGTGGTTCCTGAAAGTGGAGCAGAAAATCTAATGGTCTCTGGAGAGAAGACCATCCTGTGGCATCAAAGGCTTGGACATATTGGAGAAAAGGGCCTTCAGATACTTCATGGTAAAGGTATGGTAGAAGGTATGAGTAATAGCTCTCTGGATTTTGATTTCTGTGAAAATTGTGTATATGGGAAGTAGAATCTCGTGAGTTTCCCCTCTGGTAGTAAGAGGGAAAAATAGATATTAGAACTTGTGCACAGTGATGTGTTTGGACCTGTGAAGGTTCCATCATTGGGTAAGTTTGTGTACTATGTATCATTTATACATGACTTCTCAAGGAATACATGGATATATTTCCTTAAGAAGAAATCTAAAGTCTTTGACAGGTTTAAAGAATTTAAGGCTCTGGTGGAAAACCAGACAGAGAAGAAGATAAAGGTGCTGAGGACAGATAAAGGTGGAGAGTTTTGCAGTAAGGAATTTGAAGAATTCTATAAGAAGTGTGGTATAGCACGACATAAGACTACTCCATATACACCTTAGCAAAATGGAGTTGCAGAAAGAATGAATAAGATGTTGATGGAAAGGGCAAGAAGCATGCTCAATGGTGCCAGGTTAGGACAAGAATTCTGGGCAGAGGCGGTGGATATTGCATGTTACCTGGTCAACAGGTCACCTTCATCAGCGTTGGAGGATAAGACTCCATAAGAGGTATGGACTGGTAAGAAACCCTCTCTTTCACATCTGAGGGTATTTGGATGTGATGCATATGTACATGTTCCAAAAGAGAAACGAACCAAGTTGGATAGTAAATCTGAAAAGTGCATCTTTATTGGGTATAAGGATGGTTTAAAGGGTTATAAGCTTTGGAACCCAGTCACACGGAAGGTTGTGTACAACCGAGATGTGGTGTTCAGAGAGGTGAAATATGTTATTAAACATGAATTCCAACGAAAGGAACATGAGAATATAGAGTTTGAGCTAAAGGAGGAAGAATCAGACTCTACAGCAGAGGAGGAATCAAAAGATGAAGAGCCACAAACTCCGGCTATGAGAAGATCAGTTCGAGAAAGAAGGCAGTCTGAAAGGTATAATCCATCTGCTTTTTGTTCAAATTTTTCTTTATCGATTACTGACGATGATCCCAAAACTGTGAAGGAAGCAGTTGATTCATAGGATGGAAAACTCTGGAAAGAGGCCATGGTTGATGAAATGACATCTTTGCACAAAAATGAGGCTTGGGATCTGGTGGAGTTGCCGGCTAGAAGGAAACCCATTGGCAGCAAATGGGTGTTCAAGAATAAGACAAATACAGAAGGAAAGGTGGATAAATACAAAGCTCGGTTGGTAGCAAAAGGTTATTCCCAGGTGCCGGGAATTGATTTTGGTGATATTTTTTCTCCTGTGTCCAAGGTAACTTCTATTAGATTACTTTTATCTATTGTTGCTGCTTTTGATTTTGAGGTAGAACAGATGGATGTGAAGACAACATTTCTTTACGGGGATCTGGAAGAGGAAATCTACATGAAGCAACCTGAAGGCTTTGCAACAAAGGGTAAGAAAGAACTGGTATGCAACTTAAAGAAGTCTTTGTATGGGTTAAAACAGTCACCAAGGATGTGGTATCAGGAATTTGATACATTTATATGGGGACTTGGCTTCACCAGAAGCAAAGCAGATCACTGTGTGTATTTTAAATTAATTGGTGACCGTGTTATTTATCTGGTCTTGTATGTGGATGATATGTTGCTGGGTGGAAACGACAAAGAAATTATCCAGGATTTGAAGACCCATTTGTCCTCCAAATTCAACATGAAAGATCTTGGTGCTGCAAATTATATTTTGGGCATGGAAATTAAAAGAGATAGGGCAAAGAGGAAGCTCTGGTTAAACCAAAGGAATTATGTTGAGATAATATCGAAGAGGTTTAATATGGAGGATAGTAAACCGATGAAGGTTCCTATTCCTGTAGGTGTGAGGTTATTCGCTGAACAATGTCCCAAGACACAAGAAGAGGAAGAGGACATGTCCCATGTTCCATATGCAAGTGCAGTTGGTAGCCTGATGTATGCAATGGTCTGTACTAGACCAGACATTGCACATGCAGTGGGAGTATTGAGCAGGTTTATGTCAAAACCAGGAAAGGAGCATTGGATAATAGTGAAGCGGGTTTTTAGGTATTTGCGTGGCACTAGTGATTATGGTCTGTGCTACCAAGGAAGACAAGGATTGGACAGAGTGTTGGATATTCATGGCTTTGTTGATGCAGACTGGGCTGGAGATCTGGATCAGAGAATATCTACAAGTGGGTATGTGTTTAACCTATTTGGAGGTGCAGTCAGTTGGTTGAGTAAGAAACAATCTGTAGTGGCACTATCAACTACAGAGGCAGAATAAATGGCAGCCACTCATGCAAGCAAGGAAGCAGTTTGGTTGCAGAGATTGTGTTCAAGTATGGGGTTAGTACAGGAAGCTATAAGGATAGACTGTTATAGCCAAAGTGCAATTTTCTTGGCAAAGAACCCTGCATATCATTCAAAGACAAAGCACATTGATGTTCAATATCACTTTGTGAGGGATATGATAGAAGAAAAAAAGGTGTTGCTGGTAAAGGTGGACACTTTTAAGAATACTGCAGATGCATTGACAAAATCTGTGAGTTCTAAGAAGTTCTCTTGGTGTAGAGAGACAATGGGCATTTCAGGGCTAGGAAAATGACTAAGCTCTCTTATGGTCCCCTATGGAAAGAAAACAACAAGTCGGAGAATGTTGGGTTGTGTTATATTCTTTCCACGTAGTTAACAAGGGGTTTGAAGGCCACCCATAACCCCACTTTATGAGGTATGGGGCAACGCCCCGGAAAATTTTGGTTTTGGACCCTATCTTAGGTTGGGCGGACCCACCTATGGTTTTGTGCATGATTTTCGCACATGTTTTTTTGGACGCGATGGTTTTCGGTCCATGGTATTGGACACGATGGTTTTCGGTCCATGGTATTGGATGCTTCAGCATGTATAAATATGTATTGTAACATGGGAAGGAACATAATGAAAAATCAAGCTGGTAGTCCTGGTTTTGGGATCCAGGGGAAAATCTCTGTGTATACGTGTTTTATGTGTTATGATCTCGCATTGTTTATTTTCTGTGTTTTAGAATTCGTATGCAGGTAATTTCTATACAGTGTTAAAACCTACATTGATAAAGTAAAGTTGGTCGCCCCAGGAGTTGCAACATCCTTGCTACAATACTGGGGCTCATTACTTTTTGGTGCCGTTTCCAGGGAGGTGTCTAGGTAGATGTGATTTCTACTTTCCTTTACATTTGACATTCAGTAAGTAGATGCAATTCCTGCTTTTCTTTTGTTTTTCATTCAATAGATAGTTGCAATTTATGCTTTCTTTCCATTCTGCAAGTAGTTATGAGAAAACCCTAATAGAAAAAAAAACAAATTTCTTTCATGCCTCGTAGGAGTAGAGACAACTTAGGAAATTTTTTGCCAAATACCCCCACACCATCAAACAACCAACCTTCCCTCTTCTTTGGTGGCTATGAGCTAGAGGACCCATTAGGCGAACAACGAGAGATCTTTAAAGAGCCTATTGGGGAAGAAGAAGAAGAAGAAACCATTCCACCAACCTACACCATGGATAAAAATAAAAATGGGATTGAAAACAAAAATTGAGCTGAAAATAGAACTGAGGGTGCTTTTCCCATCAGAGAAATTAATGGAGATGCTAAGATGAAAAACATAAGCCCCTCTGCCCTTCCTTACTGCCACGGATTAACATCAAAGGACCCTGATACCTTTTTTTTTTTTGTTGTCATCTACAGAACTTATGATTATACCTACGACGACCAGAAATTGAAGTTGTTCCCATCCACCCTTAAGGATTCAACCTTGCGTTGGTTCACGGGTTTACCTGGGGACAACATCACTACTTGGGCTCAAATGCTACAAGCCTTCAATAAGAAGTACATGGACTATTGTAGGTCCAAAGACACCAAGGAGGAAATCAGTAGAACGACCTTGGGACCTGATGAATATTTGGAAGATTATGAGGAAAGGTTTCAACTCAGCTACAAAAGGGCTCGATGCACCCTCGATCTTGAATCACTCAAGATAGTCCTTCTTAAAGGGATCAGGGAGGATCTCGTATAAACCATAAACATGTTATCAGGAGGGGACATCTATGTTGGGTTGTGTTATATTCTTTCCACGACTCGCCCATGTAGTTAACCGGGGGGTTAGAGGGGTGTCAGAGCCCCCCCTTCGTTGCGCCGATTGCGTAGCGGGGGGAGTCACAGGGGGTTTGAGGGGTGCAGGTAATCCCACTCTATGGGGTCCGGGCCAACGCCCTGGAAAATTTTGGTTTTGGACCCTATGTTAGGTTGGGCAGACCTACCTATGGTTGTGTGCATGATTTTAGCACATGGTTTTGGACGCGATGGTTTTCAGTCCATGGTTTTGGACGCGATGGTTTTCAGTCCATGGTATTGGATGCTTCGGCATTTATAAGTATGTATTGTACCATTGAAATGAACATAATGAAAAATCAAGCTGGTAGTCCCGGTTTTGGGGATCCAGGGGAAAATCTCTATGTATATGTGTTTTATGTGTTATTCTGTCGCATTGTTCATTTTCTGTGTTTTAGAATTCGTATGCAGGTAATTTCTGTATGGGGTTAAAACTTAAATTTGGTATCGGAGCTATTTTGGCTTCAAGGGGATGCCTTTGTTGCTGAGGGGTTTCACTCGATCCTATGGTAGACCCTGTTCAGTGGGAGATTTGCGAGATCGATTCTGGTGGTGAAAGAAGATGGCGAGCAGTGGAAAGATAGAGATCGAGAAATTTAATGGTTAGAGTTTTGAGTTGTGGAAACTCAACATGGAGGATCTATTGGTGGATAAAGATCAGTGGATCGTGGTAGATCCGAGTACTAAACCAATGGGAGTGTCCGATGAAGAATGGAAGAAGTTGGATTGGAAGGCAAAGAGCACAATACGATTGTGTGTCTCAGATTCAGTATTGCTGAATGTATCAGGGGAAGCTACAATGAAGTCTTTGTGGGAAAAGTTAGGGACTTTGTACCAATCTAAGTCTCTGGTGAATAAACTGCTCTTGCGGAAAAAGCTGTATAACCTGAGGATGAAGGATGGAGACTCGGTGACAGAGCATCTGAATTCATTTAATACTGTGGTAAGTCAGTTAGCATCTATCGATATTAAAATTTCAGATGAAGATAAGTGCATTAGTTTGTTGTGTTCTCTACCAGATTCATGGGATAGTCTGGTTATTGCAATAGGTAGAAATGCAACTTCCTTGCAGTTTGATGAAATAGTCTCATCCTTGCTGACGAAAGAGATGAGACGGAAAAATATGGAGATCCAGAATTGTGATGCCTTGTCTGTACGAGGATGGTCCCAGAACAAAAACAAAGATAAGTCATCGAGTGGGAGATCTAAATCTAGAGGGAGATCTAAATCTCCAGGAAAACCTGTAAAGGTGGTGTGCTGGAAATGTGGAAAGGAAGGGCACTACAAAAGGGACTATAAATCTAAAGCTCCTGATAAAGGAAAGGGATCTGATGATGCTCCTTCTGCAGAGGAAAAAACCACCTCAGATGAAGGTGCGGATGTGTACTTGGCTTCTTCAAGTACACATGTAGATCATGACGCATGGTTGATTGACTCAGGTGCATCCTTTCACTTCACTCCCCATAGAGAGTGGTTCTGTGAGTATGAGAAATATGATGGTGGTGATGTCTTCTTGGGGGATGATAGGAAGGCTAGAATTGTTGGTCGTGGAAAAGCAAAGTTGAAGTTGCAAGGTGGAAGGGTTATAACACTGTCGGGTGTTCTACATATTCCTTCATTGGCCAGAAATCTGATTTCTGTAAGCAAGCTGGATGATGCAAGTGTAAAAACAGTGTTTGAGAAGGACACCTGCAAGATGGTCCGGGGAGCACTGGTATTGATGCGGGGAGTTCGGATTGGAAATTTGTACAAGCTGCAAGGTAGCAATGTTGTTGATGGGTGCAATAGTTTTGTGGTTCCTGAAAGTGGAGCAGAAAATCTAATGGTCTCTGGAGAGAAGACCATGCTGTGGCATCAAAGGCTTGGACATATTGGAGATAAGGGCCTTCGAATACTTCATGGTAAAGGTATGGTAGAAGGTATGAGTAATAGCTCTTTGGATTTTGATTTATGTGAAAATTGTGTATATGGGAAGCAGAATCAGGTGAGTTTCCCCTTTGGTAGTAAGAGGGCAAAACAATTATTAGAGCTTGTGCACAGTGATGTGTTTGGACTTGTGAAGGTTCCATCACTGGGTAAGTCTGTGTACTATGTATCATTTATACATGACTTCTCAAGGAGTACATGGATATATTTCCTTAAGAATAGATCTGAAGTCTTTGACAGGTTTAAAGAATTTAAGGCTCTGGTGGAAAACCAAACAGAGAAGAAGAAAAAGGTGCTAAGGACAGATAACGATGGAGAGTTTTGCAGTAAGGAATTTGAAGAATTCTGTAAGAAGTGTGGTATAGCATGGCAGAATACTACCCCATATACACCTCAGCAAAATGGAGTTGCAGAAAGAATGGATAAGACGTTGATGGAAAGAGTAAGAAGCATGCTCAGTGGTGCTGAGTTAGGAAAGGAATTCTGGGCAGAGGCGATGGAGACAGCATGTTACCTGGTCAACAGATCACCTTCATCAACGTTGGAGGATAAGACTCCAAAAGAGGTATGGACTGGTAAGAAACCCTCTCTTTCACATCTGAGGGTATTTGGATGTGATGCATATGTACATGTTCCAAAGGAGAAATGAACCGAGTTGGATAGTAAATCTAAAAAGTGCATCTTTATTGGGTATAAGGATGGTTTAAACGGTTATAAGCTTTGGAACCCAATAACAAGGAATGTTGTGTACAACCGAGATGTGGTGTTCAGAGAGGTGACAGATGTTATTAAACATGAAGTCCAACCAAAGGAACCTGAGAAGATAGAGTTTGATCTAAAGGAGGAAGAATCAGACTCTACAGCGGAGGAGGAATCAGAAGATGAAGAGCCACAAATTCCGAGTGTGAGAAGATCAGTTCGAGAAAGAAGGCAGCTAGAAAGGTATAGTCCATCTGCTTTCTGTTCAAATTTTGATTTATCTATTACTGATGATGATCCCAGAACTGTGAAGGAAGCAGTAGATTTAGAGGATGGAAAACTCTGGAAAGAGGCCATGGTTGATGAAATGGCATCTTTGCACAAAAATGAGAACTGGGATATGGTGGAGTTGCCGGTTGGAAGGAAACCCATTGGCAGCAAATGGGTGTTCAAGAAGAAGACAAATGCAGAAGGAAAGGTGGAGAAATACAAAGCTCGGTTGGTAGCAAAAGGTTATTCCCAGGTGTTGGGAATTGATTTTGGTGATATCTTTTCTCCTGTTGCCAAGGTAACTTCTATTAGATTACTTTTATATGTTGCTGCTGCTTTTTATTTTGAGGTAGAACAGATGGATGTGAAGACAAAATTTCTTCACTGGGATCTGGAAGAGGAGATATACATGAAGCAACCTGAAGGCTTTGTGGTGAAGGGTAAGAAAGAACTGGTATGAAAGTTAAAGAAGTCTCTGTATGGGTTAAAACAGTCACCAAGGATGTGGTATCAAAAATTTGATACATTTATACGGGGACTTGGCTTCACCAGAAGCAAAGCAGATCACTGTGTGTATTTTAAATTAATTGGTGACCGTGTTATTTATCTGGTCTTGTATGTGGATGATATATTGCTGGTTGGAAATGACAAAGAAATTATCCAAGATTTGAAGACCCATTTGTCCTCCAAATTCAACATGAAAGATCTTGGTGCTGCGAACTATATTTTGGGCATGGAAATTAAAAGAGATCGGACAAAGAGGAAGCTCTGGTTAAACCAGAGGAAGTATGTCGAGACAATATTGCAGAGGTTTAATATGCAGGATAGTAAACTGGGGAAGGTTCCTATTCCTGTAGGTGTAAAGTTATCTGCTAAACAGTGTCCCAAGACACAAGAAGAGGAAGAGGACATGTCCCGTGTTCCATATGCAAGTGCAGGTGGTAGCCTAATGTATGCGATGGTCTGTACTAGACCAAACATTGCACATGCAATGGGAGTATTGAGCAAGTTTATGTCAAAACGAGGGAAGAAGCACTGGACAACAGTGAAGCGGGTTTTTAGGTATTTGCGTGGCACTAGTGATTATGGTTTGTGCTACCAAGGAAGACCAGGATTGGACAGAGTGTTGGATATTCATGGCTTTGTTGATGCAGAGTGGGCTAGAGATCTGGATCAGATAAGATCTACAAGTGGGTATGTGTTTAACCTATTTGGAGGTGCAGTTAGTTGGATGAGCAAGAAACAATCTGTAGTGGCACTACCAACTACAGAGGCAGAATACATGGCATCCACTCATGCAAGCAAGGAAGCAGTTTGGTTGCAGAGATTGTGTTCAAGTATGGGGTTAGTACAGGGAGCTATAAGGATAGACTGTGACAACCAAAGTGCAATATTCTTGGCAAAGAACCTTGCATATCATTCAAAGACAAAACACATTGATGTTCAGTATCACTTTTTGAGGGATATGATAGAAGACAAAAAGGTGTTGCTGGTAAAGGTGGACACTTTGAAGAATATTGCAGATGCATTGACAAAATCTGTGAGCTCTGAGAAGTTCTCTTGGTATAGAGAAACAATCGGCATTGCAAGGCTGGATAAATGACTAAGCTCTCTTGTGGCCCTTGTGGAAAGAAAAAAACAAGTGGGAGAATGTTGGGTTGTGTTATATTCTTTCCACGACTAGCACACGTAGTTAACCAGGTGGTTAGAGGCGGGGCAGAGCCCCCCCTTCATTCCACCGATTGTGTAGCGGGGGGAGTCACAGGGGGTTTGAGGGGTGTAGGTAACCCCAATCTATGGGGTTCAGGCTAGCACCCCGGAAAATTTTGGTTTTGGACCCTATGTTAGGTTGGGCAGACCTACCTATGGTTGTGTGCATGCTTTTCGCACATGGTTTTGGACGCGATGGTTTTTGGTCCATGGTATTGGATGCTTCGGCATGTATAAATATGTATTGTAACATTGAAAGGAACATAATGAAAAATCAAGCTAGTATTCCCGATTTTTTGGATCTAGGCGAAAATCTTTGTGTATGTGTGTTTTATGTGTTATTTTGTTGCATTGTTTATTTTCTGTTTTTTAGAATTCGTATGTAGGTAATTTTTGTACGAGGTTAAAACCTACAATCTACCAATTATCTTATGAAGATATTAAGACAATTTTCAGAAATCATTCTAGGGCAGCCAGAAATAATGGTAGGGCTAGTCAAGATTTGGCTAGTTCATCCTCCTCCAACACATACATCAAAAGTGAAATTGGAAACATGTTGGAAGACTTTAAGAGTGAAATGATGCATACCCTTGCTTTGAAAATGGACACCATGCAGAACAAGAGGAAGCAGGAGGAAGTAGAAAGAGCCTTAGCTATCCTTTGCCCTAGATGCTCCAGGAGGCACCCTAGAAATGAATGTCCATTGAACCTTATAGAGATGTGCTTGGTTTGTGAGGAGAAAATCTCCACAGACAAGTGCCCTTATCTTCCTGGATTGAAAGTTGTGTATCAAGGAACTGAAGGTGTGACTGAACAACTTTGCTATATCAACCAAAGGAGGCTTTATTAATGACCTTGACCATACCAGCAAGACATGCAAGGGGTGTCCTATTCATATTACCACCCTAACCAGAATGCATCCATTCCCCCTTAGTGTCCTCTTGCTCACTCTTCATGGTCCACACCTTCTCCCTGGTCTTTTGCACCTCAATACCATTCCCAACCTGCCAATCAATCATTTAAGCCATATGCCCCCCCACAACCTTAGTGAAATAAACCATCACAGGGGTGGAGGTCCCCATACAACCAATCTCTAGCCTTACTACCTCCACCTCCATCTCAACCACAACACTTTTACCCTGCTCCACCTAAGAAACATCAGATGCCTATTCAACCAAATCCAAACCCAAGCAATAAACATGCACAACAGGTCTATAATGGAGAGACATCCTACCCTGCCTATGTTGTGGAAATTAAAGAAATTAACCTCAGGTCTGGAAGAATGCTTCCATATAATCAACCTCCATCTCCACCCGAGGAGCTTGAGGAGGAAAAGGAGGAGAGTGTTCCTCAAGCCAATCCACCTCCTTTTCCTGAGATATTAATCCATCCTAGCCAACACACCCTAGAAGAGATTGAACTTCTAGGTGAATTGAAAAACTTGTGTGTTAAAATCCTACTCCTCCAAGCTATTAAGGATGTCCCCATCTATAACAAGTTAATCAAGGAGAAATGCTTCAAACATCATGGGAGGAGAAATAAAGACACCCCTACCATTAATGTCATTGGACAGTAGTCTGACTTAATGTTGGGAAGAGTGATTTTCCCGAAATATCTAGACCTTGGAAGTACTGTGGTAGATGTGCACATCGATGGTATCACTGTCCCACGTACCTTGATTGATATTAGGGATGCCATCAATGTGATGACTAAGGAAACTATGCTTAAACTGAATCTCCATGGATCATTAAGGAAGACAACAATAGTCTTGCAACCTGTAGACAAATCCACAGTAGCTCCTGAGGGAGTTGTTGAGGATGTGATGGTCTCCGTTGATTCCTGGAAATACCCTGCTAACTTCTTAGTTCTCCATCCTAAGACCAAATTCAATGGTTATCCTCTCATCCTTGGAAGTCCATGGTTAGCCACTGATGATGCTTACTTAAGTTGCAGGGCTGGGAATATGACCATTAAAAATGGCACTTATCCAAACAATTGGTCTTGTACCCTCATTCTCAACCATCTATAGAGCATGACTTACCTTTATGGTTGGAACAGGAGGAGGAAGATGAACTCTACTTTGCCACATATTACCCAATTTGTACCCTAGATGCTACTATAAGAGGGGGGCAACCTGATGAAGATGACCTGATTGATCAAATCCTCCAGAATCAACCCCCCAACACCATGTCTCTTGATGAGTTAGTAAAGAAAGTTGAAGATAACCCTTGGACTGATTTGTGCCTAGCTGACTCAAGTCCTACTCATGTCAAGATGATATAATTTAGTCCAGATACGACATTGAAAATCAAACCCTCTCCCTCTGCACATCTGGAAAAGGAGTTATGTGACATTCTAGGGGAGAATCTGGATGCCTTTTCCTAGAGTTATAAGGAAATGAAAGGAGTGCACCCTTCAGTGTGTACTCACCACATTTACATCAAGGAAGGCTGAAAGCAAGTGCACCAACCTCAGAGGAGAATGAACCCAACCCTCAAAGACATAGTTAAAGAAGAACTGCATAAGTTGTTGGATGCAGGGTTCATTTACCCCATTTCAGATAGTGAGTGGGTGTCTCCTCTGGGTCTGGTCCCAAAGAAGAATGGAAAATGGAGGATCTGTATGGACTACAGAGAGCTAAACAAAGCCACCAAAAAAGACCATTTCGCTCTACCTTTCATTGATCAAGTCTTGGATGGTCTTGCAGGAAAGAAGTTATTCTCTTTCTTGGATAGATTCATTGGTTACAATTAGATCCAGATCAACCCAGAGGACCAAGATAAAACCATCTTCACTTGTCCTTGGGGTACCTTTGCTTACAGGTTCCTTCCTTTTGGATTATGTAATGCCCCTTCCACTAACAATGTAAACTTTGAAACGGGAACTATAAACACAAAATGGGAACTCTAGCCAAAAAACCTCAAAAAAACATGAAAGACAGTGCTAAAAATGAAAAGTGTTGTTATTGGAATAACACTTTTTTTTTTCTAGGGTAAATTTTCAACGTGTTTTAAAAATGGCAATGAAAACCAATTTTTTTGTGCAAAAAACACCTTGAAAATGAAAAGTGTTGATGCTGGAATAACAATTTTTTTTTCTAGGGCAAATTTTTAACATGTTTTAAAAATGGCATTGAAAACCAATTTTTATGCAAAAATTGTGCAAAGAACATCTTGAAAACGAAAAGTGTTGATGCTGGAATAACACCTTTTTTTTCTAGGGCATTTTTTTTTAACATAAATGATTATTTTTATTGAAGGTAAAAAGGTTGGGTCGGAGCCTAATCAACCCCTATTACATCAAACTTTTCCAAGTCCCGGAAGGCCAAGAATCTATTCTTGAATGGCTGGGATAACAGCTACCAGTCTAAGGGATAGGGTGCCATACGGGTGCTTCGTCATTCCTTGTAAATTCTCCTTGGGCTAAGTGACATCCCAGATTTTCCCTTTCGTCTGCTTCCTTGTTTAGACTTCGAAGGATATGGTAGAAGGAGATGGAGGTGAAGTTCTGCATCACTTTGCAGAGTCTCTGCAAGGTCTTGTTTAGTGCCGAGTTGTTGAAGTAGTCTTCCTTGTGTAAGGTTTTTATCACAATCTCTGAGTCTCCGAAGACTTGAATGTCTTTGTCGCCGTTCTCTTGAGCAAGCTGGCAAGCTTTGAGCAGTGCTAAGATTTCTACCTGGTTGTTGGTGTTTTGCCCTAGGCCCCAACTAAAGTTGAGTTTACTGTGACCATCCTGGGCATAGATTGCTCCCCCTGCTCCTGAGATCCCCGGGTTTCCTTTGGACGCACCATCAAAGAAAATCGTGGCTTTACCCTGGTTCTTCCACCACTTTTGGAATTCTGCTTCAGTGCTCCGAAGTCGCCACTCTAGATCGGGGCTAGGCCGAGGGGGGTTCTTTTTGTTCCTGGCTTGTTTCAGAGGCGAGCCGAGCCAAATGATCTCTTCAGGGAGAAGCGAGTTGTCTGGCTTGAAGGGCCGATTCTCCATTGTCTCCAACAGCAAGGCTTTGGATTTGGCAGCAACGACTGTGGATGAGGGCAAGCTGTTTTGAAAGATGAAATGATTTTTGGCTAACCAGACTTCCCAACAAATGTATTTTGGTATTGCGTACCATATTTTGGACCAAGAAGATTTTCTCTTCATCGTATGGGGGTATCGGTCTTTCCAAGTGATGAACAAATTAACTACTGTGATCTGTGAAGGAGTTTTGGCGTTGAGCCCCTGGAGCGCCTGCATCCAGACTTCTTGAGTGAAGTGGCAGTCAATAAATAGATGATCCATTATTTCCTAAGCTACGCAGTAGAGATGGCATCTATGTGGCCCAATGATTCCTCATTTTTCTAAGTTATCCCCAGTCAAGACTCTTCTGTGCATGAGGGTCCAACTAAAAAAGTTGATCTTTGGGAGACCAAACGGATCCCAGACTTGCTGCCACAGTGTGGGGGTGTGAATCTGGAGGGGCTGGGCTTGAAGAGCTACGAAACCCATCGCTGCTGTGTAAACACCAGATTTCCCCCAACCCCACTTATCCCTTGTACGCAAATGCACCGACGCCAAGCCTAAGAGCGCAACCAAAAGAGAATTATGTTGCATTTGCAATCTATCTGGAGGGTGTGGGAGTGCCCAAGCAAGCCAATTTCCACCAGGAACCCAAGCAGAGATATCTTCCAGCTTGTGGATGCCACGCTAAATAAGCCATGCATAGAGATCAATGAAATCAAAAGAGTTTTTGAGGGGTAGAAGGCCCATGATTTTATCCTCCCACAACATGATTCTTTTCCCGTTTCCAGGAATTCTGTATAGTTTCTCTTTGAAGGACTCCCATGCTTGACTATAGAGGTTCCATAGAGTGGTTACTTTTATGGAAGCAACTTCCTCCATATTTTTTTATTGAAAACCCATGTAGATATTTTTTGATGAGCGCTTGGCTTACTAGATGTCATTGATTTGAGAATATCTTCCATAAGATCTTTCCTCCCAAGGCCAGATTGGCCAGCCCAAGGTCTCTTACCTGAAGACCCCCTTCTGATAAATGCCTTTTCACAGTATCCCAGCTTACCAAATGATTTTTTTTTTGGTTCCCCTTTCCTCCTTGCCACAGGAAATTTCGAATCAGTTTGGAGAGCTGCTCAGTGATCATATTTGGGGCTAAAAGGAACGAGGCCTGATATACATCCAGGGAGGAGATTACATAATTAATTAGAGTAAGCTTCCCGGTTGTGGTGAGCCACACCTCACCTTATTATTTTTGCCTTAATTTTACTGATGATTTCCAATCGGAATGGGCGATCCAATGGATGGTTTGATAGTCTGCCTTCCAATCGTACACTGCACTTTTCCTTTTATTAACAAGAGCTCCAGAGACTCTACATAAGATTTGGATGACTTTGTTGAAGGCCTCTGCGATGTTAAGGGAAGAGCCTCCCAGAAGAAGAGAGTCATCTGCGAATAGAGAGTGGTTGGTTGGATCTGTTCCTCTCATTGCCCTAATGCCTTGAAGTGTCCTAGATAACTTCTTTGCTGTCAACTTACGACTAAGAGAGTTTGCCATCAGAATGTATAGGAAGGGGGACAGAGGGTAACCTTGCCTTATGCCCCTTGAAGCTTGGAAATAGATGGCTGACTTGCCATTTACTAGAGGGGTGATCCACGACTTTCCTATGCAAGCTTTAATCAACCTTACAAAATCAGAGCCGAAACCAAAAGTAGAAAGAACTTGGAAAATAAAGGAGTGCCTTACACGATCAAAGGCATTAGCCATATCTAGCTTTATAAGCATCCCTTTCTCTTGGCATTGGTGGCTGGAGTGAATGGTTTCCTGCACTAGAATCACGTTATCCAAGATGTGCCTACCTTTAACAAACCCTCCTTGATTGGGAGAGATGAGATTTTCTAGCAAAGGCTTTATTCTGTTAACAAGGAGTTTGGTGAGTATTTTATAAGAGGCATTATAGAGAGAAATAGGCTTGAAGCGATCGAAAGACCCTGGGTTCACCTATTTTGGAATTAGAGCTAGGAAAGTGGAGTTTGTGCTCCCTCCCACTTTGGATTTTTGGAGGAAACCTTTGATCATTCGAAACAGATCAGCCTTGATGATATCCCAGCAAATTCTGTAGAAGTGGATGGAGAAACCATTGGGCCCTGGAGCTTTGTCTGGCTCCATCCCCCATATGACATTGTTGATTTCTTCTTCAGTGAAAGGCTTCAGGAGACTTGAGTTATCCTCCTTGTTTACCATGCTTGGGATGTGAGTGAGGAGTTCTGTAGATTCCTCCTCAGAGTCCAGTCCATCTTCTTTGTAGAGCTGTTGAAAGTGAGAGGTTGCAACCTCTTTTAATTGAGCCATTCCTTTGTGGACAGTCCCATCGGGGGAGGTAATTTCAGCAATATAGTTTCGAGAGAGACGAGCTCTAAATTGCTTGTGGAAGAAGGAGGTGTTTTTGTCTCCAGATTCCAGCCAAAGGTTACGGGATTTGAGCCTCAAATGTTCTTCCTCTATTCTGAAAGAGCGAAAGGTGATGAGTTGGGCTTCTTGCTCCTTTTGAATTTCTGTATAGGTAATGTTTTGCTGTTCTAGGTCCAATTGCAAATCTAGGAGCTTCTCAATGGTCTGCTTTCTATAGCAAGAGGGGGAGTGTGAAGGATTTTTTATCCACTCTTTCAGGGCTGTTTTGGTGGCCTTTAGTTTTTGTTCCCACAAAAAGCTAGGTGAACCATTGATCGGGGTGGACCAGGAATTTGAGACTGTTTCCATAAAGCCTTCCCTTTCTGTCTAGAGGGGGATGAACCGAAAGGGGATGGGCCCCAGTCTTTCCTCTTCTTCGAACTGCAGCAAAATGGGCTTGTGGTCTGAAGTCATCTTTGGCAAAATTCTAGTGGTGATAATCTTATTTTCTAATAGGAAGGTACTTTGTAGAATAAATCTGTCTAGGTGGGCCGAAATATGATCCTCCCCGGCTCTGTTGTTTGTCCAAGTGTAGAGCCCTTTTTTTGGCTTAAAATCCAATAAATCCCACTGCTGAATTAAATCTTCAATGAAGGGAAGAAAAGGGTCTCTAGTGATGATGCCTCCTCTTTTTTCCTTTGGTTTGAAGACTAAATTTAGGTCACCTGCTAGAATTATGTTCTTGGGGGAGTATGCATCTAGAAAATCAGACAGAGTTTGCCAACAGTCTTTCTTTTCCGCAAAGAGGACTGGGACATAGAGATTGAAGAGAGCGAAGGTGATCTTACTTGCATTGTGCCAGAGTTCGGTGTAAATCCAGTGCTGCGTATCGAAGGAGCTTTCAAGGTGGAATTTGTCTTCCTCCCAGAGTGTGGCAAGCCCTCCAGATGTGCCCCTCGCACTTACTGCTTTCCTGACATTTTTTTTCCATTTCGCTTTGCTGAGGTCGAGAAGGGTGTCCCCTTCTATTTTTGTCTCTTGGAGCATGAGGATCTCAGGGGATTCAGATTTCAGTAGGTTCTTTACAGCTTCGGCTTTTAGTGGGTTCCCCAAGCCTCTGCAATTCCAAGAGACTAATCGCATTATTTACTGGCAGGGGGGTGGGCAGACCCTCCCTTAGGAGGCCTGGTTCTAGTATTCCTGCCGATGGACATCTCGATCGTGGGCTGGCTGCCTTGCATTTTTTGTCTCTCTGCTTCTTCTTCCCTTGCCTCCCTGTGAGATTTTCTGCCAACTCTTTTCAATGGCCTCTCAAATGTCTCATCTTTCGAGGAGCTCGAGATCTCCGGGGACTTTTTCCTTGTCATTTCTGCGTAGGAGAGGGGGCTGGAAGCTCCTCTTGGAGATCCAGCTTGAAGAGGGGCTGCCTCTTCTAGAGTTTGATCTTCTACAGTGGTAATAGGTTGCTGTTATACCTCTTCCACTGCTGCTACTGAGGGTTATTCAATTGCTGCTGTTGGGGGGTCTTCAAGGGTACTGAGTATTTCAAAAGGGTTATTGGGTGACTCTACTCTTGGTGGGACAAAGCTCCCTTCCCCTTGTAACTGTACCGAGGGTGGGGCTTCAGTTCTCGGAGGTGCGCCTTTCCCTTTGGTTCAGTTATTTTGTTTTGTTGAAGCTGGTTTCTGAACCTGAGTCCATTGATCTCCCTTTGTAGTCTTTGCCTCCTCCTCTGCTTTCTTTTTGCAGTGCTTGGCGAAGTGCCCGTAGCCATGGCAATGCCGACATTTAAACGAGAGTTGCTCGTAGTCTAACTCTTGAATGTAGGACCAGTCTGCCACCGTGAGCTTTATAGCTTCAGGGAGGCCTTCCTCCAGGTCCACCTCTACGCAGATTCTCGCGCAGGAGTATTGATCCTTTCTTTCAGCTCGGTCTATGTATTTTCCCAGCTTATTGCCTATGGTTTCTAGTGATTTGGGGTTCCAGCAGTGCAAAGGTAGATGAGGCAGGCATACCCAAACGGGAACAACCGAAGGCACGTCCTAAGAAGGATCGAAATCCGGGTTCCATTGATTCAAATACAGGCCCTGGGGGCCCATGAAATACAAACCATTTCTGAAGATGAGATTCTTATCCTCTACCGAATCAAAGATGAAAACGAAAAAGCCCTTACCGACTAAATAGCTTATGATTCCTTCTTTAGTCAGAGATCTCCAGTTCCTTTGCACCTAGGCGTCAACGGCTTTGGGCGAGGGCCAAAGCCCAGTGAATGACCCAACGAGTCCTCGTTCAGCTAGATTTAGGGCCGATCTGCAAGGTTCTTCAGACGGCAGGGTGATAGTGGGTATGGAATCCAACCATTTTACGAACTTCTGCTGCTGCATGCTTGTTGGGCGTTTATTGCAAGCTGCGACCAACTTCTTAAACGTTGATAGTTTGGGAGGAAGAGGAGGGGAGGCCTCAGGGCCCCCTCCTGGGGCCATGGCGCGGTGGGACAACTCACGGGGATCTCTCAGAGGCGCAGGGAGCTTTCAGACGCACCACACGCGCTTCGTAAGTTTTTCTCTTCAAATATATATATATATATATATATATATATATATATATATATATATATATATATATATCTTTTTTTTTCATGATCAATTATCAATACTTTCAAATAATGGCATAAAAGATTTTATCATGACACCAAAAAATATTAAAATTTCAAAAGAATAATGAAAACATAAAATTAAAAATAAAAACAATGAAAAAAAAGAAAAAAAAAAGTTAAAAAAAAAAATTAACAAAACACAAATAAAAATATATACTAAAAAAAAAAAAACCGAATATATAAAAAAGAAAAAAAATTAAACACAAAAATAAAATTAAAAACAAAATAAAATTTAACAAAAAAAAAAAATCAATCATAAAAATGTTAAAAAAGAAAAACAAAAAAATAATAAGAAAAACATATTTAAAAAAACATAAAAAATTAAAAAAATATATTTATCTAGTAAACTATCAAAGTAATTAAAAAAATTAGAAAAATAAAATAAAAACAAAATTAAAAAAACTAAAAAATTAAGTAGATAAAAATACACAATTTAAAAAACCATTAAGAAAAAAAATATAGATTTAAAAAGACAAAAAATTAACAAAAATATAAAATAAAAAACTATTAAAAGTTTTGGTTTTTTTGTTAATTTTATTTATTTATTATTATTATTATTATTATTTTTAAATCTAGTTTGTTTGTTTGTTTTTAATGATTTTTTAAAATTTTCTATTTTTATTTACTTATTTTTACAGTTTTTATAAATTTTGTTTTTGTTTTTGTTTTTGTTTTGTTTTGTTTTTTTGTTTTTGTTTGTTTGTTTTTGTTTTGTTTTGTTTTTTTTTTTTTATGGCTTACAAAATAATTTTTTTTTTTATAAGTAATCAATATTTAAAAAAGAGAAATAAGACAACTAGAAAATTTGTTAAGTAATCATGATTTCAAAAAAAATGGACATAAGAAATTTTAAAGTGTAAAAAAATGTAACATTTTAAAAAGAAAGAAAATCTACATTTAATACATTAGAGAATTTAAACTGTCAAAAATAAGCCTTCTAAAAAAATGGTTGATGCTGCATCAACATGTTTCAAAATTAGCATGAAAATCACTAACATTTAAAAACAAATATTTATATTTGATACATAAGAAAATTTAAAGTGTCAAAAATATGCTCCGAAAAAAAGAGAGTGTATTCGGCATCACCACTTTTCAAAATTGGTTGACTTTTTTGCTACCTCAACAAAACGGGTAACCGTATCATTACCCGTTTCAAAGTTTAGATTGTTCACTTTTTAGAGGGTAGTCCTGAGCATCTTCACAGAGCTAGTCCATGGATCTGTAGAAATTTATATGGATGATTTCACTGCTTATGGGTGTGATTTCCTGGAGGCTCTCTCTAACTTGAGGAAATCATTAAATAAATGTATTAAAATGAACCTATCCCTTAGTCTTGAGAAGTGTGAGTTCTTGATGAATGTAGGGACTGTTCTAGGTCACTCAATATCCCAGGAAGGACTGCAAGTGGACCCAAATAAAATTGCTATCATAAAGGGGGTCCCTAGTCCTCAGAAGCAGAGGAATGTCAGAAGTTTCTTGGGCTTAGCTGGATACTATAGGAGATTCATAAAGGACTTTAGAAAAGTAGCCTCACCTTTGTTTGGACTATTGGCCAAGGACTCTGAATTTTTTTTGGTCAGAAAGCTACCAAGAGGCCTTAGAAACCTTAAAGGACAAGCTAACTACTACACCTATACTCTGAGGCCCAAATTGGGCTCTTCCTTTCCACATCCATGCTGATGCCTCTGACAAAGCTATAGGAGCAGCTCTAGGTTAGATAGATGACAAGTTGCCTTATGCCATTTATTTCATCAGCAAAAATTTGTCCAAGGCTGAATTGAATAAATTTAGACATTACATCACTGGTTACCAGACCTTTGTACATACTGGCCATGCTGTTATTAAATATTTGATGAACAAGCTTGATGTGAATGCCAAAATTATTAGATGGTTTCTTTTATTACAACAGTTTGATCTAACTATCATTGATAAGCCTGATAGAGAAAATGTAGTTGTAGATTTTTTGTCTAGACTTGCTTTGCCTGCAGGTGAGGAAGGAATGGTTGATGATCAGCTGCCAGATGAAAATTTATTTTCTATTTCAGTTCTCTCTCCATGGTTTTCTAACATAGCCAACTACTTAGTCGCTACACAGTTTCCTCCAAATCTGTCCTCTAAGGAAAAGATCAGAATTATAAGAAAGAGTGCCCCATTCACTTGGATTGGGGGAAATCTCTTCAAGCTAGGCCCAAATCAAATTTTGAGGAGATGTGTCAGGGAGGAGGAAGTCTTTGAAATTCTTCCGGCCTGATATGATGGTCCTTGTGCAGGTCACTTTGCAGCTAAGAGGATAACCTTCAAGGTACTGCAAGCTAGCTACTACTGACCCACTATCCACCGAGATGCAAGAAGATACACCAGTCGATGTGATTGGTGCCAAAGAATGGGGAAACCTACTCCCATGGATGAAATTACTTTTCAACCTCAAGTGACTCTTGAGCCATTTGACAAGTGGGGCATGGAATTCATTGGGCCCATTTGTCCACCATTAGGGAAGAAAAAGTACATAATTGTGTGCGCTGATTATTTGAAAAAGTGGGATGAAACCAAGGCTCTTAAGGTAGCAATAAAAGAGAAAGTGGCTGAGTTCTTAAGGGGGAATGTGTTTTACAAGTTTGGGCACCCTAGAGAGCTAGTCATTGATTAGGGCACTCAATTCATCTCACACCTGATTGAAAATCTATTGAGTCAGCATAAGATCAATCACAAGAAGTCAACTGCTTATCATCCTAAGGCCAATGAACAAGTAGAGGTTACCAACAGAGCATTGAAAGGCATTCTCACAAAGGTTGTGAGAAGCAACAGAAAAGATTTGGTTGATAGACTAGTGGAGGCCACTTGATCCTATAATACAACCTGGAAGACAACCACTGGCTTCATCCTTTATGACTTGTTCTATGGGAAGAAGGATCTACTCTCCATTGAGTTTGTGTACAACACTTTGAGAATGGAAACACAGTTGGAGTTGGATGTTACAAAGGCACAACAAGAGAGGCTACTCTAGCTCAATGGTTTAGATGAATTCAGGATGTAGGCCCTCCTACACATAGAGGTGACTCAAGTACAAAGAAAGGTTTCGCATGATAAAAACATCAAAGACAAAGTTTTTCAAGAAGGTGATTGGGCTATGCTATATGACTCCAAGTTCAAGGACTTAAAAGTTAAATTTATGACCAGGTGTCTGGGCCCATATCTGATAGAGAAGTTCCATGACAATGGGGCTGTGAAAATAAGGACCATAAAGGAAGAAGGTATCCCCTTGCTGGTCAATGGATACATATTGAAATCCTATAAAAGACCTGTGTCAAGGGAAGAGTTCATTAATACCATCAATAAGGAAGTGAATGTGTTTGGAAGTGTCTCAACTTCTAGCTCACAAAATTCTTAAAGACTGTTTTATTTTTGAAAAAATGAAAAAGAAAAAAAGGAAAAACAATAAGGGACCTAGGTGAAAACCTCTATGAGGCACCTGAGGCCAACTTTTGGGTTGAAAACCTCCTTGAGGCAGCCCAAGAGTGAAAAAAGGAAAATAAAAAGATCCCTATGTGAAAACCTCACTTGAGGCACCTAGGGTAGGTAGACAGGTTGAAAACATCCTTTGAGGCAACCTATGTGCATTACAAAAAAAAGAGAAAAAAAAGAGAAGAGAAAAAAAATGACATGGCAGGGATCTCAAACCTACCCACTAATAAAATTCAGTGATTTTTACAGGTTTTTAAAGGAAACAAAGGACTTAAATTTAAGAGGAAAACAAGCCAAGGATCACCCCATTCTACCTCCATTCACTTCATATCTCCCATGCCTACTATGTCTTCATCATCCATCCTCACTTATAAGCATCAAAAACCAGTTTTTATGTAGTTTTTTGACTTCTATAGTGTTTCCTGTAGTACTATAGGATGTCCTGAAAAACTACAGGAATGAAATTCTGATTGGGAAGTGATGATGCAAGTTTGTTCTAGGTTGAAATAGGGGACCATACACCTCACCACCTCTCACCCAACACCATCTCATGACCATACTACCCTCTGTGTCCATAAAAAAACAACTCCAAAAAATAAAAAAATAATATATATATATATATACAAAAAAATACAAAAGAGAGTCCAAGGGCCATGCCATCACTGGCCTCACTCACTTACCACTCCATCTCCTCCATTTCCATCCTTCCACTCCTACATCACCACCCATTCCTCCTCCAAGTGAAGAAAAAAAAGAAAAAATGATGAAAAAGGCAGCTATAGGATTTCCTGTAGTAACTACAGGAAACCTTGTAGCAGCCCATGCTCTCACAACAACAGTTCTGCATGCATTCTACTTTAGCACCAAGGCACGCAAAGAGATCCAACACCCTTGCAAAAACTATGAATCCCATCTAGAGCTCAACAACAACAACAATAAGACCAAGCACCTACACACAACAACAAAGAGGACAACCACATCAATAGGAAGAAATAAACAGAAAATGACCAAGGAAAATCACTTACCTGAGCAAAAAGAAGCACAACAAAGCCACCCTCTAGCACGCAGAAACCAAGCGAAGGAAGGCATAGGTATGGCACATCATCCGAATTATTCCCTAAGTAAGATATAGTAAAAGTGTAGGAATATGAAAAAGTCGATTTTATAAGCTAGAGGTGGCCAGTTAACTTGGCCACCCTCAGCTCGAAAAAAAGTGAACTCCTAGTCAGCGTGTTGGCTTAAGGGGGCCTAACCCAAGTTCAAATTTATTCGCACCAACCAACAAAACCCTGACTTCTGGCCCTTTCAGAAAAAACCTGCTTAGCACAAGCTACAGTCTCACCCGAAGTAGTGTTAGGGGATGCTAGAACCAGGTTTTTGCATCCAGAGGCCTGTATGATGGTCTTCCTAAGGTTCTTATAGCTTAGAACTATCTTCGTGCAGATCTATTCCATCCGACTGTCAACTACTACAACTTATATCAAATAGACCTTTAGTCCTTCGTGAAGGTGTTTACTTGTACTTATCATGCATAAAAGACATAGATTTACCAATTTTGCGCAAGGAATCATTTATTCTGAAGCCTTTATAGCTTAGATATACTTTCGCGAAGATCTACCCATTTCTGAACAACTAATTACAACAGATCTATCTAATACTTCACGAAGGTAGTTGATTACTTTTATCATGCATAACTATTATAGATCCCATAGTTTCGCACAGAAAATACACTTTAATTCGTAGAAAACAAATCATTGAGAAAATATGCATAAACTTAAATAGAGATAAGAAACAAGACACACATGTAATAGATTTGATCCAAAACAATCTTTATTAGATTTAGCATTTTGTTACAGACTCTTTTCGCCTTGCACCCAGATGCATGGGCTTGCAAACTCAGCTGCGGACTTACCAAGGTCTTCGCACACTCAGTTTTAGGAGCCTCCCCCTTTCGCCTAAGTACTGGAAACAAACTTTTCCTGCCTTATCACCCTTCCCTTACAATGATTCTCTATCAAAAGTTCGATGCTTAGACTCGCTATGACTCAACTATATATAGCCTTTCATTACAATACCATGGCCAGTGGCCCATGGATGAGTCTCAAACTGACCTATCACCTACCCATACAAGGGACTAATGCCCCTTCGACTATTACTTAGCTTCGTGCTCTGCTTCCTTATTTTGCAGAGACTTTACTTTCTTTTACAAAAATTATTACAAAACTGTAAAAAATTTACCCTAGGGACCTTATCCCAACAGGCCCCCAACACAAATATGGTGAATCACCCTCGAGTCACTCGGCTGCATTCTCCACTTTGTGGTGGAGTTTGCTGATATCCATCTTCAGTACCTTAAGGTCTGCTATGCTCTGTACTGCGGCCTGCTTCACTTCTTCGACCAACTTCTCTGTAGTTGGCCCCTCCATCGCGAGGCGCATGGTCCTCTGTGTCTGCTAGAATGTCTTCAACTTCTCTTGGATAGCCATAGTAACCTGGCTTGCTTCCTCTATCTAAGCTTGAAGCTGAGCCTTCAAAACTTGCTCCTTGACCTGGAACTCCTCAACCTATGCCTGTAGTACCTTCATTTCCTTTAAGCGTGTGAAGTGCTGGATTGATGCCAACATGTGCGCAGTTGCCTGGATTTCATCAATTTTCTGCTATACCTCTCAGACATCTGTACCCAATCACTAGAAATTTGAGTCCTCCTGCAAAGTGGTCCATAACTCCATTGCATGTTCAAAGACAGAATTGCAGCTTGATACTGCACTATCCAAGGTAGCCATATGTTCCCTGATGTTTGTGTCGCGCTGCTCCTTGATCTCTGGTGGAGTAGTCGACTGTAGTTTTAATTGCGGTTCTAAGATCTTCATCTGAAAATCAAAAGTAACTCGACCTACCTCTTCTTTGGACTATCGTGTTGTAGCGGCCAATTTTCGAACCTTTGTTGATGCGGTCGCATTCTCTGGAATGTGTAGCTCTGGTACCAAGTTACATTCTTGTGTAATTGCTGCTTCTAGGCTCTGGATTCATGTTCTGAGCACTTAATTTTCCTTAAGATCCTAAACCTTCTCGATGAAGGTTTGCTCATTGTTCGTTTTAACTTTACTTATCACCAATAGCGCGCACTGTTCTCTCATCCTAATCTCATTCGAGATCCCCTGATGAAGCGCATGGAAGGCCTGAAGTGGAAGCGCGACTAAATTCATACCCACTCCTTTGGTCTTTCCAAGCTGGGTGTTGTCTTCCTTGGAATCTATGCGTAATGTTCCTTTTGTCAAGGAAATGACTCTAAGGTCCAGAGTCCTTTCTGGTTCCATGGCGCTCACCCTTGCTTGTTGCAGGCTCGCTTGAACGTTGCTCGCTTGTCCAATACTTGCTTGAATTATGCCTGTCTGAATCTGTAGCTTGTGCAGATCCTTTTGGATGCTCCCCAACTTCTACATGTATTGCTTATCGAACTGTTTCCATAGTTCCGTTGTGGTATCTCAGACCTTTTCCTCGATTTCATCAAGGTCCCCTTCAGTGAGGACCATTGGGTCAATGCACGCTTGCTTGTCTGACTTGTGCTTTTTCCTTGGTTCGACAGTTTTCTCCTTTTGTCACTTCGACATCTTGAAGGGAGTGCTCTGCGCATCACCCCCACCTCCTTCCTACTCAACCTATTCCTGTTCTTTGGTATGATGGGAAGCCAATGCTTCGACTTCCAATGTGTCATTTTTTTCAGCGTGCTCTTTCTCAGCACGTTATTTCTCAGCACACTCTTTCTCAACACGTTCTTTTTCAACACACTCTTTTTTGGTAGTTGCCTTAGGAACAACGTACTTCTTCTTTTGAGCGGCCTTCTCATGCGCTACTGCTTGCTCTACTTCTTTCTTCTTCTACTAAGCTGTTGTCTACGTGGAGGAGCTCTCTTCTCCTCTATTGGTTCTTGTGCCAAGGTCTGTGGGCTCTCGCCACTCTGCTGGCCATAGTCCCACGATTTCATGCACATCAACCTTCGTAATTAAATATGGAAACTTATGCCATATCTTCTTAGGGTCTCACCTTGCCCAGATAGAGACATTGTGAAAGTTTGCCTTAAATTCCATGAAGGCCCTCAACTGCTCGAACAAGGTTGGAGACAACCTTGGCCGTTGACTTATCATTGTGCGGAGGTCCATTTTGACCAATATTAAAAAACATTTGGACTCCATGATCCTCTTTGGATCCTTCATCACCCACAATGAAGCGAACTGCGCTGACTCTGGTAAATATTCTTCCTGTGGAGGGAACTGACTATCCTTTGGCAGTCGCCATGCAACTAATATAATCAGCAACAGGAGTGAGGCATAGTGAAATGCCTTGCTCTCCTCCTGCGCTTTGTGATAGTTTTCTAAGAACTCCTTGCAAAGGTACTGTGACCAGTTGTAATTCACCCCCTTCGTGCACTGTGCAGCCAACGAAATTACTGGTGCCAGAACCTCGTCTGTATGATATTTTCTAATGATCTTGTTGGCTAAAATTTGAGCGGCAAATTGCACCACTTGGTCTTGAATTGATTAAATAGAATATCCGCATGACTTCTTGATTAGCCCAAACTCAGTTTTCATTTTATTACGAGCTCCTTCTCTTTGCTCTTGCCTCTAAACTTCTTTCCAGGGTCTGCCCCTTTATAGGGCAACTTCGTAATTCGATGGATCAACATGTTAGAGTCGGTCTGGTCATCCCTCCATCAGAGATCATTTCTCTTATTGCATTTCATTTTTAGGTGTCTCGCTCGATTCACTCAGTTGCATTCCGCTAGGGGCATGCCATAACCTAATGGAAGGGTCTTGTCATTCAGTACCCCTCATGCCTTATCCATGCTGGCTCAGGTTTGTTCATCAAAATCAAGTTTTAAAGTCACTTACAGTCTTGTTTTAGTCTCTTGATCAGCAAAAGTCATTTCAGTCACTAGGTCTAGGGTTAGTTGATGTGGTCTTCAACAATGCCAGCAGACCCATGAGGGAGGTTCTTAATAAGTTTTTAGTTCCAATATTTTCATCATCATATGCTCGACTATGACTTTTCTTCAAAACCCTATTTTGAAGAAAATTTGTCATTTTGTTTTGTAATAAATTGCCATGTAATTTTTAAAAGTTTTTCAGTTGTTGAATTCTCCAGGCACAACCCTGGTCTTCCTTTGCCGAAACTTGATGCCATCAGAATTTCATCATTCTAAGCCAAAAATAAAAAAGGAAACAAAAAGAACAGAGTTGTATTAAAATGAAAAAGTGTCAAAGTTAAAACATAAGAAAGTGGGTTTTTGGAGAAGCAAAAATCAAACCCACCACTGTGTAAGACATTTTCATTGTTTAAAACACCATTGGTATGCCAAGAGATCATTTGAAGTGGACTCGAGTTTGGAAGGAGTGAATCTACTGTTTGAAAGCCAAAACTGTGTGTTGGAGGAGGTCGTGGCGCATTGGAGGAGGTCGCGGCGCATATAGGCCGCGCAACGCATTGGGCCGAATTTTCCTGTGTAATTTTGCACTATCGCGGCGCATCCAGGAGGTGCGGCGCACTGGGTTTGTGCACGGCGCACAGAGCCAACAGGCTGGTTTTTTTATCCCTGCAGTCATCAAAACTCAAATAGCGCCATGTCTTTTGCTCCAAGTAAGTCTGAGCATTCTTGCTATTGAATTTAGCTTGGTTGGGTATTGTTTGGAGGGAAGCTTTAAAGGTTTGAAGTTTGAAAATATAAACCCTACATTTATATCAAAATCTGCTCCATTGGGTTGTGTAATTGGTGTTTTCAAATGATGATTTTGGTGCCAAGTCTCCTCTCCCACTTGTGATCCCTTCCCTTTCATAATCCTATCATTATAGTTAATCCCTTATACTTTAAACTCCCAAACCACTCATATCTTTGCTTCCCATTTTCCCTATACTAAACTCCTATCATTCCCTATCATTCTCCCTCTCTCGTATCATTCACAAAATCCCTAAATCCCCACTCCCTACACAGTCAAGAGACTGTTTGCTCATTTTAAAGGTTTCACTTGACAATTTTCACCATCCACTTTTCCCCCTGTCCCATATTCCTCACAATCCCTCATTTTTCTGTGGCACATTGGCATTGAAAACAAAACATCTGATTTTCAAACCAAACCAAACACCTACTTGATATACACCTTTGCAGCATCATGACAGACATTGATTCATCATATGAGCAAGACAGTGATTCTACCACAGAGCTTCATGCACCAAGGAGGCCTCATAAGGGTGGCAGACATGTTAGAGAAGAGCCTACCTCTTAAACTGAACTACAAGCCTGCCCACTTTCCATGACATGTTTTCAACAACAATCATGTTTTCAGTGTTGTGAATTGATTGCTCAGGTTCAACATCACTAGGAGTTGGCTCGGTTATTTGTTTTACATTTGCATGATGGTCAGGTAACTCTTGCTGGTGTAAATTTTACCTTGACACCAGAGACCATTTATCAAGCAACAGGAATACCAAATATAGGTGAGGAATGGAACAAAAGAATGCAGGTGGAAAGAGCATATTATGAACCATATATCAAGCCTAGCTATATGAAACAGCTCAGCAGGGTGTTCCCTCTCCGCTTTTTGAAAGAATCTTATGCGCCGTTGATGAAACTCATTATCAGATACTTTAGTTGTGAGGGCCGCTTCTCACGCCTCTATACATACCATATCATATTATTGATGCATTTTAAGAGAGTAAGGATGATGAACATTCCTTAGTTCAGGTGCCAAACATCAAGAGGATGCCTGCTCTTGTGCAGAAGAAGACTCCAGAACAGTAGTACAACATCATTTAACAATATGCACTCATCAAGATCATTGTTGTGCATCAACTTGGTTTGCAGGGTATCACATGGGAAGATTTCATTTCCCGTGAGTTTTTCACAACTTCAGTAGTTCATCAAGAGGTTGTCCATCATATCGGTGAACCTTCATATCAGCATGGAGGTCAGGAGGTAGAGATTACTAGTGCGCCGGCATATGTCACCTATTAGAGAGGCACGAGCGGATTGTTTGCAGCAGCTCGATGAGTACTATCTCCACTTGGGGTGGAAGGGGTCTCGTTGCCGTCATCAGCAGTATAGGTACAGGTGCAGGACATAGGCAAGAAGCCTATGCAAGATGAGGGTCCTTCAGGAGGCTAAGACACTGATTTTATCCTCATCGATGATGATGTGAGCTCTTCTAGCTCAAAGCTGAGGGAGATTATTCAGGAGCAGAAAACCGAGATAGATGCATTGACCGATAAGTTGCAGAGAGCTCAATGGGTCATCAATTATTTGGAGCAGCGAAACAAACAGTTGGAGGATCAGCATACAGTCATGGAGTTACAAAACATTCGGCAAAACCGTCAAGTTGCCCGAAGGAGGAGGATAGAGTTCACTTCATTGGAGAAGGAGATAGAGGCTGATCGAGAGTCTTGGCTTGAGAGGGATAATACTCATCTTGAGAAGCTGTTGGTGAAGGAAAAAAAGGACAAGGACATGCTCAGGCACATGAAAAACCATTATTGGGCACGAAATCACATTTGCAACGCAAAGATCAAAATCCTGAAGGCAAGACTAAGGAAGGCACTAAAATGACGCAAAAGGCATGATAGGCTCCAAATCTTGGCCGAAGCTTCCTTAGCTGAACATGATACTCAATGATAGACCTCCAACCCAAATTTCAAGGAATTTGGAGAAAATTTTGTCAATTTTGAATTTTTTGGCTTTAAAACAAGTTTTTCTGCCCAACGCGTAGCGCCACTTGGCGCGCGCTTATAATTGGGAGATCCTCTGGAGGAAAACTTTGCATTTCTGGATTTGTTATGAAAATTTATGCATGCTCATGGATTACCTAAGGATTTCATCAAGTTTTGGGTTGCCTAAAAGGTCAAAAACACCCTAAAAATGACCTCTCTGCCACCTTTTGCACCCACAGGAAGCAGTCTTGGGAGATTGAAGTTTTGGAGGGGAAAATGACATCCAAATCCAGAAATTCCACTTGGGTTGGAAAGTAGACAGGCAGGGATTTCCAACGAGCTATCTTGGGCTCAATTTGGACTTTGGGAAGTGCCTCAAAATCAGCTCCAAAGTGGCGCGATGCATAGAGAATTTGGGCGCGACGCATAGAGAATTTTGGCCTGTTTTTCACTGTACAGCTCAGAAATTCGCCCAGTTTTGACCAGTTTTGCTTTTTGATGTAACTCTTGATCCACCATGATGTAATTTCATAACCATGATGTAATTTTGGCACATTTTTACTTGTTCTAGAGGATTCATTCACTAAAAAGTGAAAATTAAATGAATGAATCAGTTTCCTAGCATATAGAGGCAAGTTGTTTGATTGCCTAGATTTTAGTGCTTTGTTTAGAATTGGTTGAAACAGCTCCTAGAATGATGAGCTCGACCCCTAGAGGCATGGGAAGGAGTTAGGCTTGTCTATATCATGTAATTTCTCAGTCATTTTCAGGGTTGGACACTTGGGATTGCTTGGCACTTTATTGTACATTTTATTTCTGCAATTTTGGCAAAGGAAGGACCAGGGTTTTGCCGCACTTGTTGGGATCAATGTGGCTCTATTTTTGATGGTGTGTTTCTCTATGTATTTGTAAGTTCACTGATGTTTATGTATATATTTTCCCTTCTCTTGTCTTCTTCAATTGAACAAATGAGTGATTAAGGTAGAATTCATTGGACTGCTATGCTCTGCCTTGATATTTTGTTTAATTCTACATGTTTTCATCTATTTGAGGAGGACTCTTGAGACCCTCTTTCCCTCCTTGGCTCCTCACCAGTCTGATCCACCCATTCATTCAATCCAAAGCATCAAAACTACTGCCTATCTTGCCCCTATCTAAACTCTGCAAAAATCTGGCCTCATCCTCGGACCCAAAATTTGCCTGAAAACCCCCAAAAACTCAAATCAAAACTTTGCACTTCATACCTAGCCTAAGATTAGTTTTTAAATCAGTCATCTCAAGCCCCATCAATGATCTTTCACTGAGATTGACCCGGAGAGAGCCCTCTCTTGTCCTCGTAGGGCTAGCTACGAGGCTGAGCGTGGTTTGATGTGGACCTAGAACTTTGTCTTTTTAGCCTGAGGCAAATCTAGGCTCTAACACAACATATCCATTATGGGGATGTGTTCGCCTAACAAAAACACCCATCATGCACTAGTGCAAGCACCTGGAGCACACAGACAATATTGATAATTGATCTGTGGAAGTGTGGCACACACAACATATGTAGTAATCCGGCCTGCTCGACACCTTTAACCCATTTCATTGGTTCCAGCCTTGTGACCCCAATTTCTTCATAGTAAATCTTGGTCATGTATTTATTGGTGGCCAAGTGAGGGAATTTCTCATGGTCAGTGAGATCCCAATCCTCCATCTTTAACACTGGGATACGCGCTAAGAGCGCACCTTCAAAAAGTATTTATTATTTATTTATTTTATTTTTATTTTTATTTTTATTTTTTATTTTTATTTTTATTTTTTATTTTTATTTATTTATTTATTTATTTTATTTTTATTTATTTATTTATTTATTTTTATTTTTTATTTTTCGCTAATAGTGGCGTAGAGACCATGAATTTTCCCAAATCCAGGTCCTTGGTTACCTTTGCTTTCCCTTTCCACAAAGGGATATATGCCGAGAGCCTCGTGATAGGCTCACCCTCCTCTGCATCCAATTCCTCAACTCCATCGCAGAGTTCTTCTACTTCCAAATCCACAGGTTCCTTCGGCTGCTTTGCCTTGTCTTTCCTTTCTTCCTGTCGAACCTCTGGGTTCTTCCTCGGTGATTGCCTCACTGGTATAGGTTGTGGTTTCTTCTGTTTCACCTTAACAATCGATTGCTTCAGCCTAGACGACCTTGTCGTCGTAGGCACAGATGGCATAACATCCGTCGACACAACTTCAAGGGTCTTTGCTTGAGAGACCACGACTTCAGAACTTACTGGAGTAGGCATTTGTTCAAGGATAAGTTTTGGCTATACTCAAGCAGTTTCATGAAGGTGGGGCTTGCAACGAATTCTCTCAGAAAGTAAAGTGTTCTTTGATAGCCCAACATGCTGGATTTATAGGCGATTTCGAATTCAAATCCGACCATTCCCTCCATTTTCTGCCCATAAATGCATCTTTGGTGGCATATCTCCAAAGATTTTTTCCATAAATGTCACCTACCTGCTCCTCCATACTGAATTTTCGCTACCCAATCATGAACAATGACTAGAATGACTAGTTTTGGACCTAGCTGCACGTCACCAATCCCCATGGCGTATCTTGTCCATCGCAGCTTCTTCTGTCGTAGCTTTGTCAATCGCAGCTTCTTCCATCACAGCTTCTTCGGTCGTAGCTTCTTCCTTCATACCCTTTTCATCCATCACGCAACCAACTTACTGCATTTTCCTCTTCTTTGGGCAGTGTAGTTTATAGTCCTGCTCTCCCTTTAAGCTACCCAAAGCGCTAAGACTATCCTGCTACCATATAGTCATTACGTAGGGGCAGGATCCCCTGTATACAACTTTAGTCGACTTCCAATCACCCTTCCTGGGAACAATTCACCATTCAGCTTCGCGAGCTAAACTGCGCCACCATCTGTGATTTCCTTGACGACATAGGGTCCCAACTAGTGCATTTGAAATTTACCCGGAAACTTTGTGAACTTACTATCATAGAGAAGAACCAAATTGTTCACCTTAAATGTGTGCAACTTAATATGCCTATCATGCCAGGCCTTTTGACGTTCCTTTTGTACTTGCTAGTGAAATCCTTCAAGAAATCGATCTTCTTCCAACTCCATCAACTGTAAGAGCCATTCCTCCAAGGTCTCGTGATTCGTCATCTCTTTCAAAGTTGCAATGCACAGGCTTGGCAAAATATATTCCATAGGCATCACCGCCTCGATCCCATAGACCAATCTAAATAGAGTTTGGCCTATCAAGTTCTTGTATGTCGTCCTGTATGGCCATAGAATCGTTGGGATGCGTACATCCCAATCGTTCCTCTTCACATTACAAACCTTTGTCAGCGCATTCTCCAGAATCTTATTGAATTCTTCCACTTTACCATTGGCTTGGGGATGATAGGGCATACTCTTCTGATGGTATACCTGGAACTCTTCGAGCATCGCGCTGATTGTTTCATTCAGGAAATGCGTACCCCTATCAGTCATCAATACTTTAGGGCACCTAAATCGCATTAAGGCATATTCAAACAGGAAATTTGCAGCGTAGCAGCAGTACAATCCTTTACCGGCTTCTGCCCATCTGGTTAAGTATTATGTCACAGTAATAATGTATCGCACACCTATCTTCCTTCCTAGTGGTTGTATCGGACCTACAAAGTGAATTGCCCATTTATCAAATACTTATAACAAACCCTGAGGGTTTAAGGAAAGCTCATCTCTTCGCGAAGGCTTCCCCGTCCTTTGATAAGCATCACATGCTTTACAAAATGCCTTAGATTCCTTATGCATTGCTGGCCACCATAATCCCGCGCGCATAATCTTCTGCGTGGTTTCTCTACCTACATAGTGTCCTCCCACCAGTCCTCCACGTGCCTTGACTAGGATACTAGCACGCTCGAACTCCAAAACATATTTGCGCAATATTTCATATGTTCCCATTTTATACAAGTGTCCTGCTATAACAAAAAATTCAACAGCGCAAACCACCATTCATTCTTTTGTTGAGTAGAATATCCTTTGGGAGGTGTCCTAGTAGTCAGAAACTAAATGATATCTGCAAAATGATCATCTGCAATGCACACAATATAGACTTGCGCATCTGACAATCCTTCTTCCAAATTGGTTGGTTCTTCGCCTGTCTCAGTTTTGGATAGATGATCCGGTCCTGCATTCAACCATTTGGGCTTCACAATCACTTCAAAATCATATTCTTGAAATAGAACAACCACCTACAAATATTCCCCCCCAGCACAGGCTTATTGACCAGGTATTTCAGCGTGGAATGATCTGTATACATTTTAAAATGTGCACCCAACAAGTAATGTTGAAACTTTTGTAGTGTGTGGACCATCACCAAACCTTCGTGCTCTAAAGTGGAATAGTTCTTTTCAGCTTTTGACATTTTTCTACTTGCAAAGGATATTGGATGATCAATATCACCCTCGCCTAATTGGGTTAATACCACACCCAACGCAATACATGAAGCATCTAGATGCACATGGAATTGTTTCTTCCAATCCGAAAATACTAAGATGGGTGCAGTCACCATCTTGTCCTTTAACACATCGAGACTCTGTTGACACTGCTCATCCCAAAAAAAGTCACATCCTTCTTTAGCAATTTCTCCATCAACGTAGTTATCTCAGCATAAGACTTGATAAACTTCCTATAGTATCCTGTGTGGCCCAACGTTGTGCGCAGCTGCTTAACATTCTTAGGAGCTTCTAAATTCACGATTACTACTATATTCGTAGGATCCACCATCAATCCCTGCTTACATACGACATGGCTGAGTAAAATCCCAAAAGGCACACAGAATATACATTTCTTCAGTTTCAACGCGATTTGGTATCTGTGACATGTATCCAACATGAGGTGCAGACTTGTGTTAGGATATTCCGACACATAGGAAATAGTTAAGTACAACTTGGTCTAGTATAGAGTTAGGTATGGAGTTAGGTAAAGTGTGTTTCTTTATCTTGTACATTTTGTAACTTACAATCCGACGGTCACGATATGTAGTGATCCGACGGTTCATTCTCTCCTCGGTATTACCGACACTTGATCCGTGGCTTAACACCCGATTGGTCCATGATTTCTATTTAAAGTGCATGGAGGGTCATTTGTAGGGTAATCCGTCTATGGGAGAAGCATATGTAAATTTTCATTCTTTTATTAATAAATTGTCTGAAGTGGCCGCATTGGCTCAGGCCGTGTACTGTTTCCCTCTTTGAGGGTTTTAACCACGTCAAAAATACTAGTGTATTGATCTGCGATCTGGTTGTGAGCGGTGTCCTTTGGTGTTCTGTCTGAGGAACTTACCTTGTAAATTCCTACATGGTATCAAAGCTATTTGAGGGCCGCGTCCGTTGGTGATCCAAATTTGAAGTCGGTAGAACTGCATCCGACAACCGTTTCCTAGATCAACTATTTCTAACTGCTTCCGGGCCGAGAGGACTGCTCTGTTGTGTTGGGAGCATCTGTTCTAGTGAGGAACCCCTTTCGTTTCATGCGAAAAGGTTTTCGGTAGCCCTAGCTGCATCATTTTTAAGATCTGGAGGTATACAGTGTTTATTTGCAGTTTACAATTATTTTCTCTCTACTTATTTCGGTTTCGGTTTATTTAGCCTTTTTTATTATCGGATCTATACCTTTCATTTCTGCATATGCTCTTTGCCCTGTGACTCTGTACGATCTGGGCAAATCAGAAACAGAAAGGAAGGATTTTTCTCATGCGTATGCTCTTTTCCCTGCGCCTTAGTGTGATCTCAGAAAATCAGAAACATTGAGGAAAATATTTAGTTTCTGGCTAAAGCTAACTTCGAGCCGTAAGGTTCGTTTTCTTTGCATGTCCATGTTGGGTTTTGTGTTTTTTGTTTTGTAGGGAAAAAGAGCTTTCTCAAAGCAAGCACGCAACCCAAAGCATCAACCCCCCCCCCCCCTTCTCTCTCAAATTTTTTGTATAGCTCAATTGGTTCAAAGCTATTTTAAGAGAGTAGAGGTCTTGGGTTCAAATCTCCTTTTTGTGAGGGTGGATTTTTCATTTCTGCACATTCCCGCACTTCGTCGGCATCTTCAACAACTTTTTTTTCAAAAAGCCATAACTTCTTCATCCGGAAGCCGTTTTCAGAGCCGTTTTTTTTAAACCAGCCTAATTTTTCGAGATCTATCCATTGGAACACTTAGTTTTAGCATCTTTAGCTTCAGTTTCCATTGAAATGGAAAGTCAATACCAAGTTACCCTTGACAGCACCAACTACTTCCAATGGTTGTCCTACATTGAGGATATGCTTAGAAGTAAAGGTCTCTACAGAATAGCCTCAGGCCAAGAAAAGAAATCGAAGGATGAAGATAAGGCTGCTAAATGGGAAAATAGGCAAGATCAAGCACGTGGGTTGATAGGGATGTCTATTTCTCCAGATCTTAGATTCCATATTGTAGAACTTGATACTCCTGATGAAGCAATGAAACAAATCAATAAAGTTTTTGGGATTAAAAATGAACTTAGATCCCGTCAACTTGACAATGAGTTGCTTACATTGGACCCTAATAATTTTTCTTGCATTGAAGATTTCTTGTCCAAGTTCAAGACCCTTAGATATCTCTTGGAAGGTGTTAAGGTTAAGAAAGAAGATAGTAACCTTATCTATTCCATTCTTACTAAGTTGGGACCAGCCTACTCTGTGTTTGTTTCCACCTTCCATTCTACAAGAGAAGCCTTCATTTCTCAAGGACAAACCTACAAGTCCCCTTCCTTTGATTCCTTTTGTGATTCTTTAATAAGAGAACAAGAAAAACTCTTACACCTTGGTCTTCTTCATCTTGGAAACTCTTCTAAGAAAGCATTAGCCGCCTAGCAGCAACCAAATCCAAAGAATCCTAAGAAGTTGTATCCTAAAAAGAATGGTCCTAAACCAAACAAGGGTCCTAAGCAATTTCAGCCTCAAAATGAAAAATCATTTCAACAAAATGATAAGACAAATAAAAACAAAGGGAAGAAGACTGATAGACATTGCAACTTTTGTAATCGAGATGGCCACTTAGAATCCAAATGCTTTAAGAAGATGGAAGCCTTGGAAGCAGCAATGAAGAAGCATAACATCCATTTGGAGAAATCTTCAACTTCAACTTCATCTTCAGGAGTGACACTTTCTGCATGTGGTTGTCAAGCATCTCGGTCTGGCTATGCACTAAATGTATCTTCTTCTTCTCATTCTCATGAGTGGCTCATTGATTCTGGAGCTTCTTATCACATGGCCAAAAACAAAGCCATGCTTTCTTCTTTAAATGATTGTAACACCAAAAATATATATGTTGGTGATGATAGATCTCTTAGTGTTGTAGGGACTGGAACTGTTCATCTAGACAATGGTCAGTTTAATGATGTATTATGTGTTCCAACCTTATCCTGCAACCTTCTATCTGTATATCAGATAACCCATTCAGGTGAAGGTAAAATCGTTGAATTTTCACCTCACAATGTTGTAATTAAGGACATAAGAGATCCTAGACAGATTTTAGCTACTGGCATTGCTGATGATTCTATAAGGTTGTATAAGTTTCACAACTTTGGGTCATCAAATCTTCCCTCAGTATTTGTTGCTCATAATGATGAAGTGAGCAAACTTTGGCATGAGCGATTTGGTCACTTAAACTATCGCTCTCTTCAGAGTCTATGTAAAGAAAATATGGTGACAGGTCTTCCAATGGTATCTTGCAGAGATGGTGTTTGTTCTGGATGTGTACTCAGAAAACATCATCAGGACAGTTTTGAAAAACGTGCCTCTTGGCACGCTCAGCCCCTTTACAGCTCGTGCATAGTGATTTATGTGGTCCACTTCCAGTTGCTTCATTCTCTGGCTACAAGTATTTCTTAACTTTCATTGATGATTTCTCCAGACGCACTTGGGTATACTTCTTAAAAATCAACAGTGAAGTATTTAACATGTTCTTGGCCTTTAAGGCCTTTGATGAAAAACAATCTGGACATCAAATTCTTAAGCTAAGATCTGATAATGGCAGAGAATATGTTAAAAACACATTCATCAACTTTTGCACTGAGAATGGAATTCAAATGCAACATACTGTTCCATATACTCCACAACAAAATGGTGTAGCTGAAAGGAAGAATCACACCTTAAAGGAAATGGCTAATTGTATGCTTCAATCTAAAGGACTTAGTCTTAATTATTGGGCAGAAGCAATTAACTGTGCAAATTACATAATAAATAGCACTCCTACTAAGGTTTTAAAGAATATCACTCCAGAAGAAGCATGGAGCTCAATCAAACCAGATGTAAGTCACTTTCGTGTTTTTGGAAGTGAAGCATGGGCCCATATTCCAGATGAGAAACATAAAGCTTTAGAACCAAAGAGTGAAAAATGTATTTTTGTTGGATATTCTGAAGATGTCAAAGGATATAGGCTTATTCCACTTAAGTCCAAATATATCGGCCTGCGAGCCTAGTTTGGCGGATGTGCCACCTCTCCCTATCTCTTCTACTTTTGAAAATATTTTTTCTTCAGATGATGAAAGAAGAGGATGAAAATCCTCCCCCACCTTCTCAGGATCCTCCTTCAGCTCCTCAGCTTCCAAAATGGGTCCGTGCTACTCGAGATGCAGCATGTGATCTTGCCGGTGATACTACAGATCAGCGATGTACACGTTCTCAGTTCGAGAGAGCCTCTTCTTTACTGGCTCAAGCTTCAGTGAATTATGATCCTGACACCTTTGCAGAAGCTTCAGGCTATCCAGATTAGGAAGCAGCTATGAATGAAGAATATCATTCATAATTGACAAATGATACATGGGATGTTGTTCCTCTACCAAAGGGACGAAAACTTGTTAGATGCAAATGGGTTTATAGAACCAAGTATGGACCAGATGGGAAAGTTGATAAACATAAAGCTCATCTTGTTGCTAAGGGTTTTTCACAAGTTGAAGGCATTGACTATACTGAAACCTTCTCCCCTGTTGCCAAAATGAACTCTATCCGCCTTGTTCTTTCCCTTGCTGCCTCTTTCAAATGGGAAGTCCATCAGATGGATGTTAAATCCGCCTTCTTGCATGGGGACTTGCATGAAGAAATCTACATGGAACAACCCATTGGCTTCATAAAAATAGACTCAAGCCTTGTATGTCGGCTTAAGAAATCCCTTTATGGTCTCAAGCAAGCTCCTCGAGCTTGGTATGCCAAAATGGATAGCTTTCTTTTAGAATGTGGCTTTTCTAGGTGTCATTCTGACAATACTGTCTACACCAAGAAAGTGGGCAAGTCTCTTATCATTCTTGTTCTTTATGTTGATGATCTTATCCTTACTGGTAGTGATCCAAACCTTATAAACCATGTGAAGTCCAGCCTTAAAAAGAAATTTGAAATGACAGACTTAGGACACTTACATTATTTTCTCGGTCTTCAAGTCTTGCAATCCAAGGAGGGTATTTCCCTTTCCCAGTCCAAGTATGCCTGTGATATTCTACACCATTTTCACATGGAAGACTGTAAGCCATCCCCTTCTCCCTTCCAGTCTGGAGTCAAACTTTCAGTCACTTGTACTTCTCCTGAAGTTGATGCTACCTTATACCGTCAACTTGTAGGAAAACTTTTGTATCTAACCCATACTTGTCCGGACCTTTCCTTTGCTGTTGGCCTTGTTGCTCGATTTATGCAAAAACCACGTGAAAGTCATTGGAAAGCAGCTAAAAGAATACTTTGTTATGTTCGAGGTACAGTTCAGTTTGGGATTCATTACAATGCCGAAGCAGCTCCTCTATTGGTTGGTTTCACTGATTCTGATTGGGCTGGTGACCCTGATGATCGGAAGTCTACTGCCGGTTATGTGTTCACTCTTGGTTCAGCACCTATTACATGGGCTTGCAAGAAACAAGGTGCCATTTCTCTTTCATCAGTAGAAGCAGAGTATCGTGGTGCCGTAGAAGCTAGTAAGGAAGCCTTGTGGCTTCGTCAGATCCTGTCAGAGTTTGGCTTTCAGCAGCAGCATCTGACTACACTTTGGTGTGATAATCAAAGTGCCATTCAGCTATGCAAAGATCCAGTCCAACATCAGCGCAGCAAACACATTGAACTGCACATGCACTTCATCAGAAAGCTCATTCATGACCATGTTCTTGAAGTGCAATATTGTTCAACAGATGATCAAGTTGCAGACATCTTTACAAAGGCTCTCACAGAGGCGAAGTTCACTAAACTTCGATTTATGGTTGGAGTTCAGGAAGTTGTCACTAATGGGGGATAGGCTCTAGTGCCTCCTTCCTTCTCCTATTGTGTCATATTTGTAAATCCTTCAATCCTATCCCAAGTTGTTCTTAAGGGGGGATGTTAGGATATTCTGACACATAGGAAATAGTTAAGTACAACTTGGTCTAGTATAGAGTTAGGTAAAGTGTGTTTCTTTACCTTGTACATTTTGTAACTTACAATCCGACGGTCACGATATGTAGTGATTCGACGGTTCATTCTCTCCTCGGTATTACTGACACTTGATCTGTGGCTTAACACCCGATTGGTCCATGATTTCTATTTAAAGTGCATGGAGGGTCATTTGTAGGGTAATCCGTCTATGAGAGAAGCATATGTAAATTTTCATACTTTTATTAATAAATTGCCTGAAGTGGCCGTGTTGGCTCAGGCCGTGGACTGTTTCCCTCTTTGATGGTTTTAACCACGTCAAAAATACTGGTGTATTGATCTGTGATCTGGTTGTGAGCGGTGTCCTTTGGTGTTCTGTCTGAGGAACTTACCCTGTAAATTCCTACAACTTGCGCTTTACCAATCCGAACACAGTCCAATAATTAAAATATACCACCAAGAATTTATAAATAAATTACTTAAACAACGCGATTACTACCCGGAGAAGATCGCTGGTGCGTTCTTCAATCCGAATGGCATTACTATATACAGAAAGCAACCCCAGTTAGTCACGAAGGTAGTCTTACTGTGATCCTCTGACACGATCTTAATCTGATGGTAGCCTGAGAACCCATCAATGAATGAATAAGCCTCTTGTCCACCAACATTCTCTAATACTTTATCTATAAATGGTCTTGGGAATGGATAATGCACACATGCATCGTTCAGCTTTCTCAGATCTACTCATATTCTAATTTCACCCTGCTGTTTCTTTTCCTCGACCACCATTGGGCTCACCCAATCAGATTCTTCTACTGGTTCAATAATTTTGGCTTCCAGCATCTTATCAAGCTCTTTGCGCACCTTTTCTTTATACTTTAGATTGAGCTGGTAAGGTCGCTACTTGATGGGCTTCGCATAAGGTTTTAAAGCAATTTTCATAATGACCAAATATCCTACAATACCCTTCAGATCTAAAAACTTTGTTGGAATAGATCCTGGTATTCGTGCAATAGTTTGGATACCTTATCGACTGTATCTTCGTCCCAATAGTTTCCTATCTTCGTGAACTTAGGCTCTGCCTCCGATCCAATATTTACTTGCCTAGTTTTTAGCGACGTTGTTACATCAGGGTTCTCTGTCTGAGGTCCCTCAACTTCGCGCTATCCTCTGATTTTGGAATGTTAATATTCCGCAGATTTTCTTCTTCCTCCTCAGCAGTCACATTATAACATGTCAGCGCATGGCGTAGCTATGTACTCCAATCTGGCTGAGTCCATTCTACCGGTTCCTTAGGCATCCTAAAGATAACGAATTTTATCTCCTAAAGTGCTTCATCAATGCATTTGAACCCATCCTCAAAGATGAACGTCAATAAAAAAATTTCTCTTAAGATGTCCCATTCAACTATCCCATGGCGAAGCTCTGTTTCAAAATACCAGTTCATGGGGATTGTATCTAAGGTATGACAGAAGATGTGCACCCATTTTGTTTGTGGCTTTGTTATCCTAAGCTCTAGTCAACCGCACCAAATGCTCATGAGGATCATCCTTCCCACTGTACTTCTCAGTCATCCTGGTATTAGCATATCCAAACCTTAATTTCATCAGCCTTTTATATGCCTTCCAACCATCAAAGTTCTCTTTCTGCGTATCCCACCAACTAGAAGGTGTAGCGCGTAGTGCCAATTCAAGTGCTTGGGAGTGATGTTCTTCAAGAAATTCCCTTTCAAATTCATCCAAAAATAGATCAAAATCAGTTAAACCATCATAATGTGGAAGATTTCTTACCTCAGTTGAGACACACTGCAGTGATTTGGTCATCATTTTGCATCAGAGCGTAGATACTTCGTGCAACCGATTCTTCCAGTGCTTGAGCTCTTCATCTGAATTTGAGGTACAGGAGTTGTCTCGATCCCACGTGATCTATCCATCTATGGTGGGATTGATCCAATCTTAATTTCGCGCCATGATCTTGTATACTTTATCTAGATCATCATCATCCTCCACAAAGTCGTGAACATGTTTAGTATAGCATGCTCCCTCAGCAAGCTCTAGCGACACTATAAATTTGAGTGCCTTCCTTTCAAAATTCATCTTCCGCTTCTTCAAGTTGATTACCACATCCATGTCAAAAGCCCAATCAATTCCTAGTAGCTCAGGATACATATTGTTGTCATCTACTATCTCTATTACTTCAAAATCTGCCAGAGCACTTGCTCCTTCAATATCTACCATCACACCATATAATCGCCCCATCAGAATAATCTTATGTTGATTGGCCATGCGTAGTTGTATAGGAGACCATTGCAGTGCAGGTCTACCCATCCTTTCCCACGTTTGTTTAGGTAGCACATTTACTTCTAAAGCTAGATTCAAGATTACCTGGTCCATTTCATACTCTCCTATCTACGTGGTCAGCCTCATCTCGCACCCTGTCCGGTTCTTATGCTTACCTAGCTTCCTTACAACGCGTTGTTCTAAAGGAAGCTTAATATTACCCACACAGTTGTCTATTAGCTCTTGGAGTCCTTCTACTGCCTTCTTATCGTGCAAAAACTTCATACATGCCTTCAGGAAAGTGGTTAACAACAAAGGATCTACCTCCCGTGTCGTACTAGTTTCCGTCAGTTTCTCCTAACTTCCTGAGGTGGAGGCCTCAACAAAGCTCTTATTTTCTTCCATGAAGGTCTCTTTAGCTTTATTAAGGTCAAAGTCTACTTCTTTCTTGGTAGCCTTACGCACCCAACCTTCAGCCTCATGCTGCTTTCCCTTGTCTTCTCTTGTGGCCATACCACTTCTTGTCACTATATTTACACTATGATCTTCTTCGCAAGGCTCCGCCCTCATCATCTAGATGTTCTGTGTAGGCTGCTAGGTCTGCATCTTCTTTTCTTGCATCTTTTCTATAAGGATCGGGAAATCTTCTATCACATGGTCGAATTGTCTGCAATATTGACATGATGGATGTGTAGGGTTCAGATAGTCGCCCACAAAATGTCTAGCTTCACTGCAGTTATAGAAAATAAAGTATCCACGTCCTCTACCAGCCCCTCTTCTTTTTCCTCTTCCATGACCTTGGAATCCTCCACGCACTGCACCCGCACCCTGATCTTGCGACCGATTTTCTGCCTGCATTTGGTAGGCAGGGGTCCTATCCATCATGAGTTCATAACTTTGACAATGGCACTCATCATGGCCTATAGACTTGTAGAAATTACAAAACAACTGTTGAGGGGTCTGTACAAACTTCTGGAGCAGATGGAAATTGTTTGTCGTGTGCTGTCTCGTAACCTGACATATAACACACCATGGCACTACTCTTGCACTCGACCTAGTGGTATTTTCTGGCTTCAGGGAGACAGGCCCCCCTCCCATAAGATAATTATGATAAACCAAACAATGGTCCTTATTGTGACCATGGCCCTTGCATTTCAAGCACCAAACTTCAGTGCACATCTCATGTTGGGCTTCCTTTCTCTTCTTCAGGCTATGCAACTCCAAATGTAGGCTTTCCAGCTGTGAGTGAATTTGCTATACTCCAATGTTTGTATCCTGTATTAGTGAGGCTTCCAACCTCATCATGATCTTTAATTCCTCTGCTTGTGTTGCTATCTTTTGTTGTGAAAGAAAGAATCTTAAGTGTGGTAAGAGCAACATGATATACCAGTCCTGATGCTAGGAATCTGTAATCACCATATTGGCCTCCCTGATCAGGAATTTCAACTTCTGATCAAAATCCCAGGATGACTCAGTTACATTTTGTTGAATTTCTTTGAACGCAGTTACCAAATGTGCCTCTGACTTAGGCTTTCTAAACTCTTTATTCAACGCCTGTTGGGTTTTTGTCAATGTCGCGTTCATGTTATTAGTGTAGTACTTGATGTACCATGTCAATGCTTGGTCTTGTAAGGCCGTGACCAGCTGTGCTTTTTTGATGTTATCATCCATAGAATGTTGTGTTGTCCACATAACACCTGCAACGAGCTAGAACTGTTTGGGGTCTTCGCTCCCTACCCCTTTAAAAATTGACATCTTCATTTAGTTCGCCATGTTGAATGGTGGAGGTGGAGGTGGAGGTGGAGTGGATGGACGAAGTATTCGTGGGATACCCTACCTAATCAATTATATCGCACTCTGAGGTGTACTTAGGACTGTCCCTTCGTCGTCACTCGAAGGGGATCCGACCAAAAAATTATACTCAAAGCCTGATTCTATGTTCCTTCTAAAAGGTTTTCTACTTCTCGTAGTCCCAAACATTAAGGTAATGACATGACCCATTTTTCACATAACAACATCTTAATCCAAGATTTCAGAGATCATAAGTACTTACCTTGTGGTCCCTTGAAGAGCCTGCGCTCTGCTTCACTGTAACTAACAATTGTGTCGATAGCGAACTCAGTGAAAAATTCTCCAAGTGTTCGATCAATCCAGTGATCAACGAACTGTGCGATGTTGTTTCCAGAAGCTTACAAGCGCCTCACTAGCTCTGGAATCCACACAATGGGGTTGTCAAGTCTCCATGTACCCTGGTTATCCGCCAATCTAGACAACCACTCGTGCAATTCAATAGGGAAGAAACATAAAAGGTTCTCGGTTTTGTCTTAGTATAGGTATCTACTCAACCCATGCTCCTTAGATAACCGAAAATTTCTGTTCTACTGAGTTGCAAAGGCATGTTCCTTTCAATCGAGCCACTTATCAATTTCCTTTTTGGTAGGGAACCACTTATTCGAAATCACACATTCGTTAGATTGATCCCAGTCCTAGCAACATAACCATTTTTTGGCTTAAGGGGGCCTGACCCAGGTTCAGAGTTATTCACACCAACCAACAAAACCCTAACTACTGGCCCTTTCGGAAACAACCTGCTTAGCACAGGTTGTAGTCTCACTCAAAGCAGTATTGGGGGATGCTAAAACCAGGTTTTTGCATCCAGAGGCCTGTGTGATGGTCTTACTAAGGTTCTTATAGCTTAGAATTGTCTTCACGTAGAGTTATTCCATCTGAATGTAAACTACTACAACTTCTATTGAACAAACCTTCAGTCCTCCGCGAAGGTGTTTACTTGTACTTATCATGCATAAAAGACACTGATTTACCACTTTTGCACAAGGAACCGTATATTCTAAAGCCTTTATAGCATAGATTTGACTTCACGTAGATCTACCACTTTCTGAACATCTAATTACAATAGATCTATCTAATACTTTACGAAGGTAGTTAATTACTTTTATCATGCATAAATATTATAGATCCCACAGTTTTGCATAGAAAATACACTTTAATTCATAGAAAATAGATCATTGAGCGAAGATGCATAAACTTAAATAGAGATAAGAAACAAGGCACATATGCAATAGATTTGATCCAAAATAGTCTTTATTAGATTTAGCATTTAGTTATAGACTCTTTCTGCCCTGCGCACCAAGATGCAGGGGCTCGCGAACTCAGTTGCGGACTTACCAAGGTCTCCATGCACTCAGCTGTAGGAGCCTTCCCCTTTTGCCTAAGTACAAGAAACATACTTTTCCTACCTTATCACCTTGCGCTTACAATGATTCTCTATCAAAAGTTTGATACTTAGACTTGCTATGACTCAACTATATATAGCCTTTTCATTACAATACCATGGCCCGCGACCCATGGGTGAGTCTCAAAACCGACCTATCACCTACCCATACAAGGGACTAATTCCCCTTTGATTCTTACTTAGCTTCGCACTCCGCTTCCTTATTTCGCGGAGACTTTACATTCTTTTACAAAAAATATTACAAAACTATAAAAAATTTGCCCTAGGGACCTTATCCCAACATAGCCTGACATGTGGCAACATCACATCAAGAAGAATGAGTTGAAAAGGTGGATGAGTTAAGTTATGTGAGAGTGGGTGATGATTACGAGGAGAGGTTGCATGATAACTGTTGGCATTATGATTCAAGTGTTGTCCTTGATGGCAACTCACTCAGAGGTTGGTACAGGTGCTCAGAGGTTGGTACAGGTGATGGCAACTTAATCAGAGGACAGATCTTAGTACAGCATGCCAAGAAAGTTCATACACGCAGGTTCGTTAAGCCCAAGTCGCGTATACAAGCAGGTTCACTATATACCAAGTCGCGTATACGCAGGTTCTCTATATATCAAGTCGCGTGTACACGCAGGTTGGCTTCAGTAAAAGAGCGTGTATGTTGAAAAGTACCTTTGGTCCGTGGCGGTTAGTCCTTGGAAGTTGTGCCTATGGTTTCGGACCATGGTGTCTTGACAGGCGTGTCGATCCCTCGTTTTGAGGTTGATGGTATTGTGTTACTATGGTTTTGGACCGTGGTATTGTGAAGTACCTAAGGCTATATAAGGAGAAGATCATTAGGCAAAGGAGCAAGTGTTGGGTGTCTGACGAAGTGAGAAGATCTGGTATTGTTGGTTATCTGTTCGGGACGCTTGGCAAGGGTCGGATCTGACAGCGAAGGTATAAGTAATTATTTCTAGATCTGCATGCGGGTTGCCTTTGGTGAAAGCGCGTATACACGCGGTTTTGGTACAGTGAAGTAGCGTATGCATAATAAGATTTGATATTTCAGGTTGCTGCTAATTCTGGTGGTTGTTGCAGAGTTCTGGGCTCTGGTTTGGGTTCTGTGATCTTCATGACAGGGTTTCAGTGATTCAGTATTGGGTTGTTTAATGAATTATGATGCAAGTATAAGTTGATGATTGTATTGCAGTAATGTTTGTTGTGTACTCTTGGATCCAGTCTGAAAATTGATGAAACGTGGTCCCTGAAAGAAAGAAGGTTGTAGGGTCAGCACCTACGTACTAGTAAATGGATCGGCTAGTACAAGAGCTGAGGGGGTTGTAGCTCCCTTCCAAAAGTAATTGGAAAACGAGAGAGGGTTGTAGCCCTCTGCAGGTTGTAGCCTGCGTACTGGTAAAGGACTGCACCAATACATTGTAAAAGAAGTTTCTTATTAAAGAAGAAAGAGACAAATTGTAGCAGGTGGTTTTCACCCACATTGGGTTTCCACCTTATATCATGGTGTTCATGTGTGTGGCTCTTGTGTGATGTTCTGTTCTGTTATTCTGCACCTGTTTACTGTTAATATGCTTAATAATGTTCTGATGCATTTACTGAAGATTAAGCTAACTGAATTATAAGATCTCTAGATATACGCGGGTTTCATTAGACACAGTAGCGTGTACACGCGGGTTCACTTAATTGAAGTAGCGTATATGTTTCTGAGTATGAAATTGGAAAGTTTTTACTGATCTGATAATACTGATTCACCCCCCCCCCCTCTCAGTATTATTTCCAACAATTGGTATCAGAGCAGGTCCTTCAGAGGAAGCTTGATCGCTTGAAGGAAAAGATCCATCAGAATGGCTAATCCAGAAAGAGAGGCACACATCAGGCCACCAGTCTTTGACGGGAACAATTTTACTCATTGGAAGATAAGAACCACTGCATATCTACAATCACTTGGAGCAGAAGTTTGGGGAATCGTAGAAGGAGGATACAAATTCCCATCAGCAACTCCTACAGATCCAGCAGAGAAAAAGCAATATGAGCTCAATGCCAAAGCTGTTACTGTCCTATTGAGTAGTTTGACTTAATCAGAATTTATGAAGATCATGCATTTCAAATCAGCTAAGGAAATATGGGACAAAATCGTTACAAGCTATGAAGGAGATGATCAGGTAAAAAGAGCAAAGCTTCAAACTCTCAGAATCCGGTATGAAACTCTTAAGATGCGTAGTAATGAAAGCATAGCTAATTATTTCCTGCATATGGATGAGATTGTGAATTGTATGAGGGATCTGGGTGAAGAATTTGAAGAAGTTGTCTTAGTTGAAAAGGTTTTGAGATCTCTGTCTACTAAATTTGATTCTAAAGTATCTGCCATAGAAGAAAAGGAGAATGTGCAGAAAATCACCATGTCACAGCTTCACGGGATCTTAACTGCTTTTGAAATGCGACAAGAGGTACCACCAGAGGCCGCATTCGAAGTGTCAGAGGAAGAAGATGAGGTAAATTTTGTCAAGAATCTTGAACGGGGAACTGGACGGTTCAAGGGTAAGCTACCTTTCAAATGTTTTCTATGTGGTAGAGTTGGTCACTATGCTGCTAGATGTCCTCATAACAAAGGAAAGATATCTGAAGAAGATGGTAGAAGCTATTATACCCATATTAAAAGTTCATTCAATGATAGTGAAGATATTAGAAGTCTCATGGCACATAAGAAGAAGAATGCTTCATCCAATAATAGCGAAGATATTAAAAGTCTCATGGCACATGAAGAGAAGAATGCAGAAACTGAAGAAGTTTCCAAATTAAAAGAACAATTGGAGACAGAAATTAGGGTAAGGGAGCAATTGCAGGATATAGTAAAGGATCAGAGTACAACTATTCAGAGACTTGAATCAAAGATCCTCTCTCTAAAAGAAGATCTTAAAAAATCAAGAGAACATAACAGAGAAGATCTTGAAGATCAAGAACATGAAGTGACCAAACTAAAGCGACAAGTGGAAGAAGGAAGAAAAGCTGGAGAAGACCTAAGGAATCAATATCTGAAAAAGGAAGAACAACATCAAGTTGAGGTAAATATCTTGAAAGGTAAAATAGAAGAAAAGGATAAGCTTTTACGATTTCAAGATAGTACTAAAGTCTTGGATGATATTCTTAATAGTCAAAGGTCTCCTGCTATCAAGACTGGTCTTGGTTTTCATGAATATGTTGAAGGTGAATCTAGTTCACAAGGTGAGGCAAGAAACTCTAATGAGAAATCTGAAATGCTCAACAAGGAACAACCAAGGAAAGAAATTCCTCAAGGAAGATCCTTTACTCCTAACTATGGACGTGATAGACGATTATTTCCTCCACTGAATAATGTTGAATGTTATGTATGTCATAATCTTGGACATGTTGCAGCCAGATGTAGAAGTAGAATGGTTCAAGAAAGATCATCGCATCCCAGGTATTTCAGAGGATATTGCTTTGCCTGCAATGCATATGGACACAAAGAAATTGATTGTGATAGAAGGAACATGAAAAATGTAAGGTGTTATACATGCAACAACTATGGGCATAAAGCAAGGGAATGCAGGAGCAGATTTCAAAATTCAAGACAAGAGGACCATACATCATCACAGTTGCAGGAATTGAAGAAGACAGAGACAGAAAGGTGTGGCATAATTCAGACAGCGGACATAACAGACACAGGGGAATCTGAAAGTGATGAAATTCAGTATTCCATCTTGCATACGCTGATATAATGAAGACAAGTCGCGTATATACGCGATTTACAGGCTGCAAAGTCGCGTATATGAAGAAAGGGCAGCAGAACAGACCCAGGTTCAGTCATGGTTGGCTCAGGCTCAGGGGGAGCAAAACAGACTCAGGAAATGGTTCGGTCATGGTTGGCTCACACTCAGGGGGAGCATATACTTCAAATAATTCATTGTTGGCATTATGGTTAGAAGTGGTTGATGAAACTAAATGATACATCTTGTTGTTTGATCAAAGGAATAGTATTGCAAGCTAATGCTTATGGTACAGATCTGAATGGCTGGTCTTAGAACCTGCATCTGCTCAGGGGGAGCATGGATAGATTGGTACACTTTGGCATAAACAAAGGGGGAGCCAAATCAGAAACTTCAGCATGTACTCAGGGAGAGTATGGACAGCAGTATGGACAGCAGAAGGTATACCAAAGAAGAAAATATCTTGGTCCACCCTTTGCCCTTGATGTCAAAGGGGGAGAGTGACTTGGTGTGGTGGTTGCCATCAAGTCCAAAGGGGGAGATTGTTGGCATTATGATTCAAGTGTTGTCCTTGATGGCAACTCACTCAGAGGTTGGTACAGGTGATGGCAACTTAATCAGAGGACAGATCTTAGTACAGCATGCCAAGAAAGTTCATACACGCAGGTTCGTTAAGCCCAAGTCGCGAATACAAGAAGGTTCACTATATACCAAGTCGCGTATACGCAGGTTCTCTATATATCAAGTCACGTGTACACGCAGGTTGGCTTCAGTAAAAGAGCATGTATGTTGAAAAGTACCTTTGGTCCGTGGCGGTTAGTCCTTGGAAGTTGTGCCTATGGTTTCGGACCATGGTGTCTTGACGGGCGTGTCGATCCCTCGTTTTGAGGTTGATGGTATTGTGTTACTATGGTTTTGGACTGTGGTATTGTGAAGTACCTAAGGCTATATAAGGAGAAGATCATTAGGCAAAGGAGCAAGTGTTGGGTGTCTGACGAAGTGAGAAGATCTGGTATTGTTGGTTAATCCGTTCGGGACGCTTGGCAAGGGTCGGATCTGACAGCGAAGGTATAAGTAATTATTTCTAGATCTGCATGCGGGTTGCCTTTGGTGAAAGCGCGTATACACGCGGTTTTGGTACAGTGAAGTAGCGTATGCATAATAAGATTTGATATTTCAGGTTGCTGCTGATTCTGGTGGTTGTTGCAGAGTTCTGGGCTCTGGTTTGGGTTCTGTGATTTTCATGACAGGGTTTCAGTGATTCAGTATTGGGTTGTTTAATGAATTATGATGCAAGTATAAGTTGATGATTGTATTGTAGTAATGTTTGTTGTGTACTCTTGGATCTAGTCTGAAAATTGATGAAACGTGGTCCCTGAAAGAAAGAAGGTTGTAGGGTCAGCACCTACGTACTAGTAAATGGATCGGCTAGTACAAGAGCTGAGGGGGTTGTAGCTCCCTTCCAGAAGTAATTGGAAAACGAGAGAGGGTTGTAGCCCTCTGCAGGTTGTAGCCTGCGTACTGGTAAAGGACTGCACTAGTACATTGTAAAAGAAGTTTCTTATTAAAGAAGAAAGAGACAAATTGCAGCAGGTGGTTTTCACCCACATTGGGTTTCCACCTTATATCATGGTGTTCATGTGTGTGGCTCTTGTGTGATGTTCTGTTCTGTTATTCTGCACCTGTTTACTGTTAATATGCTTAATAATGTTCTGATGCATTTACTGAAGATTAAGCTAACTGAATTATAAGATCTCTGGATATACGCGGGTTTCATTAGACACAGTAGCGTGTACACGCGGGTTCACTTAATTGAAGTAGCGTATATGTTTCTGAGTATGAAATTGGAAAGTTTTTACTGATCTGATAATACTGATTCACCCCCCCCCCCTCTCAGTATTATTTCCAACAATAACTAATGGTGGGCCAACAGTCTTGGTGATGGTGCTGGACCTACCAACATGTCAGGGGATCTCCCTAGTAAGAAGTCCCAACTAGACCTCAGTCTATTTGGAGTAGGAGTCCTAGCAGTGGGTAGTACAGTATCGCCTTGACTGTGGTTTCACGCAAAGGTAGGTAAGATGTCCTTGTTGGTAGCAAGGGTGTGACCTTGCAGCAAGTCAACGAAGGTGCACGAAAGGCTCTAACGCACAGAAGGGGGAGTGAGTGCACCCATTATAAACCTGTGATAGCACGCAACTTGAAAGGGAACACACGAGAAGAAAGACATCATGAGATGCAAAGCAGGATAGTCGAAAATCCAAAGTGATGGATTATATAAACAACACGCTTCGATAAGATTCATACAAACACATATGGAATAGCCCATGCATATATGTGTAAATTATAGCTACATACATCATTAAAGTAACCAGGATAATAAAACTACAATAACAACATCTGCATGAAACGTGATGGCTCTGTTATATTAAAAGAGTGAAAGATCCAATCATACATACTACCATGACTTCCACTATCCCCGATAGCGGAAAATTACAGTCACTGCTGCCTGCTCCTCCAAAGAGATGTACTAGCTCTGCACTATGGACAAGCTAGGGCTCATTACAATACACTCCAAGCTTTCTCTAAGTTATCCCTGTAGGAATCTTAGCTCCCGAAAGCCTCTATAATGAGTTATGAGGTTATATAAATAACAAAGGGTGGGGTGACCCTTGACATTCCCCTTTGTGACTCTTCACCTACCCTCATGAATCTTCAACTACTACATGACTATTACATTCTACTATTGACACTTGGTCTTTCACTTTTACAACATGTTTATAGTATAATCTCCACATGTACCCATGTGAGACAAAGTAGGCTTGAGTAAGCCATTCAAGACATCGCTAAGACTCGGACAAGTGTGGAAATACTAACTCTTTGATATCCTCACGACGATCGATGGTGGCAAACTGATGCCAAGCTTGGTAGTCTGTTATGGTATTTGCATACTCTGTTGCATCTGGGTACACTGATTTGGCACCTCTGTCCAACTCATCAGATAACATAGGCATCATAGTTTTGAGTGCAATCGGACTAGCAACATACTGATGCATAGTGTCTGCGCTCATTTGCAAGTATGCACTGGTGGCTATGTGCATCAACTGATCAAAGTACATGTCCAGCTCCAGTCAGACTTGGTTCTTTGTTTTTGCCTTGGTGAGTGTGCCAATGGATGGGATCATGTGTTCACATAATTAAATCCATGCTCTTGAACACCCGTGCATGTAAATCCTGTAAGCTGGTGATGAGCTGTGGGAGTTCCTCATAGCTTTGGATTTGACTCTGGGTGCGTGCCTTCAACTCTATTGCCATTGGCTTCATCATCTTTGGCAAGTGCAATGGGGCTCCTTTGTACCTCATTGTCCATATTTGCATGTGATCGACAACAGTGTGTAAGTCTGACAAGATGTGTGCTCTCCTAGCACAACACTGCTGCCAACCGTTGAGATGGACAACTGACTTATGCACGGTGATGAATCTGAAGTACAACTTCTGCATGACTGTCTCAAGAGACGATACTTCATCCAGTGTCGCTCTCCTCAACTCTACTCTAGTGGATGTTATAACCTACTCTCCTCCCTGCTTGGCTGCTTGTAGTGCCTTAGCCATGCTCTCGTTCTCAACTCTTAAGAATCTAACACTCGAGCTGGTGGCTTCGGCATATGCTTTGGTAGCATTGGACAATGTAGCTAATTGTCTGTGCACATCAGACACGATCACTTTCTCTTCAAACTGCACAGGAGATACATGGACATTCGTAGTAGGCACTCTGCGTGATTGTACAACTCTGTGTTGTGACTCATCGAAAGATATGTTGTGCATCTTGGCCTCCAAATTGTCTTCAAGGATTTCAGTGTCTCCTTGATTGCTTGGGACTTTATTTGCTTCCGGATCTGGTGAAGCCGGTGGGGTGACCTCTTTGTTTTGAGGCATGACGTCAATATCCTTTTCTGACTCTGGCTGAACCATATCCATGTCCATCTGCTCTAGAATCTGTTCAATCTCTTGATCAAAGTCTTGCTCCTACGACTGCTCACCCTTTTTGCTATGTGTCGACTGCTTGAATGAGTCAATAACCTATATGGGTGCAGTTTCATCAATATGTGCATGCTGCGCCTCTTGCTATTCCTGTTCTTACTACAATTCCTTCTCTGTTCTCCGCAGCTCCTATTATTCCCTGAGTTGTTGCTTCAAATCCTGCAACTTATTTTCTGCTTCCTCCAGCTTCTATTTCTCCCTCTCCCTTTGTGCGATCCTTTTGTAGGGTTGTCTCCTCTTAGCCTCAATATCCAAAGATGCTCTCAACAAAAGTGGGTCTGCTTTGAACTTGTAGCTTTGCTTTGCCTCTGCATTGTCAACAACCTTCCTCTTGCCTCTGTCAAGTGTAGGTCTGCTCTACTGCTGCTTTTTGCTTTGCTAACCACTCTAAAACTATGTTGACTGGTTCATTGAGATTTGAGAAGTGACAACAGTATCTCAATGGGTCTTCCTCAGGCCAATGACATGTCCCGTGGATCCAAGGATGATGCACTCTCGCACAGTGGTCCTTTATAAGCAATGCAGGTCATACGAATTGAAACTTCTAGTGCCGAAGGTGAATCTCATGAATTCCTCTGTCTCGGTGTTATAGACATTTTTGTGCCTTACAGCATGAAGCATGAAATGTCATTAATCTAAGGGATCCAAAGTCCCTAAACATGTTGTTCCTACCCCTAGAGGAACAAGGTCAGCAAACCACAGCACTAAATATCAGTTCTCCACCTGAAAACACTCAAAAACAAGCTAATTCTGGATCATGTCAACTACTCCACTGAGCATCTGCGCTGAATGTCAACTGCTCCACTGTGTACCTGCGCTGAATGTCAACTGCAAAGAAGGCTACCTGCGCTAGGCGAGTTTGGCCAAGTGGCACAGTCATTCCGCAAGGTGTCAATGCCCAGGAAGCTTCCAAAATGACACTTGGATCAGGGAATTCGACTTGTGATGAGTAAGAGGGTCTAGATCTCCAAGTGGAAGCAAGAACCTCCAAGTGGACTCAAGAAATGAAGAATAACTGAAGTGGGAGAGGACACTAGTCAGCTTCATGCCAGCCTCAAGCTGACTCATCCTTTCTCCAAAACTCCTATATATAGAGCTCTCTCATGAGGTCTAGGGAGGCTGGAATCTGGTGAATGTAAGGAAGTGCTGTTGGTTTGAGTATAGAACTATTGGGTGATTTTCTTGAAGGAGGTGAAGAGGAGATTTCTTTCTGCTGGGAGGTGATGCTGGATTGGGCCTTTTATGGTTGTATTACTTCCTGAACTTTACTTCTTCCATTAATAAAGCATTTGAGGTTCTTCTATATGCATGTGTCTCAATGGTGTATTGTTATACTTGTGTATTTGATTTATTCTAATCCTTGAATCAATTATGAATGTATGCTTCTTGTAGTTTCCCTCTCTTGCCATTTTGCAGGATCTTGGTGTAGCTGGGCCAGTGAAAGAGAAAGGAGCTGGGAGCAAGCAGCAAAGAGAGAAGATTGGATCAATCATTAGCGGAAGACAACGGTTAGTGGATCTCTTTCTCCCCTCTCTTACATCTCATAAAGAAGTAATCTCGAATAGCTTTGCTTTGATTGTTGCTGAGGTACTATCACCCTTAGAGTGGGATAGGGTCATTCCGTATTGGATACTTTTCCCAACAACAAATTGGCGACTCCACTGGGGATTGTATCTTGTTGGTTGTTTGTGTTTTTGCTATTCATTTCATAAATACAGGGAGTACCGAATCGAACTGCATTTGGATCTTTCAAATGCAAAGTAGAGGGCAGCTACTCTAGCTCAGTTTCTGGGCAAGTTTATGATTTGAAGAGCTGATCCACAAGGACTCTAAATAGCTCTTAGTGATAGCTTTTCATCCTCCTTTTCATCCCTTAGTGTGTACTTGACTGATAGCTTCTGATTTGGCCAAAAACTGTGAATTTTTGAGCAATCTGTGACCCAGAAACTGAGAAAAACGAAAGTTTATCTCTTCAGTGCAGGCACTGTGAAGGCAGTCTGCATTTCAGCGCAGTTCCCGAAGGGGCTACCTGCACTGAAGGTCAAACTGCCAGTGTACTACCTGCGCTGAACCAGTTTTGCCTAGTGCTACTGGGGTTCCCTCCTGTTTATTGCCCTGTTTTCACCCTTGTTTTTGCAGCCTGTTACCAGTCAATGTACCTATCTGAAACCAACTTTCCTTGCCACTATTCCGCCTCGGTTGTATAAAGAAACTGTATTTGTTCTTTGTGTATTTCTTATATCATTTACAGTTTCCCGTAACGAAAGTGAACTAGTCTTGCTGTGGCCTCTTAGATCTAGACCTGTGTTAAGTGTCATTTTGATCTTAAGAGTTAGTTTGTTTACTGTTCATAGCTGATTGAGATTTTTCTTTCGTCATATGGTTTGAATTTATATATTTCTAGTGTCGAAACAAGTAAATCTTAAGGTGTCTTTTGATTTTGGACAAGCTTGTTTGCTTTCACTGGAAATTGAATTCGAAATTATACAACAGCTTTCTTTTTGTATTGCACCAACATTAAGAAAGAGAAAAGAAATACCTGCATTGTGCATATGCATTTTGACAGCTTGCATGTTGATTTAGGGAAAAGTGCATTAGTGTGTGCTCTATGATCTGTGTGAAAAGATGATGTCTTTCTTTTCCCTCAGTAGTTAAGATTTTCAAAGTTGAAAGATTGAAAAGCTTGCTTATCATCTTAGACTGCATTTAGGAGTGTTACTATACATCTCGTGGTGATCCATAAAGGCAAACTGCTAAACAAGATCAACATTAAAATAAATTGAATTTACATAACAACGCATTGAAACATAACGCAAACACATAGAGGTCTAAGCTAGAGACGTGTTTCGACGTCGTTAAACGTGATATCTTAGCGTTGAGTGGTTGGGTGATTCCTCCACGGTGAAGCGATAAGTATCAATACGGACTTGTGCTCCCACGTACCGTCGCGTATATATTGGGAGACCCCTATAGGAATAAAGCCTTTATCCATAGGAAACTGTGTCGGCTGCCCTACTGATCGCAATGCAGTGAACACAACATTCACGAAGATCGACCACTCGTACCGTAAAACGTATTCTGTGGTTTTGCGAAAAGTTTGGCACACCCTCTGCCTAGATCTCCAGAGCAGTTTCTTTTGGCCTTTTTCAAACTCTATAACTGAAAAAGTCCATCCGAGAATTTGTCACTTCGGGCTCGTTAAAACATCGAAGGAGACTAGAGTCATCTTTAGCTTTTTCTCGACTCTTAAAAAGTGAAAAAGCAAGTTGTGTCTAAAGCGTCGTTATAAAATTTATTTTAAACGGAACATAATCACCTCCTATTCCTGCGTTGATCTGTAGGTTGAGAACATGGAACGCCCCAACCGAGGAATTCCACATGATGGAAATCCTAGTCTTTTCTCCTCTTGGGGAGAATTTGGTGCGCCCCACATGGCCACATTGTTGCTTCCAGGACTGACAATTGGCCTGCCTATTTGGCTATTCTCAACCAATGTAGTTCAGAACACCATGGTTCCTGAACAGTCGAGTCAACAGTTAGATCAGTCTAGAGCTGCCCACCAGCCTTCAACTTCCTATAACTCTTCCTCCAATCCTTCATCTTCGCAAGGTAGAGCCGGCAAAAGCCAAGCTCCCATGGAGAAGAAGGAGGAGAAGAAGAGAGAAGAAGAAGAAGGAGCCTAAGGCAACTGGGGGCAAGCAAAAGACATCTGACAAAAATCCACACACAGCACAGACCGGGCCTAAATCGCCATGTGTCATATGTAGAGGAGACCACTTCCATAGAGATTGTCCCTGTATTCCCCGGATACTAAGGGACTGGTCCCCTCGTTTGCACAATTCGGGAGCATCAACCTATGATAGCCATGTTGATTGCTTACCGTCAACCAGCGAAAGTGAAGGTTCAAGACAAAGAGGGGGAGCAAGATCCCCCTGCAGACTGTGTGAAGGCGATCACGCCATCCACCGTTGTCCCTTCTTAGACGAAGCGAAGAGAGTTTTGGAAGATCGTCCGGTTTCACCGTTGAGACTTCCTCCTAGATACAAAAAACTCGTGCCAAGTCCTTCGTTGGTTGAAAATACAGCTGGCCCGCTCAAGTGGTCAGCTGAAGCGTCAGTCATTGAAAATGAACCTACTGAATCCAGACTAGACGAAAGTCTAAAGGTCGAAACGACAGTTGATCCGGTTCCACCTTCAGAGGTTTCATCTTCAAATGACACCGTCAATGAAGATTCATCTTCAAATGACACCCTCACTGAAGAGAATAAGGATGACACCATCCAGATTCTTTTCATCAACACCGACTCTGATGAGCATCAGGGCAATGCGCCCATTCCTTTATCGCAGGAAGGAACATCGTCAGGGTCATATCCGGCCGTGTATTCGGTCCCACCACCAAGCAACCTGGTTGTGTCCTTTGATTGGAACCAACTAGGCAGACCCCGGTTGCCAGCCAGTATACCATTCAGAATCATAGTCCAAATTTACAGAATGGTAATGGCTGGAACTATCATTGATGAAGGGGCATCTGTGAGTATCCTTTCCTCTATTGCTTGGAAAGCATTGGGTTCCCCGGCGCTTTTGCCTAAGATAAGAAATCTCTCGGGTTTTGATAAAGGAACCAGTCGACCATTAGGGATCCTCCCCAATGTGCCTGTTACATTGAAAGGGAAGACCGTTCAAATGAACGTGATGGTCGTTCAAGGACCCTTGGATTATAACCTACTCCTTGGACGAGACTATATATATTGCATGGGAGCTATAGTATCCTCACTCTTTAGAGTAATGTGTTTTCCACATGAAGGAAGGATGGTCAAGCTCGTGGACCAACTTTCATTTCCGGGATCACGCATCGCAAATAGTCAAATACTAACCCTGAATGGTCTATTCAATCAAGACATGTCTCCACCCCCAGTCCTCCTTCCCGATGAGTGCGAGTGATTCGGAAAGATGGGACTGGAACCCAGGGGCATGCATCCTGGTCTACTTCGGGCAGAGGAAACCTTGGGTATAGGGTAGAATTTCCGTGAAAGAATATGACTAGTCCATACCCCGTCCGTGGATGGAAGAGCGGTTGTTCTAGAACAGGATTCTTTTGTCAAGGTTACTTGTTTGACAAAGGTCATTCACCATTGTCTACTTCGGTAGACAGTGCCGAAGAAATGTTTTCGTTTGATGGTGTTAACAAAACAATCTTTGGGTAACCAGAAAGAGGCAAGCCTCCCTCAATAACATTAATGTTTTGTCTTTGAGTAGTGTTCTTCTCTTGTCGCAAGTAGCTGCTCTCTTGTCGCAAGTAGCTGTTCTCTTGCGATCTTGCAAAAGAGCTGTCAAAAGTCAGGCTGACGGGAAGACAAGTACCGCATAAGACCTTTTAAAAATAACGAGAAGACAAGTATCGTTAACATTAGACTAGCAAGACGACAAGTAGCTGTGAACACCCAGAGAAAAGCAGAGGTGGAGGAGAGGAGGGGTAGCCTTGAAATTGTATTTTATACCTGGGGGCATGCAAACCTTTTGGAGTGCAAGCAAAGAGCGGTTATTTATCTGTTTTTTGGATTAGTCGTTTCCTAACTTACATAAAGAAAGGATGTGGGGCAAAGGTCAAAATTTGCCAAATTAGGAGCATAACTTCGTGAGATAAAGCTCCATAAAAAATAGCTATCTCACAGGGGACATTTCTTATCTTATGACTGGTAATATTCGAGCAGTTTTACCGCGGAATTTATGCTTGTTAAAAAATAGAAAAGCGAGATTCGAGCAGTTTTACCGCGGAATTTATGCTCGTTAAAAAATAGAAAAGCGAGATCCGAGCAGTTTTAACGCGGAATTCATGCTCGTTAAAAAATAAACATAAGCATTGAGCAGTGTTTTGGCGCATTCAAGCTCATTAAAAAATGAACCCATCTCGGTAAATAACCATTGTGATCGTAAATTTATTAGCCATAAAAAGCCTTGGTCGTGTTTTGCACCTGCCACCTCCATTTCATTTGGCCGATCGTTCACCTCCATATGATTGTTTACCCATTTTGAGGAACAGCTACGAAGAGTGATTTCACCTAGCCATCCTTGTGACACTGCCGTGATTGGAAAATTCCAACCTGTACCTGGAATCTGCTGCTATCCCTGTTTATCACTCGTTCCTCAAAAGACGAGTCTTCTTTGAGCTCTTTTCTCCTGACTCGTAAAATATGAAAAGTTTGCCGAGTTTTGGCCTTCCAGCTCGTTAAAGTGACCGGAAGAGCTATCTCTCCCGTAGATTTTAATCTTTTTGGACCTGAGGGATTATTGCACAAAAAGGTCGAGCGCTTGTTTTATTCGGCTCGTTAAAATTATCGAAAACTCATCCCTTCTGTATTGTTTTATACTTTTTCGGACTTAAGGGATTAGATGACAAAAAAGGAATTTTGGAGTTAACTTTCCGTACCTTTTCAGACTCTCTAAAAATGAAAAGGACCGAGTTTTCCTTGTCGTTAGACTCGTTAAAATGATTAAATAGCGACAAACTTGTCTTTAGACGAGAATGAGTTTCCCTATCGCTAGGCTCGTTAAAACATAGCGATGGGCTTGCCCGAAGGGCAGGTTATAGAACAAGCATATGTTATCCTCCTCAAGCTTGACAAAAATAAAGAGGTACTGGTCAGAAATGACTGGGGAAAAATTGGGAGAACCTCAAAGCTTTAATGGTAGCAGGTCGCTCTTGAACATGACACTTTTCCTCCGTATCACATCGGGTTGGGTTGTTTCATTCACCGGTCTCATCACCATGGTCTTCGCCAAACCATCCACACTTGGGGTAATGCTACCGATCCATCGCATCAATGTCGTTATATGTTCAAGAGATGTTGTTCAGAAAGAGTCAACCGTGTCCCATCCACTGCCATACATTATCCTTCATCCACCCATGATCGCCACCCTGAATCATATTTCACAGATTGTTTTCACCTCCACTAAAATCATTAGCTCCGTTCCGTGTCACTGATGTGGGATTCATTAAGGCCCTCCTTTGACGGATCGCTTCTTGTCGACTTCAGCTCATTATCCAAGAAGTTGATCTAGGAACACCCCCCTCAGTACTTTGAAGCTTGCATGCCTCAATGGCAAGTTTCTCACTTCCGGCGACAGGTATACATCAATGACCTTCGACCAGAAGATTTTGCGTGGTGTTCGACGCCAAGTCCTTTATTCACACCACGTGAATTGTACTGCAGTACCTTGAGGGTCATTATCATTATCGGTGATTCCTCTCGCGCTTGTTAACGGTTTACATTATTGACCAGTAATCAAGCGATGTCTTTCCATGTTCGACTTCAGCGCAATTCTCACATGGATCGACTTGTACTTAGAGTGAAGATTGAACGAGTTTGAAGACCCCGGATCTAGTTTCATCCATCCGGGCTGCGATATATATTCAGGATATAAAGATATTTGATATGTACATCATTACAGCAGATGATCATCCTACTCAAAGGATGATAATTTCAGCAGAGAATTATCAGTCTACCATCAGACGATCGTCTGTTATATGTACCAAAATGAATTTATAAAGCTGAGCATGGGAATGCCCGCCTCAGCTAGATCATGAAAAGCAGAATGAATCATAATGTATTGTATTGTATTTTATTACAGGTCACCTCTCAGCGATTGAATGAACTTCGGATCCTCCTGATAAAGCATTTCACCCGATAAACGACCTCATACTTTAGGGGGCAACTGTTATAGACATTTTTGTGCCTTACAGCATGAAGCATGAAATGTCAATAATCTAAGGGATCCAAAGTCCCTAAACATGTTGTTCCTACCCCTAGAGGAACAAGGTCAGCAAACCACAGCACTAAATATCAGTTCTCCACCTGAAAACACTCAAAAACAAGCTAATTCTGGATCATGTCAACTGCTCCACTGAGCATCTGCGCTGAATGTCAACTGCTCCACTGTGTACCTGCGCTGAATGTCAACTGCAAAGAAGGCTACCTGCACTGGGCGAGTTTGGCCAAGTGGCACAGTCATTCCTCAAGGTGTCAATGCCCAGGAAGCTTCCAAAATGACACTTGGATTAGGGAATTCGACTTGTGATGAGTAAGAGGGTCTAGATCTCCAAGTGGAAGCAAGAACCTCCAAGTGGACTCAAGAACTGAAGAATAACTGAAGTGGGAGAGGACACTAGTCAGCTTCATGCCAGCCTCAAGCTGACTCATCCTTTCTCCAAAACTCCTATATATAGAGCTCTCTCATGAGGTCTAGGGAGGCTGGAATCTGGTGAATGTAAGGAAGTGCTGTTGGTTTGAGTATAGAACTATTGGGTGATTTGCTTGAAGGAGGTGAAGAGGAGATTTCTTTCTGCTGGGAGGTGATGCTGGATTGGGCCTTTTATGGTTGTATTACTTCCTGAACTTCACTTCTTCCATTAATAAAGCATTTGAGGTTCTTCTATATGCATGTGTCTCAATGGTATATTGTTATACTTGTGTATTTGATTTATTCTAATCCTTGAATCAATTATGAATGTATGCTTCTTGTAGTTTCCCTCTCTTTCCATTTTGCAGGATCTTGGTGTAGCTGGGCCAGTGAAAGAGCAAGGAGCTGGGAGCAAGCAGCAAAGAGAGAAGATTGGATCAATCATTAGTGGAAGACAACGGTTAGTGGATCTCTTTCTCCCCTCTCTTACATCTCATAAAGAAGTAATCTCGAATAGCTTTGCTTTGATTGTTGCTGAGGTACTATCACCCTTAGAGTGGGATAGGGTCATTCCGTATTGGATACTTTTCCCAACAACACTCGGCCTCAGCATGCTTGAGATTCTGGATCTCATACAACCTGATCTGCAAAGGAAGAGCGATCCAAGGTGCCTTCTTCTTCCTATGAAGTCTAGCTGACAACCTCGTCGAGATGTGATATGACACTTCCTGAATAACCAACTTATCCATGGAAAACTTCGTTAAAAAATGCAGAGCCTTCTCCTTGTTGTACATTCGTATGAAGGTGCCAAGGGGTGAGGCATACCAATCTGCTATGTCAATCAATACCTACATCATTGCCTGTGACATGCAAGGTGGATCCTGCTCAAATATCATCCTATATACCAGGGTTATGAAGTGGTTTGATAGATGTATGATTACTCCATGGCGCTGCATTCGGAGAACAACTTACAATAAGTGTGCACAGAGGTTTCCGAAGGTGTCCAAGCCCAACCCAATCCTGAGAACTGCTAATGGACATAGACTGCATCAAGTATGTAAGTGGACATGTATAATTTTACTTACTGACCCTTGGGCGGATGTCAGACTTCTGCTATTTTTTCCTTCAACCTGAGAGCCAACATGTCGAACCAGTTAAAAGGTCTTCCTTCGCTCGCCAGTTGATCCAACACAATCAACCAACTATGCGAGAAGGTCTTTATGCTCTCTTGGTCATATAAGCGGCATACGAAGATGACCAAGAGCTGATATGAATTCTGCAGTATCCTTGTCTTGTAAACCTGGTTGGGTGTCATCCTGAACTTAGACGACTCTTTTACCCAGATCTTCAAGATGTCCCTTGAGTTGGCACTGCTGTTGGGTCTAATGAAGGGTGTATCCATTATGATCACCAACCATGACAAGTGATACATCTACTGAAATTCCTTTGCCCTGAAGGTAGCAAGTTCTGTTCCACTGACACTGCTCAACACCATTGTCTCTGGATCAGTATGCGAGACAATCCAGTGGATCATGTTTGTGCATGGAAACACAGGATACCTGCATGCAATCTGGTACAAGCCAGACTTGTGAATGTTGACATAGACCCTGTGGTCTTCTAGGTTCTCCTCAAATGTGCCTGAAAAGGTGTCATTGATGTCATGCCATTTCATCTTGATCTCCTTGCCTATGAACAACTTAGTGTCTTCATAGATGGGTAAGCTCATAGACAATTTATCACCTGCATCTCCAGTTGCACTCTCGATGGTGTCCTTTGACCCTGCTCTCTTGGAGGCCATTGTACCTGTACTACTAAGAGATGGATGAACACTTGTGATACTTGGAGACATAGCAACACTCATGGCAAGAAATCTGTTAGTTGAAAACCAAAAGCAACTTGAGGATTGACATGCAACACACCTAGGTGACTGATTGGAAAGATTACACAATTTTCGTTGGGAGGTTGGGAGACTGGCTGCCAGAACTGCGTAGAGCAAAGTTTGGACTATCAATGGGATGATTGACTACTGAAGTTGTGCAAAGCATAGTCCGGCTTGGCCTGCTGAGGACTGAAACTACGAAATGTGCAGTTTCAGTCAGCAATGACTGCAACCCAGAAAATTGCATTTGCGCAATTCTAGGGGCCAACAGGAATTACCTCCCAGAATTGCGCAGATCAAACTTGGATGCCAGTGTTGGGCCATCTCTATGCAATTTCTAGGAGGAAGGCAAAGCCTTCACTCTCAGAAATGCGCAGTGCAAGCCGGGTAAGGCAAGGTTCGAGCCAAGGCAACCCAGACCCGTCGATGGGAAACTGAAAACATAAAAAGGCTGAATGCATGGTGAAGCTGAGTGCAGAAAAGAGTGAATGATCATGCATGCAAACAATGAGTGCAAGATTCATAAAATGGGAAAACAAGTAATTGTGTGAAGCAAGTCGCTGCAACGACGACCGTCAGTGCAGAAACAGTGTCATGCATGCTGCAACAATGAGATGCAATGGAAAACTTGAAACAATGCTTCTACAAGTTAACATGCATTAAAATGACAACAATCATTCAAAAAAACCAAGCAAAAAACACTCACACAAACCAAAATACAAAAAGTGATAGAAAAGTAGCAAAAGACATGAAAAGCAGACTTACCCGGAAAAAGCTGAGTGAGTGTGCCGAATGCTCCTAGATGCGATCTAGGATGCCAAAGGTCCAAGATTGATGTGAAGAATGAGATCTAAAGTGTCGAATACATAGTTTTGATAAGATCGAGGTTTATGACGTGCATGCCACAAATCTAAGAAAATGCGACACTTGGTGGGAGGTTTCTAAAACGACTTTTGCATGTAACCTCCAGCTGCTAAAATGGATCCCTAAACTCCAGGGATGTTTTTTAATTTATTTTTTCTTCTTTATTTTATGGGAAAAGCATCCCATGCATGCAAATCAAGATTGGTTAATCCTAGAGGGAATCGGTCAACTTGGTGTCTAGTCAATTTAACGTCTTAAATTGCTCTACATAAATTATCAATTCGGGTATCGTAAACTGATGAAGTGTGGTGCACCACATGTGCTTAGTTAACCTTTTTCTTACTTCGTTGTTTTATAGTTTTTATCTTGTTTTGGGGTTTTGTTCTTGTTGATCTCCTAAAGTGTCTAATGAAAATGGAAATCCTATTCTAAGGTCTTAAGAATACTTTTAAAGGTCAAGTATGGATAGAGATTTCAAGACAAGGTTTATGTCCCTTATGGTAACTTCCAAAACTTAGCGCTTCAAAAGATCTCAAAACATGTTATTGATCAAATCAGTACTTGAACAAAAGTGTAAATATGCAGCTACTTAAATCAAACAAAAGATGAAATACTGATCATGAAATCACTGTCTCTACTGTTTATCTAAATACAGAAATAAAAGTTAAGCTATTGCACTCAAACAAATCAAAAACTGCAAACTAATAAAAGTAAAATCAATTTACTTCATTCATAGTCCGATATCTCGCCAAGTAGTCTAAGCTATGGCTTTAGGAGATAACGTCAATGATATGAATAATTTGATATCTAATTGCAGAAAAATAAAGCTAAAATCAAATCACATCATTCATAGTCTGATAGCTCGCCAAGTAGTCTAAGCTATGGCTTTAGGAGATAACGTCAATGATATGAGGAATTTGATATCTAATTGCAGAAAAAATAAAGCTAAAATCAAATCACATCATTCATAGTTCGATAGCTCGCCAAGTAGTCTAAGCTATGGCTTTAGGAGATAACATCAATGATATGAGGAATTTGATATCTAAACTAACTAATAAAGCAAATGAATAAGACTAAAATCGAAGCCTAACTGAAATTGAAAAGCTAAAAAACAAAGTCAGCAGAGAGGAAAATCTCATGTCACTATTTGATGCAAAAACATGTAAAGAAAAACTAATCTACAATCAATCGGTTGAACACACTTGCATGAATTAAAATTGCATCAATGGAAACTCTAATCTATCAAACTTGAAAGCAATCAAATGACATAATGAAATCAAAGCAAAATTATAAAATAAAATCTACTCTACCTTACATTCTAATGTGCTCCATGACATCTACTTCACATCTCCTTCCATGTTGAGAACATCAAAGTTTTATTCAAATTCTTCAAAATTACAAAGTACAACAAAGCTCTCTAAATCTTTCCAAAGCCATCAAAGAAGAACTACAAACTCCAAGCTAAGCTAAGACTAACAAGCTAACAAGCTAATCTCTAACAAGCTAACAAATGAAGGAGAGAGATCTCCTATTTATACAAAAAGATGTGAAGCCATCTCATTAATGAGAGTCCATGAATCTCTCCCTCTACCTCTAGAGTCCTAATCAAAATAGGAACTGATAAGACACATCTTCTTAGAGTTTCAATACAATTAGGAGATGTGACACATATCCTCATGATCCCATGATTCTTTCCACTCAAATTCGAATTTGGCTTTAGAGTGCCACATAAAGGTCTTCTAGAAGCCTCCTTTTGATATACACATGTCAACAATCTCAACCCACTTGTTAGGTATAAGCATATGTACATTATTTTCTAATTTTTAACCACAAATTCACTTAAAAGGCTTAGAATTAATAAAGATTGGGAAAACATAAATGTGGCCCAATGATAATGAAAGTGGGATGAATGTAGTGACATAGTAGTGAAATGGAGGTGATATAATGGACATAATAGTGAAAGTGTAATGGAAATGAATGATATTTTCAAGAACCAACACTTGGGAGCAGATGCAACGGATTACGAGCCTTGGAGTGATTTTTGCGCAGTTTCTAGGCTGAGCTAGTCTGGCTGTCCCTCAGGCTCTGCGCAATTTCTAGAGGGAAGGCTGCATGGCTGTTCTGTGCAATTTCCAAAGGGAAGGCTGCTTGGCTATTCTGTGCATTTTTGGAGAGAAGTAGGCTACCTAGATGATTTGCGCAATTCTGGAGAGGAACGTTGGTTCCCCTCCATATTTGTGCAATTTTCCAAGTGAGCATAATAACCAGAAAATGACCAAGCTCCGAAATGTTAGCCTAATGGTGGAAGGAAAACAGGTTGTCAAGCATAGGCTGGTAAGTTACTGAAACTCAACTGAAGCATATGTACTTGGACAGTGCAAGACATGCTGTTAATAATGGTTGGTAGGGAGGCTCCAAAGCGAAGTTAAGGAAAAATTTTGGAGGGTGGTTCTAACCGTTACAACACTTGGCGACACACTGGTAGAACTCTAGCTCTCTGAATGGATCTTGTTTGTGAAAATCAAGTCTAACTCCCCCTGAAGTATTGTTCAATTCGTGGATCATCTTGGTGTCCACACTAGCTTGATTGAAAGATGTAGCACCTTCCATGCTCTTTGTCAGTTAGCACACACTCCAAGCCAAGTAAACACAGTTGTTTTGATTGGGGATGAGGGGTATATTGGTGCACAAGTAATATGACTGTCAAAGTTTAAGTTTCATCTCTGGTGTTGCTCCATTTCCAGCAGGCCAACACCCAGACAAACCAAGCAAACAACACTCACACAAACTGAAATACAAAAAGCGACAGAAAAGCAAAAAAGACATGAAAAGCGGACTTACCTAGAAAAAGCTGAGCTGAGTGTGCCAAATGCTCCTAGATGCGATGTGGGATGCTAGAGCTCCAAGATCGATGTGAAGAATGAGCTCTGAAGTGTTGAATAAATAGTTTTGATAAGATCGAGGTTTATGACGCACATGCCACAAATCTAGGAAAAAGCGACACTTGGTAGGAGGTTTCTAAAACGACTTTTGCATGTAACCTCCAGCTACTAAAAATGGATCCCTAAAATCTAGGGATGCTTTTTTCTTTTTCGGGAAAAGCAGCCCATGCATGCAAATCAAGATTGGTCAGTCCTGGAGGGAACCAGTCAACTTGGGAGCACATGCAATGGACTGCAAGCCTTGGAGTGATTTTTGCATAGTTTCTAGGTTGAGATGGTCTGGTTGTCCCTTAGGCTCTATGAAATTTCTAGACTAAAGCATTGACTGTTAGCCAGGATTTCACAATTGTTGAGAGAAAGCTCAGTGATGGGCTGCTCTACACAATTTCGAGAGGAAAGGCTGCCTGGTTGTTTTGCGCATTTCTAGAGAGTAGCAGAATGCCTAGATGAGTTGCATAATTCGAGAGAGGAAGGCTGGTTCCCCACCATATATGCACAATTTTCCAAGTGAGCATAATAGCCAAAAAATGACCAAGCTCCAGAATGTCAGCCTGCAGGTGGAAGGTAAATAGGATGTCAAGCACAGGCTGGTAAGCCACTGAAACTCAACTGAAGCATATGTGCTTGGATAGTGCAATACATGCTGCTAAGAATGGTTGGTAGGGAGGCTCCAAAACGAAGCTAAGGAAAAATTTTGAAGGGTGGTTGTAGCTGCTACAACCGGTCCCAAAGAGATAATCTCGTACATTGCCAGCCAATATAGTGCTCCAATGAATCAACCATAAAAAGAAAATATTCCAAACTCTCATGCACCATTTTTTCATTTCGAGATCAAAGAAGATCGGGACCACCTTGGAGAGCCATCGAGGAGGCAAACCTGTTTCAGCCACCCTACAGGAAACAACACTACATGAGCAACTATAGGAAACACAGGGAGCTACATGAAACAGTGGAAATTCATAGAGAACGCTAAAAGGAGGTGCATAGGGTCCAGATGCTAAGAAATTCTCCTCATCCAAAGCATTACAGTGAAAGGTAGGTGGCCCATATCTCCTATGCCTTGAATTGATAGCTACGAACATAAAAATTTGAGTTTTAAAGTGACTAGAGTGGGCTTAGGAATTTTAAAATAATTGTGAACAATTTGAAATTTGTGTGGAGATAGGGAGAATTTGTAGCCATCCACCACCCTCAGACACCCTAAAAACTAAGGCTAGACTACCAAACTCCCTACAATCATCCAACTAGAAAAGCAACATGACAAGAGGGTTTAAAAAAAGGGAACCCACAAAGACATCCAGGATACACCTCCATCCCCCCGTGGTAGAAATATTTATAAGACATAACTCGTTGGGATTCTTTGGGATGCTCAGAGGGTGTGATGATGATGTAGCTCAAGAATTTGCCATGGCACTTAACCCTCAGGTTAGGATCAATGCTACCACTGTGGTAAGAGGATTGTCAATTACAATTACTCCTGAAGTAATTAGCAAAATCACTACACTTCCTCAAAGTATGCCATGGAGAAAGGAGGATAAGGCTGCAAGCACTTTTGCAAAGAAAAAATTCTTCTTAAGGGATGAAGAGCCAATGGAAAAAATGGGATAAGAAGGGAAAGCCTTCCCTACCCTTGGAATGAGGTGAGCTATCATATTCTCAAATATATCTCTTGTGAAGGAAGGCTTAGTATAGTCTATGGCTATCAATTTAGACTCCTCCATGAGTTGATATTTGGGGAGGGGATACCCATTGATAGAAGACTCAGTATACCCTACTTCTTTCTGCAATCAATAATATACATGAGCTTAAAAGTTCAAGAGGGAAAACATCATCAATTGGCACAACATGGACTTATTAAGCTAATACTAGAAGATGCTCTTAGCCAGCTGTTGTGCTCTACAACAACCCCCCATTTCATATCATCTTTACTTATAAATATTAACGTATGAAATGGGTCCCTTGAAAATTTAATTGGTATCAATATTTTTATTGTTCAAAAGAGGTCCGATAATCAAAGGAATTCATTTCATAAAACCCTTTTTGAAAAGACCCTAAAAAAGAAGGCAAATCTTTGTCTTTGCAATAAAGCGATTGCAAGATCGCATATCGCAATGACATAAGAAATATAAATAAGCGGCAAATTGATTACCCCCGATGCGATATCGCAATCGGCGATCGGCAACACTTCATACACATCTTAAAAAACACACATAACATAAGCCCCGACGCGACGCGATATCGACGATCGGATATCGACGATACTTCATATGCGGTCAAGGCAGTTTAAGTCATTTACTCCGATCCGATGCGATTGCGCAATCGGAAGTCGGGAACATCCCATGCACATTAATAAGGCACTTAGGTCTTACCCTCGATGCGATGCGATATCGGCGATCGGGAAATCGGCAATTCACTCTAAATGCACCTTGTCATATTTCTTCGCGCTAATCCGATGCGACGTCGCAATCGGCGTTCGGAGGATCCTATGCTTATGATTATATAATGCCCATTCTCCCCATGCGATGCGATATCGCTATCGGCGATCGGAATTTCAAAAGGTATAGCTTGAAGATCTAAATTGTTATTGATTTCCGATCAATAAAGCGCGGATTTCGAAAAAACCGTTAAATGGAGGGATAAGGTGATGTATTCATATTTAAAGTTTTGCCCCTTCGATTAACGATCACCTGCGCTCAACCGCCAAAATATCTATTGCACGCTTAAGGGAGTCATTCAACTGGATAATGGTGTAATAAGCATTTAAGGAGTAGCAGGCCTTAAACGGCCATTTAATATATCTGCAATATCTAGAATTAATCTCTCAGCATGCTTCAATTGATATATCTTTCCCACCATGAGTCCTCATCATTATATTTATATGTTACGGTTTTTCTTGCCTTTGTGCAGGATTCATCTTCTAACAGAAGCCTGAGCATGATGGGAAAGAAATCTAAGAAGACCACGGGTTCCGCTGCTTCATCAGTTGCAGGAAAAGTTGCCACAGATAAAAAGAAGGGCTTAATATCAGATACTACATGCACGGGCCTTACTAGAGCTACATGGCAAGGCACATATAATTTGATTGAAGCCGAACAACCAGAGAAGGCAGTGACAGAAGCTACTGCGGATCCTACTCGCAAATCTGAGTCCACTCTCAAAGACTTAGCCGACTCTTTCCTTCACAGGATAGCAGCCAGAGAACAGATTCTCCCCTACACAGATGTCGTGTGATGGGCAATTGAGGAAATTCCAATCCTCGACAGAACTCTTTGCACTAGAGATGGAAGGATTTTTGGATCGTTCAAGCCAGAACATCTTAGGCAAATGTATCATTTGCCTGAGCCAGAGAAAGTCTATAACAAGACGTTCCTGGAGAAATTTGTAGCTGATAATGAAGTAGAATCTGAACCCATCCGGGATTGGAGGCAGAATCCAGCCAAACACAAGCACGAGTCTTCCGGTAAGTACTCAGTCGATTCTTTGGCTTCTCCCTATTGTTATGCGGGGATAATGATGTGTAGGCTATGGGGATTACATGACTCTGCTAATTTTACCATAGAGATGGTTCCTCTAATGGAAGCAGCAGTAAACAGCATAATTATGGATTGGGCTACTATTCTCTCTGATAAGTTAGCCGTAGCTGTTCGTGATTTTAGAAAAGGTTCTGTTGTTACTGAAAGGAAAATTCCCCCGTTTTATTACAGTGCATACATTTTAGATACGTTATGTTTTAATTCTGAGTTTCCTGTCCTTGGTTGGAGGTGGACTGCCCAAGACCCCTCACCCATTCATATATACCACCAGAAATTGTGGAAATCCTCTTACAAGAACCATTTGTATCAAATCTGCAATGGCTTTATGGTTCCCATTCATTATTCTATTTTTGATAAGCCCATTCCCAGGATCTCCTACCTAGCTTCCTTTGATTTGCCGACGGTAGCAAGTTGGTTTGGAGAAGAAAGATTTACCTACATTAGAGTTTTTGGTAGCCAAGCCAATCTGCATGTTCTCCCTTTGTATATTCCAGATAAACTGCTAGCAAGAGAGGTCTCCTATCAAATTATGGCAGAGAGTACTACACAGACTCTCAAGAAAGAAAAGAAGAGGGGTTGGCCCTCTTTTCCCTTGAGAATTGGTGTATATACTCTGCATGATCTCAAACACGCAGAAAAGGAAGCCACAAAGATGCAGTCTTTAACCCTGGCCACTATCCCGAATAGGCTATATGATCCAAGCAAACACGCCTATGCTGCATTAGAACAGGCCAAATTAACCAAATTTGACCATCAAGAAGATTGGTTTGATGACCTATTTGTTTCAAACGAAACAATAGGTCAAGCTAGAGAACTTGCTCGATTAAAATATAATGATCAAGGGGTAACTGAGTTCAATAAACTTAGGGAGCAGAGGTTGCAAACTCTGCCTCTAGATTTACTGGCAACAACCCCAGCGACAACTTCAAGCGAGTCTGGTCAGCAACAGTCAAGCCAGCCTCCTATTATAACGAAAGATCAAAAGAAACAACAGGAGGAAAATCAGAAGAAGCAACAGGCAGAAATGCAAAAAAAAGAACAAGTGGAAAGGCAAAAGAAAGAGGTAGAGGAACAGCAGAAGAGGGAACAAGAAGAGAAACAGAAAAAAGAACTAGCAGATAGGCAGAAAAGGGAACAAGAAGAACAGCAGAAGAGAGAACAAGAAGAACAGCAGAGGAAAGAGCGGGAGAAAGAGCAGCAGAAGCAAACCACCGATGTCAATGTAGACACTACCATAGACCCCAAACTATTTCAAGAATGGCAACAATTTCATTCCATCATCAGTGGATTGGAATGTTCAAAAGATGGGGACACTTCTAAGACAAATGATACGCAGGACATCACTTCTCCTCAGGTTCTAAGTGGAACCAGCGGCCCACCCATTTCCCAAGATGTTGAGGTAATTCCTAAAGACCCTTCCGATCAAATTGTCCTCCAAGTGGAAGATATTCCTCCCTTGGATGTTTTCTACAGCCCAAGGCATAGAGCAGTTGTGAAGCGATCAAGGAAAAGACGAAGGATTGATCAACCTTCTACCTTTCCAGAACAAACAGTCACGGGTAATGTAGTATGGAAGGAGGAATTGGACCCCTCCGATGACCTAACAAAGCTGTCACAGTATGCAGGTGCCTATTCTGCAGCAACTATCGACAAGGCATCGGAGGTAAGTCTTCTATTGAAGACTAAGGACCAAGATATTTTTGCATTACAGGCAGAGGTGACCGAGGCAAAACAGAGGGCAGCGCAAGCAGAGGAGCAGTTGCTGGTACAACGACAAATGAATGATCAATTAACCCAGCAATTGCAAGAAGAAAGGCAGAGGATCGACCAAAGTGCGATCCAGAAACAAAAGGAGTTATCGGAGGCATTGGCACAGTTGAGGACAGCAAATGAGCTGATGATAAAAACGAAGGACGAGCAAATAGCTCAATTATCGTCACGGCTCGAAGTCATAAAAGGCACCCAAAAGGTGGAGGAATTCAGAGCAGAGGCATTGCAAATAAACAATGCTTTAATATCACAGATTAGACTCCTGTGTAATCAACTCATTGAGGCAGAACCATTATGCGAGCTAACCACATCCATTAATCAGCAGGTAGATAAGGCCAGGAATGAGTTGGACCAGGCCGATGAGCTCATAAGTGGATATCTTGACTGGCAAGATTCTGATGTGGGAAAAGCAGCGAAGTTGCCTAGAATCCAAGAAACTTATAAGGACATACTCTTTACAGAATGGCACACTCAAATGATGAAAGCAGAAAGGGCGGCTTCAAGATGCAAATCCACTGCAAGCAATATGATTGATCTAGTCAACAACACCCTCTACCTGGCAAATATGATCTCCCAGTGTACACCTGGAAGAATAACAACGGCAAATGTAATTGAGCAGACAAGTTATCCTGACTTAGAGGAGAAGGGGAGATTAATCGCTGGGGTTAATACTTTGACTTTCGATGCATATTGGCTCTTTCTGATCAAGCCACACACACAAAGGTCTACCCTCAAGTGTTTAACTGATGCACTCAGGTGTATAATTCCCAATATTCAAGATGCCACATACGCTGCTTAGCTCAGTTCGCGCCTCAACAAACCGCCTGAAGTAGAGCCAATGCTGGCGATAAGTCAGCTCAGGTTTAAAGGCAAAGAGCCTACCTGCTGAATCATTGCCGCCGATTGCCAGATCGCTCCAAGAAATAGGATCAATACTCATTGATACCAATTATGTAGGATTTCTGTTTATTAGATATTTAGATTAGCTTAGTATTTATAGACCCTTTCATTGTTTTGGAAAGGGTCGTAAAATTTTGTAATAGACTTAAAAGACTGAAGTTTGCACTATTGTGCTTCAGCCTATATTCTTTTATGAAACTCGACCAATCGTTCTCAATTTGACAAGAAAGTTTCTTTATACAATTGCGCACTACTGTCTTTTGTTGGGGATGTTTTCTGAGTTGAAGGAAGAACTGTGACATAGCGATTGATATACGGGAGTGTTAATCAGCATATATGGTACTATTATCTGTATCTGTACTCATTCCTTTTGTATGAATTGTTGTGTAATTATTCTTGCTATTGTTGAATACATGTATGTGCTGTAACAACAAATCTCTATCTCATTCCACTATTGGATGTATTGCGATATGCCTTTTTCTTTAATCATGCATGTAACAATGATATAAATAATGAAGTGTAGTAATTTCGTTGTTATCGCTTTGCGTAACTATTTATGCACAGCAGTCTTGAATGATTTAATATCTATGTTTTAGAGATGGAGTCATCTATATGCCTGTCTTAAAAGCATAGACCATCAAACGCTACGCTTTAGAAAATCGATAAGTTCCCGGGATAGATCATAGTTATTATATTTTATTGATAGTTTTAGTTATTCGTTTATCGCCAGCATATTCTATAAGCCATTCATCCATCCCGTCTACCTATAATTTTTGGGAAACTGGTCCCATTATCCCCAGTCGGAGCCACTATTCCAAACGGAAAAGGAGCTGTATCAAGGTTCAGACCGGGTGGTTTCCCCTATGTTGTTGCAGCGATTTTTGAGGCTTCAACACCAGCTCAGAATCCCCATTCAATGGTCCACATTCAAAGACATGGATAGAGAGGATGTGATTGAAATACAAGTCCTTGAATATGATAGGGACAATACCTCTAGTGCTAAAGAGGAGGTAGAAGAAGAACCTAAAGAGAAAGAAGAAGAACCTGAAGAGGAGGCAGAAAAAGAACCTGAAGTGGAGGCAGAAGAAGAACTTAAAGAGGAAGAAGAAGAACGTGAAGAGGAGGCAGAAGAAGAACACGAAGAAGAATAAGAAGAACCTGAAGAGGAATAAGAGGAGAAAGGTGAAGATAAGAACAAAAGGAAGGAGAAAGCCCTGAGGAACACACCAAGGAAAGGGAGGAATCTCCAAGGTTGTCTCCTGAACCAACTGAGAGGGAGGCAACTGTTGCCTTGACTGCCCTAATCACACTTGTCAAGTCAAAAGGGAAGTGGCAGAGGCATACTCCCCTCTATTTCAAAACAAGGAGGAGCACTAAGATCAAACAAGGGAAACCACAAACACCCACCAAAACTCCAATCATTATTGAGGACCTACCAAAAGAGCATGAAAAGCTAGTTTCCTTGGAAATAAAAGGTGAAGAGGGAACATCAAAACAAGCTTCCCCACAGTCTCCCTTCACCTATGTTAGGAGGCCTATTACCAGGTCAGAATCAACAAAGCAACACAAGGCACATTTGACCCCATTTTAGAAAGGAAAAATCCTTCTACAGGAAACTCAAACAGTCCTACAGGAAACTCTATTAGCACTACAGGAAACACAAAAAAAGTAGTAGGAAGGACAACAAGGACATAGGGAAGGAAAGGAAGTAGCAACACAAGTACAAGAGGGGGTAGATTCTCCAAAGACATCTAAGGGAGAGTCCTAATTTCTGCAGGAACCTAGCCCACAGCCCAATCTGAGCTCTCATTACAGATTCTTTGAGGGAGGTAGAGTAATACCACATAAATTTTCCATCCCTCTCTTCTTGGAGCTTGAGAAGGAGAGAGGAAGGACATATTTCTGGATGAAAATTTCCAAATCAAAGAATGTAGAGGATGTGGGTCATATGGAAGAGAAGCTACTAGAGATGGGCAGAGAGTTGAGTAGGATAAGAGATAAGGAACAGATTATAAAATCTCATCTAGAGGTAGAAAACACATGGCTAAGGAGGCATTTAAAGATCAATGACTACAATATCAGACAAAGACACTAACACAACGGGGGACTATGCCTTTCCAAGTCTATAGGCAGTTCATTGAGCTATGTGACAAAAACACCCTAGAAGATAATGCCAAGATATCTGAATTCTACTTGCACAACTTGGCCTTAACATACTTGAATGTGTGGGACCCCAATGCAAAGTTGGGGGACTTACAACTAATGGCCCTTGCATCATGGATGAGTCATGAGGAGGCCAGGGCTAAGGAGGTGAAGAGGGTGTTGGAAAGAGAAGAAAAAGAGTCACTTTACATCATAGCGAAACATATCAATTCTATGGCTATCATTAGCACCCACAACATCATCACCAATGATCCCTAGCTTGCACCAAGATACCTAGCTACACAAGAGCAAGCAATCACACATTTTGAGAACACCTTGAGATTGCTAGGGGATGAAAGCCAGCAAGCATGCCAAAGGAGATGGGGCACCCTACCATACAACCTAAGGATTAGGGAGTATCATTCCCCTGAAAGGATGAGAGATGCACTAGAAAGGACCCCACTGTATAAGAATGCACTACAGAGACTCAAAATAAATTGGATTGGTTTGAAACTTTGCCCCCCCTTGATATTAGGGATGCTAGAAGGTAGAAAGGAGGAGGAGGAAAGAAATCAGTGGGAGGAAATAGAGAAGCATGCAGGGTTTTATCCACAAGAGGAAAACCCTCTTATGGCCTCTCTGACATCCACTATAAATAAGAAGGCCTAGGGCCTCATTAGGATTCAACATTTTATTATAGCCAAGAGGCAATTTCTAGCTTAAGATAATGTGACTGTTATTCTCATATTATTTTTGACATTCTGGTGATAATGAAAAGGGTTTCTTTGATTGAGCATTGAGTTGAATCTTAGGGCTGAAGCTCCTGGGTTAGGGCCCAACCCTAGCAGTAGAGGTTCCTCTTCTTTTTGTACATGTATCCTTAGATTAGAATCATAGATTAGCTGCGGAAATTATTTCTGTTTTGTTTAATTTGCAAGTCTTTGAATGATTGGTTAGTTTTTCTTCCATTATTTGGATAAGTAGATCAGTGTTACAGTAGTGAAAGAAAATACTTCAGAAAAGCTTGTGACAATGTCCTCATCCTCATCTCCCTCATGGGATCATGGTTTGAGGGCCCCACTCTCACAACCCCCAAAAAATAGTTATCTTCTGGTTATTGCATAGCTTAGGGTTTCTTGTTGAGTAGGTCATTGTTCATGATTTCTTAGAAGCACTAGCAATTTTCATTTTGGTTTCTTAAGTTTGTTGTATACTGAAAATAATTCCATTCCATAGAGTTGATCCACCAGCCATCAATAAATCAGTTTCTTAAATTCAACTCATCTTTTCCACATTTACATAAAGTTGTGCATAAATGAAGAAATGAATAGGTGTTGTTGTAGGAGTTTCTGATTTGCGGGGAGAAATCATTCCACTAGCCTTATCTAGGTCTTCTCCACCTCTTGCCAAACCCTACCAACCATCAATTCAAATTTCTATTTTGTAGCCACCGTGGACAACCACCTTGAGAAAATCCAACCATCCTAAAGAATTGGGTTGATCCTTGGGTAGTGTGCACCTTCTCCATAACTTATTCCACCATCATCCACCTTCCCAACACTTCCTTTCACCTTCCCTACCTTCCTACAACTTTAAGTTAAGTTTCTTGTAGTAAACCAAGACATCATGTAGTAACTACAGGAAATCCTGTAGAAACTACAAGAAACCTTGTAGCAGCCCATTTTAGACTGTTTTGGGCAGAAATAATGATCAGAGCCTAGGATAGGCCTTCAAATTGACCTCCCTACCATTCAATGCAATTTTTGACCAATTTTCCCATACCTTCCTCCCGACAAAATATCAGCTTGATTAGTTTAACATTTACATTTCTAAATTGAAAACCAAAAGACTCTTTTCTACAATATTTCGCTGATGCATGCATACATCAGTCTTAGAAATGTTAGGATTATTTCCGTGATTAGTTAGTTCAGATAACTAGATGATAAAATGCAAGGGTAAATTAGGTCTCTTCTGCAAGTAATGTGTGTTAATTCCTAGCTAGGTGATTTCATGTCATTTTCATAGCACTTTCTATTCAACACTTTCATTTCCTTAACATAGGCAAGAATTTACTTTCTGCATTAAAGATAGCTTTACATTCACTGTCAGTAGTCAACCTCCTTCTAGTCAATAGAAGACTGGTTTGAAAAACCCTAGTGGTTTATCGCCCTAGTTGAGAAGTGACAAGAGTAGACTGTTGCATCTGTTGTGCATATAGCACTATCACCTCCAAGTTTGTATGAACCCCGGGTTGATAAAGTAAAGTTGGTCGCCCTAGGAGTTGCAACATCCTTGCTGCAATACTGGGGCTCATCAAAGGCTTCAGATTTATCTTCCAAGTTGGAGGATGAATTTGCTTGCTTGTCAGGATCAACTTCACATGGTGTCTGATATATAGACAGTGGAGCATCAGCTCATATGACAGGGGTTAGAGAATATTTCTCTAGGTACAAGGAGGAGCATATAGACTTCCAGATTATGATGGGAAACAAAATGAAGTGTACTCTTGTAGGGAGAGGTACCATCGATTTTTAGAGGGAGTTAGGAGAAAGCACCAGTGCTATAGATGTATTGCATGTGCCAGGATTGGGTATGAACCTAATTTTAGTATCCCAAATACAGTATAAGGGATATGATATCCAATTCGTAGGGAAGAAAGTGTTTCTCAAACAATCAAGCAGGAAGAGGGTAAGATAGATTGGAGTCTGAAGCAAAAAATTATACAAATTGCAGCTCGACTCTTCAAAGACACTAATTGGCAATGACAGTAGTAGTGGGAAGGAACTAAATGAGTTATGTAATAGGAGAATGTGACATTTACACCATGGATCACTTAAGATGCTCACAGAAATAGTAACAAGGGTTCCAAAACTTGGCATAAAACACAATGATGTATGCAGAGGATGTGTACTCGGGAAGTATGCTAAGGCAGAATTCCCCATAAATGAAAACATAGTAGATGGCATGTTAGGACTTATACATTCTGATATTTGTGGTCAAATTTCCACTAGAGCTCTTAGTGGCACCGAATACTTTGTCACATTCATTGATGACCATTCCAAAAAACCTATATCTACTTCTTGAAGACCAAAGATGAGGTCTTCTATCATTTCAGAGAGTTTAAGGAACTTGTGGAGAATGCGATAGGGAAGAAGATCAAGATGCTTTTCTCAAATAATGGTGGAGAATATATTGATAAAAAATTCACAAATTTTGGCGCAAAGGAAGGCATAATAAGAGAATGGAAAACTTCATATAATACCCAACAAAATGGGGTAGCGGAGTGGAAAAATAGGAACCATAATTGGGGCTGTAAAAGCTATGTTATATGACCAAGATTTTCCTAGATTTTTATTGGCATAAGCATGTAACGTGACAATGTATATTCAGAACAAGACTCCTCATAGAGAATTGGGGAAGAAAACACCAGAAGGGGTCTTCACAGGGAAGAAGCCATAAGTGAGTCCCTTTAGTATCTTTGGCATCATTGCTTGTTGCCACGTGCTAGATGAGAAGCGTACCAAATTGTATCAGACTATAGAGAAGATGTTTCTTGTTGGGTATAGTGAGACCTCTAAGGCATATAGGATCTACATTCCTAGCAATAAGAATATTGTAGTAAGACGAGGTGTAAAGTTCATGGAAGATCAAGATTTCAAGAGATATTGTGAGATGCTTGCAAGTGATTAAATTCAACTGAATAAAGCTCCATTGGTCAAGAAACAAGGACAACCATAGGGGTAGTCAATGGGACCACCAGTGGGACATTAATAGGGATCTAGTATAGTAACCAATACTAGTAGTTGCTCAGGAGCAGGAAATCTAGTGATATCTTAGGAAATGGATTAGTAGGGGTAGGATGAGGAGGAGCTGGTAGAACCTCCCACTACTAGTGGTCGAGATAATAGAGAGGTTTGCCAGACATTGAAATATGCAAATGAGTTTGTTGGAGCTCCTAGCATGAGCAAAAGAGAGCTCAAGAAACCTGACAGATATCAAGCATTGGTAGCTCTGGTTGTATAACCTTCCATCTTTCAGGAAGCCACACAACATCAAGTATGGGTAGATTCCATGGTAGAAGAATACAACTCTATCATGACAAATGATATTTGGGAGGTGGTGTCGAGGCCTAAGGAAAGGTCAGTTGTAGGTTCTCAATGGATCTACAAGATCAAGTATGTTGTAGATGGATGTGTGGAGAAGTACAAGGCTAGGTTTGTGGAAATGGTGTATGCACAAAAATAAGGGATAGATGATGAGGATACCTTCACTCCAGTTTCCAAATACACCTCTATTCGACCAGTTATATCCCTAGCATCTTAGATGGGATGGGAGATTCACTAGATGGACGTTAAGATGACACTCTTGAACAAGGTGATAAAGGAAGAGGTGTACATTGAACAATCAGAGGGCTTCGAAACTCATGATAGGTGCAATCAAGTGTGCTTATTGAAGAAATCTTTATGAGGGCTCAAGCAGGCTCTCGTGATAGGTATGGTTGGATGAACACCTACTTGTAGCAGGTGGGATTCGTCAAGAGTTATTTAGATCCAAACCTTTACTATTTGATGGTAGAGGGTGAACCACTCATCCTAGTATTGAATGTGGATGATCTCTTCTTGACAGGATCATTAGGGCTCATACAGGACTGCAAGAGGAACCTGGAAAAAAAAATTGATATGAAGGATTTGCAGTTGATGCATTATTTCCTATGATTGGAATTGTGGCAGAAGGATAGGAAGATCTTCCATGGGAAGGGAAGATTTGCTACAGACATTCTGAAGAGATTCAGAATGCAAGATTGTAGACCCATGTCTATATCCATGATCACTAACTGGAAGAAGATATATGAATTAGATGACACAGATTTCGACCCCACCTTGTATAGACAACTTATTGGTTCTCTCATGTATCTAGTCAACACTAAGCCATATATTTGCTTAGCAATCAATACTCTCAGTTAGTTTATGGTAGAACTGTAGGAATTTATAGGGTAAGTTCCTTAGATAGAATACCAAAGTAAACTGCTCACAAACAGATCACATATCAGTACACTATTATTCTTGATGTGGTTAAAACCCTCAAAGAGGGAAACAACCCATGGCTTGAGCCAACGTGGCCACTTTAGGAATTTTATTATAATGTAAACGAAAGAAAATTTACATAAGCTTCTCTCATAAACAATTACCTAACAAATGACCCTCCATGATATTTAAATAGAGATCGTGGACCAATAAGGTGTTAAGCCACAGATCAAGTGTCGGTAATACCTAGGAGACAATGAACCATCGTATCACTTCATGTCTAGAACATATCTTGACTATCAGATTGTAAGTTACAAAAATCACATACTAAAGAAACACGCTTTACTTAACTATACACTAGACCAAGCTACAATTAATTATTTCCTATGTGTCAGAATATCCTAACATCCCCCCTTAAGAACAACTTGGGATAGGTTTGAAGGATGTACAAAGATGACACAATAGGAGAAGGAAGGAGGCATTAGAGCCTATCCACCCTTAGTGACAACTTCCTAAACTCCAACCATAAATCAAAGTTTAGTAAACGTCACCTTTGTGAGAGCCTTTGTAAAGATGTTGGCAACTTGACCATCGGTTGAACAATATTTCACTTAAAGAACATGGCCATGAATGAGATTTCCGATGAAGTGCATATGTTGTTCAAATTTTTTGCTATGCTCATGTTGGATTGGATCTTTGCATATTTGAATGGCACTTTGATTATCACACCAAAGTGTAGTCGGATGCTGCTACTAAAAACCAAACTCTGATAGGATTTGACGAAGCCACAAGGATTCCTTACTAGCCTCAACGACGCCATGATACTTTGCTTCTGCTGAAGAAAGAGAAATGGCACTTTGTTTCTTGCAAGCCAATGTAATAGGTCCAGAACCAAGAGTGAATACATAACCTGTAGTAGACTTCCGATCATCAGGGTCACCAACCCAATCTGAATCAGCGAAACCAACCAATAGAGGAGATGCTTTTGCATTGTAATGAATCCCAAACTGAACTGTACCTTGAACATAACAAAGTATTCTTTTAGCAGCTTTCCAATGACTTTCATGTGGGTTTTGCATAAGCTAAGCAACAATCTGACGATATAAGGTAGCATCAACTTCAAGGGAAGTACAAGTGACTGAAAGTTTGGATCCAAATTGAAAGGGGGAAGGGGTTGGTTTACAATCTACCATGTGAAAGTGGCGTAGAATATCACATGCATACTTGGACTGGGAAAGCGAAATACCTTTTTTGGATTGCAAGACGTGAAGACCAAGAAAATAATGCAAGTGTCCTAAGTATGTCATTTCGCACTGTTTTTTAAGGCTGGACTTCACATGGTTTATAAGGTTGGGATCACTATCAGTAAGGATAAGATCATCAACATAGAGAACAAGAATGATAAGAGACTTACCCACTTTCTTGGTGTAGACAGTATAGTCAGAATGACACCTAGAAAAACCAACTGCTAAAAGAAAGCTATCCATTTTGGCATACTAAGCCCGAGGGGCTTGCTTGAGACCATAAAGGGATTTCTTAAGCTGACATACAAGGTTGGAGTCTGTTTGTATAAATCCAGGAGGTTGTTCCATATAGATTCCTTCATGGAAGTCCCCATGCAAGAAGACAGATTTAACATCCATCTGATGGACTTCCCATTTGAAAGAGGCAGCAAGGGAAAGAACAAGGTAGATAGAGTTCATTTTGGCAACAGGGGAGAAGGGTTCAGTATAGTCAATGCCTTCAACTTGTGAAAAACCCTTAGAAACAAGACGAGCCTTATGTTTATCAACTTTTCCATCTAGTCCAAGCTTGGTTCTGTAAACCCATTTGCATCTAACAAGTTTTCGTCTCTTTGGAAGAGGAACATGGTCCCATATACCATTTCCCAATAATGAACGATATTCTTCATTCATAACTGCGTCCCAATCTGGATGGCTTGAAGCTTTTGCAAAGGTGTCAGGATCATAATTCGTTGAAGCTTGAGCCAATAAATAAGAGGCTCTATTGAACTGAGAACGTGTACGACATTGATATGTAGGATCACCTACAAGAGCACTTGCTGCATCTCTAGTAGCGCAGACCCATTTGGAAGGTGAGGAGCTGAAGGAGGATATAGAGAAGGTGGGGGAGGATCGTTCCTCGCTATCATCATATGAAGAAGGAATATTTTCAGAAGTAGAGGGGATAGAGAGAGGTGGCACATCCATCGAACTAGGCTCGTAGGCTGATATATTTTTAGCAAACTTTACATCTCTTCTAATGATAACATTTTTGGATTTACGTTGAAGAAGTCAATATCCTTTGATATCTTCAGAATATTCAACAAAATACATTTTCCACTCTTAGGTTCTAAGGCTTTATGTTTCTCATCTGGAATATGGGCCATTGCTTCACTTCCAAAAACACAAAAGTGACTTACATCTAGTTTAATTGAGCTCCATGCTTCTTTTGGAGTGATATTATTTAAAACCTTAGTAGGATTGTGATTTACTGTGTAATTTGCACAATTAATTACTTATTCCCAAAAATTAAGACTAAGTCCTTTAGATTGAAGCATTCAATTTAGCTACACCATTTTGCTGTGGAGTATATAGAACAATATGTTGCAATTGAATTCCATGCTCAGTGCAAAAGTCGTGATCAGATCTTAGCTTAAGAATTTGATGTCCAGATTGTTTCTCAACAAAGGCCTTAAAGGTCAAGAACATGTTAAAGACTTCACTCTTGAGTTTTAAAAATTATACCCAAGTGTGTTTGGATAAATCATCAATGAAAGTTAAGAAATACTTGTAGCCAGAGAATGAAACAACTGGAAGTGGACCACATAAATCACTATGCACAAGCTGTAAAGGGGCCGAGGTGTGCCAAGAGGCATGTTTTTCAAAACTATCATGATGATGATTTCCGAGTGTTGGGCTGTTAATATGCCATTATTATTATCACTTTTGAACACTTATTCCACCCATTTCTACTATTCTTCATCATGTCATTTATTATAATTTATTATATAAATCCATTTTATGATGATTTATGCTTCTATGAATGAATATTATTTATTATCCTTTATTTTTAATAAATTGATGATTATGCATGATTTTATCAATGATAGTTTTAATAAATCAGTTGTAACATTATTCACCATTTTTAGCCTCCAAGATAATTTCCAGATTGAAGATTTGATCATTAAAAGTGCCAACTCAGCAATTCGCTGGAATAAGAAGTGACAATTTTGTGGTTGAGATTCTGAGCAAATGAAGCAGAATATGGAAAATCCGGAACATGGGTTTTGTCAAGAACGGACCAATTAACTTTTCTAAAGAATGGTTTGCCAAAATTCGGCTTGTACTGAGATAAACGTAGGGTTCTTTGAGCATGATTTTCTCAGATTCGTTGTGTGGCCGTTTTCCAAATCTCAGCTGCAAAAGCCAAATTCGCCTTGCTCTTGTTGAAAGATGGAAATATATCTTCTTGTTGATCAATTGGTTGGAAAAAATCTAATTTTTTAATAGAAATTATGTTGTACTTATCTTTATTGTAACTTCTCTCTGATCTCTCTCTATTTAAATGAAAACAGAGATCAGAGATGGGGATGATTTGGGAGGGATTCGAATGATGGAATTGAGGATGAATTAGAGATTCAGAATTGAGGATGGCAGAGAGAATGGATAATGGATGAGAGATTGAGAGATTTCTTGTTATAATCCACTGTAACTCTGCTTTGATATTTTAATATAAATCTAGTTGCCATTCCATCTTTGATCCTGAAGTAACCCAGCAGCATCCGCTGGCGGCTAAGGGCCCAGCCTCTGGTGGAGTACACTGCTGTTGTATTATATCTTTATGCTTCATGTGTGGTTTGATTTCTTTCTTTTACTCTGTTCAGTAATCTGACACACTTTACTGTTTTACATATCAGCGCTATTAGATATACTTGATTGGATACTATCGTTATCTGCAACAGGAATGCTATGTTATCATTTTAACTTTGTATCGCATTGTTGTTCCTTTTGATAATTGATATAACATTGTTGTTCCTTACAGATTGTCATTCGATTACAGATTAACCGCGCTGTATGTTCCTAAATCGGTACAACTGTATGATGTATTCTTAAATTGTGACTGTTGTTTATTCGGGATTGCTGTTCCGTTACACTTGCTGTTACTTTATAGCTGTGATTCATGCATATTGTATCGAAGCTCGGATTACTGTCCCTTTTAATGATAAGTGTGTTGCGTGCTTGATTTGGATTGTTGTACATTCATATTTAATCTGTTGTTCCATTTCCTGTTATTCGCATTATCTTTATTTTGGTGTGAGAGACGATCTGTGGCTGTAGTGAGCCTTGGCATTTACTGCCTAACTCCCAGACCCGTGGTCCATGCTCTAATTTCCTTTCCATCAGTTTCCAAAGGGATGGGCTATTGCTGTCGAACCCTTGACTGATACATTGCTTATTTTTCCGAATGAATGATTTAGGCTTCAAGGTATTTTGTTGTTGATTTCCATTAATTAGAGTTTGTTGTTCAGATTCCTTTAATTACAGTTTGCTACCCATTTACTTTGTTGTTCATTTCTGTTGATTAATTGCAATAGTTTGCTTTTAAAGAGTTTTCCTAGTTTACTTTCAATGGCAGCTTTAGTTCAATTTCGATTTCCTTTTGATTGCTTTAAAGCAGGACTGTCAACTGTAGAGAACATTGGTTATTGCTTCCTCGTTCCCAGATTGATTGTCTTGTTCCGGTTTGATTTCAATTGCATCAATATCCAGAGGAATGAGTTATTGCTACTGTATCCTCGATTGATGGTTGTTTGAGTGAATGATTTAGTTTAGAACATTTCAGTTTCTTGCTGTTCCAATTAGATTTTGTTTCCAGCTTTCATTTACTTTTGCATTTTAAGCACTATACTACAAAACATTACTCTTGAGTAAATAGCCGCCTCAGACTGAGTACACTCTTGAAATAAAAAGTTGTCCCTGGATTGATAATTAATGTGAAGGTAATTAGGAGTTAAAAAGACACCTTTTTATCGCTCCACATTTTGGCGCCGTTGCTGGGGAGAGTGTAGCCATTTCTAAAGAGTAGTGTGAATCTGATGAGTGCCTGCTAGGAGAGAATTGGGTATTAAAAACGGAAGGTAAGAACCTGCGTACGGAGCATGTAACATCCCTGCTCCCCCGCCCGCTTTCCGGCAGATTTGTTAATTTTTGTTGGGTAGTGTTGTGGCCAGCAACACCCCCCCTTGTTCATTTAAGTGTTGTCCAAAATACTAAATGAATGGGGACCCTTAATTAAATTTTAGGAAAAAAGCAAGAGTTTCCTTTCTTCAAAATAAGGTTACCATCCTAAGCTTAGAAAGGTCTTTTGAATATTTTTTAACCTAAGTCTATGATAAGGGAAATGTCTTTAAAGCCACGTTGCAAAAAGATAGGAAATGCCTCCATTTCTCTATAAAATCGGTATGCGCAAGACTCTCGTGTTAAGCATAATATCGCATCGCAATATAGTAATACCCATAAGGAAAAAACTTCAAGATTTACCGATCTGCGATAACACCGATCGCAAGATCGCATATCGCAGAAATGAGCTGACAAGATTCGGCAAACATTAAACTTCTGCGACCTGCGATGTTGCGATCGCTGCGATATTACATTCGCGCGATCTGCGATGGTGCGATTTGCGATGGTGCGATTTGCGATGGCGCGATCTGCGATGTTACGTAAGCAAATCATAAATCACTTCATCGCGAATCCTTCGGGCACGCCATTCAAAGAAAAGCCACTTACCATAATCTGACTCAAGATCATGCACTTTTAATGATAGTAAATGAATTAGTTGTCAGCTATTAAATGAAATAAAGACGCGTGCTTTTGTAAAGAATTACTTCACGTAAGGTGGCATATTTGATATATTTGTTGCATTTAAAACTCTCCCATCACCTTTCTTGATCAGTCATTTCCATTTCACTCGTAATCTACAGGAACGAAGAACTAAAGACAATTCAAAGCCAAACGCAGGAAGAAATGGGAAAGAAAAATAAAGCTCAAGGCTCTGAGGCGAAGGAAAAGACGAAGGAGATGGCGCCTTTGTATACAGACACAGCCTGTAACAGAGACGCAGGGATATCGACATGGGAAAGCATGTACAGGCTGCTTGAAGAAGAAAATCCTAGAATAATGAAGGTTGATGCTGTCGCGGGCTCACAACGCTCTTCCGAGGCGTCCTTAGAGGAGCTAGCATGTTCATTTCTTCACCGGATAGCAGCAAGGCCCAAAATTCTACCATATACGGATATGATCAAGTGGATACTTGACAATGCAGAGATGAACAATAGACAATTCAAGGTTCAAGGACATGGGCTCATCGGATCATTCGCTGTGCAAGATTTAAAGCTTATGTATCATCTTCCTAAACCGCAGGCGACTTATAATACACAATTCATTAAGAAATTTGTGGCAGAGAACCCAAACCTAGCAGAGACCACCAAAGATTGGTCCAGAAAAGAGGAGCCGCTCAAAAAAGACAAAAACGGTATGTACAACACTGGTTCCCTCACCTCTCCGTATTGTTTTGCTGCGGCCATGCTTTGTAGATTATTTGGGATGCCGGATATCAATAAGTTTTCGTCTAAATGGCTACCATTAATAGATGCTGCCACAAATGCCGATATTTTGGATTGGGCCAAGATCTTTTCTGATAATCTATACATGGCTATTATCAATTACCGGTCTAAAAGATCCTTGTCTCAAAGGATCTATCCTCCTTTTTATCTGTCCGCATATGTTATGGATTCTATTTGTTATGTGTCTAAATTTCCCACTATGGGTTGGAAATGGACTACCCAGGACCCATTACCTATCCATGTTTATCATAAGGTGTTATGGGATTCTCAGTTCGTCCCACACTTCTACCAGATTTGTCACGGGCTTATCTTACCCTTGTATAGAATGATGTATGATGAAGACCCCCCGAGGTGCTCACCCGAGGCACAGATAGACATCATCCCCATCGCAAGATGGTTCGGGGAAGAATGGTTCACCTATATTAGAGTGTTTGGAAGCACTGTACCTCCTCATGTCCTGCCTCTATATATCCCTGATAAACTTTTGGCTCGGGAAATTGCATATCAAACCTTTTAAGAAGGTGGTCTGACCAAAGACCTAAAAGACAAAAAGAAGGCCATATGGCCTCAGTTTCCCGCGGAACAAGCAGCGGAGACAGCGGCCACACAAGCAGTGGAGACAACGGCCACACAAGCAAGCATTCTTATCGACTGTGTAAATGAGAATTTACACAGGGCCAATTTAATCGAAGAGACCACCCCGGGGTACCTACCAAATAAGCTACGACTGGAAGCAGAATGGAAGCAGAAGGCACAGGAAAAGGGAAAAGCGATCCAAGCATTAAACAAGTTAAATTGGGAGTGTTACTGGGCATACTTGGTCAAGCCGCATAGTCAATGGATGACTGTGAAATGCATCATAAACGCGGTCGAAAAAGTAGTGCCAGCTCTCATAGATTCTGTTTTCGCAGCCCAGCTCAGCGCAGAAGTTAGCCAACCGACTCTCCTCAAGCCCATGATGAACACTTGCAGCTTTAAAGACCAAATTCAGAATTAGCCTTATTTTAGAATGTTGTTTTTTCTTTTAAATTAGATTAGAAAAAGGACGGTCATTTGAAAACCGCATCCTAAATTTTGTAAAAACACTATTATTAGAATTAGGAAGTAGTATTTTAACCCTTCTCATGCATTTAGAGAAGGGTCCAGAAATTTGTCAAAAACTTGTCCTCGGAACATGCACTTCTGCACCCTCAGAGGAGGTTTTGATGAATGGATGGATCGAGATTTATTAATGTTTGCATTTGATGTCTGCTACTGATGTTGCACTTTTGTACTCTTAGTAGATGTTAGAACAAGTAGAGATAAATCGTTTTTGCTTGAAGCTTATGGGTAGGATTAGTCATAAATGGTACTTTTATCTCTTGGTCATTTCTGCTTATATTCTTAAAGTGATATACAGTTTTCAGTTGTTTATATGTTATTGCATGAATGTGTGAGTTACCATTTGGCACTTTTGTACGGTGAAGTCATTTATTTATGTTTGATATATGAATAACTTATTATGCGATATGCTGTTCACAACTGTTTTGCCTAACTTTTTATGCAAAGTGGTTTATCTTAATTGATTTCTATTCTTATGATAGCTGAATGATCTTTATTACCAGTTATTGTTTGAAATCTCTTTAGATCGCATAATAGAAGAAATAAACCCCGGGTTAGCGTAGATTAGATGTGTTGTTTCTCATTAGATTACAATAGCATAGAGTTAGTTTAGAAGTTTGAATTAAATTAGCTTTAAGTACTCTTAGATCAGCATCATCCAACTCTACACACACACACACACCCTTAGATTGGGAAACTGGTCCCATTATCCTCAGTCGGACCCGCTATACCAAACGGATAAGGAGCTGCCAACCAAGGTCCGGACCGGGTGGGTATTCCCCTTGTTGTCGACCCGATTTTCGGGGCTTCAATAGGTAGAAATAGATGTTTGAATTTTTGTGTGAATGACTAGGGAAAAAATAGAAATTTTGAAAAATAAATCACATGATTTCACTCAAGTGGTGATGTAAGCAACACCCATTTCACTAACTAATTGACAGGAACATTGGAAGAAAGAGCTTCGAAGGAACACATGAAGAACATCTTCTGTTATGGTAAGAAACTGCCCAACATTTTTTTTGAATTTCCTGCTCAACTAATTCCACACCCTCACCACAATAAACTAGTACAACATGCTTACAGTGTTGAACTGCCAAATTTACCCAACCTTCCCACCCATTCTATCTCACATGTGCCATTAGAGAAAACTTACAATGAGATTCAGAATGTTTCAAATTCAAAAATTGTAGAAGCTATGGAAGAAAATGAGGTTTCTTGTTGCACCAACAAACCATTTTAAAAGCTCAAGAACTTCATGGTATGATGGGAAATCAAGAAAGTAACGGATACATTGAAGATTGGTTTCACTCCATCATGTGTTTGCATCATCACTCCATACTTCAACAATTTTTGATACCATCTTTTCAAGGGAAGTTGGCTTTTCATACCCTAATTTTTATCAACATGCATTTTTCAAATTTGGGTATGTGCATACGTAAAGCCTTAATTCTAAAATGGTTCCACTGGAAATACTCTTATACATAAACATATTCGATTCTCAAAGAAGAGTAGGATAGTGGAGAAAATAAAATAAATAAACAAATAAAACAAACACATCTTTTTTATTTTTATTTTTGTAAAGCTAGTTGTTTTTTGTTGCAACATGCTATGGAAATTAACATCGGTGATAATTTTTTAATTCATTTGTGTATGTAGATGACTTATAATGGAAATAATAGTTCTACAAACACTTATATTCATTTTTATCATCAATATGAAAAAATGGTTGAATATCATTTTTTTGGCTTTCGGGCTTGATGAGATTTCTGGAAAAACAGTTGGGACAGTCATGTTTTGAGGGACCAAAAGTGAATATTTTTAAAACATGTTTCTACCCTAGGTGGCCCTTTATTTCTAATTTCTAACCCAATTTGAACCACTGAATTTGGATTTGAAATGAAAAAGTTAGAAACAAAACATTGACATGGTGTCTAGTGGGTAGCTCAGGAACAGAGTTGGGACAGTCAGGTTTTGGAGGCATAAATGTTTGAATTTTTAAAACCTGTTACTATGGTAGATTCCCCTATGAATATAGTTTACAATGCAATTGGAATCACTCATTTTTGATATCGTATGGGGAAGTTATGATCAAAATACTGACTGTCTATCGTAAATCAGCACCCTTAAAACTATGTCTTTCTGGTTGTTCCTTACATTATTTGACCTATCAATTCTTATTTTCTTCAAAAAATATTTCTATTGGAGATAAATAAATGAATCTAATTTCATTTCCAATTTGAAGCATTTGAATCTGACATTAAACGAAGAATCTATGCTTGAAATATCAATCGTTGGTCTAGATTGGGTAATCGAAAATGACTCTATTATGCAGGTTGTTCTAAATAAATTTGACATATCATAGCATTGAATTTTTAAAACCTGTTGCTACTGGAGATAGCCCTTTTAATTAGCTCTCATTTTTCTTTGGAATCACTCAATTTCGACAAAAAACAAAGAAGTTGTGATTAAAACACTGCAAGTTAGCGTGATTGGCCACTGCTCTCCCGCAAGTGATAGATAAATTTTACTTTGTTATTTTCTCAATGGGTTTGTTATACAGGGTAACTACTTGTTGTTTTTTGCATAATTCTTGGATTAGGGGAGCCCAATCACCTCTCTTTCTCCATGATTTAATGTTTTATTGCAGGTAGACACTCATTTTTTGCAAGTCCTGGGAAAATAAAGAAGGTCAATTTATGGACGAGTGATTTTTCAAAGAAATTTTATGAAACAAAGGAATTTCATCCAACTCATTACCCAACGGATTCATAATAGAAGAAATGAAGAATTGATTTCCATTTGAAGATTCATGTCATGTCTTTGCTGCCAAAACATTTTTCAAAAAGATCATTTTTTTTACATAATATCATAGCTGTTGTAACTTAATTTATTTGCATATTGTTTTTAAATAAAATGTTGTTTCTTTTCTGATCTCTCTTATATTTTGTGTTTCAGGTGTTGCTTCATTCAAACTGTGACCCATCCTCAGCATCAATACAGTGAACAGCTAATTCATTCTTTGCGTGCTTGCATTTCATACTTGTGCACTTTGCTGTTCCTTTTCTGAAGGGACAACGTTTGTGTGCACTTTTGTCGTTTCTACTGTTCTTTTTTCAAAGGGACAGCAATTTCGTTTTACTGTTCCTTTTCCAAAGGAACAACACCTTTTTGGTCAACAATTCATTTTGCTGTTCCTTTTTCACGGTTCATTTTGTCGTTCCTTTTCCACGACTCATTTTGCTGTTCCTTTCCGAATGGAACAACACTTCTGCACTTTCACTTTTTGCTGTTCCTTTCCGAATGGAACAGCACTTCTACACTTTCACGTTTTGTTGTTCCTTTCCGAATGGAACAACACTTCTGCACTTTCACTTTTTGTTGTTCCTTTCCGAATGGAACAGCACTTCTGCACTTTTATTTTTTGTTGTTCCTTTCCGAATGGAACAACACTTCTGCACTCTCACATTTTTGCTTTTCCTTTCCGAAGGAACAACACTTTCACATTTTTGTTGTTCATTTTCAAAGGAACAACATTTTCGCATTTTTTTTTTTGTTCCTCTTAAGGAACAACACTTTTTCACATGCAATTTTTTTGTTGTTCCCTATACAGAACACCACTTTCTTTTTGAGTGTTTTTGTTGTTCCTTCAAAAAAACAACATTTTGGGAATATTTTCGAGAGCAACCCTTCTTTCTTCTTGTGGGATTATTCCTAATCCATCTCAACCACATTTTACTGATTCCCTTTTATGGCATGAAGTACACTATTTTTATGAAGACAAGAATTATGGATTCTTTTGAAGCGAGTTAATATCATTCATGTTATGATCTTTAATAGGACAGCTCCTTGATGATAGCTTATTTTCAAAAGGGACACAATTATTTATATACTACTTTACTACATTGTTTTCTGCTGTACATGATACTGATTGATCATCTTAATACCATGCTGGTTCCACCCTTCCTGGTTATAATCTTCTCTGTCTGTAATAAATGAGATTATGGGTATATTTTTTTTTCTATTGGCATGTTCAACTTCTTCCACCATCCCTGCTCTTAAGGAGTACTGAGCCTCCCTCTTTTTATCATAAAAATATGTAATAACAACAAAATTTTGTTCGCAGATGGAGGATAGGGGGTCTCATTACGAGCCAGCCTACCATGTTCATAAGGTTGTAAGAAAGTGACATTCCCATTATGGCCACCACACCAGGGTTATGATCCATTGGATAGCCAAATTATCCTTGGAACAAGAGGTCTCATCACGAGCCGGCCTGATCACTTTTGCTACATCCCAGTGAATGGCAGTGTGATTATTTGGTTACCACGCCAGCACACTGATCTCTTTTGTAGAACAGCACTGTAACTCTCCATTTATAAATTGAGGATCCTGGCTCATATGGGTTAAAAAGCAACCCTGCCGAGGCTATGGACGCCTACTGGTAGCAGCGGCTCTGCTTATGGTATTGAAGTTATATCTTATCGTCAATTATTATTATAATACCATTTTCTTATTTTTTTCTTTTTATCATAGAAGTTATTTCCTTAACTTTTTCCCTGTTTTGAACCTTTATGCATGAGAAATTGTTGTATGATCAATCGCATCATTTTCAGCTAGCTATCAGTAAAGCATCTTTTTGGCATATTGTTGTTCTTTTTCTCTTTTTCATCACCTATCATCAATTCAAAGCGTCCTATCTCTTATTCATAACTATCTTTACACACTCTGCTCTCATTATAACCATAACTCCCGCTGTCCTATCATTGATATGTGTACTCTGCTTCATTCACTGCTATATTGTTCATTCCCTTACCTTGCCATCAGCACAACACCTCTCATATGCTTTATGGTCATGGAATTCCTTTTCCAATTGGAGGGGGGAATGTATGCATTATGGGATTGCATGCGATATGATTACTACACTCTGCCATCACTTGTTGATTTGCCAAAATATTAGTATTGCATGTATACATAAGTTTTTCTCATTGAAATTTTTGCATGCATCTTATCTATTGCTTACACTATGGATTCAAGAACATTGTATGCAAAATAGTGATTTGTTTACAGGAGAACAAGCATGGGGGGAAACTCTATTCGCAGCATGACCACACTATTGCAACCAACAGAAGAGGCTCGAGCAACTCGTGAATACGAACAATTCTTCAGACATGATGTGCTTACCTGGATTCCACCTTTTGTATCACTTTCAGCACCAACTCTGCCTACATCAGCTTCAACAAATGCCAGTCCATATATGTCATTCCACATTTTTAGAGGTAAAACTTGAGGTAAAATCGCATAATTTTCTGATTTATTACGAATTTAGGAGAATTTCATAAAAATCCATTTTGAGCATTATTTATCATCCTTCACTCCACATCTGTACCACTTCCCATTTTTCAACGGCATATCATCTTTCAGTTTGGGGGAGTGTTTCTTTCATTCATTTCTTTCTTATGACCATGCCATTCATATTCTTATTCATTCTCAACACCTCCCTTATTCCATGTTGTTTTACACCAAGCATAGAATTTAACAGCTGGTAGCAACCACCTCTAATTGTTTTCTAACATCGCATGAGGGCATGTTAGTTTTTCAGAGAGGGGGAGGAATTGCTACTCATGATGGATGTTTTCTATTTTCTTTCTCATTTAAGGCATACAATTTCAGTGTAGAAATTGATTTCCATAATATTTTTAAAACTATGAACTCAATTCTTGTGATCTCTAGGAAACACAGACATACTATTAAAATACACATACCTAGATAATTTCAAGATAAATTGGTTCATAAAATTTCGGAAATCATGCACTCTCACCTACAGCCATTTTGTTTATATCTCATGATCCGTGCATCAAAACAGTCTGATTTTTTGGATCATAAAGGAATTCATATATTATAAATTTACTTGCCAAATTTCAACAAAAGCTGGTTTGTAGTTTTTGAGAAAATGGTTAATGAAGTTTGTTGTTACTTATATCATATTTTGTTGCAACTTCATATATACATATAGTTGAATGTCAATGTAAAAATTGTTATGCCTTCATCAAGATTACTAAAAGTGAATATTCATTAATTAAGGAAGAATTCATTTGTTCTATCCATTTCATGAGCTGAGATGAACATATTTTTTATTGCTTGGTTAACACATGGGTTTTTGTCTTTGGGTTGCATGAGGACATGCAATATATTCAGTTTTCGTTGCATGAGGACATGCAACATATTGAGTGTGGGGGTATGTTGGGCCGTTAATATGCCATTATTATTATCACTTTTGAACACTTATTCCACCCATTTCTACTATTCTTCATCATGTCATTTATTATAATTTATTATATAAATCCATTTTATGATGATTTATGCTTCTATGAATGAATATTATTTATTCTCCTTTATTTTTAATAAATTGATGATTATGCATGATTTTATCAATGATAGTTTTAATAAATCAGTTGTAACATTATTCACCATTTTTAGCCTCCAAGATAATTTCCAGATTGACGATTTGATCATTAAAAGTGCCAACTCAGCAATTCGCTGGAATAAGAAGTGACAGTTTTGTGGTTGAGATTCTAAGCAAATGAAGAAGAATATGGAAAATCCGGAACATGGGTTTTGTCAAGAATGGACCCAATTAACTTTATTAAAGAACGGTTTGCCCAAATTTGGCTTGTACTGAGAGAAACGTAGGGTTCTTTGAGCACGATTTTTTCAGATTCGCTGTGTGGCCGTTTTCCAAATCTCAGCTGCAAAAGCCAAATTCACCTTGCTCTTGTTGAAAGATGGAAATATATCTTCTTGTTGATCAATTGGTTGGAAAAAATCTAATTTTGTAATAGAAATTATGTTGTACTTATCTTTATTGTAACTTCTTTCTGATCTCTCTCTATTTAAATGAAAACAGAGATTAGAGATGGGGATGATTTGGGAGGGATTCAAATGATGGAATTGAGGATGAATTAGAGATTCAGAATTGAGGATGGTAGAGAGAATGGACAATGGATGAGAGAATGAGAGACTTCTTGTTGTAATCCACTGTAACTCTGCTTTGATATTTTAATATAAATCTAGTTGTCATTCCATCTTTGATCCTAAAGTAACCCAGCAGCATCCGCTGGCGGCTAAGGGCCCAGCCTCTGGTGGAGTACGCTGCTACTGTATTATATCTTTATGCTTCATGTGTGGTTTGATTTCTTTCTTTTACTCTGTTCAGTAATCTGACGCACTTTATTGTTTTACATATCAGCGCTATTAGATATACTTGATTGGATACTATCGTTATCTGCAACAGGAATGCTATGTTATCATTTTAACTTTGTATCGCATTGTTGTTCCTTTTGATAATTGATATAACATTGTTGTTCCTTACATATTGTCATTCGATTATAGATTAACCGCACTGTATGTTCCTAAATCGGTACGACTGTATGATGTATTCTTAAATTGTGACTGTTGTTTATTCGGGATTGCTGTTCCGTTACACTTGCTGTTACTTTATAGCTATGATTCATGCATATTGTATCGAAGCTCGGATTACTGTCCCTTTTAATGATAAGTGTGTTGTGTGCTTGATTTGGATTGTTGTACATTGATATTTAATCTGTTGTTCCATTTCCTGTTATTCGCATTATCTTTATTTTGGTGTGAGAGACGATCTGTCGCTGTAGTGAGCCTTGGCATTTACTGCCTAACTCCCAGACCCATGGTCCATGCTCTAATTTCCTTTCCATCAGTTTCCAAAGGGATGGGCTATTACTGTCGAACCCTTGACTGATACATTGCTTATTTTTTCCGAATGAATGATTTAGGCTTCAAGGTATTTTGTTTTTGATTTCCATTAATTAGAGTTTGTTGTTTAGATTCCTTTAATTATAGTTTGCTACCCATTTACTTTGTTGTTCATTTCTGTTGATTAATTGCAATAGTTTGCTTTTAAAGAGTTTTCCTAGTTTACTTTCAATGGCAGCTTTAGTTCAATTTCGATTTCCTTTTGATTGCTTTAAAGCAGGACTGTCAACTGTAGAGAACATTGGTTATTGCTTCCTCGTTCCCAGATTGATTGTCTTGTTCCGGTTTGATTTGAACTGCATCAATATCCAGAGGAATGAGTTATTGCTACTGTATCCTCGATTGATGGTTGTTTGAGTGAATGATTTAGTTTAGAACATTTCAGTTTCTTGTTGTTCCAATTAGATTTTGTTTCCAGCTTTCATTTACTTTTTCATTTTAAGCACTATATTACAAAACATTACTCTTGAGTAAATAGCCGCTTCAGACTGAGTACACTCTTGAAATAAAAAGTCGTCCCTGGATTGATAATTAATGTGAAGGTAATTAGGAGTTAAAAAGACACCTTTTTATCGCTCCACACCGAGTACAAATCCGGAACAAGCACCATCTCTACAAGATACCATAGTAAGACCTGTCATCATATTTTCTTTACATAGATTTTGAAGGGAGCGATAGTTTAAGTGACCAAATTTCTCATGCAAAAGTTTCCTCACTTCATCATTATGAGCAACAAATACTGAGGGAAGAGTTGATGACCCAAATTTGTTAAACTTATACAACCTTGTAGAATCATCAGTAATGCCAGTAGCTAAAATCTGTCTAGGATCTCTTAGGTCCTTAATTACAACATCATGAGGTGAAAATTCAATAGTTTTACCTTCACATGAATGAGTTATTTGATATATAGATAGAAAGTCACAGGATAAGGTAGGAAAACATAATACATCATTAAATTGACCATTGTATAGATGAGTAGTTTCAATTCCTACAACACTAAGAGATATATCATCACCAACATATATAATTTTGGTGTTACAATCATTTAAAGAAGAAAACATGGCTTTGTTTTTGGCCATGTGATAAGAAGCTCCAGAATTAATGAGTCACTCATGAGAATGAGAAGAAGAAGATACATTTAGTGCATAACCAGACCGAGATGCTTAACAACCACATGCAGAAAGTGTTATTCCTAAAGATGAAGTTGAAATTGAAGAGTGCTCCAAATGGATGTTATGCTTCTTCATTGCTACTTCTAAGGCTTCCATATTCTTAAAACATTTGGATTCTAAGTGGCCATCATGATTACAAAAGGTTCAATGTCTATCAATGTTCTTCCTTTTGTTTTTAATTGCCTTATCATTTTTTTGAGTTGATTCTTCATTGTGAGACTGAAATTGCTTAGGACCCTTGTTTGGTTTAGGACCATTCTTTTTAGGATGTTTCTTCTTAGGATTCTTTGAACTTGGTTGTTGCTGGGCTGCTAAGGCTTTCTTAAAAGAGTTTCCAGTATTAAGAAGGCCAAGATGTAAGAGTTTTTCTTGCTCTCTTATTAAAGAATCACAAAAGACATCAAAAGAGGGGGACTTGTAGTCTTGTCCTTGAGAAATAAAGGATTCTCTAGTAGAATGGAAGGTGGAAACAAACACAAAGTAGGTTGGTCATAACTTAGTAAGAATATAATAGATAAGACTACCATATTCTTTCTTAACCTTAACACCTTCCAAGAGAAGTCTAAGGGTCTTGAACTTGGACAAAAAATCTTCAATGGAAGAAAAATTATTGGGGTCCAACGTAAGCAACTCATTTTCGAGTTGATGGGCTCTAATTTCATTTTTAATTCCAAAAACTTTATTGAGTTGTTTCATTGCTTCATCGGGGGTATCAATTTCTGCAATATGGAATCTAAGGTTTGAAAATATAGACATCCCTATCAACCCACGTGCTTGATCTTGCTTATTTTCCCATTTGGCTTGCTTACCTTCATCTTTAGGTTTAGAATCTTGGCTTGAGGCTATTCTATAAAGACCTTTACTTCTAAGTAAACCCACAATGTAGGATAACCATTGTAAGTAGTTGGTGTTGTCAATAATAACTAGGCATGGACTTTGCATTTTAAAAGAAACTGAAGCTGTAGACGCTAAAACTAAGTATTCCAATGGAAATATATCGAAAAATTAGGTCGATTAAAAAAAATGGCTCTGAAAACAGCTTCCAGATGAAGAAGTTATGAATTTTTGACGAAAAGTTGTTGAAGATGCCGACGAACCACGTGAATGTTGGAAAGTGAATGATAATGTTATATTTTAAAAAAAATTCCCCCATTTCCAAACTTAATCTAATTAGCTCACTTTAAAAAAAATATTACTTTATGTGGCCCACTTTTATAAATAAGTGAAAGTCACTTTTATAATGGTACTTTATGAACTATCCACTAAATTGCAACTTAAATAAAAAATAAAGTGCTCACTTTTTATAATGAGTGAGAACACTTTTACATAAAGTAAATTTAAAACATAAGTTACATATGCTTTTTGAAAAGTAACTCAACAAAAAAAAACACTTGAACCCAAGACCTCTATTCTCATAAAGTAACTATAGACCAAGTGAGCTAGTTTAAAATGTTAGTAATTTTTGGAAAGGAAGACGGGGGGATTTTTATTTTTTTTGCCTAAAAAAAAAAAAAAAAAAAAAAACAAGCAAAAGTATCCAAGCCTTACAGCTTAAAGTTAGATTTGGCTGAAAACTATATATTTTCCTCAATGTTTCTAATTTTTCAATATCACACTAACGTGCATCACAAAATAACATACGCATGAGAAAAAATCTTTCTTTCTGTTTCTGGTTTGCCTAGATCGCACAGAGTTGTGGGGCAAAGAGCATATATAAAAGATATAGATTTGGTAATAAAAAAATAAATTGATGACTATAAATTGAAATAAACAGAGAGATAAATAACTATTACTGCAAATAAATATTGTATAGCTCTAGATCTTAAAATGACGTAGTTAGGGATACCAGAAACCTATTCGTGTGAAACGAAAGGGGTTCCTCACTTGAACAGATGCTTCTAACACAATAGAGAAATCCTCTTGGACCAAAACAGTCAGAAACAGTAGATCTAGGAAATGACAGTTGGATGCAATTGTACCGACTTCAGATTTGGATCACCAACGAATGCGACCCTCGAATAGCCCTGATACCATGTAGGAATTTATAGGGTAAGTTTCTTAGATAGAACACCAAATGACACCGCTCAAATATCAGTACACCAATAGTCTTGACGTGGTTAAAACCCTCAAAGAGGGAAACAATCCATGGCCTAAGCCAACCCGACCACTTCACGCAATTTATTAATGTAAAAGAAAGAAAATTTACATAAACTTCTCTCATAAATAGTCACCTAACAAATGACCCTCCATGGTCTTTAAATCGAGATCATGGACTGATCGGGTGTTAAGTCACGGATAAAGTGTCAGTAATACTGAGGAGAGAATGAACCGTCAAATCACTTCATGTCTAGAACATATCGTGATCGTCGGATTATAAGTTACAAAAATTACATACTAAAGAAACACATTTTACCTAACTATACACTAGACCAGGTTATACTTAATTATTTCCTATGTGTCAAAATATCCTAACAAGAATTAAAGAGGGTACATTAGGCAGTAGCGAGGCATATTTTGAGGTATGTGTGTGGTACAATCAAGTATGGGTTGAGATATACCTGAGGGGATGATGTCAGGCTATATGGATTCACAAATGCAGATTTGGCAGACAATTTAATGGATAGGAAAAGTACCTTTCGGTACTACTTCAACGTTGGATGAGGGATGGTTTCTTGGTGTAGTAGGAAGCATAATTCAATAGCACCGATCTCTGCATAAGTAGAGTATATGACAACAATCATAGCCACGTTCGAAACTATATGGCTTTGGAAGCTGTTAGTAAGCTTGTTCAGATAGAGGATGGAGGTGACCAATGTATACTGTGATAATCAGAGTTGCATTAATCTCTCTAAGCATCCAATGTTTCATGACAGGTCGAAACACATAGATATTTGGTCTCATTTCATAAAAGACTGTGTACAACATGGAGCGGTCCAGCTACAATATGTTCCCATACAAGAGAAGATTGCATATATAATCACAAAAGCTCTGGGGAAAGCTAAGTTCGTCTATTTCAGAGAATAGATGGGTATGGTGGAGAACCTGTTTCAGTAGTAGGGACATATTATTTTAGGTACTTCTCAGTTTCATTAGTTACAATTGCAACAACAACATATGAGAGGGAGTTGCAGTGCAGATGTAGTGTCAGTAGTAGTATGGCAGTGTCAACAACAACACAGATGCAACATTAGAGTTGCACAATAGTTGATGGGAAAAACGGCTAGACATCGTTAGCGTGGCAGGAGATGATATAAAAACAGGGTGTTGTGGCAGGATGTGTAGCACTAGAGAGAACACAATCCTCGCTAAGATGGAGTGTTAGTTTCTATAGAATTAGATGTGTTCTAGCCACGAAATATGGTAGAGAGGCTAGAATACACGAGATCTCCAAAACCCATAAATAGTTTCTAGAAATTCCACCTAGAGATGACTTAATTAGATTATTAACCAATTTTTTAATGTTTCTTAAGTCTAAACTTAGGAAAACTAGTTAATTAATCAAAATTAATTAAGTCAAGGTAAGAATTATCTAGAGACTCACACGGACCGATCCAGAAATGATTTGAGTCATTGATTAAGATTTATATTAGTTGTTGGAATCCCAACATGAAGATATAAGAAGGGATAAATGTGGTGATGGAGAATATACTAGTGTAGATACTCAGTTGCCCAGGAAGTTCAATTTTCTCAGTAGCAGAGACTCAATAAAGAAGATAGAGCTAGAGGGTGAGTAGCAGGTGGTAGAGGAGGTCAGCAGCATTTCTGAAGGAAGAATTCCAATTCCGGAAGAGGAAGTGAGAGGTAGGAAAAAATTATCAGAGGTTCTGCACAAGCATTGCATAGAGGTTGATGCAGAAGGATCTACGTGTGGCTAGGGAGGCAGTTTCGAGAAAAAAATTAGTTGTTGGGTGATAAAAAATTCACACAATAATTTTGCCAATATTTTTCCTTAGATTAGATAGCTAGTAGAGCATCTAAATTATTGTACTCAGAATTTTTGCTGAAGAATAATAATAAAACCCTCATGTGTTGTGCCAGTTTTCTCAAGTTAGGATTTTCCGGGGACAATTGTCCAAAAACAACTGTGTTAATTTTTTGTGTGTGTGCTAGAATTTCTCATTTTCCAGTATTTTATTTTTCGCAACATTTTTATGGTGAAATTGCAGTAGAGCATTATTCGTTGTTTGTATGTGCAAATAAATTTTTAAATTAAGTTAACAATTAGGAGAATAATTTCCAGTTATTGCAATAGATGAAATTTAAAAAAGCTATGTGTGTGGGCCGAATCCTATCAAAGTAATGCATTGCAGTTTGTTGGAGAGGTCATATTATATACCAAAATATATTGAGAGGGTTGTTAGAAAATTATATATTATAGAGCAATGGAACACATAAAATATTGCAGAAATATAAACACAGAAAAACACATAAAACAAGAGAGACACATATATACGTGGTTCACCCAGTTTGGGCTACGTCCATGGAGAAACAACCAGTCCTTCCTTTTATTATATTATCCAGCAAACTGAAGAGATACAACCTACAACAGATCCACTGTAACACCCTCTTTGCTCTCAATCTCCCCTCTCTTCTTCACTCAGAATACAGATACACATAGATGCAATACAATTCCCTCATATATAGTGAGGGGTTGCCTTCTAGGGCATGTTGAGCCCTGAAACTACATCTCTTCTACACACTTTTCTAGACTTTTTACCCTCACCAGTGCCTCACAAGCTATAAAAAATCATTACATATTGCTTCTGAGAGTGCATTTAAGTGGTTTTCTAACTATGTTTTTGTGTTTGCTATTTGACTTAGATTTTGCTCATCAGCTACGGAATGCAGCCACTTTCCGTAGCTGACTTGAGATTCTGCAGTTGTTTTTGTTGATCTCTAGGTTGCAGGTGTCAGCAATCAAAACAAGGTACGTGGGCAATTCAGAAATGATCTGGACATGGACCAGGTCCTATTGGTTTAGCCAGATTCGTAGAGGAAAGCCTTGGTCAAACGGTGGTCAAACGAGGAGTTCTACGGCAAACGGGACTCTGTTTTTCAACACATGAAGGGTCTGAGACCGTTTCTAGATCCATGGATTCATTTTGACAGTTGTAGACTGCCTCCACGACACAAATCCAACAACCACCTTTTGGTAGATTGAATGATCATGGCAACGAACATGCTAAGCTCACGGGTGCTATCTTTTTACGTGTCTTCTGCTTAAGGAGTTCCATAGGAAAATCAGTTATGTAATTTCCTTTATAAATAATGTGTTTGCAAATGCCTGTAGCTAGTTTTTAATGTAGTCTTGTTGTTAGTTCATGTACTGTGCCGAGACACTGGTCCTGCTGTTGTAACGAGAGGATCCTTCCTCTATTTTGCAATATAATAAGACTCTGTTTTATATGACTGTGTGAGCGTAATCTCGGACTGACAGCATGTTAACCAAGGCCGTGTAGAGGGCCCCTACTGGCTAAGGTTTCGTTTCTTTATTTCTATAAAGTTTTCATATGCTGTTGTCTTATTTCCATTGTAGATATTTCATCGTTTGTTCACTTGTGTATATTTCATATTTTAGTTATGAAGTTAATGTTTCATTCCTGTACATGATTTTCCAAGCATTGTACAATTTTGCTAACACTGATCAGTGTGTTTTAGGATAGGCTAGGCTCGAGCATTTTCATACAATTTTTGCAATAAACAGTGACATGAGATTGGCCTCTTTGTTGACTTTGTTTTTCTTAGCTTTCAATTTCAGTTATGCTTTGATTTCAGTCTTATTCGTTCTCTGTTGATAGTTAGTTTAGATATCACATTTTTCATGTCATTTAACGTTATCTCCAGAGCCATCGCTTAACCCCGAAAATCTACTTGGCGAGCTATCGGATTATGAGTGAGGTGATTTGATTTTACTTTTATTTCTGCAATTAGATATTAGGTTCTTCATGTTATTGACGTTATCTCCAGAGCCATGGCTTAACCCGGAAAAACTACTTGGCAAGCTATCAGATTATAAGTGAAGAGACTTGATTTTATTTTCATTTGCAAGTAGATAATTTAGATATCAATTCCTCATGTTATTGACATTATCTCTAGAGCCATGGCTTAACCCCGAAAGCTACTTGGTGAGCTATCAGACTATAAGTGAAGTTAATTGGTTTTATTTTCATTTGCAAGTATATAATTTAGATATCAATTCCTTATGTTATTGACGTTATCTCCAGAGCCATGGCTTAACCCCGAAAAGCTACTTGGCGAGCTATCGGACTATAAATGAAGTGAATTGGTTTTATTTTTATTAGTTTGCAGTTTTTGATTTGTTTGAGTGCAATAGCTTAACTTTTATTTCTATGTTTAGATGAGAAACAGAGATAATGATTTCATGATCAGTATTTTATCATTTGTTTGATTTGAATAGCTGCACATTTACATTCTTGTTCAAGTACTAACTTCATCACTAGCATGTTTTGAGATCCTCTGAAGTGTTAAGTTCTGGAAGTCATCATAAAGGACATAATTGCCTTAAAATCTATATCCATACTATCCATACTTTCCTTCTAAAGTATTCTTAAAACTTAGGAATAGGATTTCCATTTGCATTAGGAGACAAACCAAGATAAAACCCCCAAAAACAAAATAAAATTGAAAACAATAAAAAGTAAGAAAGAGGTTGTCTTGCACATATAGTGCGCCACACTTCATCAGTTTACGACTCCCGGATTGATAATTAATGTAGCAATTTAGGACATACTAAATTGACTAAACATTTTGGCGCCATTGCCAGGGAAGTGTAACTAGGTAGCTGATCTCTTACAAAAAAAAGAAGAAGAAGGGAAAAATTGATAACTTCTTGAAGTATGCTCTCCTCTTGCACCTAGTGTGATCTGGAGGATCAGAAAAGAGAGTTATTAGTTCAATAATTTCTTGATTATGCTCTCTTCTTGCACCTAGTGTGACCTAGAAGATCAGAAAGAGAATTATTAGCCCAACTTAAAAATAAAAAATAAAAAATGACATGCATAAAGCAAGATATTCTAGGGGAAGGTTTATAGCTAGGGCCAAAAGTTCGATTTTCACAACTCCAGCTACTTCAAGGCATAGACAAGATACACCTCCATCATCTCCAACTCATACTCCCAGCCTTAGGATTCCTGGAATTCAAGGGGCAGCAGCCGAATTAGGAGATTCTCCCACACTATCTACTAAATCTGATCTAGGAGAAGAACCTTTCTTCACTTCTACAGGGGAACATATTGTAATCAAAGAAGTAGAATCACCTGAAGAAGAGGGAAAGGGAGAAACTCTCCCTCGTTCACCATTAATAGAAGAACCAGAAGACTCTGAGGAAACTATCATGACAGAGGAAGTAGTAGATGGATTTGGAGGAGGGGGTAGAGGTAGAGGAAGAGGAAATAATGGAGGAGGTAGAGGTAACAATGGGGGAAATAGGGAAGGAGATAACTCATTTGGATTCCCTATAGCCGATGAGGAAACTCATACAACAATGAAAAACATTTCACCATCTGTCCTCCCAAACTTTTATGGGTTGCGAAGTGAGGATCCTGAAACATTTCTATTTGAGTTTGAAGTCTTGTGCCGAACCTATGACTATATGGAAGACTCTCAAAAACTCAAACTGTTTCCTTCAACATTGAAAGGAGCTGCTTTGAAATGGTTTATGGGATTAGTCACTCAATCTATTAGGACTTGGAATGATATGAAACAAACATTTTTGGATAGATACCTGGATTATTGTATGCCCACCAATCATAAGGATGAGGTATTCAAGATGATGCAAAGAGAAGATGAAAACTTGGAGGATTTACTTGAAATATTTCAATACAACTTAAAGAGAGAAAAAATGAGTAATTTAGATGAGGAAACCCTGAAATCCCTTCTATTGAAATCCATTAGAGATGAATGGATAGATATTTTAAACATGATGGGGAAGGGAGATATTTCCCAACTTCCACTTCGTGACATAGTAGAACTATGTGTCCATCTCTCAAGGGGAAAATCTAAAACTGGAAAAGGGCCGAGAGATCCATCTATTATTAGAGCAAACAAATCTGCAACTGGATCAGTAAGTAGGGCAAAGATTGGCAATATGCTTGATGAGTTCAAAACTGATATCCTAGGGAGCCTTAGTGAACAACTAGACACCCTTAAAATACAAAACAAGCAGAAAGTAGAAGCTGATGCCTTGGCTATCTTTTGTCCAAAATGTAGAAAGAAACATGCTCTAAGGGAATGTCCCTTGGATGCAAAAGTTGTAAAAACATGTATGATTTGCTCAGAAAGTCATGAGACCAAGGATTGTCCTTCAATTCCTGGGCTCAAAGCTGTCTTTCAGGAAGATCCAAATTCAGTAGAGTCCCTTTGTTTTGTTTCAAGAAGACCGTGGTAGGGGCAACAAAATCAAGGATTTAACAATCTTATGAACTTTCAGCTCCCGCATAAATTGGAATTCTTGGCAACAACCTTGGCCCGAACCTCAAAATCCATACCAATCATGGGCACAAGGGATGAAAAATCCTTATGGGAGATTTGCTCAATTTTATCAATATCTTCCATCTTTTCAAAATCAAAAAAATCCACAAATTCCAAATCAAAACCCACAACTTTCATTGCCATTCCCACAACAACAACCTTCTCAACAAAATCCAAATTCTCAACTCTTGCTCCCATTTCAACAAAAGACAAATCAACTGCCAGCCCAGCCATTGTCGAATCCCAACAACAAAAATCCTCATAATGCTTACATGGTAGAAGGACAACAATTTCCTACCTATATGACTGTTTCTCTTAATGATGTTCAACTCAGATCTAGTAGAATTTTAGAAAAACCTTCTATAGATGTTCAAGACCAAGGTACCTCTGAGGAGGATTCTCTTAAAGTCAATAAAGGTTTTGAGAAAGCATCTCTTCAAAATCCAATCATTCAAAAATAAAAAGAAAAAGAGTCAACCCCCACAACTCCTATAGTTGAGCAACCTGCATCTTCATCCACGCCTCCTTTCCCTGAAAGATTACAAATTGACAAAGGGGTGGAAAAACAAATCTTGTTGCCTGACTGTGATTTTCTAGATGAGTTAAAGAACGTTTGTATCAAGATTCCCTTGCTACAAGCCATTAGAGAGATTCCTATCCTAGAAAAAACAATAAAGGAGTTGAGTCTTAAAAGACCAGGAAGGAAACCAAGAGAAACAAGAAGAATCCACCTGGTAGGAAAAATTGTAGATATCATGATGGGAAAAATTACAATGCAGAAGTATGTGGATCCAGGTAGTCCAATTGTCAAGACACATATAAATGGGATAGAAATTCCAAACACTTTGATTGACTTAGGGGCTGCTATCAACATTATGAGTAGACAGACTATGGAACAGCTTAAACTTCCTAATCTTCTTTTTACACCCACCTTACTGCAACTTGCAGATAGATCAATAATCAAACCAGATGGTGTACTAGAAGATATTTCAGTCTCCTTATATTCTTGGGAATATCCAGTAGATTTCATGATTTTGACTCCCAAGAGTAATTTAGGAGGGCATCCACTCATCTTAGGAAGACCTTGGCTAGCCACAACTGATGCTTTCATTAGTTGTATATCTAGGGATATGTATATTTCTGATGGTAGTTCGACAAAGAAATTCAATTTGTATCCTCTAGCAAAAGCAATTACAGAAGTAGGAGACAATGAATGGGTCGACGATGAAGATATTATACAACTTGTCTTTACCATCTCTGAAATTAGTGAAGATAGTCAAATTTTGAACACATTAGAAAATTTTGAAACATATTTAGAATATGACCACACACAATTTCAGTTAGATTCTGATATTAAATATCTATCATCAAGACAAATGTCTCTTTACTCTATGGAAGAGTTTGGTAGCTCTACCATTGAAATTTTTCCAGGAAAAACATTGAATATCAACAAAAATTTGGAAAAGTCACAACAGGAAGAGCTCACCAAAATCTTGCAAAAACATTCTACTGTATTTGCATGGGAGTATACTGATATGAAAGGTATTGACCCTAAGACTTGCATCCATCATATCTATATCGAGGAAAACAGTAGACCAATCAGACAACCTCAGAGAATGATGAATCCAAATCTTAGGGAGATAGTGAAAGAAGAGCTCCAAAAACTACTCAATGTAAATTTCATTAACCCAATCTCAGATAGCTGATGGGTTTTTCCTTTGGTTATAGTACCCAAAAATAATGGTAAATGGAGGGTATGCATTGATTACAGGGAATTGAATAAAGCAACTTTGAATGATCACTTTCCTTTGCCCTTTATCAATCAAGTATTAGATACATTAGTAGGCAAAAAGTATTTTTCATTTCTGGATGGTTTTAGTGGTTATAATCAAATTCAGGTAGCACCTGAAGATCAGGATAAGACCACATTTACCTGTCCATAGAGAATTTTTGCTTATCGAGTGCTTCCTTTTGGATTATGTAATGCACCCGCAACATTCCAAAGAGCAGTACTAGGAATTTTTTCTGATCTAATCCATGATTGTGTAGAGGTATATATGGATGATTTTACAGTTTATGGTGATTCGTTTGAAGAGGCATTAGAAAATTTGGAAAAAATCCTTATAAGATGTAAAGAAACAAACCTTTCACTAAGCCATGAAAAATGCTTTATGATGTTTACTGAAGGTATTGTTCTAGGACATCATATTTCAGGGGATGGGATTAAAGTTGATAGATCAAAAGTTGAAGTCATCTCTAAGTTACCGATTCCAAATTGTCAAAAAGATGTTAGAAGTTTTCTGGGATTTACTAGATATTATAGAAGATTTATAGAAAACTTTATCAAAATAGCATCTCCACTCTTCAAACTGTTTACAAAAGACTGTGAATTCAAATGGGGTCCTTTTTTCCAATCAGCATTTGAAACTTTGAAAACAAGAATATCTGAAGCGCCTATCTTGAGAGGACCAAATTGGAAACTTCCTTTCCATATTTCTACAGATGATTCAGATACAGCTCTAGGGGCTGTATTAGGACAGAAGGATTTAGTTCCTTATGCCATTTACTATACCAGTAAAAATTTAACTCCTACTGAGTTGAACTATACTGTGACTGAAAAAGAGATCTTAGTTGTTCATGCAATCAATAAGTTCAGACATTATATAACATGTTATGAAACTTTTATTCATACTGATCATTTTGCAATTAGATATCTAATGAACAAACCCATTACTAATGGCAGAGTTACAAGGTGGCTCCTACTTTTATAGGAATTAAATATTATTGTGTTAGATAGACCAGAGAAACAAAACACAGTAGCTGATTTCTTGTCTAGGATTCATAATACTAAAGAAGATTCTCCTATAGAGGACAAGTTTCCTGATGAATATTTATTTGCAGTAACTACTAAGACTCCTTGGTATGCAGATATAGCTAACTACTTGGTTACATGGAAACTACCTCCACATTTATTTCCTGGTGAAAGAAGAAAGATTATTCAGGAGAGTTAAAAATATTCATGGATTTCTAACGAATTGTTTAAAACAGGGCCAGATTTTGTGATCAAAAGATGTGTTAGGGAAGATGAGATGTCTGATATTCTCAAAGCATGTCATGATGAACCATGCGGCGGACACTTTGCTGACAAAAGGACAGCCTATAAAATCCTCTCTTTAGGATATTATTGGCCATCCCTCTTCAAAGATGCAAAACAATATGTCAAAAGATGTGACAGCTGCCAAAGAGTAGGGAAACCTACCCTCTCAAATGAAATGCCATTACAACCACAGGTACTCATCGAACCCTTTGAAAAATGGGCTTTAGACTTCATTGGACCTATTAACCCACCATCTAAACAAAGAAAGTATATATTGGTATGTACTGATTATGTTACTAAATGGGTAGAAGCCAAAACATTATTTTTTGGTACTGAGCATTCAGTTGTTAGTTTTCTTTATGAGGATATTTTTACTTGCTTTGGTGTTTCAAGAGAAATTGTGACAGATCAGGGAGGTCAATTCACATCCAAACTGGTGGAGAAGCTGATGGAAGAGTACAAGGTCAAGCACAAAAAATCTACTCCTTACCATCCGCAAGCAAATGGTCAAGTGGAGTCTACAAACAAACTTATTGAAGGCATCATTACCAAGACTATTCATCTACACAGAAGGGATTGGGCAGAAAGGCTCCCGGAAGCCTTATGGGCCTACAGAACTACATGGATAGGAATACAACAGGACATTCTCCCTATGAACTTGTTTATGGGAAAGAAGTTCTGCTCCTCATTGAGTTCCAAGTTAGAAACCTCAAGATGGAAGTTCAATTGGGAATGGATCTATCAGAAGCCCAAAAGCATAGAATGGAGCAGTTGAATGAGCTAGATGAGATTAGACAAGACACAATCCTAAGAACTGATCTAGTTCAATATCAAAGAGCTAAGTGGCATGACAAATACATCAAGGAGAAAAAAGTTTCAAGAAGGAGATTGGGCATTGCTATTTGATTCCAAGTTCAAAGATTTCAAAGGTAAATTTCAGACTCATTGGCTTGGGCCATATGAGATTGAAAAAATCTTTAGCAATGGAGCGGTAAGAATCAAAACCATTGATGAACATCAAACTCCTCTTATTGTGAATGGTCACAGATTAAAGATCTATCATAAGCCACTCTCAAAGGAGGAATTTGTCAAAATCTTTCAAGATAATTCTGCAATAAGGCTGGTGAAGAAGAATCCTTCTTCTCCACCAGCCTAGTCTTTGTTCTTTTCTGTTTTAAAAAAAATAAAAAAAATAAAAATAAAAAATAAAAAAATAAAAAAATAAAAAATTGTATAAGCCCAAAAACTAATCGCTGATTGGCAGTCTTATACAGAAAATACAGGCGAAAATCAGAAACTTTTGATGCCCTATATTTTCCAAAATTTTTTTCCTCATTTTATTCATAGTTTCATGTCATTTCACTTCATTTTGCTTCACTTCATTTCGTTTCATTTCATTCCATTATCTCATTTCGCTAATAAATCCCTTTTATGACCAGTTTTCATATATCATTCACTTAGTCATCATTCATTTCCATCCATCTCCATTCAGTCATATGTTCACTGTGTCAGTTTCCGCAGTTGGTTGTTGATTTTGCAGCTAACACTCTGTTATTCAGTATTTACAGTCATATGTTAGCCAAATAATGATGAGAACCAAATGAAGGTATGACAAAGGAAAATATTTTGAAGATATAAAGCACCAACAAAAAGCAGCTAATCAAACGTTAGTGGACGGACGTGGAAAAATTCTAAGGTATGAGCAAAATTCATTTCAAATAGCATTTTAAAGCACATTCTATATAGTTATGAAACCACCAGATCCATTATGTGTAATGATTAGCATTGATAGCTTTCATAACTGCTCCATGGCCTTCACATGATTCCTCCACGAACTTTGCATTAATTTTTAACGGCCTCATGATCCACCTCCGAATTTAACTCGTGTTTATTTGTACATTGGCATTCCACCTACTGAACCGGTAAATATGAGGACGTAATTTATTTGATCACAGCTTTGTCCTGCCGCACAAATCCGCAGTCATTTTGAGAACATGCTCACACCTATTCTGCAGCCTTCTAGCTCAAAAGTCGGGCTCACTCTATTTCCATACTATCCCATTGAAGTTGTGTGCGTTATTTCTGGCCTGTTTACATCTCTGTGGACTCATTCTCATTACCTGTTCTCTGCTCTTTCGTTTACAATTACTGGTTTTTCTCCACAAACCTTCTCCACTCCCCGCTAACACAACCGTTTCATCTCCGTCAATCCATTACTCATAGTCCATCACTCACAGACGTATTTTAAGGCAGGAGGAAGGAATGGGTCTTTTGCTAAGAGCAGAACCGGAAGGGCCTAAATTCATGGAGGGATATCCACAATTGAAAAGCATATTAAGGAAGGCACGGTGGCTACAGTTCATCCAGAAATTCAGAGGTTACTATAAAGAAGTTAGGAAGACATTTGAAAGGTCTTTTAATGGCGTGGAAGTTGAGGTTGGAGATCTTAAATTTTTAGTCACAGAGGCATCTATCGCAGTAGCAACGGAACTCCCACAGAAGGGGGAACGGTGGTTCAAAAACAACAACTTTGATGTTAGGGCCTGGAGTATTATCCTACGCAATCCAAGTATGGATATAACCATTTTCAAACGAGGAATCCCTGTCTCTGCTCAAGAGGAAAAGTGGACTAGTTTATTATTGATAATCCAGAAGTTTATTACATGTGAAGGACGGTTTGGGTCCATGTATATGTACCACATCTGGTTGCTAATGAATTTTCTAGAAAATCAAACCATCAATTTGCTTTAATTTCTATTGAATAGCTTGAAAAAGATGTCCATAACTGTACAAAAGAATCTGGAGGACATAGAACCCCATCTGCACCATCACGGCCTTGTAAAAATTTTGATTCAAAAACAGTTGAAGGAAAAGAAGGACACCTGGGAACAGTTCCTGATTAGAAACTTATTTCAGGATCCACTTGAAACACCCGAGAGAGCTCAGCAAGGAAAAGTAGGAGGAGGAAAACAAGTGTGAACATTCAGGACACTCCTACTAACATAGCTAAAGAAACTAATAAGGAAGAGAAGTTGTCTGAAGGTAGGAAGGAAAGAACTGAAGTTAGGAAGCAAAGAAAACTAAAGGGGAAAAGAAATATTGAAGCTCTCTATCAAACCCTAGAACCTTCCTCAGAAGAGGACCAAATACTTTCTGAAAGACTAGTTTACCTTCAGGAGCAATCAGCTGCAGCAAAGAGAAAAGGGAAAGAAAAACAGAGTGTGGAGAAAGGAGACACTAGCTCACAAAATCTAAGGAGGAGCTCCAGACTTAAAGGAAAACTGAAAAAAGTACAAACTAAAGGGCCCCACTTCATTAGGGGAAACACCGGAACAACCTCCAACAATCCCTCCTGGCCGTAGCCCACACCATACTCCTATTTCTCAACCAGATTTTGAGATCAGTCCTTCTCAGCCAGATTTTGAGATTAGTCCTTCTCAGCCAGATTTTGGGGATAGCCCAAGAAAGGCTACACCTAAGATAGATCCAACCCAGCAAGAAATATATGATTTTATTGAGTTGTTGGAGAAGACTGCCACAGATCAAGGCACTTCATCTACCCAGCCTAATACAGCCCAGGAAGCTCTAATCCAATCACTAAAACAGGAAGTCCTAAATAGACACATCAAAAGAGAAAATGAAACATTGAAAGAACAGAGCAGGTTGGATAAGATTATTCACGACAACACCATGTTGCATCTTGGGCTGTGGCAGAAGAAAAATAGAAAATTGAAGAAAAAGAGCAGGAGGTTGAGTAGAGCTCTCATCAACCTCAAATTCAAGTGCCTAATGAGGAAGCCTAGGATGATAGTGGTACCAAGAAAGAAGAAAAGAAGGCTGGATGTGTTAGCAGAGGTCTCAGAACACATGAACTGAAGGGAGGATGGTCACAGTTTTGGTTGCATGAGGACATGCAACACCTTCACAGTGGGGGTATGTTGAGCCCTGAAACTACATCTCTTCTACACACTTTTCTAGACTTTTTCCCCTCACCAGTGCCTCACAAGCTATCAAAAATCATTACATATTGATTTTGAGAGTGCATTTAAGTGGTTTTCTAACTATGTTTTTGTGTTTGCTATTTGACTTAGATTTTGCTCATCAGCTGCAGAATGCAGCCACTTTCCGCAGCTGACTTGAGATTCTGCAGCTGTTTTTGTTGATCTCTAGGTTGCAGGTGTCAGCAAGCAAAACAAGGCACGTGGGCAGTTCAGAAATGATCTAGACATGGACCAAGTCCTATTGGTTTATCCAGATTCGTAGAGGAAAGCCTTGGTCAAACGGTGGTCAAACGAGGAGTTCTACGGTAAACAGGACTCTGTTTTTCAACACGTGAAGGGTCCGAGACTGTTCCTAGATTCATGGATTCATTTTGACAGCTGTAGACTACCTCCATGACGCAAATCCAACAGCCACCTTTTGGTATATTGAATGATCATGGCAACCAACATGCTAAGCTCATGGGTGTTCTCTTTTTACATGTCTTCTGCTGAAGGAGTTCCATAGGAAAATCAGTTATGTAATTTCCTTTATAAATAATGTGTTTGCAAATGCATGTAGCTAGTTTTTTATGTAGTCTTGCTGTTAGTTCATGTACTGTGCCGAGACACTGGTCCTGTTGTTGTAACGAGAGGATCCTTCCTCTGTTTTGCAATATAATAAGACTCTGTTTTATATGACTGTGTGAGCGTAATCTCAGACTGACAGCGTGTTAACCAAGGTCGTGCAGAGGGCCCCTGCTGGCTAAGGTTTCGTTTCTTTATTTTTGTAAAGTTTTCATATGTTCTTGTCTTATTTCCATTGTAGATATTTCATCGTTTGTTCACTTGTGTATATTTCATATTTTAGTTATGAAGTTAATGTTTCATTCCTGTACATGATTTTCCAAGCATTGTACAATTTTGCTAACACTGATCAATGTGTTTCAGGATAGGCTAGGCTCGAGCATTTTCATACAATTTTTGCAATAAACAGTGACATGAGATTTGCCTCTCCGCTAACTTTGTTTTTCTTAGCTTTCAATTTCAGTTATGCTTTGATTTCAGTCTTATTCATTTTCTGTTTATAGTTAGTTTAGATATCAAATTATTCATGTCATTTAACGTTATCTCCAGAGCCATGGCTTAACCCCGAAAAGGTACTTGGGGAGCTATCGGATTATGAGTGAGGTGATTTGATTTTACTTTTATTTCTACAATTAGATATCAGGTTCTTCATGTTCTTGACGTTATCTCCAGAACCATGGCTTAACCCGGAAAAGCTACTTGGCGAGCTATCGGATTATAAGTGAAGAGACTTGATTTTATTTTCATTTGCAAGTAGATAATTTAGATATCAATTCCTCATGTTATTGACGTTATCTCTAGAGCCATGGCTTAACCCCGAAAAGCTACTTGGCGAGCTATCAGACTATAAGTGAAGTGAATTGGTTTTATTTTCATTTGCAAGTAGATAATTTAGATATCAATTCCTCATGTTATTGACGTTATCTCCAGAGCCATGGTTTAACCCCAAAAAGCTACTTGGCGAGCTATCAGACTATAAATGAAGTGAATTGGTTTTACTTTTATTAGTTTGCAGTTTTTGATTTGTTTGAGTGCAATAGCTTAACTTTTATTTCTGTATTTAGATGAGTAGCAGAGATAATGATTTCATGATTAGTAGTTTATCATTTGTTTGATTTGAATAGCTGCACATTTACATTCTTGTTCAAGTACTAATTTCATCACTAGCATGTTTTGAGATCCTCTGAAGTGTTAAGTTCTGGAAGTCATCATAAAGGACATAATTGCCTTAAAATCTATATCCATACTTGCCTTCTAAAGTATTTTTAAAACTTAGGAATATGATTTCCATTTGCATTAGGAGACAAATCAAGATAAAACCCCCAAAAACAAAATAAAATTGAAAACAATAAAAAGTAAGAAAGAGGTTGTCTTGCACATATAGTGCGCCACACTTCATCAGTTTATGACTCTCGGATTGATAACTAATGTAGCAATTTAGGACATACTAAATTTACTAAACAGGGCAAAAAACCCTAAATTAAACATAACTTCTACCATCAGATCATTCGCCTAATGAACAACCAAGTTCGACTGGAAGTTACTAGACTTTTACAAGGCAATTTTACATCTGTTTTTAGCTTTGGGGGCGTTGCCCCTGAACCCCTGCCAGGGGACCGCTGGCCCCCGGATGCCCTAGCTGGGGGGGATTTACCCCTCGGACCCTGTCGGGGGGACAAGTCCCCCCCGCACCCCCTCGTGTGGAGGGGTGTACAGTCTTCCTAGGGTATACATCCGGCTGAAACCTTTGAATACATAAGATAATCAGGCTCCACACCCAACAATCTCCCACTTGGAGACTGATTATAGAAACTCCACCACTGCTTCATTTGCTAGACAATGACTCCACTTTGGACCTGGCTGTTTCTCATCTTCTTCATCATACTTGAAGACCAATTGAAACTGAGCAGATTCTCAGTTTCTCCCTGGTTACAACTTTTGTTAGCATATCTGCAGGATTCTGGCTAGTGTGTATCTTTTCCAGCTTCAACTGTACATCTTCCAATGCTGACCGTATGAAATGGTACTTTAGTTGTATATGTTTAGTCTTGGAATGAAATGCAGAGTTCTTTGCAAGATGTATGGCACTCTGGCTGTCACTGTATAACCTGCCCAACTCCTGCTTCTTGCCCAATTCATCTAGAAACCTTTGTAACCAAATCATTTATTTACTAGCCTCTGTAGCAGCAACATACTCTGCTTCTGTTGTTGAAAGTGCAACAACACTTTGGATTTTTGAAACCCAACTGACAGTTGTTCCACCTACAATAAACACACACCCTGTTGTGCTCCTCCTATTATCTCTATCACTTGTCATATCTGCATCAACATATCCCTATAGAGAAATGTTTGAACCACCAAAGCATAATGCTTGATTTGTGGTACCTCTCAAATACCTGAGAATCCACTTCACTGCCATCCAATGTTCTTTTCCTGGATTGTTCATGTACCTGCTTACAACTCCCACTACATGTGCAATATCAGGCCTTGTGCAGACCATTGCATACATTAAGCTTCCAACTGCTGATGCATATGGAACTTTAGACATATGAGCCATTTCTTCCTGAGTCTTGGGACATGCCTCCTTACTTAATTTGAAATGGCTAGCCAAAGGTATACCAACTGGTTTTGCATTCTGCATATTAAACCTTTTCAACACCTTTTCTATGTACTCACTTTGAGATAATGTTAATTTGCGATTCTTCTTGTCTCTAGTTATTCTCATACCAAGGATTTGTTTTGCAGCACCCAAATCCTTCATTGCAAACGAGTTTGCCAATTTTCTTTTGAGCACATTTATTTCTTGCATGTTAGAACCTACAACAAGCATATCATCTACATACAATAACAATATAATATAGCTGCCATCATTTTGCCTTTTGAGATAAACACAATAATCAGAGTGACATCTAGTATAACTTTGTTCAGACATAAACCTGTCAAATTTTAGATACCACTGCCTTGGAGCTTGTTTTAATCCATACAAGCTCTTCTTCAACCTGCACACTAGTTTCTCCTTCCCTTTTACCTCATATCCTTGTGGCTGCTGCATATATATCTCTTCCTCCAAATCCCCATGGATAAAGGTTGTCTTTACATCTAACTGCTCAAGATGCAAATCTTCAACTGCTACTAGACTTAAAATAGTTCTGATTGAAGTCATTTTAACAATAGGAGAAAATATTTCATCAAAATCAATACCTTTCTTCTGTGAAAACCCCTTCACCATAGGTTTAACTTTGTACCTCTGTTTTTCTCCATCTTCTTCCTTCAGCCTGTAAACCCATTTATTCTGCAATTCCGTTTTACCTGCAGGCAACCTGACTAAGTCCCAAGTCTGGTTATGTGCTAAGGAGTCCATCTCTTCTTTCATGGCTTTCTCCCACTTCTTCCTGGTTTCTACCTGCACTGCTTCTTCATAACATTCTAATTCACCAGAATCAGTCAATAATACATAATATAATGAAGGAGAGTATCGTTCAGGGGGTCTACTTATCCTGGTAGATTTTCTAACACCACTTTCAGGTGTTTGAAGTGCTTGTTGTTGTTGTGGTTGTTGTTCTGGCTATTGATCATTATGATTTTCAAGCACCATCACTTTTCCTGTGATATCGTCAAGCACTGTGTATTCTCTGTTTTCTTTTTCTTGTTTCTTTTCCTGCAACTAATTCTTATACAAGACCTTTTCATTGAATATTACATCTCTGCTCCTAATGATTTTGTGATTTTCATAATCATATAAGCGATAACCAAAATCATTAACACCATATCCAATAAAGGTACATTTCTTTGATTTTTGCCTCAAGCTTTGTTCTATTTTATTTGTTAATGTGGACAAAAGCTTCACAACCAAAAGTCTTTAAAAATGAGTAGTTTAACTTTTTACCTGTCCATGTCTCCTCTGGAATACCACCATCCAAAGAACTTGAAGGTCCTCTATTTATTATATAAACAATAGTATCTACAACATCTGCCCAAAATTGTAAAGGCAATCCTGAATGCAATCTCATGCACCTTGCACGCTCCATGATTGTCATGTTCATCCTTTCTGACACACCATTTTATTGTGGTGTTCCTGGAACTATCTTCTCTCTGCGAATTCCATTCTCTGAATAGTACCTATCAAACTCTTTGCTACAATATTCACCTCCATTATCTGATCTGAAACACTTCAAACTTTTCCTTGTCTCATTTTCAACCAAAGCTTTCCATTTCTTGAAAGTATCAAATACATTAGATTTATTTCGAATACAGCAAATCCAGGTTTTTCTGATTGCATCATCAATAAAAGTAACATAATAACGAGAGCCACCAAGAGATGATACCTGAGCAGGTCCCCAAACATCTATATGCACAAGCTCTAATTTTTCGCTCTTCTTTTCTTTCCCAACTCTAAGGAATCTATTTCTCTTTTGTTTTCCATAAACACAATTCTCACAGAATTTTAAATCAACATGCTTCAAACCTGGCAACAAATTTCTTGAGTGAAGAATTTGCATCCCCTTCTCACTCATGTGCCCAAGCCTATGATGCCACAATGTCGTATCTTCTCCTGTAGAGGTTAAAGCATTAACAAAATTAGAAATACCATTGCATAAATACAATGTACCAACCTTTTCTCCTTTTTCTATTACCAGGGATCCTTTAGTGACCTTCCAGGTTTTATCTGTGAAAGTTGTCACACTGCCCTGTTGAAATCAGATTTTTCTTCAGATCTGGAACATGCCTTACCTCCTTTAGTAGCCATTGGTTTCCATTCTGTTGTTTTACAAGAACCTTACCCATTCGAACAATTTTACAGGGTTTATCATTACACAAACGGACTTGTCCAAAATCTCCTTGAACATAGTCATGAAAATATTTCTTATCAGGTGTGGCATGGAATGAGGCCCCTGAATCTACCACCCAGGCATCAATAATATTTTCTAACAAAAGAATCAAAGCATCTTGCAACACATCACCTGTTACATTCGCTTCATGATTAGTTTCTTGTTGCGCATCTCCTTCTTTTCCCTTCCAAGACTTGTAGTATTTCTTTAGGTGTCCTTTCTTCCCGCATTTCCAGCACACTATCCCCAATCTGGACTTGGATCTGCCTTTTCTTGACTTACTGCGATATCCTGAGCTCTTTCCTCTTTCCATTTTTCTTCCCCTAGTCTCTGCAGTCAAAGCATTACCTAATGTCTCACCGAAGCTTTTTCATCGCATTTCCTCGCTAAGGATTGCACCAACAACATCATCAAACTTTAAAGTACTAGGTCCAAAGACAGAGTTACTAACAGCCATAACTAAACCATTCCAACTTTCTGGAAATGAGCACAGAAATAACAGAGCCCTAACTTCATCATCAAAATTTACCCCTATAGAACTTAACTGACTTGTAACTGTATTAAAATCATTTAAATGGTCTGCAACAGATCCACCTTCTGACATCTTCATATTAAATAAACACTTCATAAGAAATACCTTATTTGAGGCTGAGGGTTTTTCATACAGTTTGGCCAATGCCGACATTAAACCCTGTGTTGTCGTTTCCTTTGAAATATTAAATGATACCGACGCCACTAGGCACAACCGTATTGTTCCAAGTGCCTTTATGTCCAGAATATCCCATTTTTTGTCTATCATACTCGTCGGCTTCTTTGTCTTTCAGCTCAATGGTAGGTACAGATCTCTCTGATATAGATAATCTTCCATTTGCATCTTCCACAGCTGGTAGTTTTTGCCGTTGAATTTTTCAATCCTACACCTACCATCTTCCGCCATTGCTCCCACTCGAACCAGGAACCCTTCTCTCTTGTGAGTTTATCAACCAAATAGACCTTCGGCTTTGATACTAGTTGTTAGAAAATTATATATTACAGAGCAATGAAACACATAAAATATTGCAGAAATATAAACACAAAAAAACGCATAAAACAAGAGAGACATAGATATACGTGGTTCACCCAGTTTGAGCTACGTCCACGGAGAAACAACTAGTCCTTCCTTTTATTATATTATCCAACAAACTGAATAGATACAACCTACAACAGATCCACTGTAACACCCTCTTCGCTCTCAATCTCCTCTCTCTTCCTCACTCAGAATACAGATACACATAGATGCAATACAATTCCCTCATATATATTGAGGGGTTGCCTTCTAGGGAAAAAAACCCTAAATTAAACATAACTTCTACCGTCAGATCATTTGCCTAATGAACGACCTAGTTTGACTAGAAATTACTAGACTTTTACAAGGCAATTTTACATCTATTTTTAGCTTCGGGGGTGCTGCCCCTGAACCCCTACCGGGGGACCGCTGGCCCTTGGACCCCCCAGCCGGGGAGGATTTACCCCCCCGAACCCCCACGGGGGGGACAAGTCCCCCCCGAACCCGCGGGGGGGACAAGTCCCCCCCGCACCCCCTCGTGTGGAGGGGTGTACAGTCTTCTTGGGGTATACATTCGGCTGAAACCTTTGAATACAGAAGATAATCAGGGTCCACACTCAACAAGGGTGATTCCATACTAACATAAAAGATGTATTGGAGGTTGTGCAAAATAATGCGATGGAGAACATTGTTGAATGCTGCAAAAGGGTTATATAGAGGCAACACTAAATGACATTACAAAGGTCACAAGATGCACATTATTATATTGAGATGTTCCCATGACAAATGGTGCAATGACGCTACAACAATAGTTTCCGTGAAAGTGTGATGAAGATGTGCCAAAAGACTTGTATTGACATCAAAACATTTAAATAATGTACCCAGACTATAAATGTTGTGCAAGAGTGATGAATAGGAGTGGTAGTAAAACCATGTTATGGAGATGAGGATTTTATTACTACAATGACCATTATTGTTATCAAATGTAGCAAGACTGATTAAAAGAAGCACTAAAGACCATTTGGAAGAAGCAAAGCCTATGCATAAGAATTGAATAAACAACAAAAATCCATGCAAACATTGCATTGGAAGAAGAATATAATGTAGGTGTTGATAGGTAAAGGAAAAGATACTAAAGACTAACACATATACTGTGTTGAGAAATGGCAACAAGAAATTCCAGTTTAAATTGCCCTTGAATTAAATTGAGAATTAAAATCGAATTCTATGCTCATAGCAACTTGTAAATAGTTAATTAAGTTTAATTAACTTAGCTTAGGAATTTTGAGTTGGAAGTATTTATGTAGTCATGTATATGTTCTCCCTAAGTTTTAGGGGTCCAATATGAGTTTAAATTGAGTTAGAAATTAGATCACTTAGTTTACTGAGTTAAGTTCAGTTTCTAAATTGTTTTTGGAACTAATATAGGACTAACAGTCAGTTGGTGCACTAATGCATTCACTAGTGCTACTCCAGTTAACTAAAGATTTCCTCATGAGAAACTCATGCATGTCAGTTCAGAGAAAGACCCAGTTGAGACTAGAGTGCATGGACAATGTACCATTAGTTGTATGCTTTATTGAGTTGTATAGATCATGCATGCAATCAGGAACTAGACCTAGTTTGGATTGAACAGTTTTGGATGCACTGGATTCCCATTAATATGGGCTATTTAGCCATAGGAATTGCACAAGGAAATAGGGGCTTGGAGAGCTAGATAATTGGCTAAGTGTTGGCCAAGAGCTTGCTTGTGAGCTAAGAGAGTTGAGCATACTTGTGCGGAATTGTTCTAGTGAGAACAAGATTTGTCTTCACTCATATTTATAATATATGTAACATAGATAGCAGGGTTTTGAGTAGTGGCTTTCCCCAGATACATCTTGTGTTATGTGCCATTGATTTATCTTCTTCTTGTTCTTATTGTTTTCATCGATCTATTGGCTTCTGCTGGGTGAAAGTAGAAGTAGATTCTTGTCCTGTTCTTTAGTAAATTGCATGAGCTTGTGAATCTATAGGATTTTCTATATGGTATCGGAGCTGAGGACAATATACTAGAGGATATTTTGAAGTTTTTAGTTTTGGGTTACAGGTGAAATTCGAATTTGCAATACATACTTTAGGATCGACATATGGCGTTCTATGGTTTGCGGTTCGAGTACGCCTTGTAAGGTGGCTGGAATTTTATAGCCTAGAGGGACAGAATGGAGGTTGTGCTAGAGGATAATGGCTTGAAGGAATTCTTTGATCAATAAATTCCTAAGTCAGCAACATTTGATGCATAAAATTTGGCCGAATGGAAGAAGTGTGTGGCGAAGGCAAGGCAGATAATCCTTGAGGGAGTTCGAGACCACATTGTCTCGAGTCTCCATGGAAAGGAAACTCCGTATGATATGTGGAAAGCATTGACAGACTTGTATTAGAACAATAGTGACCAAAGGAAATTGGCACTAAAGGACAAACTTCGAAAAATCAAAATGGAGAAAGGCGAGACTATTCCAAAATACTTGACCAAGTTCACTCAATGTCGTGATGAACTTGGAAGTGTTGGAATCATGGTTGCTGAGGATGATATGGTGAGTCTTGCTCTTCTAGGACTCCCAAAGAGTTGGCATAGTTATCAGGACTCTGTCAATGGTCAGAAGAAGTTGCCAATTCGAGAATGATTGTGGTCAGATTTGATGTAGGAGGAGATCAGGAGGAACACCAGGGATGGCTCCTCATCAAAGATTGATGATGAAGAGAATTGTGCCTTAGTGATTAAGGCAAAGAAGGGGAAAGGGAAAGCTTCCCATTCCAAATTGGATTCTTATCATGGAGGTAAGAAGAAAGACATGATGAAATTTAAGTGCTTTCATTGTCATGAGCTGGGCCATTTTGCTACAAATTTTCCACTCAAGAAGTCCAAGAAGAAGTCTTCAGGAGGAGCGGCGGGTGAGGCTTTGGCCTCTCAATTAGAATTGGAATTTTCCCTCATTGCATGCATGGTGTCATCAATGATGGGAAGTGTATGGTACTTAGACAGTGGAGCTTCATTCCACATGACTGGCGAAAAAGATTTATTCAGTGACCTAGAGGAGAAAGATCTCCAGATGCATATCGAGATGGGTGACGATGGGAAGTATAGTGTTACTAGATTGGGCACGATTACTTTTCAGAGGGAGCATGGGGCTCCACTCACCTTGAATAATGTTATGTATGTGCCTAGGCTAAAGAAGAACTTGGTATCCATTTCCATGCTTGAGGATAGAGGCTATGATGTGATCTTCTCGAAAGGAAAGGCATTCCTTTGACACATAGCCACGGATCAAGTAAAGAAGATAGGGATTCAGGTGAAGAATCTCTATAAGTTGGAGGTAGAGGAGTGTGTTGCTTTAAGCACAAAAGCAGAAAGGGTGCAGAGCCGAGATGTTGGCGAGTTGTGGCACAAGTGATTGGGCCACTTGCATCATGGAGCTTTGAAGATATTGCAGTAGATATCTACCAGTCTTCCTAAAGGTAGGCTTGAGAAAGTTGATACATGCAAGGGATGTACTTTGGGAAAATACACCGTCTTCCTTTCATGATAGAGACAGTCGAGCAGAGGCTATTCTAGAGAAAGTCCATTCAGATGTGTGTGGACCATTCTCGACAGCATCCATGGCCAAAAACAAGTATTGTGTTATATTTTTTGATGACTATTCTCGTAAATGTTGGATATTTTTCACGCAGAAAAGGGATCAAACTTTCACAAAGTTTTGTGAGTTTAAAGAATTGGTGGAGAAAGAGATGAGAAAAAAGGTTAAAACTCTACGGAGTGATAATGGTGGTGAGTATGTCTCAAATGAGTTTAAGAACTTTTGTGCAGCGAAAGGGATTAAATAGGAGTTGATGACACCCCATAAACCTTTGTAGAATGGGGTGGTTGAGAGAAAGAACATAAGCGTAGTAGGGGCAGAAAGGTAAATTTTGCATGATCAGGGCCTACTACTACACTTGTGGGTTGAAGCATGCAATGCAATGGTTTATGTTCAGGACCATAGCCCACATCGGATACTTGAGATGAAGACTCCAGAGGAGGCTTATTCTGATAAGAGGCCAAATGTTGTTCACTTTAGGATTTTTGGGTCATCGATATCTTTCCATGTGGCCAAAGATGCACGGAAGAAGCTTGAGCCGACAATAGATTTGGGGATATTTGTGGGGTACACTGATACACCTTACAACTATTGGGTGTACTTACCAACCAACATGATGACAGTGGCTCGCAGGGATGTCAGATTTGATGAGGAGAAGGTCATGCGAGTTTCCCTTGAGAGGAAGCTTGAGCTAGATGGAGATGAGGAGATTTTAGCTCCTAAGGTTGAGGAGACTCAAATTTATTTGGAGAAACCACATGTAGAGGATCCGGGAGTGGAGACATCCATGCAGACAAGTCTTCCAGAGAGGGAAGAAAGTGCACTAGAGAGGTTGACATATTGTTGGATGATGCACAGGAGAATGTGGGAGCACCTACTTCTTAGTGCAGGTAGAGGAGGTCACCTGAGAGGTACACTGGATACATGGCTCTCGTGGGTGAATCTGTTGTGACGGAGCCATCTTCCTTTAAGGAAGCAGTGCAACAGCCAGTTTGGGTTGATGCCATGGTGGAGGAGTATGAATCCATAGTTCGTAACAGTGTTTGGGATGTGGTCCCGAGACTAGAGGACAAGTCAGTGGTGAGATCTCATTGGATTTACAAGGTAGAGAAAGCTAAAGATGGTAGTGTGGATAATCATAAGGCTAGATTTGTGGCCCATGGCTTTTTGCAGGTAGAGGGGATTGACTATGATGAGACCTTTTCTCCTGTTGCAAGGTACTCGTCAGTCAGATATATATTGGCACTATCAACACAGATGGGTTGGAAGATACATCAGATGGATGTGAAGACAACCTTTCTTAATGGCATGATTGAGGAAGAGGTGTACATATAGAATCCTGAAGGTTTTGAAACCTTTGACCATGAGTCGCATGTGTGTCAGCTCAAGAGAGGATTGTATGGGCTGAAGCAAGCTCCCCATGCTTGGTACACTAGGATAGATAGCTACTTCACCGGGTTGGGCTTCACGAAGAGTGAAGTGGATGCGATCCTGTACCACATGGTGGTGGTAGGTAAGTTTTTGATCATTGTACTTTATGTTGATGATATCATATTGACAGGTGATGATCAACTGGTCAAATCTTACAAGGAGGACCTTGCAAGAGAATTTGAGATGAAGGACATGGGGCTCATGCATTACTTTCTTGGCATGGAGGTATGGCAGGGAGATGGGGAGTTGTTTGTGTCTCTGAGAAAGTATGGCAATGAGATAATCAGGAGATTCCACATGGAGAGTAGCAAACCCATGGAGACTCCTCTAGCAAGTAACTGGAAGAAGGAGGATGCTACTTCAGGGGAAGTAGTGGAAGGTATTATTTATAGACAGCTTGTGGGTTCACTCATGTACTTGGTGAACACATGACTGGATATGTGCTATGCAATTAACCAACTTAGTCAAGCAATGGTCAGGCCTACCAAGCTATATTGGAAGGCGACAAAGCATGTGTTGAGATACCTCATTTGCACTTCTTAGTATGGATTATGGTACAGACAGACAGAGGGAGTGAAGCTTCAAGGCTTCACCGATGCAGATTGGGAAGGGATTCCATCCGACAAGAAGAGCACATCAGGAGGGATTTTTAGTATTGGGTCAGCGACAGTTTCTTGGTACAACAGGAAACAAATATCGGTTGCACTCAGGTTGGAAGAGGCAGAGTACATGGCTACGAGTCATGCAAAATGTGACGCCATCTAGATGAGGAAGATCTTGGTTTGTTTGTTTGGTCAGCAGATGGATCCAACTATGATTTACTGTGATAATTAGAGTTAAATCAAACTCTCTGAAAATCCAATTTTTCATGATTGGTCCAAGCATATTGATATCTGATATCATCATCTCAGAGAGTGTATATTGTGGCAGATTATGTTATTAAAGTACATTCCCACGGAGGAGAAAGATGATGACATTTTGACAAAGGCATTGTCAAGATGTAAATTTGAGTTTCACAGAGATATGATCGAGGTAGCTGATAATACCTTTCTTGTTGAGAGGGAGTGTTGAGAAATGGCAACAAGAAATTCTAGTTTAATTTGTCCTTGAATTAAACTGAGAATTAAAATTGAATTTTATTTAAGAGAAATTCTTCGGCGTAAATCACAAGATAAAACATTTGTCGACGTGTTTCGAACCAACTAGTGTGGTTCATCGTCAGGACAAGTTGAAGAGACAGATCCAGCTTAGCATGTTAAATAGTTTGAGCAGAGCCTCCAACGACTATCACGACTAACGGCTACTTTTGACTATAGGACCAGAGTCAAAATTAGTTATATTAGGAGACCAATAAAAATATATAAAAATTAATTTAAATGGTGTTTAAGGTTAGTTAAAAAGGGGTATAGTTTGTTAATTAAAAATTACCAATTAGCTAGAAAAAGGGGGATAAGTTGTATAATTATAAATAACATATAAAAGTTAGTTAGAGTTAATAAAAATAATGGATCGAAAAATTATAAATAAATAAATAAATAAATAAGTAAAAAATAAATAAATAAGTAAATAAATAAATTAAAAAATAAATAAATAAAAGCCTCAATTCTACAATTGAATTTTATTCTCATATCAACTTGTAAATAGTTAATTAAGTTTAATTAACTTAATTAGCTTAGGAATTTTGATTTGGAAATCTTTCTGTAGTCATGTATATGTTCTCCCTAAGTTTTAGGGGTCCAGTATGAGTTTAAATTGAGTGGGAAATTAGATCACTCAGTTTACTGAGTTAAGTTCAGTTAAATTAGTTCTAAATTGTTTTTGGAACTAATATAGGACTAACAGTCAGTTTGTTCACTAATGCATCCACTAGTGCTACTCCAGTTAATTGAATATTTCCTCATGAGAAACTCATGCATGTCAGTTCAGAGAAAGACCCAGTTGAGACTAGAGTGAAGGGACAATGTACTATCAGTTGTATGGTTTACTGAGTTGTATAGATCATGCATGAAATCAGGAACTAGACCTAGTTTGGATTTCACAGTTTGGATGCACTGGATTCCCATTAATATGGGCTATTCAGCCATAGGAATTGTGCAAGGAAATAGGGGCTTGGAGAGCTAGAGAATTAGATAAGTGTTGGCGAAGAGCTTTTTTGTGAGCTGAGAGAGTTCAACATACTTGTGCGGAATTTTTCTAGTGAGAACAAGCTTTGTATCTTCACTCATATTTCTTATATATGCAATATAGATATCAGTGTTTTGAGTACTGGATTTCCCCAAATACATCTTGTGTTATGTGCCATTGATTTATCTTCTTCTTGTTCTTATTGTTTTCATCGATCTATTGGCTTCCGCTGTTTGAGAATAGAAGTAGATTCTTGTCCTATGCTTTAGTAAATTGCATGAGCTTGTGAATCTACAGGATTTTCTACATACTAGAGCAAAGGCATCAGTGCTCCGCATGGTCATATTTATCAACACATAAGAAGGTGAATTGAAAAAATGCGATAAGCATCCACTTATCCATACAATGACATATTGACGATTATAGCCATGACATTGAAATAAGGCACTTTTAATGCTACGATGGAGGCTATGAAACCATGCATGTGGCCAAAATCCTATTAAATGAGTACAATGGGGACGAAGAAATGAAAGTGCTTTGAATACAAATCGATATGATATAACCAAATGCATGGAACCATACGAGCCATGCGCAGACAAGTGTGTAATGTATAGATGTCACAACAATGCAATAAGGTTATCAAGGGTTGCATTTAAAGACAATGATAGGGTTCCATGTATCAATATACATATGTCAATATCATAAGAGGATATCAATCATATGCTATCAACTCACCAAAGCATAAATTCCCCACAAAGATCATGATGAAAATGCATAAACAACAATAAAAAGGGTCACCATAAAACTATGTGAAATGAAGTGATGCTACAAAACTATGTCAAGTGCCACGATCATTCCATGATTTTGTTTGAAATTATATCAAAAGATACATTTTCGATGCTGCAATGAAGTTGCACCTAAAAAGGATCAAGTAAACGATACAAAGCTATATTACCATGCACATGCTATTTTTCAATGTTGGATGTGGTATAATAAGAAGCGATGTGGGAGTACCATGTAAAATATGCATCATAATATATATCACAAGTGCATGGTGCAGGAATAGAGGCGAAGCTTATGTGATCATGAAATAGGGAAGCAATGGTGCGCCAATGCAATCACATTGACACATAGTGGAGAAACAAGCTAACCTTCTATAATACTGAAATTCCCGCTTCTACAAAGCTCTTTCGCACAATAAAATTGTGATTAACAGAATGTTGCTTCATCTTCTAGTGGGGTAAATGTGACAAGTGAAGTATATAGTGCATTAAAGACAAATAAATGCGACACTATTGAGAACTAAGAAAATGCACAACGCAGAGCAACATAAGAGAGACTAATACATTGGGGAATGTGCTGTTACCATGAATAAGAGAACATTGAGAAATATGTAAATAATACATTGAGACAATGTGATGAAAGGTATGTCAAATAAAATTTGAAATCATATATTATGGTGTGGAGCAATATAGAAACAAACATTGCTTTGGGGTGGGTAAGACAAATTGACAAAGCAACGATAAAATGTACACAAATAATAATGTAATACACGACTAAGAATATGAAAAATCTACGACGAAGCATGTGATCACACTATATTACAAAGATATTCACAAAGATTCAATGAAATCATAGAAATTGCAGGTGAACTGTTAATTTTTCATAGGGATATATTGTTCTTTGCTTTGATAATTGCACTTCTTCATTAACACATTATGTTCACCCCATAACATCATAACATTATTCATATTTACATCATTATTCAATAGCGTATGCAACTATGTAGAAAGATAAATATCATCATCGTCAATGTAGCGGAATATAAAGGAACAATAGAAGAAAATCATTCACACATAAAGACACCAAGATTGGTTGAAGACCAGGGAAAAACCCATTATGGGGAAAACCCTTTCAAATTCTTATTCTTATTATATCATCATTGAATGATTGAGTAAATAAGAGTAAAATAATCCATATCTTCAACCATACAACTATCCAACAAAAAAAACTACACAATATACATGAATTCAACCCAACAATGCTTATACTCAAAATCCTAATTCTGAAGCCTGTAATGAATTGTTACTGTTTGCGGTTAACTTATGAACACTGTGGTCATTAAGAGAAATATTTAGACAACTGAAATTCCATCATTCAAGTCCCAGTCCCATGGAGGAGTCAAGCGTGTGATTGGGAAGCTTCCAATCGCTCTTTGGAGCCTACAAGTGAGTGACTCCAGTATGCAACTAAGATTCTAAAACCATAGACGTCAGTCGCACAAAGGATGAGTCGTGCATGTGATCATGATTCTTCAGTCACACATATGAGCCTGGTAGTGAGCGACTGCAGTCGAGATCTCTCTATCATGTGCTCATGGTTGAGGCCCAAAACCCTAAAACATAAATTTGAGTTTCAAACCCTGCAACTTCATCTTCGAGCGAATTTGTTCCTCCGCGGATGAGCCTCAGACATGTGTGAGCCAAAACCAAAGATAGAAGAGTGTCTCATGATGATTTAAAAATGAGGTATAGGTCACTTATATTTATATCCTTTTGAGGGTATCCACTTTTATTTAGGGTCGACCTTATCGAATATGCACATGTGGGATTTTCTTCATAAGTACACTTTCCCTTATCCGTTTTAAGTGATATTTAGGTTGATTTTGGTACTCTCGAAAAGAGGAATTCAATGCAATAATAATATCCATCAAATGAGTTGTCCAAAGTGGAATTTGACTGTAGTTGCATATTTTAAAACTCCCTCTCAACTAGGGATAATTCCACCTATGTCATGTATCGTGTATCATATCATCAAATCATATCCAATCACAAGTATCTCATCATCACGTATCGTCACTATCCATATTAATTAATTTCTTTCTTATTCCTGCTTATCTCTTAATTTTTCCTGCTCATATGCTTAACATTCTCAAATCTAAAAGAAGAATAATTTTGACATTGGAGGGGAGCTCAATCTACCACCCTCTGTCCATCGGGGAGCCACTGCTACCACCTAGAATCTCTATTAGCGGGGAGCCCAATGCTACCGCCCGGGAAACATTAGCGGGGAGCTAAATCTATGACTCACATCATCATCAAGGAGCATATCATCAGGGAGCACATATCAACCTGGAATCACATCGGGGAGCACATCGCAACCCATAATCTCATGGGGAGCTAAACATCTACGATCCCATATTGAGCAATAGGTGATACAGGGGAGTTACTACTCAACCCATCCTATTTCTTACCGACCGTCCCAAAAATGACTGTCAATAGTCATGTGGTAGAACACCTACATCATATTATGAGCTTGGGCAGGATACCCAACCTACCAAAAGGTAAGGATCACATGCCCCCAAGCCTCCTCAACCTGTTGGCTAGATGGGGAGGGACAATCCCAACAAACCCAACTTGTGGGTATGATGCCAACTAGGGTATACTCTGCAAAGACAAAGATAGGGTGAGCTACTACTCCAACCCTATGGGTAATAGATAGGGGAGAAACATATATGACCCTATTTTCTAGATATTCCTCAACCCCAGGAGCCCTCCATCTCAATTCCTCACCCTGGGAGCTCCAGAAGGGGGGAAGAGCTAGCTCAGTGCTCTCGATCAACGATGTTCTCTATATATCATCAACATATCGTTGTGCTCATATTTGGTAATCATCATGTCTCAATAACAGTTGTCACATGTTCATACAGGACATCAAATCAAATATCATATTAGAACAAATATATATATATATATATATATATATATATATATATATATATATATATATATATATATATATATATCTATATATATCTATATATATATATATATATATATATATATATATCACAAAAATGATACCATAGTCACCCTCCCTTTCAAGGAGGTGCTAAACACAAGCCTAAGTTTGTCTCGTACATCAACACTATCTCAATATATGAAGGTATTTCAGTCCCAACTATATATGGCATTCTCTTCCAATCGGATCCAACTCTTTATCATTGCAATGTATCCATGTCATATCCAGAACTTTCTCAAACATCTCTCCAAAAATCTTCTTTATCTTGCCTCATACCTATCCATGTTAGCAACATCATACTCAACCTCGGTTTTTCTTAAAGCTATGGACCTCTCATCCAAAACATCATGGCAGATCTCATACTAAGGTAACATCTGAATGTGCTTGACAATAACAATCCCAATCATCATCGATACATCCAAGCAATCACATATCATAGGAAGAATGTCTTAGACCAAAAATAGATCATCCGGTGCAAATATATTGAATGGTGCTCGGTGGAAACTCTATGTGTATAAAGCAACTCAATCATGATTCGCATCAGGTTCTATGTACAACATATATGTATACAGATGGTAGTTCAATTAGAACATCAATGCTTCAATCAACTGTCGCTTGCCAAGTTGAGTTCAATAATATCTCTTCACTACTTTTTTAAATTCAATCACAGTGTCCAAGGATTTGCATTTCCACTTTCTAACAAATAGCTTCGCAATATAGACTTTATTTTCCCAACTTCAGAAATCAATTCATCATGCCATGATTCATTATTTCGAGCTATAAAAGCCATCTCCCTCTTACTTGTATCATTAGAGGTTCATTACCTGTCAATAGTAGACCATCAACATATAAATCCAAAACCAAAATCAAAATCATACCTTGGAACACTTTTGAAGTAGAGGTTTGGATCAACCTGTCATCTTGGCTTCACCAAATAACTGTCAATATAGACATATCTGGATCGAGGAGCTTGCTTCATACAATTCTCTTTGAAAACATAAAACTTTACCAAAACAATATGTTTAGTTATACATAAATCAATTTTGTACAATCAAATAAAATAAGTCAACTTATCAAAGTTTAGATGCTAGATCAAAACTAATATCAAAATAATCAGTATCAGAGTATCATATTCTTTAGACCAGGTGACAGGTATATCTCTCAAGTCATCAATTCATCTATTATCATGCCAACAAGTTGTCATTTAATTATCAAACCAATCTTCATCAAGTCATCCTCATGATCATAATATAGGTCAATATATGCAAATAAATACACCAAGAATAAGTCATGCAGGTTCCACTCATTTATTTTGAGATAACTTCATACTGAATTGCAACTATTTATACTTCATCCAATGTGTCAAAGCTATAGAATATCTATTGAGCACCAATATAAGTCACTAAAAGCCACTATGCCCATATAACATTGTTATAAAGTAAAATCATCAGTCTTAAAATCAAATCATTAGTCATCAGGTCAAATCCCATATTTTCTATCATAGTGAGATCTATAGTCCAAAACATATCTCAATCATAAATTCAAATTTCTAAGTCATTATCATGTCAAAAATCGAAACACTTCTCATCTATATCAATTAGCCAAATCTAGTCAAACTCTTGCAGCACAAACTCCAATGGTTAAATCATATATTTATATGCATATCCTGGTCACCTACAAACATAAGTTCAGTCTACATATTCATATTATAGTAAACATTCAAACTTCCTTGCTCATAGAAATTTATGTTGTCTTCTTCATGCCTATAGGACAGACATCCTTTAGGTGATCATCTGATTTAATTCACAAAAATTCATTTTTGTGTCCTGCAGGCATAATCGCATCCATAGGACTTCTTTTGTTTGGTTGGCAGACTAAAGTTGTGCCCTTCACCTTACTTCCGTGCAGCTGAGAGGCTTCAGTCATACCTCTAAGCCTGATTCCGTGCAACTAAGACTTGGAGTAATGGAAGACTCTCTCTCTCAGATCAAAACTTTGCTTCATACCAACAATATTAGATATTTGTCTATTCATGCCCATATATCATATTTCAATATTAAACAGTCTTTTATACATATAATGCAAATGATAATAGGAGTAAGGATATTATGGAGAGATTATCCCTCTAAATGGGAAGCCACTTCAACCATCTTTTTTCAAGTCATCAACCTGTCTATAATATTGTCATGCATCAACAAATCTATTAGATCAAAAAGTAAAACATATATCAATCATGGTCATAACATGTTAGCATCAACTACTTCACCATCACATCATGACATCAATATTTTATCAAGGGTTAGAGTCAAATGGCTAATAGGAGTATATTTCAGGAATCATGATCACACCATTATTTATTTGTCACATAACTCAATCAAGTAATGGCATTCGATTTTACCATATGCCACATCAAAACATAAAAATGGTCAACAAAAGATCCTAAATATCAATCTCATTGTTATACTTCTATCATCATGGCTACCATGCTTTTCATAAACATTATCAATAGTATCAAGTTACCATATACTAGAATCAAGGTGCTAATGTTCTTTATGGAATCAAGATATCCAAAATTATAGGTGTTATCCAAAAATCAAATATATAAAAGATCAATCTTAAGTAACTTCATAGAATCAATAAATTAACCATATTTAAGAATCAAGATACTTGTTCAATACCAAGTGCACCATTTCATCATAAGAATCATGAATCCAAATCATTTTCATATGCATGAGCCATTTGTGAAGGATACATTCTCATCATACCTTAGGGCTTACCTTGCCGTCTAATATAACATTAAAAAAATATAGCATGCATACCTTGTAGTATCCAAACACATGTGCACCTTCTTATTTTACATAGGCAGTTTGTAGCACTTTGTCACCTTTTTGTCAGGTGTCTCGTTTGCTAGTTCTTCTCTTCCTACACTAGTCATGATCCTTAAGAAGGATCCACTTATCACAACTCATAAGGAGGTTAGAAACATCCAAATACTTAAATATACATGCATGAAGCATAAGTAATAATCAAAACAATAATAAGATCAATAAGTCTAAACAAAAGTAAAGACATAAAGGAGTACCATAAATTGAAAAGTACTTATCTTCATTGAGAGGTGATCATCTCCCTCTTGAACCAACCTTCAAGAGCCATCACTATCCATAGTCCACTTAATTCCTTCAATATATATTCATTAACTTCATCAACAATCAAGCTTAATAGAAACTATCCCATCTAGGGCTTCATTAAATCTGTCACACGTGCTTGAACATCTTCACATTGACCATGCTAGGGTTTCTAGATTTCATATCTCAAATATTTTCCATAAACCATGATTTCTCTCAAACAATTGTAATATTTGTAAAACCATAATACAAAAATTGCCTAGGGTTTCCTTAAAAACATAGACTTATTTTAGGTTTCCTCCATCCTCTCTTTCTTCCATCAATGGTGTCATAAGAGGGGTGATCTCCATGAATTTTCTTCAGCCCAACTTTGAAACCATGTCAATTTTTCTTAGGGCTATATTGTTATTTGCTTTGATAATTGCATTTATTAATTAACATATTAAGTTCACCCCATAATATCATAACATTATTCATATTTATATAATTATTCAACAACTTATGAAACTATGTAGAAATAACAATATCATCATCATCAATGCATCAGAACATAAAGGAATAATAGAAGAAAAAAATTCACCCATAGAGACACCAAGATTGGTCAGAGACCAGGGAAAAACTCATTGTAGGGGAAACCCTTCCAAATTATTCTTCTTATTATATCATCATTGAATGATTCAATAAATGGGAGTACAATAATCCATGTCTTCAGCCATACAACTATCCAGGAAAAAAAACCCATGAAATGAAGCCAATATCCATGAAATGAACCCAACAATGCTTATACTCAAAATCCTGATTTTGAAGCCTGTAATGAACTATTACTATCTATGGTCAACTTCTGAACACTGCAGTCACTTAGAAAATTATTCAGACAACTAAAATGCCATCATTTAGGTCCCAGTCTCATGGATGAGGATTCATGCGTGCGACTAGGAAGCTTCTAATCGCTTTCTGGAGCTTACAAGCGAGTGATTGTAGTTTGCAACTGAGATTCTGAAACCTAGATGTCAGTCGCACAAAGGATGAGATGTGTGTGAGAACATGTTGCTCTTGTCACATGGATGAGGCTGGTAGAAAGTGACTGCAGTTGAAATCTCTCTGTCATATGCCTGCAACTGAGGCCCAAAACCCTAGAACAGAAATGCAAGCTTCAAACCCTGCAATTTCATCTTCGAGCAAAGCTGCTCCTCCGCGGACGAGCCTCAGACCTGTGCGAGACAAAAACCAAGATAGAATAGTGTCTCATGATGATTTCAAAATGAGGTAGATGTCACTTGTATTTATAGCCTTCTAAGGGCGTCCACTTTGCTTTAGGGTTGACCTTATCAAATATGCACATGTGGGATTTTCTTCATAAGTACACTTTCCCTTATCCATTTTGAGTGATCTTTAGGTCGATTTTGGTCCTCTCGAAAAGAGGAATTAAATGAAATCATCATCTCCATCAAATGAGTTGTAAAAAGTGTAATTTTACCACAGTTGCATATTTTAATATGAACTGATATATCAAAGGCGGGACAATGCATGAAAAGGGGGATGACATGCTTATGTAAAGGAGTAATGACACATTGCAGTGTGCTGGTAATATTTAATAATACATTATGGAGGTAGATATGATATAAACATGTGTAGGAGAGAATTATCCTAGTAGTGCAAACACAAATGAAGACCACATGCAATCTGAATACAAGGTAGAAATGAAATATCTATTGGTCCATGCAAATCCCCACACAAGTATATTACAATAATAATTGTATAAAGGAGTGTGCACACCATGTTGTGAAGGACTTTCAAAAGGAGATGTTGTAGGGTTACACTAAGCGAAGGAGAATTTGGAGCTTGCGCACAATCGCGGGCGCATGCCACAAGAATACAACATAGTACAATATATTAAAGTGCATTCAAAATGATAAGGGGCAAAATAGATCACCATGATAAAAGAGAAAAGGAAGGTTGAGCCAAGTGATTTAACATCAACATTTCAGGGTTACGAACTCTTCTTAACTTCTCAACATTGAATATATGATTCGATTTTTATTAGTTATAAATGTTTCTTATTATATTAAAGTATGTTAAAAATCTTGAATCCTAATTAAAGGTCGTATGTTTGAAGGAGTAACATTGCAAGATATTTATTGGTCATCGACATCTAAAGACTCAGTGTATGCCTGATCTAAATTGATGGAAATCATGGATATTCAACTCAGCACCAAGGCGACCGAAGGGCATAACGAAAACATCATCAAGTTTCTTGAAGCCCAATGTCTCCCGACAAGATGCTACGCCATATCTCATTAAATTTCAAGTATTATATCGTAAATATACTAATTTGTTATAAGTGACAAATATTTAAGTCATGAAAATGCCAAAAGAATATCAAAGGTCACATAGAAGATAAAAAGTCAATTGGAAGTCAAAAAGTCATGAGGGGAGTCTAAGAGTCATAGGAGAAGGTGAAAGGTCACCCTCCTCATTTTTATAAATATAACCTCATACCTCATTTGAGGGGACTTTTAGCACTTAATCTAGAATAGTAATAGTATTGCTATCTTTGTGCCTTAGGAGCTGAAAGCACTTGCTCTTCATAGCTTATAGGTAGAGGGATTGTGAGGATTGTGTTATGTTTTGAATATGATATGAAATTATTTTGTACCACTATTGGGTTTTGACGAGCTTTTGTAGATGTATTTGAATGGGTGACAATATTTATGAGAATATTTTTAATTCATGCATGGATTCCCATGCATTCCTCTATTTTTATATTAGCTATCTGGTATTCCAATTATGTATGCATGTGTGTTACATATTGGTTACATGTTTATAAACTAATTTGTTGCATGTAGATTTTGTGTTGGCTTTTGATCTAGGTGGATGTTGGTGGCCACCCACCTATCCCACTTGGACCCCCACAACTGTCTCTTTCAGTTTTTCACTTTCCTTAATTGTAGCACAATTTACTATTTTTAGCAGTTTTTCGGGTCCTAAACTTCTGGATCCGTTTTGAGGCCCTACACAACGTTTTTTTGGAAATCTACCTCTGTCAAAAATCGTCTTTTCCATCGTATTCCTCAGGGAGATCTTTCCAATGGGTTATCATGCACGTCAAATAGAGATAATATGATCAAGTCGCGACCCTGAGAAGTTGGCTATCCAACTCACTCCAACGGGGCCCATAAACTCTTGGTGTTACATCTCCTTGGGTTAGGGTTTTGGTTGTTTAGGGTTTGCTCTTATTGTTCAATAATAAAAAGGCCCTTGAGCCTCATTGTAAGGTAGTTCAGAGGCATGTAGCTGCCACATCTCTTCTCAGAGATAAGCTACCATCGCCCTAGCTGGTTTATTTCCATTTCTGTTTGTAAGCATATTTCAGTATTTTACATTAATGAAATGAAGTATTATTTCCGTTGCATATTTGTATTTAAGGTTATCTCTGTAATTTGTTGCGTTTAGATCTACACTCTTCATTAAATGTTAATGTTAGTAATTTATTGTGAATTAATTTGCAATTGATTTTTAACACCTCCCCATTGTGTATGTCTTAGTTAGTCTCAACAATCTGATTCTTCCTTAAGACATGCTCTTTCTCATTATGTTGTTGTTGCGTTCTTATATCATGTTCCATGAGCTATTAATGGAGAGCTAATATCATCATCATTCTTCTAACATATTACACTTGGTTTCACATTCAACTGTTTTCATTTGACGTCCAAGAGTAGAACACATAAACAATGGTAGTCTGGGTAGTATTTTGGATGGGGTTCCTATCTCAAATGACGTGAGGTATAATTGGGACTATTCTTTGTCTACAAAAAGTACACCATATTCAGATCCCATAGCTTATATATTTAACCATTAAATTTCTTAGGCTAAATTCTAGAATTCCTCGCCATTCTCTTTCACACAATAATCACTAGAGTGGAGTTCCCATTGAAACCAAGTTTACCATAAAGCTAAGATAAAATTACCCTATCAAGAACAAGTTAAACACTTCACTACAAAGGCATCCCTCTAAAGCCAATAAAATCACTCTAATAACAAAATGTAAGTTTGAAATCTTTGCAAGTGAAGCAATGCATACAAATTCTCAAGCAAAACATAAAGAACAACAATGTCACACACATAGTACATAGAGATTTACCTTAAAACCCCTTAAGTGGGCAAAACATTATGATATAGAGTTGCACCTCCCTCTTCTTCATTGTATTAACTTCATTGTTCACATTACAATATTTATGTATTCCTTGAAATCCAAGACATTAACCCATTAACATAGATTAGATTACAATTTTGATTTGTTAACCATAATTAAATTACAATGGCCAAAAAACATTGGTTGAAAAAACAAAAAATGGATAAAAAATGAACCCAAAATTTCAATTATATGGTCCACGCATGAACCCTTGACGAGGAACTCACTTTTTATTTATTCCCCCCCTTAACCAAAGAGATAATTACACCCTTAGATCCCCTTTGTGCTAGGTTGAAATTAAGTCTCCTTGAAAAGAATACAACACATGTCTAACAGTAAAGGGGTATTAAATATTCTCCACCTTCACTCCATAAAACATTGATTCTCATACTAATTCATTGTTAGGTCCCTATATGAATAGTGTAACCCCTTATTGTTATTTGTGAAACCCCCTTATTATATTGTTGTGCCCATGTAGTCCCCATATTGTTATTATTGTGCCCCGTAGAAGCCCACTATTGTTATTGTTGTGCCCTTACATTATTTTTATGTCGGCTCTAATTATATTATGACCCCTTAGACTCCTATATATAGAAAGGAGGTCTTGTCATTTGTATCATCCAAGAATTTTTCATTTGTGTAATGTAAAGGAGGTTTCCCCCTCGAAGAGGCTGATTTTTAAGTCGTTGATCTATCTTTTCTATCTTTTTGTGAGTTGGTTTCATAACATTTGGTACTAGAGCTTTGGATTCTAGGGTTTCACTGCTCCAAATCATTGTGGAATTTTCGCTATAAATTTTTTGCTACAAAGTTTCAGAAGCTAAAAAAAACCATTTGAGAAGAAATCGTTCTGAACCTCGGGTCTGAATTTCAGATCTTGTCTCGCTATATTTTCAGAGATATGATCTGAGGAAGTTAGGGTTTTTGCAAGATCCATAATTCCATCTCAAACAGATCATCGTGTAATTTTTGCTATAATTGTTTTTCTACGAAGGTTCAGACTCTGAAATTAAAACCCATTTGAGACGAAATATTGGTGAAGCTCAGGCCCAAATTTTAGATCTTGTTTTGCTATATTTTCTGAGATACGGTCCAAGAAATTTAGGGTTTTTGCAAGCTCCTGAATTACATCCCAAACAAGTGACCTTGGGAAAATCATCATAACTTTCTCTCTAAGCATCAAATTGAAATTTCGTAGGAAGTTGCAGAAAGAGGATAGACTGTAGTTTTATGTCTATCTGTTTCAGGTCCTAAGGTAAAAAAAAATGACATGTGGAATTTCGTACAAGTTTTCTTTATTGAAAAAGTATATAATCAGGTCATCTTGGGATATTGGGCATAAATATTTTTTGGAGAATCCAATTTCGATCAGACTAGTGGCATTGGAAAGAGGATGTAGAGAGCTACCATAGGTCGCAATTTTAGAATTTGGAGATTTGAAACTACATAGTTACATGTTTCAAGATTGAGCTCCTAAAAGAAATAAAAAGAGATATGCGGAAGTTTGATGGCAAGGATCCGGTAACATGGATACTATAGATGGAGCAATATTTTGATCTACATGATGTGAAACTATTACAAAAGGTATGTATTGCATCTTTATATTTAGAAACGAATACTTTTTTATGGTATAGAGGGCTTTGTTCTCGTAAAGCACTTGTCACCTGGTCAATTTTCACGGAGGAAATGATAGCACATTATGAGGAGACAAAGAGCAACACCTTCTTTAGTCAATTGATAAATCTCAAACAAAAGGGTTCAATGGAAAAGCACATTGAGGAATTCCAAAAATTGAATATAAGGGTAAATAATATTCTAGAGAAGCATGGGATTGATGTCTTCATAGGGACTTTAAAAGATAACATCCAACATGAGGTTCGCCTTTGGGAACCTGATTCATTGGAGAAGGCATGCATGTTGGTAAGAAAAGTGGAAAGAAAAATTATGGCAACAAGGAAGTCTACCACTCATAACTATAAATATGGAAGTGTTGTTGCTCCTAGCTGTCCACAACCTACAAGGTTGACACCACAACAATTGGAAGGAAAAAGAGCAAAAGGGCTATGTTACAATTGTGATAGAAAATACATTAAAGGTCATAAGTGTGCTGAGAAGGAATTATTTTACATAGATTGTGAAGAGGAGGAAGAAAAGGATCAAGAAATGCCAAAAGAAGAGGATATACACTGGGAACCAACCCTAGAGAAAGAAGAAATTAATCTGACCATATCTTGTACGGCATTGGAAAGAATTACCACTCCTCAAACTCTCAAGATGGAAGGATATATCAAGAAGAAGAAGGTTCAAGCAGTGAAATATCAAGAAGAAAAGGATAAAGAAACGTCAAAAGAAAAGGATACTCACCTTGAACCAACCCCAGAGAAAGAAGAAATGAATTTGACTATATCTTGTAATGCATTGGCAGGAATTACCACTCCTCAAACTCTCAAGATAGAATGACATATCAAGAAGAAAAAGTTTCAAGCAGTGAAAGATCACATCAAGCATCAACTACAAGTTCTCCAACTTTTAAAGCATAACCTCACTTTGGTGCAAAATCTAATGAAACAACAAGAAAATCAACATCACATCGAAAGAAGTTTTGATGTAGGTGACTGGATATTTCTACCACTACAACCATACAAACAAATGTACCTCAAGCAAGATAAGAAGGACAATAAATTATCGCCAAAGTATTATGGTCCATACAAGGTGTTACAAAAGATTGGTACTATGGCATACAAATTGGAGCTTCTTGCATCTTCCAGAGTGCACCCAGTTTTCCATGTTTCATGCTTAAAGAAGGCTATAGGTGAGAAGCTCCCAGTTCAAGCAATATTGTCAGAACTTGACGAGGAAGGAAAAATCATATTGGAACCTAAAGAAATCATGGAAATAAGAACACAACAACTACGGAATCGATCAATTTCAGAGTATCTCATTAAGTGTAAGAACTTACCAGTTGAAGATTCCACATGGGAGGACGAGATTTTATACAGAAGCATCCAGAACTACTCAAGCATTGAGGACAACACTTTTTGAAGGAGAGGGGCATTTTAGGTCCCTATACTACTAGCGTAACCCCTTATTGTTATTAGTGCAACCCCCTTATTATATTGTTGTGCCCATGTAGTCCCCATATTGTTATTATTGTGCCCCATAGAATCCAACTATTGTTATTGTTGTGCCCTTACATTATTATTGCTATGTCGGCTTTGATTATATTATGACCCCTTAGACTCCTTTATATAGAAAGGAGGTCTTGTCATTTGTATCATCTAAGAATTGTTCATTTGTGTAATGTAAAGGAGGTTTCCCCCTCGAAGAGGTTGATTTTTAAGTTGTTGATCTATCTTTTCTATCTTTTTGTGAGCTGGTTTCATAACATTCATTATGTCTTTGAAAATCATACAGAAACATTATTCCCACTATGTTGTTAAGCAATTATCATACAACATGAGAAAAACAATAACTATGATATAATGCAAATACTATCTAACAATCAATATGAATTCTTTTCAATACTTAATAAATTTAATACAAATCATTCTTTTAAGAGAAAAGGTTAAAAAAACTATTCCATTCATCAAAGATTAAACCACCCAACAACTTTGCAAGTGAAGCCTTGCATACACATTCTCAAACAAAACATAAAGAACAATAATGACACACACATATTACATAGAGATTTACCCTAAAAACCTTTAAGTGGTGTTGGTGGTTCTGGATGCCAACAACAGGGAAGGGGGTCACCCTGGTATGAAGTCCCAATTATACCTCACACCGTTTTGAGTAGGAGCCCCAACCGAGAAATAAGGTCGGTTGTCATAATTGTGATCTTAAAGATGTTCCTTGGGCGTAATAAACAACATGAGAAGGCATACACATAACTTTAGGGACAACAAGTGAGCAAACTTTTTGGAATATCAATTGTAATGCATAAGAAGTCCTTTCAAGTAACGAATAGGCACAATATTTGCCTCTTAGTTATCCTCCTCTAGTTCAAACTCTATGTCTTGGGCCTACATCTCTTCTTATATTTCTCTTACAATCTCCTCATCCCGCTTCTTCCTACTTTCATCATATTCTAATTGCTTCTACTATTTTTCTTCTTCCAACTACTTTTGTTCTCCTTCTTCTCTTTGCTTCTACCATATTTCCTCTTGGTGTTTATTTTTGGTTTTCCCTTCTTCCTTTTTTCTATTTTTCCACTTCTTCTTTCTTTCTTAGCTCTTCCCGTCTTTGTTGACTATCTTCTATTTCCTTCCTTTCTTGTTCCTCTTTCCATCTCCATTCCTCTCCTTGTTTTAGCTCCTCCTCTAGTATCTCTTCTTCTTCCTTCTATTTCTTCCTTGATTCTTCCAACTCTTTTCTCCTCTTTTCTACTGCAATGGCCACTTTAATAATAATAGGATCTAATTTAAACTTATGGCTCCTCTCCACTTCAGGATTGTGCACAACTTTCCTCTTGGACTTGGAAATGCTGACCAAAGTGGGCACTTCCTATTGATTCCCTTCCTAAACAACATCCTACTCATGAACTGCATTGGAAGGGCCTGCCTCATCGCCTGGTGCATGTGCTCGAGAAGCATTGTACCAATTCTTTATCTTTTATTCCTTTTCCCGACAATAAGACTCATATGGCTAGGAAAAATGCAACTTGGAACAATGTTTTTTACACACTCCTCTAGGATCATATATGTGAAATTTCATCTCACCGAGCCTAAGGCTAATAATTTCCTCAACTTCTGTTTCTATAGCCTTCAAGCTCTTGAGCTCATAAGATCCAACTTATAGAGGAAAGTAAGGCCAAGGTGGCTTCTTCTTCTTCTACAACAACTATGATAGACCTGTGCTAAGTGGATAATCGACTTCTTGCATGACCAATTTTGATCCAAGTGGATATTGGTGGCCACCCGCCTATTCCACTTGGACCCCCACCATTGTTTCTTTCCTGTTTCTTTAATTGTAGCACAACTTACTTTTTCTGGCATTTTTTGGGGTTCTAAACTTCTAGAATCGTTTTGAGGGACTAAAAGACGTTTTTAGGGAAAATAGAGAGACCATAAATGTCCCAAACTGGTTTCCCAATTTGTTTGTAGCCTCCTCTTTGAGATATTCGAAATGAGGTATTATGATAGCCAAACAAATATCGTATGCCAAAGTTACGACCACAGGAAGTTGATGTACCAATTTACCTAGAGGGGGCCCATAGTTTTGGTGCTTCATCTCCTAAGGTTAGGTTTTTGGATCTTTAGGGTTCCATTTAATCTCAATAATAAATAGCCCTTTGAGCCTCATTGTAACACATTTCAGAGGCATGTAGCCACCACATCTCTTCTCAGAGATAAGCTACCATCGCCTGAGCTATTTTATTTCCATTTTTGTATGTAAGCATATTTCAGTTCTTTGATATTAATGAAATTAAGTTTTATTTCTACTGCATCTCTGTGTTTATGTGTATATCTATATTTTGTTGCATTCTAACATAACTATGGATCAATGGTATCAGAGTGATCTGCTCTTTCTCTGTTTTCTTTGCATGTCCCCAATGAGATCGGGGTATAAGGATTTAGGGCTCGAACTGGTTGAACCTTTTCAAGATAATCCTCGCAAACCTTGACAACCTCCCATGGCGAAAGAAAAGAAAGATGAGGGGGCAGGAGATCCGTTCAAAATATGCCTTGAGGAAGTCCTCGAGTGACAAAGGAATTCAATGATGGATAATGTTTCCTAGATCCTTCAGCGACTACCCACAGGTGATGCATCTTCATCCAAAAACCACTCTAGAGGCGCCATTCCTTTTAAGGTACAAGTTAACTTTGACATTCCCATATTTGAAGGATAAATAGATGCAGACGGAATAAATATATGGATAAATATGTTGGAAGGATATTTTTTAGTTCATGACTTTTCCAATTGGGAAAAAATTACCTTTTTGCTCCTCAAAGCCACCCCACATGTCAAGGACTAGTGGGAAACCTACTGTGAACAAAAGGACGAGAGGGAATCCTCAATGTTAGCCGCACCCACTTGTAATTCTTTCTGAGACGCCATCAAGGAACAATATTACCTTGTAGGGAGCTATGAATATAAATACATAAAGTGGACCATGCTGTGGCAGGGAAGGGACCAAGATGTGACAGAGTTCACAAATGTTTTCCATACCCTTCACACGAAGTTGGATATTAAGGATTCTAAGAAAAATTTATTACTCAAGTACCATTACTATCTACAAAAGTACATCTAGGATGAGATGGAGTTCCTGGACATCTCCTTGCTTGGAACCGCTTATCGATACACTGTAAAGATCGAGTAGAAATTTAAACAAAAGAAGCAAGATTTTGGATATGCAAATTTGAAGCAAGGGAAATGCGTCCCCAAACTGCAGAACAAAGGACAAAGCCAAGGCAGAGAGACCCAAGACAACCCACTGAAGCCATAAGAAAAGAAAAACGCCACAAAGACAAAGAAGAACACATATAAATGGTGTGAGTTCCATAAGAGCCCCACTCACAACACCAATGAGTGCCGAGCCAAGTAGTTATTGGTGGCTGAGTTGAAGGCTTCCGAATCAGATGCATGATATGACTTTGAGCCAAAAACCGACAAGGGGAATGACAAAGGGAAGCATATTATCGATGCGGATCCTAGTGCCATTGTTGCCACCACCAAGATCCAGAAGGATGAGCCCGAAGATATAGAGGAGGGGGAACGACTCTTCCACTCACAGATGTGGGTGAAGGGATCTCCACTGCAATTCTTTATCGACATCGGGAGCCAAAAGAACCTCATTTCAACAGAGGTTATGAAGTGGTTGGGCCTGTCAACCACATCACACTCACAGCCATACACGATCGGGTGGCTTCACCAAGGGTGAGATCTTTGCGTCGGCAACCAATGTCGCCTTCCCTACAACATTAAGCCCTTCATAGATGAGGTATTATGTGATGTTTCTCCTCTTGAAGTTTGTGACATTTTATTAGGCCAACCATACTTGTGGAAGTGACATGTTGTGTATGAGTCTAGGCCTCACACTGTTATTATTACTTTGGGAAATAAGTTGTATAAGACACTGGAGGTAGCACTGCTTACCACCATTTTTTTGATCACTATGAAGAAATGCAGTAAGATTATTTCCAAAACCGGGAAATTTGTTTTCCTTATGATTTTCCCTCAGGGAAAGAAGAAGATTGTGGCCACGAACTCTAGATAGGGCTCCTCCACATGACAACAACAGATGGACAAGGTTGTAGAGGAGTACATGGACATCTTCACCTCACCTGCAAGGTACCTATACACTGTCAGGTCAAGCACTCCATCGATCTAACCCCAGGCGTGCTGCTCCCTAATGGAATGATCTATCGATACTCTGTGCTAGAGAATGATGAAATAAAAATGTAGATTTAGGAGCCATTCTAGAAATGGCACATCATTCCAAGTTCATCACCCTTTAAGAGCTCGATCGTGTTGGTACAACAGAGGGATGGGGCCTGGAGACTCTGTATTGACTATCGGGCACTGAACAAGATCATTGTATGGAATAGTTATCCAATCCCACAGATTGGTGAGATTTTGGACCAACTCAAGGGGGGAAAATATTTCAGTAATATTGACTTAATGTCCAATCATCACTAGGTACCGCTCGAACCCTTTGATCTGTGGAAGACTACCTTCAAATCCAAGGAGAGCATTTTCGAATAGTTGGTCATACCTTTTGGGTTGACGAATGCACCCACAACCTTCATGAGGTTGATGGACGACATCTGGTGACCCTTCACCAACTCATTTTTGGTGGTATATTAGGATGACATTATGATCTTCAACTAGATTTGGGAAGAACACCTCCACCATATTCAACATGTCCTCTAAATCCTGTGACAACACAAGTTGTGTTCTAATTTGGAGAAACACACTTTTGGTATGACCCAGGTTCAATATCTAGGGTACATAATTGATGAGAGGGGTGTGCATGTGGACCTAGACAAGATACAAGCCATTCAGGATTGGCCAACCCCAACCACTCTAACAGAGCTCTATAGATTTCTGGGTCTTGTCAACTTCTACGTTAGGTTCATGTTGGGGTTCTCTCATATCACTTGGCCTTTGAGTCAAGTCACCAAGGGAGGAGTGAAAGAAAGGTTCTTTTGGTTTAAATCCCAACATAAGGCATTTGTCGAGTTGAAGTATCACCTCTGCTCTACACCAGTACTCACATTACCAGGCTTGCAACAACCATTTGAGCTTGAGACATATGCCTCTAACTATGTTATTGGTGTAGTTCTTACTCAACAGGGGCATCCAGTGAAATATCACAATGAGACACTTTTAGACACAGTTCAGAAGTATCCCACCTATGACAAAGAGATGTATTCCATTATGCAGGCCTACCGACAATGGAAGCATTACATTTTGGGGAAGGAAACGGTTATCCACACATACCACCGACCCTTGCAATTCATACAAACACAAGGGAAGTTGCATAACGATCACCATCAGAAATGGTCCACATACATGCAACAATTCTATTTGAACATTAAGTACAAGAAGGGCAACAACAAAAATGTTGCAGACTGCCTCAGCCAACCACCAATCATGGAACTAACCACTGTGCTCGAGTCTTGTGGGCACGAGATTGAGGGGTGGATGCATCTTTACAAGAGCGATCCAAAATTCGGAAACACATACCAGATGCTCCTGTAAAGCAAGCAAGTTCCAATTTTTCACCACTAGGATGCACTATTATGCCACCTAGGACACCTTTACATTCCTTCAAGTGAGCATACCAATATGATTTGGGAGGTGCACTACAGTCAGGGCGCTGGACATTTCAGGGTAGAGAAAATAGCGGTAGTGTTGCAGAAGTATTTTTATTCGCCAAACCTTCGATAGGATGTTGGGAATTACATCAGATGTTTCACTTCCCATGCCATTTCCAAACCAACCATCAAGAAGAAAGTCATATAGACTCCTCTGCCTACTGCTAGTCGACCTTGGGAATCCATCTCCATGGATTACATGTTTGGCCTTCCTTCTACTAAGCATGTCAACGACTACGTTTTCGCGGTCGTCGATAGATTCTCTAAGATGGCTATTCTGGCAGTCTACAAGAAGAGTAACACAACATAACCTAGTGCTAAGATCTTCTTTGAATGAATGTGGGTACAATTTGGGATCCCACAATCCATTATCTCATATCAGGATAGTAGGTTCCTAAGTACATTTTGGTCAAGTCTCTGGTTGATGTTGGATACCAAGCTCACTAAGTCCACGAATTTCCACCCCCAATCTAATGGGAAAACAGAGGTTGTCAACAAGACGATTGTACACATTCTGCGTATGTACAAATTGAAGCATCCACACACATGGGATGAAACCCTCACCTATGTCCAACACAGCTACAACAGAGCTCTCCATAGCTCAACTGGCCACAACCCCTTTCAGGTGGGGTTGGGATTCCAACCACTATGTCCCATTGATGTGGCCATACCATTTGTAGCTACTTAAGCAGATTTGGCTCTGTCTAGTTCGAAGCTGACAGGGCTAAACACTTAATTGAGCGCATTCAACACATCTGTGAGTAGGTCCATGACATATTGGACATGGTCAATGCTATGTACAAGAATCATCATGATCAAAATCAAGTGCCACACAAGTTCTAGGTGGGCGACAAAGTTTGGTTATATTTGCAGAAGGAGCGCCTCTCTGGGCCCCACTACAAGATTCACCCACTCCGATATGGGCCTTACACCACCACTAAGGCTCTAGGGGATAATTCTTTTGAGCTCAAAATTCCATCATTCCTTGGCCTGCACCCAGTTTTCAATGTGGACTACCTTCGACCATACTTTCCACCATTACTGGACACATCAGACATTATAGAACATCTCACACCAACAGAGTTAAAACCAAACTGCATGGAACTTGCCACAAATGATCAGATCATGGACATATAGATCAAGAACACTCGCCAACAAAAGATCCAATTATATCAGGTTGTCAAAGTTGGCCAACTCCTACACCAAGGCAAGTGGCTCAATAGGGACCAAGTTCAGCAGAATTTTCCCCATGTCATGGAGGCACTCAGCGAAATGGGGACCATTGCTTCTTAAGGGGGGACGACTGATCTAGGTGGATATTGGTGGCCTCCTGCCTATTCCACTTGGATCCGCACCGTTGTTTCTTTTCAGTTTCCTTAATTGTAGCATAACTTACTATTTTTTGCAGATCTTCGAAATGAGGTATTATGATAGCCAAACAGAGATCGTATGCCAAAGTTACGACCCTGGGAAGTTGATGTACCAATTTACCCAAACATGCACACAATTTTGGCACTTCATCTCCTAGGGTTAGGTTTTTGGATATTTAGGGTTTTCCATTATTTTTGAATAATAAATAGGCCTTTGAGCCTCATTGTAACACAGTTCAGAGGCATGTAGCCGCCACATCTCTTCTGAGAGATAAGCTACCATTACCCGAGTTAGTTTATTTCCATTTCTGTATGTAAGCATATTTCAGTTCTTTGACATTAATGAAATGAAGTTTTATTTCTGCTGTGTTATCACAAAATCAGACCCCTGATAGGCTGCTGATCAGGTAGACCTTGTGTAACTCTTTCAAACCAACTTTTGGCTGAGGCTTAGCCTCCCCAACCTGAGAGGGCTCTCTCACAAGATTAAGGATTTGGATAATGAATAAGATGGCTAACTCTATGAAACAAATGAACAACTGTAAGAGGTTGAAACAAAACTATAAAGTATCCATTGGGTTTATGGAGTCAAATATGCTTCAATATTGACAATAATGTTAGCTTTACATAGAATTCAGGGCATAAGAATTAAACATAAGGAAAAAACACTAGATAGACATAGGACCAATACAGTTCACAAATGCATGAATGAAATTAGAGCACTGTTAGTGATTTCTAAGTAATCACACATTCATACCACTGTAGATAATAGGAAGAAGACAAGAATTCCTTCTGATTCCTGAGAAGCAAAGCCAAGTATTGTATTACTAAAACAGAGTCTTTTCACAAAGCACAATATGAGAGCCTTTCTCAATAATTTTCCAACTCCTTGTACATTACATCTTCTTCTATATATAGAGCTCTTTACATAACTTAGATTCCTCCTCAAGCATGAGGGGAATTCGAATTCATCCTACTATGACACCTATTGATACTTAAAACTAACTATTAAATGCAAATGACACCTAACTAGCAGTCCTAGAGACCTAATACAACTAGGAGTGTAACTCCTTATCATGATTACAACAACCTTATCTAAGAATTTAAAGCATTCTTTGACAACTTTCAACCTCAATAAGTCAAATTTGATGAAGCCTCCCACGTGGTCATCTGACTGCTGAAGACAAACCCTAGAAATTAGGGAACATGTTTCCCTGTTTTTAGGTTTAGGATCCCTGAAAATGGCACGTGGGACAGAGCCTTTATCTCCTCATCCATGACATATATTTCGAAACGGAAGGAGGTTTTTGTATTCCATGATGTGTACAACAAAAACCTCTCTTTTTTTATAAAATACTTCTCCAGTTGTCCAGAATCTATCCTTGAAACACACATGTCAAACAGGAAAAATCTGCTCTCTGAATTTTGGGTTTCAAAGAAAGCTTATTATCTCCCAACTGAAAATACTTATGATGAAAGTGAGATAGTTTATTGTAGCTGGAGAGTTGATGAAGAGCAACCTCCTTCAGAATTCCAAAATACCTTTTCATGTGACTAGAAATTGATCTTGAAAAAGACTACTAAAACCAGAAGACCAAGCTTGACTTTCAGCAGTTTCGTAGCGCAAGTTTAACCATAAATGCCTCCCACCTCAGAATGGATTTGAAGAAACTGAAAGAGGTTTTTGTAGTTCAGCATGTTAGGAAGAAAAGTCTCTTTCAGTTTGCAAAATTGAGTTCTCAGCTGCTCAGAAAAGCTTCTGGAAGTTAACTAGTAAAAATAGTTTTTCTGCTAAAACAGGCTGCTTCAGGGGTTTTGTAGCACGCTACGAAAACACTGATTTCGTAGCGTGCTACGAAAACACTGATTTCGTAGTGCAAAACAGGAGTTTTACACTGTCTGTGCTACGAAAACGTGGATTCATAGATAGTTTGAAAATTTCTCCAAAATGATGTGAGATATGACTTCTAAACTCATGGTGAGGCTTCTAGGACATGGAATGAGGCTGTCAAAATTTATTTGGAAAAGAGATATGACCTTGAAAGACTTCTAACCTTATGACCTAACCCTTAAAGCATGAAATGACCTAGAGACCCTTTAACACCATGACGAGAAGAAGGGTTTATAAATGAGAATGACACTAATTGTGATGAGATGGCTCAAAACTTATAAGACTATGACTAGAAACAAGGCAACTCTCCAAAGCTTAGAGACAAAGATTTTAGGGTGATAACAGTGGCTCCACCAGGGATAGTGTGCCCTTGTGGTATACTAAGAATTTGTATCTCCATTGCCGCTATCCATCCTCTAGAATAAAACTCTGAACCTCTGCCCAATTTTCTCCTCAAGCCTTTAATGATTTCTGAATGAAGAATTCAAACTACACCTACTGAAACAGATGCTCAGTCAACCTTGAGATTATTTGCATTTTCCTACCTACCTACTAGCTGCAATTTCCACTTTAGGTCAAGAAACATGATATTTCCAATAAAGCCAATCAATTGTCCTTTCTGATATTGGAGGCTCTTGATTGCATTCAACCTCAAAATAACCATGATAGTGAGATGACCAAATCAACTTATAATGTATATGATCTTCATAATGCAAATGAAAATGAAATACTGTTGTGCAAAACTTTGCCATGTATTCATTTATAGGGTCAAAGAAAACATGGTTATTTTGATAATCATCATAACATTCTATCTCTTCAGACCACTAATCCTCAGCCACATAAAATTCCTTTGATGTGCTATCCAACTGCCTTTCTGCATGATTCCCATAGACAATGTAATTTTCTTCATTATAAAGATCATTCTTTGATGCAAGTTGCTGCAAGGAATTATAAAAGCTATCTTCCAGTACTTTTCCTTGGTGTTTGAAATCAATTTCATACTCATTGTGATCAAAATCTTGGCAAGTTTGTTGCATCTTCTCATTTATATCAAAGGATGATACATGGTTTTCATAAGTAAACCCCTGCTGATCTTCATGCTGCATTTCATGAGATGTTATACTTTCTTCTTGGTATTGAAATGCATTGTTATGAAGAGCCTCTAAAATTTCTTCATCCATAAATTCATCATCATCATAACAATCCTCCAAATACTGAATAAGACTTAAAGAATGTCTACAGCAATCTTTGAGCAACAATAAGGAAGGATGACATTCTTTATACATCTCATAGAATTCACCATGAAAATTACCAAGTGAATAGATTGAACCATTTTCCAAACTTTTATACCAAGACCATGCTTTTCCTTCTAAATTGGTCATAAACATCCTCATGAGACAATCCTCAGGAAACTGAACCTTAAGATTGCGTACATGCATATGAAACCTAACCAAATGAAGAGCAGCATTGTCTTTCCTTTCATCTTTGAATATCGGAAGATCCTCTAACCATGTTGGAAATAATACTGAGAGGGGGGGGTGAATCAGTATTATCAGATCAATAAAACTTTTCCAATTTCATGCTTAGAAACATATACGCGACTTCAGTCAAGTGAGCCCGCGTGTACACGCGACTGTGTCTAAAGCAACTAGCGTATATTCAGAGATCTTATGATTCAGTTAGCTTATCTTCAGTAAATGCATCAGAACATTATTAACCATATTAACAGTAAACAAGTGCAGTATAACAGAACAGATCATCACACATAAGGCACACACATGAACACCATGATATAAGGTGGAAACCCAATGTGGGTGAAAACCACCTGCTGCAATTTGTTTCTATCTTCCTTTAATAAGAAACTTCTTTTACAATGTACTGGTGCAGTCCTTTACCAGCACGCAGGCTACAACCTGCAGAGGGCTACAACCCTCATAGTTCTTGTACTAGCCGATCCATTTACTAGTACGTAGGTGCCAACCCTACAGAAGGCTACAACCTTCACTCATTTTCCAGCTGCTCCTGGAAGGGAGCTACAACCCCCTGGCTCTTGTACTGGCTGATATGTTTACCAGTACGTAGGTGCCGGCCTACGATCTTCCCGGGACCACGTTTCATACATTTTCATACTGGATCCATGAAACTATCACCATTGTAGTACAACCTGCATCATCAATCTCTGAATCACCCAATACTGAATCACTGAAACCCTGTTAACAACAACCAGACAACATAACAACAACCAGATCCAATTCCATCTTCAAATATCATACTTCACATTGTATACGCTACTTTGACGATCCCAACCTGCGTGTATACACTCTTTTACCAAAGGCAACCCGCGTACAGATCTGTAAATTCAAACTTAAAACTCCGCAGCTATATCAGTCATCAAAACATACCCAGATCATAACAATAAACATGCGTCAACAGATCTAGTCTATCCACAGTCATACCATAGGAAGACAATCCTTCCAAGCCTTGAGATCTCGTTCCATCATTCATCATCCTCCACATGAGTGAAACCTTGGTTCAGATCACCAGCCCATAACCTGCATTTGGATCTCACTCTTCCTCAGATCTTCATCACACACACACTCTCACTTCTCGCTTACATCCATTTGCCTAATGATCTTCTCCTTATATAGCCTTAGGCCCTTCACAATACCACGGTCCAAAACCATAGTAACACAACACCATCAGCTTCAAAACTAGGGATCAACACGTTCGTCGAGACATCAAGGTCCAAAACCATAGGCACAACTTCCAAGGAATAACCGCCGTGGACCAAAGATAATTTTTCCACATACACACGCTTTTACTGAAGCCAACCTGCGTGTACACGCGACTTGATATATAGAGAACCTGCGTATACGCGACTTGGTATATAGTGAACCTGCTTGTATACGTGACTTGGACTTCACGAACCTGCGTGTATGAACTTTCTTGGCATGCTGTACTAAGATCTGTCCTTTGATTAAGTTGCCATTACCTGTATCAACCTCTGAGTGAGTTGCCATCAAGGAAAACACTTGAATCATAATGCCAACAATCTCCCCCTTTGGACTTGATGGCAACCACCACACCAAGTCACTCTCCCCCTTTGACATCAAGGGCAAAGGGCGGACCAAGATATTCTCTTCTTTGGTATACCTTTTACTGTCCATACTGCTGTCCATACTCCCACTGAGTACATGCTGAAGTTTCTGATTTGGCTTCCCCTTTGTATATGCCAAGTTGTATCAATCCATCCATGTTGCCCCTTAGCAGATGCAGGTTCTAAGATCAGCCATTCAGATCTGCAATACTATTCCTTTGATCAAACAACAAGATGTATCATTTAGTTTCATCAGCAACTTCTGACCATAATGCCAACAATGAACGATTTGAAGTATATGCTCCCCCTGAGTGTGAGCCAACCATGACTGAACCATTTCCCGAGTCTGTTCTACTCCCCCTGAGCCTGAGCCAACCATGACTGAACCTGGGTCTGTTCTGCTGCCCTTTCTTCATATACGCGACTTTGCAGCCTGTAACTCACGTATATACGCGGCTATACTTCATGAAACTTGCGTATGAGAATTAGAACACTGAAGTTTTACACCTTCAGCTCCCCCTGAGTCTGTTATGTCTGTGTTGTACTGAGTACCCTGTGCTGTGCCATATTTTTCTGACTGAACTTCCTTCTTCTTCCATATCTTCAAGCATGTTGATGATTTCTTCTTATCATGAGCTTTGTTCCTACAATCTCTTGCTTTATGTCCAAACTTGTTACATGCATAGCATCTTACATGTTTCATATTCCTCTTATAGCAATCAGCAGCTTTGTGGCCAAACATATTGCAAGAAAAGCAATATCCATTAAAGCGCCTTGAATGTGATGATCTTTCTGCATGATGGTCTTGAAACCTTCTTCTTCTACATATGGCTGCAACATGTCCAAGATTATGACATACATGGCCTTCAACATTATTCATGGGAGGAGTAAAAGATTTTCTTTGAGGAGTCTCTTTCCTTGGTTGTTGATGGGGTTGTCCTTTCATCTCCTTGTAGAGCCTTTCAGATTTTGCATTAGAGTTTCTTGTCTTACTTTGTGAACCAGATTCACCTCCAATAGACTCATGAAAACCAAGACCAGTTTTGATAGCAGGGGACCTTTGACTACTAAGAATATCATCCAAGATCTTAGTACTATCTTGAAATCGTAATAGTTTATCCTTTTCTTCTAATTTACTTTTCAAGATATTTACCTCAACTTGATGTTGTTCTTCTTTTTCCAGACATTGCTTCTTCAAGGTCTCTTCAACTTTCCTTCCTTCATCCAGCTGATGCCTTAGTTTGAGGATCTCGTTTTCTTGCTCTTTATTCAGTGCTAGCAGCATTTGTCGAATTCTGGAGGCACATTCCAACAAATCTTCTAATCTGATGATTTCTTCTTTGAGGGCATTCTCCTTTTTGCTAGGTAGATCTTGTTGATCTATGGTTTGATCTGATGCTCCATCTTCATTCGTAGGTGATTCAGGATCTGAATTCTTGCTTCCACTCAACGGCAGGTTGTCATTGTTCCTTTGAGCTGTCTTCTTCTTCTGATGTGCTTTCTTCCCCATTGTTCTACGAATCTCCTTCAAGCGATCAAGCTTCTCTGAAGGACCTGCTCTGATCCCAATTGTTGGAAATAATACTGAGAGGGGGGGGGGGGTGAATCAGTATTATCAGATCAATAAAACTTTTCCAATTTCATGCTTAGAAACATATACGCGACTTCAGTCAAGTGAGCCCGCCTGTACACGCGACTGTGTCTAAAGCAACTAGCGTATATTCAGAGATCTTATGATTCAGTTAGCTTATCTTCAGTAAATGCATCAGAACATTATTAACCATATTAACAGTAAACAGGTGCAGTATAACAGAACAGATCATCACACATAAGGCACACACATGAACACCATGATATAAGGTGGAAACCCAATGTGGGTGAAAACCACCTGCTGCAATTTGTTTCTATCTTCCTTTAATAAGAAACTTCTTTTACAATGTACTGGTGCAGTCCTTTACCAGCACGCAGGCTACAACCTGCAGAGGGCTACAACCCTCATAGTTCTTGTACTAGCCTATCCATTTACTAGTACGTAGGTGCCAACCCTACAGAAGGCTACAACCTTCACTCATTTTCCAGCTGCTCCTCGAAGGGAGCTACAACCCCCTGGCTCTTGTACTGGCTGATATGTTTACCAGTACGTAGGTGCCGGCCTACGATCTTCCCGGGACCACGTTTCATACATTTTCATACTGGATCCATGAAACTATCACCATTGTAGTACAACCTGCATCATCAATCTCTGAATCACCCAATACTGAATCACTGAAACCCTGTTAACAACAACCAGACAACATAACAACAACCAGATCCAATTCCATCTTCAAATATCATACTTCACATTGTATACGCTACTTTGACGATCCCAACCTGCGTGTATACGCTCTTTTACCAAAGGCAACCCGCGTACAGATCTGTAAATTCAAACTTAAAACTCCGCAGCTATATCAGTCATCAAAACATACCCAGATCATAACAATAAACATGCGTCAACAGATCTAGTCTATCCACAGTCATACTATAGGAAGACAATCCTTCCAAGCCTTGAGATCTTGTTCCATCATTCATCATCCTCCACATGAGTGAAACCTTGGTTCAGATCACCAGCCCATAACCTGCATTTGGATCTCACTCTTCCTCAGATCTTCATCACACACACACTCTCACTTCTCGCTTACATCCCTTTGCCTAATGATCTTCTCCTTATATAGCCTTAGGCCCTTCACAATACCACGGTCCAAAACCATAGTAACACAACACCATCAGCTTCAAAACTAGGGATCAACACATTCGTCGAGACATCAAGGTCCAAAACCATAGGCACAACTTCCAAGGAATAACCGCCGTGGACCAAAGATAATTTTTCCACATACACACGCTTTTACTGAAGCCAACCTGCATGTACACGCGACTTGATATATAGAGAACCTGCGTATACGCGACTTGGTATATAGTGAACCTGCTTGTATACGCGACTTGGACTTAACGAACCTGCGTGTATGAACTTTCTTGGCATGCTGTACTAAGATCTGTCCTCTGATTAAGTTGCCATTACCTGTACCAACCTCTGAGCACCTGTACCAACCTCTGAGTGAGTTTCCATCAAGGACAACACTTGAATCATAATGCCAACAAACCAATCAACCTTTGGCATAGGATTTGGAAAACCAGGGATATGAGACCGATTCATAGGAGCATACCTAGCATTCATTCTTGCAGTGGAACTCATACTGAAACTTCATCAAGCTACTGATCTTCTAGCACTGGAGTCACCTTCCAATTTATTATTTGATGTGTGGAGTTGCCAAGGTAGTTTTGCAGCCTCAAAAAGATGTCTGAGCTCCTGCTACCTTCAGAAGTTCAGCTTCTTGATTTCAGGAATGAATAGACTTCAGGCTCCCAGCAGACGCGCCAAAATGTTATCACAAAATCAGACCCCTGATAGGCTGCTGATCAGGTAGACCTTGTGTAACTCTTTCAAACCAACTTTTGGCTGAGGCTTAGCCTCCCCAACCTAAGAGGGCTCTCTCACAAGATTAAGGATTTGGATAATGAATAAGATGGCTAACTCTATGAAACAAATGAACAAGTGTAAGAGGTTGAAACAAAACTAGAAAGTATCCATTGGGCTTATGGAGTCAAATATGCTTCAGTATTGACAATAATGTTAGCTTTACATAGAAGTCAGGGCATAAGAATTAAACATAAGGAGAAAACACTAGATACACATAGGACCAATACAGTTCACAAATGCATGAAGGAAATTAGAGCACTATTAGTGATTTCTAAGTAATCACACATTCATACCACTGTAGATAATAGGAAGAAGACAAGAATTCCTTCTGATTCCTGAGAAGCAAAGCCAAGTATTGTATTACTAAAACAGAGTCTTTTCACAAAGCACAATATGAGAGCCTTTCTCAATAATTTTCCAACCCCTTGTACATTACACCTTATTCTATATATAGAGCTCTTTACATAACTTAGATTCCTCCTCAAGCATGAGGGGAATTCGAATTCATCCTACTATGACACCTATTGATACTTAAAACTAACTATTAAATGCAAATGACACCTAACTAGCAGTCCTAGAGACCTAATACAACTAGGAGTGTAACTCCTTATCATGATTACAACAACCTTATCTAAGCATTTAAAGCATTCTTTGACAAATTTCAACCTCAATAAGTCAAATTTGATGAAGCCTCCCACGTGGTCATCTGACTGCTGAAGACAAACCCTAGAAATTAGGGAACATGTTTCCCTGTTTTTAGGTTTAGGATCCCTGAAAATGGCACGTGGGACAAAGCCTTTATCTCCTCATCCATGACATATAGTTCGAAACGGAAGGAGGTTTTTGTATTCCATGATGTGTAGAACAAAAATCTCTCTTGTTTTTTTAAAATACGTCTCCACCTGTCCAGAATCTATCCTTGAAACGCACATGTCAAACAGGAAAAATCTGCTCTCTGAATTTTGGGTTTCAAAGAAAGCTTATTATCTCCCAACTGAAAATACTTATGATGAAAGTGAGATAGGTTATTGTAGCTGGAGAGTTGATGAAGAGAAACCTCCTTCAGAATTCCAAAATACCTTTTCATGTGACTAGAAAATGATCTTGAAAAAGACTTCTAAAACCAGAAGACCAAGCTTGACTTTCAGCAGTTTCGTAGCGCAAGTTTAACCATAAATTCCTCCCACCTCAGAATGGATTTGAAGAAACTGAAAGAGGTTTTTGTAGTTCAGCATGTTAGGAAGAAAATCCTCTTTCAGTTTGCAAAATTGAGTTCTCAGCTGCTCAGGAAAGCTTCTGGAAGTTAACTAGTAAAAACAGTTTTTCTGCTAAAACAGGCTGCTTCAGGGGTTTCGTAGCGCGCTACGAAAACACTGATTTCGTAGCGCAAAACAGGATTTTTACACTGTCTGCGCTATGAAAACGTGGATTCGTAGCTAGTTTGAAAATTTCTCCAAAATGATGTGAGATATGACTTCTAAACTCATGGTGAGGCTTCTAGGACATGGAATGAGGCTGTCAAACTTTATTTGGAAAAGAGATATGACCTTGAAAGACTTCTAACCTTATGACCTAACCCTTAAAGCATGAAATGACCTAGAGACCCTTTAACACCATGACTAGAAGAAGGGTTTGTAAATGAGAATGACACTAATTGTGATGAGATGACTCAAAACTTATAAGACTATGACTAGAAACAACGCAACTCTCCAAAGCTTAGAGACAAAGATTTTAGGGTGATAACATGCTGCATCTCTCTGTTTATGTGTATATCTATATTTTGTTGCATTCTTGCATAAGTCTGGATCAACTTTGTCAGTCACATACCTTGGCAAAATATGTGGAGGCCTCTGAGAACTGAACACTCTAAGGTATGTGCCTTGAGGCAAAGCAAACCAATCTACTATCTCCACAATTTCCTTTTTGGACTCATGGGACATGCAAGGGGTTTCTTCCTCAAAGTTCATCTGATATAACTCCTCTGTAACTGTATTCTGACAATGCACATTAATAGGGAGTTATCTTGGGGCCCACTTCTAGCCTAGACTTGGAAATTCATGGCAGGCACAAATACCATCTAGTAAGTAGGAAAATATGTAGAGCTATGGTTACTTGGCCTGAGGTGTTTCTTTCGCCTTGTTCAAATTAACCTTCAACCACTGGGACAAAATATTTACCCAATTGAATTTTTTCCCTTTTGTGACAAGTGTATAAAGAATGAAGTTCCAACCTTCTTCAAAGAATTTAGTTTTCATCCATATATCCTGCAACACATAGCCATCAGGTACTGATAAACCATTCTAAGAGACTTAGTCTTGTAGGTACCATCTGGCTTCTGGTGAAACTTAGTTGGTTCCTGCCACCATGACTTAATCACTTATGTGGTGTTCAAATAACCCCAAGCTACATAAAACTGGGAATTCAAATGTTTCTTGGGCTTGGGTAACTTGTAGTATGAGTGTACGTCATGCGGTTGGTAAGAGGAAAGTTGCTACCCACTAACACTATTGAGCACCATGTTCTTGGTGTCTAGATCCTGTAGTATCCATTTGATGACACTGTCACAAGGTAACACAAGATACCCACAAGAAACTTTGTGGAACCCTGATTTCTTGACATTCTCATAAAACTCCCTATCCTCTAGATCCTTTGGGAACTCCTTTGAATTGAAGACATCTTAGATGGTTAGTAATGCAATAGTAGAATCTTTTTCAATCAAACATTGAGTGTTTTTCAAGATAGGCACTCTTTTCAAAGTACTGTGCATGACATCCTCAGTATTGTTATTTATAACCTCCTTTGATGGCCCTTTCTTTGTAGTTGGAGGCATGGTGCTAGTCGATGATCAAATACCGATATGTTTTGGATCTACAGTACCTGGTGAAACAGATGCACTCATGGCAAGAACAAGTTTGTTCCACAAAATATCAACTAATCTACCAATAAATCACAAGTAAAAGAAAACCAATGAGAGAGGGATTACACAATGCTTGAGAAAAAAAGAGGCAGAGTGACTTCATTGGTCACTGGAAATGCACAATGCATGACCAAGAGGGGATTGCACAATGCTTTTCAACAAGAGAGAGGGATTATGGACTAAGACTGTGCAATGTAGTTGTTGTTGGAGAGAGGCCTACTACTACGCAATTCATAGGGACAGTGAAGAGGAGGGGCCTCACTGTTGGATGGGAATGCACAATGCGCAGCTACGGCCCAGGAATTGAACAATGCACAGTTACAGAGGACATGAGGAAACCTCTATTGACTGGGATTGCACATTGTAGAGTTGGAGAGGGAAGGAGGCTCTAAGATCTGTGTAGTTTTCTCTGATAGAAGGAAAGGCTCAAGATCTGTCGATTAAAGGGAGGAAGGATGTGGATCAACTCGAGATTCATCCAAACAAGTATTCACATCGAGCAAGAAAAATAATTAAAGGAAGAGGACATGCATGCATAAATACACCCAACAATAATTATTGCTGGCAGGTGACAAGACATGGAATACAAAGTGAAACTAGAAAATAAGCATAAAATACTGAAATAGCACATGCAAAATCTAATAATAGAAAAAGCAACACTTGTTATGTGCAAAGAAAGATAAAATTATACTTGCAAAAGAAAAAGTGACAAAAGAAGCAAAGAGTGAAAATTAAGAAACTTACCTATAAAAACAACGCAATTCAAATCGAAAGCTTCTTGTGCTCACAAGAATGAGTAAACCTCCAAAGATGACTATGAGAATGAGCTCTAGGATGAATTATTATATAGATGAGAACTCACAAAGTTAGGGTTAGGGTTTTGGGTGTGCATGCCTAAAATTAAGGAGCTAAACTTAGTTAACTGACACATGTAAGATAATAACTTGGAAACATGTGCAACACTTCCATCTAGAAGTTCGCATGGGCTATCCTTGGGAAGTGTGCACTTCCTATTTTCAAGGAATGCATAGTTGGCTATCTCTGGGAACTTCCCTGTTCATTGGCTCAAAAGATTGCACAATTGGATATCTCAGTGAAGTGCACAATTCACTGCTACAAGGGAGTGCACATTTTACTTCCACAACTAATTGTGCAAGTGTCTATCTCAAGGATTTGAGCAGTTCACTCCAAGGAGTTGTGCAGTTGACTGTCACAGTGGATTACACAATCCCTTATATCAAGGCATGCAATCCGTGTCATCAATGCATGTCTTAGCTTGTTTTCATAAAACATGATTTGTCTATCTTTAGAAGTTGTGCAACTACTGTTGACAAGGACTAGCTATCATCACGGAGTGCCCATTAGCTGTTTAAAGGAATGCACAGTTAAGATATCACAAACTTAGCATGAGAGAGTGAGTGTTTGCAACACTTAATACTTTAAGAAGAAAACTTGACACTTGGAGAAATAAGACCAAGAGTGATCTTAACAAGTTAAAACGATAGTTCTTATGACCAAAGGGAGGCTCCAAAATCAAAGCATGGGAAATTTTTTGAAGGGGGGTTGTAGCAGTTACAACAAATGGGTAAACCATTCTAACATAGAGTTGCACTTATCTCTTCTACATTGTATTAACTTATTGTTCACAGTACGATATTTATGTATTCCTCGACATCCAAAACATTAAACCATTAATATAGATTAGATAACAATTTTGATTTGTTAACCATAATTAAATTACAATGGGCTAAAAAACATTGGTTGAAAAAACAAAAAATGGATAAAAAATAAACCCAAATTTTAATTATATGGTCTTCTGATGAACCCTTAATGAGGAGCTCACTATTTCCCCATTGCCCCCTCAACTAAAGAGATGATCACACCCTCAAATCCCCTTGTGCTACAATGGAATTAAGTCTCCTTGCAAAACATACAACACATATCTAACACTAAAGATGTATTAAATCCACTCCACCTTCACTCCATAGAACATTGATTCTCATACTAAGTCATTATGTCTCTGAAAGTCATACAACTATGTTGTTAAGCAATTTTCATACAACATGAGCAAAATAATAACTATAATATAATGCAAATAGTATTTAATGATAAATATGAATTCTTTTCAAATACTTAACAATTTTTAACACAAATCATTCTTTTAAGAACAAAGGTTAAAAAACTTGTACAATTTATTGAAGATAAAACCACCCAACGATTTTGTAAATAAAAAATGATCCTCATTCCATGGGAAGACAAAAAAAATATAACCACATAAGGCAGCTACATTGAGCATACTGCAAGGCCAAAAACACCCTTAAATCATAAATAAAAAAGCAAAAATAGTTATTATCACATATCTAAATACCTTGTTTTTCGTTGTTAGTTTATGTGAGTCATGAGATCAGATGATTGACATGACTAAGTTGTCGGTTGAGTAGCTCCGACCTAGAGGCATTTAAGCCATCAAAATCACTAGTGGATCACACTTGTCTTGGGCCACACAAACCTTTACCATGGTTAGATTTTTTCCCACAAAACCCACAAAATTTCGAACTAGTGACCTTTACACCATAAAATTCCTTAACATAACACCTTGTCACTGTATGTTCTAGAACCATATACTACAAATCCAAATACCTTAAATATCAATAACAACAAATAAAATTTATATAAAAATATTAAAAAAAAAACTGATTTTCAAATTTCAAATTATATATATTTAAATTTAAAAATAATTTCCAAACCGTTTTATATATATATATATATATATATTTTTAATAAATTACATTGATAAAAATATTTATATACCATAGCCTCCTCATGGGTATTGCATGTGCAACACTTCACTCATGAGTGTTGTATGTGCAACATAGTTGATGAAAATGTTTTCCATACTCCACCCTCCTAGGTGTTGCATGTGCATCACTTTGCTAATTGCTTCAAGAAACTGTAATTTATCAATTTTATCAAAAGGATTCTTTCAAAATATGAGTAATGAATACAGCATCCTACTCCCTGCAAGTTTTCTCTGGTCAATGTTTAGCGTGAGATGGAAACAATTACAACTGGGAACATTTGCTGCATAACTAATTATATTCTAACAATTACAACTGGGAACATTATCTGTGTAAATGACTACTAATCACAGGGCACGAATATATATTATCTATACTGTTTCTCAATTGAATTCAGACAGCATCTCGTAACAATTATTTATTAAAGATTCCACCATGATTATTTATTCAGGACTAGCGTATTCATCTGACCAAAATAAACATCGGAATTGCTCTGCTTTGCCTTGCCATTTGTAAATACAAAATTTACAAAATAATAATATGAATCTAATTGTACTATACACATGAAAATTTTATCATTTAAGGGAGTCGAAAGAGTTGCATAGAATTATTTTAATTTAGAGTTATCGATAAAGAATTTCAAAATACAAATTTTTTAGTGCAAAATTTTAAAAAGTTTACCCTTAAACTATTGGATTCTTTTTAGTGGGTAGATTTGAAATTAAATTGAATTTATGATTATTTTAATAATCTAGTTATATTTATATACATTTCACGTCTTTATATATAAAAATATTATTATTTTTAATTTTATTAAAAATAGTTATTTATATATAACACATGTTTTATATATATATTTTTAATATGACAGGTATATCATTGATAATATAAATAAAAATAATTGAGAAAAAGATTTATTATAAACTTTGTATTTTTATATGTTTATTAATTAAATTTATATGAAGTTCTGAAATACAATGAATAGTAATATGAATTATTATTTTAATTTATATGGTCAAATGAATTTTTAATTACATTTTTATTTTTAATTATACATTTATTAAGTTTTGATATGTTATTAATTATATGTTGTTGTTGTCGTTCTTTTTCTATACTTTATTTTATGGCCCATGAAATTTAAAGCATGAGATTCAATGTTCAAATTCCCGTATTAAGTTTACATTTAAACATTTACACTCATTTATAACTAGTACAACATATCCTCCATATTGAATTGTAGAGCCCTTGGTAAAACAAAATACAAATAATTTTAAGGATAGTTATTGATTTTCTATTTAAATACTTAAATCAAAATATTCACCTAAAAATATATGTCTATAGTTTTATTTTTATTCTCATACACATAAGCCAAATTCATTTATCCATTAAAACTACGTTAACAACATCACGTGGTTAGCCATGGAAATTAGAAATGTTTAGAAGGAATAAGTTTAGCCATGGAAATTAGAAATGTTCAAAAGGAATAAGTTTAAAAGGCAGATATAGAAATGGTGGCAGACACATTTATATATACTTTTTATATTTACAAAACATCTCCATGGGAAAAGTCATGTGAAATGAAGCACCTAAGTCAATTGATAATACATCATAGCTTGAATATGTACTTGTAGATGTCAAGTACAAGCATCTACAAGTTGACTCTTCAACGTCTTATGATTTTGATTGTTGAGTCATTTCCCATGAAAACAACACCTCCATTGAATGTTTTATATTCACAAAACCATCTCTACGAGGAGTCATATAAAATGAAGAACATGAGTAAGTCAACCATACATAATAATTTGAAGTATACTTGTAAATGTTAAGTACATATCCCATCCCTCTAAAGATGTCTTCCCTTTTTGTTAAAGAATAATTATTAGATCTCTTTCCTTTACCAATATTCTTAAATATATAAGATTTCTTACAATCTTCATATTTACCTCAATTCTATCATTTCCTTAAAGATTGTCTCGAAGATTTACATCTATCTATTCAATACTTGCTTTTATTTATATGTACAAAGTGGCTTCTCACATACAATATGTCCTTGGTTTGACTATCCATGGATTCTCATGTCATCTTTTTTGATAGGATTCATTCAACCACATAATCAAAATTTAATGTAGTTGTATTACTAACAATAACTACAACCATACTATCTCATGAATATGAAAAAGAACAAAATAAATTAATGCACTTATCTTCATGAAATTTTAAATATGAAAAAGCTACAAGTGACTTACCACAATGTTAAAAGCATTGAAATGCTCCATCATAGTGTTGTTGTTATTCATTATTAGGAGGTACAATTTATTTCAAAGGAAAATTTAGTTTACCTAGAATTTAGACTAACTTAAGGTCCTAACTTATCCAATAACACCTTGGTTGTGTCTTTTCTTTAGACATTCAATAACACTTAATATGAAAGACATAATTGAATTGTGCTCTTTACATTCCTACCAAACTTTGCCTAAGGTATTTTTGACATACCTTTAGGTGTATATCAAGATCTGAAATGACCCACTATTCTTTGTCTGATAGAAGATCCTTCGTCTTGACCTTCCATAGCTCAAAGCTCTAACCATTAAATTTCTCAAATTTTGGAATTCGTCGTCATTCTCTTTCACAAAATAATCACCACCATGGAGCTCCCATTCATACCGAGTTTATTACAAGCCTAAGATAAACTTGCTTTATAAAAAGTGATGTAAACTCTTAACCATAAAGGCACCCCCTAAAGCCAACAACTTCACTCTAATACCAAATGTTAGTTTTAAACCTTTGCAAAAGAATCAATGCATACAGATTTTTAAACAAAACATAAATAACAACATTAGCATGCACATAGCCCATGGGGCATAAAACAACTGGCAATAAAGTGTATTGCTAAGACACTCATTGTGTAAATGTCACTAGTTCAAAACCTCACAGATCTAGCTAAAAAAAGAAACATATTTATAATGCCTTGAGGGGCGTAGATTAGTTGACAATAAAGTGTACTGCTAAGCCACTCCTTGCAATATCACTCCTTCAAACCTCACATAGCTTATGTTCAACATTAAAGAGTGTGTGGTGTACCTAGAGATTATAGTGGTAGTAGCTGAAATTGAACCCATGTCATGCAAGTATGAGTCCAACCTAGTTATCAATTCCTCTAGACACCTTAAAAAAATGTCACACATAGTACATATTACATAGAGATTTTCATTGGAGATCCTTAATCAAGAAAATCTTTAATGTAGAGCCTCACCTCTCTCTTCTTCATTGTATTAAATTTAGCATTCACATTACAATATTTGGGTATTCCTTAGCATCTAAAATCCTAATTCATTAACATAGATTAAATTAAAATCTTGTTTTGTTAACCATAATTAAATTACAATGGGCCAAAAAAACCATTTGTTGAAAAAGCACATACCAAATAAAAAATGGACTGGAAATTCTAATAGGAAGTTCCACTCTCAAATCTTTAATTGAGAGCCTATTAGCCCCCTTACCCCCAACCAACAAGGTAATCACACCCTCAAATCCCCTTTGCCCTAAGATAAAACTAAATCTGCCTACAACAAATAGAACACATCCAATAATAAATAGACATTAAATATGCTTCTCATTTACTCCATAAAACATCGATTCCCTTAACTAAATCATTATATCATTAAATGCCATAAAATCTCACTGTAAGTCATTAAGTGGTCCTCATACAACAAGAATGAAGAAAATAAATATAGTAAAACCGATATACAACCTAATGATCAAACTCTCAAATTAATAAAAAAATAACAAGTATAATGATAAATTCAAAACCCTTCTAATAATACAAAATTTAACTCGAGCAACCTAATTGGTGATAATCTTGTTATGAAATACTATGTAAACTATGAGATATGAATTTCGAATTCTTTAATTAACTAATATGTATAGAATAGATGTCCTTAAACACTTAGGCAACTCAATTGGTGATAATCTTGTTATGAAATATTATGTAAACTATGAGATATAAATTTTGAATTCTTTAATTAACTAATATGTATAAAAAAGATGTACTTAAACATTTGAAAACTATAGTAATTACACAATTGCCGATTCCTCTCAATATTAAAAAAAAAAAACAAAACAAAAACAAAAAAACACCAAATAATTTAAATAACAAATTATAAAACCAAAAGCCCCTTATATCAACTTATAAATCCATAACAATATCATAAACAATCTTGAATACAAATTAAAGTTCTCTTATTTCCATACTCTACCTTCTTCATGGGCATTGCGTGTACAGCACCTTACTTATGAGGGTTGCATGTGCAACATAGCTGATGAAAATAATATCGAAACTCTCACTCCTCATCGGTGTTGCATGTGCAACACTTTGCCAATTGCTTAAAGAAACTGTAATTTATCAAATTTGTCTAAACGATTCCTTCAAAATCCAAGTAATGAAGACGGCATCCTTTTTCCTGCAAGGTGTCTTGAAAACAATCACAACTGTAAATGTTTGCTGCTTAATAAATTATATTCTAAGTTTACCGTACACATTTATTATATAAAAGATTATTAATTATTTCGTTTCTAAGTATTTTAATGTTTTTAAATTTTGTTGTTGAGTGTGTATATATTTTAGTTAATTTTGTTCGAAATACAGTAAAAATTTATTAGAATTATAAGTTCGAGTTATGAAATTTAGTATTTTTTTTAAATATTAAATTTATTTATATATTTAGAATATATATATATATATATCTCGTGAAATCATTAATCTAACCTTATTACAATATTAAACTAAATTTTTTATCAATTATTTATTGATAATTTCTACAAAATTATTTAGTAAAAATAATTCATTATTATCTACTACATTCACTTTAGTTTCCATTAAATTCAAAGTGCATTCATCTATTATGTTTGTTAAATTGGCTTTGGTTTCTATTCTTATTCTATGTTAGCTATTTTTTAGTTTCTACTTAAATCTAATCATAATCAATGTATTGGTATGTTTGTTTTAATAGTTGAGATGAAATTTCTAAAACACTTTGAGATGAAAAAATCTATCACCTTTATAATATTAAGAAATTAAAGATAAAAACACTTTCTTTTAAAATACCTTACTTATACTAAAATTAAATCTCAATGTTAAAATAGTTGTAATATTGTCCATCTTATTTTTTTTAATTCAAAATATTTAAACCATCAATACTTTAAAAAATAATATTTTTTTAAATATAGTAAACCAACTCATTTTTAATAAATAGTAATTATTATTATCTTTAAATTTCTAAATATTATTTTTTAAAAACCTAATCGAATATCAGTTATATTTCTCATAAATGTTCAAATCAAATAAATGGAAATGCAATTACGTGTTGCAACCTCTGCCTTCTGCAATTTCATGTCTTGAAAATTTCCACCAATTCGCCCTATCATGTAAACCGTGTTTGGTGTTTTTTTTAACAACATTTTCTTTTACTATGTAAACCTCCAAAAGTAACTCTTTTGTTTTCTGTTTATACATCAACTTGTCATGTCTAACTTAAAATATCTATATTAAAAGCTCAAATTCAATTCAAATTAATTAATCGAAATGTGACTTCAATTAGAGAGACAAATACTTATTATATACATTAACTAAATTTTCCAAAAATACTTTGAAATTTAGTAACAACATTTAAATATATGATTTGTTTTGAAGTTTTAATGTCAAAAAGGTAGATGATAAAAAACTTATTTTATTTTGCTGTTGATTTCCTCACTCTTTATGTTTTGCCATTCCTCACTCTTTATGTTTTGTCATTCCTGTCACCATGGCTAGCATTGTAGGAGGGAGCTTCACTCCTTTTTTTGAGAAAGTTACTACAGGGGACCATTGTCTTCGTCAATCAGTTAATTCTCACCTTGATGAGGTTATAAAAATTCTAGCTTCAAATCAACAACAAGGGTCTTAACAGTAGGCTTTAACCAACAAGATACATCTAGAAAGTTGCCTTCCAAAAGTAGCCACAGATCTAAAGTTTGAGGTACATCCCAATTGAATTGGGGAGTACGCTCAATACATGAGAGATCTTGCTTTAATCAAAAAAATTCTAGGGATTTATCCCTCGAAAAATTCCCTTGATTTAGCACAAGTGGAAGCCAAAGGGACAAATGAAATTGGAGCTTGGGGAAAAATGATTTTTCACCTTATCTTTGCCAATGTGTAATATTTCATTAGGGTTTTCAAAACTGGCTCATACTTCTTCAACTCTGCAGGATTATATCTTAGGTTTTGGACAGAGAAGATTTGTTCCGGACAAAGAATATTTTATAGCAACCCTAGTTTGAATCAACATGTACTCCTTGCCCAAAGAATTCTGAGATGAAGAATTATGAGTAGACATCGAAAATTCTCTCGGTCATTTTGTCAAATTCTTGGAAGCCATTAAACAAGTAAGATACATTTCTTATGCTCGCATATGCATATATATGAATATCTCAGAGCCCCTTCTTGAGTCGATCGATATCTACTATCAAGATAAACTTTGGAATCAAACCTTGGATTATGAACACATTTTGTTTAGTTTCCGTAAATATCACGAATATGGCAATCTCTACAAAAATTGCCCCATGTTGGTTCTTGGTACCACTCCATATCAAGGCCAAGTTGTAGATCGAGATGGATTCTCTAGATCGATTAATCATTGTTGCGGACTCAAGCCTCCACTTCTGCAGACACACTTTGGAAAAATGTCTGTTACTAGAAACAACTTTGAACCGCTTGCAAATCTCGAATCCCTAGCCCCTCCTTTGAAACCCCCCCGCGTCCCCCTTGAAAGAAAGACATGCCTGATACCAACAATCCCAAATAATATTTTGAGGTTCCTCCATTACCTCCTCACAACCCCTGAATATGGATCCTCAACCTCAGAAAAGGATTCTAATTTGCCAACCAATAATGGGGGAACTAGAGAAATGGATTTGGATTCTATTAATCTCCCAAGAATTGTTAAGGCATAGAAAAATAGAAAACAAAACTTGCTCTTGGAGCATCAAATCAAAATACTATGTAGAGCCATACTCAAATCATGGTAGCAATCCAAAAAAGCGTCAATAGGAAAAACTAGTGACAATAATTTAGGGGTTTATGTCTAACCTATAAAGGAGACTACAAATCAACACAAGGATGAGAAGAAAAAAAGTTGTAAGAGTAATTAACAAATTCTGGAAGAACTGAGCGACATTCTTGTCAACTCAAGTAGAATAAAGTTGATCTCAAAGGTTTATCCCTCCATTAATTCATCTCCCCATGAATATAATTACTTAGAATATTATAGGCCTCAATTATAAGGGCAAGTGAAAGTTTTTCAAATACAAGTGGTTCACAAAACATCCAACCTTCTTGATGATTCATGAAATTAAAACTTTCTATGAAGTTGTATGCAAGTCAACAAACAAATGGGGTCAAGGATGCCAATCAGTAACTATTGATGCCTAAGGTTAATTTAGAGGTCTCACTATCATCCGGAACTCTCAAGAGGTATCCATCCTTAACAGGTTTGCGTCTTTTATAATTCTCACTATACAATTTTAGCTCATGAGGTCATCAGAAACTTGTTTTCTTTCAAACATCTATGACCCTTCATTTCCTATACGCAAGCTACATTTTCTTAACTCCATTAAGTAGCTTAGTCTTCTCATTTCCATCGCATCTTGGATCCTAGGGGGGATTTCAATTTGATAAAATATTTAGCAAAAAAAAAGGGTGGTGTAAGAAAGCTAGAAACGGAATCCAACCTCTTCTAAGATGTCACAACTTCTTCTCATTTGGACGACCTCATCACTATCAATGACACTTATACTTGAAATAACCACAGGGGTGGATCCCAGAAAATAACTTCAAAGCTATATAGGTATATCATCTTTGAAAATATCATGTCCAGGGTTGTTTTCATAGAGGCTTCCAATGTCCCTAGCCATGGCTCGGATCACTGGCTGATCAAATTAGACATCCAAATCAAGTCCCACCCCAACAATAATCCATTTTTAATACAATGTTTCTAGCTCCAACATCCCCAACCTCCAATCCATTATGAAGGAGTGGTGGGACTAACTAGCCAACTTGGAAGGATCGACCATGTTCTACCTACAAAGGAAGTTGAAGCACATTAAATGTTAGCTCAAAACTTGAAATAGGTAAAAAATTGGGAACATCATAAGACAAATAGAACTTGGAAACTTGAATGGATATTGTCTATAAGGAATCCATTCACCAAGGAAGATTAAAGGTCCTAACAAAGGAGGAAGGACATACTCTCACTCTTCTTGAATAAAGAAGAAAACATGAAGAAATACTTTGGCAACAACAATCTAAAATTTGAAGGATAAAGGAAGGAGAGTGAAATGATATTACTTCCACAATTTAATGCTTCAAGGCTGACACCACAATCATATTTATTCTTTAAAAAACTAGGTAGGTGTGAGGGTTTAGGATCATAAGGACATGGCTAATGTGTTGGTTCAATATTATAAATAAATATTATCCAACCCCAAGCTGGACCGCTCAGAGGCCATACAAAAAATAGTTCAATGAATTCTTCCTCCAGTTACCAAAGATAAAAATGAGGGTCTCTTAAGAGAGGTTTATATTGGGAAAGTGGAAGAGATAGTAAAATATATGGCCTGGAACAAATCCCCTAGATTTAATGGCTTCACTACTGACTCTTTTTAGGCCTGCTAATAAAAAATCGGTCATAATATCTAGTAAGTAGTGGAGGAATCAAGGAGATCGAAAACCATCCTAAAAGCTCTTGACACTACCTCCTTCACTTTAGTTCCAAAAAAGGACAAAGTCAAGGACCCTAGAGGCTTCCATTCCATTTCTCTGTGTAATGTAATCTACAAAGTGATCACAAAATAATAGTCAATTACCACAAACCCATCCTACCTCAACTCATTTTAGTGGAACAAACTGTTTATGTGGAGGGGCATCAAATTATGGATGGTATAATGATTGCACATGATGTTGGAATTATGACTAATATGTTGTCCTTGATGGGAACATACTTGATGAGTTGGCTTTTGATGGAAACCTACTTGATGAAGATGTCGACAGGATGTGTCTACATATGACAGAGAGATTGGACAAAGGAATATCAGTTCAAAGACAAAAGAATCATAAAGATGAAGTTTGAAGAAGTATACACACGTTCTATGAAGAAAAGTTGTGTACATACATAATTTTTGTGAAGCAAAGTTGTGTCTACGCAAGTTCTATGAAGTAAAGTCATCGGGTATGAAGAAGAAAAGGCACGTACAATTTCCGCACCATGGTATTCTAAATACTAAGGGTATTAACCATGGTATTGACCCATAGTATTGAGCTCAACAATGAATATTTGATCCTGTCAAAGAATACCATTGGTATTAGTGTGGTTTTGACATGTGGTATTTTCTAAGGGCTAAGCTATATAAGGAGATGAAGATCAAAGTACTTGCTGTGTGTGCAAGTGATGAATATTTCATGAATAGTTAGATATGAAGCAAGTATGCAGATAATGGGCTATCAATGAATTGTTTGATCTGAAACTAAGTATGCAGGTAACGAGCTATCAATAAATTGTTTGATCTGAAACTAAGTATGCACCCAAGAATTTGATGATGGATTAGATCAATTGATCTAAAATGACTATATTGAGAATGGATTGGTTGATCTGTGATAATTATGCCTGACACATGTTTTATTATGTATGTCAAGAGATGAATTGGTTCTGAAGATCTCATGTGCAACAAAATCTTTAAGCTAATGTTTGAAAATATGTACGTGGGTTTGATAACCTGAAAGGCGCGTACATATGTGAGGATAATGTTGGTAAGTCGTGTATCTATTTAGATCTTTACGCGGGTTTGGCTCTTGAAAAGCGCGTATACACACGGAAGTGCTTTGTGGAAAGTGCGTATATAAGCTAGGCTTTTGCTAAAAATGATGTCTGATCAGTCTAATTAGTCTTGTTGTGTCTCTGTTGTCTATCACTGAATTCTTACTTGATGATTTGGGTTTAATAGTGATGATTGAAGTTGAATTTATTGATTGAAGAGTGGTGATGTTGTTATTTATATGTGATTGAATATATGTGATGGTTTTATGATCATTTTAGAATAATTCAATAGTTCATGGTGTAACTCATTATCTATTTCAGAATGATAGTGATTCATTTTCATGGTTCAATGTTTTGAGATCTATACGCTGGTATGCTTCAAGGAAGTCATGTATACATGCGAGTTTGCTAAATTAAAGTAGCGTATATATCATAATATTTTATTGATCAAGGTTTTTAGTTGGTTTAGTGAGTTGATGCAGTGTTTTGGTATAGTATTGGTATTCTGGTTACAATGATCTAATTTCTTTGCATTGTTTGAGAATACGTTGATTGATTTGGATCTCAGTTGGTTCAGTGATTGGTTGATTAAGTTGGTTCAATGATTGAGTGATTTTTTGCAGTGATCAGTTTCAGTTTTGATATTTGGTATTGGGCTTAAATGATGGTAGTGGGTCCAGTCTGAAAATTTGATGAAAAGTGGCCTACAAGTTGTGATGTTTTGTATCAGGTGGAACAATGTGAAAATTTATGAAACTTGGTCCACGAAGGTGTTTAGGGTTGGAGAGTTAAGCGAGGGAGTCAAAGCTTCTTTCTAGTGGTAGCTGGTAAATCATATCAGGGGGTTGGAGCTCCTTTCCGATGGGTGATGATAAATGAGATTAAGGGGTTGGAGCTCCCTTCCAGTGGGTGTTGGTAAATGAGATCAAGGGGTTGGAGATCCCTTCCAGTGGGTGCTAGATAATGAGAGAAGGTTGTAGCCTTCTGCAGGTGGATGCCTACATGCTGGTATGAGTTTGCGCCAGTACAAGATTGTAAGAATATTTTCTTAATAATAGAAGAAGACAGAGACGACAACAGTGGTGGTTTTCTCCCACATTAGGTTTCCACCTAAAACCCTGGTGTTCATGTGTTTTGATTGTGTGTGATGGTTTCTTTTGTTATTATTGCACATGGTTACTGTTTAATTAATTTCTATTGAAGTACTAATACATTGGTTCAAGTTAAACATATGATGAATTAACTGAAAACTAAGCTGACCGGATATACACTAGTTGTCTTCATTAAAGTTGCGTTTATATGAAGGTTTCTTTCAGTAAAGTCGCGGAAAGAAAAATGAGTAAGGCAAGAAAAAATTTAAGTTTTAAATACTGATTCACCCCCCCACCCTCTTAGTATTTTTCCCAACACATGAAACCATTCACTCTTTAAAATCCTTAAAGAAACCTGGCATACTTCTACAACATGATCTCTCTAAGGCATTTGATAAACTCCATTGGAGCTATCTCTTTAGCATTCTCTGCATCTTTGGCTTTGACCCTCACTGAATCTATTGGATCAAGATCCTTATCTCTTCAACCTTCTTCACTATTTTTCTAAGCAAATAACCTATTGCTCCCTTTTCAACCTTTCATGGTATCTAGAAAGGATATATGATGTCACCTTTGATCTTTATTATAGTAGTAAAGGGTCTTTGTTGGGCATTCAAAGTGGAAATTGAGGAGAAAAGAATCAAATGAATGTGTCTATTTGGTGATGATCTCCTTCTATCACACCAACAATCTGTGGATGATACCTTGGGTATGGGAATTCTAGCTATTTAAGAAGTCGAAGGATTCTCTCAAATTATGAAGGTGTTGATGGTGATGGAAATTTGTCGACCAAGGGGTCTCCCCAATGTGAAGTCACAGTTAGACCTCACACCATTTGGAGTAGGAGCCCCATCCAGAGTATTGGCCTGACCACCATAACTTAAAGTTTTTCCTCGGCTGCAATGAAAAACATAAGAGAGTATGCAAATAACCTTTGAAATCAGCAAGAAAGTTGACACTATGAAAAACCAATTTCAATGTGTAAAAGGAGGCTTTCACGAGAGGGAAGTAAGAGTGGGTCTCTAGAAGGAAATTTTAATAGTTCTATCCTAAGAGAGGAATGTGAGAGCAAGGAAATATTCGTTATTTATCTAGCGAAATAGTTCACATAGACATAACCAACATTAAAGCAAATAAAACACACATTCAACAAGATAAGTACCAAAGCCAACGAAGTAGTTCAATTTCCTTAGTACATATGAAAAAAACATATACCATAAACATCTAAAGAATAGTCTGACAATATTCACGTTACATGCATGAAAATGTGTTGGCTCAACAAGCTTCTCATTATTAGGTGAAAGATCCAAGTATATGGTTACAATGGCGAGCTAGTAGCTCCAATAGTGGAACATTAAGTCACTTCTTGCTTCTCCAAAGAATGATCTTCTGTCCTATGATAAGCTAGAGAAGCCAAGGCTAAGCCCCAAAAATCCATTTGCTTGAGTTATGAGGTTTCTTTTATAATAAGAGGAATGGGCTTTCATATCCCCATGAATCTTGAGCTTCCCTCATGACTCTTAGACTTCTAATGTGACCTTTGGATTTCTATATGACTCTTGGACTTCCAAAAATTACATTTTGTCCTTTCCTTTTGATAATTACATCATTACATCCACAAATGATGTGGCAAGAGAGACAAACACACATGACATTGTGATTGCACTGGTACAAGTCACAACTTGACAATGATGACATGGACTCAATGATGAAGTGGTAATGCCAAGTTGTTCCTCTTGATTCTTTGTCTTCAATCTTTGTGAGAGGTATATTTAATACTTCATCTTCATGAAAGATATATTTTGTTCTTCATCTTCACCCTCCAAGGGGCTGAATGATATGGAGTCTTCATATGGTCCTAATCTTTGGTCTTTTGCTATAAATTAGTGTCCCTTCATCTTCTTTCTTGGTGATCATTCTGTTTTGCAGTCTTCATGAGTGTCACCTTGCATGGTCTCCTTGTCATATTTCTTGAACACCATCTTGTCATGTCAAGATACAATACCTGCAAGTGAAATTCACTCATGAAAATATGACATCAATCTGAAAAACCCCTAGTCTAACTCTCTTCATGAAATCCACTGATTGACCTGGAAATGAGTACTGGACAGGGAGGAAGTCTTAGGGATTGTGCAGTGAGAAGTTCCATATGCCAGAAGTGAGGTACTGATGCTTTTGATAGCATAATTCGTAGCAATGGAGGCCCAGCAGGCAAGACTGTGCAGTTGAGGGTCATAGTGAGGTAGGCCTTCCCACTATAACTGTGCAATGTGTGGTTTAGGAGAGAGAGAGGGTTAGAGGATTATGCAATTGCACAATTCATGAAGGTAGGGAGACAAACTGATGCTTGCAACTGCACAATGTGTAGAAGGAGATTGGCTCGGAGGTAGGATTGCGTAGTTCTGGGGAGAAAGAGGAAATCCTTGAGCATTATGATTATGCAATGCATAATCCTTAGAGACGGTGATTGCACATTATGCAGTTCCAAGAGGTAGGAAAAACTGAATTAGTCCTAAGACTATACAATGCACAGTTCAGGGAGGCATACTGGAGGAAGGTTGATCGGAGAAGGATCAATTGTAGAAAATTACTAAGTGCGGGATCGAAGATCAGAGAGATGGGAGTACAACACGACTTGAACATAAGCACACACTTATAGATGATCAACCACTTGAACATGAGTCATTTATCAACATTTTCTCATTGAAATGACAACAGAACAACACTTACCTCCAAGTGCAACACTTAAGATACACTTTGTGACACAAGTGACGACACTAATGAAAAATGCTCAATAATTGGGGAATGTGTCTAATGCATGTATGTATGATGGATAAAACACAATATTGCAAGAGAATGCATCAGAACTGCCCTTCAAAAATGTACAAATTACTCCCTTTAGCTAGATGCGAAATTTCCCTAACCACAAGACAACACTTGCGAAAGTAACAGAAAAGTGCAAATGACACTTGCAAAGGCTTAAAGAAAGTTAAAGAAACGCATGCTAGAGTGAAAATAACACGAAAATGAAACTTATTAAAGTGAATTCAAGAAAAAATGATAGTTATTAATGTAAAAGCGACACTTGCAAAAACAAAGGTGTGCCAGAATGACAGTTGAGAAAACTCACCTGAATAGAAGTAGAAATGCAACTGAAGTGAGAGGAACATTGTCCATAGAGAGTGTGCATTGCCTGTTGCCATAGGTTGCATAGTTTATGTACAGATGGACTACGTAGTCACTATCATTAGTGATTATGCAAGCCTTACCTTTAGGAGTTGCGCAATGTCTATCTAGGATTGCATAGAAATATGTGTGTTCATCGAAGATAGAGCATGTGTCAGCAAGTGACTTTGACCCTTAGAAGAAGAATTTTTTAAATTGTAGTAAGAAAAGGATTCATTTGACTTGTGCCTTAGTCAAATGAGGAAATTTGAATTTCCACTCTAGTAGGATGAGTTTCCAGGAAGTTAGCAGGAGTGACAGGGCCAAATCACTTAGTTAAGTCAGTCAATCTGAGTTTCTGGGCTAGAAGTAGAGTTGTGTGCAACTTGGTGGCTAATATATAGCTATATAGAGGTGTTATCTTCAGTGAAATTCAGTTATCTGAGCTCTAATCTAGAATAGAGTCAGTGTGAGTTTACTTCAGTAGTTGTCAATGTTGTTAACTCACTAATCTCTCAGTTAACTAGTCAATTTACTAAAAATAGTCCTATTCATGCATGTAATTAGAATTTCCTAGTGAAGTGGAGGAAAAAGGCATAATTGTAATCATTATTGTATATTAGTGAGTGTAGAATGTTTGCATATAGGAGGTGATGTAAAAACTTCACCACTGAAATTCTATTGCAGTAACTGGAATTAATTCTTCTAATTGATGAATTAATTATCCAGTTTATTGTTACGACAATAACAAATTAATCACAATGCAATATTTACAAATAAAATAATGCGAAAGATAAATTGGAAATTGAGAAAATACTGGCATACACACATAAAATATGACACAATTATTTTTGGATTAAGTCCCTGAAAAAGCCCAATGTGGGAAAATTGATGCAACAACTGAGGGTTTTTATTATTACGCAGTAGTGAGAAATTCTGAGTACAATAAATATCACCAAATTGGTGAATCCATCCAAGAGGAATATTGGCAAAAATTCTTTGAGGGAAATTACCCTCTCTCTGAGAAATCCCGACACTTGACTGCCTCTTAAAATCTAGTTATCCAACCAGCTCTGCGTAGACCCTGCGTCACCCTAGTGCAGTCCCTCAAACACTTTGTCTGAATCAGCTACCAATCTAGTCGTCCTGCCAGTTGTTGACTCAGAAACTGTCTCTCCGACACTCTTGAAAATATTCCTGGCCTCTGGAACTAAGAACAAGCTTCTCTTCAGCTGGATTGAATTCCCCTCTTGAGGCTTTGCACTGCCTCTACGTATCCTCTTGGAGAAAATCTTAGCCTCTTCTTTCTAACTCTCTGAAACTGGATAAAATTCTCTAGACTCAATGTCTTTGCCCCTCTCTAGCTCTGCTTCCCTTAATTGGATCAAACTCTTTTGGTAACTACTGCTACTCTTTGGAGAAATCAAACTACCCAAGGAAATCAATCTCAAGTGTCACAAGTGTATTCCTCCATCTACCCATCGACCTCTTCTTATAATATCATTGTGGTACTCCAATGACCAAGATTAAATCTTAATCAATGGTTGAGATTATTTCCTAGTCAATCCATGCGAGTTTCGAGAAAGTTCTCACCTTTCTCAATTAATACTGATTAATTAACCAATTTTCCTAAGTTTAGACTTAGGAAATATTTAAAAATTGGTTAATAATCTAATTAAGACACTTATAAGTGGAATTTCCAGAAATGATTTATGAGTTATGGAGAACTCCTGTGTTTTAGCCTCCACAAAGTCTTGAGACAATAACACCTTTGATGCTGCAAAAAATAACACTCCATCTTAGCGAGGAAGGTGTTCTAGTGTTCAAATGATCCAACACCCTGTCTCTGCATGACCCTCTATACACGTTGTTGATGTCTAGCCGCTGTGACTACCTGCCACTACACACCAACCAATGTGCAACTCTAATGTTTCATCTATGTTGCTGCTGACACTAGTATATTGTTGTCAATTCTACATCTGCACTGCAACTCCCTCTCAGCTGTTGTTGCTACTAGTACAACTACTGCAACTGAGAAGCATCCAAAATACTAAATCAACTGTGTCTCTATGGTGCATTTGTCTCTTGAGCATCTGACTTATACTAGCCTCTACACTATCCACTGAATAATTTGCATTGTTTTTGACTCTGCTATTGAGCGTCCTGCTTTGTTGTCAACACTGCATCTGTGCTCCTCAACACCTGACTTCAACTAGTCTACAACTCTCATTCGGGAATCTAACTGCATCACTGATACTGATCCATCCTACTACAAAATATTGTGGGCCCCTATAGCAATGTAATGTTCCATGAGGAGGACACCTCAATGGACCCTGCCCAACCTCTTCTCTGGGACTATAACTCCATATTGCCCCACCTCACTCCTGGAGATATAGTTGTAAACATGGAGAAGTCTTCCTCGAGCCTGGAGGAAAACTTGTCTATCTTTGCGGATGCTTCCACCTGTCCTACTTCTCCTTCTTTTCCTTCTTTCTAAGAGGACATTGAGTACTGTAGTGGCCAAAATCACCACACCTAAAGCACTTGACCTTAGGTATGTCCTTCTTCTTCTTCTTCTCCCCCTGTCCTTGACTGGGACCCTTTGATGCAAGGGCCACATTTTCCTCTTCCTTCTCACCCTTTGAATCCTTACTGTTGCTTCCACTGATGGAGCTCTTTACTAGAACTCGCCTCATCTCTTCTTGTTGTAAGTCTCACCACATCCTATCCCACTTAGGTAATGTGTCTCACCCTAAGATATTTTGGAAAAATACTTGCCACTCCTATGAGACACTGTTCAGTGCCAAACATACAAGTTTTGTAGGTTGAGGCATCTCCCCAACAACTGCAAGTTGATCTCCAATTTCTGATTTCTGGTGAGGAAGGAATCTATGCCTTCACCCTTCTGTATCTTGATGTTTCTTAGCCTCTCTTGCAAGAACATATTTCGTTGCTCGAAAGGATTTGGATATAGCTGGGCGAGAGGATCCCACATCTCCTTGGCCATATTCTTGGCCGATATATACAAGACTATATGGTCTCAGACTCCATCTAGGATCATCCGCTTCATCTTTTCCATCTCTTTCTTGTACTCCTTAAGCTTATCCGCATCATTTAGAACTGCCATAACATTTTCTGCATAGGTCTTCAGGCAAAATTCATCTAACAGGAATGAAATCCTAGCCTTCCAGATGACATAGTTGGAAGCTCCCTCCAACCTATCTTGATCTCTAAGCCTATTTTTGGCCATCTATAAATCTGGAATGAAAAACTCCCTCTTTCACTTACTCGGCTACTAAATTTTCTATTTTCACTCATTTCTGGGGTGAGAAAATTCAATTGCAACTACTACCAATTGCAACTGGAAAATCAAATTTCTAGGCGAGAAATCCTCTGAGATAAATTGTCTCTGTGTTTGTGCTTCCTCTTCCACCCGACACTGATTCTACTACTGCAAAACTCTCCTACACCCAAACAAGGAATCTGCTTAGCGAAAATCTGAGCTACAATTGCCCCTCTACCTGCTGGAAACACTAAAAAATGCAACCTGAATTTTTTTGCCAACCTACACTAAAAAATTAAACTACCCAACAAATCACACTTCCTGGCTTAAGATTTGTGTAGCCTCCAAAAATTCGTTTTGTTGCTCCCTCTGAACAACAAATTTCTGCTTCCGCTTCTGAGATTCTCGTCTGATCAAAATCGCTCTGATACCATGTAAAAATTTCACCACTGAAATTCTATTACAGAAACTATAACGAAATATTCTAACTTATAAATTAATTATTCAATTTATTGCTACAACAATAATGAATTAATCACACTGCAATATTCAAAAATAAAATATTGCGGAAGATACACTGTAAAGTGAGAAAATAATGAGACACACACATATAAAATATGACACGGTTATTTTTGGACTAATGCCCCCAGAAAAACCCAATGTGGGAAAACTGGTGTAATAGCTAAGGGTTTTTACTATTAAGTAGTAAAGAGAAATTCTGAGTACAATAAATATTGCCAAACTAGTGAATCCACCCAAGAGGAATACTAGAAACAATTCTTTGAGGGAAATTACCTTCTCTTCGAGCAATATTGACACTTGAATGCCTCTGAAAATCTAGCCATCCAACTAGATCTACGTAGGCACTATGTCACCCTAGGAAAAAATTTCTGACCTCTAGAACTAAGAAAAAGCTCCTCTTTAGCTGGATCAAATTTCCCTATTATTTAGGATTAGGAATTGCACAATGAAATAGGATGAAGGAGGAGGCCTATTTTGGTTAATTGTTGGCCAGAGCAGAATCAGGAGGAGATCAATATTGCAGTGTAGGTTGAGCTTCAATCATTGAGGTTGTCACTGTAATAGATCATTGTTCTCATATGATATAATACAAATAGAGGAGGGGTTTTTACCAGTTGGGTTCCCTAGTAAACACTGTGTTTATTGTGATTGAGTTATTGCATGTGTTTCTATTGTATATTTTCCCTTCCGCAGATTGAGTAGAAGAAATTTGTGTCTATTATTTTTAGTGTGAATTCATTAGCAGCTGCAAATTTTGAGTTATTTCTACATGGTATCAAAGTTATTGAAAAATACATAGAAACCAAGTCCCTGATAATCTCTGAAATAAATTTTGAATAGCATATTTGTGGTGTTGGTTTTTCTTCAGTGCAAGAACAATGTATTTCAATGGATTGAGGCTTGAGTATGCATTGGAGGGAACTTCAAATTTTTGTGCTTGGAAAGATAGAATGGAAGCTATGCTAAATGACAATGGAGTATTATAATACAAAAAAATATATATTTCAAACCCAACAGCATCAGATACACAACAACTGGCTCAACGAAAGAAAGATACTGCAAAAACCAGGAGGATTATCTTGGAGGGAGTCTGTTGGGTCCCTATAATACTAGTGATTACCCTATTACTATTGTAGTTATACCCCTCATTAATATTGTTGTGCCCCTATTGCCCCCATATTGTTATTACTGTGCCCCATAGAATCCCTCTATTGTTATTTTTGTGGCTTTATATTATTATTGTTAGGTCGGTTGGATTATATTGTGACTCCTTAGACTCCTATATATAGAAAGGAGGTTTTGTCATTTGAATCATCCAAGAATTGTTCATTTATGTAATGTAAAGGAGGTTTCCCCCTCGAAGAGGCTGAATTCTAAGGCGTTGATCTATCTTTTCTATCTTTTCTTGAGCTGGTTTCATAACATTTGGTATCAGAGCTTTGGATTCTAGGGTTTCGCTGCTCCAAATAGGTCATCGTGGAATTTTCGCTATAACTTTTTTTCTGTGATGTTTCAGAAGTCGCAAAAAAAACCCATTTGAGAAGAAATCGCGCTGAACCTTGGGTCCAAATTTCAGAACTTTTTGCACAATATTTATGGAGATATGATCTGAGGAAGTTGGTCTTTTTGCAGACTCCTGAATTACATTCAAAACAGGTGACCTGGGGAAAATCGTCATAACTTTCTCTCTGGGGATCGGATTGAAATTTCGTAAGAAGTTACAGAAAGAGAATGAATTGTAGTTTCTTTTATGCATTGTTCAGATCCAAAGGTTGAAACAGTGACTCGTGGTATGTCGTACAAGTTCGCTCTACTGAACTAGTCTATAATCAAGTCACTGTGGGAGATTTCGCATAACTCTTCCTTGGAGAATCCAATTTGGGTCAAACTTGTGGCATTGGAAAGAGGACACAGAGGGCTACTGCAGGTCACAAATTCAAAACTAGATGACTGAAAAGTACAGAGATACATCAGAGGCAATATCAAGCTCCTACAAAGTGAAAAAAGGTGTGTAGATTTTCTTAAATTTTTGCTTAAGCTTGGTTTGAAACTTTATTTTGAAGGAATTCCAAGGGCATAATAGAGCATTATTATCGGTAACTGATGCCCCGAGGAAAGAAAATGCAAACACCTAGTAAGGAACCTGAAAGCTCTAGCATGACTCATGAAGAAGAAGAAGAAATGCTATATGATATATCAAAATTACAAGAACAAGTGCAACGAGTGTCACTTGCACAAAAAGCAACAGAATCTAAAATGGATGGTTTAAGGAAAGATGTAGAAGCTAAGATGGATGGTTTAAAGAAAGGTGTAGAAGCTAAGATGGATGGCATGGAAGCTAAGGTGAATGGCATGGACGCTAAAATTGATGGCATGGATGATAAGATGGAAGAATTGAAGATAAATATGAATAAGTTGCTACAAGAAATGGTCACTAAGGGTGAAAGGGTACTAAAGGAAACTCATGATGAGAATAAAAGAAATGTTAATCATGATTCCATAGACTCTAATGTTGGATCAAAGACTCACCATGTTCCAAAAATCGATATGAGGAAGTTTGATGGCAAGGATCCCGCCACATGGATATTACAGATGGAGCAATTCTTCGATCTCAATAATGTGCAAAACACACAAAAGGTATGTATGGCAACTTTATATTTGGAACCAAATCAGTTTGTATGGTATCAATGGCTTTGCTCTCGTAAACAATTTATCACTTGGGCAATTTTTACGGAAGAATTGATAGCACATTATGAGGATACAAAAAGCAACACTTTTTTTAGCCAATTGATAAGTCTCAAACAAAAGAGTTCAATAATGGAGCACATTGAGGAGTTCCAAAAATTGAACATAAGGGTAAAAGATATTCCAGAGGAGCATAGGATTGATGTGTTCATAGGGTCTTTAAAGGATAATATCCAACATGATGTTTGCCTTTGGGAACCTGATTCATTAGAGAAGGCATTCAGGTTAGCAAGAAAAATGGAAAGCAAAATTATGGCAACCAGGAAGCATACCACTCACAACTATAAAGACGGAAGTGTTGTTGCCCCTAATCTTCCACAACCTATAAGGTTGACACCACAACAATTGGAAGAAAAAAGAGCAAAAGGGCTTTGTTACAGTTATGATAGCAAATACACTAAAGGTCATAAGTGTGCTGAGAAGAAATTATTCTACATAGATTGTGAAGAGGAAGAAGAAAAGGAGCAAGAAAGGTCAAAAGAAGAGGATATACTCCAGGAACAAAGCCTAGATGAAGAACAAATAAATCCGACCATATCTTGTAATGCATTGGCAGGAATTACCACTCCTCAAACCATCAAGATAGAAGGACAAATCAAGAAGAAAAAGGTAATAGTGTTGATTGATTCAGGAAGCACCCACAATTTTTTCATTGTAAGGTAGCAAAAGAATTGAATTGCTTCCTATATCCAGCACCAGAGTGTCAAGTGATGATTGCAAATGGAGGAACAATAAATTGCTCTGGAAAGTGCCATAATATCAAGCTATCCATGGGAGAATATGTATTGACTAGCCCAATGCTTTCCATTCCAATGGGAGGTGTTGATGTTGTACTAGGAGTCCAATGGCTACAATCCTTGGGTACAATAGCTTTTAATTTTCAAGAACTTTTCATCAAATTTTCTACGGAAGGAAAGGAGTTGAATTAAGGGGTATTGCAGGAAACCAGGAAAGATAATCAGCTCTAATGGTATGACAAAGCTTCTAAAAAAGGAGCAAAGAGGTGTAATTGCACAATTATGTTCACTAGATGTTTCCACATCAGAATCATCTATTTCTCCAGATCTCCAAAAAGTCTTGGACAATCATTCCAAGGTATTTGAGACTCCCAAAGGTCTCCCACCTATGCGTGATCATGATCATGCTATTCATCTGATTCCAGGAAGTGTTCCTCCAAACATCAGGCCGTACAGATATCCCTATGTCCAAAAGAGTGAAATTGAATGTATGGTTGCAGAAATGCTAGAGGCTGGTATAATTCAACCGAGTCAAAGTTCTTTCTCTGCTCCAGTAGTATTGGTGCACAAGAAGGATGGATCATGGCGCATGTGTCCAGATTATAGGGAGCTCAACAAGCTCACTATTAAAGATAAGTTCCCCATTCCTGTCATTGATGAATTACTGGATGAATTGCATGGATCAATTTACTTCACCAAGTTGGATCTTCGTTCAAGATATCATCAAATCAGAATGAAGACTGAAGACATTCCGAAAACAACATTTAGAACTCATGAGGGTCATTATGAATGTTTGGTCATGCCTTTTGGCCTTACCAATGCACCTTCAACATTTCAAGGTTTGATGAATTCAATTTTCAAACCATTCCTTAGAAAATTTGTGTTAGTATTTTTTGATGATATACTAATCTACAGCAAGTCTTGGAAGGATCATGTTGAACATGTTGACAGGGTGCTACAACTATTGGAGGAGAAACAATTATATGCAAAAATATCCAAATGTTTCTTTGGAGTCCAGGAGGTGGAATATCTGGGTCATATTGTATCTCATGAAGGAGTTAAGGTAGACCCTAGCAAAATTAAAGCCATTAAGGAATGGAAAATCCCCACATCCATAAAGCATCTGCGAGGATTTCTCGGGTTTACAGGGTATTATCGCAAGTTTGTTAAGAATTATGGGAGAATAGCAGCACCTCTAACAACATTATTGAAGAAAGATGCATTTTCATGGACTCCAGAAGCAACAAAGGCCTTTGAACATCTTAAAGAGGCAATGTGCCAAGCACCGGTCTTAGCTACACCGGATTTCACAAAAACCTTTATTGTGGAATGTGATGCTTCAGGAAATGGAATTGGTGTTGTTCTAATGCAAGATGAAAGACCCATTTCTTTTGAAAGTCGTCCAATCAAGGGAAAGTTTTTAAGCAAAGCTATTTATGAGAAGGAAATGTTGGCAATACTCCATGCACTTAAGAAATGGTGACCCTACCTAATGGGAAGACACTTCAAGGAAAAATGGATCATGATAGCCTTAAATACTTTTTAGAACAAAGATTATCCTCTGAAGAGCAACAAAAGTGGGTCACAAAGATGTTGGGTTATGACTTTGAAATCATCTACAAAAAAGGGAAGCAAAATGTGGTGGCAGATGCACTCTCAAGAAAGGATGAGGATGTGGAAGCATTGTTGTGCGCCATTTATATTATCCAACCAGATTGGATAAACGAAGCAAGGGAGGAATGGAAGAATGACGAAGAAGTGTGGGCACTTATTCAAAAGTTACAACAAGATTCCAGTACGTCTGATACATTTAGCTGGAAAAATGATTCATTATGGTACAAAGATCGCTTATACCTCTGTAAGAATTCCCAGCTAAAACAAAAGATTCTTATGGAATTGCACACTTCTCCCTTAGGAGGGCACTCAGGATTTTTAAAAACTTACCACAGGGTTAAGAAGGAATTTTTTTGGGATGGCCTTAAATCAGATATTCAAAAGTTTGTGGCGGAATGTTTGGTTTGCCAACAAAATAAAGTTGAAACAATTAAGACACCAGGTCTATTACAACCTTTATCCATTCCAAGCCAACGTTGGGAGGAGGTTTCAATGGATTTTATCACAGGTTTACCCAAGTCTGAGGGAAAGAGTGTCATCATGGTGGTAGTTGACAGACTTACCAAGTATGCACACTTTTGTGCATTATCACATCCATTTAAAGCCAGTACAGTTTCTACTGCATTTATGGAAACATTTCAAAAGCTACATGGAAACCCAAAGATTATTGTAAGTGACAGAGATCCCATTTTCACTATAAATTTTTGGACAGAATTATTTTCTTGTCTTGGTACTCAGTTAGCTCATAGCTCATCTTATCATCCTCAATCTGATGGGCAAACTGAGATAGTAAACAAATGTTTGGAAGGATATCTTCGTTGCTTTTTATCTGATAAACAGACACAATGGGTCAAATGGTTGCCTCTGGCTGAATGGTGGTATAACACTTTCTTCCATACAACAACAAAAATGACCCCATTTATGGCACTTTATGGGTATCAACCACCATCCATCACATCATATTTAAGAGAAAATTCTAAGGTTCAGGTAGTGGAACATCACATCGAACATCAACAACAAGTCCTCCAACTCTTAAAGGATAACCTCGTGTTGGCACATAATAGAATGAAACAACAGGCAGATCAACATCGCAGTGAAAGAAGTTTTGATGTAGGGGATTGGGTATTCCTACGGCTACAACCATATAAGCAAATGTCCCTCAAGCAAGCTAAGAAGTATAATAAATTATCACCAAAGTATTATGGTCCGTACAAGGTGTTGCAAAAGATTGGTACTATGGCATACAAATTGGAGCTTCCTGCAGCTTCTCGATTGCACCCAGTTTTCCATGTTTCATGTTTAAAGAAGGTTATAGGCGATAAGCTCCCAGTTCAAACAATATTGCCAGAACTTGACGAGGAAGGAAAAATTATATTGGAACCGGAAGCAGTCACAGAAACAAGAACTCGACAGCTACGAAATCGATCAATTTCAGAGTATCTTATCAAGTGGAAGAACTTATCCGCTGAAGATTCCACATGGGAGGATGAGAATTTTATGCAGAAGTATCCAGAACTACTCAAGCATTGAGGACAACACTTTTTTGAAGGAGAGGGGCATGTTGGGTCCCTATAATACTAGTGATTACCCTATTACTATTGTAGTTATACCCCTTATTAATATTGTTGTGCCCCTATTGCCCCCATATTGTTATTACTGTGCCCCATAGAATCCCTCTATTGTTATTTTTGTGGCTTTATATTATTATTGTTAGGTCGGTTGGATTATATTGTGACTCCTTAGACTCCTATATATAGAAAGGAGGTTTTGTCATTTGAATCATCCAAGAATTGTTCATTTATGTAATGTAAAGGAGGTTGCCCCCTCGAAGAGGCTGAATTCTAAGGCGTTGATCTATCTTTTCTATCTTTTCTTGAGCTGGTTTCATAACAGAGTCAGATACCATTTGGTTTCGAATTTGCATGGTAAGGAGACTTCTTTTGAAAAGTAGAAAACTCTTACAAGCTTGTTTGAAGGCAACAATGATGCTAGGAAGCTAGCATTGAGAGTTAAGCTCAGGAACACTCGAATGAATAAAAATGAAACTATTGTTCAATACCTATCCAGAGTCACTCAGGTGAGAGATGAACTTGGAGGAGTTGGTGAGACTATTCCACCATCTAAACTTGTGATCTTATCAGTCCTTGGTCTTCCAAAGTCCTAACACAACTATCATGATTTAGTTAATGGAAGATACAAGCTCCCATATTGGGACATACTTTGGTCTGACTTGGTGCAGGAGGAGATTAGAAGAAACACTATAGCTGGAGGCACATCCAAAACTGATGAGGAAGAAAAAATTTCTTTAGCAGGCAAAGGAAGTAAATCCAAAGGAAAGAAGGCCCAAGGCAAGGAAGAATCTAGCAGGAACCATGGAAAGAATAAAGATATCAGTAAAATTAAATGCTTTCACTGCCATGAGTATGGAAACTATGCAACCAAGTGTCCACACAAGAAATCCAGTAAGAATCCTGCAACATGAGCAGGAGGAGATGCTCTCACATCACAATTCAAGTTGGATTTCACCCTCATTACTTGCATGGAAAGTATTGTACGAGGTAGTGTATGGTACTTAGAATCTAGTGCTTCATTTCATATGACATGAAATAAGTAGTTCTTCAGTAGCTTTGAGGAGAAGGATCTACATGATCTAGGTGGCTCCAGAGACACACACTAGACAAAGAGGGCTTATGAAAAGCTCAAAAATAAAGTGTTTGGATTATTCTCGAACTAGGTTCATGTTAAATATCTCGTCGTCGTGATCGCGGTGGTGTGAACGGTTCGTCGATCCGAGTCTAGATGAGGAAGATAAAGGTAGTCAAAGTTGGGTTGACTTTTGTTGACTGGGCAGGCTTAAGGAGGCCGCAATTTCGAATTTTCCAACGGACGGAATCCAGACAAATCCAGCCAGATTCAGGGAAAAAATTTCGCCTTGTTAAAATGACTCCTTCGGCCAAATTTTGAAAATTTTCGAAAATGCATTGTTGTTATTAAAAATTTATATATATATATATATATATATATATATATATATATATATATATATATATATATATATATAGATATATATATATATATATATATATATATATAGATATATATATATATATATATATATATATATATATATATAGATATATATATATATATATATATATATATATAAATGCGGGTGGGGGGTGCGGTGGGCCACCACCCCCACCACCCCACGCCTCTCCATAACAATATACACCACACTTAACAATGACATTTGATGTGAGGTCGGCGGGGATCAAACTTGCTCGGCCCACGTGGGTCGGCCCCCACCGGGCGGCCCCATGTGGCTCTGTGCCAAAACAAAACCCTAACCAACTGCATTAATGGTACCAATCCCCATGTAAAACAAACGTGCCCAAAACAAATTTTGGTTAAATTTAATAAATGCGCATTTTTAAAAAAATAATGGTATGCGGATTCTATGGGGAGGCGAGATTTGATCCCCCGACCTCCCCTTAACAAACTACCCAGTTTACCATTAGGCTAACAACCTTGTAATTGGTTTATTTGCCCTAAACTTTATATAAGTTCAGCATTTGCCCAGTGCGCCCAAGCATGGAGGATTAGGGTCGTGGCACGGATTTCGAGATATAGGAGGCAGAACCTTGACATGCATTTCGAGGCAGAATATTCTTTGATGCCCAAAGATTCTCCGAGGAGGTATAAATTATTTTTGTCGGAACATAGTCAAGTTTACAATCATTTTTCATGGTTTTTCGTAGGGATCGCAATGGAGAGGTTAGATTCACCTTTTGAGTTGTAGATTTCCAGTCCACCCATGGAGCATAATCGTTGAGGAATCTAGGGGGAATCTAAAAGATTCCCTAAGCCTGAGATTCTCAATTTCTCAGAATTCAGAAATTTGACAGTCGATTTTGCATTATTTGATGCCACAAATCTAATGGTGCGTTTAGATTTTTCATTTGCTCATTCTATTTTTCAGCCAATTTTCTAAGTGGAATGCAGGTGTCAGCATTCATGTGCGAGAAGCCATTTTCATGCAATTTGATGCTGTGAGATTCAACAGTTTGACATCCACTTTTGCAGATGGCCCTTGGATGTGAGGTATATGTTGTGTTCATGTACTTCTTTTGCCATGCATTGTGCTGCACAGATCCCTTTTTGATGCTTGATGTGGGATCTTGTTTCTTACTCGTTTTTATAATTCCTGCTCGATGTGACACAGAATCATCTGTGTGATGTACTTGTTGTCATGATTTGTCATGTTGTGTTTTGAGATCCCTTTGTTGTATGTTGATGGGATATTCACATTGTCGTCATGCATGTATACATTGAGATCCATTTTATGCCATGTTGGCGGGATGCTCATCATGCATGAGTTTTATGTCATACTGATAGGAGTCTTTTTTGATTGAGAGTTCCTGTAGCGGAACATCTCTTAGAGCCACTCCTGCATGAGGGAATTTTCCTTGTATGATAATGACATCACCTCTATGTACATCATCACTATTGACAGTACTTAATGCAGTGGCCTACACCATCTTGACACCGGGACTTGGAGACGTAGTCCCTCTTGGATGAACTTCATTATCAACGGCTTATGTTTTTGTGTGTTGATGATTTACATGTTCCTCTTCTATACAACATGCAGATGTTTTCATCTATTTTCTTTTAAAAATGCAATTTAACACATCACGAAAGTAAAAGGTCTTGGAAGGGTCCTTTGTCACACCCAGACCTGGATCACTACAACTACATATAGAGCTTGGAGATGATGGAATGTATAGTACCAAATGGATTGAAACTATCAACTTTAAGAGGGAGTCATGCTCCCATATTCACCTAAAGAATGTAATTTATGTGCCTGGTTTGAAGAAAAATCTAGTTTTCATAGCTATACTTGAAGACAAAGGATATGTTGTGGTGCTTAGTAAAGGGAAGGAATATCTGACACATGTTACTACTGGACAAGTAAAAAAAATTGATGTTCGGGTTAAAAATATCTATAAGCTAGAGGTTGATGCATGTATTGCTTTGAGTATCACGACATAACATGTTCAGGGTAGAGATGTTGGAGATCTTTGGCATAGGCACATGGGACACTTGCACCATGGAGCTTTGAAAATAATGCAACAGATCACCACTGGACTTCTGAAATGCACCCTTGATTAACATGATGTTTGCAAGGGATGCACTCTCGGAAAATATTTTAAATCCTCCTTCTAGTGCCGCTATAGCAGAGTTGGAGCCATATTGGAGCGATTTCACTCAGATCTATGTGGACCATTTTGCACACTCTCAATGGAAAATCACATGTATTATGTGATCTTCATTGATAATTTTTCCCGAAAATATTGGATCTACTTCATGAAGAAGAAAGATGAGGTTTATTCAAATTTTGTTGAATTTAAAGCCTTAGTTGAAAATGATAATGGAAAGAAAATTAAATCCCTCGGAAGTGATAATGGAGGAGAGTATGTGTCTAATTCCTTCAAAGATTTATGTGCCAAGGAGGGTATTAGAAGGGATTTGATTTCACCCCAAAACCCACAACAAAACGGGGTTACAGAGAGGAAAAATAGAAGTATTGTAATAGGTGTTTAGTCAATTTAGTGTTGTCTAAATTGCTATCATAAATTGTCAACCAGGAGCTTGTAAGCTGATGAAGTGAAGGTGTACTATATGTACTTAAGCAACCTCTTAGATATTTTTGTCGTTTGGGGGTGTTGTTTGTGGTCAATTTAACTTCCTAAGATGGAGTGATGATTTTATAAACAGATGAGTGATAGTGTGTGCAAGGTGATTTCTAAATGAGTGAGTGTGTGTTGCTGGTGGTTTCTAACTACCTTCTAAACTTTGCAAAGAAAGAGCTTGAAATAAATAACTTGAAATGAACTGAAAGCAAAGAACCACTTTCTAATGGCACTAGTCACTACTCATGTTGCTGTAAATAAAAAGGTAAGAAAATCACTTTATAAACCAATGATAATGTTTATCTCTTCCTAACTCTCTACTTCCAACATATGGTACTATGTAAAACACGATTAGGAAGTAGTTAGAGATAAGTCTAAAAAGTGATAAAGCTCTAAATGACAAATTATAACACCACTGTGCCTTTCTCCAGCATTCTGCTTCCAACATACATTGTTATGTGTAACAAGTGAAGAAAGAGTTAGTGATATAAGCCAAAAGCTACTCAAAGCAAGCTGTAATTTATTAGTATTCTGATCTCTTAAAGATGAACAACTTATGATAAAGAGAACATCAATGTGTTAGCATACAGCTTGAGAAACTAAGCTAGAAGTTAAGCTAGAAAATCAAAGTAAAGGCAGCAACTATGAATATGACAACTGAAAATACCATCAGATATAAAGAAAATACACAAAACACACAATCCCGGGCTAAGAACCTGCAGAAAACAATACTGATCAGTTTAAAATAAAATCTGGAAATGAAATGACATGAAATCAAATGCTACACTATTGTACATGATGAAAGAAATAAAAATTGTTGAAGGCAGGAAAATGAAATCAAACACTATGTACACGGGCTGTCATAGATGGGGGCCCTCCATCCACGCAACCAGCTAAAAGATCAGCTACGAAAAGGTGAACATAAACAGTCTTCTTTTTATAAAACCAGCATGTCAAAATACAGTTAAAAAGTGTTGTAGAAACAGCCTTCTAAAACAGAGTTTTGATAACAAAATCAGCGCAGCAATTACAATATTCAAAAAGCTAATCCATAAGCGTTGGCACATGCTTTATTTATAAGCACAGAGGCAAACTACCCTCTGCGTGAACTAAGCAACTACAGCGTAACTTATTAACTACGCAGCAACACACAGTCTTAACTAATTCACTTATGCAGCAACACGCAGGCAACTCCGTGCACTTTTGAGGGAAACGGTCATCATGGGAAGTAAATCTATGTTTGGATCCTGTCTTTTGCTGTCCTCGTGGTGTGGAGGAAGTGCCAGCTACAGTTCCGTGTCCCAGCTGCTCACGGCTCTCATGCCACCGTTTAGAACTTGACCGTTTGACCGAGGGAACACCTGCGTTGACCAAGGGCATGCGTGACTGGTTTGGCTCAACCAATAGCATACGATCCATGTGTACATTCATCCCAACATGCCCATGTGGACCGTTCCTTGAGAAGACACGTGGAGTATATCAAACAACAAAAAGGTTGCGGAATCTCTGAGTAGCTGCGGAATTGCTGAATAGCTGCGGAATGGCTGAACAGCTGCGGAATTGTTGTATATGTTCCAAAATTCTAATCAAACAGTCACACATTAGCATAGTTAACAAACCATGTTGGTCAGGGTTTTTTTAAGTGGAGAGATGAGGAGAATGGAGCAGCGTAGATTTACGGTGAGACAGAGTGGTGAATGAACCGAGAGTAAAATCGATGAAATCGAAGGAGTGAACAGCGATAGGAATGAAGTTATGCATGCATAAAAAGGTATTAAAGGGTAGAACGGCTAAATCCCATCGACGTCAGGTAACTGTATACACCTGGCTGCGGAATGATCAGTTGAAGAGCCGTGGTGTAACAGAACACGTCATTCTAGTACAGAGAATTAATGCAAGGGAGCAGGCCGTATCAAGTTTGAATCACAGTGATTATGGACCGTTAAAACGGAGGTGAGGTGGACTACGCAGCATGATGGACAAGGAGTGAATGGAGATCTTGTTCAATCATTACACTAGGTGCCTAATACCATAATCCGAAAACCACACGTAATGATGTAACTGTTAGTTAGAGGTTTAGAACATACCTTTGTGTATTTTGATTCCTTTGCTAATCATGATGCTAACCTTTGATTTATTGTTGCCTTTGTATATGCTGTGTGTCTTCACCCTTCAATGATGCTGGTACTTCTGACTGCAGATTTTTTTCTTTTTGAAACAGAGTTTATTTTTGTTGCAGGAACAGAGTGTATTGGCTACGGAATTCAGATATTAGCTGCGGAATTGGCTCCTAGCTGTAGAATTTGCAGCAACATTTTTTCTTCCTGCATCATGAGAATTAAAACAACTTGACTAAATGAAATAGTCCTGATAGGGACTTTATTGATGAGAATGGGATGGAGTGAATGGACTGAAAAAATGGAATGGAATTAAGATGATGAGATGGATGAAATGAATGAGATGGACGAGATGGAAGAAGAGGGATTTTTTTTTTTTGGAAAATATAAAGTGTCAGGTGACCCTGATTTTCACCTTACATTTTCTGCATAAGACTGCCAATCCAAGATTGGTTTTCAGGCTTATACAAGAGAGATTTTTTCTTTTTTTTTTTTCTTTTTTTAACTGAAAGAAATAGAGATTAGGCTGATGGAGGAGAAGAATTCTTCTCCACCAGCCTCATTGCAGAATCTTCTTTGAACAACTTGACAAATTCCTCTTTTGAGAGTGGCTTCTGGTAGATTTTCAAGCGATGGCCATTCACAATAAGAGGAGTATGAAATTCATCAATAGTTTTCACTCGAACTGCTCCATTACTAAAGACTTCATCAACCTCATATGGCCCAAGCCAATGAGTTTGAAATTTTCCTTTGAAGTCTTTAAACTTTGAATCAAACAATAGAGCCCAATCTCCTTTCTGAAACTTTCTTTCTTTGATATGACGATCATGCCATTTAGATCTTTGGTGCTGAACTAGATCGGTCCTTAGAATTGCATCTTGTCTTATTTCATCTAGCTCATTTAGCTGGTCCATTTTGTGTTTTTGGGCTTCTGAGAGGCTCATTCCCAACTGGACTGCCATCTTGAAGGTCTTGATTTGGAACTCAATGGGGAGCAGGACTTCCTTCCCATAAACAAGTTCATAGGGAGAATGTTCTGTTGTGTTCCTCCATGTAGTTCTATAGGCCCATAAGGCTTCAGGAATCCTTTCCGCCCAATCTCTTCTATGAAGATGAACAGTCTTGGTGATAATGCCTTCAAGAACTTTATTGGTAGATTCCACTTGGCCATTTGATTGCGGATGGTATGGAGTAGATGTTCTGTGCTTGATCTTATATTCCTCCATCAGCTTCTCCATCAATTTAGATGTAAATTGGCTGCCCTGATCTGTCACAATTTCCCTTGGGACACCAAAACGAGTGAAAATATCCTCAAAAAGAAATTGAACAACTGAATTTTCAGTGGCAGAAGGCAATGCCTTGGCTTCTACCCACTTAGTAACATAATCAGTACAAACCAGTATATACTTCTTTTGCTTTGATGGAGGATTAATTGGTCCAACGAAATCTAGAGCCCATTTCTCAAAGGGTTCGATGCATACCTGAGGCTGTAGTGGCATTTCATTTGAAGGAGTTGGTCTCCCAACTCTTTGGCAGCTGTCACACCTTCTAACATACTGCTTTGCATCTTTAAAGAGAGAAGGCCAATAATATCCTAGAGAAAGGATTTTATAGGCTGTCCTCTTGTCAGCAAAGTGCCCACCGCATGGTTCATCATGACATGCCTTAAGGATGTCAGGCATTTCATCTTCCCGAACGCACCTTCTGATTATACAATCTGGCCCTGTTTTGAACAATTCATTAGAAATCCAAGAATAATGTGAACTCTCCTGAATGATTTTCCTTTTCTCATTAGGAAATAAGTGTAGAGGTAGCTTCCCTGTAACTAGATAATTAGCCATATCTACATACCAAGGAGTCTTGGTAGTTACTGCAAACAAGTATTCATCTGGAAACTTATCTTCTACTGGAGAATCTTCATTAGTGTTTTGGATTCTAGACAAGAAATCAGCTACTGTGTTTTGTTTTCCAGGTCTGTCTAACACAGTAATGTTGAATTCTTGTAAAAGTAAAAGCCATCTTGTAACTCTGCCATTAATAACGGGTTTGTTCATTAAATATCTTATGGCAGAGTGATCAGTATGGACAAAGGTTTCATAGCCGGTTATGTAGTGTCTAAACTTATTGATCGCATGTACCACAGCTAGGAACTCTTTTTCTGTAACAGTATAATTTAACTCAGTGGGAGTCAAATTTTTACTGGTGTAATAAATGGCATAAGGGATCAAATCCTTTTGTCCCAAAACAGCTCCTAGAGCTGTATCTGAAGCATCAGTAGAAATGTGGAAAGGGAGTTTCCAATTTGGCCCCCTTAAGATGGGTGCTTCAGATATTCTAGTTTTTAAAGCTTCAAAGGCAGATTGACACTCAGGATCCCACTTGAACTCACAGTCTTTGGTAAGCAATTTGAAAAGAGGAGATGCTATCTTAGTGAAGTTTTCAATAAATCTTCTGTAATATCCAGTAAACCCAAGAAAACTTCTAACATCTTTCTGGCAATTTGGAACAGGTAACTTAGAGATGACTTCAACTTTGGATCTATCAACCTTAATCCCATCTCCCGAAATATGATGTCCTAAAACAATCCCTTCAGTAAACATCATAAAACACTTTTCATGACTTAAAGAAAGATTTGTTTCCTTACATCTTATCAGTACTTTTTCCAAATTTTCCAAAGCTTCTTCAAATGTATTACCATAAACTGTGAAATCGTCCATGTAGACCTCTACACAATCATGAATTAGATCTGAAAAGATTCCTAGTACAGCCCTTTGAAATGTAGCGGGTGCATTGCACAATCCAAAAGGGAGTACTCGGTAGGCAAAAGTTCCCCAAGGACAAGTAAATGTGGTTTTGTCTTGATCTTCAGGTGCTACCTGAATTTGATAATACCCACTAAAACCATCCAGGAATGAGAAATACTTTTTACCTGCTAAAGTATCTAGTACCTGATCAATAAAAGGTAGAGGGGAATGATCCTTTAGGGTTGCCTTGTTCAATTCTCGATAATCAATGCAAACTCTCCATTTACCATTCTTTTTGGGCACTCTAACCAAGGGAGAAACCCATTGGCTATCTGAAATGGGGTAAATGAAGTTTACCTTGAGCAATTTCTGGAGTTCTTCTTTCACGATTTCCCTAAGGTTTGGATTCATCCTTCTTTGTGGTTGCCTAATAGGTCTGCTGTTTTCTTCAATATAGATGTGATGAATACAAGTCTTAGGATCGATTCCTTTCATGTCAGTGTATTCCCATGCAAATGCAGTGGAATGTTTTTGCAAAAGTTTGGTTAATTCTTCTTGTTGTGGTCTCTCCAAGTTTCTGTTAATGTTCAATGTTTTTCCTGGAAGGATTTCAACTATAGAACTACCAAACTCTTCCATTGAGAAGAGTGACATCTGTCTAGAGGAGAGATATTCAATGTCCGCATCTAACTGAAACTGTGTAGAGTCATATTCTAAAGGTATTTCAAAATTTTCTAATGTATTTAGAATTTGACTATCTTCACTGATCTCAGAGATGGTTAGAACAGGTTGAATAGTATCCTCATCATCAACCCACTCATCTTCTCCTATTTCTGTTATTGCCTTTGCTGGAGGGTACAAGTTGAATTTCTTGGTGGAATTACCATCTGATATATACATGTCCCCAGACCTACAACTGATAAAAGCATCAGCTGTTGCTAGCCAAGGTCTTCCTAAGATAAGAGGATGTCCTCCTAGATTGTTCTTGGGAGTTAGAATCATAAAATCAACTGGATATTCCCAAGAGTCTAGGGAGACTGGAATGTCTTCCAATACACCATCAGGTTTAATGATTGATCTATCTGCAAGTTGCAGTAAAGTAGGTGTAAAGAGAAGGTTAGGAAGCTTTAACTGATCCATGGTCTGTTTACTCATGATGTTGATAGCGGCTCCTAAGTCAATCAAAGTATTTGGGATTTCAACCCCATTAATATGAGTTTTGACAATAGGGCTACCGGGATCCACATACTTCTGCATGGTAATTTTACCCATCATAATGTCTGCAATTTTTCCAACTAGATGTATCCTTTTGGTATCTCTGGTTCTCTTTCCTGTTTTCTTCAAACTCAACTCCTTTATTGTCTTTGCTAGAATGGGAATTTCCTTAATGGCTTGTAACAAGGGGATCTTGATACAGACATTTTTCAATTCATCTAGAAAACTATAGTCAGGCACCCATATTTGCTTTTCCACTCCTTTGTCAATTTGTAATCTTTCAGGAAAAGGAGGTGTAGCTAAAGGTGTAGGTTGCTCAACTATGGGAGTTGTAGAGGTTGATTCTTTTTCTTTTTCTTTTTGGATATTTTGGTTTTGAAGTAATACTTCAGAACCCTTATTGACTTTGAGAGATTCTTCCTCAGAAATGCTTGGTTGTTGAACACTTGTAGAAGGTTGATCTAGGATTCTACCTGATCTGAGTTGTACTTCATTGAGAGGAACAACCATATAGGTAGGGAATGGTTGACCTTCCATTATGTAAGCATTTTGAGGGTTCCTATTATTTGGATTGGGTAATGGCTGAGAGGGAAGTTGATTTGATTTCTGCTGGGATTGAAACGAGAGTTGAGAATTTTGATTTTGTGGAGGAGGTTGTTGTTGTTGAGGGTATGGCAATGATAGTTGTTGAACTTGATTTGGAAGTTGTGGAGCCTGCTGATTTTGAAATGATGGAGGATATTGATAGAATTGAGCAAATCTCCCATAAGGATTTTGCATGCTTTGCATCCATGCTTGAAAATCATTTTGAGGTTGAGGCCAAGGTTGTTGCCAAGGATTCCAATTTGGTTGGGATTGAGAATTCATAGAGTTTTTAAACCCTTGATTCTGTTGCCCTTGCCAAGGTCTCCTTGCAATAAAACAGAGAGATTCAAGTGTATTTGGATCCTCTTGAAAGACTGCTTTGAGGCCAGGTATTGAAGGACAATCCTTAGTCTCATGAGTTTCTGAGCAAATTACACATGTTTCTACAACGTGTGCATCCAAGGGACATTCCCTTAAAGCATGTTTCTTTCTACATTTCGGGCAAAAAATGGCCAAAGCCTCAGCTTCTGCTTTTTGTTTATTGTGAATCTTAAGGGTATCTAGTTGTTCACTAAGACTCCCTAAGATGTCAGTTTTAAATTCATCAAGCATATTGCCGATTTCAGCCCTACTTACTGATCCTGTTGCAGATTTATTTGCTCTAAGGAGAGAAGGATCTCTAGGCCCTTTTTGAGTTTTTGATTTGCCCCTTGAGAGATGGATACAGAGTTCTGCTATATCATTGAGTGAAAGTTGAGAAATATCCCCTTTCCCCATCATGTTTAAGATATCTATCCATTCATCCCTAATGGCTTTTAATAAGAGGGCTTTTAAGGTCTCTTCATCCAAGCTACTCATTTTTGCTCTTTTCAAGTTATATTGAAATCTTTCAAGTAAATCTTCTAAGCTCTCATCTTCTCTTTGTATCATTTTAAATACCTCGTCCTTGTGATTAGTAGGCATACAATAGTCCAAATACCTATCCAAAAATGTCTGTTTCATTTCATCCCAAGACCTAATGGATTGAGTGAGTAACCCCATGAACCATTTCAAGGCTTGATCTTTCAGTGTTGAAGGGAACAATTTGAGTTTCTGAGAGTCATCTAGGTAGTCATAAGTTCGACACACCACTTCAAACTCAAATAAAAATGTTTCAGGGTCCTCAGTTCTTAACCCATGGAAATTTGGGAGGATAGATGGCGATATGTTTTTCATAGTGGCTCGGGAATCCTCATTAACAATGGGAAACCCAAATGAATTATCCCCATCTCTATTTCCTCCTCCAAGGGGACCTCTACCTCCATTATTGTTGTTGTTTCCTCCTCCTCCTCTACCTCTACCTCTACCTCTACCACTTCCTTCTTCCTCTGCCATGATGGTTCTCCTAGGGATTTCAAAATCTTCTGGTTCCTCTACAAAAGGTGAATGAGAAGAAATTTCTCCTTCTTCTTCAGATGATTCCAATTCCTCAATTACAATTGGTCTTTCTGTAGGAGAAAGAGAAGAGTCTCTTCCTAGTTCAAATTCAATAGAAGGTGTGGGAGAGTCAACTCTTGGCTCTTGAATTCCAGGAATTCTAGGACTAGGAGTGTCGGTTGGAGATAAGGGAGGTGTCTCTTGTCTATCCCTTGAAGCAGATGGACTTGTAAAAATTGAACTTCGAGCTCTAGCTAAAAACCTTCCCCTAGAATCTCTATCTCTATGCATGTCATTTTTTTTTATTTTTTATTTTTCTTCAAGTCAAGTTAATAGTTCTTTTTCTGATCTTCCAGGTCACTCTAGGTGCAAGAAGAGAGCATACTCAAGAAACTACTAAATCAATAACTTTCTCTTTTCTGATCCTCCAGATCACTTTGAAGTGCAAGAGGAGAGCATACTTTGATAGGTTATCAACTTCTTTCCTTGAAATTTTATGTTTTTTTTTTCTAAGAATATGGCTACTTAATTTCACTTCCCCGGCAATGGCGCCAAAATGTTTAGTCAATTTAGTGTTGTCTAAATTGCTATCATAAATTGTCAACCAGGAGCTCGTAAGCTGATGAAGTGAAGGTGTACTATATGTACTTAAGCAACCTCTTAGATCTTTTTGTCGTTTGGGGGTGTTGTTTGTGGTCAATTTAACTTCCTAAGATGGAGTGATGATTTTATACACAGATGAGTGATAGTGTGTGCAAGGTGATTTCTAAATGAGTGAGTGTGTGTTGCTGGTGGTTTCTAACTACCTTCTAAACTTTGCAAAGAAATAGCTTGAAATAAATAACTTGAAATGAACTGAAAGCAAAGAACCACTTTCTAATGGCACTAGTCACTACTCATGTTGCTGTAAATAAAAAGGTAAGAAAATCACTTTATAAACCAATGATAATGTTTATCTCTTCCTAACTCTCTGCTTCCAACATATGGTACTATGTAAAACACGATTAGGAAGTAGTTAGAGATAAGTCTAAAAAGTGATAAAGCTCTAAATGACAAATTATAACACCACTGTGCCTTTCTCTAGCATTCTGCTTCCAACATACATTGTTATGTGTAACAAGTGAAGAAAGAGTTAGTGATATAAGCCAAAAGCTACTCAAAGCAAGCTGTAATTTATTAGTATTCTGATCTCTTAAAGATGAACAACTTATGATAAAGAGAACATCAATGTGTTAGCATACAGCTTGAGAAACTAAGCTAGAAGTTAAGCTAGAAAATCAAAGTAAAGGCAGCAACTATGAATATGACAACTGAAAATACCATCAGATATAAAGCAAATACACAAAACACACAATCCTAGGCTAAGAACCTGCAGAAAACAATACTGATCAGTTTAAAATAAAAGCTGGAAATGAAATGACATGAAATCAAATGGTACACTATTATACATGATGAAAGAAATAAAAATTGTTGAAGGCAGGAAAATGAAATCAAACACTATGTACACGGGCTGTCATAGATGGGGGCCCTCCATCCACGCAACCAGCTAAAAGATCAGCTACGAAAAGGTGAACAGAAACAGTCTTCTTTTTATAAAACCAGCATGTCAAAATACAGTTAAAAAGTGTTGTAGAAACAGCCTTCTAAAACAGAGTTTTGATAACAAAATCAGCGCAGCAATTACAATATTCAAAAAGCTAATCCATAAGCGTTGGCACACGCTTTATATATAAGCACAGAGGCAAACTACCCTCTGCGTGAACTAAGCAACTACAGCCTAACTTATTAACTACGCAGCAACACGCAGTCTTAACTAATTCACTTATGCAGCAACACGCAGGCAACTCCGTGCACTTTTGAGGGAAACGGTCATCATGGGAAGTAAATCTATGTTTGGATCCTGTCTTTTGCTGTCCTCGTGGTGTGGAGGAAGTGCCAGCGACAGTTCCGTGTCCCAGCTGCTCACGGCTCTCATGCCACCATTTAGAACTTGACCGTTTGACCGAGGGAACACCTACGTTGACCAAGGGCATGCGTGACTAGTTTGGGTCAACCAATAGCATACGATCCATGTGTACATTCATCCCAACATGCCCATGTGGACCGTTCCTTGAGAAGACACGTGGAGTATATCAAACAACAAAAAGGCTGCGGAATCTCTGAGTAGCTGCGGAATTGCTGAACAACTGCGGAATGGCTGAACAGCTGCGGAATTGCTGTATATGTTCCAAAATTCTAATCAAACAGTCACACATTAGCATAGTTAACAAACCATGATAAAAAGACATGTAATGCAATAATTTGAACAAGTTAATGGAGGAAAAGATGGAAAAAGGAAGAAGTGAATGGGAAAAGGCTATTGGAAAGATAGCTAAGTGAGTGCAAGGTTGAGGCTCAACAATAGGTGCTAGAGAAATCTTACATGACCATGGATTGCCACTATCCCTGTGGGCAGAAGCTTGCAATACAACTATTTATTTGCATAACAAGAGCCCTCACAAAATTCTTGGAATGATTACACTTGAAGAGGATTTCTCTGCGAGGAAGCCAGATGTCTCCCACTTTCGTATTTTTAGATCCATAGCCTATTGTCATGTCTCCAAAGATAGCAGGAAAAATTTGGATCCCACTGCAGAGAGGGGGGTCTTTGTGGGATATTATGAGACACCTCATATTTACCGGGTGTACATGCCCTCACTCAGGATGACTATGATGAGGAGGGATGTGAGATTTGATGAGGAGAAAGCCATGAGGAGTTCTCTAGAGTGAGAGTTGAGCATACCACCAGAGGAGGAGCTTCTAGCTCCAAAGGAGGAGCCTCAGTCAGATCCACAGAGTTAGATCTTGCTCAAAGGAAAGAGGACACTCCATGAGTATGATGTCGAGCAGAGAGAAGATCGAGTGGAGGCACCCAGTCACACAGAGTCTTCTAAAGAAGGGAGGAAGAGGACTAGGATGGTTGATAGGTTACTACAGAAATATCAGGAGAGGTTGGAGCTCCTAGTTCCTTTCACATGTAGAGGAGATCACCAAAAAAATATACCAGATATATGGAACTCATGTCAGAGTTGATTGATTTTGAGCCATATTCTTTTGAAGAGGTTGTTTCCCAACAGGTGTGGGTAGATGCCATGGTGGAGGAGTATGAATCCATCATGAATAATGATGCTTGGGAGGTTGTGCCTAGACCTGAGGGAAAATATTTTATTGGCTCTAGGTGGGTGTATAAGGTGAAACATGTAGTTGATGGCAGCGTTGAGAAGTACAAGGCCAGATTTGTGGCTAAAGGCTTCTCACAGGTGGAGGGGATTGATTATGAGGAGACATTTTTCCCCATGGCAAGATACTCATCTATCAGAACCATACTTTCATTGACAACATAGTTTGGGTGGAGGATCCACCAAATGGATGTTAAGACTTCCTTCCTCAATGGAGTGCTTGAGGAAGAGATCTACATTAAGCAACTTGAGAGGTTTGAGACCTTTGGCAGGGAGACACATGTGTGTAAGCTCAAGAGATCCCTCTATGGTCTTAAGTAGGCAACTCATGCTTGGTACACTCCCATAGATTCTTGTCTCAGTGGATTGGGCTTCACTAAGAGTGAAGCAGATGCCAATCTCTACTACATTATGGTATATGGTTGTCTACTCATATTAGTTCTCTATGTGGATGATTTGATATTGTCAAGAGATGATAGGTTGATCCATTCTTGCAAGGATGACCTTGCAAGAGAGTTCAATATTAAGCATATGGTTTTGATGCACTACTTCCTTGAATTGGAGGTGTGGAAGGGAGATGGAGAGATATTTGTTGGATAGGGGAAATACACCTCTAAAATCCTTCAAAGATTCCATATGCACGATTACAAACCCATGGATACTCATCTTGGTACTAACTAGAGGAAAGTGGGTGATTCTACAGTTGAGGCAGTAGATGGAACTATCTATAGGAAATTGGTGGAGTACTTGATGTACTTGGTAAACACAAGGACCAATATTTGTTTTGCAATGAACTAACTTAGTCAGTTTATGGTGTTCTTATATACCTTAGAGGCACAATAGACTTTGATTTCTGGTACAGAAGATTGGCAGAGTGAAGCTCCAAGGCTTCATAGATGCAGATTGGGAAAGGAGACCCTCAAATAGGAAGGCACATTAGGAGAAGTATGCAATGTTAGGTCAACAACAGTTTCTTGTTATAACAGGAAACAAAGATTTGTATCAATAAGCTCAGTAGAGGCTAAGTATATGGTTGTTTTTCAAGAAACATGCGAGTTTATTTGGATGAGGAATATCCTAGTTGGTCTCTTTAGTTAGGGAATGGAGCCTACATGGATCCATTGTGACAACCATATTTGTATAAAACTCTCTGAAATCTAGTGTTTCATGATACATCCAAGCATATAGACATTAGGTACCATCACTTGAGAGATTGTGTGCATAGAAGAATTTTTAGGTTACAGTACATTCCTATAGAGGAGTAGGATGTAAACATTTTGACAAAGGATTTTTCGAGAGGCAAGTTCGAGTTCCACTGAAGCAGGATTGGGGTTGTTCATAGCCCTTTTCTTGCTAAGAGGGAGTGTTAAATTATAACAATAAAATGCTTCATTTGACTTGTGCCTTAGCTAAATGAGGAAATTCAAATTTCCACTGTAGTAGGATGAGTTCGAAGGAATTTAGCAGGAGTGACATGGCCAAATCACTCAGTTAAGTTAGTCAATTCGAGTTTATGGTATAAAAGTGGATTTTTGTGCAAGTTGGTGGCTAAGATCTAGATATCTAGAGGTGTTATCTTTACTGAAAGTCAATTATATAAGCTCTAGTTATAATAGAGTCAGTAGACCATTTTTTTGAGTATTTGTAATTGTTGTTAACTCACTGATCTCTTAGTTAACTAGCCAATTTACTAAAAATAGCCCTATTCATGCATGCAATTCGAATTACCTAGTGAAGTGGAGGGAAAAGTCATAATTGTAATCATTATTGTATATTACTGAGTGTACAGTGTTTTCATGTATAAGGTGAGCCATTTATCTCAGTATTTGTATTAGGAAATAAGAGTTTTCTTTTTCTTTAGGAGCATGAATTGTGCAAGGAAATAGGAGGAAGAAAGAGGCATATTTTGGCTAAGTATTGGCCATAGCAGACTCAGGAGGAGATCAGTATTGTAGTGTATGTTAAGCTTCAAGCATTGAAGTTGTTATTGTAATAGATCATTATTCTTGTTTGATATAATACAAGCATAGGAGGGGTTTTTCCCGGTTGGGTTCCCAGTAAAAACTATGTTCATTAGGGTTGAATGATTTCATGTGTTTCTATTGTATGTTTTCCCTTTCGTAGATTGAGTAGAAGAAATTTGTGTCTTTTATTTTTAGTTTGAATTCATTAGTAGCTACAAATTTCAATTTATTTCTACAGGCTTAACACTTTATAGAACATTAGATGACCATGAAGTGACCATGGAATGACAAATCACAAGATCCTCAGTAGGCTCAAAATTCAAGAAAAATTTTGGAGGATGTTTGTCGCAACGACAAAAGGAAGACTTCTCTCTTGAATTGAGTATGGAACTAAGCATAACTAAATATAACATTTTTTCTTTAATTCCTTGGGTTATGCAGAAATATATTACAAATATGTTTGGTTTGAAAATCAACAATTTGCCAACAAAATACCTAGGAGCACCACTTGTGGATAGTTCTCTCAAACTCAATTTATGGGAGGAGATGTCATCAACAGATTCAACAACAAGTTAACCAACTGAACCTTCCAATGACTAAATTTGGTAGGAAGACTACTCCTCCTCAAGTCAGTGCTACAAGATTTTCCCATATATTTATGCTCTTCTCTAATGGCTCCCTCCTCCATCCTTAACCTAATCAAGACCCTGCAGTGGTATTTGTTGAAATATGGCAACAAGAATATTCCAATTTAATTTATCCTTGAATTAAAATCGAATTTAGTCTTAACAACTCCATTGAAATAATTAATTAATTTATTTTAAATTAATTAGTTGGAGAAATTCAAGTTAGAAGTCTTTCTGAAGTCATGCAAGAGTTATCCCTTAAATTAAGGAGATAAGATTGAGTTATATTTGATTTGCAATTAGTTAACTCAGTTTACTAAGTTAAGTCTAGTTAAATTAGTTCCAAACTGTTTGAGGAACTAATAGTGAGTTAATAGTCAGTCGATGCATTAATGCACTCAACTAGTGCTACTCCAGTTAACTGAAGATTCCCTCATCATAAACTCATGCATGTCTATTATAAGAAAGAACCAGTTGAGATTAATAGTCAAGGACAGTGTACAATCAGTTGCATGTGTTTTTTCATGGAGAAAACTCATGCATGCAGTCAAGGATTTATCCTTGAGGATTGCGCAGTTTTGAAGAGAGATTTTCCACTTGGTTGAAGGTGAATCATCCACAAGGAATAGTGCAAGGAAATAGGAGCTTGGAGGGCAGAGAGGAAGGTTGGAGAGAAGCCAAGATTTCTTATGAGCATCTGTGAGGATTGTACTGACAGATGGCTAGCTGTGAGAGCTAAGGTTTTGTATAATTCCTATGTATTTCCAACATGTATGATAATACAATAATGTGGGGTTTTTAGCTGAGGCTTTCCCCAAAGTATTTTCATGTGTATTGTGCCATTGATTCTTATTCTTCTATATTGTTCAGCTCGATCTTTAAGCTTCCGCAAATTGATAGTAGAAGTAGGTTATAGTATTCTGATTTGATTTATATTGCATTATTAGGTTAACCTATCTTAGATTTTCTACATGGTATCAGAGCTGGATTTGTAGAAATTTTCTACATGGTATTGGATTTGTGAACGGTATACTGAGAAGAGAATTCGAAGTTTGAAGTTTGGGGTTGCAGATGCAAATTGAATTCATATCATACTTCAAGGTTGGCCAATGGCATTCTATGGCTTGAGACTCGAGTATGCCTTGGAAGGTAGCTCAAATTACATAACATGGAAAGATAGAATGGAGGCTATATTAGAAGACAATGGCTTGAAGGAATTCATTGATCAAGAAATCCCAAAGGCAGCTTCAACTAATGCACAAGAGTTGGTTGAGTGGAAGAAGTGTGTGGCGAAGGCGAGATGGATCATCCTTGAGGGAGTTAGAGACCATATTGTCTCAAGTCTCCATGGGAAGGATACTCCATTTTCAATGTGGAAGACATTGAAGGACCTCTACCAAAACAGTAGGGACCAGAGGAAATTAGTGCTCAAGGATAAGCTTCGAAGAATCAAGATGGAGAAAGGTGATACTATTTCCACATATCTGAACAAGATCACCACCTATAGAGATGCGCTTCGCAGTGTGGGAATAACTACTGCCGATGATGATATGGTGAGCCTCGCTCTCCTTGGCCTTCCAAAGAGTTGGAATAGCTACCAAGACTCTATGAATGGAAGGGAGAAACTGTCGGATTGGGAATGACTGTGGTTGGATCTTATGCAGGAGGATATCAGGAGGAGCACACGAGATGGTTCTTCATCCAAGAATGATGATGAAGAAAATCTAGCCTTGGCAAGTAAGGCAAGAAAAGGGAAGGGGAAGACTTCCCATTTCAAATCGAATTCTTCTCATGGAAGGAAGAAGGGTGACATGTCTAAAGTAAGATGCTTTAATTGTCACAAGATGGGACATTATGCAACTAATTACCCATCGAATAAGTCCAAGAAGGGATCCTCAGAAGGATCGGAAGGTGAGGCATTAGCCTCTCAGTTTGAAATGGACTTTACCCTCATCGCATGCATGGTGTCATCGATGATGGGTTGTGTCTCGTATCTTGACAGTGGAGCCTCATGCCACATGACCGGTAATAAAAATTTATTCAGTGCCTTGGAGGAGAAAGACCTCAAGATGCGCATAGATATGGGTGATGATGGAAGGTATAGTGTTTCAAGAGTGGGCATGGTTGCTTTTCAGAGGGAACATGGAGCTCCTCTCACCTTGATAGATGTGATGTATGTGCCTGGACTGAAGAAGAACTTGGTATCGGTCACGATGTTGGAGGATAAAGGCTACGATGTTGTATTTATTAAAGGAAAGGAGTTCCTAAGACACATAACCACAGGTTAGACCAAGAGGATAGGGCTTCGGGTGAAGAATCTTTATAAACTAGAGGTAGATGATTGTGCAGCATTGAGTACGAAAGCAGCATTGGTGCAAAGCCAAGACATTGGCGAGTTGTGGCACAGGCGGTTGGGCCATTTGCATCATGGGGCTTTGAAGATAATGTAGCAAATATCTATAGGACTTCCCAAAGGTAAACTTGAGCAAGTTGACACATGCAAAGGTTGTACCTTTGGAAAGTACACCAAGTCTTCCTTTCATGATCGAGACAGTCGAGCAGAGGCTATCTTAGAGCAAGTTCATACTGATTTGTATGGACCATTCTCGACAGCATCCATAGCGAAGCAAAGGTATTATGTGATTTTCATTGATGACTATTCTCGTAAATGCTGGATTTATTTCATGCAGAAGAAGGACCAAAATTTCACAAAGTTTTGTGAGTTCAAAGCTTTGGTTGAGAAAGAGTCAGGGAAGAAGATCAAGGACTTGAGAAGCGACAACAGTGGAGAATATGTCTCTAAAGAGTTTAAGGACTTCTGTGTAGTGGAAGGAATTAAACAAGAGTTGATGACACCTCATAACCCACAACAGAATGGGGTGGCTGAGAGGAAGAACATAACTATTGTAGGGGCAGCATGGGCAATGCTGCATGACCAAGGCCTACCACTTCACTTGTGGGCTGAGGCATGCAACACAATGGTCTATTTGTAGAATAGAAGCTCGCATCGCATACTTGGGATGAAGACACCAGAGGAAGCTTTCTCCAGTAAGAGACCAAATGTGGGTCACTTCAGGATCTTTGGCTCATCTGTATGTTTCCATGTGACAAAGGATGCATGGAATAAGCTTGAGATGATAGGAGAGTTGGAGATATTTGTGGGGTACATTGATACACCTCAAAACTATCAAGTGTACTTTCCTACCAGTCGGAGGATAGTGGTTCGCAGAGATCTCAAGTTTGATGAGTAGAAGGCCATGCAAGTTTCCCTTGAGAGGGAGATCCAACTACAGGCTCTGGAGGAACTGTTGGTTCCTAAGGAGGAGGAGCCTTAGACTGATGCAGAGCAGCCACATGTAGAGGTTCCAGAAGTGGAGACATCCACTCAAGAAGATTCTTCCAGATATGGACAGAAGCGTACAAGAGAAGTTGACAGATTGTTGGAGGATGCGAGAGAGAATGTGGGAGCACCATCTTCTCAGCGCAGACAGAGGAGGTCACCTGAGAGGTACACTGGATACATGGCCCTTGCTGGGGAATGTGTTGAGACTGAGCCATCTTCCTTTGAGGAAGCAGTGCATCAGCCGATTTGGGTTGATGCTATGGTGGAGGAGTATGACTCCATAGTTTGTAACAGTGTTTGGGACGTGGTTCCGAGACCAAAGAATAGGTCAGTTGTGAGTTCCTGTTGGCTTTACAAGGTAAAGAAAGTTTCTTATGGTAGTGTGGACAAGCATAAGGCAAGATTTGTTGCCTGTGGCTTTTCACAGTCGAGGAGGATCATGTTGTTGCAGTATATTTCAACAGAGGAGAAAGATGTTGACATTTTGACAGAGGCATTGTCAAAGTGTAAATTCGAGTTCCATAGAGACAGGATCAGGGTGGCAGATAATCCCTTTCTTGTTGATAGGGAGTGTTGAAATATGGCAACAAGAATATTCCAATTTAATTTTTCCTTGAATTAAATTGTGAATTAAAATCAAATTTAGTCTTAACAACTACTTGGAAATAATTAATTAATTAATTTTAAATTAATTAGTTGGAGAAATTCAAGTTAAAAGTATTTCTGAAGTCATGCAAGAGTTATCCCTTGAATTAAGGAGATAAGATTGAATTATATTGGAGTTTTAATTAGTTAACTCAGTTTACTGAGTTAAGTCTAGTTAAATTAGTTCCAAATTGTTTGAGGAACTCATAGTGAGTTAACAGTTAGTTGATGCATTAATGCACTCAACTAGTTCTACTCTAGTTAACTAAAGATTCCCTCATTAGAAACTCATGCATGTCTATTCTGAGAAAGGCCCAGTTGAGATTAATAGTCAAGGACAATGTACTATTAGTTGCATGTGTTTTCTCATGGAGAAAACTCATGCATGCAGTCAAGGATTTATCCTTGAAGATTGCGCAGTTTTGAGGAGGTTTTCCACTTGGTTGAAGGTGAATCATCCACAAGGAACAACACAAGTAAATAGGATCTTGGAGGGCAGAGAGGAAGGTTGGAGAGAAGCCAAGATTTCCTGGGAGCATCTGTGAGGATTGTACTGAGAGCTGGCTAGCTGTGAGAGCTAAGGCTTTGTATAATTCCTATGTATTTCTACCATGTATGATAATACAATAGTGTGGGGTTTTTAGCTAAGGTTATATTGTTCATCTTGATCTTTAAGCTTCCACAAATTGATAGTAGAAGTAGGTTAAGGTATTCTTCTTTGGTTTATATTGCATTATCAGGTTAACCTATCACAGATTTTCTATAGTATTTCTTATGGGGAGGAGAAAAATTGGAAAAAAATTAGCCCCAACTTGGGAAAGGATCTCCAGACCCAAACTAAAGGGACGTCTAGGGATTAGAGATTGTTCACCTTTAGCTACAATTATGGGAGCCAAGATCTAGTGACATTATCTCTAAGGAGTTCAAGGCCTTGGGAAATGTATCTATATGAGAAAATATGTAAAGCACATTCCTTTTGTGTAGCTCATAAGAATTCCTTTCTCCTAATCAAGTTCCTCCATTTGGAATCTAGTAAAAAAATTAATACATTTGATACAACAACACCAGCTTTAGGAAATATGTGATGGATAGAGAACCATGTTTTGGGAGGACTCGTGAAAACAACTCCCAAATTTCCAAGACCAAAACAACTTAAGGAAATTTCACCTCTACGTGACTTCCTAAGGCCTTCTCAAAGTCAAAACTATTAGGACTCCTCTAACTCTAATCAAACATGGAGGCAATGGTTAATTTTGAGGAGATGGAACCCCAATCCTAGGGAGGATACTAAGTCAAAATTTTGGTGGAAGATTCAACAAAGACTTTATCCTGATATCCAAATTATTTGATAAACTATGATGGGGTTATGGACCAAGCAATTCCTTTTCCATCCATGAGGCTTATATCCTGGAAGTGGGTTTCAAAAAATTATCAAAAGATTCCATTTGGAGTTGCATCTCAAAATTTTCCATCTTCCTATGGCTCCTAGTTCAAGGGAGAAACTTAACCTAGGAAAACATTTAGAAATGCAAGCATATGGACCCCTCCCACTGTTCTTTGTGCCTTCAAGAAGCTAAATAATTGGATCACCTCTTCAATAGTTTCCCTTATTCCAATCATCTATGGAGCAAACTATGAACTAACATGAAGATATCAAAATGTGATCTATCAAGTATCTCTCACACCATTAACAATCAAAGGGCTCAAGATTTTAATAAAATTAACTTGAACCACATTTAGACTCTCCTTCCAAGCCTGCTTCTTTGGGCTATTTGGAAATGTCAAACACACATAGAATGATAGGAAAATTAATATAAATTGTTATATCCATTTTATTCACAATGATATGAATTTATACAATGTCTAATGACCCTTGTTTTTCATATTCCAAATGGTCTCTTGTACTCCAATGAATTTTTACATTCCACACCATAACCCTTAGCGAATTAGGCATCCAACATCCCCACCCCCTTAATCCAAAAGGGTATATACGAGTCCAAGAAGAGAGAAAAAATGAAAAAAATACAACAATGCATAAAAATAATTGGATGAATGTGCTCTCTATGATGATGATATAAGGTGGGAGAAATCGAGGTATCAACTGGTGGTGGTTTAAGGATGACCACCGATAGTGGAATGCATAGTGTAGTTCCTATAACTATTCCAAATATAGCTAGAAGCTAAAGTCTTCTGCCATAGGAAGTTCTCCCTACTATTTTGAAAAGGGAAACCATTGGGGTCTCAACCTGGAACTCTTAGTGCAGCTCCTGGAATAGTTCCAAAATTGGCAAGAAGTTGTTAGTCTTCTGCTCAAGGAAGTGTCCTTAATGTTCTTAAAAGGGAGACCATTAACCTTAAAAGGGAGGTCTCAACCTGCAGTTGTTTAAGGAAGGCCACCAACCAAATGCATGCTCATGGGCTTCTTTGTCTTTGGATAAAACTATGAATCTAGGTATGACTAACTCCAGCTCTAAGATTAGGTAGCAGGTTCAAGATGTGGCTCAGGCTCGCTTGATTTATCTTTGAAGCCTTCAGATGACCATCAATTCCCCCTGTCAAATACAAGGTGAGAAGATGAAGAAAAATCATCTGCAATAATTTTCAATACTCGAGAACACATTCTGTGATTTGATTGAAATGTATTCTTGGTTGTTGAATCCCATTGCCAAGAAGCGATCCATCCAAGGTGAATCTTTGTTCTCGCAGGAGGCTTGTTTCTGAAGCATGTGTTTGAATTATGTATGTGCTGATCACAATGCTCACAAGGGTGAAGATCAAAATAATGATCTTTCACATGGCCAACTCTATTACCATTTTGGAATTTGACAACCTATTGTAAATGTGGAGGATGAGTAGGATATGGAAGAGGTGAAGATGAAATGACATGTAGAAACCCAACACTTTGAAACTGGATGGGATTAAAATAGTTTGGAGTGTGAAGAGAAACCTCATTGTCATATCTAAGATCGGTTTTGTTTTTGTTGTTGATAATATCTTCCCAAGGTTTGATGATGGGTTTGGGAAGTGCGGTTTGAACATGAACATTTTCATGCAAATTTGTTATTGAAGTGGGCATTGAATGTGAATCAACCCCAGCTTCACTGATTTCATCACTTTCTGAAAACTGATGGGAGTCCATCTCAAACTCAAACATAGGATTGTTTTAAACAAAATAATTTTAGAATGACAACTATGCTATTGTAGCTCATCTTGTTGTAGCTATGACTTAAGCTGCAAAAATTCAAAGTTTTCTTGTGCATTTTTAGATAGGTCTTAATATTAGACAAAGTGTCCTTGCTAATTTTTACTATGTCTTCAATAGTAGATTGTATCTGAGTTTTGAGGAAATCTAATATTTCACCAATTAGAGCGATTTTCTCCATTTTCAAAAACTGATCACAACTATGAACCAATGAGGAAGAAGAAACACCCACTCACAATAATATGTCACTGCAATTGGATTTAAAATAACTCAAAAAACCAATGCTTTAATTATGTACTAACAAATGTAATGAACCAACACTGCATATATATAATTTGAGCCCAAATTGCTTCAACAAACTTAAATAGAGACAATTGGAGACCAAGATCAACACATATAAACTTCAAACCATATATCATGCACTATGCCATATGATCAATAGATAGGCATAAAATTATCAAAGAACTTAATACGTTGTTTTTTTCCTTTTAAATCAACACAGACTGTAATTTCATAGTCATCAACGCATATCCTTCATCATAATTTAATGCACATATAATACGGTGCACATATATGGAACATTCAAGCACATTGAACATTGAACATAACTCCCAATGTATATCACACATTCAAGCAATGCACTTTATGGAGAGCTAACAACACATATTCTAGAATCTAATATATAAAGAACCAACGATATCCAATATTCAATAAGAACAACCAACACACATACTTCACACATATACATAGAAACAACAATCAATTCAATGCAACAATGACCCACTTGTAGGAGCTATGCACTATTGAAAGGATAATTCCACTCATTCAACACAAGGATCAATGCATAGAGATGAACGCACCATACATTGTTACTGGATGGAGGAAGATCCCTTGGCTACTGTCTGCGTATAATGCATGTCAACCATTAAGATTTAATATGCCACCTCCTATGTGAGCGATTTCGAGGTTTATGAGAATTGCTAACAATCCTCCACCTTTGTAAACAAAGAAACCTACTCAATTCACCTATTGATCCAAGTTGAATCTTCTTTTTTATTCAACTACCTGAGAATCGAATGGGGACCACAATAGAAAAATCTAAATCATATATTTATTATCTATGCATCAGCTTCATCTCCAACAAAGGGAAGCCTATGGACTAAGCTACGATATGAAGAAATCTAGGTCGACTTAGACCATCTCACAACCTAGATTGAACAACTACAATGGATCAACTAGATATTGTAGGGTTGAGGCTGAGGTGGATGATTTGAGGATATCCCACTAAATAATCATTACATTACTTAAAAATAATATTGGTAGAGAATTTCAAGAAATTTGGATTGTTAACAAGTTGTATAAGATACACAAGCTTTCTCAAATCCGAGGTTCTACATGTTGATGAAGCACATAGTCATTAGGAGTGTAATAATCCGCTATTAATTAGTACATGTATGAAAAGGCTCACAAGTTAAGGGGGGGAATAGTCAAATGTTGGATTGACAACACACAGTCTTGTACCTCCAGTTCCACCATCGATATAGTCAGAGAAGAATCTAAAACCCAACAATTCTGATGGTGATTTGAGATCATTCAAAAAGCTTCAGGGTTGTGTGTATACAAAGGGAAGAGCTTGTGTGAGGAAACCAATACAACAAATGGGACTGCAACACATAGATATGGACCTTTGATATCATGTTAGGGTAGAAAAACACATATATATATTTTCTACAATCACCACAGAGAAAAGAAACCGCTCCAGACTCAAAGTAGCTAACTCATTCATCAGACAAGACTTCAAAGTGGAAGCATTATTAGGGTCGATAAGAATGCAAGGGTGGAGGTGTGACTGACAAGGCCTGACCCATTTACATCAAACAGGATTTGATAGAAAATTGAAACGCTAAGAGGCTCTGGCCATGGAAATGACAGTTTGGGGGAAGAGCACAAATTAACCAAAATGTAGATCTACCTTCATTTTTTGACCAGCGATGGTGCTTAGGCTAGGCCACAAAACTAGTGGCTCAAATTTGAGCAGGGAAGGTATTTGATTACTCTGATACCATGTTAAACACACATAAAATGATAGGAAAATTGAGATAAATTGTTATATCCATTTTATTCACAATTATATGCATTTATACAATGTCTAATGACCCTAGGTTTTCATATTCCAAGTGGTTTCTTGGACTCCCATGAATTTTTGCATTCTGCACCATAACCCTTAGTTGATTAGGTTCCCAACAAGAAAGAGAGGAATCGTCACATATTCAAGAATCACTTCCTCCCTCATGACTCTCTTTGGGTCATAGTTTAAAATAATGTAAAGGAATCAAGTGTCACACAATCCTGGTCAAATCAAGACTAACAAGCCTCAAGTGAGGAGGCCTTACCACTTCAAATTCGGTTCCCTACTCTAGGATTCACGATTTCCCCCTCTTTTTCTTGCTACAATGCCTATTCCCTCCTCCCCTTAATTTTATAAAGCCCAATTTTGATGGCACCTAGGCAAGGAAAGCTATGGATGTATCTTCAGGGATCATTTGGGATCCCCTATCTACAATTGTTCACTCTTTATGGGATATAACAATAACAACAAAATATAATTGAAATTCCTGGAAGAGGGACTATTAATTGCCCAGACTCAAGGCTACACCAAACTTATGGTGTGTTATAGATCTGATATGAAAATATATGATAGTAATAATATGCCCAAGAATAATCACCAAAAATATCAAGATCTGAATATAGAAATGCTTTACTTTATTAATTTCAAACCCTTAAGGTAGGGCAACACCATATATTCACTCCTTAAGGAAGGAGAACACTCCACAAGCCATATGCTTGTTCATACAATAATCCTTGACATCTCTCCATGTGGAGTCTCTAGCCTCTATATAGGCCTCATACATACAATACCATGGGTCAATACCATGGTTCCCTCAATACCCTCTCTAATACCATGGGCCCAATACATTATTACTAACTACTTGTGGTCCCTTACATGATACGAGTTAACCACCTTATTTATTACTATGGCCCATCCCATTATTACATTATTCTCTTGGGTACCTCCCTTTGTACCCCATATTATCCCCCCTAGGTATATAACATTTCACCCCCCTTAACATGTTTCATCCCCGAAACATGGGAAGAACACAAATAATAAGATCTACTCAAAAGAGTAGTCCACCGGTACCATGCACATGCATCTAGCCATCCAAGAGAAAGGTGAACCCTTGATCTCCCTGGTGCCTCGCTTGCTTGAGATGGAAGTTGACCGTGGTAGCTCTTCTGTGTTGATGTGTAGTAGGTGGATCTTCGCTCCTCTCTATCTGTCATGCAGGGGTTGTTGTCCTTGTGGCTAATTGGTTGCCATCTTGTTGGTTGTTGTCTTGCGGGGTGATGTGGGTGATGATATGTTGAAGTTTTAACCCACGGTGTCTTTTTCTTTAATTCACCCCTTACTGGATCCTAACTGTTATTTGGTGCATGTTGTGGTGCCTGCTGTGGTGTCTTATCTTCCAATATTACTTCAACCACTGAGCCCTCATCTGATGTATCATCACTTGTATCCTTTTATGCTTCAGCCTCTATTTGTGTTTGATTGTCGATCATCAATGGCTTATCATCTGATATGTCAGTCCCTGGAACATCTTCTGCTTCAGCCTCCGTGGACTTTACCTGTTTATTGATGGAAATACCTTGTAACGTAATTTTCTTCTTTTTATACTAGAGCTTTAGGAATTTCTTCTGCACATTAATATTTATAGTACCCACAGATTCCATCCAAGGATATCCCAAAACAACATCCATGTTATTCATATCTGAAGTATAAAAATCACCATGCAGCACATACTTATCCATTGAAAGCTTCAAATCTTTATAAACTTGCACATCCTGTGTGTTTTCAATGTGTTTTGCTGGCACTTGTAATTTTTTTTCCAAGTTGACATTTATGAGATTTTGCTTGCAACTTGGATTTATAGACACAATGATTTTCTCCTTTTGAATCAATCCATGAACCTGCGATAAGGATATACCAGTAGGAAATAACCCCACATGTTTCCCCTTATCTTGTTTTCTAGCCTGGGACCATTTTTCTAAAAGAAGTTCTTCCGGTTTTTCATGAAGAAGTTGCGCCACTGAATCGGAAACTGAGTCCCACCATTTAGCAGCTTCATCTTTTAGATTAAATAGCAGGTGACTTACACAAAATTGTTTGCGTTGATATTTGTGATATTCTATAAATTCTTCAATAGTAGGGCCCTTATCATTCCCTGTAAAAAATTCCTTGCTAGATGCCATGAAGGTTTGGAAAAAAATTCACTTACTTGGCGAAAATTTGAAATTGTCATAGTTTAGTCAATATTGATCAGAATCCCTAATATGACCTATTTTCGGAAATGGAACAACCATTCTACATTTTCCCATGTGATAGAAATCTTGATCCATGCACTGGAATTTCAGATCTGCGCTGCAACTCTCCCGCCGTCACCAAAAATTCTGAAAAATCTGGACTCCGATTTGATTGATTTTTTTTTTGAAATTGGGTATTTTTTCACAAAGAATCCAGATCTGTAATTAGATTTTGCAGATCTTGCACCAAGATTTCCAGATCTACGCCACAAACTCGCTGCCCCGAAAAATTGTCTGCAACACCACTGGTTTTTAGATCAACAATATCTCCTTCATCCGGACTCCGATTCGGCCGATTTGTTTTTTGAAATCGGGTATTTTTTCACAAAGAATCTAGATCTGCCATTAGATTTTGCAAATTTTGCCCCAAAATGTACAGATCTGATCTGTAAATTCGCCGTCCCAGAAAGTTCCTGCAAAAAAATAAAAATAAAAAAATCTCCACTTTTGTCCAAGAAAGTGCTCCGATACCACTTGTTATAGATCTGATATGAAAATATATTATAGTAATAATATACCCAAGAATAATCACCAAAAATAACAAGATCTGAATATAGAAATGCTTTACTTTATTAATTTCAAACCCTTAAGGTAGGGCAATGCCATACATTCACTCCTTAAGGAAGGAGAACACTCCACAAGCCATATGCCTGTTCATAAAATAATCCTTGACATCTCTCCATGTGGAGTTTCTAGCCTCTATATAGACCTCATACATACAATACCATGGGTCAATACCGTGGTTCCCTCAATACCTTCTCTAATACCATGGGCCCAATACATTATTACTAACTACTTGTGGTCCCTTACATGATATGGGTTAACCAACTTATTTATTACTATGGCCCATCCCATTATTACATTATTCCCTTGGGTACCTCCCTTTGTACACCATATTATCCCCCCTAGGTATATAATATGGTGGAGGGAGATTATCAACTTGTTATAAGCATGATTTGCAAGATCGTACATGACACCAAGATCAAAAAAATATCTCGTAGTTGGAGACTTGAAATCCTACTCATACAAGTGACATCACTCCTTCCTTTCTAATGGAAATGAGAAATTGGGGTTTAACCAAAAGCCCTTTTCCTTTAAAAATATCGATCCTGGACCTGTGGGTTATGAGCCCACAAGTCTATCAGAAGCCTTGTTTAGGCCTTAAGCCTTTAAAGTCATGGACCATTCAACTAGCGGAGTTGTTTAACACTATCATGAGCTTTAAAGTATGCTTTTTAGCCTTAAAACCCACAGCCATACATTAATCAAATTACAAAGGAATAATGGGGAAAGACCCGCTCCGGCACACATAACCAGATATCAAAAATTATAAACCCACCTCTATCTCTATCGGCGGGTCCACTCTTATCGCTTTCCTCTGTGCCTCTCCGATCTCTGCCTTCTCCAAAACTCTGACTACCCGATCATCGATCGGTTTATCGGCGATATCACCATATCGCTCATCGGCGTATCGGCCATCGCTCCTCCATTGTTCTTTGACCTGTCCAACATGCGATCACCGATTGCATCTAAACTATTGATCTGGACCCTCGATCCAATGGTTGCGATTTAAATCGCATTTCGTTATCGCTATATTGAAAGCTTGGTTCCGATACCATTATAGTGGTTCTGCCGATGCGATAAAGCCCTGTCCCATGCGATTTGATCTAGACCATTGAGCCATATGATCTAATGGTTCCTGTGCATTTGTGCTGCTTCCTTCTTAACTTAATTTCATTCGCCCTTTGATGGATTCTGTGTTAAACACAGTTCTGCCACAGTTTATCAAGCACACATAAATTTCATAAATATCTCTGAATCGCCATCAATCCTTTCTGTGATCGATGGTCGATCAACTTGCAACATTTGAACACACTTATAAACACTGGATTTCAAGTCATTCACCCATATATACATAATAGGACTTGAAAGGCCCAATTACATGACACACAGGTGCACACTTAAACACACACTTTCTTGTTATTCACGGCATAGCTACAAATCTAAGGCATTTCAGCCTTAGCTACATTGTGAATACTCAGTCGACACAATTTCTACCTATTCGCTCTCCCTATTCTCTCCTTGAACGCGTAGGTTCGTATATATATATATATATATATATATATATATATATATATATATATATATATATATATATATAAGAAATATTGATTCATCGTTACAGGAATATTGGATTAGATCACTATGAAGGATCCGATCAATCCTCTCCTTGATATCCTCTAACAAACTGCTCCATAATGCATGCATGGCAGATAAGTCTCCTCGAGACTTTTATCCATTCCATCTTTTACGCTATTTTAAAACAGAAAAGTCCCATGTTTTGCTCCCTGGTCCACATCCTCCTCTTTGCTCCACTTTGGATTCCTCCATTAATTAAGGTGTTGGATGCTCCTTCATTAGACTCTCGAGGCACAAAAATTTATAACCTCCTGGTCATATGCTTCTCCTTGTCCTTAGCAATTCTATCCACTTCACCTCTTTAGTGGAACTGCCTTCATGGTCTTCTTTGAGCTGCAACCAAGCCTTTGCAGTAATAGTCTCCTTCTGCTACATGATACCTCACCAAGCTCTCCTCACTCGGTCTTTTGGCATCCTTCTGGTTCTTTTCTCAAGAACCAATTGAGCACACCTTGCTCTAGGTTTGTTGTAATATTCTCACCTTTTGTTGCCGTTCTTTGTATGACAGTAGGACCATAACTCTCCAGCTCTATCAATTGTACCTCCTTCTCCTCTACTTGCACTCCTTCTTCCTTCTCTTAGGAAATTCTTTAATCTTCCTTTGCATTCAGAATCTTCGTCGGCTCCAATACCAAATGATGAAAATGAGAGATTGGGGTTTAACCAAAATCCATTTTCCTTTAAAATATCGATCCTGGACCTGTGGGTTATGAGACCACAAGTCTATCGGAAGCCTTCTTTAAGCCTTAAGCCTTTAAAGTCATGGGCCATTCAACTATCGGAGTTGTTTTACACTATCGGGAGCTTTAAAGTATGCTTTTTAGGCTTAAAACTCGTGGCCATACATTAATCAAATTACAAAGGAATAATGGGGAAAGACCCGCTCCGACACACATAACCGGATATCAAAATTTATAAACCTACCTCTATCTCTATTGGCGAGTCTGCTCTTATCACTTTCCTCTGCGCCACTCCGATATCTGCCTTCTCCGAAACTCTGACTACCCGATCACCGATCGGTTTATCGGTGATATCGCCATATCGCTCATTGGCGTATCGGCCATCGCTCCTCCATTGTTCTTTGACCTCTCCGACATGCGATCACCGATCGCATCTAAACCGTCGATCTGGACCCTCGATCCGATGGTTGGGATTTAAATCACATTTCGCTATCGCTATATTGAAAGGTCGGTTCTGATACCATTATAATGGTTCCGCCTGCGATAAAGCCTTGTCCCATGCGACTTGATCTGGACCCTTGATCCATATGATCTAATGGTTCCTGTGCATCCGCGCCGCTTCCTTCTTAACTTAATTTCGTTCGCCCTTTGATGGATTATGTGTTAAACACAGTTCTGCCACAGTCTATCAAGCATGCATAAATTTCATAAATTTCTTTGAATCGCCATCGATCCTTTCTGTGATCGATGGTCGATCAACCTGCAACATTTGAACACACTTATAAACGTTGGATTTCAAGTCATTCACGCATATATATATAACAGGACTTGAAAGGCACAATTACATGACACATAGGCACACACTTAAACACACACTTTCTTGCTATTCACGGCATAGCTACAAATCTAAGGCATTTCAGCCTTTGCACGGGTTTTCCTCCCGACTACATTGTGAATACTCAGTCGACATAATTTATACCTATTCGCTTTCCCTATTCTCTCCTTGAACGCACAGGTTCGTCTATATATATATAAGAAATATTGATTCATCGTTACAGGAATATTGGATCGGATCACTATGAAGGATCCAATCAATCCTCTCCTTGATCTCCTCTAACAAACCGCTCCATAATGCATGCATGGCATATAAGTCTCCTCGAGACTTTTATCCATTCCATCTTTTACACTGTTTTAAAACAGAAAAGTCCCCTGTTTTGCTCCCTGGTCCACATCCTCCTCTTCTCCGTTTTGGATTCCTCCATTAATTAAGGTGCTGGATGCTCCTGCATCACTTTCATTCATCTGATCATCCCTACTCACATAAGAAGAACTAGAAATAAAATTGTAGATGAGTTACCTAATCATGGATGTGTCTCATCAGCGTCACAGATCTCCTACTGATGGAAACCCTTTGAAGATTGTCCCCTCAAGCAAGAATTATAGACCATATATAAAAAAGACAAATCTCCTTAATCGATCTCTTTCTATATTTTTCCTTCATGCTCTTTGTCTATATCTCTCAATATGTAATTTTCCTATGTGGCCTGGTTTTTAGTTTTTATATCAACAAGCAAAAATTTGTCCTTTATTTTTTTGAAAAGGTTGAGATTTTGGGTATGGTTTGGGTTTTTAGTGATAGACCAACACAGAACTCTATGGCTTAATATTCACCCCCACAAAAAATATGGAAATGTAGACATAAGAAATAATATTTTTGTGGGGTAAACACCCTTGAGGGATTTGAACCTTGAATCTCAAAATCTACATAATACTTCATAACACGACAATCACCAATTGAGATAGCCCCATGGACTTTAGACATACAAATTATTATTAAAATAATAGTAAGTAAAAAAAATATTAATTTCTAATTAAAATTAATATTTTTTTATAAAAATAATTAAATATTCATTTGTTAAATAGATATTGTTGATTTTAATTCAAATATTTTATTCAATATTTAAAATATTTTGATGAATATATTCATTACAATTACACATATTATTGTGCTTTTATGCCTTTATTTGAAATTAAGAAAAATGATGTTGTTAACACTCATATGATGGTGTGCCTATGTTTTTAAGGTTGAGTTTATTTGCAAAGTAGTTATGTCTTTTTTCCCTTTCTATTAAATTCATTCATTAAAAAATATGCCATATGAAAAAGTGTTATATGAAATGAGTTATGGTTTTTTTTGGCATGTGGTATTAATAAGCCATGGCATCGGCCTATGGTATTGAAACAAAGTCTATTTACAGATTAAAAATATCCATGATAAAGTGGGGGTGAATCTACATGGTTAAGAAGCTTGTTACATTTTTCTTTTTAATTGTATATGTTTAACTTAATTATTAATTCTTTTTATCGCTAACTATTATTATTATTCATAGAAATGAATAGATTTTAAATTCATTTTGTGTGTGATCACAGTAGATACCCAAGAAATGAGTTATATGTGTGCTTCTAGTAGTTGATCCCTTGGAGGGTATATTACTAGCATCACAAAAAAGTCTGCCTAGGAAGTCTGACATGACTATATAGTGACAAAAGTACATCATACAAAAGAATTCAAACAAAATACAAAATTTGCATTGAGAATAAATTAGTATATGGTAGGAGTTTCCTCTTCCGGAGTTTGGTTGAGATCAAGGAGGAAGCTTCTAGTGTGCCTACTAGAAGTGCTTGAATTTGTGTTCTTATTGCTCACAGAATCGATCTTCTCTTGTAGACCTTCAGTTTGTTGGTGTAGCGCATCCATCTCATCTGATTGACAGGCCAATCTACCCTTCAAATCTTGTATCTCCTCCATAAGGTTGATAATGGTTCTCATTTGGTCTTTCTATTTCATATTTGCCTCCAAAATATCAAGTTGTAAAGCTTCCATCAACTATCTGCAATTGATACATGTTGTCCAACTACTATATTTAGGTTCTTTACTCTTATTTTCCCATGTTATGGACCAATTCAGAATGATTGGCCTAAGAATCCATTGAATCCTCCAATTCCACCTTTGCCTAGTTGCAAGTCTTTCTTGCTTTATGATAGGATTATTAACCTCTTAGATTGTTATGACTCTTTCTTGATGTGTAGGAGTGAGCTGCCACTAATGACCCTTGGAGAGGCTACTCATTGAGTCTTGAAATACCTCTTGGATTGGTCGATGCTCACTCATGGAGATACAACTATGGTGCAAACTAAGGAAGTTATCTAGAACTAAATTTTCCAGAATAAGAGACTTCACATAACATAGTAATTCCCTAAGACTCCAAGAAGAGATACTAGCTACTAAATTGATAGATGTCTAACACCTTTGCTAAGATTGAGAGAGCCAAGCAAGAAGGACATTACCAGACAAGGGATAGTTGCTTTCCTACTAAGAAATTTTCTTGCTAATCAGTGCAGGGTAGGGAACTTGTAGACAAGGTGCATAGGTGCACCGAATTACAACCTTATTATTTAACCATGAGCACAAGGAGAAGATACTTTTTCCAATAACATGAATTAGCCAAAGACAAATATCACCAGACATAATTAGCCATCTGGTCTTTCTTAGAGCAGGAGTTTGTCGTGCAATATGAAGTTCCATCCTTGAGAAGCACCCTTTGGGAGTTAGATAGATCCCTACAAAGCCATAAAAATTTCCTTAGACCTCATATTTTCTTAGTCTGTAAGTTTCCAAGATGGAAAATTCTTCGTGCTTTATATCGTTGTAGCCTCATTGAATTATAGTTTTGGGCAATCCATCCACATGATTTGATCATAATTTCACCACAATGTATCATAATTGACACATCCCTTGTATCAATTACCAACATAAATGGAAGTCCTCCACTGAGATCAAACCACTTCCAACACATTGTGCCCTGATCATGTGAGGAGATCATCCTAGAGAGCCTTGCAAGCATCAAATTTACTGAGGATGTCACAATGACAATTCAACCCCTTCCAAGATTTATTGAGTGATTCATAATGTATACTTTTGTCCAAAGGTGAAAATGAGATTGATATGGAGCCAAACACATGGAACTTTGATTATAAGGATTAAATGAGGATTTAAGGCACGTTTCACCACCCTTTTCGCCATTGACTTCTAGTTTCTTAGGATGTGGAAGAAGTAGTTTTGCAAGATATCCTCCAATTACCTTGTTATTCATTGTAGCAAGAGCTTGAGGTGTTTACCCTTTGGCTAGGTGCCTTTATGTAAGTGTTGAATTATTATTATCAAATCCATTAGAATAAAAATGTTTTCCATATGTATTGCCTTAGCTAGGATTAGGCCTTGCAATAAAATATGCATCTATGCTTGGTTATTGATCACGTGCCCTAATCCTCATGAATATCTTGATATTGTTTTTCTGGTTGGGTTATATAGAACCCCTCCCCCTCCTACCACCCCAATAATTATTATTATTTTAAATAAAGTTATAACTTAGTTAATTTTAACACCTTGAGATGTATCATGAAGTGAGTGCTTTGATGCTTCTTGTGGATTGATGCTTAATGGAAAATTTAACAACCATTTAATTTACATGGCCACACTAGTTTTTTTTTTAGAAAGAAAAATCATAATTTCATTTATAGATTAAACAAAATTACATTTTGTATATACACCTTCAATTTTGTATTCAAGAAGGACCTACCCAGATCCTTTCAAGTGGCTAAGAAAATAAAGAACATATTATCCAACTTAATAACTCTTATACACATCATTCGACCATAGGGGTCAGCAAAAATATGTCAGTAGTAAGAGAGGCAGATAAGTCTGAATACGGTATATCAAAATAACAAAACGAGATACTAACCTAAGAGGCTTATGACAAAAATTCCCTATAAGAAATCAAACATCACCATATGATATGAAAAGTAAAAAATAATGTAATGAAGAGAACCACAGATTATATCTGAGAGAAATGTTCATCCATGTATGGATAATGGAAGAAATGGAAATGTTTGCCATTTAGAAACACCTTAATGGTCCATAACTCCCAATCAAGTTGAAGGCCTTCCTTAGAAAGTTTGTCGGCTTCCTGTAACTAGTTCTATATCTATCAAACATTAAGAAAGATCAAATATCCTAATATATAAATATTTTTATCATTTAAAATGAATATATATTAATTATAATCTCTTCATCAAACGTTATTTTTTTAAATACTAACATTTTCACTTTGATTTAATATATCTATATCAATTTTTGCAATTTAAAATAAAATTAGTTAAAATGTGACTTAACCTAAAAAGCCAATAAAATACTTCGGATACTAATATTTCATTATTTGTCTTTGGGGTCACCTCAATTGGTGAGTAGTATGAAATTGTGTAAACTAAGAGATCCAAGGTTCAATCCCCCATAAGTAACCTGGTCTACGAAGAGGAAGGCGTCATAGGCCGTAAAAGTATAATGGTAGTAGCTAGAATCATCCCTGTGTCAAGTGAGTACGAGTCTGACCAAGTTGTCGATTCCTTTGGTTACAAAAGAATAAATAAATTATATTTTCATTCTTCTTCACATACATTAAAATAAATATATAACTTTCTTCACATATATTAAAATAAATATATGAGGTGCCTGGACAAATTCTCCAAAAATAATTTGAAATTTAGTTGCAACATGCATGGATATGATTCATTTTAAAGTTTCTCATCCAAGGGATTAGAAATTGGTATTATTATTATTATTATTTGTTGATCAAAAGAATCGTCAAGTGGGCCAGTTCCGTACTTGCGTGATACAGGGTCAATTCCAACCACTACCTCTATAAAACACGAGGTGTGTACATATGCCTCTTCCATGCGCACAAGTGAATCGGGAGGATTTGAACATTGGACCTCCTCACACGTGATACTTCATTTATACGACCATCACTAGTTGAGATTCCCCTAGTGGTTGATTAGACATTATTATTAAAATAATACTAAATGTAAATTTAGTAATTCTTATTTAATTGGATTAAATTCATTTAATTGTAATAAAATTAATTAAATATTTATTTACTAAATATTATTGTTTTTTATTTAAATATTTTTACTCAATATTTAAAATATTTTGATATTTTGTTTTATTTTATTTATTTATGTTTATTTTTTAGTAAGACAATTGATATTATCACATCAAAGAGTAATATTGTCTAAAATAAGCTTGTGCTGTGGAAAACTACATTAGAAGCTAAGATTCAAAGTCTTGAGGTTATAGAAACCCCTTCTAACTAGAGCATATACATAAACTAAAAGTAATAAGAAGTAGCATGCCATAGTTTGGATGAGTAGAGAGCATTATAAAATATACTATCCAAAAACTAGTGATGCATAATTGATATGAATTTGTTGTTTCAACATGTGCTAAGAGTCATTCCCCTCGAAGAGTGAGGGTGGTTGAGTGTCCTTCTGATAAAAATGTCTAACTTATGATTGATCCCTTCAAATTTCTCTTCCAATTCTATTAATCTAGTGATATTTTCCTATTATACTTTGTTGTTATCAGTAAAAACATAATGCAAAAATACTTTGATAAAATAAATTGATAAATATTATAATTATTTATATTATTAAAAAAATAATATATATCTTAACCCAATAGTGATTTAAATAAATTAAATAAAATTAAAAAATAAATTCAACACCATAATTATTTTAGTAATAAATTATTTATTATACCCAAAATAATAGTGATAATAAATTTCTTTGGAAATTTGATTTTTCTTTTCAATTTTTTTTTTCTTTATATCTTCTTATTCTACCATTTAATTTAAGCATCTAAAATGATCTACATTGATCCTTCATTTTTCTTTATTTCTTATTCTCCCATTTACTTTAAGCATCTACAAATGCTCTACATTGATCCTTCATCAATGCAAAAGTCCAATATTTATTGCTTATGCAACTATTTACTTTAAGCATCTACAAATGCTCTACATTGATCCTTCATCAATGCAAAAGTCCAATATTTATTGCTTATGCAACTATTAACTTTAAGCATCTACAAATGCTCTACATTGATCCTTCATCAATGCAAAAGCCCAATATTTATTGCTTATGCAACTATGATCTACGTTGATGAGCTTGTTCTCCCCATCTCCAAATACCCCAAATACCCCACATTGATCCTTCATCAATGCAAAGGTCCAATATTTATTGCTTATGCTATGATCTACGTCGATTCTCCATCAATGTAAAAAGTTGAGTATCTATTGCATTTTCAGAGATCTTCTAGAATAGTGTGTTATTTACTTATGGGGCTTTATGGTGAACACTTTATTTATATTTAGGAATAGAAAGCTCAAATAAATAATATAAAAAGTGTTTATGGGGCTTTGGATTCACAGTAAATGGGTGCATTGTTAAGGCACTCCTTACAATAGGTTACTGGTTCAAGTGCCCTATAAAAAAATAATAATAAAAATATGATTATGGGAAAGAAAAAATAATAATAATAAATATTATTAATTAATTTAATTATTTATTAATATTTATTGATAATTATTAATTGTATTTTTGAATCTATATATATATATATATAAAATAATATTAATTAACATAAAACTAATTCTATATTTATCGAATAAAAAAAGATATCAAATTTTTTATATTTAAATATATGTTTATTGTAATATCATTTAATTTTATAGAAATTATTCTTCACATACATATATATGGAAATCTAGAGGTCAAGTATTGGGTTTGACAATAAAACAAACAATTTAACTAAAATATATGGGTTTTTGTTCAGTTCCTTTTGGCTAAAAGAAATGAATATAAATAGAAATAAAATATGATCTTTAGTAAGAAAAATTAATAATAAATATCAATAATTTATTTAACTATTTATTGATAATTAGTAATTGTATTGTATTATATATATATATATATATATATATATGGAAATCTAGAGGTCAAGTATTTTTGGGGTTTCAATATAAAACAAACAATCTAACTAAAATGTATGGGCTTTTGTTTAGCTTCTATTGGCTAAAGAAATGAATAGAAATAGAAATAAAATAATAGAAGGAAAAAATAATAATAAATATCAATAATTAATTTAACTATTTATTAATATTTATTGATAGTTAGTAATTATATTTTTGAATCTATATATATATCTATATATATTAAATTAATTAGCATAAGTTAACTTTATATTTATCAAATAAAAAGAGATATCAAGTCCCCCATATTTAAATATATGTTTATTGTAATATCATTTTATAGAACTCATTCTTCAGAGATATATATATATATATATATGTGTGTGTGTGTGTGTGTGTGTGTGTGTGTGTGGGGAAATCTAGAGGTCAAGTATTTTTGGGGGCTTGACAATAGAATAAACAATTGGCTAAAATGTATGGGCTCTTTTGGCTAAAGAAATTAATATCTCTAAGATACTAACGGTTGGAGGTTCCCTTATCACCATCCAACATTTCCATAGAGGCTCTCTTCCAAAGAATAATCATCTCAATGTTCGTTTCCACATAATTCAAAGTTTTATGGTCTATTTTCATCATAATTCCTTTTACCACAACGTTTGTTTTCACAGGATTCAAAGTTTTATGGTCTATTTTCATCAAAATTCCTTTTATCACATCTTGAGAGGTCTAAATAAGGAAGCAGATGAGCAAGAAAACAAGGCTTGTCTGCTTGAAGTAGGGCAAATTGTCATCAATGGGATGTTAGGATGGTAATATAGTCCATGAATGATTCCCTCCCTATTCTTTCTCATTGTATACATGTCAGAGCCTATTGGTATGTTTTAAATGGAAATTTACACTTCCCTCCTCCCCTTACATTAGTAACCATTAGGATTTTAGAGCAATTTGGGGGCTTAATTATATTGATGCGGTGGCAAGTGGAGGCAGAGGTTGCCATGCATAAATCTAGCACTCTTAGCACTCACGTGTGTTCTTTGGACATTTCTTCATTTTCATCTTTGCCCTCATACTTGTATTTTTGATGGCTTCAGGGTGATGAGAGTTAATGACCTTCATTGTTGAAAGGATTTCTATAATGTGTGAGCTCGAGTCCTGCTTTCATATCTATGGACAATGTATGGGAAATTTGTTTCCAATTTGCAAGTAGTTTGTGTTTTTATGGGGGTCCTGCTCATTCTTCTTGGTGCCGGAGGGAAATTTCCATTAACTGTTATGGAAATTGCCTTGTGGTTGCACCAATGGCTAACCAACAATGACAATTCTATGTAATGTTGGAGGTCTTCTTCTGCAAGGAAAGTGCTAGAGTTCTGTGGACGCACTTCATCAATTTCAAAGCTAAATATTTCTCTTGTTTGGCTCAGAGACGTGATTTTGTCCCATTTGGTTTGTCTCTAGTTTTTATGGATGTTTAGGGGGACATTCTTGGGCTTCTTCTCAACGGAATAGGTGGCTTCTTTGGAGAATGTTAGACTTCTCCACAAGCTTGTGCGATTTTGGTGCTCCACACTCTATGCATTAGAGGTTCTAGGCATCACATGTCCATCCAGGTTAATTCTGGCTTACAGGTCATCCTAAGGTACCTCTTGTTACGCTTTCATGTCCATTCAAAAGGTGAATTTTCCCTGGACTTATTCAACCCTTCGTTTCTCTCTTAGTTTTTTTGGTTGATTGCTTCACTCTCTCCCTCTTGTTTGCTAAATTATATGTATCTTGACTCTTGGGGTGTCCTTTTGTTGGCTAGTTTCTCACCTCCTTCTTGCTCATCCATTTCTAGCTCAGAGCCCCCTTGGATATTGTCCCTCATTGGTCTCTGCTTCCTCTCCTTTGTTAATTCTCTCATGGAACATATCCAACTCTTTGCAGCCACTTCAGGTGGCATCCACACCTGTAGCCATTGTCCACATCTCCATGTCAATGAGCACGTCGAGTCCCTCACCCTTCATTGGAAAATTCAACAACAATCCAACTTTATTCTCTTCTTAGGCAAGAAACCACAATCACTCAAAGCTCCATTGAAGTAGCATGAAGATGGACTCGATACCCTATGTTTCCAATTGGAAGAGCTTCAACTACAAAGGAGAACCGGTGAACAACACAAAAAAACAAGCAACCTTTCTTGGTGCTAGAATGGAAAATTGTCAATTGACTTAAATAAACTTATGGATGATTATCTCCCTCTTAATCTATGATAGCGTTTCGTAAGTCAATATTTCAAAGCTTATATTTGTAGTCTAGCCTTTTTGGAGAACCTGGTGTTTGGAATTCACTGTAAACATTTCCTGGGTAATTTGTTGCATTGAGTGCATAATTAATATCAAATCTACTCATTGGTGTATATATATATATATATATATATATATATATATATAGATATAGAAAGTCCCTGGTGTTTTAATTTATAATAGGACTTTTAGAATTTTAATTTAATTATCAATAATGATGATATGGATGATAGGAATTTAACCTCCACAAATATTCTAGCCGTAGTCATAAATTAAAGGTTGAGATTTATATACAAAATAGTTATGTTTTTTTTGTGCTTTTTAATTAAATTGATTAATGAAAAAAAAATGTCACATGAACAAGTGTTATATGAAATGAGTTATGGTTTTTTTTGGGTATGTGGTATTTATAAGCCACGTTATTGGCCCATGGTATTGTAACAATGCTTGTATATAATAAGAATCTCCATAACAAAATAAAAATAAAAAAAATTTATTAAGTGTTTTTTAATGTATATATGTTTAACTCACATATTAATCTTTTTATAAATAATAATAATAATTTGATTAGTTTTATGAGTTCTTTTAGTATATGAGATATATCATGTAATTCATAATGTTTATATCAATCTATTTCGGTTAAATCACATCTATGTTTTGTTAATGTGACACCTTTCGAACCACAAAATGTGGTTCATTATCAGAATTCCCATAGAAAGACTAATCCAATAATGAAAATAAATAATGGAGAGATACAACTATTAATTCCAATAAATATAAATTAAATAATAATATTTTGATATATAAAATTTAATAATAAATCAATCAAATATCTAATATATTAAAAAATATAAATAATTAAATAAAAAATATAATAAAAATAATAAAACAAATATAAAATAAATAACCAAAAAGAAACCAAAGCAAAGCAATCAAAATATTCACAAACCTCACCTTTATCTATAAAAATAATTAATTATTAACTATATATATAAATTCATCTGTTCGTTACATCTCAAGTGGTCGTGGATAGAACATCAATATACAAATATCTCTCACAGTGGTTTGCTAAGCAGAAAGAGCATAGGGTGCTCCCCTTTAATATTATATGGGGTATTTGGAGCAGCCGCAATGCGAAAATATTTGAGGATGCTCCACAAGTGCGAAGCATGAGCATGCAGATTATGGTTCACTTAGGAGACATGATTTTATGTTTTTTGGGATATCGATTGTGTTATTGCATAGTTGATAATAGTATCATCATCTTGGCTTTGTGATGAAGGGGTGCTCTGTCTAAAAAACAGAGTGGTACTCTTAGGTTTATGTTTATTATTTTATTAAATTTTTTATTTAATTATTTATATCTTTTAATATAGTAGATGTTGTTTTGATTTATTATTAATTTTTATAGATAGAAATATTATTATTTAATTTATATGAGTTGGAATTAATTATGTATTTTTGCATTATTGGATTGGTTTTTTTCTTTTTGTTCTGGAAAACATAGATGTGATTTATCCAAAATAATTTGTTATAAATATGAAATATATCCTGAAGTGTTTTGATGCTTATCATGGATTGATGTCTATTACTGTTTACCAACTATTTACTTTATATTTGTGTAAATTTGATATATCTTTTATAGACTAATGACTGATAGTGTATTGTTAAAGCACTCTTTGTGTAAAGGTTATTGGTTCCTACTCTGATTTACCCATGTCCATGGTAGGGGTAGGGTGGGTATTCATATTTATAAAGGGAGTAGTCTAACTTATAGCGAAATGATTTTTTTACCGAAATCCAACATTACAATCTCAAGCAAGATTGTGATTTTTGTTGTTGTTTAAAATACATTTTTAATGCATAAATAGATTCCGTCCATTAAAGTGCTCTTTGTATAAAGGTCACCAAAATATGAACTAATTATCGATTTATACTTAATAAATTTGATATCTATGTTTATTAGTATAATATTTTATTGTTTATGTGGATAGACATCTTTATTTTGGAATAGGGATTTTAAAATTTTAATTATCAATACCTATTAAGTGGATGGTATGGATTTAACGTCCACAAAATATTCTCGTAAATCAAAGTTTGATATTTATCTCAAAAGTAGTTATGTCCTTTATAGGTCATATGAAAAAGTGTTAGATGAAATAAATTATGGTTTTTTTGGATATTTGGTATTGATAAACCATGGTATTGGTTGATGAAATTGTAACAAAACATATTTACAAGTTCAAAACCCCCATTGTAGACTGAGACTAAATTCCCATGATTAAGAATTTTATTACATATTTTTTTAAAGATATGTATGTTTAACTCATATTAATTTTTTTTATAACTAACATAACCATATAAATTAATGATTAACATTAATAGACATCAAAACACTTACTCCATGATATATATCATGTTGCTAAAATTTAAAAAATCATAAAAATAGCTTTATTATTATTAATTATAAAAATTAGTAATATGTAACTATATATATATATATATATGGAACATTATTATTATAAGTTAAACATATATACATTTAAAAAAATATGGAACAAGATTCTTAACCATGGAGATTTATCCCAAATTTACCATGGAGATTCATTTTTTTGTAAATAGACTTCCTTACACTATAGTGGACGAATACCATGACTTATCAATACCACATGCCCAAAAAACCATTAGTCACTTCATATGACACTTGTTCATGTCATCTTTTTATTTATCAATTTAATTAAAAGAATAAAAATATCATAACTACTTTGGAAATAAATCTCAAGCTTTGATTTGTATATGTTATTGGTTTGGTAACTGAGTTTATTTTGGCATAATAGTTGTTATCCTCCACAGAGTAACTTTGTTGCCCAAAATTTTATTCTTGAAAAAATTATAGAATATTGAATATTCTATGGAGATTAAATTTCTATCATCCAACCAAAATATATGTCTATCAATGTAATTAATAATTTTATTCTTAGAAAAATATATATATTATTAAACATTCTAAAATATTTTGTGCAAGTTAAATCTCTACCATACATCCAATAATTATTGATAATTAAATTAAAATTTTGAAAGCCTTATTTTAAAATAAAAATATTTATAATTAATAACAATAATTATTTTAAATAAAACTAATATTCTAAAATAAGCATATTTATCAAATAATTAAATAAATATTTTTATTTTATTGTCCACATGGTAATATCCTTGTCATTCTGGATTTTAAATGCATTTCATTACACTTTTGGTGGAGCAAGACCAGTGACATTTATCATACTTTATGTATTGTCTACATCATTACACTTTTGGTGGAGCATGACCAGTGACATTTATCATACTTTATGTACTATCTACATGGTAATATCCTTATCGTTCTGGATTTTAAATGCATTTCATTAGTTTTGGTGGGGCCACACCAGTAACATGCACTTTAAAATGGATTTATTTTAACAATGATTAAAAAATATATTAATAATTAAGATATTTAAAATTATTTTCATTAACCCTTTTTAAGGTTACGCATGAAGGCAGCCACATCAATCTTCCTCCACTGAGATGTAATGGTTTGTCTAGACGCAATAACTTATTTTATCTTTATATTTAATACATTTAAGGTTATTTTCATCACCCTTTTTTAAGGTTACGCGTGAACATGGACACATTCAATCTTTCTACACTTAGCTGTAATGGTTTGTCTACATGCAATAATTTATTTTATTACAAAATGTGTAAAGGTTGGTAAGTCATACTAGTTAACACTACATAACCAGAAGATGCAGAAAAGCTTATTATATTAAATGGATGGACAGAGCAATGAAGCTTAATTACATACAAGATTGCAAATGATAATAGATCAAAATTTATGAACCACAGGTATTATGACCTCACAATACTATGATTACACATTGTGAAAAAAAAATGAAATCTCCATGCAGTTATAGCACCTTTCTCTATCAGTGGATGTAACATGAAGTATGAATGGATGGTAGCAATGAGACTTAGTTTCATACAAGACTGCAAAATAAGAGGCTAAAAAGTAGAAATTTGTGAAACAAAACAGATATTATGATCTAATATGATTTCATATTGTGAAATAATGAATGCTTCATGCACTGACAGCATCTTCCCATTATCCATGGATGTAACATGAACTTGGAAAGATGAGCAGTTGATCTGGTTACAGAATCTTCCCATTATTCATGGATGTAACATGAACATGGAAAGAAGAGCAGTTGATCAGGTTACAGCCCAAACATTCTGATAACCACATTGATTCCAATCACTACTAACAAATATTATGATGTAACTAGACCGTGATTTCACGTTGCAAAACAATGAATGCTCCATACACTGGTAGCATCTTCTCATTGCCCATGGACATAACATGAACATGTAATGATGTGCAGTTGATCTGGTTACAGCACAAACATTCTTATCACCACACTGATTCCAATCCCTAGCTACAACAGGTTGTTATACATCTCAGATATCCTAAGATGTTATCCAAGCATATCACAACTCTTTCTATCACGCCACTCCAAGAATATTAGAGTAGCACCATAATGAGCCAATGCCCCTGCAATTACAAATAAATGGAAAATCTGATGGCTGTGCCCTGCAATGTCGAACCACCCTGGTTTCCATCTCTCTGGTATCCTACTGACATAAAAGAAAGTCCCCACAGCATAGAAAAATGCCATAGCAAGCTCATAGGCCATGGTAACAAAGCAATGAGGCTCATGCCAATTTGAGGCGATTGCATGAATAGCAGGAATTACACCTGAAAAACCCATGGCCAGGAAAAGCAATGCTCGAAAGGATCGGAACTTTGCACTTGAGAAGGAAGGAATCATTAACACTAGGACCGTGAAAACTCCCATGGTGGTTATGCTTGTTAAGTATATAAATTGCCATATTGGAGTGCACTGAAACACATAGTATATAGGGGGAAAGAATGATGTTGCAATCATGACAGAAATACCAGTATAATCAAGTCGCCAGAGGAATAAGTTGAGTCGCTTAGAGTGGCAGCTGAGTAGATGGCTAAAGCTGCTTGTAAAGAGGCAAAACATTGAGCCTCCTAGAAACACAAAAAATGGCCATCTAGTTGCTCGCTTGGGCAAATTGGGTTGCATCATCTTTTGTATATCATGCTTCACAAGACCCTGCAAACGTGAGACATTACTCAGACATGAATATGTAATTAAAATTCTTGAAGGGTGTCATACTTTAAGAGGAAAAGTACTAATATCTAACCACATGACCTATATCTAGATGCTAAAAGGTGAAAATCTATTCAACCCAAAGGGAAGTTATTAAATTTTGACTTTGATCTGGCCGGGCTCAGTTCTCAAACATAACTCCAAGCTTATTAAGTACCCCATGTTCTCACTGTGGCTTGGGAGGTCAACATCAGCCACCTACAAATTTTTTATTATCACAATCTAGCCGTTGATGATCAGGTTAGACTAAGCTTACAAGAAATTACAAATTGTTGAATTCTTTGTAGAGTTCATCATCTATGGATGAAGTGACTTACCATCAGCGTATAGTGCTCTGAGGCATTGGCTCCCTGTAAAGTTTCCTGCAAGGAACTGGAAGAAGGAACATTCAATGACTCAATTATAATTATAGCACATTGGAAAGTTAAATCACAAGGAATCAATGTCGTATTAGGACCTTCTCAAAAATGGATGAGAAAATTTATAGTAAAAGATAAACCTGGGAAAAAGCGAAGAAAATTCTGTAATTCCCATTAACTCCAATACACTTGAAATAGTCAAAGCTAAGAAAAGGAGGAACCCTGCCAAATGCCTGCAAGCAAAGGAAACAGGAAACAGGAAACATAATGTTTACAAAATAGACTAACAAGGGCGTCTGTCTAATTGTATACATACATATATATTATAAACATGCATACATACAAACACTTAAATATTGAAAAAGGTGCTCAACAGAATTTTCAAGGTACCAAACACTGCACATGGAATGAGCTCTGTGATCTTGCACAGATTGTTCCCTGCGGACCACAGGGCATAAAGAGCTTGTACCCCATAACCACTGCAGGATCCCTAAGGTCCAAAGATCAGCTATATGATACACAAAAGTGCCCTACATGTATTAAGTATTAGAGGTGTCCATTAAGTATTGTTTTTTGAATTTTCTGCAATCAGTCTAGGGATTTACATTTATTGAATGGAGGGCCGGGAAACTCACATGGATTTCTATCCCTATATATTATATGCATAAGGGCTCGAAAATTGACATAACGATTTATGTCACTTACTGCTATGTGGATAAGTGCCTGAAAACCCATCAAAGGCTCTATACACATAAGTGTTGTGCTGTGTTAATTACTGACATAAGTACTAGAGTATACTGTTCTAGTATTATGAGCCAATAGACAGTTAAAACTTAACAATATAAACTGTGGATCATTTTAATAAATTGATTGACAACAGAGATGCCTTTTAGATTAAATCACACTGCTCCTACTATGGTAAGCCAGTTTAACGTTTTCATATTGAACTGGCAAACACACTGACACACAAAATAAGGGCCTGAAAGTCAATCCAAGGATTTATATGCATCTACTGCTGTGGCATGTCTATTACTCGATAAGTTAATACATCTACTATATTGTGTGTTTTCTCTATCATTTCAGATTCTAGTACTATCAACCAACAAACAGTATAAACAACATGGATCATTTTAAAAAAAATAGACTAATAGCAGAGATGCCTCTTTTGAATTACACGACATTGCTACTAGCACTGTAGACCAGTTTACATTTACACATTACACTGGGAAAACACTAACATATAAAAACAATATTACACTAAAAAAGTGCACTTCAAAAGTTGAAATTAATTCTATTTTTGAAGTTAAAAAAATTTCCCTCAATTGTGTTTTCCCAATGTCAGCTATTTTATAAGTTCAGATAAATGCCAACTCTGTTGTTGGACTCAGCTTTGTGTTCACTGTGCCTATATTGTGCACTAAAGGATTATTCTTAGAAACCAGTTGACGATAAAGTTATTCATGTAGTGAAATGTCCAGGACCAAGGAAGTACATGACACATATATGCTGTTTTTGTGAGATTCAAAAGAGAGCCTAAAGGCAAGTGCAACGCTTCAACTGTAAGTACTCACTGAAAGCTCAGTAATCCAGCATAGATATGAAAGTAAGATAATGACTCGATAGTCCAGCAGAGTATGAAAGTCAACTAATGGCCACTCTGGTTTGAAATTTGGTACTTATCCATAACTGTAACGCAAATGACAACTTGATGTTTAGCACATTTCATTTCACCAAAAGAAAACAGTGGAAACCACCATATTATTAAACCAGAAATTTAAGAGAAATGCATCTCTTTTCTATAAGTTATATGTATCCCCTTTTAGAGCTATCATTAGTGAACTACGAGTTTTGGGTACTGATAGACAGGATTACATTACAGTTATCTAAGCTTTAGATTTGATGTTCAATTGCTTTGATATACCTTCATCTACAAGGTGCTTCTCTCACAATCAAATGCAAATAGAAAAAATAAAAGAGCTCATCTTAAAGCCTTCTAATTTCATCCCCAAAGTGACTGACAATTAGCAACTGCTGCTAACTGGAACTATCCGTAGTTCTGAATGACTGTGGTTTTGTAAAATCCACTCCATCTGCTTCTTGCCACCAAAGGCAAAAGACTGGTCCTATCTGAAGGCCTAGTTACCAAAAGCACAGTAGGAATTTTGAGTCAATAAGACTGACATTAAAAAATTAACTAAGGAAATTGATGCAGTAGGGACAAGTAGGCAAGTTTTTGATGCAAAGAATGTATTGTCCCGTGACTAAACACTATTTTTTCTACTACAAACTGAAGCACTTCCTGACAATTACCTGAGTGTAACGTTCTACTTTTGTACTGATTTTCATCTCCTTTCAATTTGCAGTCAGATTCAGGAAAATGTGATATTGACTATACAGAAACACCTTATAGTAGTGGCCTGCAGCCTCCACTTTGACATAACAAATTTTATTCAGTGCAGTTTTTACACACCACACATACATTTAGCAGGGCTGTACTCTACTACAAAGCCTCGAAATGTGCTAGAAGTTCACTTGTAAGTGTTTCATAAATTAAAAAAGACAGTTGTGTCAATGATGGCTTGCTGGGTTGACAAAAGTGGATAGCTAATATAGACCCCAAGAGGGCTCAAGTTCTACCAAGTGATATGCCCCATGCTTTTGAATGTAAGCAGTGCACCCAACAGCAGCTGGGGCCAGGTGCATGTCCCAGGTGACTTGGCCCAAATAGATACCCCCACTTATGGTTTCTAAGCTGAAGGCCACTGAATTGAATGGCACTAAAGGTTCCTCTGTAATGCTAAATCTGGGGTCATTAGCCTCATCATGATAAGAGGAAGCCCTTTGTGGAGGCTGTACTCTTGCTTCTAATTCAAAAGCTTTATTCAAGCTGGTCTTGAATTCAAGACCATCTGAACTAACATTCTATAAATATTTATAAGAAACTAGAAAATGATAGTCGTAAATCTGAAACTATGCACTTCCACATATGAAACAAAAATTAACTTGTCACTATTTGATAGTCAACATAACCCTTGATGACTGTTCTACTTTACTGACAAATTCAACTTCATCAATTCTGTAAAACCTGTATCTTGACTCAAGACTAGCGGTTGTTGATTATGGCATCTGTTGTTCACATTGACTATCCATACTTCACAATGAAGAGAAATATGACACCAGTGCGCTTTTTTTAACACTTGGGATCAAAGAATATGCCATGTCAATGTTGAGATGTAAAATCCTTTTGTTAAGGATCTACTCTATTACTAGGCATCTGATTCTACCCAGCTTAATTTGGATTCAAGTTTGGCACTTCCAACTAAACCATCCAATTGAACCCAACCATACTACCGTATGAGTTAATGATGAAAGAAAACCTTGACCTATTACCCTTATATCCTACATCAAACGTCTGACTTGCTAATCTTTAAGGATCAACATAGCACAGCTTGGCCTGTTTAATCTAGCACTAGGCTTCTAATTCATCCCCCTCTACATTGGGTTCCAACACAGCCTGCCCGTAATCATAGCAATGATGAGAGGAAAATCCATTACCAATGGCCTTTTATCATCAAGTTGACTTGTAATCTGTATCTGACAGCCAAAACTGTCTATTCCAGAGCAGATTCTTTCAATACTGTAACTTCAGTTCTGACCCTGATTGTATTATGACTAGAGATTATCCATAATTAACAATCACCACCTTGAAATAACCATCAATTAAAAACGATGAAATTAACTTTAATATTAGAATTAGAATTTTAAAAGGCTTTTAATTTGACTTCAATTTATCTTAAAATCAAAATTCAAAGTCCTATGGGACCAAATGCTATTGCATATTTCTTGGTGCTGTCAGTTACAGATGGTCAATGGCATAATCTAACACCCTGGATATAGTCAAACAATTGTTAGGAGGGAAGGTCCGGATGGGGTATTGGTATCAGCAAATTAAAGAAAAGGAAGTCCCAGTTTTGTAAATCCACTCGACAAACTAAACAAAGGGCATCCAAAACTACCAGTGTGTATCAGAATCCCAGGGTTTGGACTCGGGAACATCTCGGGAAAGCCAAAGAGCAAGAGGCTCACTCAGACTTGGAAAATATTCACAATATAACTCTGCAAATTAACATAGAAATTACTCAACATTTCAATAAAAATGAGATTTTCATGAGATGCCCACTTTATACTATGTAGAGATGTCCACTGTTGGTGCTATTTAGGCAGATATGTAATTTTGCATACACTTCAAATCATCTAATTTACAAAACTTTCATGTGCAGACTCCAAACTCTATGGATGATGGAACATGGCATGAATGATGGAAACAAATAAATGTCCATAGAATGATAGTCTCCTTTTGTTATTTTCTTTATCATTGCTAGCTGGCCAAGTTTTAGGGATGGACTCCCCAAGTTCTTCTATGTTAGCCATGTACATGCCAAGTCTATGAAACTTGCGAATTTTGACTCAGCAAGTAACTCTGCTCATTTCCGCAGTTAGCTGAGTTTAATAGATGAGTATTTCGATACTTGCATAGCTCCTATGACGCTACAGAACCTATGTTACAAGAAACAAGAAATCCGAAACATAACAAGAAACGTCGTTATATGTTTTAGGGAGGGATCCTTATATATTATGCACATATAAAATAGATCCGCAATGTACTAAATTACTAATGCAATGTCAAGATGGGAATGGGAATGGAACAAGAAACATGTCCCTGGTCATGTTTCTGATAGCACAGCTACGGTAGGTATGTACATTGTTCAATTAAAGAACAGCATGAACTCTATGTTAGCTTAATCGGCTCTGAAATTAATAATAATCAACCCATCGCCAAGTACAAACAAATGGAGGGAAAGAATACAGTAGTGACAGTCTGCCAGACCATGACATACCAAAACACAAACAGGGTAAACAGTACCAAAAAAAAAGGTAAATTGTATGCAATATGAACATTATTATGAATGCATTGCCCTATAACTATCAACAAAAAGTTGTATGAAGATAGAGCTTTGGCATTGGTTCCTATCGAAACAGCTACAGATGGCACAAGGTTCATAAAAGGAGGGGTAAAAAGTCGGACTAATATGGAACTTGTTAGTTTTCATTGCCCACTTCCATTGTATATGTAATCTGAATCTCATGGCCATAGTGTATGTGGTTCATAGTCTTTCACCAAACCCTTTCTGCTCTTTGTTTCTTTTTGTTTCAGACATGTTTCAGTTAGAATTCGTATACACACCTGGTGTGTCTACAAAATGGAATTTTTATCCTCCAAATAAAAATTACAGTTTTTTTTCTCTGGAAAAAAAGAAAAGAAAAAAGAAAAACTATCAACAAAAAGTAGTAATTTATCGTCTCCTATCCTATTCTGTACTATTCCACATTAGTTGTGAGGTCTGGTCCTGGCCAGATAAAAGTCCGGACTCCCAACTGACCATGATCCTTTTGCCAATGGGATGTCCACAGATGTAATAGTTCTCCTACTAACATAATGGTTGGTTGTTGTGAGATGAATATGGGTGCTTGCTCAGCTTCCCCACCCTCCTTCATGGGAGGTGTTTTGCTTGGCTTCCCCCTCGTTCGTTGGAGGTGTTTTGGTTGGCTAGTATAGCATGAACTCTGTGTTAGCATGCTAACTGGTTCTGAATTTAATAAATATCAGCCCATTTCCAAGTACAAACAAATGGAGAGCAAGATGACAATAGTACCAGAATGCACCAATAGTCCAGACAGAGACATGGACTGGCTTTGGTTAGCTCGTAATAGAAGGATCTTTGATGGCACTCAGATAACTACCTTGCAGGTAGTTGCTCAAGTTATTGCACTTTTCAATTTCTATAAAGAGCAACCAAGTCCCAAACCCCCGAGGCATAATGGGGCAATACAAGAGGTTAAGATCTTTTGCTGGGGTTTTTTGACGGGGCCTGTCAAGGACCAGATAAACCCTATGGTGTAGGTGGTATTCTCTATTTCTCTGAAACTCACTATATTTCTTTCAAAACGAACTCAGGAAGGGCGACTAACAATCTTGCAGAGCTGTGGGCATTAAAAACTCTTCTACTGGGAAAATCATTTGATAGAGGGATAAGAGAATTTCGGGTCTTTGGACATTCTTCCTTGGCAGTGAAATGGACACAAGGTTCCTAGAAAATGTATAATATCAACTTACTGGCTACAGCAAATCACTTGAAGGAGATCACCTCCATTTTCACCAGGTTCACTGTAATTCATGTCTTCAGAGTGCTGAACGAGGAGGCCGTTAGCCTCTCTAAGGAGGGTCTCCTCTTAGTGCCTGGCAAGCTGCATTCCCTGGAGACAGATGGGGACACTTCAACTGAAGCTAAGTCATCCATATGATTTCTTTGTTATTATCTTTTCATATGTATAGGTCACTTGGTTTGTCGAACAGATCTACAGATATGAACAATCATAATTTTCCATTTTTTGAGTCACATACAATGTACATACATACTGCAGTATGTATGTACATTGTTCAATTAAAGGACATCATGAAATCAATGTCAGCACTGTCGAAAAATTCCATGTCAGCATACTAATTGACTCTGAAATTAATCATAATCAACTGCTGCCAAGTACAAACAAGTGGAGTGAAAGACTCACATGGTGCCAGAACGTACCAACAGTCCAGACAGACACATGGATCCGCAATGAAGTCCAAACATACGACCGTGACATCCCAAACAAACAGGGTAAACATTAGGAGAAGAACATGCAAATGGTCTGCAATATGAATGTTATTCTGGATGCCTCATCCTCTAACTATGAATGCTTCATCCTCTAACTATGAATTCTTCATCCTCTAATTATCATAAAAAAGTAGTAATTTGTCATCTCTTGAGAATCTTTCTCTCTTCTTATATACTATCCCACATTGGTTGTGAGGACAGGTCCCAGAAGCATATAAATTCCATTTCCCAACAAATTGTGATCTTTATGTCAATAGGGTGTCCACAGATGTAATAACCATCCTACTAACACAATATTAATTGGTTGTGGGATGAAATATTTGTGCTTACTCGGTTGTTCCCTCCTCGATGGAAGGTGTTTTGCTCAACATCCCATTCCTCTTCTGTGAAAGGTGTTTTGCTCAGCTTTATTCTGAATGCATCATCCTCTAACTATGAATGCCTCACCCTCTAATTATCATCAAAAGGTAGTAATTTGTCATCTCTTCAGAATCTTCCTCTCCTCTTATCTACTATCCCGCAGTGGTTGTGAGGTCAGGTCCTAAATGCATAAAAGTTCCAATTCCCAACATATTATGATCTTTATGCCAATAGGGTGTCCACAAATGTAATAGCCATCCTACTAACATAATATTAATTAGTTGTGGGATGAATATTTATCATAATATTAATTGGTTGTGGGATGAATATTTGTGATTACTTGGTTGCTCCCTCCTCAATGGAAAGTGATTTGCTCAACATCCCATTCCTCTTCTGTGGGAGGTGTTTTTTTCAGTTTCCCCTCTTCCTTCGTGGCAAGTGTTTTGCTCAGATAGAATAGCACGAACTCTATATTCGCATGATAAATGATCAACCATTTCCAAGTACAAGCAAATGGAAGGTAAGCCCACAATAGTGAGAATACACCCATGGTCCAGATAGAGACATGGATTATGAAATCCTCCAAACTTCGGACAATGACATCCCAAACACAAACAGAGTAAACATTGGAAAAAGAAAAGGCAAACAGTATGAAATAAAAGTGTCAGCATCGTCCTCTATGATAATGGCCCTCTTGTTAATATAAACATAATGGTTCATTGGCTGTAAAATGAATATAGATATTTGCGTAGGTGAAAATGTTTGTGAATGAATGTGAATAACAAACAGTAAGACAGGGGCGTGTTGACTCCCTAGGATAGTTTCTACAAGGAAAAGCAGGATGAATTTGGGGAAAAAGTTCAAAATAAATAGTAGTAGAACAAAGGTGCCCGGACTAAAAAACAAACATTAGAAACCAAACATAATCGATTTGTGAAAGCTTCAAACTTAGGACAGGGGAAGAAATACACACGTCCAAACGTTGAGGGTCTCGTTGTGCCATGAGAAAATGCTCCACAGAGCCTGCTTCAATGGCCACTCTGCCCTGTAATAGTTCAAAATATATTCGTTGTCCTTCAAGTAATCTGGCAGTGCATCAAAGTGAACCAAACGGTACTCTTGCTTCACTTTCTTCCACATCCATTTGGCTGTAGCCATTTTATCAGTATTCTCAACTGTCATACAATCAGCCTTGGCCTCTTCACCAGCCAAATTAGTCCTCCTTGCCATCACCCTGACCCCCATATCAGAAAACTACTCAATTCTTCCCCTGTATTATGCTCCTAAATAATAATATTATCCAGCAATGCTCAATCCCAACCACCCAGAAAATGCTCAATAACTAAAATAATTTTGATGCATTAAAAACCTTGTTCATCAACCCGATTCTCCCCAAACCTACAGGAATCGTCGAACATTCAATTCTCCAATAGAAAATGCTCTGCACCTAATTCACATTTCCACAGTCCCAATTCCCTTCCTCATTCAAATCAGCAGAAATAATCTACCTTTCTCCTTTTCCCATCAAGTTCCGACCATTTCTGGCCTCCGACAAAGCTGCTTTTCCACCAAAATCACCCCCCACTCATCACAGTTTTCTCGCCTTTTTCTTCACCAGTTCTCCTGCTTCGTTGAGCAACCTTCTTGGTTTCTTGCACGCACTGTCCATCGTTTAAAATGCCGGGCCAAGCAACATAATTAGATAGTTAACTGGAACACGGAACCCTGATACATACGCTGCTGCCAAAACCTTCATCAAGATTCAATAGGATAATAAATAATCCCAGCGGCTTTATCAAACCCTCCTAGAATTTGGGCCCGACCATTCAATGCGTTTCATGGTGAAGCCCAACTGTAGAAGCTGTACATTACCTCCCATAACTCACCGCTTACCTACTTCTACTACCAGCCCTCCTGCGCTCTGCACGAGTCACGAGTCACAATTCCTGCGCCTTCCTGTATCCTGTATGACTTCATCGTATTTTGTACGCTCCAAAAAAAGCGGTATGTACTGGCGCTCTTCAAAAATAGGCGTACAATGTACTGGCGCCGAATGTACCAAGTCTACAACCTACCTTTCGCCGGACACTGTTAACAGAAGTCAACGACTTGCGAGCAGACTTCTTATGGCGTGTGTCGGGAAGCTTAGATGGACATCTGTGAACGTTGGCTGCCACGTGTAATTTTGATGACGTGGCAATGAGATGAACAGGTTTTTACAACTTCGGTGGTCTGGGGTCTTCATCTATTCACTGTGTAACCACCATAGAAATCATAATTCTGGTGGTGCAACGGCTTTGGCCAAAAATGTTTATTTCGTCAGGGTTGGAATTCTGAATCTAAATGCTTTTTAGAGTGTCGACAATCTAGATGTCTGTTTTAACAACTTTAGGAAAATTGTTACATAGTTTTGAATTATTTTTAATCATATGTGATCAGCAATTAACTTATTAATGAGTAATTTAGTCATTAAAATTTCAATGTTAAGTGATTTTTATATAGTTTACATGTATGGTAAAGTTAAGTTGTTTTTTTTTTTTTTTCCGGGGGTTGGAATAAAGTTATTTTAAGTTATATGATACAATTACTTATAATATTTTGAATTAATGTTGTAACAATGTATTTAATTTTTTTTATTTTTTTTTGCACATGACGTGCATGATGTAATGGTTAGGGTAATGGTCACCCCAGCCATGTTTGATTCCTGCGCATATTTGTTGTCCAATCTAGTAGTGGGAACGATATTGTTTGCCTAGATTGTAAAAATCTGCAGGCTTCGGCCATATGATGATTTCTCTCTGAAAAAAAAATGTATTTAATTTTTTTTATATAGTGGGAAAACCTATTGTAACTTCAAATTAGCAGTGGGTCAATTATTTCTGTCAAATCAAAGTGGGAACAATTATTTCTAACTGTCAAATCAGTAGTGGGAACAATTATTTATGTCAATTAGTAGTGGGAACAATTATTTCTGGTTGCTATCTGTAGTATGTTGGGTAAAAAACCATTTCTTTATGTTTACAAATCGAGATTTAACCTCTTTATTTTTCCCGCCGAGCTTCCGTCACCAGAATCTCCAAAAAGTCGCATATAGACACAATTATTCAATTTAATTATGAAAATAGTTTTGTTTAAATAATTTACAATAAATAAAAATTCAAAATTCTATAATTTATAAAGATATCTATTTCTTATTAAAGTTTTTTATAATTATAAAAATACTTATAAAAAATGAGTTTTTTTTTTTTTTTAGTAATATTTTCAAGGATGGTTCTAATATATTGAGCATATTTGAAAATAACTATATATTGGGTTTATAATTTGTTGTCACTTGTTTTAAACTGAGAACTTGTGTTGGTAGTTATTAAATTTTTGTCATTTAACTTAGAGCAATTACTCTATCTTAGTAAAAACAAATCTTTGAGAATTATTTGATTTATTATGGTAAGTGAGTTTTCTTCACTTGTTAATTGAGTTTATATTGGATAGTTGGGAGGAATGATTAGGATCATCCTCCCCAAAGTTCAATCTCCATAAGTGACATGTTGAACTCTTATTGAGGCTTGGAGTCGCGTCTAATTAGTCCCAAGTAGACAGAACAATATATATTCCCCTAATGGAGGGGTTACCAACCATTACTGTGGTTGGCATTTGAGTTACCCTCCATTTGAATATTTTGGAGAAGAGGAGGGATCCCTTATTCTTACTTTTCTATTTCCAAATTAAAGCACTCTTTTAACAACAAATGCAATGGCTTCTTCATTTGTATTATTATATGGAAACAATTGAGGTACATCACTATCCATCTTAGCATGAGGAAGATGTGTAATGTTTATGCCTAACTCTAGTGTAATACCCCTGCCCGTTTATGATGCAAATATATGTACTTGTTATTAGGCTAGTAAGTTGGATGTATGTTGCAGGCCTATGTGCCTAGGTGTTTATGATATGTGGCCTACGTGCCCATATAGATATGATATATATATTATGGGGTTAGTGTGCCCAAGCATATGTGTTAGTGTTGGTTAAGTGGTCGGAAGGCCCGAATTGTAAATATAATGTAATTTGTATGTATTTTAATAATAATAAAAACAAACTGGTTGTCGAGCCCACTTGATGGTAAGAGTATGGGGGGCATGCAATTCCACAGTGAGAGGCAATAGAGTGTTGGCGACAGATGTTGGTGAGAAAGGGCACTTGGGGCCCATGTGGCTTTAGGAGCGCCACTTAGCAGAGGAAGCAATGCAGTGTGAAAGTATATATATGTACTTACCACCAACATTGTGATTCATTCATTATCATTCTGATGATCATTGCTCTGAGGAGGATGACGGTTTTGGACTTCAATCTTGAGCAACTAGCTAGTGAACCTTGAGATTTGGTTCTGGACCAATGGGGAGTTGTGTCAATTAGTTGGCCTAGAGGATGTCTGTTTGGCACCTTGGTAGTTTGCCTGGAACCTTGGAGTAGCATGGTTATTGGGTTGGCACCTTGGTAGTTTTCCTAGAAGGTATCTGGAGCCCTAGAACAACATGGTTGTTGGGTTGGCACCTTAGTAGTTTGATTGGAGAGTTCCTAGAGCCCTAGAGAAACACGATTGTTGGGTTGGCGTGTTGGTTGTGGATGTATGGAAGCTTTAGATTATTGTTGCCCATGGAGATTGTAGCCCCAACTTAGGGTTGATTCATGGTTGAAATTCTTGAACCATGTGGTCTATGGTAGGGCATAATGTGGAGAGTCTATAGCCATTCGATATTTTACTCATATAAGTATTTGTGCTTTTGTGCTATGCTAATTTATGCTTATGTGTCATGTTGTGCTTGAAACCCTAATTAGGGTTTATTATACCATGAATACATATTTCACCATTTTTACAGATATGTTATGTTGTATGTGAATTAATTATTTGTGTTGCAAACCCCAGTTTAGGATTCTACGTGTATGCATGTAACTATTTGGTACTCTATGGTGCATTTTGTGTTGTATTTATAATTATATGCTAGTTTTTGTTGTAAACCCCGGTTAGGGTTCAACCTTATATTTATATGATACGGTGTACATGATTTTTCCATGTCGTTATGTGGTTTATCTTCCATGCTTTAAAATATACAACAATTAATAGGAATGGTAGCACAATATGTATTTTGTTGCAATATAATTGGCAATTACATGATTTTAATGGGTTCAAGTTAAGGATAATACCCAGGTTGTTGAATTACATGGGCTCTAGCGGTGAGCTAGGGCTCATTAATGGAATTCACATATTATGTGTGCTTTCGTTGAAATACTGATTATTTTAATTGGTGAATTTTGGTTATGGGTACGTAGTGTTACCCAACTGGAGATCAGGGGCATTACAAAGTGGTATTAGAGCACAATTTACAACATTGGGTCTGATTGAGCCAGGTTTAAAGGAAAGTTTTTACAAAATACAAGTTGTCCACCAATTGTTTGACGAAATTCATAGTGGTGAGAGAGGATTAAAATTCATTAACATGTGTCATGAAAAGGCTTAGAATGAATTAAATTGGGTCAATTATAGGGCATAATTGAAGAAAGATGGTTAATATTCGTCTCAGAGGGCCAATATTGCGCATAGGGGCAAGATTTTGAGAGTGTTTTCCAACTGCTCGAAAAAATGTAAAAAAGGAACACCAAGTATTTGGTTAATTATGCTTTAATTCACGTCAACCCAGCTTATTTTAGCTCATTTGTATATTTTTTATATTTATTTCAGATGGGAAATGTGAATGCAGTTCTATTATTATGGTAGTTTATGGGTTTTCTTTTGATAACCTTACAATAGCCTCAGATGGCCGAAAATACTTTATACACAATTGCATGTTTTATGGTATTTCGTTATGCAACATGTGGTTTTAAGTAAGATGGATTCTATGGTTTTTGTGGAAGGTTTCAAAGGTGTAATTGAATTATTCTTTAATATGTAGAAATTCCTTGTAGATTCAAAATGCTAATTGTAATTTACTAAAACAATAGACTTGAATCTACTCTATTCATCACCAGAAACAATTAAACAATCGTGAAATCACGAAGCATACAAGAGAAATAATTCAATCAACACATTACACAATGATTTCCTGGGGAAAGCCACAACTAAAAACCCCTGCTATCTATATATTGCATTAGTCAGAAAATATGAGAAGATTACAATGCTTTGCTCAAGCCCGAGCAACCTCTGCACTATATTTATCTATCTTACAACTTCCTAGACAAGACTAGGCCAATACTTAACCAATTTCTCGCTTGCCCAAGTTTTTATTTCCTTGTGGTGTTTCCTTAGGAATTAAACCCCTATTAATTAGGGAAATTCCTCAATTGGAATTGTGCAATCCTCATTGGTCTTCCTCTGACTGCATGCACCACCTGTACAATTCAGATGATTATACAACTAATAGTACATTATCCTTGAACTCCAATATCAACTGGGTAACTCTCAGATCTAACATGCATGATTTATTTATGAGTGAATCATCAATTAACTGGTTGATCATTGCAGGCAGCACCACACTACTAGACCTCCCACTAGTTCCTCCAATAGTTGGAACTAGTTTAACTGACTCTAACTCAGATAAACTGAAGTAATTAATTACAACTCAAAATCAACTCAACCATGCTCCTATAATGTAGGAGACACTCTACATGACTCAAGTTAGACCCTCAACTCGAATTAACTGAGCCAACTAAGTCAAATTAACTTAGTTAACTAATACAAGTTGTCATGTGATGTGGAATTACAATTTTATTCCTAATTTAATTCAAGGAAAAAATTAAATTAGGATTTTCTTATTGTGTTTTCAACACTCCCTCTCAACAAGAAAGTAATTATTTGCTACCCCGATTCTGCCTCTATGAAACTCAAATTTTCATCTTAGCAATGACTTTGTCAAAATATCTGCATCTTGTTCCTCTGTAGGAATGTACTCCAACAACATGATTCTCCTCTGCACATAATCTCGTAGATAGTGATATTGGATGTTGATATGCTTGGACCGATCATGAAAAACTAGATTCTTAGAGAGTTTGATACAATTCTGATTGTCACAATAAATTACTGTGGGATCCACCTGCTGACCAAGTAACCCAACAAGGATCTTCCTCATCCAAATAGCTTCACAAGTTTCTCGACTAGCAGCCATATACTCTGCTTCTTTCGAACTGAGTGCAATTGATCTCTACTTCTTGTTGTACCAAGAATCTGTTGCTAGCCTAATACGAAAGATTCCCATTGATGTGCTCTTCCTGTTGGATGGACTCCCTGCCCAATCTACATTTGTGAAGCCTTGTAGCTTCACTCCCTCTATTCATCTATACCAAAGGCCAAACTGAGTGGTGCCTCTAAGCTATCTCAACACATGTTTAGTTACATTCCCATAGAGATTGATTGGCTTAACCATTGCTTGACTAAGTTGGTTAACTGCAAAACATATGTTTGGTCATGTGTTCACCAAATACATAAGTGAAACCACATGCTACCTGTAAATAGTAGCCTCCTCTACTTCACCTAAAGTAACATCTTCCTTCCTCCAATTTCCTGCTAGAGGAGTCTCCACAGGTTTCTTCTCTCCATGTGAAACTTCTTCAATATCTCGTTGGGATACTTTCCCTGAGAGATAAACAATTCCTCATCTCCTTGCCATACTTCCATACCAAGGAAATAATGCATGAACCTCAGGTCCTTCATCTCGAATTCTCTTACAAGATCGTATTTGCAAGATTTTACTAGCTTCTTATCACCTGTTAGAATTAAATTATCAACATATAATACTATAATCAACAATTTACATTCAACCACAATATAGTAAAGGTTCGCATCTGCTTCACTTTTGGTGAAGCCCAACCTGGTGAAATAGTTGTCAGCCCTCGTGTGCTAATCACGGGGTGCTTGTTTCAATCCATAAAATTATTGCTTGAGTCTGCACACATGTGACTCTTTGTTGAAGGTCTCAAATCCTTTCGGCTACTCAATGTGCACCTCTTCCTCAATCACATCATTGAGGAATGTTGTCTTCACATCCATCTAATGTATCTTCCATCCCATCTGTGTTGAAAATGCTAGAATATATCTAATGGAAGAGTACCTTGCTACTGGAGCAAAGGTCTCCTCGTAATCAATTCCCTCCACCTGAGAGAACCCCCTGGCCACAAATTTGGCCTTGTGTTTCTTCACACTCCCATATGCTGCTTGATTTACCTTGTAAAGCCATCTGGAACTCACCACTCACTTGTCTGTTGGTATTGGGACCACTTCCCAAACATTGTTTCTAATAATAGAGTCATACTTTTCTACCATGACATCAACCCATACTGGTTGTTGCACTACTTCCTTGAATGAGGATGGTTCAATCTCTACACTCTCGCTCATTAGAGACATGTAGCCAGTGTATCGATCTGGTGACCTCCTTTGCCTGTGTTGTGATGTGGGTGCTCCCATATTCTCTCTTACACCATGCATCAATATGTTAGCCTCTCTGGTGTGCTTCCTTCCATCTCTGGAAGTCTCCACACAAGTGGGTGCTTCCACTCTCTGCTCCTCTGCATCTAGTTGCTCCACATCATCTTAAGGTTCTTCCTTGGGAGCTAAATTCTCCTCTTCTCCCTGCAACTGAAGCTCCCTCTCAAGGTAACATCTCATGGCCTTCTCTTCATCGAACTTCACATCTCCATGAACCATTGTCATATTGTGAGATGGAAGGTACACCTAATAGTTGTGAGGTGTATCAATGTACCCCACAAATGTTCCCAACTCAGTTGTTGGTTTTAGATTTTTTCCTTGCATCCTTGGTAACATGAAAGCAAACTGATGAACCAAAGATCCTAAAGTGTGCCACATCTAGTTTCTTACTTGAAAAATATTCTTCTGGTGTACTCATCATATAGGTTGGCAGCCCATCAACCATTGACACTTGGCGTTTTCTCATTTGTCTCCTAAAACTGGCTTAAGGGACAAAAATCATTTTTAAATGGGTAATAAATCACCATCAACGAAATATGTTTTAATATAGTTATTAAAATAACTATATAACACATTAAAATAGCAAAACACATGGTTTCGGGATCGGCTGCCGCAACCCCTGCCGAATCCTTTTAAATGACCCTTATCGCAATCGCAACCATATGATATATATATATATATATATCCGTAACCCCGATATAAAGGTGCCGATATCCATCCATATATTTGTTGCCGCCGATAAAAATATGGGACGAAGTCCTAGAAATCGGGCCGATATATGCGCCAGCACCCATTTTAGTCGCCCATTACAACTGCCAATTTCCGATATTAATGCAATAGTGTGGGGTTTTTGGGGTTTTATGGTTTATAAAAGGTTCATATATGGAAGAGGCGGGATTTGATCCCCCGACCTCTCCTCAACGACTCTTATTATTTACCATTAAGCCAACGGCTTATTTGTTGGGAAATCCGCCAATGAGTTTTATTTAAACTCCGATTTTCACCTCTGCACGTAGTTCGAGGAGGAGAGAGACTGTAGGCATGAATTTCGAGGCAAAATGCAGGCACGAATTTCAAGGTAGTAGATTAATTAATATTTTAATGCAAAAGGGAAATTTTTCACTTTGTCAGAATTTGACAAGTTTTATATGGTTTTTACACCTCTCATTGCCACGAACACAATGGTGTTGTTCATTTCTTCACTAGAGGTCTGATTTTTCTAGTCAATTCCAAAATGCACGTGGAACTATGATTTCAGCGAAAACAGGGAGCGGAACCATGAGCCATGAAATTTTCCCAAGGAGGTAAAATTTTGACATTTCAGAATATAGTCAAGTTTATACTTGTTTTTCATGGTTTTCCGCAGGGATCTTAATGGTGAGATCAAATTCGCCATCTGAGTTGCAAATTTACAGTCCATCCATGTAACAAAATCTTTGAGGAATCCTAAGGGAATCTAGAAGATTCCTTGAGCCCAGAATTATCAACTTCTCAGAATTCGGATTTTGGATAGTCATTTCAGCACTACTCAACGCCACAAATCTGATGGTTGCTTCAGATTTCTTATTCTCTCATTTCTTCTTCTAGTCACTTTTCCAAGTGCCAGTGCAGATGTCCACATTCATGTGCGAGCAGCCATCTTCATGAGATCGATGCCTTGAGAGCAATGGTCGGAGCAGCGCATCATTGAGACATCCACTTCTTCAGATGGCCCTTGGTTGTGAGGTATATGATGTGTTCATGTACTTCTTCTTTTTGCATTATGTTGTACAGATCCATGATTGATGTTGATGCAGGATCTTGTTTATTAAATGTTGTCATGATTCCTTGCTTGATTTGATGCGGAATCTTCTATGTGATGTACTTTCTGTCATAACTCTTCATTTTATGTTTTGATATCCCTTGTTGTATGTTGCTGGGATACTCTTGTTGTCGTCATGCATGTGTTTTGCTTTGACATCCCTTTTGTGCCATGTTGGTGGGATGCGCACCATGCATGTTTTTGTGTCATACTGATAGGAGTCTTTTGATTGAGAGTTCTAGTTGTGGAACATCTCTTAGAGCCACTCCTTCGTGAGGGCATTCTTCCTTGTATGATCGAGACATCATCTCTGTGTACATCATCTTTATTGACAACACATAATGCAACGACCTACACCATCTTGACACCGGGGCCCGGAGACGTAGTCCCTCCTGGACGAACTCCGTTATCAACGGCTTTTGTTTTCATGTGCTGATGATTGTTATGTTCCTCTTCTTTACAGTCTGTAGCTGTATTTGTTAATGTTCTTTTAAAATGCAATTTTAACACATCACGAAAGTAAAAGGTCTTGGAAGGGTCCTTCTTCACACCCGGACCTGGATCAAGTGGTATCAGAGCAGGTCTTTATGTTGATGTGAATTGCAGTGTGAACAATGACAGAGGATGAAAGAGCAATGTACGAGACCATGCTCAACATTTCCAAGAAGGTGGAAATTATGTATGAAACTCTACAGAAAGAGACAGAGGAAAAGGAGTGATTACAGCTTCAGTTGAAAGCCACAGAAGAGGCCATGAAAGAACTGAAGCAAGACAAACATAATCTTCAAATAGAGAATGATGAATTGAAGATGCGTCTACATGAAGAGAAGGAGGAGAAGCAGAGTTTGCTACTACAACTGCAAGCAAAGGATGAGGCCTTGGAAAAGTTGTAGAATAACTTATGTGAGGTAAAAGGTAGTTCTCCATCTTCATGTATGTTTCCTGATGATGATTTTGCTGTGTTTGAAAATCATACCACAGGAATTGGCTCCAAACTATTGAAGAGAATGGGATATGAAGGAAAAGGCTTGGACATTAATGGCCAAGGAATTGTCAATCCCATCCAAGTAGAGGAATTACCGTGTTGAGAAAGACTTGGGTATGTCAGGAAAGAAGTTGGGGAATACGCGAAGACAGTTAGCGAACCACCAATGACGGATGATGAGCAACCCTCATCAGTTATTTACAAATTGAAAGAGAAGGTAAAATATGTTGATTTCCTTTCAGTTTCATCTTCTCATAGTATGATGTTTGTTGGAGACTTAGAGATCCCAATTACAGGGACAAATATGAGGCTCCTTACAAAGACAAGGCACGAGGGGAAAGAGCTTGGTGCTAACAACCAAGGCATAACTCAACCTTTGGAGGTTGTGCATGAGCATCGATTTACAAGATCGAGATACACTAAAGGAGAGTGCTCAAAGATGTCAGAGTCACCTGAGACATCATCGAGGAAAGATAATGATGGGAAAGCATCCCCATCATCACATGGTAGTTTCCATTGCAGGGAGAGAGTGGAGGCAAGCTCTCATTACCATACTGACATCCGAAATAGGAAAGGAAGGTATAATCACTTTCGATCTTCGAATGTTCATTTTGATTATGATCATGTTGTTAATGATGAACGAAGATTAAGGCATCGGAAAACATGCACCTTTTGTGGTTTACCTAACCATACCTTTTCCAAGTGTTGGAAAAGAATGCCAACACTCATGAGGCATGAAAGACCCTCTCAACAACATGAAAAGAAATAGGTTAAGTAGGCATGGAGGAAGAAAACCTATTGCAACTATTACAACAGAAATGGCCATCAGAGAGCCACTTGCTGGAAGCTCCATCCAGAGCAGCGCCTTAAAGACAAAGCGTTGGTGCGTGAACCGGGAAGAGTAGTTGTTCGACAAGCAAAACCACCTCAGGGAGGTAACCCATTCACATTGATTAGTGAAAAATGGTTTTTTTTACATGATGTCATTTCATGGTCATTCTTTGTAAATCATTTGTTGCATTTTAAAGTGTAAAAGTGATGATGTGTTTTCCATCACTTGGTCAGCAACAATGATGTCTGGTCATGTTTTGAGTCGTATCTTGAATTGCATGTTAAAACTCTAAAAGAGATGTTATCTTTCCGTCACTTGTCAAAACAATAATGTTTGGTCTTATGAATGTAAGTCATGTGTAGCAGTTATGAGGTGTTTTCCATCACTTTTTGAAGCAACAATGATATGTTGGCCTTGTTGTCATAGTTGGGGTATTACGTCCATCTTGTTGTAAACTTGACCACTGAGTATGTGTTATAAACTCGTGGCAAGTATGGGACGTTTGGGTCTTTAGTTTGGTCATGTCATTCAAAGCATGTCATTTGCAAGCAATGTACTACAGGTTGTAGAAGTAGCAAGTGTCGGTTCGTCGCTTAAGGCTCCGAAGAACAAAGGTGAAGGAGATGGAAGTGAGACCTTTTCAGGACGCTTGTGATGTGGACAGGGTACAGATAGAGATGCATATTATTTTTAATGCTTTTGGAGGACCAAAAGCTCCTCAGTGGGAGGATTGATCCAGGTGGCTTTGGAGAGACACACAAGACAAAGATGGCTCAAAAAATCAAAGTGTTTGGATTACGCTCGAACCAGGACTAGATCGATTACCTCGTCGCCCTGATTGTGTTGGTGTGAACGGCTCGTCAAACTGAGCTCATATGTGAAAGATAGAGCTCTTCAAAATTTGACATGATAGGGGAAAAGTGGGGCCCATGGTGTGCCACATGGCATCCCCGTAAGTAGGTGGGACCCACACAGCAGCCCATCAGCCATTGACACTTGGCGTTTTCTCATTTGTCTCCTAAAACTGGCTTAAGGGACAAAAATCATTTTTAAATGGGTAATAAATCACCATCAACGAAATATGTTTTAATATAGTTATTAAAATAACTATATAACACATTAAAATACCAAAACACATGGTTTCGGGATCGGCGGGCGCAACCCCCACCGAACCCTTTTAAATGGCCCTTATCACAATCACAACCATATATATATATATATATATATATATATAGATATAGATATAGATATATATCTATATATCTATCTATATCTATATATATATATATATATATATATATATATATATATATATATATATATATATATATATATATATGATATAGATATAGATATAGATATAGATATAGATATAGATATAGATATATATATCTATATCTATATCTATATCTATATCTATATATATATATATATATATATATATATATATATATATATATATATATATATATATATATATATATTGGGATCGGCGGTCATAACTTCGCCGAACCCTCCACAATTGCCCCACACACACACACACACACATATATATATTGCATAACATATATCGCCCCCACCTTATATATATCCGTGTCAATATAAAAGCGCCGCGCCGATCACCGATTGTAACATCACTGATATATATATCGGCGTAACCCCGATAAAGGCGTTGATTCCTCCGCATCTGCCGACCGCCGATATGGATATTGGCGAAGTCCCCGAAATCGGGTCGATATATGCGCCAACACCCATTTTAGTCGCCCATTACAACTGCGATTGTCGATATTAATGAAATAGTGCAGGGTTTTCGAGGTTTTACGCAGTTGTCGATATTAATGAAATAGTGCAGGGTTTTCGAGGTTTTATGGTTTATAAAAGGTTCATATATGGAAGAGGCGGGATTTGATCCCCTGACCTCTCCTCAACGACTCCTATTATTTACCATTAGGCCAACGACCTATTCGTTGGGAAATACGCCGTTGAGTTTTATTTAAACTTAGGTTTTCACCTCTACACACAGTTTGAGGAGGAGAGAGACTGTAGGCACGAATTTCGAGCCAAAATGTAGGCATGAATTTCAAGGCAGCAGATTAATTAATATTTTAATGCAGGAACCATGAATTTTGTAGGAGGGCAAAATTTTCACTTTGTCAGAATTTGACAAGTTTTATATGGTTTTTATACCTCTCATTGCCACGAACACAATGACACTGTTCGTTCCTTCATCAGAGCTCTACACTTTCCAGTTAGTTCCAGAATGCACGTGGAACCATGATTTCAACAAAAACAGGGAGTAGAACCATGAGCCATAAAATTTTCCCAAGGAGGTAAACTTTTGACATTTCAGAATATAGTCAAGTTTATACTTGTTTTTCATGGTTTTCTGTAGGGATCAAAATGGCGAGATCAGATTCGCCATCTGAGTTGCAGATTTACAGTCCATCCATGCAACAGAATCTTTGAGGAATCCCGAGGGAATCTAGAAGATTCCTTGAGCCCAGAATTCTCAACTTCTCAGAATTTAGATTTTGGACAGTTGATTCAGCACTACTCGACGCCACAAATCTGATGGTGGCTTCAGATTTCTTATTCTCTCATTTCTTCTTCTAGTCACTTTTCCAAGTGCCAGTGTAGATGTCCACATTCATGTGCGAGCATCCATCTTCATGAGATCGATGCCTTGAGAGCAATGGTCGGAGCAGCTCAGCAGTGAGACATCCACTTCGTCAAATGGCCCTTGGTTGTGAGGTATATGATGTGTTCATGTACTTCTTCTTTTTGCATTATGTTGTACAGATCCATGATTGATGTTGATGCAGGATCTTGTTTATTACATGTTGTCATGATTCCTTGCTTGATTTGATGCAAAATCTTTCTATGTGATGTACTTTCTGTCATAACTCTTCATGTTATGTTTTGAGATCCCTTGTTATATGTTGCTGGGATACTCTTGTTGTCGTCATGCATATGTTTTGCTTTGACATCCCTTTTGTGCCATGTTGGTGGGATGCGCACCATGCATGTTTTTGTGTCACACTGATAGGAGTCTTTTGATTAAGAGTTCTAGTTGTGGAACATATCTTAGAGCCACTCTTGCATGAGGGCATTCTTCCTTATATGATTGAGACATCATCTCTTTGTACATCATCTTTATTGACAACACATAATGCAACAACCTACACCATCTTGACACCAAGGACTAGAGACGTAGTCCCTCCTGGACGAACTCCGTTATCAACGGCTTTTATTTTCATGTGCTGAGGATTGTTATGTTCCTCTTCTTTATAGTCTGCAGCTGTATTTGTAAATGTTATTTTAAAATGCAATTTTAACACATCATGAAAGTAAAAGGTCTTGGAAGGGTCCTTCTTCACACCCAGACCTGAATCACCAAACCAATCTCAATCATTTGACTATTTCCTACTTTCCACTTCAGAAAACTCACCATCCAATTACAGTTATTTAACATGTTGTTCTAGATATATGAAGTTCCCTTCTGTCCTTTGGCTCCTTCCCTGATCCATATGGTAAAATGATGTCCATTCATATATTTGTCACTTATAATCCTGGACCATATGTTTTCTTTTGACATCGCCCTCCACATGTTTTTGATGATCAGGGCCCTATTAAAATGATGAGTGTCCAGAATGTCCCACCTGCCCTGATCCACATGCCTAGTTATCTTTTCCCATCTTACCAAATGAAACTTTTTCTCTTGGTAGAGGCCCGACCATAAAAATATAGCCATGATAGAATCCACCTTCTGCACAATGGTTTTAGGTAACATGAACAAGTGCATCAAGTATATGGAGATGTTTTGTAGAACCAACCAGATGAGAGTCAGATGCCCTCCCATAGTCAGCCATTTTAGAGTCCATCCTGAAAAATTCTGTTCAAATCTTTCTATTAGCCAGTCCCATTCCTTTATTCCATATTTATTTGGTTTAAGTCTAAAGCCCAAGTATGTGAGGCCTCCATCAAGATGTGTGGCAGTTATTCCAAATAGGTTGCATATTTCCCTGCACATACTGCCCTCTAGGTCTATAGAAACCAGTACTATTTTTGTCTTGCTCATTATTAGTCTCGTGGCCTCCCCAAATTCAACCATAATCTGATATGTGCTTCCATTCTTGTCTATTTTCACTTCCCCTGAATAACAAGTCATCTACAAACATCAGATGAGTGATGTTGATGTTTCTAGATACTTGTACACTCGATAGTAAACCATGACTCCTTACTTGTCATATCCGACAACTCAGCCCATCCATGATAAGAAGAAATAGGAGTGGGGATAATGAACAACCCTATCTCAATCCCCTGAAAGCCTTGAAGAAAATTGTTATAGGAAATTTTGTCACATGTGATTAGTGAGCCTCCAAATGGGATCAATCAACATCATATTCCCCCTTGTCACCATCTTGCACAAAGCCCTAAGCATGTTCCCTTCATCCCCCAGAGTTTCAACCCTAAATCGATTCATTTGAGCCAGTTTAAGGACCAACGCTCCCTACTAGCCTATTCGGGTGTGTTCACCAACAGGTTGCTCCATTGTGGCATGCGTTGGTCACAACAGGTTGCTCCCCTTTGCACCTATGTTGGTTCTATAAATCTGGGAGAATGATCGAAATTCCGAAAGCTTCCCCTTCTAGGAGTTTTCAGAAGTTGTTTCAACTACTTACCTTGGATAAAACATTTAGATCCTATCCTTCCCTACTTTGGAGTTTTCACCACTTATCCTTGATCCTATCCCTCCATCAAAGGTCGATCTCTTACCTTAGATTGGTAATTGGATAAGAACTCCAAACTTACCTTATTTCTCTATATATTCCTAACCTTCTATGTGGATGGGGGTTGGCTTTTGGAGAGTGATTCTTCCCTTATGGTGTTGTAGTGAGTGGTCATCATCTCATGTATTTAGGGTGACTAGAGGTGCATATTTTTACAAGGAAAGGACAATTCAACAACTTGGGGGAGATCTTGATCCAAATTTAAACACGAATGCAACAAATTACAGATATAACCACAAATACTGAGATGCAATAGAAATAAAACTTCATTTCAATAATATCAAATACTGAAATATGCTTACAAACAAAAAGGAAATAAGACTAGCTTGGGCGATGCTAACTTATCTCTGAGGAGAGATGTGGTGGCTACATGCCTTTGAACTGTGTTACAATGAGACTTGAAGGCCTATTTATTATTGAGAAACAATGGAAAACCCTAAACATCCAAAAACCTAACCCTGGGAGATGAAACACCAAACTATGGGCCCCGTTGGGATAAGTTGGTACATCAACTTCCGGGGTCGTAACTTTGGCATACAATCTTCGTTTAATGCACATGGTACCTCATTAGAAAGATCTATTTGAGGATTAAAACTTTTGACTGCAAATAATGAGTTTAAAAGTCATATTTATCACGACAGATTTCCCAAAAAACGTCGTTTAGGGCCTCAAAACAGCTCTGGAAGTTCATGACCCGAAAAACTGCCAAAAATAGTAAACTGTGCTACAATTGAGGAAATTGGAAAACTGAAAGAAACAATGGTGGGGGTCCAAGTGGAATAGGCAGGTGGCCAACAATATCCACTTGGATCATTCCTCCCCCCTTAGGAAGCAATGGTCCCCATTGCACTGAGTTCCTCCATGAGATGAGGAAACTTCTGCTGAACTTGGTCCCTGGTGAGCCACTTGTCATGGTGAAGGAGTTGGCCTGCTTTCACAACTTGGTATAGTTATATCCTTTGTTTTCGGGTGTTCTTGATTTGTGTGTCCATGATCCAATCAGTTTTGGCTTGTTCCATGCAGTTTGGGTTTAATTTTGTTGGTGTGAGTTGTTCTACAATGTCGGATGTGTCCAACAATGGTGGAAAGTAGGGCCGAAGGTGATCCACATTGAACACTGGGTGCAGACCAAGGAATGGTGGAATACTGAGCTCGAAGGCATTATCCCCTATTGCCTTGGTTATGGTGTATGGCCCATATCAGAGCGGGCGAAGCTTGCAGTGGGGCCCAACGAGGCACTCCTTCTGCAAATGTAGCCAAAATTTGTCGCCCACCTGGAACTTGTGTGGCACCCGATGTTGGTCATGTTGTTGCTTGTACTTAGCATTGGCTCTATCCAAAATGTCATGGACCTATTGGTAGATGTGCTAAATGTGCTTAATGAAGTTTTTTGCTTTGTCGGCTTCGGACTGGACATGAGCTGAATTAGCCTAAGTAGTTGCAAATGGTATGGCCACATCAATGGGACATAATGGTTGGAAGCCCAGGCCCACCCGAAAAGGGTTGTGGCCAGTCTAGCTATGGAGAGACCGGTTATAGCTGTGTTGGACATAGGGGAGGCTCTCATCCCATGCGCATGGATGCTTTGAGTTGTATATGCACAGAATGTGTACGATCATCCTGTTGACGACCTCTGCCTAGCCATCAGTTTGGGGATGGAAAGTTGTGGAATTAGTGAGCTTGGTGTCCAGCATCGACCAGAGACTGGACTAAAATGTGCTGAGGAACTTGTTGTCCTGATTTGAATTGATAGACTGTGGGATCCCAAAGTGTACCCAGACTTGTTCAAAGAAGAGTTTAGTAGTGGCTTCTGCTGTGATATTCTTCTTGTAGGCTGCCATAATAGCCATCTTCGAGAATCTGTCGACGACCACAAAAACACTGCCGTTTCCATGCTTAGTAGAAGGAAGGCTTGACATGTAATCCATGGAGATGGATTCCCAAGGTCGACTAGGGGTAGGCAACGAAGTATAGAGGCCTTGATTCTTGATGGTCGGTTTGGAAATGGCACTGGCAGTACAGGATCTGATGTACTTCTCGACATCCTATTGAAGATTCAGCCAGTAGAAATACTTCTGCAGTACTGCCACTATTTTCTTGACCACAAAATGTCCAGCGACCCGACTGTAGTGTGCTTCCCAAATCATCCTGGCACACTCGCTTGAAGGAACACAAAGGTGTCCCAGGTGGCATAATAGTGCATCCTGGAGGTGAAAATCTGGCACTTGGTGACCCTCTAAGAGTGTCTGATATGTGTGGCCAAATTATGGATCGCTTTTGTAGAGAAGTGGCCAATCATAAGTCTCGTGCCCACAAGAGTTGGGCATGGTGGTTAACACCACAATCGGGGGTCGGCTGAAGCAGTCTGCAACATTATTGGTGTTGCCCTTCTTATACTTGACATTCAAATGGAATTGTTGCAGGTATGTGGATCACTTCTGACGGCGATCATTCTGCAACTTCCCTAGTGTCTGTATGAATTGCAAGGGTTGGTGGTCTGTGTGGATGATCGTTTCCTTCCCCAAATGTAATGCTTCCATTGTCGGAAAGCCTGCATAATGGAATACATCTCTTTGTCATAAGTGGGATACTTTCGGATTGTGTCTGAAAGTGTCTCACTGTGATATGCCACTAGATGCCCCTGTTGAATAAGGACTGCCCCAATAACATAGTTAGAGGCATCTGTCTCGATCTCAAATGTCTGTTGTAAGTCTAGTAATGTGAGCACTGGTGCAGAGCAAAGGAGATGTTTCAACTTTGTGAACACATTTTGTTGAGATTCAGACCAAAATAATTTTGCTTTCACTCCTCCCTTAGTGATTTGACTCGAGGGCCAACCGATATGAGGGAACCCCAACACGAACTTGCGGTAAAAATTCGAAAGACCTAGAAAGTTGTGAGCTCTGTCAGAGTGGTTGGGGCTGACCAATCCCGAATGACTTGGATCTTGGTTGGATCCACATGCATCCCCCATTCATTAATAATGTATCCTAGATACTGAACCTGGATCATGCCAAAAGTGCATTTCTTGAAATTGGCACACAACTTGTGTTGCCACAGTGTTTGGAGAACCTATCAGATGTGGTGGAGGTGCTCTTCCCAACTTTGGTTGAAGATCAGGATGTCATCCAAGTATACTACTACAAATGAGTTGATGAATGGTTGCAAGGTGTCATCCATCAGCCTCATGAACGTTGTAGGAGCATTCGTCAACCCGAAAGGCATAAGCAACCACTCGAAAAGGCCCTCTGTGGCTTTGAAGGCAGTCTTCCACACATCGGAGGGTTCAATTGGTACCTGGTGATATCTAGACTTCAAGTTTGTCTTGCTGAAATATTTTCTCCCCTTGAGTTGGTCCAAAAGGTCATCAACCCATGGGATCAGGTACCTATTCCGAACAATGATCTTGTTCAACACTCGATAGTCACAAGAGTCTCAATGTTCCATCCTTCTTCTGTACCAACACGATCGGGCTCCCACAGGGTAATGACCATAGTCATATGTGACCTATCTACAACAGATCCTGTATTTGCCTCTTAATTTTGTCGTTCTCCATAACAGAGTGCCAATAGATGGGTCCATTGGGCAACGACACACCTGGTGTCAGATAGATGGAGTGCTTGACCTGATAATGCAAAGGCACCCCTGCGGGGGAGGTGAAGATGTCCTCGTACTCCTCCATGACCTTGTCCATCTGTTGTTGTTGTGCAAAGGGGTCCTGTGATCTGAAATGGAGCAGATTAGTAATGTTGTGCTAATTCCCCATTCAGAATAAAACCCAAGATGCTTATCATTTGCTTATTAAGTGCTTAACGATTAATATTTTTTCTTAATTAATTGATTCCCATGAGAGTTTCTTATGTAAATGTTAGAAACAATTTAACATAAAAACATATGTTGACAAAAACAAAATAACAACAAAGAACATCAAAATACAACACACAACAAGCACATGATAAAGGAGTTCACCCCTCCTGGGCTACGTCTCCTTGGTCTAGCTTCCAATGACTTAGGCCTCTTTATTATGCTCAATTACAAAAAAAGTGTGTTTACAATGCTCGGATGCCTCTGAAACCTATCTCAATGAGTTCAAAATACCCAAAAAATGGCTATCTAGCCTCTTTTTGCATCCAATTTGGATAAGAACTGAAGAAGTTATGACTTCTCCTAGTTCTCCCACTATTTGTTCCACAAAATGCTCCAAAACCGACATAATCCCACAAATTCACTCCAAAATCCGCTAACTGAGTGAGAATTTGGTCGCGCCACGGGCCATAACCTGTCGGCCATATCGCAAATCACAATCAGTGGAGTCCCGCGATCTTATGGACTGTGAACTAGGCAGGCGATATGCGATTGCGATACGATGGACCCGCCAGGAGTATTAAACTTAACATATAAATTATCGCATCTGGGAACCCAATCTCAAATCACAATTGACACTTTCCATCGGCGGATACCAGAACCCATACCATTGTGGACCCACCAAGATTATCAAACCTAGTCCATAAAATATCGGGTCTAGACCGCCATTGCAAATCGCAATTGACGTTTTCCCTTGACAGATATCAAAGTCCATACAACTGCGATATCAGCGGACCTGCTGGGCTATGAAATATAGTGTATAACATATCGCATCCAGGGACCTTTCACAATTGGCAGAGTACTGAGGGTAACATAAATATTAGTGGATTTTTGGTGCGATATGCGATTACAATTATCGCAAATTGCAACCCAACCTGCCGGGGGCAGATTCTTAACCTACGTCCTCTTTTTTTCCCTGACATGCGACATGCGGGACCCAGTGGCAACCTGCCACGTGTCTAAGTCAAACTTGAACTTTGACTTGCTCTAACTTCTGCATATGAGCCTGGATTTGAGTGTTATTCACACTATTGGATTCATAATGACGAGCTCTTCGATCTGAAGCTGAGTTTGACAAAATTCTGACACTTTGATTTTTGAGCATAAACTTGAGCACCTGATCACTCCTCCCCACTAGAATCCTTTTGGATGCCAAAATATTATATTTAGTTATTGAACAGATGATGGTATTGTTCCCTCACCTTCCCCTCTTCCATCCATTTGGCCTTTGATGGATTAGTACATTTGAGACCCACTCGAAGATATTCAAAATTTCCCCTCTTTAATGACCTCGTTGTTCTGTCAAGTATGGTGTCTTGTTGAAGCTCATCAAGAAATTCTAGAGAAAAATATTCAATTGATGGAATCTGTACACTTTCTCCTTGATCTTCAATCAAAGGAGGCTCATACAATCTCAAATTTTCAACATCAACAAGGGAATAAATTTGCATATATTGAGGCAAATCAAGATTGAAAGCATTATTACCAATCTTTTCCAGAATTTTAAATGGACCATAACGGATTGGTTTAATATTTTTACTTTCACCTTGAACCCTTTCCTTGCTAATTTAAAGCCAAACTTCATCACCTACTTGAAACTGATGATCCACACGATGCTTATCATGTCTTGCCTTATACTTGCCTTGACTCTTTTCTAGTTATTCTTGAACTGTTTGGTGAATCAACTGAATTTTCTCAATGAATTTCTTTGCTATCTATGTTACTTGTCCATCTACAACTACATCTTTCTCAAAGATGAAATCCAAGGGCGATTTAGGCAAATAACCAAGACATGCCTAAAAGGGCGAAGTTAGAGTAGAAGAATGTTTTGTTCGGTTGTAAGCATGCTGAATATAATGCATCTGTTCATCCCACAACTTAGGATGTTTGCTGCAATATCCTCTTAGCAAATGAATAATTGTTCTGTTAAACACTTCAATTTGACCATCTGTTTGTGGATGGAAGGCTGTACTTTTCTTCAACTTGGTGTCCATCATGTTCCATAAACTTGACCAAAAATTTCCAACAAATCGGGAATCACGATTACTTACAATAGAAGTAGGTAATCCAAAATGAACCCATACATTTTGAAAGAAAAGTTGAGCTGTTTTTTTAGTTGTAATTTGTTTTTTACAAGGCATTAATATGCACATCTTGTTGAACCTATCCACAACTACATACAAATAATCATGACCTTTTCTCGATAAAGGAATACCTCCTACAAAATCCATAGAAAAACTTTCCCATGGACATGAAGGTACTGGAAGTGGTGTGTACAATCCTAGTTCCCTATTACTAGGCTTACTGACTGCACACAATGAACAACCTCTGATAAAACGTAACACACTTTCAAGCATATGAGGCTAGTGAAAATACCTCTAAAGATTTGCCACTATTTTACTTACACCGAAATGTCCAACAATAAGAGAAGCGTGCGCTTCCCTTGTGACATTTACTCTCTCTCCTTGTGGAATATAAAGTGCTCTCAAATGATACAAAAAATTATCATGTACATGGTAGCCTAATTCCTCAACTTGGTGGCCTTGACTCAATTTTGAATATACCTCTTGAAAGTCAGCATCATTTGTGTATTGTTCAACATAACTTTCAGGAAAACCAAATTATTCTTGAGTAAAATGGCTACATTAACAACTGGTCTAGAAAGCATATCAACAACTTTGTTATGAATACTTTTCTTGTACCTAATTACCAACTGGAATTGTTGTAAGAATCCCATCCAACGAAAGTGCCTTGATTGCTGCAATTTTGTTTGAGATTGTAGATATTGCAAAGGTTGATGATTGGTGTTAATAATAGTTTCTTTACCCATCAAGTAATGCTTCCATTTGTTCACACTTTGCACCAATGGGTAAAGCTCTTTATCATATGTAGGATAATTAATAACAACACCATAAAATCCTCAGAATGAAATGAAATGGGCTTACCATGCTGTAAAAGAACTGCACCCATGGCGTAGTCACTTGCATCTATTTGTATTTCAAATGGTTGTTTCAAATTCGGCAATGCTAAAACTGGGGCTGAACTGATCTTTTGTTTTAAAGCATCAAATGCTTTTTGTTGTTTGCCTCCCCACTGGAAGACAAACTTCACGTTGGTCAAAGCATGTAGTGGAGTTGTTATGGAAGAGAAATTGGCAATGAACTTCCTCCAGTACTACATTGCTCCCAGTAAACTCCTTACTTCTGTGACTGATTTGGGTATTAGATAATTCACAATGACCGAAACTTTAGAGGGGTCAATCTTCAGCTCACCTCCTCCAACTATGTGGCCCAAATACACTAAGGAAGTTTTTCAGAATTCACATTTAGACATCTTCAGAAATAACTGTTCTTTTTTCAAGACATCCAACACTTTCCTCACATGCTTGAGATGCTCGTCTTGTGATTTGCTAAATATCAAAATATGATCTAAATAAACAATTACAAACTCATCAAGAAAGGATATTAAAACATCATTCATAACTCTCATGAATGTAGCTGGAGCGTTGCAAAGACTGAAAGGCATAACCAACCACTCAAACAATCCCTATTTGGTTTTAAAAGCAGTCTTCCAAATATCCTCCTCAGCTATTATAACTTGATGATATCCACTTCTCAATTCTAATTTAGTGAAATATTTTGCATTCTTCAACTGATCTAGCAAATCATCTATTCTGGGAAGTGGGTATCGATTCTTTATGGTAATTTTATTCAAAGCTCGATAATCTACACACATATGCTAGGTTCCATCTTTCTTGTGTACCAAAACAATTGGTGAACCACATGGCAAAGTAGAGGGACAAATTACACCTTTATCTAACAATTCCTAGACTTGTTTCTTAATTTCTAAACTTTCCAGAATTGACATTCAATACATACCGATATTTGGGAGTGGATAGTCTTGTTGTAGCTGAATTTCGTGTTGAATTCCCCTTTTTGGTGGCAATCCCTTTGGTTCTTGAAACATGTCTCCATATTGATTGACCACATCAACCAATTCAACTTTCATCTTCACGTCACAGCCTATAAAGGATTCATGCTCCATGCCATTCTTCTACTTGATCATAAGAAGCATGAGACTCTTGCTGGAATTGACAAATCATTTCATTTGACCTGCACTTTCCAAAGACATATTAAGCTTCCTATGATGGTCTCTCACAATATACTCCACTCCGTCTTTGAACAAATGATATTTGTTCTCAAATCTATGGAAAACAACTTTCCTGTCATACTATTACATAGTATTTTGTCAGACCTCCTGTACTTCCCTGTGACATACCCCGAAGTTCCTGAAACATGACCATCATGCAGTGTACTTATTCAGATATGCAACTCATATCCTCCCTAGAACATTGATTGGAAAACGGCTTGAGCTTTCCCTTGAAGAAATAGCTCTAAATCCCTAATTTTGAGACTCATTGCTCTTATAAGGCTTAAAACAACGATGGTCACGCGTTGCACTGTACTTGACCATCGATGGCATCGCTCTATTCCCTTGCATACCCATGATGATCCCAAAAAGGAAATTTTCCCAAAGAGGATGAGAAGCTTCGTGATCTAGAAGCTTCTAGAGCGGCGAGCTGGAGGTTGTTTGGCATAGATGAGGCCGAATTCTCCCAACTTGGCCTCTTGGTCTTATCCCTATGACCTACCTCCTTGAGATGAGGACCTACTCCTATCTTTGGAGATATCCTAACTCCCTTTCCTTGCCTATATATTCATCTTCTCCCATTCCCAAATGGTTAGAGGTTGGTTGGTCTATGTCTATTTGCACCCTTATGCTAAGATTGTGCCTAGAGGCTATTCATTTGACTTGGCAAAGGAATGCTTGGAGAGTTCTTGGCTTGGACTTGGATTACCACTCAAGGAGAGCCTATCAACATCAATGCTTTGGTTGTAAGCTTCCCTTTATTTTATAATAATACACAACTGTTGGTTCATCTTCCCAAAATGCATATGTTCATGTATCATTTAGCTTGACATTCCTTGATTAGTTAAGTAGGTTGCTATTGGATTTTCTATTCATTTTGGCATGCCTTGTTGTGTCTTGATCACTTGTGCAGGTATATAAACACTGAGAGAAGCAGGAACAAGCTTGTGATACAAGCGGTTCAGGGTCCTCAACAAAGGAGATCAGAATAACATCAGAACGAGGTAGGCCATCTCTTTCATTCTTATTTTCAATTGTAACCTAGGAATATGTCTAGTTGATTGTCACTTCAGTTGCTAGACCCACTCATTGGGCTAGAGGGATCATCTCTGTCCGCATAGAGGATTAACCTTGACAACACATACATATACGAGCTTCCCAACACAATTCCAGAAATATCCAGTGGCACTACATCTAATTCGACTTCATCAACGAAATTGGCAGTAATAGCAAACTTGAAAACACATTTCCTTGTGACCTGAAGATTTGCATCCTTGGTTATCCAACCCAACGAATACGGTTTATGATGAGGCATGGTTTCCAGATTCAATTTCTTGACCAAATCTATAGAAATTAAATTTTCCTGAGATCCATTGTCAAACAACATATCAATCTTGGTGTGTTTGGAAATAACTTGGATATGGAAAAACTCAATTTTGTTTTCCTCATTTGACGCGTTAGTGGAGCTATTTTCTACGCTCATGCTTGCCATGACTTCCTCTTTGCTTACTTTTGCGACGGCTTTTCCCTTAGTGATTGTGGCTGCAATCTTTGATTCATCACCTGAGTCAAAACCCAAGTCTTGTTGTACAACAACGTTTGCCTTTTGTTTCCCTTTATTGTTAAATTTCTTTGGTCTTAATTCAGGACGAAGCTTCTAGCAATGCGCTTCATCATGGCCCTGTTTGGAAAAAAATTTGCACACAGGTTTCTACCCTTCTTTCTTGACATAAGAATTTTTCTTCTATTTTCCTTTAAAATCCTTTCCTTTTCCACCACTTTTGAATGGCTTCTTCTTACCTTCTTCTTGCCTTCTTCTTGTACATTTTTTCCTCTTGCTTTGAGGTGTGTAGCTTGAACATAAACCTCATCAAGATTCGTGGGATTAAACGTAAGAATGGCATGTCGAAAATAGCTATGCAAACCTCCTATATATTTCAGCAAAGTATCTTGTGACTGCAAGTCTACTCCTACTATAAGATATCTTTTCCTAAACTCTTGAGTATACTCTTGTAGATTTTGACCTTTTAACCGTATGAATTTTTTCCAATTCATGATAGCTTTTTTCATATGCGATAAAGGGTAGAATTGTCTTTTTATAGCAGCTGTTATCACTTAGAAAAAAAAATTTTGACACATGTAATTTTCTATCCTAGCCCGATTAGAAAGGTCTGTGCTAGTTTAATTTTGTTTTAATTTTCTTCCCGTAGGATTTGGAGTTTTTAAAAGAGTTTTTAACTCAAGTTGTTCTCAACTCCCATTGGTTCTCCTCTACCCATCATTGTCTATAGTCACCTCTTGTCTTATGTGAGTCACCGTGCCTTTTCGTGATTTTGCAGCGCTATTCCAATTCGCCAATTTCGCAGCGCAATCATGATTAGGCAGTTTCGCAGCGTATCATGATTAGGCAGTTTCGCAGCGCATCATCAAAATTTAAAACTGACCGTGCTGCGAAATCATGGATTCATACTTTTCACAGCGAATCTTTCCCGAAATATCAAATCCGTTAGGTGAGTCATTGGCTATGTCCTCTCATGTCAGCTCATGTATCTCTCCTATCACGTTTTAACGCTCATTGCCACTATCACCACCACTAGATCTGTTGATACGCATGAATTATCACTCCCAAGAAATTTTACCGTGCATAAACCTTAATGATGGCCGTAAGTCTTGCATGAATGACAAATCTGCAAGATTATATCTTGAAAGGTTTTAAATGGAAAGATTCAAAATTCAAGAGAGGCTGATAATCAAGCGAGGCTGAATTCAAACAGAAGCCGAATCACAATTCCAACCGGAGCTGGTAGTCTTTGTGTGCGAAGATTTGGAAGAATCCATGGAGAAAAAAGAGCACAGATCCGGTAAACCTCTAAGGACTGAACCCGAAGGCCTGGATATAACGCTGAGAAATGAAGAGGTTAAGAAAGCGTTTAAAAAGGCCGGATGCTGGGACTTTTGCAAAAAATTACAAGGAGGACATGCACAGGTAACTAAGGAATTTGCACTTAACTTCACTGGTTTGAATTCAAAGGTAGCCATGTTAGAAGTTCAGGTTTCTCCAGAGGTGATATCTGCTGTGACAGAGATCCCAAGAGGACAAGAGGAATGGTTCAAAAATTTCAAATTTGACATGAATCTTTGCAAGGAGTTTTTAAAGGATGATTATGTAAATGAAGATTTAAGTAGGGGGGTGCCCAGGAATTATGTCAAAGAACATTATGCTCTCTTACTCACCTGCATACAGAAATATTTGACTTGTGAAGGAAGGTATAACAAGGTTTATTCTTACCATTTCAAACTACTTTTGCATTTCACCGGGAAGGTCTCCATAGACTTACCGTTTTATCTTTTCCGTAGTTTGAGTAAGATGTGTGATAAGGTACAGCTGAGGAAAGAGGATTCTGAAACCTCTTTGTTTCATCATGGTTTGATCAAATTACTGGTTTTAGATGGGCTTCAAAAGATAGACAGGGATTGGAATTCATTCATTTTTATGGTTGGTTTCAAAAGCCAGACTGGCCTCACTCCCCAACCTGCCAGGGATTTTACAATAGCTGAGCTTCAAACAGAAGCAAGAGCTAAAAGAGTTACAAAGTCACAAGTAAGATCACAAGTAAGAAAACCAGTGAAGCCACTGAAGCCACTCATCATCCAAGATCAAGCTCAGCAATCAACTAAGGAAAATGCTTAGGGTAAAAAGACTGTACCTGAAACAAGCACATCTGAAACAGTCTCAAGGTTAAGAACAAGAAGTCAAATAATGAAGGAGAAAGGTAAAGCTATAGCAGTTGAAGAAAGTCCAGTGTCCAAGGCAAGTTTAAATGATTTATTGCAGGCTATTGAATTTGAGCAATCTATACCAGTTCAAGTCGAATTGATGCAGTCAAAACAAGAAAGCACCAAGAAATCCAAGGCCTCAAAAAGGCTTAGATTTGATGAGCCAGCTGAAGAGTTCGTTTTTAAACCAAGAAGACCTATGACAAGGAGATTCCAGCAGGTACAGGAAGCACTGCCAAGAACAGAGGAAACAGGGGAAGAGATACAAAAAGACACGGGCAAAACAGTCATTGCATCTCAAGAAGATAATATAGCAGCCATACAGAGACAATTGGAATCAGCTAAGTATGAAATTGCTAAATTGAGGAAAGCCGCTAGAAAACATGCAGCCATACATGCAAAATATTATAAAACCCTATGGGAAGGGAATGTAGCTGTAGAAGCTCAGTTGAATTCAGTGGTAGATGGCCATTCACAGTTTCATACATGGACAGTACCAGCAATCAAAGAAGCCAAGTACATCAGAAGGATCAATATGCAACTGAGAGCTGGGAATAAAGCTATGAGGAAACAAATTGAATATCTGAAGGCACAACTAAGTCATCTACCTGCTAAATGAGTTTTCATGTCAAGTAAGATTTTGTTTTAAAATTTTGACAAATTCACTTGATTTAATCTTCCTGAGGAAATATAAATCCCTGTTCGACATGTGGAAAGTTTAAGGGAGTTTTTGGCAATCAAATACTCGGTTAATAAAGGTCTCGGGTCAAAAAGCAAGCTGTTTTAAATAATTCAGCAGTTTCGTAGCGCGCTACGAAACTGCTGTAGGTGATGATTTTTGCGCAATTCAAGCAGTTTGAATCATAAGCGGGAATTTTGAAAGGAAACGTCTAAAGGGTATGCAAGACATCATCTGGAGCTGTCAACAGTCAATCAGGTCAAGACAGGTGGGTGCTTAAAAAGGTTGAAAAGTCAAATCCAATTTTAAATTTTTGGTGTAAAGCCCCTTTATCACCGTTCAAGATATATCAAACGGGTTGCCTGCAAGAAACTCTGGCTTGCACACATGTTCATGGACAAAGCTTACCACGCATCAAGAACGTGGCAGTTTTCCACATTTTGGGTAATTAAAGGCTAAAGGACATGCTTCTGTGCATTCGAATATAATGGGGAAAACTGAAGCCGAGAAGCAAGGGTAGTCTCCTAATATTTCTGAGCAGTTAAAAAGATTCAGCATTCAGGGTCAACATGGAGCATTAAACATCCAGCTCAGCCAAACTGAAAGAATACTAGGTGTCAAAGAACGAGGAGAAGCCATCATGCATGTAATATGGAGTTAGAGTCATAGTAGATTTAGAACTCTAAAAAAACTCCAGTCAGCACTTTGTTGTATTTATTAGTTGGTTAAATGGTTGATAGATGTCATTAGAAGTAGTTTTCGAATTCCCCTCATGCTGGAGGAGGAATCTCGATCAGTTAGAATAAAAACTCTATATATAGCTGAAACAACAATGTAATCAGGGTTGGAAAACTTTATAACAGAGCATAGTATTTGGCTTATGTAAAGACTCACTTTCAGTAATATATTTTTGATTTTACTTCTCAGTATTCATGAAGGACTTTTCATATTCAGAATGTGTGATGTTGTCTTTTTCTTAGTTTTGTTTACAGTAGTATGGATGTATAATCACTCAGAATTCACTGAATGTGCTCTGATTTCCTGTATGCATCTATAAACTGTGTGGTTCCTTATGAGTGTATATTCTGAATATTTAAATGCTAAATGCCCTGACTTCCATGTAAGGTCAAGATCTTTGTTGTATTGAAGTGTTGTTGACTCCATAGGCCCAATGGATACTTGTTTAATGTATTTCCAGCATTCATATTTGTCACAGTTGTTCTACAAGAGTTAGCCATCTTAGTTTTAATCAAAATCATTAACCTTTGAGAGAGCCCTCTCAGGTTGAGGAGGCTAAGCCTCAGCCAAAAGTTGGTTTGAAATAGTTACTTAGAGTCAACCTGACCAGCAGCCTATCAGGGTCTGATTTTGAGATAACATTCAATGAAATCAAACCAAGTAATAGAGATCTTACATGTTTTTTTGATCTCGTCTTGAGTCCTTGATTCCCACCATACAGGTGCTGCACCCTCCATTCTCAATGAAGCCAACTGAATTTTGATATCATCCTCTTGAAGGTTTTGAATTCTACAATACACCTCCAATTGACGAATCCAGTTATCTAGCTTTTCTACATTAACTCCTCCTGAAGATCCTTCTCCTTTGGGAGGTTTGGAACTTTCTCCTTGCAATATGATATTCCTCTCTTCATAGAGGACCTTCACCGTCTCTGTCATATCAAAAAAAGCCTTTTTGAAGGTATTCTCATCTTCTATCATGGTAGTTTCTCCTTCATGAGACATGATCTTTGAAGACTCAACTGCAACTTTTGCAACTTGAGTATGTACTGGTGTGTAAGACTTTGGCAACCTTGCTCTTCTTCCTCTTGACCCAACTTCAGGGCTTCCAACCATCTTTGCTTCACCTCTTTTTATATTTAACCTTGTAAGCATGACATAAACTTGCAAACAATCTTTCACAAAGCAAATCTAGTAAGCAAAAACCAGTGCTCTGATACCAACTTGATCTGAAATGGAGCAGATTAGTAATGCTGTGCTAATTCCCCATTCAGAATACAACCCAAGATGCTTATCATTTGCTTATTAAGTGCTTAAGGATTAATATTTTTTCTTAATTAATTGATTCCCATGAGATTTTCTTATGTAAATGTTAGAAACAATTTAACATAAAAACATATGCTGAACAACAACAAAATAAGAGCAAAGAACATCAAAATACAACACACAACAAGCATGTGATAAAGGAGTTTACCCCTCCTGGGCTACGTCTCCTTGGTCCAGCTTCCAATGGTTTGGGCCTCTTTATTATGCTCAAATTACAACAAACGTGTGTTTACAATGCTCAAATGCCTCAGAAATCGGTCTCAAACAGTTCAGAATACCCAAAAAATGACTATCTAGCCTCTTTTTGCATCCAATTTGGATAAGAAATAAAGAAGCTATGACTTCTCCTAGTTCTCCCACTATTTGTTCTACAAAATGGTTCAAAACTGACATGATCCCACAAATTCACTCCAAAATCCGTTAACTGAGTGAGAATTTGGCCGTGTTGCAAGCCATAACTTGTCGGCCATATCGCAAATCGCAATTGGTGGAGTCGGGTAGTCTTATGGACTGTGAACTAGGAGGGCGATATGCGATTGCGATACGACAGAACCGCTAGGAGTATTAAAATTAACATATAAATTATCGCATCCGAGAACCCAATCACAAATCGCAATCGACACTTTCCATCGATGGATACCAAAATCGATACCATTGTGGACCCACTGGGATTATCAGACCTAGTCCATAAAATATCGGGTCTGGAGCCCCATCGCAAATCACAATCGGTGTTTTCCCTCGATGGATATCAAAGTCCATACAACTACAATATCATCGGACCTGCTAGGTTATGAAATATAGTGTATAACATATCCCATCTGGGGACCTTTCGCAATCAGTGGAGTACCGGGGGTAACATAAATATCAGAGGGGTTTTGGTGCGATATGTGATTACAATTATTGCAAATTGCAACCCAACCTCTCGGGGACCAATTCTTAACCCGTGTCCTCTGTTTTTCCCCGATATGTGACATTTGGGACCTAGTGATAACCTGCCACGTGTCCAAGTCAAACCTGAACTTTGACTTGCTCTAACTTTTGCATATGAGCTCAGATTTGAGTGTCGTTCACACTGTTGGATTTAGAATAATGGGCTCTTTGATCTGAAGCTGAGTTTGAAAAAATTATGGCACTTTGCTTTTTGAGCATAAACTTGAGCACCTAATCACCCTGTTTAGAGGTTGTGGCCACTATCTTCTTCTTTCCCTTAGGGCGTATCATCAGGAAAACAAATTTCCCAGTTTTGGAAATGAACTTACTGCATTGTTTTGTAGTAACCAAAGAGATGGTGGCATGCGATGCTACCTCTGGTATCCTGTACAACTTATTTCCCAAGGTAACAACAACAACGTGAGGCCTTGACTCATACATAACATGTCTCTTCCACAAGTATGGTTGGCCTAATAATACATCACAAACATCAAGAGGAGCAACGTCGCATAATACCTCATCTATGAAGGGCTTGTTGTATGGAAGGTGACACTGCTGGCTGACGCGAAGATCCCGTCCTTGGTGAAGCCACTCGATGGTGTATGGTTGTGGGTGTGTTATGGTCAGTAAGACCAACCACTTCACGACCTCTAAGGAAATGAGGTTCTTTTGGCTCCTGCTGTCGATAATGAACTATAGTGGGGAACCCTTTACCCACATATGGGAGTGGAAGAGGCGCTCCTCCTCCTCTGGACCTTCAAGTTCCTCCTTCTGGATCTTCGTGGTGGCAACAATGGCGTTGGGCTCCGCATCGATAATCTGCTTCCCTTTGTCATTCCTCTTGTCGGGTTCTAACTCAGATTCAGAACATGCATCTGATTCAGAAGCCTTCAGCTTGGCAACTAGTGAATTCTTGGCCCGACACTCACTTGTGTTGTGAGTGGAGATCTTATGGAACTCACACCACTTTCCTGTGTCCTTCTTTGGCTTCGCGATGTTGTTATTTTCTTGCGGCTTTGGTGGGTTGTCCTAGGCTGACCCACCTTGGCTTTGTCTTTTTTTCTTCGGTTTGGGGGCACCTTTCCCTTGCTTTGGATTCATAGATCAAAAGTCTCGCTTTTTATGTTTAAGCTTCTGCTCGATCTTGATAGTGTATCGATACATCGTGCCGAGTGAGGCGATGTCTCAGAACTCCATCTCATCTTGGATGTATCTCTGTAGGTAACCATGGTACTTGAGTATCAAATGTTTCTTAGAATCCTTGATACCAAATTTTTGTGAAGGGTATGAAAAACATTGGTAAACTCCGGCACGTCTTGGTCCCTTCCCTCTCGCATTGTGGTCCTCTTTATGTATTTATCCTCATAGCTCCTGACAGGGTAGTACTGCTCCTTGATGGTGTCCTGGAACGAATTCCAAGTGGGTGTGGCTAAAAATAGTGAGGGTGCACTTTCATCCTTCTACTCATAGTAGGTTTCCCACCAGTCCTTGACGTGGTGGGTGGCTTTGAGAAGAGAAAAAGTAATATTTTCCCGGCTGGAAAAATCATGAACAAAAAAATACCCTTCTAGCAGATTTAACCATTTATCTACGATGTCTACATCTATTTGGCCCTCAAATATGGGAATGTCAAAGTTTACTTGTACCTTAAAAGGAGTGGCGCCTCCAGAGTGGCTGTTGGATGTGGATGCGTCGTCGGTGGGAAACCGTTGAAGGATCTGAGCAAAGTTATCCATCATCGCGTTCCTTTGTTTATCAAGGGCCTCCTTGAGAAATATTTTGATAGGATCTCCCACTTCCTCATATTTCTTTTCTTCCCCCATGGGCGGCCGTCGGGGTTTGCGAGGCTAATATTGCAAAGGTTCAACCAGATCGAGCCCTAACTCCTTATACCCCGACCTCGTTGGGGACATGCAAAGAAAAATAGAGAAAAAGCAGACCACTCTAATACCACTAATCTAGATTTAAATAGGAACGCAACAAATTACGGATATAACCATAAATACCGAGCTGCAACAGAAATAACACTTCATTTCATTAATATCAAATACTGGAATATGCTTACAAACATAATGGAAATAAGACTAGCTCGGGCGATGGTAGCTTATCTTTGAGGAGAGATGTGGCAGCTACATGCCTCCAAATTGTGTTACAATGAGGCTTGAAGGCCTATTTATAATTGAGAAATAATGGAAAACCCTAAACATCCAAAAACCTAACCCTAGGAGATGAAACACCAAACTATGGGCCCTGTTGGGGTAAGCTGGTACATCAACTTCTCGGGGTCGTAACTTTGGCATACAATCTCCATTTGATGCACACAGTGCCTTGTTAAAAACATATATATGAGGATTACAACTGTTGACAGTGAATATTGAGTTGAAAACTCATATTCACGATGGTGGATTTCCCAAAAAACGTCGTTTAGGGCCTCAAAATGGTTCTTGAAGTTCAGGACCTGAAAAATTACCAAAAATAGTAAACTATGCTACAATTAAGGAAACTGAAAAATTGAAAGAAACAATGGTGGGGGTCCAAGTGGAATAGGCAGGTGGCCACCAATATCCACCTTGGTAAGATCTTCTACAAGATCAACTGCTAGTTATGGTTGTAATCTCCTTCCATATATATTAATGCAAAGAATTCATTGCTTTCCTATATGTGATGTTGTTATTTCACTTATTTCAATACCATGTTGATTTATTGAATGAAGTATTTAGATGATACTGCATAGATATCGTAGTTTCTTGGGTTGTGTTATTTGACTGTGCATGTTCTAATTTTGGAATTTGGAGCTGGAATTGGAGCTTCCAAGCTAAAGAAGAAGTGAAGTGTGCGAGGGATTCCAAGTAGGCCTCACTCCGTCATCTATTTAATTTAAGGAAAATCATTGTGTACCTTGCCTCTCTATTGTTTTAGGTTAGCCATCGACCTAGGGGAGATACTTTTGTCGGCAATCGTAAATCCCGTATAAAAAATTGGTGACTCTATTGGGGAACAAAGCATTCCCTTGGTTGTTTCCTTCTCCACTGTGTTTGATTACCTCATTGATGGAACTTTGTTGTATCACCCAACCAAGAACAGACCTAGGAAGTGATTTCATTGAACATTTTTTGAAATTTTTGTGCCAAAACCCCCCGTGCCTTTGACAGAGAGTTGCACCTCACCCTGGCCCACTTTGCACCAGTGTTGCAATGCACTAGTGCCTCTCCTGCACCAACGTTGGCCCATGTTTTTGCATGAATTTTTCCTTTGTTCTTGAACCTATCTTTGGTCTTCTAGCTGAACTTCCCTGAGTCTTCAGTGTCTTGTTGTCTCTCTAAAGCCTCCGTTTGGTTTGCATTTGTGTTTTTTGCCTTTGTTAAGAATTGGGTTTTAGTTTTCTTTGTTCTTATCATTAGGTTGCTTGCAAAATTGATTTTGTTTGATTTCTGGTCACTTGGATGAATTGTTGTTCTAGTCCTCATTCTAAAAAGTGTAATTGAATCAATAATTGAACATTTTCATCTGAGTTTTCTTCACAAATTAAGTGTGGTGAAAAGAAAATTTTGCATCGACATTTACGGTTTTTCATGTGCATTAGCATAGGAATAATTGCATTGGAAAGGAAATTGCATCTTGCATCGTGTTTGCTGCATATTGTGTGCTGCATCTTGATTGTTTCTTCCCTTCCTTAGCTATATTTTCATTGAAAGAGAAAGGATTTCTATTTTCTCATGCTAGATTTGCATTTTAGGATATTCAGGTGACATTCGTGGTGAGCCCCAAAACTGAAACATAATCAAAGATAAATAGTAAAATTTATTGAATCAACCTAAGGAGAATTTGTAACATTAACACAAACATTTAGAGGTCTAGGCTAGAGACATGTTCTAGCATTGTTAAATGTAGGAGTTGTCATTGTTTTCCAGCATTGCATCTCGGGGGTGAAATCCCATTCCACGTATGTGAGTGTATATGATCGTACTCCACGTACCTTCGGGTATATTAGCGGTGCTCCACACACGTAAAGTATATTGGAATGCTCTCATTGAATGGTTACACATTAGAAAACACTACTACGGACTGCACTCCCACGTACCATCACGTATATATTTGGAGTCCTCAATAGGTTGATATCCATCCATAGGTAACCAAGTCTGTTGCCTTGTATACCGTGATACACTGAACACATCATTTGGGGAGATTGGCTATTGTACATTAAGTCCTTGGTTCGCCAAGGTGTATATTGCATTTCACAGTTTATTGGTAATCCTTTATGCCTAGATTACCCTTTTCTTTATTTATTTCTTTTTGTGTTAATAGAATTTATTATCTAAAGTGGAAGAACAAAACCTCCCTCCTCATCATTCACGTAGAATACAAAATAAGCCTCCTCTTCCTTCAGAGGCTACTCCTACCCGTTGTCCAAGACATAGTCAAATGTAAACTACCAAATCGAGAACATCACGAACTACTTTTGGCCATCCTCCTGATATTTATCAACCATAATTATCTCTCCCTTTGAGTTCAAAACTTGACACTACATCTATTCCTGTTGGTGATACTAACACAATTGAAATAGAATTCCTAGAGACTTTGTTACCTGAGGTCATTGAATCTAATCTCCTTGAGTCATAAACTTTGTTTCTAGAGGTTATTGAACCTGAGGAGCCTTAGCCATCCTCACTTGATTCTTTGGGACCTTCTTCCTCTCTTCCTTTGTCTTAGACAAAACCAATATATCTTGGGCTTGGCAGAGAACCTCTTCCACATGAACTTCTAAGTATTGAAGAGATCCCTCAAGAAGAGCCTCGTCCTTCTACTCCCATTCATTAGGAAGGACTTTATTTTTATCAAAAAAATCCTCTTCCTTCTCCTCAACCTCAGACATAATCTCCTTTACCTAATTCTTTAGGCATACCCACGGATCTCTCGCGACAATCTTCATTTGGATTATTAACCATGACTAGAACTGATTCAAACTCCTAGCCTGTGTCCACCACTATGGTTGATACCTCAAGCATCACATCCTCATCTATGTTTGTAACATCACCAAAAGCTCATTTATATGGTGGTCCATCCGTCCTACTTGGTTATCAGTCATTATCTGGTACCTTTTCTAGTGCGGCTTCTAGTCCTTGGACCTCTTCCATGTCATTCAATTTTGGAATGATGTCTGATACTTCTCTTATGAATGCCACATAGTATGCTCCTCTTCCTCCTTCTACAAATAAACTAGAGTAGCAGGATGGCCCTTATATTAGTGGGAAAAGATACCCTCAACAACACAACCCTCCTTACGTTGGGTACCCTCCATCTGGATCACAGTTTCCTCCATCATCCCCTCCTCCCATGGCAGCGAGGAAACCTGTTGTTGGTATACCTTAATATGGTAATCCGCCTAGTTGTAGTCCTCCTTATCCTGGAATGGCTTCAAGTGTTTGGCAACCTAATTTACCTGTTCAACCTGGTTCACTTTGGGATCGATTGTTGAATCTTCAAATTGTTCTATCTTCATCACAAATTCCTGCCTATCCATAATCACCTAAACAAGCTCAACTACATGTGAGCCAACTTTACATCCCATTCCAACGGTGTCTGATTCTCCCCAAATACTGATTCATTAACCTATCAAGGTCCCTCACCTTCTTAATCGCTTGCACAAGGTACTCCTCAAGTTTCGGTAGGTCAAATTATTCAAAATTTGGCGCAGTCCCAATCGAAATCGTACCAAGGGGCAATGCAAACCCCTATCGAGAAACACTATGGATCACATCAAGTTCCTTTTCATGGCTAGCAAATCCAAACCCAACCATTCTAGCATCTTTATTGCCATCCTGGTGCTGGGCAACAAACTCACTTGTAAGCTGGTTATCAGAACCCTCCATATTTTGGTAACTAGGTTCCTTATTATCAGAACCCTCCTTATCCATGGATGCAAGTGCCTATTTCCAAGGCTATCCCTTCATATCCAAGGTCATTTGCCTCTGGAATTTAATCGATAATTGCCTTTTGTGGCTACCCTTGAATTACTAGATTTAACTTGACTCACTAATGATCCCATTGCTCATTCACCATGGTGCCTGATTATTCCCACTATGTTGCCTTTTGATATCCAAGAAAGTCAATGGAAATCCTGCAGAAGACCCATCGATGCATGTTATGATATATCATCTATGGTGTTCATCCAATTCACTTAATGATGATTCCATTCAACTCCATATTTTCCAACAAACACTTACGGGTACCACAACTAAATGGTATATTGAATTACCTAGAGAATCGTTTCACAACTTTAGCACTTTAGCCACTACCTTCCTCACACATTTCCAGTTTCCCATTAGATACAAAATTGGAACGAAACTATTGACTAACTTCAAACAATCAGACTCTACTCACATTTTGGATCACATTCATGAGTGGAGGCACCGTCGCTGGTTGGTCAAGACTTATGTTCCTGATCAGTTGTTAGTGGAATGGTTTGTCAAATCTCTGTTAGCTCCCATAACAAAAGATGTGGCCAAAGGTGGAGTCGTGACTAAAGAGCAAGTTATTGCTCATGCTCAATATTTAGATCTGGTTTATACCCAATCAAGCACGCTCTATGATAAGATACCAAACGCTCTGAGACCCTTGAATATTGTTCCTCCTCCACCTGGTAAAGAATATCATGTTGCCGATGGAATTATAGGTTCTACCAGTTCATAGTTGGTGAGTAAACCATCTGGTATTTCTCTTACTGCTCCTGCACAAAACCCTCCATCTCATCCTCCTGCGGCTTCTGCTTCTGAGATAAATGTCATCTCATCTGATAAAGGCAAGTCTCAACAGCAACCTGGAAGCAAGAAGAAAGGTAAAGGTAAGAAAAATAAAGATTCCTCACTGCAGGATAAACAAACAAATTTGTCGTACGATGAGAAACGAACCATGCTTGATTTGTAACGAGGATCAATTTACACGTGATTGTCCGCACCGCACTGAAGTGAATCAATTTATTAAATAATCCACTTCTCCTGTTGTGCTGATTGACCCATTTCCTAATTCGAAGACTCATATGGTTGCCTGAGATGTCTCTTCCTCTAACACATTTTTGATGCTTTCCTCCTAAAAGCTGAAATTCGATGTCATGGTGGCCACTAGGAATAAGGACTGTGGTAATGCGAATCCACCAAATGATTAGGATACTGATCAACTTGCCAATTCAACATCACCTTCATGTGATCTTGTTCCACCTTTGGTTCATATGGAATTGACTATCAAGCCTCCTAAGGGTGTTATCCATAAGTATTCTTTCAACCCTCGTTCGAGAGCCGCTCAAAATTAGAACGTAGTTGAAGACTTGGCTCAATCTCCTTCGGCTATGTCAACTCTGGAGGTGTTTCAAAACTACCCCACCCAAAAGAAGGCCTTGTTGTCAGCTATCCGATGTGCGGATCTGTTAGATTCCAACCTATTGCTTTTCTCTCATGAAAACTATATCCCTCGACTTCCGGCTCAGTTAGATTTTATGATTCAGGTCGTTTTCCATGGTGAGAACATGCATCATTCTATTATGGGTGACGGAGCCTCAAAATACATCATGTCTTTGTCTTGCTGGAAGGCGATTTTTTGACCCCAACTGAGTCAATCTACCACCACATTAAAATCCTTTGATGTAAGGACATATAAACCTTGTGGGATTCTGAATTCCCTCCAAGTGAAACTAGGGGGGAAAATTGTCTTAGTTGAAGTAGAAGTTATCGAAGAACCTCTAGATTATAATCTTCTACTGGGATGTACATGGGTTTATGCTATGCCTGTCATTGTTTCAAATTACTTTTGAATGATCACCTTTCCTCATAAAGGAGGAATTGTGGCCATACATCAACTCACCTTTTTCGCTTCTGATTCCAATGTTACTGGAAGTGTCCCTCTTGTAGTGGAAGCCCTACATTCCTATCAGCATATTGGATTTGGTTTTTGAAGGATTCATTGCTTATGGGAATATTTTCTCTCCCTCCCCTACCCTTCCCAGCTCCTCCCCTTCGGTTGCTTATATCAACATGATATCATCATCTACGATCTTGACCAATCCATGGATTGTACCTGATGAAATTGGCATCAAAATTTTTGGTGACTGAATGCGCTTAACTCCGTTGAGCAAGATTACGAAGCCATCTACTCAGATTTTGCAGCCCATACTTTTTATTCGATCAATTGGGTAGATCGATCACTATATTATGGCACACCCTCTGATCCTTTCTCATACATTCTCTACCGATGAAATCATCAAGGAGATCATGATGTCAGACGATGAGCCGTGGAACGAACATCATTGTCGTTCCTTATTCCAAAATACCATTGAAGATAGTCTCAGTGGTGTGTACCTACCTAATTTTGGCGAACCCTTTGTGAATTATGTCTCCATTCATGAGATTGACTCTAAAAAGTACCTTTCTAATATCGAAGAAACCATTCCTCTTGATATTTCGATTAAACTAGGAATAGTCAAAAATTTATACATCAGAGCATCTTGCTCTTCATCTGAAATCGATATTTATCGAGCCCTTTTTCATGAGTTCAGAGAAGTCTTTTCTTGGAAATATGAAGTAATTCCAGATATCGACCCAAACATAGTAGTGCACAAAATCAAGATGTATCCTGATGCCAAACTCGTTCGGCAGTGCCTCCATCCAGTCCATCCCAAGAATCTTGTTGGGATAAAAGTTGAAATAGAAAATCTTCTTCAGGTTGGTTTCATATACATCAAGCATATCATGCAACCCTATATAGATGATCTCCTTGCTCACTCCAAGTATTGGGCTGATCACCCCATGCATTTACGGGCCATTTTTCTCCATTGTAGACATTATAACATTCAACTTAACCCACAAAAATGTGTGTTATATGTTGGTTCTGGTCGACTCCTTAGCTTTTTCATTTCGAAACAAGGAATTCGTATTGTTCCTTTAAAATTCCAGGAAATCGTTGACTTGCCTGCACCTTCCTCCCTCATTCAGTTACAAAGACCCTAAGGGAAAGTTAACTTCCTGAGTAGGTTTGTCCCTAACTATGCTGAACTCACCAAAGGATTTTCTCGCTTACTGAAAAAAGGGAATCCCTTCCACTGGGATGACACTGCACAGAAAATGTTTGATACCTTGAAATATGTATTGGTTTAGGCATCTCTCTTATATCCCCTTGACTATCAATGCGACTATTCACTGTACCTAGATTCCGACATCTCTATTATAGATATGGTGTTGGTCCAAGAAGATGATATGGGGACTGAACATCACATTTATTATCTGAGTCAAAACCTCAATGATACTAAGATCCAATATACTCATGTAGAAAAGTTAGCTTTGGAGATTGTTCAAGCCATCCAGAGATTTCGCGATTACATATTTCTTCGTAAAACTATGGTTGCTTTAGATTGCAACCCTATGAAATACATATTGTCACGTCAATTTCTAGGGGAAAATACTCTAAGTGGATCATTATTCTCCAAGAGTTCGACCTGGAATTCGTCAAATCCAATTCGAAGAAATACTTAGTTTTTGTCGAGCTAATATGTGATCTCCCTTCCCTTGATACTGAATCTACATTTGAAGGTTCCATCCCAAATGAGTCATTGTTTCCGATCTCGTCATCTGACCCATGGTATGGAGATTTTGTGATCTATCTCCAAACCCAGACTTTCCGACCTAATACCTCTCCCTTAGAGCAGCGAAATATCCGGTACCAATCCCGAAATTATGTGATTATTGGCGACACCCTTTATTGTCGTGGTATCGATACAATTTTATAGAGGTGCCTCACTCTTAAGGAGTTTGAGAAAGTCCTAAGTGAATTCCACGTGGGGGCATGCGTTAGAAACTTATATGGTTATGCTACTATGCAAAAGATCTTATGAGCCAATTATTTTTGGCCCACCATTTTCCGTGACTATATCCTCGTAGTCCATAAATGTCATGTGTGCCAGATCTATGATCGAAAAATCCACACTTCGCCTACTTCGTTGCATCCCGTTGTTGCCATTGGTCCCTTTGAAAAATGGGGTATCTAATTTATGACATGTAACCCTCATTCATCCAGGGCGCATCCCTATATTATTATCGTTGTTGACTACTTTACCAAGTGGGTCGAAGCGATGCGTACATTTAATAACATTGTTTAGATAATCTTCGGCAAAATCACATAACCAATCTTTTGTTGACGCGTTTCGAACCAACCAGTGTGGTTCATCATCAGGATAAGTTGAAGAACAGATCCAGCTTAGCCTGTTTAAATAGCTAGAGCAGAGACACCAACGGTTACCTGGCCAAAGTTTGACTTAAGGAGCAAGGTCAAATTTAGTTAAAATAGGTAAGAAATAAATAAATATATCAATGATAATTTTTTATTTTTTTTCTATAATATAATAATAAATAAATCAAAAATAAATAAATATATATAAATTTAGTTAAATTAGGTGTGGGATAACTAAATAAATATATAAATATATAAATAAAGTAATAATAAATTATTTATTTATTAAATAAATATATAAATATATAAAACATATAATAATTTATATTTATTTATTTAGATAAATAAAATTATAAATAATAATAATTTATATTTATTAATTAAATAAAAATAAATCTAAAAATATAAGTTAATAAATATAATAGCAAAGGTAAATTATTTACTTAATTTATAAATATAAAATCATATATAAATATATAAGTTTAGTTATATTAGGTGTGAGATAACTAAATATATAGATATATAAATAAAATAATAAATTATTTATTTATTAAATAAATATATAAATATATAAATAATAAATCAAAATTAAATAAATATATATAAATTTAGTTAAATTAGGTGTGAGATAACTAAATAAATATATAAATATATAAATAAAGTAATAATAAATTATTTATTTATTAAATAAATATATAAATATATAAAAAATATAATAATTTATATTTATTTATTTAAATAAATAAAAATAAAAATAAAAATAATTTATATTTATTTATTTATTAAATAAAAATAAATCTAAAATTATAAATTAATAAATATAATAGCAAAGGTAAATTATTTACTTAATAATATAAAATCATATATAAGTTTAGTTATATTAGGTGTGAGATAACTAAATATATAGATATATAAATAAAATAATAAATTATTTATTTATTAAATAAATATATAAATATATAAATAATAAAAATATATTTGTTTATTTATTAAATAAATAAATAAATATAAAATTATAGCAAAAGTAAATTATTTACTTAATTTATATAAATGGTATTTTTTTTCCCACTGGGAAAATCACAAAAATTTCATTATATTAGCTTTGTAATTACATTTGTATCTGTCGGTAGCGGATGTCATATATATGCTGTTTATAACATTCAAAAATTTCTATATAGTCTGTATTTGATACCACGCAGGGTATTACAGTGTTATTCTATCTAATAAGCTGTATATGTACTGAAAACTTTCAAAAATATCCTGTGTTTCTGCTGCTTCATGCCTGTGCTGTCTATTGTGTATTGTGTTGTCCCGCTGTTGGGTAAGCCTGGTCTATGTAGGGGCGGTGGTAGAATTTTCGTTCTTGTGCATCTTTTATTTCCATGATTTCCCACAGGCCCTATCCATCCTCGCAGCCTCCTTGGAAAGCTTATCTGCTTCCTTGTTGTGCTCCCTGTAAATATGAGAAACAGTGATAATGTTAAATGCTGCTTTGAGTTCAAGTGCTTCGTGCAGAATGATGCTAAGAGAGTGCTTGTGACATGTAGAAGTGCCGTTGATCCAGTCAATAATGATCTTAGAATCCCCAATAATATTGATGTGATTACAGCGGTGGCTCAAGGCAAAATGAAGGAGGTGGCGGAGGGTGATTAGCTCTGCAAAATTGTTGGTGCCAGGCCCCAGCCCGGCCTTGATTTTGTACAGGTGATTCTCAGATAGGTAAATAATGAAGCCTCCTCCACATCGCTGCTCAGATGCAGCACCATCAAAGAATGCCCACGGGGTGCTGTGATCGATACATGGAGGAGGGGTATGCTGACGGACAACGTGGGGGATAGGCTCGGGTAGCTCACTTAGGGCCGTTATGATCGCTGCTTCCAGTGCAGGCCAGTGTATCGGCTTGTCCTCAAATATAATCCGGTTCCTAGCTTTCCAAATCGACCAATTGACAATGATGGGAAGGTTTATGAGTTTTGTTCCTTTGTGCCGATTTGTCCAATTTGTCCAAGCTGTGATGAGATCAGTGCCACCCCATTCACCCACGAAATTTGTAGCCGGTTTGAGATGTTGCCATAGTTCCGATATAGCACTGCAACTCAGGAATAGGTGGGAAGTGGATTCCGATTCCATTCTGCATAAGACACACCAGGTAGGACCATGCAGTGCCCGACGTTTGAGATGTTCCCCTGTGGGTATGCAGTCCCGTAGGATGCACCATGTGAACATTTTAGATCGAGGGGATGCCTCCACTTTCCAAATTTTCTTCCACCAACTAGCAATGGCGTCGGGATGCTTGTGAGAGATCAACTGTAAGTATCCTTCTTTTGGTGTATAATGTCCTGTTTCAGCCGGACTCCAGGAGAGTTCATCTGGTCCTTCTGTGATGCGAATGTGTGATTCAATTAGAGCCTCTGTGTAGGCTCTCCAATCCCGATGCCATCTCCTGGGAATGTTAAGATGCAGTTCTGATTTCCATGCTTGATGAAAAATATCGGATTGCTCTGGGTCTGCAATATGAGCTATTACTTTGATGCCATGTCCAGTTAGAAGATTAATCAGGTCCCGAGGCAGTATGTGTCTCCCTCCACTGCCTATCCAGGGATCAAGGCCAATTCTGGCTCTACTCCCATCTCTTATTCGCCAAGCTATGTTGTCTCTGATGAGCGGCATTGAGAGTAGGAGGGCCTTCCAAATTGATGAGATACCAGCTCTGTTCCATGCCGGTAGTCTGGCCCAGTCCTCGATGCTCAACGGCCATATATATTTGTAGTAAGAGATTTTAGTCCATAAGATTTGAGAGGTTAAAAGTGCCCAGCCCATTTTACCCGCAAGTGCTTTGGCAAAAATGGGAAGTTCCTTTAGTCCCCAGCCTCCCCATTTCTTAGGTATTGCAATTTTGTCCCAGCTTATCCATGCAAATATTCTCTTATCCTGATTGCCAGCCCATAAGTATCTGTTGCAGATTTGTTGTAGTTTGGCCAGAATGTGCCTAGGTATCCATGCCAGGGCCATCCAATAAACCGGCGTTGCTTCAAGTACAGATTTAATAAGGGTGAGTCTTCCGGCCCTGGATAAGTATCTGTTGCACCAGCATGATAATCTTTTTTCCACGTTTGTGATCAGCCATACCCAGTCTGCAATCTTTTGGTTAATTGGCTTTAACCAATACCCCAGATATTTAAGGCCTTCAGACAGTGGTTGCGAGGTGAATGGATAGCATTGTAGTGCCCTTTGTGTTTCATTCATAGTAATGCCAACCAGAGTGATGGTGGATTTCCTCTGATTTACTTCCATGCCAGTTGCCCGAGAGAAGAGGTCTAGCAATCTTTTGAACGTGGTAGTGTCCTGAATGCTGCCATCCAATAGTATTAGAATATCGTCTACAAATAATAGGTGGGTAAGATAGCATTCATCAGATATTTTAAGACCCCTGAGGCTTCCAGCTCTTTTCGCAGAGATTATGAGTCTGCTGAGAGCCTCCATAACCATAATGAAGAGTAGAGGGGAGAGTGGACATCCCTGGCGGAGACCTCTTTCAGAATGGAAGAAAGGGGTGGCAGACCCATTGATTAGGATGCTGAATGTAGGGGTAGTGATGCAGGCCATGATCTAATTTATGAGGTCCATAGGAAATCCAGTGTGGATGAGGATCATTTTGATATAGAGCCAACTTACCCTGTCAAAAGCCTTGGAGAGGTCGATCTTCAGAAGGATGCCTTTGAGGTGTTTTGTCCAGATTGAGTGTATAGCTTCTTGTGCAGATCCAATAGCTTCATGGATCTGTCTATCTTCCAGGAAAGCGAATTGTTGGGGACCAAATGACGGGATAGAATGGGCTTGATCCTGTTTGTAATGATCTTTGAAATGATTTTGTAGAGCACATTGCACAGAGATATGGGACGAAATTCATCAAATGAGGCTGGAGAGTCCGATTTGGGAATGAGTGCTATGAAAGTGGTATTGATGGCGTTGTATAGGGTGCCTGTGGCTCTTCTTTCCTCGACCACTTTCAAGATGTCTCCTCCCAGAAGCTCGAAAAAAGCTGTGTAGAATTCAATGGTCCATCCGTCTGGGCCCGGGCTTTTCTCCTTTTGGAACCATTTTAGAGTGCTCTCCAGCTCTGCCATAGTAACAGGGGCTGTTAGATCTTCAGTGTCTTCTTCCATGACAAACCTGGGTAAGTGAGTGGCCACATTGATAATCTCAGCCAGGTTTGTGCCTGCAGGGCATTTATATAGTCCCCTGAAACGAGCCATACCAAGATGGGATAATTTACTAAAGGAGTCCGCCAGGCTGCCATCTGGTCGTGGGAGGTTCCAGATGGTATTTGTGACTTTCCTGCCTTTGGCGAAATTGTGGAAATAGCAGGTGTTTTCATCCCCAGCTTTGAGCCAGATGGCTCTGCTTCTTAGTCTGATCGATTCAGCTCTTTCCTTGAGAATCTTGTTCTTCTGGTTTTCCAGGTTCACCAATCTGGTTTTGTCATCTTGAGTTATGAAGCCCAGGTTTCTATCATCAAGTAAGTTTTGTAATTCATCTTCTACCGATGCTATCTGTGCATCATCCCTCTTCTTCTTCTCTTTTGCCCAGTTTATAACCAAGTGCTTTAGCTCCGTAAGATTCTTCACAAATCCTCTGGCCATCGAGACTGCCTGGTCAATGGGGTGTGATCGCCAGTAGTCCGAAACCAAATTTATGAAGCTCTGGTCCTGAATCCATGTATGATTGAATTTGTAGGGCGCCTTGGGTTTCTGGTGTGTGCCCAGGATCTCCAGAACGATGGGGGAGTGGTCCGATATACCTCCCTTGCCTACCCATTGTCTGTAATGATTTAGTTGTTGTATCAACTGGCTTTTCATCAGGAAACGGTCGAGTCGTCTAGCCAGTGCAGCAGGGCCTACCCTTCTATTTCGCCAAGTCGGTAGGGGCTTCTGCATGGGTATGTCAATGAGGTCATGCTGATCAAGTAGGTTCCTGATGAAGGTAGTGATCGGATCCACTTGAGCCATAGAGCCCCAGGATTCACTAAATCCCAGCGAGAAATTCATGTCGCCCCCCAGAATGATGTGGTCTTCCGACATCAGGTTGCCTCCAAGTAATTGCCTCCAGTAGTTTTCTCGCTGATGACATGGTCCGTAGATATTGATGATTCGAAAGGACATCCCCAGTTCCATAGAGAAAATGTCTGCTCCGAGGATGCCTTGCCCCCCCCAAGATGACTCCAGTATGATGTTCCTGGGGTTATATCCAATCGCCATCCCCCCCGATCTTCCAATAGCATCAGATGCGAAGTAGTTCCATCTAGTCGATAGAAGGGAGAGAGCTTGAGTGGTGGATTCAGCAGATTCGAGGGTTTCTTGTAGAAGGATAATGTCAGGCAGTTCGACCTCAAAAAGTCGTTTTAGGGCTAGTTTTTTGGGGGCACTAGCTAGGCCCCTGCAATTGAATGAGAGACACTTCACGGGGGACCCCGTTTAGGGGGCTTTGATGCTCTAAGGACCCCATCAATGGTAGCTTGGCGGCCAGCTGCTACTTCTGCTCCCGCATGTCTGATAGCCTTATTGAGATGAGATATCCGACCCCGAGTGGTAAGGAAACTAGGACTGATAGGTACCAGACCCAATCCGATTGGGAGGCATCTGGTTGGGGGGTGCGAGACCGCAAGGAATATGAGTGAGAGGGGGCCAATTTGGATGATGAGGAAGATGTTGGGGATGATGAGAGGGTCAGAGACGAAGGGGCGGATGGGGGGATCAGGGGGGCTGGGGATAGTGCACTGTGCCATGGTGCAAACATCAGAATTCATACAAGTAGGTGTGATACCAAGAGTGCAAGGAGGGGGAGAGGGAGATATTCCCGGATTGTGCGCTGCTGCTGCTGCTGCCCTTGCTCGATTCAGTGGTGGCAAGGGAGGCACAGGCATGTTCACCGCAGCATTCACAGGTACATCGCTGAGGATCTCGTAGCTTCGTGGAGGGCGCGGAATAGTCGGCGAAACCCCTCTGGACACCGTGGTCGAAGCGACAGGCGAATCTACCGGGCTGAGATTCAGCGGACACTCCTTGAATAGATGACCAATTTGATGGCACCGGTTGCAACGGAAAGGAACCCCTTCGTAGTCCAGAATTTGTAGTCTGCTGAATTGTCCCCATTTCAGTGTGATTTTTCCTACTAATCCCTCCCTGGTGTCTAGATACACCAGTATCCTGGCTAGGGTTCTTTTCCTGTTATCCTTGTACGAACGGTCGTGATCCAAGTAAGTACCGAGAGCGTTTCCAATTTTGATGAAGGCCTCTTCTGTCCAGTATTGTAGAGGAAGCCCCGGTAATCGAACCCATAGAGGGCCAGCCCCAATCTGTTCGCGCTCTGGGTCGAATAACGGGCTCCAGCATTTCAGTAATACTGGTAATCGCTCGATGTGCCAATATTGTGCCAATACCTTTTCCGTGCATTCCTCTGTTGCGAAATGAAGTGAAAACCATCCCCGTGGGAGCTCTTGTACCTCCGGCAAAGTGGTGAGGTAAGAACCCCAGATTTCTTTTACCCATAGCATCAGTCGATCCGTTGTGAAGGTACGCCCCCGCACATGCCCTACCAGAACCGTTCGAGCCATCGCCATTGATTCTTCGTAATTTGTGGGATCACCGAAGGCCACCGAGATGTCGATCACCGTTTCCTTGATGCATTTGATCTTCTGCTTCTTTGATCGCGGCGCCTTTGGGTGGTCGGAGAGCGGATTCGAAACCCTAACCGGGTGCGAGGGTTTAGGATTCAGGGCCGGAATAGCCGGCGTACCGAAATTACCTGAAGGACGGGTTCCCTCCCCAGTCTGAGGGATCTCAGATATACATTGAGGCGGATATGGAACCGGAGGAGGGCTAGATCTCGAGGGTGGGGGCGGGTCCAGGGACGGTAAGTCCAGCGAGATCGATGCGAGCAAGAGGGATGCTGTGCCTGGAGATAGCGGCGGAACTTCCAGGTCGTGTGACAGAGACAAATGAACCGGTGCAGTTGATTCCGGGTTGTCAATCTGTGAGGACTTGCCGGCGACAGCTGTCTGACCGAATCCCGAAGAGTTAGGGTTTCCGAAAATGTGCTGGTCCTCCCAGGGATCAGCGGAATAATCCACGAGGTCGGTGTAACCTAAATCCTCCATCGCTGTCGGTCGCCTTATTCCGTTCCGAGGTCCTGTGCCGGAACCGTAGCCGTTTACCTCCTCGCGGTTGCGCCAGACAGCAACCCTAACACCTTAAAACTCCCTGCGTCTCCTGTGGTTGGTCAACCCTGACCTTTGCGCGCGCGCGCCTTCATATTTCAGAGCCTCTCTACCATATAAATGGTATTATTAGTGAGGTAAATAAATATAAATTTAGTTATATTAGGTGTAAGATAATTAAGCAAAAGATAGTTATATTAGATAAATAATCAGTATTTATTCAATATTCCAATAAAATTATTAAAGTTAATTCTGTCATTAAGTAATTAAATTATTACTTATATGGTTTAAAAAGAGTTATAGTAGAACTAAATATACAGGCATAAACCATTGACATTATGGAACCAAAAATTCAAATCTAATTAAAATATACCCAATAGCATCATAAACAATAATTAGCCCGAAATTAATTAATAACCTAATAAAAACTCAAACACTCCATAATGTTAGGACTAACCTGCCAAAAACAAACTCAAGGAGAGGGAAGACAGAAACCCTAAGACCTAACAAACGGGGAATGAGGAGGCTAGGAAGCCAAGGCTGGGACCCAGCAACTGCTAATCCTCCAGCCATCATCCCTATTAAGATTGTTTGGCCTTTTCTCAATCTCCAGGGCCTCTCTAAATTTGCGATGGTGAAACTGCGCAACTTTGGCAATGACTTGAGCCTCCTCTATACATACATGGTGCATAGTCTTCTCTGCATGCTCAGCCAGGGCTGAGGACTTGGTCCTACCATGCCTTAAGTCAGCCGAATGCTCGCTAATTCGTTGGTTGATGGAGCGACCAGTCTCACCAATATAAGGGGTCCCACAGGAACAGGGAATGATATATACGCCCTTCATGTCCTTAGGGTCAATCGGGTCTTTCACCGACCTGAGGGAGCCCCGGATAGTGTTGAGAGGTCTAAAAGTTGTGGGCACATCGTACTTCTTTAGAATCCTCGCAATCCTGTCCGTGGTCCCCTGGATGTAAGGAAGGTTCACACCCAAGATATGATCTTTAGGAACCCTATGGATTGAAGGCTCCTTCTTGGCCCTGAGGAAGGCTTTTTGACCGAGGTGCCTCTTGTAACCATTCTTTTCAAAAACATCAAGGAGATGAGCCTTCTCTGTCTCCAGGCTCTCCTCATCTGAAATTCTTACAGCACGGGTGGCAAGCGTGCTAAGAACCCCTAACTTCTGAGCGGGGAAATGATGCGAAGAAGCATGCAAGTATTGCTCAGTATGCGTCTTCTTTCTAAATACCTGATGAGAAAAGGAACCATCCACCTTCTTAGAGATGAGAACATCCAAGAACGGAAGACAACCATTATCTTCTTTTTCCATCGTGAATTTAATGGCGGTGGATTGGTTATTGAGGTGACTGAAGAAACGATCCAGCTCGTCAGGACCATGAGACCAGACAACACCAGTGTCATCAACAAATCTTTTCCAAAGCTTCGGTAAGAGACGAGAGGAGGCCAAAGCCTTGGACTCAAAATCCTCCATGAAGAGATTAGCGACGACAGGGGACAAGGGGGAGCCCATGGCAACTCCGCAAGTCTGCTCATAGAATTCTCCCTCGAAGCTGAAAAAGGTAGAGGTAAGGCAAAGCTCAACTAACATAGCCGTATCAGGGTCAGTTAGCTTATTAATTACCTCCATGGCCTCATTGATAGGAATACAAGTATAAAGAGAGACCACGTCGAAACTTACCAGAATGTCCTCGGGCTCAAGTTTAATCCTCTTAAGATCCTCAATAAAAGACGCCGAGTCTTTGACAAAGGACTCAGTTTGCCCAACCAAGGGTCTCAACTTCGCAGCGAGGAACTTGGCCAGGAGGTAAGTCGGACCACCGATGGTATTGACAATGGGTCTCAGGGGGACCCCATCCTTATGGATTTTTGGAAGACCATATATCCTAGGAGTGATGGGGTTTCCCTCAATAAGTTTTTGGGCTAGAGGAATCGTGGAATTGCACGACTTGATTGCAAGAGCAACTGCTCTAGAAACCTTTTTGAGGGGATTTTTCGAAAGCTTCTTATAACTCCCACTATTACAAAGATGGTCAAGCATCTTATTTCTGTAATCCTTTCTATCTAGGATAACAGCAGCCCCGCCTTTATCAACTACTTACTTTTTCTTCATCCACGTGATTGCTAGGTTTGGTGCTTTGCAAACAATAATAACGGATCACAGGAAGAATTTTTAGAATCATATGATGATCGAATTAGCTACCAAATTGGGACTTTCACATGAAAATTCCACTCCCTATTATCATCACGCTAACAGACAAGTTGAAGCGATTAAAAAATTTATTAAGACTATGCTTCAATGTATGATAGGGGTCCATAAATCGGGCTGGCACTTACTTCTCTTTGCTGCCTTGTGGGCATACCAAACCTCAGTTAGGACTACTACTAGTTTCACACCCTTCCAGTTGGTGTATGGTCTGGAAGCGATCCTCCCCATCGAATGTGAAACTCCATCACTGAAACTAGCTACCAAACTTCTTCCTGCTACTTCCGCAGAGGAGGAGCATCTTGTACATCTAACTTGTATGTATGAAACCTGACGTGATGCCACGTTAGCCAATGAATCCCATAAAAGACGCATCAAAGCGCAATATGACGAAAGTGTCAAGCCCAGAGTCTTCTCATAAGGAGATCTGGTTCTCTTATATGACCAACAGGCCGACAAGCTAGGTCGAGGAAAGATCTAGCCTATGTGGATGGGCCCACACATTGTTAAGAGTTTCCTTGTAAAATGTGCTTCTGAGTTAGTAGACCTCGATGGAGTTCCACTGGCGCAACCTCGAAATGGGCTATACCTCAAAAAATACTATGCTTGATCCCACGCGTAGTACATTGTGTACATACTGTCTATAGGTGTGTTGAGTGTGTTTTCCAGAGTTTCCCATGGTTTCTGTTGATTCTTTTTACTTTTGGATTGCAAATGTCAACCTCTCTCGAACCGTATATTGGTTATGCCAATGGTGCTAGTTGTAGTACTCAGAACCTATCCTCTGCAACATGGGCTATCTTTTCTCCAAATGGCGAGCTAGTGAGTATGCAAGGGATTTGTATTGGTCACTCTACTAACAACATTACTGAGTATATCGCAGTGGTTGAGCTACTATCTGATGCTATTTCACATGGTATATGTCGTATATTTATCAGGATTGACTCACAACTCGTAGTACTAGAACTCGCTAATATCTATTCAGTGAGAAATCTCGCCATCCTTCGCATGGTTTTGAGAGTGCATCTTTTGGAAATACATTTTGATTTCATACGATATGAACATATTTCTAGAAATTTGAACACATTAGTAGATGCCCTAGATAATTTTGTTTTAGATCGACATTTGCAATGAATGTAAATAACTTTCAATTCACATCACATCATATTGAAAGCAGAATAGGAACTAGGAAACACTTGAATATGAATATATATATATATATATATATATATATATATATATATATATATATATATATATATATATATATATATATATATATATATATATATGTATGTATGTATATATATATATATATATATATGTATGTATGTATATATATATATATATATATATATTGGTTTTACAAAATGTGTGCCCCGAGATACATATGACTACATCGCCCATATAAAAACTACATGCAAAGTATCTAAGTAGACAAATCAATGGTGCTCATGATAAAACGATACTGCACGAGCTAGCTTGTGCAATAATCGACCAATATGACTAGGCACTCCGATTGTGTGTCGCTGAAGTCACAATGGAAGCTGGTCAACCAAATTCTCATCTATCCCATGTGTCAGTCCTTCCATGTGATGCTCCAACTTTGATAGGATATCTGCTACCTCAGGATCCCGTAGTGCATCCAGTCCTACCGCAACAACATGTATTAGTCTCACTGCCTCTTCCTGTGGCTGTCTCTATATGCGATGGAGATATGCACCTATTGGTCGAACATGTCTAATGTTTGCATGAAAACATCAAATAATTTAGTCTTGGGAACATGTTTTAGTGGCTACAACCATGCTCCAAAATTTTGCCTTTGCTTCATTTTGGAGCCTCCCTACCAACCATCCTAGCAGCATGTCTTGCACTGTCAAGTACATAGGCTTCATTGGTTTTTCAAAAGCTTGCCAGCTTGTGCATATTAGTTTGCTTCAATCCCCTCACAGGCTGCCACTCCAGACTTAGGCTAGTTGCTGGCTGAGCAACTCCCTCCAAACATTGTGCAATTCTAGAGGGGAACCAGCCTTCCCTCCAAAAATTGCAAAAATCTACTGCGCAACTTGCTAGGCTCAGAAATTGTGCAATGTAATCAGATAGTCTTCCTTGAGAAAATTGCACAATCTGGCCCAACACTACAGCTCAGCCTAGAAATTGCGAAAATTAGTTGGGTAGACTGCTGAGCTCCAAAATTGTGCAGAGCAGTCAGACAGGCTTCCTTGGAAAAACTATGCAATCTGGCCAACACTACAGCTCAACCCAGAAATTGCGCAATTCTGGGAAACAATCACCTGCTCCTCCTAGAAATTGCGCAATCCCTCTGTGACAACCAACCCAATTCCTCTCAGAAATTGCACAAATCCCTCTCTCAGTCAAGCAGGATGTTGCATGTGCCTTCAGGTTGACCAGTTCCCTCCGGGTCTGAGCAAAACTGATTTCCATGCATGGGCTACTCTTCCCGAAATAGCAAAAGGTAGTGTGCAAAAGGCATCCATAGATCTAGAGATATATTTTTAGCAGTTGGAGGTTACATGCAATGCTCATTTTAGAAACCTCTCGCCAAATGTCCCTTTTTCCTAGATTTGTGGCATGCGCGTTTGTTGAAGCCCCAAAAAATCGGGTCTACAACAAGGGGGATACCTGCCCGGTCCAGACCTTGGTTGGCAGCTCCTTTTCCATTTGGTATAGCGGGTCGGACTGGGGATATGGGACCAGTTTCCCAATTTGTGTGTGTGTGAGAAATATCTGATATTTTTGTTTCTAACAGTTTCTAAATGGAATACTTCTACTCTAATTCTAATCTAATAATAAGGAAATTGTATTCTAACAAATAGAAACATGTAAATCTACACTAACCCGGGGTGTGATCTTTCCTTTATGCGATCTAAAATGATTTCAAACAACGACTGGTAATAAAGATCATTCAGCTGTTATGAGAAAAGAATTCAATAAAGATGAACCACTTCGTATAAAAAGTTAGACGAAACAGTTGTGCAAAACATATCGCATAATGAGCTATTCATACACTAAGCATAAATAAATAGCTATCACCGTACAAAAGTGCCAAATGATAACTCAGGCATTCATACATTAATATATAAATAACTGAACTGGAAATCACTTTAACACAAGGCAGAAATAGTTAAGAGATAGAAATACCATTTATAACTAGTCCTACTCATGAGCTTCAAGTGATAACGATTTATCTCTCCTTGATCAAATATCTACTAAGAGTAGAAAAGTGCAACATCAGTAACAGACATCAAATGCAAACATCAATAAATCCCGTTCCATTCATTCATCAAAACCTCCTCATAGGGTACAGAAGTGCATGTTCTGGGGTAAGTTTTTGATAAATTTCAGGACCCTTCTCTAAATGCATGAGAAGGGTTTAAATACTACTAACTAAATCTAAAAATAAATTATTACAAAAATGTAGGATGCGGTTTAAATGACCGTCCTCTTTTCAGGAAAATAAAACAAAATTAAAGCTAAAATTGTATCTAAAATTAAACTACTTCTGTATCTGGTCCTTGAAATTGCACGCATGCAGCATCTGTTTAAGAAGAGTCGGCTGACTGGCTTCCGCTTTTAGCTGAGCTGAGAAAACAAAATCAACAAGAGCTGGCGCCATTTTTTCGGCCGAATTGATGATACACTTAACAATCATCCACTGGCTATGTGGCTTTACCAAGTATGCCCAGTAATAAGCCTAGTTCAACTTGGTTAACCCTTGGATTGCTTTCGCCTTTTCTTGAGCTCTTTGTTTCCAATCTGCCTGTAGTTGTTGTGCGTTAGGTAAATATCCTGGAGTGGTCTCTGTGATCAAATTTTCCCTGTGCAAATTTTCATTTACACAATCAATAATACTGCTTGTTATAAGTTGCCTGTGGCTCCGGCAAATGATAGATGAGCTTTAAATCCTGTGCAGCGAATGAGCCAATAAGTCCTTGACCCTGAGTTTTAAACTGTCTGTTTCTGATTTCAACGTTGTCCAGTATCCACTTCACCATGTCTGTGTATGGGAGAATTTTGGGTCTTGCTGCTATCCGGTGTAGAAATGAGCAAGCTAGCTCTGTGAGGGATGCTTCAGAAGAACCATTTGAGCCCGCGGTAGCAGTAACTTCCATTACTCTGGGATTCTCCTCTTCAAGCAGATTATACATGCCTTCCCACGTAGCAATTCCCGCGTCTCTGTTATAGGCCGTGTCTGTATACAAGGGCGCCATCTCCTTTTCTTCTGAGCTCGGGGCTTTGCTTTTCTTTCCCATTTTAACCTGCGTATTGCTTTGTATCGTCCTCTGTTCTCCGTTCCTGCAATTCACAAGTGAAGCGAAAATGAATGACAAGGAAGGGTGATGGGAAAGTTTTAAATGCCACAGACATATCAAGCATACCACCTTATGTGAAATGATTCTTTCGATAAGCACGAACCCATATTCCATTATAATTGGCAACTACCTCATTTATTAGCATTAAAGCGCATAACCAAGTGTCAGCTTAGGGAAAATACTTTTCTTGAATAACGTGCCCAAAAGATCTGCGATGAAGTGATTTTGCGATTTGCTTTGCAACATCACAAATCGCAACATCGCAAAATCGCAAGGTTGAGCGCTCATGACATCGCATTATTGCATTGTCACAGTATCGTTGTATCGCGAAATCACAATATCACAGATTGCAGGAATGTTATGTATGCCAATCTTTGTTAACCTATTTTCTGCGAAATGCGATCTTGCGATCGGCGTCATTGCATATCGGCAAATTTTAAAGTGTTTCATGTAAGTTGTATTTGCTGGATGCGATGTGATATTATCGCGTATCGCGATCTCGCAATATTGGAACTTCGGCTTGTAAGGAGGTGTCCCGCTATCTTTTTGCGATGCGATTTTCCTAAGGAAAGATTTTATCTTACCTTATCATAAAGCTTGGATTTTTTAGGTTTTCAAAGGAAGGTTTCCTAAGCTTATGATGGTAAGTTTTATTTGAAAAGGAAATTTAAACACTACTTTGATTTTTTTTTAGATTTTTTGTTAAGGGTCCCCACTTATTTAGTATTAGGAATAACACTAAATAAGAAGGGGGGTTGTTGCTGGCCACAACAATTGGCAATTCAGTTGGAAGAACCAGTTATCTATACTGCTTTTTGAATTTTCAAAACTTCCAGAACAGAAAATTTTCCAGAAAGTTAAACTTTATTATAGAAAGATAAAGTACATTATATTCTAACCTGTCAATGACATTTTGTTTCAACTATTTTCAACTTTGATTATTTGCTGCCTCAAGCTAGTCCTTGTATTTACATCAGTCATTACTTGGTTTGTAAAGATAAAACAAAGTCTTCTCTGTAAACTAGTTTTAAATATGCTCATTTGTCGTAGGTAGAGCCTCTACTGCCAGCAGGCATTTATAGCCTTGACAGGGTTACCTGTTACCCAACAATGATCCTGTATCCTACTTAAAGAAACCCACAATTTACAAAGAAGAATCCACACCCACACTTATTGCTTTGATTTTTTTTTTTTTATTTATTTTTTAATTCTTAAAGAGCAATGTCTTGGTTTGGTAGCCAATTTATGACACAGTCATTCATTGATTTATAACTTTGCTGAACAATCTGGCTTGTGATGAGACCCCTTGCCTTTTGATTGCAGCAATCTGAGTCTTTGCCCTATTGTGGTATGCAGTATTGGCAAAGTCGGCAAGTTATAATATCTGCGATTATGATAAGCCGACTCGTGATGAGACCTCTCACTCTTTAAGATAACGTTTATCCTTGGATTGTTCCTCTGAAAGTTGTGATTCCCTTAGTGGGGAGGAAGTCATTGTTTCCTTAAGATAGCTCTGGAAGACAATAGTAGAGTTTTTGGAAATAACTGTTCTACAGAGAATCTTTATTTTGTTATTGATACTTTTCATTGCACTTATATAAAACAATTTCTCACGAAAGGTTGTTTTCATCAAATTTTATGAAGTTGAAACTAGTATCATATCTAGGCTAGAGTTTTTAACTGTATCTTTCAATAATAAAGATCAATTTTCCAAAACATTTGCCATTTATACAAGTGAAAGATCAAAATTTGAAAGAGAATTGGTGTCTTTTTCGTAAATGCCTATTGTAACCATTCACAACTGGTTTTATTATGAAAAGAAATACGACTACTCTAAAAAAAATAGAAGAATGATCTTCTATGGAAAATATTTCTTGAGAATTTGACCATTAACAGGTAGAGAATCTCTTTTCCCTGCTAAATCTTGTAACATAAAGGTAGACTGACCTACAACTTCTACAATTTGAAAAGGACCAAGCCACATTCTTTGAAATTTTGTATGTTTTCCCTTTTCTTCATGAGCCTTGTCCCATTTTAAAACTAGATCTCCCATCTGAAAATCTTTTTTGGATACCATATTGGAATCAAAAGAGGCTTTCACCAATGCTTGATGATGAGCGTGATTTACCTTAGCCCGTTCTCGTTGTTCTTCTAATTTAATTAATTCCAGCTGCCTAAGTTGTAAAGAAGAAGTTGGTACTTCATCAATGTACTGAACTAAGGCTAAAGAGGGAATTGCCAGATGTGTTGGAAGAACCACTTCTTTCCCATAAACCAAATTAAAGGGAGAAGTGCTGATAGAGGCTTTCTGCGTTATTCTATCTGCCCATAAAGCATATATTAAAGACTTATGCCAATTCTTATGATTTTGGTCAATGGTTCACTTGATAATTCTAATTAAGTTCTTATTTGTTGATTCAGCTAACCCATTGCCCTGTGGATAGTAATTGGCAGAATATTTAAGTTTGAAACCTCTTTTGAGTGCAAATTCAGTCATTGTGTTTCCAGAAAAGTATGATGCATTATCAAACATTAAAGCGGAAGGCAATCCAAACCTGGTGATTATGAACTGATCTATGAATTCAATGATGTTTTCAGCATTAGCCGTCTTGAGTGGAACTGCTTCTACCCATTTGGTAAAGTAGTCTGTTGTTGTAAGAATGTATCTATGCTGTTTAGAAGAGTGAGGAACTATCTCACCTATTATGTCCAATCCCCACTGATCGAAAGGTTGTTCAATGGTAACTAGTTGCAGTGGCAAGGCTGGTTTCTTTTGTCTCCCAGCAGTGGTTTGACAGACTTGACATTTCCTTACGTAGTTATGTGTATCTTTGAATAATGTGGACTAGTAATAGCCTGCGCGTAAGATCTTATGAGCAGTTGCATCTCCAGCGTAGTGTCCACTTGCTGGCCCATCGTGGAGTTCTTGCAAGACTTTTTCAGCTTCAGCTTTCTCAAGACATCTAAGTAGAACATAATCATAATTTATTCTGAAAAGAACGTCATTTACAAGTTGATATTGTTTGGCTTTTAACCTCAGGGCTCTTTTCTTGGTGTGATCAAGATTTGGAGGAGCATATCCATTCTTTAAATAATAAATAATATCAGCGTATAATGACTCAACATCGTTTAGGCTTACCTCGTACACTTGTACCTCTTCAGATGGATTTTCGGGTATTAGCGATGCTCCTGCCAGCATTTTGCAAAAGCCTTGGCCTTTTACAATACTTGCCGGTTTGATTTCAACATCATATTCTTGTAAAGCAGTAACCCAATTGGCCCTTTTCTCACCCACATCCTTCTGTACTAGAATATTTCTTACCGCTGGAAATGGTACTATGATCTTGGTATGTGTTTTGAGTAAGAAAGGTCTGAAATATTTAATTGCTTTAAAAACAACATAAGCTTGTTTTTCTACATCTGAATAATTCAATTTAGCACCTTGTAAATTGGAACTGAAAAAAGCAATTGGGGCTTCCGCCTTTTCTTGATTTACTTGAGTGAGTATCGCAGCATATGATCTATCTGAGGCAAATGTGTACAAAATAAAAGGATCGGAAAAATTTGGGGTTGCTAATGATGGAGCGTTAATAATGGCTTGTTTGATTAGATTGAATGCCTCATATTCATCTTGGCCCCATTTAAAGTTTGCGTTCTTTTTAATCATGGCTTGTAAAGGAGACACGATTCTGGAAAAATCTAGAACGAATCTCTTTACAAAGTTAATCTGGTCGAGGAAAGATTGCATGGATTTTTTATTGTGAGGTAGGGGAACTGCAGAAATTTCTTTGATTCTGTTGGGATCAATGTGAATTCCATATTTTGACACAATGAATCCTAGAATCTTTCCTTCACTTAATGCGAAAAAGGATTTTTCAGGTTAAGTGAAATTCCATACCTTAAACAATGTTGGAAGATCTGTTTTAAATCCTTGAGATGGTTGTTTCGTTTCTTGGAATAAACAGTAATATCATCCAAATAGATTACCACTAACTTATTAACTAACCCTTTGAATGCAATGTCCATGGCTCTCTGAAATGTGGCACCCGCGTTAATCAGACCAAATGGCATCTTTTGATATGCGTATGTGCCCCATTTAGTCCTGAATGTAGTTTTCAATTGATCGTCGGGGTGTACCAGCACTTGATTGTATCCTGAGAATCCATCTAAGAATGACATTAATTCTGAGCCCACAACTGCCTGCAGTATTTATTCCATGGGAGGTAAAGGAAAATTATCCTTTTGGTAGGCCTTGTTAAGGTTTCGAAAGTCAATGCAGATTCTGATATCTCCGTTTTTCTTTCTAACAGGTACCATATTGGAGACCCATTTAGAATGTCTAACGGGAAAGATTATTTTGGCTTTCAATAACTTGTTGAGTTCAGTTTTAATCTGATTTTCTAAATTTGGATGGATCTTTCTCAACTTTTGTTGGACAGCTCTTCATTATCGATCATTGGGATAGTATGTTGAATGATGGAAGTGTCGTACGTTTTGAGTTCATCGTAATTCCAAGCAAAAACACTTTTGTATTGTTTCAAGAGATGGATATATGCTAATTTCTCTTCAGGGGCTAGGCCAAGGCCTAGGTTGATGTTCTGTGGTTTAGCATCAGTTCCTAGATTTACTAATTCATAATTCAAAGTTGAACTTTGGAGTTTTGAATTGGTAGATCTTTTGAATCGATCTTTCAAATCATAAAGGTCTTCTAATTTGACTACTAATTTAGGTATAGCATTGTTAGTACTATCCTGTTGCAATTGTTGGTCATGTTGGTCTTCGTCAATTATTTGATTGATGTAGGATCTTTTAGATGTGAGAAAACTCACGATATCAGGATCGTCGTTGAAAATTCTCCAATTGGTGATGTTATCAGGGATATATGGCCTAAAAATTAACTCAATTGAAATCGGTCAGGGCTAAAATCTTCTGAAGGAATGAGCTTGGAAGCTACGTTGGCTAAGAGGTCTGCGCTAGCATTCTGGAGTCTAGGAATTGACAAAATATTAAATGCTATAAAATGTTCAGTCAGATCTTGAGCTAAAGATTGGTAATGCTTTAAATGACCTGATAAACAACGTATAGTTTTGCGTACCTGTCTGATTACAATTTCAGAATCTCCGAAAACTTGCAGGTATTTGATGTCTAATCTGATTGCCTTGTACAACCCTTGGATTAGAGCTTCGTATTCTGCGGTATTGTTGTTGCATTCAAATTCTAGTATGCAAGTTAGCATGGTCTTATATCCCTCTGGGCTTACTAATATGCATCCTGCTCCTGCTCCTTCGTTGGACTTAGAACCATCAAAAACTAGTTTCCAAAACAAAGATTTATTTACAGGACTATCTATAAAATTAATGCATTTAGAACTATCTGTTCGAGAGAAATTTTCTACTTGAGATAAAGCAGAATGTTCTAAGTAAGGTGAAGAATGAGCATTAAAATTTCCTAAGAAAGAATCTACTGAATAGTTGCCAATGATGTTAGAATTGTATGCTACTGGTTCGTTTTCTCCCTCGAGTTCTGTTACTATGTATTTCTGATGTCGCTCGCGTTCAACTTTTATTTGGTTTGGTTTTCCATTATAAGGCAGCCACATGTGGGACCAGTCAGTTGCAAAGTATCCATGAAGTTTTTCTGACCAATCTCTGCTAAGAATTAAGCCATAAAATTCAGGAATATCAGCCACTAAAATGTCGATAACTTGACATACCTTTGGATTGGATGATAGCCTTATGGTAACCTGATTTAACTCGCCAATCACTTCGACTTGTGATCGATCTAGCTGAACTATGCGCACAGTGGATTTCTGTGGTTGAACATTCAATTTTGCACAAATTGATCTTGGTAAAATATTCGATGAAGCTCTAGAATCGACTAAGCAATTATGCACATTTTTATTGAAAATTTCATAAGTAAGGAGAAATGGGGGAGTATGCGATCTTGATCTTCCTCCAATTAATGCGATATCATTTGGATCAAATTTATTCATCGTACTAGTTGGAGGTCTTCCCATATCGTGGGAAGCTTGAGAGATTACAACAGCTAGTAAAGGTGCAACTAGCACAGCGTATAATTCTTTCAGAAGTACTTTCTGCTAGTGTTTTAACTTGCTCAATTCAAAAAGAGTAATATTGGCCCTAGTCTTTTTCATATCTTCTACGATATTATACTCCATTTCATCCGAAACGATTAGCGTTTTAGATGGAGTAGATGTGTCTGTTTGGACTGGGCTGGTTTGAGTCGCTTTAGGTGATGTTTTCTTGGCTGTGACTTTATCCTTAGTCATTGAGCTTGCGCTCTTTGGCTTAGGTGTAGGTTGAGGAGGATCAAGCTGATTTCTACTATGAGTACTAACCGGGAATGCTTCTTGATCTTCTTCATTTGGGAGGATGAAATCCCACATACCTTGTAACTCTACAACTTCTTCTTCATCGGTATGCTCTTCAGTAGTGTTTTCCTCTTCTTCTTCTTCTGATTCAGCATTTGAAATAGCGTTAGGGGGTTTGGAATCAATTGAAGGATTTCTTTTAAAAGGCCTGTATGGCTTTTTAGAAGAAGTTTCTGCCACTTGTTTCTTGATGTCGACCATTTCGTTAGACATGGTCTTCAAGACTTTTTGTAATCCTTCTAAATCAAATGGATCTTCCATCACATTTTTATTTTCTAAGGGCGTAATACGTTTCTCTACTGCTATTGCTTCTTTCATGTTTTCAAATAAGGTTGTTTTTTTGGCCCTATCAACAAAGATTGCTAAGTTAGATGGTAAAGCAGTAATGTACCATTCACTTCGCACTTCTTCACTAGGCTGAGAAGCAGTAGGTATTTTGTTTAAGATTTTATTGAAAAGTAAATTGAAATCTTTGATAGGCTCTCTTGACTCGGCCCTAAGATTAGACAAGGCATTGATCAGTGTCACTGTAGACCTATCATCACCAAACTTGGTCAGAAATTGTTCTTGGAAGATATCCCAACTAGTAATAGATCCAGATGGTAATGAGAAATACCATGATCTGGTTGTTCCTTGCAGAGTATAAGGGAAAAGTCGAACAACAACATCTTCATTAACAACTCCATTGAGATTTATGGACAACATAAAGTTATTTATATGTTCTTCTGCTAGCATGCCTGCCTTGGGGTTAAACTTAGGTAGCCATTTTTCAGGATGGGCCGGTATCTAACTCAAGGGTGCAGGCATTAAGACTGTCCCTGGGTTATTCCATGGAGATTGGGCCATTGCTGAACTACTAACAGAGGAAAGTGTAGAAGATGATCCCTACGGTTAAGAAGATGAGGATATTATAACTCCAGATGTTTGAGAAGGAGTTGAGGAAGTTGCAATAGGCTGATGGATGATGATCTGAAGTGGAGGAGTGGATGTTTGACTTCGCGGTGAAGAGCTTGAGATGGATGATGAAGATGAAAGAGTCTCACTATCAGATCCTTTAGGAGACTTCCTTTCTCTCTTCCTAGTAGGTAGAGGTAATTCGGTTGGCTGAACACCAAACTTTTCACTCTTTAACCTGGTGAGAGGATGAGTAGGATTATATTGCGAAGTCACGCTGCCTTGAGATTTATCAGATTTCTGAGGAGATATAGAAAATCGCTGAAGTTTGTGAATCAAAGATTCAACTTCAGGAGGTTCGAATGTAGATTGTTCTGAAGTGTTAGGGTTTGTAGTAGCGGCTGTTGATCCAGCGACTTCTAACTCTGGATTTAAGGTTTTTGAATGCAATGGAGAAGTCAGAGGAGATGGTGAGGGCGATTTACTCTCAGAATGGTATTTAGATTTAGATTTACTTGCCATTCACAGTTCGGGCCCTCCTTCTAGCGCCAAATATGTTGAAGCCTCGAAAAATCGGGTCTACAACAAGGGGGATACCCGCCCGATCCGGACCTTGGTTGGCAGCTCCTTTTCTGTTTGGTATAGCGGGTCCGACTGGGGATATGGGACCAGTTTCCCAATTTTTGTGTGTGTGAGAAAGTTCTGATATTTTTGTTTCTAACAGTTTCTAAATGGAATACTTCTACTCTAATTCTAATCTAATAATAAGGAAATTGTATTCGAACAAATAGAAACATGTAAATCTAAACTAACCCGGGGTGTGATCTTTCCTTTATGCGATCTAAAATGATTTCAAACAACGACTGGTAATAAAGATCATTCAGCTGTTATGAGAAAAGAATTCAATAAAGATGAACCACTTCGTATAAAAAGTTAGACGAAACAGTTGTGCAAAACATGTCGCATAATGAGCTATTCATACACTAAGCATAAATAAATAGTTATCACTGTACAAAAGTGCCAAATGACAACTCAGGCATTCATACATTAATATATAAATAACTGAACTGGAAATCACTTTAACACAAGGCAGAAATAGTTAAGAGATAGAAATACCATTTATAACTAGTCCTACTCATGAGCTTCAAGTGATAACGATTTATCTCTCCTTGATCAAATATCTACTAAGAGTACAAAAGTGCAACATCAGTAGCAGACATCAAATGCAAACATCAATAAATCCTGTTCCATTCATTCATCAAAACCTCCTCAGAGGGTACAGAAGTGCATGTTCTGGGGATAAATTTTTGATAAATTTCAGGACCCTTCTCTAAATTCATGAGAAGGGTTTAAATACTACTAACTAAATCTAAAAATAAATTATTACAAAAATGTAGGATGCGGTTTAAATGACCGTCCTCTTTTCAGGAAAATAAAACAAAATTAAAGCTAAAATTGTATCTAAAATTAAACTACTTCTGTATCTGGTCCTTGAAATCGCACGCATGCAGCATCTGTTTAAGAAGAGTCGGCTGACTAACTTCCGCTTTTAGCTGAGCTGAGAAAACATAATCGACAAGAGCTGGCGCCATTTTTTCGGTCGAATTGATGATACACTTAACATTCATCCACTGTACCAAGTATGCCCAGTAATAATCCCAGTTCAACTTGGTTAACCCTTGGATTACTTTTGCCTTTTCTTGAGCTCTCTGTTTCCAATCTGCCTGTAGTTGCTGTGCTTTAGGTAAATATCCTGGAGTGGTCTCTACGATTAGATTTTCCCTATGAAAATTTTCATTTAAACAATCAATAATACTACTTGTTATAAGTTGCCTGTGGCTCCGGCAAATGATAGATGAGCTTTAAATCCTGTGCAGCGAATGAGCCAATAAGTCCTTGACCCTGAGTTTTAAACTGTTTGTTTCTGATTTCAACGTTGTCTAGCATCCACTTCACCATGTCTGTGTATGGGAGAATTTTGGGTCTTGCTGCTATTCGTTGTAGAAATGAGCAAGCTAGCTCTGTGAGGGATGCTTCAGAAGAACCATTTGAGCCCGCGATAGCAGTAACTTCCATTACTCTGGGATTCTCCACTTCAAGCAGATTATACATGCCTTCCCACATAGCAATTCCCGTGTCTCTGTTACAGGCCGTGTCTGTATACAAGGGTGCCATCTCCTTTTCTTCTGAGCTCGGGGCTTTGCTTTTCTTTCCCATTTTAACCTGCGTATTGCTTTGTATTGTCCTCTATTCTCCGTTCCTGTAATTCACAAGTGAAGCGAAAATGAATGACAAGGAAGGGTGATGGGAAAGTTTTAAATTCCGTAGACATATCAAGCATACCACCTTACGTGAAATGATTTTTTCGATAAGCACGAACCCATATTCCATTATAACTGGCAACTACCTAATTTATTAGCATTAAAGCGCATAACCAGGTGTCAGCTTAGGGAAAATACTTTTCTTGAATAACGTGCCCGAAATATCTGTGATGAAGTGACTTTGCGATTTGATTTGCAACATCGCAGATCACAACATCGCAAGGTTGATCGTTCATGACATCGCAACATTGCATTGTCGCAGTGTCGCTGTATCGCGAAATCGCAATATCACAGATCGCAGGAATGTTATGTATGCCAATCTTTGTTAACCTATTTTCTGCAAAATGCGATCTTGCGATCGGCATCATCGCATATCGGCAAATTTTAAAGTGTTTCATGTAAGTTGTATTTGCTGGATGCGATGCGATATTATCGCGTATCACGATCTTGCAATATTGGAACTTCGGCGTGTAAGGAGGTGTCCTGCTATATTTTTGCGATGTGATTTTCCTAAGAAAAGATTTTATCTTACCTTATCATAAAGCTTGGATTTTTTAGGTTTTCAAAGGAAGGTTTCCTAAGCTTATGATGGTAAGTTTTATTTGAAAAGGAAATTTAAACACTACTTGATCTTTTTTAGATTTTTTGTTACGGGTCCCCACTTATTTAGTATTAGGAATAACACTAAATAAGAAGGGGGGTTGTTGCTGGCCACAACAGCGTCATAACCTCGATCTTATCAAAACTACTGAACCAGATGTTGCATAGCTCATTCCTCACATCGATCTTACAACTCTAACATCCCACATCACATCCAGGAGTCTTCGGCACTTTTAGCTTAGTTGTTTCAGGGTAAGTTTACTTTTCATGTCTTTCATTGTGTTTCTGTTGCTTTTTGTGTTTCGATTTGTGTGAATGTTGTCTGCTTGATTTCAATGAGCGCTCGCTTTCATTTCAATGTATGTTAGCTTGTAGAATCACAGTTTTGGTTTTCGTTTACATCTCACTACTCTCGCATGCATGATACTGTTTTTGCACCGACGGTCGCTGTTGCGGTGACCCATTTCACACACATGCATGTTTTCCCATTTTTTGAATCCTGCACTAGTTGTTTTCATGAATGATCATTCACTCTTGTTTTCACTCAGTTTCACCATGCAGTCATACTTCTCATGTTTTCAGTCATTTGTTGGCGGGTCTGGGCTGCCTCAGTGCAGATATTGCCTTGCTCGGCTAGCATTGTGCATTTTTGAAAGTGAAGGCTCTTCCTTCCCTCCAAAAATTGCGCAAGTCTGGCCCATCACTAACCTATAGGCTTGCATTGTGCTATTCTGGGAGGCAGTGCCTTGCTGTCCCCAGAAACTGCGCAATGTAGTTTGCTGGTTTGCATGTCACTGTTGATTGAAATTGCACATTGCAAAGTTTTAGTCCTTAGTAGGTCAGGTTGGACTGTGCATTGCGCAGTTCTAGTAGTCAGTTAGCCCAGACTGTGCCTTGCACAGTTTTGGCAGTCATCCTCCTAGCCTCCTGGTGAAAATTGCGCAATATTCACAGACAGTCACACAGGTATGTTGCATGACAATCCTCCAGTTCATTTTGGTTTTCGACTGACAGATTGCTTGCCACGAGTGTTGCTATATATCCAGGTATCACGGGTGTTCATCTTCCTCTCAACAACACAGTTACAACGGATTCCATGAGAGCAGAGTTGAAGACACCATTTAGAGCAAAACTGGGGATGCAGTCGATCAAGTGTCTATGAACTTGCCTATCTATGAAGACATCAAGTTGTTCATGGAAAAGGATATCAAGATTAAATGGTAGAAATGTCACAATGAGTAGCACCATCAACAAAAACAGAAGGTATCCCACCTGCATGTGACAAATGCAAGAGGAAGGTTTTTGACAGCATAGACACGGAACAAAGTTGCAAGCTCAAGAAGATCCACTTGTGATGGAAGCAACTTTGGAGTTTGAGGCTATGAGGCGATGATGCTACAAGAGGATCACACGAAGGCAGAGAGAGAAACGAAGAAGGATTTGCAGGTGTTGAAGCAGCAACTCAAGGAATAATAGGAGTTGCACAGACGAGAGGAGTTGTAGTAGGAACAGGTACAATATGAGGCACAAAATCCACAAACTGATGAAACTACTACCATACAGGTTGTAGATCCATTCAACAACCGACACGGAGCAGACAGGGTGAGCAATGTTGTCAATCATATGCAAGGGTATTCAGGAGCATGGATGTCATTGTGCGTATGCATGTGATCCCGCCCATTTGGCACACTCATCAAGGTGAAGACAAGAAGCAAGTCCGACTGGAGCTAAACATGTATTTTGACAAGTTGATGTGCATGGTCACCAACACACAGAGGAAGATCAGCATAGACATTATGCATCAGTGTGTTGTTAGTTCAATTGTACTCAAGACGATGATGCACATGTTATCAGATGAGTTGGACAAAGAAGCCATATCAGTGTACCTGGATGCAATAGAGGCAAGAGTTCGCTTTCAGCAGGATGTCACCATTGAGTGCATGGACACCATCATGGACGACCAAGCTTGGCATCAATTCGCCACCGTTGATCATCGCAAGGATGTCGAAGAGTTGGTCTTGCCACAACTATCGGAGTGTTAGTGATGTCTTGCATGGATTGCTCAAGCCTATTTTGTCTCACATGGGTACATGTGTAGATTGTTTGTAACATCTTGTAAAGTGGAAGTCCAAGTGTCGATAGTTGAATGCAACAGTCATAGAGTAGTTGAAGAGTCATGAGGGTAGGTGAACAATCACAAAGGAGAATGTCAAGGGTCACCCCACCCTTTTCTATTTATAGTACCTCATAACTCATTGAAGAGGCTTTTGGTCAGCCAAGCTTCCGATAGGAGTATCTTAGAGAAAGCTTGGAGAGTATTGTAATGAGCCTTGGCTTCTCCACAATGCAGAGCTAGTATATCTCTTTGGAGGAGCAGGCGATAGTGACTGTAACGTTCCGCTATCGGGACTAGTGGTTGGTCATGGTTGTACTATATGATTGGAACTTTAAATTCTTAATATAGCATAGCCAGCACGTTTCATTCATATGTTGTTATTGTATTTCAGCTAACTTGTTTACTCTAATGATATATGTATTTGTTTGCTTACACATGCATGTATGAACTCTTTCTGTATAAGTATGTGTGAATCTTACTGAAATGTGCTGTTGGTTTAACCATCACTTTGGATTTTTAGCTTACTTTCTTTCTATTTTGTGAAGTATCTTTGCTCGTGTGTTCCCTTCTTAGCCACATGCTTTCACAGGTTTCCAAGGGGCGCACTCACCTCACTCTCCGTGTGTTAGAACCATTCATGCACCTTCCTTTGATTTTCTTCATATGTCACACCCTTGCCACCAAGAGGGATATCTTACTTGCCTCCGTGCGCAACCACGGTCAAGGCGATACCGTATGACCCACTGCTGGGACTCCTACACCAAATGGTATGAGGTCTAGTTGGGACTTCTTATCGGGGAGATCCCCTGACATGTTGGTGGGTCCAACACCATCAACAGAACATCAAAAAGCACAAAAAATAATAAAAATTTTAAAAACTTAATGGTCAAAGTATCTTACCTGAAGCATCCCATTACTCATGCTGAGACAACGTGAGCTCAGGACCATCATGAAAATTCATCCCTACATAAGGGTAATCATTAGTGACGATGAACTATTTGCGCAACCACCCAAAGAAAGCTGGTGAAAAGTTGATTACTGTTGGGCTGCATGCCGGCTCATATGGTATTTCCACCTCCTCATTTGTGGGGTCCTTTGATCAATGGGCTCAAGTACAATCTACTGAGGTTGCAGCAATGGTACCTGCTATAGAGCAAAAGAGACTAATATCATGCCATAGCCAAAGTTCTTCAAATTCCCATCCTTTTATTTCGTAAGTTGTTCCTTCAAATTGACTAAGAAACCCTCATTCAAGCTGAATACTATCGACTCTAGACACTCTATCCCATAGTGCATGTACGATTTGATTGCTACATGTAGTGTTGATTTGCTTTCCAATATTGAGATAATGAACAAGATCATTCTAAGAGGTAATTGGGTCACATCCTTTATGCTGATCTTTCCATCCCTAGTACGAAGGGCTTGAGGTCTGCAATAGGTAGTGATATAGTCTTTCACCATCTCACCACCAATTCTTCCACCTAGAAGGGAGATGGGGGCACCTCGTTTTGACAATCCTGCAATCCCCAAACATGAAAATTTGTGCCTGAATATCCCATGAGCGGACAAGGAATTTCAACAACTCTATATGTTGCCTCATACCAGGAATCCAGAAGAATTTCAGTAATTCACAATTTTTGACCGCCTAGATGGTAGCAGGGTCGTTTGCCGCATTCAAGTCTTTTTCATCATGTTCTCTCTCTCTCTCTGCAAATGAATGCAATTTTGTAATAATGGGTACCCGAAAGATCAACAAGGAATTCATTAGGCTCTTTCCCATGCAAAAAATATGACAAAATTTGAGGTAAAACTGAAATAAAACTTAGAGAAATGTGTCCAATGCACCCTAGCAGTGTCTACCAGAGCATTGCACCTCTACCTAGGTGAAACACAATTTTCAACATAGGGGGGTGCGTTGGTACCAGGGTATTTTTTATGAAACCTAGGGGCCTCAAAACCTTAAAAATTTTGCATGAAAACACAAAAAATGGATTGTAGAAAGATAGAGAAAGGTTTCAATTCCTACCTAGAAGCGACGACACTTGAAATGGTTCCCTGGATTGGCCGCAATCAACTGTAAAAGATCGAGGGAAAAAGGGCTCCAAATACTCACTTTTGAAGATAAAATGTGAAATGGTAAAAATGAGAAGTCATTTTGAATATTTACATTTTCTCATTATTTTATTCATTTTTAGTATTTTGACCAGGATATGCTTATTTTACTATGAAACAAGTATGTTTAATTCTTCTTGTGGTATTTTGAGCAGGTCAACAGCTGTTAGCAGGTTTTCATTATGTTTGAACATGTTACTTTGACCACATAGTACACTTTTATCTCTTTTCTGGGCTCTTTAAACATACGAAAAAGGAACCCCCTTGGAGTCCTCTTTCAACTCTCCTCAAACTCCAAAATTATGAAAAGATTGTCGAGCACTTGTCTTGGGTATTGTTTTCTACCTTTCCAGGCCTAAGGGACTACCTACGAAGAGGGACATTTGGAGTTTTCTTTTTCACCTCTTTTTCAAACTCTCTAAACATGAAAAAGATGTCGAGTTTTACCTTCACCAGAATCATTAAAACATCAAACCATGGTGGACTTTTCGAGCACAATGAGGTCAAACCACTCCCTCTCAATTTTCGTTAAATATACTTGGAGGGATTCATCTCAAGGATGAACTTACAGATCAAGCATATGTTATCCTCCTCAATCATGTTAAAAAATAAAGAGGTACTGACCAATATGGTTGGGGAAATTGGGAAAACAAGGGATTCCATTTTTCTAATGGTAGTGAATCGCTCTTGAACATGATACTCTTCCACTTCATCTTCATGGATGTTGGATTGGGTAATCTTCTTTTCTTTTGGTTATCATACCATTTTTAGAGCCTCCCTTTCATTTTTGGGTAAATGCTGCCAACTCCATTTAGTGTCGTCGATGTGTTCAAGTGAAGTCATCTAGTTGATCTCTACTACAATACCCTTAAACATTCATTTCATGTTTGCCTTTCTTGATCTAGTTCCATATCATCATCATTTTGATCATTCTGTCTTAATCATCATACCCATTTCATGTCTTTGATGGGGGATACATCAAGGCCCTCTTGTGATGGGTCGCTCCCTGTCGACATCAACACATCATCTAGGAATTTGACTTAGAAACACACCTTTGGTACCTTGGTGCTTACATACATCAATGACAATTTTCCTCGCTCTTGGCGACATGTTTACGTCAATGGCCTTCGACTGAAATATTATGTGTGGTTTTCAACATCAACTCATTAATTCACACCATACAAATTGTACTATAGTACCTTGAGAGCCATTAACATCGTCGGTGGTTTCTCTCGCGTCTGTTAATGACTTACATCATTGGTCATGTTGTCGCTAAATCTTGCACCTGCAACACAAGTGTAATAGGAGGCAAGGAAAGGTCCCTAGAGACAGCCTCTAGTTTGATTGTAGACTAGTGCCTAGGACATCTTAACTAGAGGAGTGCTTGTAAGGTTATATGTGAGGGGTTTGCGGTAGTCCAATTGTCACGTAAAAGGTAATAGGAGGGGTTTGGTTCAATTAGCTTTCAAAGAGGTAGATTCAAGCCAACTCATGGATCCAAATGTTGGGGGTATATGGGACAATCTCAAAGAGAAATGCTTTCTTCTTTTGTTGGCCAACACACAGAAATGAGACAACTTAAAAATGAAGTCGTAGGAATGATGGAGAGGAGGAAAGGAAGGAGGGAAATAGATGCATAGGGTTGTAACAAACATAATGATCCTAAAAAACAATGCTCCAACAAAAGTGGGATTTGATGGATATGGTTGTAAACAACACAGAATCCTAAACCACGGTTTTCCAATAGAAATATGAAAGAGGGAGGAGATGGAGTGATAGAAACAACAGAGAACTTATTGAAGTTTCAAGCCTATGATGTGGGTACCTCTATCACCAAATAGTGCGAGAAAGGTTGTGCCCATACATGTATTGTAGGCTATTAAAAAACCAAGTTAATCTGAAATCCACATAGGCACTATTCTTCATTTAGGAGCCAGGGTAAATCCATGAACCAAGGAGAAACCAACAATCTCATTACACTATTTCAGAGAAGGAAAAACAACTTATGAAATGGGGTTATAGAAGGGAAAACTTACTGCACATTAATCATGTTAGTCAATAGGAAAATACCATTTAGCTCCAAGGGTCCAATAACCAGTCCATACACTTAGCAATGATATCAGTGAAACCTCCATGAACAAGACAATTAGAACCAAAATGGCATCACAGAGTTCAGCCCTCATGGGTCAGAATATTCAGAACCTCTGTATAATATTTCTTCCCCTATTTATAAGAGGAGGGGGAACTAGAATTACAATCTATAAAATATCTAAGCTCGAGCCCCGGCTATCATGCTAGACTAGCTGTCTCGGCCCTATAAGGCTCTGATGCCCCAAAACATTACAACATGGATCAAATCCTTTTCTTGAAAAATACAAAAATTAATGAACATAGAAGAGGCTGGAGAGAGGAAGGAGGAGGTTTCCCCTTATTGTTTTAGTGGAGGCCCCTAATCAAGCCACATCACTACTGTCGTCTTACTCTTTTAGACTGCTTGAGGTGGTTCATTGCTGTTCGACTGACTTATGTCAATTCTACCTTTACTGCGTGGGTGAACTGTTTGGTGGAGAAGGGATGGGATGTTTCTGGGCAGTGTTGTGCTGTGCAGAGGGGAGAGATCCATGCCGAGTCATTAAGTCTCCATAGTTGCCTCCCATACTATCATTTATGCACTTCCTCCTACTCTATTAATTAGTACAACTACTAGCCCATCCGCCCATTTAAATAACTACAGGACACCATTGGAGCACCACGATCGTGAGTCTTTAAACACTAAAAACAGACAAAACAAGCAGGTGCTTTTAATTTCCCCTTTAGCCCCCTTATTAGAGCCCCTTTTGTAAATTTCTATATACAACTGGAGGGCTAGAACCAGGGGCTTAGCCCTCAGGCGCTAAGGCCTTTAGGTTCCTATCCAGGTGCTTCTTTCCCTTTGTTACACCAAATATTGCATATTGGCGATTTACTGTGTTTTGCTTGTGGCGCTCCCGTCTTTCCTTGCAATCATCGATCTGTGGGGTCGGGCCCGCCAAAATAAATCGCAATCGCAACCATGGAGAGGGGGGACTAGTTACCTTTTTCTTTATAGTGGGCTGACAGTTCGGATGCAAGATCTTTATAGAACTTGCTATAATAATTTATCGCATCCGGGGAGGAGTCTCGCACATCGCAATCGCATTGTGCCAATGTATTAAACTTTTTCTTTCTCCATAGCGTGGGCCGATAGTCTAGATGTGAGATCCTTATAGACCCTGACATAATACTTTATCGCATCCAGGGGGTTCGCGCATATCGCAGTCGCTGGCTCCATCTGTTAGCATTATGATACATATGTTGTACTTGATGGCAACCCACTCATCTCAGATGATAAATTATAGTGCAGAAAAGTTCACGCACTTATATGCAGAGAAAAGTTTATTTCATGTAGAGAAAAGTTCACGCACTTTTATGCAGAGAAAAGTTTATTTCATGTAGAGAAAAGTTCACACACTTTTATGCAGAGAAAAGTTTATTTCATGTAGAGAAAAGTTCACGCACTTTTATGCAGAGAAAAGTTTATTTCATGTAGACAAAAGTTCACGCACTTTTATGCAGAGAAAAGTTTATTTCATGTAGAGAAAAAGTTCACGCACTTTCATGCAGAGAAAAGTTCCTTTCATGAAGAGAAAATTTCACGCATTTTCATGGTTGGCTCATGGTATTAGTCCGACAATTTTTGATCTTATGGTTTTGGTCCGTGGTATTGCATCCAAAAGTGTTGATCTCACGCACTTTCATGGTTGGTTCATGGTATTAGTCCGACAGTTTTTGATCCTATGGTTTTGGCTCGTGGTATTGCATCCAAAAGTGTTGATCTCATGCACTTTCATGGTTGGTTCATGGTATTAGTCCAACAATTTTTTGATCCTATGGTTTTGGACCGTGGTATTGTGGAAGGCCTAAGACTATAAAAGAGGAAGGAGATCATTTGGCAAAGTATCATCGAATGAATTGAATATCTAATAAGTGCTAGATCTGAAATATTTGTGATTAGGTTATGGCGCAGATCTGGATCTGAATGAAGGAGGAACCTTAGCGCATAAAGAAGGATAAGTTCTTTTGATGGGTCATAATCTTTATGCTTGAATAATAGTATCTTTGCATGATTTTGATCTGTTATATGAGTCGCATGCTTGATCTATAAATCTGACAATCTGGGTTAATTAGTGTCTGAATATTTGAAAGAAGGAATTATCCTTTATAGATCTGCACACAGGTTTTAGGTTGTTGAAGTGGCGTATATCTTTAAATTATGATCTAGCTGCCTCTGTCTATTGATGCAGTATTCTGGGTTCAGAATTTGGTGTGTGGTTACTGTTACTGTGTTCTGGGTACAGCTGTCAGAGAAGTGTTTACTTGATTCAGTGCTAATTGGGAAAAGGAGATTGTTTGATGCAGATATACTTGATGATTGATTGATGTTCATGGATCCAGTCTGAAAATTTATGAAACGTGGTCCCTGGAAGAAAGAGAAGGTTGTAGCCTTCAGTAGGCCAGCACCTACGTACTAGTATCTTGGCTAGTACAAGAGCTAAGAGGGTTGTAGCTCTCTGCAGGTTGTAGCCTGCGTACTGGTAAAGGACTGCACCAGTACAAAATAATTGTAAAAGGAGTTTCTTATTAAAAGAAGATAGAGACATATTGCAGCAGGTGGTTTTCACCCACATTGGGTTTCCACCTTATATCTGGTGTTCTTTTGTGTGACTATTTGCTTTTCTTGTTCCTGCTCATTATTTTATGATACTGACATACAAAGTAATGATCAATATTTGAAGAATTATTCAAAGTATAAATAAGGAAGATATATTGAAAAGAATTTGATAATACTGATTCACCCCCCCTCTCAGTATTATTTCCAACAATTGGTATCAGAGCAGGTCCTTCTGAAGAAGCTTGATCGCTTGAAGGAATATCTAACATCATGAGCAACTATGAGAGGGAAGCATCAATCAGGCCACCGATTTTTGATGGGACAAACTTCGTATATTGGAAGGTAAGAGTTACTGCCTATCTTCAATATTTGGGTACAGAAGTATGGGACATTATAGAAACAGGGTATACTTTTCCATCAGCTACTCCTACAGATTCAGCTGAGAAGAAGAAATATGAAACAAATGCAAAGGCGGTTAATACTCTTCTAGGATGTCTATCTCAATATGAATTCGTGAAGGTTATGCAATATAAATCCGCAAAAGAAATATGGGACAAGATTGTTTTGAGCTACGAAGGAGATGAACAGGTAAAACGTGCAAAACTTCAAACCCTCAGGATTCAGTATGAGAATCTCAGAATGTATAATGATGAAAGTGTGGCTAACTATTTCCTTCGGGTAGATGAGATTGTTAATTGTATGAAAAACTTGAGTGAAGAAATAAAAGAGGCTGTTGTGGTTGAAAAAGTCCTAAGATCATTGTCCCCCAAGTTTGAATCTAAAGTATCTGCAATAGAAGAAAAGGAAAATCTACGAACTCTTACTATGTCTCAGCTACACGGAATTCTAACTGCTTATGAAATGAGAAAAGGAGGTCCATCGGACAGGAGAGAAGCTGCTTTTAAGGCTTCAGGCAAAGGAGACTACTATGAATCAAGTCATGTGCCAGAAGAAGAAGAAGAATCAAATTTTGTCAGAAATCTTCAACGAGGTACTGGAAGGTTCAGAGGTAAGCTACCTTTTAAATGTTTTGCTTGTGGAAGAGTAGGTCATTATGCTGCCAAATGTCCTCATAAGGATAAGATTGACAAAGGAAAGGAACCTGCTAGATGGAACAAGAAACAGAATGCAAATAAGAAAAGCTACTACACTCATGAAGACAGTGATGGTATATCAAATAGTGATGAAGATGAACGAGGTAATGACTATAAACTTTTAATGGCATTTGAAGATGATGATTACATGGATGATATAGATGTGGATAGTTTTTATGATGAGATTTCTAGACTTAAGACATGTATAGAAGAAAATAATATGATCATTGATACTCTACAATTTCAAATTGATGAAAAGGAAAAATATCTTGAAAAGTTAGAAGGTGAAATTGTTGGCCTTAGAAAAGAAATTGAGAAAACAAAGGCTATTAATCTTAAGTTTGTCAAAGGATCTGAAACTTTGGATGAGATCATCAATGTACAACGTTCTCCGCTAAACAAGACAGGTCTGGGGTATAATGGAGAAACATCTCAAGCATCCACCTCAAAGAGTTATCTTGATGCAGCAAGAACGAATGAGCAAAAGCACAATGGAGATCACTAGGTAAAGCAGGGACGAATTACATCAAGAACGAACAAAGACTATCAGGTAAACCAGGGGCAATCTGTCTTAAGGATGAACAAAAGCTACAACCAGCCACAGGTAAAATCTTCTCAATTTGCTTCAAGAATGGATGACAATAGAAATTACAATCATTTGGCTGGTAGATTTGATAATCGCAGAAGTCTCTTCAATGGGCAATGTTTCTCTTGCCATAACTTTGGTCACAAAGCAGCTCAATGTGTTGCATATAAAACAATCATGACTAGAGAAGCTCAAAAACAAAGAAGTATGATCGGGATTACAAAAAGGAACTATAACAACTTTTCGGCTCTTGAAAATGAAGTTGAATGTTCTATTTGCAATAACTTTGGTCATGAAGATTCTGAATGCAGGAGCAGGTTTCAGTAGATAAAGGAACAAGCCTCAAGCACCAGAACATGGAGAATAAAGGAACCACAAACAGAAAGATGTGGGATAGCATTTTATGCAGAAGGACAAGAAAATCTATGGTACATTGACAGTGGATGTTCGAAACATATGACAGGTGATAAAGAAAAACTTGAATCATATTCTGCTTTAGAAAAGGGAAAGAAAGTTTCTTTTGGAAATGATACTCCTGCAGCTATAAAAGGAAAAGGCACTGCTCAGTTAAAAGAAAAGGTCAAAGCTGGAAATGTTTTGTATGTTGATGGATTGAAGCATAATCTTCTAAGTGTCAGCCAGATGTGTGATCAAGGAACCGAGGTGATATTTAGATCAAACGGATGTCGTGTTCGTGATCTTGATACAGGTGAAACAATGATCAAAGGTAGAAGAACTCCAAATAATCTATACATATTTGAAGAAGGACAACAACAATGCTATTTGAGCAAGGATGATGAACACTGGTTATGGCACCGGAGGTTGGGGCATCTAAGCTTTTCACAAATAAGGAAAGCATGCAAATATCAGGTTGTTCGTGGTCTTCCAGATATCAAAATTCCAGACAACACCATATGCAAATCATGTCAGTTTGGAAAGCAAACTAGAACTAACTTTCCAGAGAAGGAAGGATCAACTAGCATGCCTCTTGAGCTAGTCCATACAGATGTATGTGGTCCATTTAGGAAAAGGACACCTCGAGGAGAAGAATACTTGATATTATTCATTGACGATTTCTCCAGGTTTGTTTGGTTAGGACTTATGAAGCACAAAGACGAAGCATTCGAGAAATTCAAATCCTTCAAAGCCTTGGTTGAAAATGAATCAGGTTACAAAATTAAGTGCCTCAGGTATGACAGAGGTGGGGAGTTTACCTCAAATGAATTTTTCGAATTCTGTGAAGAACATGGGATAAGAAGAGAATTCTCTACAGCTAGAACTCCTCAGCAAAATGGAGTGGTGGAAAGGATGAACAGAACAGTCCAACAAATGGCTCGTGCTATGCTGGATGAGTCTGGAACTCCCGCAACTTTCTAGGGTGAAGCCGCATATGCTGTGGTTGTTATTCTCAACAAAACACATATCCGAGTGAACAACACTCAAACTCCTCATGAGCTCTGGTATGGTGAGACTCCTTCAGTAAAGCACTTCAAAATCTTTCGGAGCAAATGCTATATTAAGAATACTGATGAGAAACTTGGCAAACTTGAGCCTAGAGCAGATGAAGGCATTCTTCTTGGTTATTCTCCACACAGCAAAGCATATAAGTGCTACAATAAAAGACTTTGAAGAATTGTTGACAGCATTGATGTAGTGGTTGATGAAAATGGATACATTCCTAGGCAAGTAAATCATGAAAATATCAAAGAAGATGACGACTACCCTCAAAGACAGAATGATGAAGAAGAAGAACCTCAAGAAGCACCAGAGGAACAGATAAGGATAAAAGAGAAGACTCCATCCCGGTACGTTCAGAAGAATCATCCAGAATCTCAGATTTTGGGGCAGAAAGAAGCAGGTGTACAAACAAGAAGAACAATTGCAGAAGCTTCAAGCTATTTGGCATTACTCTCCTCCACCGAACCACAAAATGTAAAAGAGGCATGCAAAGATGAATGTTGGGTCAAAGCAATGGATGAAGAACTTGAGCAGATCGAAAAGAACAACACTTGGGAGTTGGTTCCTAGACCAAAGGATAAGAATGTTATAGGGACAAAATGGGTCTTCAAAAATAAGTTGAATGAAAATGGGGAAGTAATTAGAAACAAGGCAATACTTGTTTGTAAAGGGTATGCACAACAAGAAGGAATAGATTTTGAGGAGACTTTTGCTCCTGTTGCAAGACTTGAGGCCATCCGAATTTTCCTTGCTCTCTCAAGCTTTCAAAAGTTCAAAGTATTTCAAATGGACGTGAAATCAACCTTTCTGAATGGAGACTTAGAAGAAGAAGTATACATTGAGCAGCCAGATGGGTTCATTCTTGGAAATGATCCAAATCTTGTATGCAGACTGAAAAAGGCTCTCTATGGTATTAAACAAGCTCCAAGGGCTTGGTACTATCGTTTGGACAAATATCTTCATCAACAAGGTTTTTCAAAAGGATCAACAGATAGCAATCTTTATATAAAAATTGAAAATGACAAATTGCTAATACTTGTTATGTATGTAGATGACATTATCTTTGGCAGCAATGAAGAATCTATGAGTCAAAGCTTTGCCTTGGTGATGCAGAAAGAATTCGAAATGTCCTTGCTTGGAGAATTGACATATTTTCTTGGCCTGCAAATCCAACAAAAGGAAGGAGGGATCTTGTTGTCTCAAACCAAGTATCTCAAGCAAATTTTGAAGAAATATGGCATGGAAGATGCAAAACCAGTATGTACACCCATGGTCACAGGATGTAGCCTCAGTGCAAATGATGAATCAACATCAGTACATCAACCAACCTACAGATCTATGATTGGAAGTCTACTTTATTTGACAGGTACCCGACCAGACATCATGCATGCAATGGGAATAGTTGGAAGATTTCAGGCAAATCCAAAGGAAACTCATCTTCAGGCAGTAAAGAGAATCTTCAAATATCTTCAAGGGACTCAAAATTATGGCTTATGGTATCCCAGAGATACAGATCTCACACTTCATGCTTATACTGATGCAGATTGGGCCGGAAGCGTGGATGACAGGAAGAGCACAAGTGGTGGTGCATTCTTTATGGGTTCCAGATTAGTATCTTGGTTCAGCAAGAAACAGAGTTCGATTGCCTTGTCTACAGCTGAAGCAGAATATGTTGCTGCTGCATCTTGCTGCACTCAACTCCTTTGGATGATGCAGACCCTGCAGGATTTTCAAATCACTTGTACACCACCTATCTCCATCTTATGTGATAATACAAGTGCAATCAACATTTCAAAGAACCCAGTCATGCACTCAAAAACCAAGCACATACCAATCAAGTATCACTTTCTCCAGGAACAAGTGCTTGAACAAAAGGTCAAGTTGGAGTATGTTCCTTCTAAGGAACAGGTTGCTGATATACTCACCAAACCATTGCCTAGGGAGACCTTTGAATACCTCAGGCAAAAGCTGGGGGTTGTTGATGCATCATCTTGTTGTTGAATCTCTTCTGATTGTTGGTTGTACACAAGGTTCATCTGAAGTATATGCGTACATGTGCTGGGTTGCGGATTGGTCAAAGATCGAATGGCACAGGTTCAGGGGGAGCATATCATGCATTGTTGGCATTATGGAGGAAGTACAGAAGGAGATCATGGATGCTGGTCTGAATATTGCTGCAATACGTCTCTATCTCTTTCATGGTCATTTATGGTGTTTGATGGATTATGGTTCTTCTTTGTAGATCTGGTTTATAATCAGGGGGAGCATGTTCTTAGGGGGAGCATAACCCTTTGCCCTTGATGTCAAAGGGGGAGAATGATTGGTTGTTGTTGCCATCAAGTCCAAAGGGGGAGATTGTTGGAATTATGATACATATGTTGTACTTGATGGCAACCCACTCATCTCAGATGATAAATTATAGTGCAGAAAAGTTCACGCACTTATATGCAGAGAAAAGTTTATTTCATGTAGAGAAAAGTTCACGCACTTTTATGCAGAGAAAACTTTATTTCATGTAGAGAAAAGTTCACGCACTTTTATGCAGAGAAAAGTTTATTTCATGTAGAGAAAAGTTCACGCACTTTTATGCAGAGAAAAGTTTATTTCATGTAGAGAAAAGTTCACGCACTTTTATGCAGAGAAAAGTTTATTTCATGTAGAGAAAAAGTTCACGCACTTTCATGCAGAGAAAAGTTCCTTTCATGAAGAGAAAATTTCACGCACTTTCATGGTTGGCTCATGGTATTAGTCCGACAATTTTTGATCCTATGGTTTTGGTCCGTGGTATTGCATCCAAAAGTGTTGATCTCACGCACTTTCATGGTTGGTTCATGGTATTAGTCCGACAGTTTTTGATCCTATGGTTTTGGCTCGTGGTATTGCATCCAAAAGTGTTGATCTCACACACTTTCATGGTTGGTTCATGGTATTAGTCCAATAGTTTTTTGATCCTATGGTTTTGGACCGTGGTATTGTGGAAGGCCTAAGACTATAAAAGAGGAAGGAGATCATTTGGCAAAGTATCATCGAATGAATTGAATATCTAATAAGTGCTAGATCTGAAATATTTGTGATTGGGTTATGGTGCAGATCTGGATCTGAATGAAGGAGGAACCTTAGCGCATAAAGAAGGATAAGTTCTTTTGATGGGTCATAATCTTTATGCTTGAATAATAGTATCTTTGCATGATTTTGATCTGTTATATGAGGCGCATGCTTGATCTATAAATCTGACAATCTGGGTTAATTAGTGTCTGAATATTTGAAAGAAGGAATTATCCTTTATAGATCTGCACGCAGGTTTCAGGTTGTTGAAGTAGCGTATATCTTTAAATTATGATCTAGCTGCCTCTGTCTATTGATGCAGTATTCTGGGTTCAGAATTTGGTGTGTGGTTACTGTTACTGTGTTCTGCGTACAACTGTCAGAGAAGTGTTTACTTGATTCAGTGCTAATTGGGAAAAGGAGATTGTTTGATGCAGATATACTTGGTGATTGATTGATGTTCATGGATCCAGTCTGAAAATTTATGAAACGTGGTCCCTGGAAGAAAGAGAAGGTTGTAGCCTTCAGTAGGCCAGCACCTACGTACTAGTATCTTGGCTAGTACAAGAGCTAAGAGGGTTGTAGCTCTCTGCAGGTTATAGCCTGCGTACTGGTAAAGGACTGCACCAGTACAAAATCATTGTAAAAGGAGTTTCTTATTAAAAGAAGATAGAGACATATTGCAGCAGGTGGTTTTCACCCACCTAGGGTTTCCACCTTATATCTGGTGTTCTTTTGTGTGACTATTTGCTTTCTTGTTCCTGCTCATTATTTTATGATACTGACATACAAAGTAATGATCAATATTTGAAGAATTATTCAAAGTATAAATAAGGAAGATATATTGAAAAGAATTTGATAATACTGATTCACCCCCCCTCTCAGTATTATTTCCAACACCATCATCTTTAGAGTTTTATTTTAACTGCTATGATCATCGATCTGCAGGGTGACGTCATCACTACCACGTGTCACCCTGTGAGTGGTGACACGTGGCACTCAGAAATGGGCCCATGTCACCCTTGACAAGACTGAAACTAGGTGACACGTGTCCTTTGCCACATCACTGTTAACATCAGCTACCCTGCCAGCTCTGAGGACCAATCATATATCACCACGTGGACCCCTGGAGGAGAGAGAAAAAGGCCTACTCGACCTTGGTTTTTCTGTGAAATCCTTTGTTAATCGGGATCGACCCCTCCTTGGTGATTTAACATTGTATCGCAAAATCGTAGTGTTGTGGGGTATTTTGAAGAGTGAGCCCTCTGCTCTGCCGATAGATGATGCCCTGGTCCTACAGATTGCCAATGTTCTATGCGTCGTATCGCCAGGTAGAGGAGAGAGAAAGGGGACAACCTGCTCCTGTTTTTCCCTCGATTTCTATTGTTAATCGGATTTTAGTTCCCCTAGCATTTTAACGCTAAGGCTCAGTTCTTTGGTGGTTCCTACGATATCGGTGATGGTTCTGGCACTGCGTTGGTGTGCACCCCTTTGCACTTGCGATCGCTGATATGCGATATCGACGCTCGGCCTTGAAACCCACTGATAAACATAAGTGTGGGCCTTGAGACTCCATCGATAGCCAATCTGCGATATATGCTGTGCCCGAACCCGCCGACACAGATATGCGATTGTGATGAATCTCCCAGGTCCTGACTGCGATTTTTTCCCTCAGATTTAGCCATTTTTCTTAGTTTGCTGTGATTTTCCAAGGTAGACTTCAATAGGGTCTAAATTTTGATTGAGGAACCCTTTTTTGGACTTCTATATACCACTGAAAATCTTCTTCCAAGAACTACGCAATGGAAAGGGTACCCTTAAGCTCTGATAGCTCATGTGGCTCAGAATTTGGCATCAAACATCACTTATATTTGGATTTTGAAGCATCTAGTGACCAAAAAGCTAGTGGGTGACAACATTGGCTCCTATTAGGGACAATGCCTTGTTGGCAAAGTGTTGAGAACCTGCAGACTAGTATCCTTCACCATTGGGCATGGAGTTAGTAATAAATGTATCTTTGTAATCAACAAAACCTCCATGGGACTTTCCTCCTCAATTTAGAATGCAGAAATAGAAATTCTAACAACTAAAAAGTAAATGCTCAGCCGATGAGCTTATTTATGTACAATCCTACTTATGCACAATACTTAATTCTACTAAGTATGTTCAATTTTGCAATAGACCACGTCGGCATAAGAGTATTGGACCACATGCCTTCATACTGCTGAAAAAGAAAAATCAAAACAGGCATGCAACATGAAAAATATTCAAATATGGAACCTGATACATGCTCTTGAAATGACCTTTGTTGCTGGCTTATGAATAGGTCCATGTATTCAGCCACAGGGTCATGAAATAGAAAAGGAATGTTTACAACAACCTCTTCTTCACATACAGACTACTGGCTGATGTTTTTTTGGTTATGGCATCTACAAACACCCTTTAGCTCCTCAAATTTAGTCTTTTCAAGGAAGACTGGCTGTTGCTCTTTTACTGCCCATTTTTCAATGGGATTGCTGTCTTGGAAATCTGCAACAGACTCTTCACTGTTAGAACTATAAGAGTCATAAATTGGAGGGTATGTTAATACGTCTTGGAAGAAATCTTTCTGCAACAATTCATCTTTGGGTTCTTCTTGAAAAACTTGATGTTGAGAGCTTTCTCCCCACTGACTGGTAAACAACTTCTTTCATACTTTCATGACCATTTCCTCCTCCTTAGAATCACAAATTGGAAGAGGGTCTTGGTCTTGTTCCTCATGTGAAGGTTGTGCGTTGTGAACTGGAGCCTCTTTGCTAACCTCCTGATTAAACTCCTCTCCTTGTGCCTTTGGTGATTCTTCCTGATGAGAGTAGATGTTTTCTCGGAGAGGAACTCCACAAACACATTCAACAGATTCATCAACCTCGAGACTATTTTCATCATTACAAAATTTGCAGCAATCTTTAGACATAACATTGAGTAAATAAAATGTCTTGTATATTGATGGAATGTTATATGGAAACATTTCAAGGAATATATGCTACCCCGAGGTAGTGTTTTAAACCAAACCCTAGCATCCCCCTCTAAAGACAATTTGAACAACTTCAATAGTACATCTTCAAGAAGAATACCTTGTTGCTCCATGCATTCATGAAAGTCTTTGAGGTGCTGGTTAGGTATTCTCTTTGAGTTCCCATTGAATTTAGGCAAATATCTATCCCACTCATGAAATGAAGGAACATGGTTAGGATAACCAACAATGGAAGAGAAATCTAGTGGGGCAAATTGGTTGGCTAGGAATGCAGGAAGGGCCATCTTGAAAACCTCCCTATGTGATTGATTTAAGCTTCGGAAGTAGGGAGAGTTTTCAAATGCTGTAGCATCAGAGTGAGTGTAGGTCTGCTTAAAATCCAGGATGATCAAAATAGAGATATGGGCAGTTGAGTCGCCAGGATGTTTACAATAGAATTGATAGGGGAGTCACCAAGGTGAGAGATCTTCAACCCACACTTCCCTAGCTCACCTAACAGGGGAAATGTAAAACTTTGTTGTACCCAGGGAAAAATATTCTAATCCGTTCCCCAACAATGACGCCAGAAAGATGTTGTCGCTAAATCTTGCACCTGTAGCACAAGTGCAATAGGAGGCAAGGAAATCTCCCTAGAGATAGCTTTTGGGTTGATTGTAGAATAGTGCCTAGTACATCTTAAATAGAGGAGTGCTTGTAAGGTTATATGTGAGGGGTTTGCGGCACTCCAATTGTCACGTAAAAGGTAATAGGAGGGGCTTGGTTCAATTAGCTTTCAAAGAGGTAGATTCAAGCCAACTCATGGATCCAAATGTTGGGGGTATATGGGGCAATCTCAAAGAGAAATGGTTTCTTCTTCTGGTGGCCAACACACGGAAATGAGACAACTTAAAATTGAAGTCGTAGGAATGATGGAGAGGAGGAAAGGAAGGAGGGAAATAGATGCATAGGGATGTAACAAATAGAATCCTAAATAGTAGTGTTCCAACAGAAGTGGAATCCGATGGATAGGGCTGTAAACAACACAAAATCCTAAACCTCGGGTTTCCAATAGAAATATGAAAGAGGGAGGAGATGGAGTGATAGAAACAACAGAGAACATATTGAGGTTTCAAGCCTATGACATGGGTACCTCTATCACCAAATAGTGCGAGAAAGGTTGTGCTCACAGGTACTGCAGGCTATTAAAAAACCAAGTAAATCTGTAACACACATAGGAAATATTCTCTATTTAGCAGCAAGGGTAAATCCATGAACCAAGGAGAAACCAACAATCTCATTACACTATTTCAGAGAAGGAAAAACAAATTGTGAAATGGGGTTACAGAAGGGAAAAAATACTGCGCATTAATCATGTTAGGAATTAATAGGAAAATACCATTTAACTCCAAGGGTCCAATAACTAGTCCATACACTCAACAATGATATCAGTGAAACCCCCATGAACAAGAAAATTAGAACCAAAATGGCATCACAGAGTTTAGCCTTCGCGAGTCAGAATATCTGGAACCTGTTTATAATATTGCTTCCCCCTATTTATAAGAGCATGGGGGAGCTACAATTACAGTCTACAAAATATCTGAGCATGAGCCCCAGCTGCCATGCTTGACTAGCTGTGTCGGCCCTGTAACTCTCTGATGCCCCAAAAATATTACAAGAGGGATTGAATCATTTTCTTGAAAAATACAAAAATTAATGAACAGAGAAGAAGCTGGAGAGAGGAAGGAGGAGGTGTCCCCTTATTGTTTCAGTGGAGGCCCCTGATCAAGCCACGTCCCTGCTGTCATCCTGCTCTTTTGGTCTGCTTGAGGCGGTTCACTGCTGCTCGGCTGACTTATGTCAATTCTGCCTTTATTGCATGGGTGAGCTATTTGGTGGAGAAGGGATGGGGTGTTTCTGGGCAGTGCTACACTGTGCAGAGGAGCGAGACTCCATGCCGAGGCATTAAGTCTCCATAGAGGCCTCCCATACTGTCATTTATGCACTTCCTCCTTCTCTATTAATTAGTATAGCTGCCAGCCCATCCACCCATTTAAATCACTGCAGGACACCATTGGAGCACCACATCCGCGGGTCTTTAAATACTCAAAATAGACAAAACAGGTGGGCGCTTTTAATTTCCCCTTTAGCCCCCTTATTGCAACTCCTTTTGTAAATTTCTGTATACAGCCAAGGGGCTAGAACTAGGGGCTTAGCCCTTAGGCGCTAAGGCCTTCAGGTTCCTATATGGGGGCTTCTTTCCCTTTGTTACGCCAAATATCGCATATCAGTGCTTTACTGTGTTTCACTTGTGGTGCTTCCTATTGAGAAATGGAAACAAGAAACTCCAGTTTAATTTGTCCTTGAATTATACTATGAATTAAATTCGAATTCTATTCTCATAGCAACTTAAAATAGTTAAATTAAGTTTTTTAAACTTACCTAACCTAGGAAATTCGAGTTGGAAGTCTTTTGGAAGTCATGTATATGTTCTCCCCATTTTGTAGGAGTCCAGTGTGAGTTAATTGTGAGTTGTAAAATAGAATACTCAGTTACATGAGTCAGTTCAGTTAAATTAGTTCTCAAACTGATCGAGAGAACTAATAGTGAGTTAACAGTCAGTTGTGACACTAATGAACTCCACCAGTTCTACTCCAGTTAACTGAATATTTACTCATTAGAAACTCATGCATATTGATTCTGAGAAAGACCCAGTTGAGACTAGAGTGCAGGGACAATGTACTATTTGTTTTAGATTTTTTTGAGTTGCACTGATAGTGCATGCAATTAGGAACTGATCCTTGAGGGATTATGCTATATTTAGAGGCTTTATTTCCCTTTAAATACAAGCTATCCTTCACAGGAATTACACATTAGAATAGAGACTTGGAGAGCTTGTGAAAAGGATAAGATTTGGCCTTGAGCTTTCTTATGAGTTGGATATTGAATTTACTAAGTGCTAGGATTGTTCTAGAGAGAACAAGCATTGTAATTTCATCTTGATTTTTGGATTAATACAAAACAGATAGTGGGGTTTTGAGCTATGGCTTTCCCCGGATATTTATTGTGTTATGTGCCTTTGATTCTCTTCCTCTATTGATTATTGTTTTCTCAATGTTTATGGGCTTCCTCTGTAAAGAGTAGAATTAGATTCTTGTCTCTTGCTTTAGAAAGTTGTATTAGCTTGTGAATCTACAGGATTTTCTACATGGTATCAGAGCAAGATTGTTTTTTTGAGCCGAGAGTTTGCAGAGAAGATATGAAAATTTATGTAAAAAAATTTAAGAAATAAATTGCAAATCTAGATTCCTTTGGAAAATATACCCAAATTCAAAAAAAAAATGGCTGAACCGGAGTTCGGATGAGGGAGATATCGTTGATTTAAAATCAGCTCTCTAGAGAAGATTTCGAAGTTTTGAGTTTCTGGGTTACAGGTGAAAGTCAAATTTTCAATACATACTTCAAGATCGGAAGATGGCGTTCCGTGGGTTGAGACTTGAGTATTCCTTGGAAGGCAACTTGCATTTCATAGCTTTGAGGGACATGATGGAGGCTATGCTAGAGGACAATGGCTTGAAGGAATTTGTTGAACGAGCAATTCCTAAGCCAACAGCTACTAATGCACAAAACTTGGCCAAGTGGAAGAAGTGTGTGGCGAAGGCAAGGTGGATAATCCTTGAGAGAGTTTGAGATCATATTTTTTTGAGTCTCCATGGAAAGGAAACCCTGCATGCTATGTCGAAAACATTGACAGACTTGTATCAGAATAGCAGTGATCAAAGGAAGTTGGCACTGAAGGATAAACTTCGTAAAATCAAGATGGAGAAAGGCAAGATGATTCCAAAGTACTTGACCAAGTTCACTCAATGTCGGGATGAACTTGGAAGTTTTGGAATCACGGTTTCTGAGGAGGATATGGTGATCCTTTCTCTTCGTGGACTCCCAAAGAGTTGGCATAGTTATCAAGACTCTGTCAATGGTCGGGAGAAGCTGCTACATTGGGAACGACTATGGTCGGATTTGATGCAGGATGAGATCAGGAGGAACACCAGGGATGGCTCTTCATCAAAGACTAATTATGAAGAGAACTGTGCCTTGGATATTAAGGCAAGGAAGGGGAAAGGTAACATTTCTCGTTCCAAATCATATTCTTATCATGGAGGTAAGAAGAAGGACATGAAGAAAGTTAAATTCTTTCATTGTCACAAGATGGGTCACTTTGCTACAAATTTTCCATTGAAGAAGTCCAAAGAGAAGTTCTTAGGAGGAGCAGTGAGTGAGGCTTTGGCCTCCCAATTCGAATTGGACTTTTCCCTCATTACATGCATGGTATCTTCAATGATGGGAAGTGTCTGGTACTTAGACAATGGAGCTTCTTTCCACATGACTAGTGACAAAGAGTTATTCAGTGAACTAGAGGAGAAAGATCTCAAGATGCATATCAAGATGCATATCAAGATGGGTGATGACGGTAAGTATAGTGTTACTGGTGTAGGTACTATTACTTTTCAGAGGGAGCATGTGGCTCCACTCACCTTGAAGAATGCTATGCATGTATCCGGACTGACAAAGAACTTGGTATCTGTTGCCATGCTTGAGGATAGAGGCTATGATGTGATCTTTTCGAAAGGAAAGGAATTCCTTCAACACATAGCCATGATTCAAGTAAAGAAGATAGGGATTCGAGTTTAGAATATATATAAGATAGAAGTAGAGGATTGTGATGTTGTGAGTTCAAAAGTGAAAAATATGTTGAGCTGAGACGTCGGCGAGTTGTGGCACAGGCGATTAGGCCACTTGAATCATGGGGTTTTGAAGATATTGCAGCAAATCTCTATCGGTCTTCCCAAAGGTACGCTTGAGCAAGTTGATACATGCAAGGGTTGTACTTTGGGAAAAATACGCCAAGTCTTCCTTTGGAGACAGAGACAGTCGAGAAGAGTCTATTTTGGAGAGAGTCCATTCAGATGTGTGTGGAGCATTCTCGACAACATCCACGACCAAACATAGGTATTATGTTATATTTGTTGATGAATATTCTCGTAAATGCTGGGTATTTTTTATGCAGAAAAAGGATCAAACTTTCACAAAGTTTTGTGAGTTCAAAGCATTGGTAGAGAAAGAGTCTAGCAAGAAGGTTAAAGCTCTACGGAGTGATAACAATGGTGAGTATGTCTCCAATGAGTTTAAGAACTTTTGTGCAGTGGAAGGGATTACACGAGAGTCAACGACACCCATAACCCTCAATAGAATGGGGTTGCCGAGAGGAAGAGCAGGAGCATAGTAGGGGAAGAAAAGGCGACGTTGCATGATCTGGGCCTACCACTACAGTTGTGGGTCGAGGCATGCAACATAGCAGTTTATGTTCAGAACCATAGACCACATCAGATACTTGATATGAAGACACCAAAGGAGGCTTATTCCAGTAAGAGGCGAGATGTTGGTCACTTCAGGGTTTTTGGGTCATTGGTTTATTTCTATGTGACCAAAGATGCATGGAAGAAGCTTGAGACAACAAAAGAGTTGGGGATCTTTGTGGGGTACATTGATACACCCCACAATTATCAGGTGTACATGCCGACTAGTTGGATGACAGTGGTTTGCAGGGATATCAGGTTCGATGAGGAGAAGGCCATGCGGGTATCCCTTGAGAGGGAGCTTGAGCTACATGTGGATGAGGAGCATTTAGCTCTTAAGGTTGAGGGGCCTCAAATTGATGTGGAGCATCCACATGCATAGGTTCAGAGAGTGGAGACATCCACTCAAGCAAAGTATTCCAGAGAGGGAAGAAAGCGCACTAGAGAGGCTGACATATTTTTGGATGATGCATAGGAGAATGTGGGAGCACCCTCTTCTCAGCGCAGACAGAGGAGGTCACCAGAGAGGTACACTAGATACATGGCACTTATGGGTGCATGTGTTGTGACAGAGCCATATTCCTTTCAGGAAGTAGTGTAGCAGCCAGTTTGGGTTGATGCGATGATGGAGGAGTATGACTCCATAGTTCGAAACAATGTTTGGGATGTGGTCTTGAGATCGGAGGACAAGTCAGTTGTGAGCTCCCATTGGATTTACAAGGTAAAGCAAGCTGCAGATGGTAGTGTGGAGAAGCATAAGGCCATATTTCTGGCCGGTGGATTTTCATAGGTAGAGGGGATTTACTATGACGAGACCTTTGATCTTGTTGCAAAGTACTTGTCAATCAAATATATTTTGGCACTATCAGCATAGATGGGTTGGAAGATCCATCATATGGATGTGAAGACTACCTTCCTCAATGGAATGATTGAGGAAGAGGTGTGCATAGAGCAACTTGAAGGTTTTGAAACCTTGGACGGTGAGTCGCATGTGTGTCGACTCAAGAGAGCATTGTATGGGCTTAAGCAAGCATCCCGTGCTTGGTACACCAGGATAGATAGCTAATTCATTGGGTTGGGTTTCACGAAGAATGGAGCGGATGCGAACCTGTATCACATAATGGTGGAAGGTAAGTTGTTGATCATTTTACTTTATGTAGATGATCTCATACTGATAGGTGATGAGATGCTCATCAAATCTTGCAAGGAGGACCTTGCAAGAGAGTTTGAGATGAAGGACATGGGGCTCATGCATTAATTTCTTGGCGTGGAGGTATGGCAGGGAGATGGGGAGTTGTTTGTATCTCAGGGCAATTATGCTAATGTGATACTCAGGAGATTCCGCATGGAGAGCAGTAAACCCATGGAGACTCCTCTAGCTGGTAACTAGAGGAAGGAGGATGCTACTTCAGGGGAAGTAGTGGAAGCTACTATTTACAAGCAGCTTGTGGGTCCACTTATGTACTTGGTGAACACACGAACGGATATGTGCTATGCAGTTAACCAACTTAATCAAGCTATGGTTAGGCCTACCAAGCTGTATTTGAAGGTGTCAAAGCATGTATTGAGATACCTCAGAGGCACTACTCAGTTATGGTTATGATATAGACAGATAGAGGGAGTGAAGCTTCAAGGCTTCATCGATGTAGATTGGTTAGGGAGTCCATCCGACAAGAAGAGCACATCGAGAGGGATATTTACTATTGGTCAGTGGAAGTTTCTTGGTACAGCAGGAAATAGAGATTAGTTGCACTCAGTTCGGCAGAGGCAGAGTACATGGATGCAAGTCAGGAAACATGTGAGGCTATCTGGATGAGGAAGATCCTGGTTGGTTTGTTTGGTCAGCAGATGGATCCGACAGTGATTTACTATGATAATCAGAGTTGTATCGAAATCTCTGAAAATCTAGTCTTTCATGATCGGTCCAAGCATATTGATATTTGGTATCATCATCTCAGATATTGTGTATTGAGGAGGATCATATTGTTAGATTACATTCCCACGGAGGAGCAAGATGCTGACATCTTGACAAAGGCATTGTCAAGATGTAAATTCAAGTTTCAGAGAGATAGGATTGGGGTAGTTGATAATCCCTTTCTTGTTGAGAGGGAGTGTTGAGAAATGGAAAAAACAAATTCTAGTTTCATTTGTCCTTGAATTAAACTATGAATTAAATTTGAATTATATTCTCATAATAACTTAAAATAGTTAAATTAAGTCTATTAAACTTAAATTAGTAAATTCGGGTTGGAAATCTTTTGGAAGTCATGTATATGTTCTCCCTACTTTTTAGGAGTCCAACGTGAGTTAATTGTGAGTTGTAAAATAGAATACTTAGTTTCATGAGTTAGTTCAGTTAAATTAGTTCTCAAATTGATTGAGAGAACTAATAGTGAGTTAACAGTCAGTGGTGACACTAATGAACTCCATTAGTGCTACTCTAGTTAACTGAATATTTACTCATCAGAAACTCATGCATGTCGATTATGAGAAAGACCCAATTGAGACTAGACTGCTGGGACAATGTACTATTTGTTTTAGATTTTTTTGAGTTTTACTGATAGTGAATGCAATCAGGAGCTGGTCCTTGAGGGATTGCGCTATTTTTAGAGGCTTTATTTCCCTTTAAATACAAGCTATGCTTCATAGGAATTACACATTGGAATAGAGACTTGGAGAGCTTGTGAAGAGGCTAAGCTTTGGCCTTGAGTTTGCTTATGAGTTGGAGATTGAATTTGCTGAGTGGTGGGATTGTTCTAGAGAGAACAAGAATTGTAATTTCATCTTGATTTTCTAGATTAATACAAAATAGATAGTGGGGTTTTAATCTGTGGCTTTCCCTGGATATTTATTGTGTTATGTGCCTTTGATTCACTTCCTATATTGATTATTGTTTTCTAAATGTTTATGGGCTTCCGATGTAAAGAATAGAAGTAGATTATTGTATCTTGCTTTAGAAAATTGCATTAGATTGTGAATCTACAGGATTTTCTACACCTCCCTTTGTCCTTATGATTGCCAATCCGTGGGGTTGAGCCCACCAAAAGTAATCACAATCGAAACCATGGAGAGGGGGGACTCTTTACCCTTTTCTTTGAAGTGGGCTGACAGTCTAGATGCGAGATCTTTATAGACCTTGCCGTAATAATTTATCACATCCAAGGAGAAGTCATGCACATCGCAATCACACTGTGCCAATGTCTTAAGCTTTTTCTTTCTCCATAGCGTGGGTTGATAGTCCGGATGTGAGATCCTTATAGACCTCGATGTAATACTTTATCGCATCCGCGGGGTTCTCGCATATCGCATTCATTGGCTCCATCATCTTTAGATCTTTATTTTAATTGCTGCGATCACTAATCTGCGGGGTGATGTCATCACTGCCATGTGTCACTCTGTGAGTGGTGACACATGGAACTCGGAAATGGGCCCATGTCACCCCTGAAAACATTGAAACTAGGTGAAACATGTCCTCTCCAACATCATTTTTGACTTCAGCTGCCCTGCCAACTTTGAGGACCAATCATATGTCACCGCGTGGCCCCCTGGAGGAGAGAGAAAAAGGCTTCCCTGACCTTGGTTTTTCCATGAAATCCTTTGTTAATTGGGATCGACCCCTCTCCGATGATATAACATTGTATCGCAAAATCATAGTGTCGCGGGGTATTTTGAAGAGTGAGTCCTCTGCTCTGCCGATCCACCGATAACCGATGCCTTGGTCCTGCCAATCATCAACATGCGATACACCATACTGCCACAAGGAGGAGAGAGAAAAAGGATTGTCTGATCCTGTTTTTCCCTCGATTTGCTTCGTTAATCAGATTTTGACCCCCCTGGAGTTTTAACACTAAGGCCCATCTCTTTAGTGATTCTTGCGATATCGACATTCGACGATGGTTCTAGCCCTGCATTGGTGTGCACCCCTTTCTGCCTGCGATTGCTAATCTATGATATCGACGCTTGGCCTTGAAACCCATCGATAAACATAAGTATGAGCCCCGAGACTCCATCAATAGCCGATCTGCGATATATGTTGTGCCCGGACCCGCCGATGCTGATATGCGACTATGATAAACCTCCCAGGTCCTGAATGCAATTTTTTCCCTCAAACTTAGCCATTTTTCTTGTTTTGCTGGGCTTTTCCAAGGTAGACATCAATAGGGTCTAACTTTTGATCTAGGAACCCTTTTTTGGACTTCCATATACCCCTGAAAAGCTTATTCCGAGCACTACATATTAGAGAGGGTACCCTAAAGCTCTAATAGATTCTATAGCTCAGAATTTGGCATCAAAAATCACTGCTATTTAGCTTTTGAAGCATCTAGTGACTGAAAAAGTAGTGGGTGACAACAGGTCGATAATGAGATGGTGTTTACCATGTTCGACTCTAGATCATTGATTCACATGGTTAGACTTGTACATTGGTTGGTCATGTGAACGAGATAGAAGACCCCAAAACTAGTTTCATCCATCAAGGCTGTGATTTCATAAGTTATACAAAGGTCACAATGTATGTGGTCATGATCATATAGATAGTCATTTAGTAACGAGTCCACTAGTTTCATCTGTGGACATGTCTTTTTATCATTGTACATGTTATGTTAGCTTATGAGCTGAGTATGGGTATGACTCCCTCAAGAAAAAAATATTCCATGTTGTAAATGTATTGTAATAGATGAAGCTCATGGGTTGTCCTTGATCCCGAATTGTCACAAGGTAAAGCACTTTAGTCATCAGTAATCACCTCTAACTTTGCACTTGAGGGGGAATTATGTTATAGGCCATTTTGTCACATCCAATCAGTGAGCCTCCTAATGGGATCAATCAACATCCTATTCCCCCTTGTCACCATATTGCACAAAACCCTAAGCATGTTCCCTTCATCCCCCAAAGTTTCAACCTTAAATTGCTTCATCTGAGCCAGGTTGAGGACCAACACTCCCTGCTAGCCTACTCGAGTGCATTCACCAATAGGTTTCTCCACTATGGTCTGCATTGGTCACCAACATGTTGCTACCCTTTGCACCTACATTGGTTCTAGAAATCTGGGAGAATGATCGGGATTCCAGAAGCTTCTCCTTCTTGGAATTTCTAGAAGTTGTTTCAACTACTTACCTTGGATAAAACATTCGTATTCTATCCTTCCCTACTTTTGAGTTTTCACCACTTATCCTTTGATCCTATCCCTTCATCAAAGGTGGATCTCTTACCTTAGAATGGTAATTGGATAAGAACTCCCAACTTACCCTATTTCTCTATATATTCCCAGCCTTATATGTGGTTGGGGATTAGATTTTGGAGAGTGATTCTACCCTTTTGCTGTTGTAGTGAGTTGTAATTATCTCAAGCATTTAGGGTGATTGGAGGTGCATATTGTGACAAGGAAAGGACAAGTCAACAACTTGCAGGAGATCTTCTACAAGATCAACTGCTACTTATGGTTGTATATCCTTCCATTTATATGAATGCAAAGAATTCATTGCTTTCCTATATGTGATTTTTTTATTTCACTTATTTCAATACCATATTGATATATTGAATGGAGTATTTAGATGATACTTCATAGATCTCATAGTTTCTTGGCTTGTGTTATCTCACAGTGTAGCTTCTAATTTTGACATTCAGAGTTGGAATTGGAGATTCCAAGCTAAAGAAGGAGCGAAGTGTGCAGAGGATTCTAGGTAGGCCTCACTCCATCATAAATTTACTTTAAGGAAAAGCATTGTATTCCTTGTCTCTCTGTTGTTCTAGGTTAGCCATCGACCTAGGGGGGATACTTTTGTCCGCAATCGTAAATCCCGCATAATAAAAATAATGGGGGAGCCATTTATGAGGACTGCATAATTTGTGGTGGTGATACATGCCATTATCCATTTAATGCTGAAGGGGTCAATGCCAACCTTGTGTAACACCATAGATGAATTATATGAATTCTACAAACATAGATGATGGAAAAAATCCAGTTATACATGTAGAGTTATAACAATGTTAATAAAATAACCATGCTAAATTTTTTTTAGTTGGGAATAGCACTATTCTCACAATATTTGATAATTGGATTACGTTTGTAATATTTTTGGACAATGATTACTCTAAATCAAATAGTGGAGGAATAGTTTCGAGAGTGAAAAACCATTACAGGCCACAAAATACGTAGAGGCCATGCAAGGAGAAATGCCACTCGAGATGGCAAGTTGGCGCCTAAGGCATATAGTGGCGATGGACACGAGATGAGGGAGGGTCGAAGGAAGGATTCAAAAGGTGTGGTGTCTCACATGGGTGGTAATGCCAAACTCAAAACCATTGTTAAGATTGTATCAGGCTTTAGAGAAGGTGGTTTATGGAAGCCTCCTTAGTATGATACCCAATTGAAGTCACCACATTAGCTGATAAGGTGGGGACCATGCTTCCGATCAAATAGCTAGGCCATGTTAATGGGCACACTATTTTGCAGTCTGATATGGCTTCCTCATCGTCAATCTCTTTGAAACCTCCCCTCTTTCGATGGTAAGGTGAATCATGTGTGGGCTAGGGTGACGTGGGGCTCACCATTCAATATGATCCATTGATTTGTTCGATGTATTATTCGTCATTGATCAATGGGAGAGACCCATAAGGGTTCTGTGGGTGCGGTGATTATATATATCTAAAACATTTTATTTTACATTAAAACTTGTAATGTTATATTAAAAGTTGTAACGTTATATTAAAAGCTGTAATGTTATATTATGGCTAGCTTGGATTAGATGGGGCATGAAGGATATGAGGAGAGTCTCTGCCCCCTCCCCCTCATGACCCCCAAACCTCCGCACACATATATTTTTCATATTATAAGTTATACTGTGGGCATATGGTGGACGCGTTGGGTGCATGGAGAAATGAAGGCATACTCTTGTTAACATGTTTGTTTTTGTGCTAGCACCAAAATGAAAGGTGGGACTGGGGCATATGTAGTGGATGCCTACCTGGATGCCACAATGACATGAGGGTCGTGGGTGTATGGTGATCCCTGAGGTATAATATAATACTAAATATTTTACATGCATATGTAATATATACATATACTAGAATTTGCACCAAAAGGGTGAAAATACATGCCAATAGAAGTGTAGATGAATGTAGAGTGACACAAAGGTAGCGTTGTAGGAAACAAGGATGTGGACGTGGAAGGAATGAGGAATTAGGAGGCGAGGGGTGGGGGGAATGGGAAGGAATTGGTAAAGTAGAGGGATGCATGTGGGACATGGGTGGGTTATCTAAATCTAGCAAGTTTGTCGGGGCAATCAGATGCCTTCGTAGAAGCATCAAAGAGATAGAGATCGTCACAAACTAATAGGGAAGTGATGAACACTAGTATTACAACAAGAATGTTGCAACTCCTGGGGCTGCCAACTTTACTTTATCAACCCGGGGTTCGTACAAACTTGGAGGTGAAAGCGCTGTATACACAAGCAGTTGCGATGGGTCCACTCTTTGTTACTGCTAAGCTAGCGATAGACAACTATGGTTTCTCAAACCAGCCTTCTGTTGATTTAGAAGAAGCTTGATTACCAATGAGAAAAGGGGAAATTTGCACTAACTGGAGCCTTGTTTACTGTAGTAAGGAAAGACTGAAATCAAATGCTTAAACACACCATTCATCTAACTACTAAGAGTCTTTGCTTCAAAAGAATGCTAAGTTAACATGTGTGTAATCCTATTGTCCTAGGCATGCAATCTGAAATAACCAAACATTCCACTGTCATGCATGTAAATGAACACAATAACTCTTTTTTCCTTTTAGTCTTTTTTTGTGTGCAAATGTGAATGCTAAATCCTCTTGGTGATGTGGCAGGTGGGTTAGAGATGGTATTGGAAGGTTAGATGTCTTGGGAGGAAAGTAGGGGTCTTCTCCTATCTTCTTGGATGCTTTCTCCACAATTCGTCCTCAAAACAGGCCACTATAGGTCGTCCTACAGGATGTCCTAATGCTTCCTACAGGATGTCCTAATGCTCCTACAGGATCTTCGGTATTCCTACAGGATCTGACCAGGATAAATAGGAGTGATTTGGAAGGTGGTGCAGGGCTTAGTAAAGGTGAATGGTGGGATAAATAAGGCAAGGGAGTGGCTAAGACTTCTTCAGAACTCAAAACATAGTTTGTAAGATGGTTGGATTTGCTCAACAAATATGGAAAATTGTTCTTATGGAAGGATGAATTGTTTGGGGGATGGAGTGGAAAAAGTGATGATCATGGATGGATGAGGTTAGGATGGGGTTGCTGGTCATGAGATCTCCCTGCACTGTTGAAACTCCTCCACTACATCAATAGCTGGTATTTATCCATGAATCATGTCAAATGAGAAAGATTTCCAATCAATTAAGAAAAACAGAATTTCATTATCTAGTTGCCTATTTCATGCATGGAAAAACTTGCAGAATAATGTGAAACACTATGAGATCTACTACAAGGTTGAAGATATCAGAAATGGAATTTGAATCCTATTCTTGAAAACTGAAAAGATGTTGGCCTAAGTAACAGAAAACCCTAAATTCCACGAAAAATCAGAATTTTGTCTTTTTGGGTTGCATAGGAGTTCTTTCCTCAAACCATGGTCCCTGAAGGGAGGAGTGAGGCCAAACCTTCCTACTATCAGATTTTTGGCATTCCTTTATCTTTCTAAGCTACAACTAAAGAAATGCATAAATGGAATCAAACTAATCAAATTCACAACTACTTGCAATAAAATAATGCTAAAACCAATTCAAACATTAATTTATGAATTCAACTAAAAATACAAATATAAGAAGAGGAGCCTTTACTGCTAGGGTTGGGCCCTAACCCAAGAGCTTTAGCCCTCTGAGTCAACTCAGTGCTGGATCAAGGAAATGCTCATTCTCATTATCATATCAGAAAATTACATAACAATGTCTTCCACAAGTCTTGAACTTGGAAATGCTTAGTGCTCTTAAATAAAAAAAAATCCAAATCCTAATGAGGCTCTAGGCCTCTTTATTTATACAACTAAAGTCTCCAACGACTTCCTTAAATATAGGGAGGTTTGGCTCTCAAACTCAAGATGAACTGGCTCTTTAACTGTCACTGGCTCAGTTGCCTTTTGATCTTCATGACTCAGCTGCTTGCAACTATGAGCTAGTGTGATTTGATGGAGGAGTATTCGAATGAGTGAGGATTAAATGAGGAGGATCTATCTCCTACAATATCTTTTCCTTGTCTCATTCGAGTTTCTACCCTTAATTAGCCAAAATTGCCATTATTTTCTCTCAAAAACCTGCAATCAATGCACATTAGTCCACTAGACATAACATCTTACTCCTACTCATCTCATTAAGTAGAACATGATCAAAATATGTAAGGAATTATGAGAAGAGTTGATTTAAATAAGCTTGGAGGTGTATTAAGGTCCATATAATTACCCAATGACGAGGTTCATCATCACCCCCTACTAAAAGTGTTTCTAATCCTCTAAGCAACTCAATCTATATCCATGTCCTTCATTGCTCTAGTGGCCCCCCTGACAACCCATGCTTCTGCTGTAGTTTCTTCTTCATATGCATAAAATCCTGCCTTCCTCTCTATCACTTCCCACTGATTTCTTTCTTCCTCTTCCTTCCTTCCTTCCAACATTCCTAAGAGAAGTTTTGGACTGAGTCTCAAGCCAATCCAATTGACTTTCAGTCATTGTAGAAATTGCTTATACGTGGGTGTTCTGTTTAGTGCCTCTCTCATTCTCAGAGGAGAATGGTATTCTCTGATTTTCAGGCTGTAGGGAAAGGTGTTCCATCTCCTTTGGCAAGCTTGCATGCTATCATCTCATAACAACCTGAACATGTCTTCAAAGTGTGTGATTTCTTTCTCGTGGGCAACAAGGTACCTAGGTGCAAGATTGGGATCATTTGCAATCAGGTTGTGGGTGCTGATGACATCCATTGGGTTAGATTTCTCAGCTCTTATCACGAGGGCTTCTGTCTCTTCTCTTTCCATTAACTTCTTCATTTCTGCATCTCTTGCCTCCTCATGATTCATCCATGATGCTAAGGCCATCAATTGTAAGTCCCCTAGTTTTGAATTTGGGTCCCACACATTCAAATATGTCAAGGCCAAGTTGTGTAGATAAAACTCAGACATTTTAGCTCTATCCTCCAAGGTGCTTTGATCACAAAGATTAATGAATTATCTATAGTCTTGGAAGGGCATAGTGCCTCTCTATGCTAAAGTATTAATTTGGAACTGTAGCCACTTCTCCTTAAGATACAAGGCATAAGACTTTGCTAGCATTCTGCACTGGATTGCCTCTAAGGATAAACTGGCCATATCTTCCAACTAACTTTCTCTTTCTTGTAGCTATCCCATTAGCCATGCATTCTCTACTTCCAACTGAGGTTTGATCATTGCCTTTCTGTCCCTTATGCTGCTCAGTTCTCTGCCCATCTCCTTTACTTTCTCCTCCATGTGGCTCACATCCTCCATTCCTTTAGATTTGGAAATTTTCATCCACCTATGTGTTCTTGCCCTTTATTTTTCAAGCTCAAAGAATAAGGGGATGGAAAATTTCTGTGGAATGACCCTACCCCCTTCAATGAACCTATAGTAAGAGTCAAGGTTGGGTTTAGGACTAGGTTACCTCAGTTCTGGATCTTCCTTCTTTGTTTCTTGCAGAGTGATACCTTCTTGGTCCATTTTATAAGTTTCTTGTAGGTTTAACAGAGTTTCTCATAGGATGGCCTCAGCTTCCTGTAGGTCCTTCTATGTCTCCTATAGGATACCTTTTCCTTTTGAAGAGGCAGACCTAGTGACAGACCTCCTAACATAAGTGATGGGAGATTTGGGAGATATTTTCCCTGATGATCCTTCTCCCTGATTTTTCTCAAGAGGAGCTACCTTTTCTTGCTGCTTTGGTGAGTCTTCAATGATAGTAGGAGTTTTGGTGGGTGTTTGAGGTCTTCCTTGCCTGATCCTTGTGCTTTTTCTTGTCCTAAAGTACATTGGGTTTTGTCTCTGTCTCTTCCCTTTTGACTTGATAGGTATACTTAGGGCAGTAAGAGCAGCTGCTACCTCTTTATCAGTGGGTTCTAGAGATACCCTTGGTGATTCTTCCCCTTCTTTACCTTGAACTGTAGACCTTTCTTCTTCCTTTCCTTTTGTTTCCTATTTTCCATTCTCCTCATCCCTGTCTTTCTCGTCCTCTTCTTCCTCCAGTTCCTCACTCTGTTCATTTGTTTCTTCTTTTTCTTCTTCTTCTGTCTATTCTTCATTTTCCTCCTCCTTTTCTTCCTCTTTGTCCTCGTCTTTTTCTTCTTCATCCCTTTCACTAGCAGTGGGGCTTTTGTCATATTCAAGAGCTTTTATTTTTCCTTCTGCTTGCATGTCTCTGAAAGTTGTCCATGTAATAGGGAGTCTTAGGTTTTGGAGAGCATTGATGAGCCTCATCATTGGGTAACTATATGGAACTTAATCCACCTCCTAGTTTAGTCAAATCAACTCTTCTCACAATTTATTACATATTTTTATTGCATTTTGTTTGATGGGATGAGGCAAAAGTGAGGTATTATGCCTAGTGGACTAATGTGCATTGATTGCAGGTTTGTGAGAGAAAATCATGGAATTTTGGCTAATTAAGAGCTGAAACTAAAATGAGACAAGGAGGAGAGATTGTAGGAGGTAGATCCTCCTCATTTACTCCTCCCTCATTCAAATATTCCTTCATCAATCACACTAGCTCGGAGTACAAGCATCCAAGTCATGGATATCAAAATGCAGCCGAGAAAGTGACAATTAAAGAGTTAGTTTATCTCGAGTTTGGGAGCTGAGCCTCCCTAGATTTAAGGAAGTCATTGGAGACTTTAGTTTTATAAATAAAGAGGCCTAGAGCCTCATTAGGATTCGAATTTTTGTTGTAAAAACACTAGTCAATTTCGAGTTCAAGACTTGTGGAAGACATTGTTATGTAATTTTCTGTTTTGATAATGAGAATGAGAAATTCCTTGATCCAGCACTAAGTTAACTCAGAGGGCTAAAGCTCTTGGGTTAGGGCCAACCCTAGCAGCAAAGGCTCCTCTTCTTGTATTTGTATGCTTAGATTGATTTCATAGATTAATGGTTGAATTGTCTTTAGAATTATTTCGTTGCAAGTAGTGTAGATTTGATTAGTTTGCTTCCATTTGTTCTTTACTTCAAAAGTAGTTTAGAAGAGATAAAGGGACATTAAAAATCCATAAATAGGTGGTTTTGGCCTCATTCCTTCCTTCATAGACCATGGTTTGAGGAAAGAACTCCTATGAAGCCCCAAAAAGACAGAATTCTACTTTCTCATGAAATTTAGGGTTTTCTGTACTTAGGCCAGCATTTGATCAGTTTGCAAGAGTAGGATTTAGTTATCATTTCTTCCATCTTCACTATTATAGTATATCTAATCAATGTTCCATCTTATTCTACAAGTTATCCTCATGCATGAAGTAGGCAGCTAGCTCATGAAATTCTGCTTTCCTTAGATAATTGAAATTCTTCTTATTTACATGATTTTTGGGTAAATGTCAATGTTTGATGTAGTGCAGGTGTTTCAGAAGTACAGAGAGATTTCATAAACAACAACATCATTCCAACTTCATCCACCCATGGTCCTCACTTTCTTTCACTAAAACCCTCACCAATTTCATCATTTCACAAGGAAACTTCTCCAAGCTTGTTGAGCAAATCTAGCCATCTCCCAACTTTGGTTTTGAGTTTTGGAATGCTCCTAGGAATTCCCTTACCTCATTCCATCCACCAACCACCTTCCCTAAGCCTTCCATCACCTTCATCACCGATCCTTTTTCTCTCGGCTGTATCCTGTAGGTTTTTAGGACATCCTGTAGAACGCATTAGGACATCTTGTAGGGTTTCCTGTAGTGGTTTGTTTTGAGGCCGAATTGAGGAAAAAGCCTCTAGGAAGCTAGAAAAGGACTCCTACTGGTATCCCCAACCTTCTAACCATTCACCATCATCCCTATGCCACCTACCACATCACCAAAAGAGATTAGCTTTCATATTTTCACATAAAAAATACAAAAAAAGAAACATATTTATTTTAGTCATTTACATGCACAATAGTAGAATGTTTGATGCTTTGAATTTGCATGCTTAGTATAGTAGGATTGCATACATGTTAACTTAGCATTCTTTTGAAGGATAGCCTCTTAGCAGTTAGTTAGAAAATGGTGTGTTTTAGCATTTGGTTTCACTCTTTTTTCCTTACTGCAGGAGACAAGTTTTCTCTTAGAGTAGATTTCTCTTTCCCGCATTGGTAATCAAGCTTCTTATGAATCCATAGAAGTCTGGTTTGAAAAACCTTAGTGGTATATTTCCAACTTAACAATGACAAAGAGAAGTCCCATCACATTTACTTGTGTATACAACACTATCACCTCCAAGTTTGTACGAACCCCGAATTGATAAAGTAAAGTTGGTAGCCCCAGGAGTTGCAACATTCTTGCTGCAATATTGGTGCTCATCAAGCATCTTATAGGATAAGTTTGATTAACCCATGATGGGCTAGCTATTGATGTTTCCCTTCCTGCACTTTGATGCTCATATCTATCACCGGTTGAAGAAGAAAGTAGGGTATGCTTAGTCTGTTTTGAGGAGGTGTGTCTACTCCAAATCTTTGCTCTTGGAGAAGCTTGAACTGGTATCCATACACCACATTGTATCTCCCTTCACATGATATATATTTAATAAGGTGGTAGCTAATTTCATTCTAAGGGTATGGAAGGTTTTCTCTTATAACCCCCTTTTTTTCTTCCATTACCTCCTCCCCTTCCAAAAAGTATTTCTTCTTTGCAAGGGTGTTGTTACCCTTATCTTCCTTTCTCCAAGGAAACCCTAAAGAAAGTGTGGTGATTCTACCTATGACTTCACAGGTGATCTCTATTGAGATCCCTTTCACCACAGCAGTGGCATGGGTCCCAGTTAGTGGTATGAGTGTCTCTGGCCACCTCATCATCATATCCCCTCAATTTTTCAAAGAAACCCATCCGATTGTGCCTTGTGAAGATTTCTACTATAGGAGGGTGCTGATGAATTCTCACTGTGTTTGTGGGTTCCCTCTTGTTAAATCCCCCTGTCATTTTTCCTTTTGTAATTGTGGAGGCTTGTATGGGTATAATTCCAATTTCTAGTGGGTGAGAGATTTTAAATGATAACTCTGTAGTATAATTCCCCTAGACTGCAATTTCCTTAACCAAATGGAGGAATTTTCTATATTTTTTAACTGGAAAATGTGGGAAGGTATAGCTCCTACCTCCTGGTTACTACGTGATGAAGCCAACCTTTGATATTTCCTCTCTAAATGCCCTGTAGATGCTTGACCTGTATCCTGTAGATCCTCTTGTAGGATCCTGTAGGTTTCTTGTATGATCCTGTAGGTGCTCTTGCGCTGAAAACTGATCACTGTCTTTCCTGTATACACTGATTCAAGAGCAGAGAGAAACCTTGCTTCGATGAATCCTCGAGATTGTGAATGCCTCCTTTGCATGGAAATCAATGTTTTATTTCCTCATATGGGTGGTTGTGTGGGATGGTGTGTTGGATACCTAAGTACGAGCACCCACTTTTGGACCGTTGGTCCCACTACCACTCCATAATTCCCCCTTACCTCGTAATCATCTCCCACTTTGATCATCCGTAACTTAACCATATTTGGCTTCATCTCCTTTTTCTTCTAGTTTGACTGCTGCCACGTGTGGAGTGATCTAACTGTATTCTCCTCGTCGACTAACTGAAGGTGGCCAAGTTAACTCGCTCTCTTTTGCTTATAAAACAAACTCTTACACAATCCTACGTTTTTGATTATATTATACTAACTAGAGAGCCTAATCAAGATGACATACCTGTGGGTAAGATGCCTTGATGATGCTGCTTGTTGGAGAATGATGTCCCTGTGCTGTGTATTTGCTGCATATATTTTTTTATTGGCCTCCTTTGATGCTTGTTTCTTTGATGTGCAGGTACTGGAGAGTGATGCTAATGATCCTGCTACTATTGCTAAGGTTAGAGGATTATGAAGAAAGATTCCAACTTGGCTACAAAAGGGCGAGGTGCACACTTAACCCTGCGTCACTGAAGCTAGTCCTGCTTAGAGGGGTAAGGGAAGATCTTATGGATACCCTAAACCTGTTAGTAGGAGGGGACGTCTACCCGCTACCCTATGAAGATATTAGACTGTCTTTAGAACCCATTCTAGGGAAGCTAGGAAAAATGGTAGGGGTAGTCAACCTATGGTTAATCCATCCTCTTCCAATACATCCATCAAGGGTGAAATTGGAAACATGCTGGAAGATTTCAAGAGTGAGATGCTGCAAACCCTTGCCCTATAGATGGACACTATCCACATTAAGAGAAAACAGGAGGAAGTAGAGAGAGCCTTAGCCATTTTCTGCCCTAGATGCACAAGGAGGCACCCTAGGAATGAATGTCCATTAAACCTGATTGAAGTCTGCTCAGTCTGTGAAGAAAACCACTCCATAGACAAGTTCCCTTCTCTACCTGGACTAAAAGTTGTATATCAGGGAGCTGAAGGGGTGACTGAACAACTCTGCTACATAAATCAAAGGAGACCTCATGGGCCTCGACCATACCAGTAGGGCATGCAAGGGTCATCCCATGCATATTACAACCCCAACCAGACCACATCCATTCCCTCTTGGGCCCCCCTACTCATCCTTCCTGGTCTACACCTCCTCTTTGGTCCTTTGCACCTCAATATCATTCCCAACTGACCATCCAGTCATTTCAACTGTATGCTCCGCCACAACCTCAGTGGAATGCACCGCCCCAGGGGTGTAGGCCCCCATACAACAATGATCCAACTTTATTGCCTTCACCACCTGCTCGGCCACAAATTTTACACCTTGCTCCACCTAAACAACCCTAGATGCCTACCCAGCCAAATCCGAACCCGAACAATAGACAGACACAACAAGTATACAGTGGAGAGACATCCTATCCTTCTTATGCTGTGGAGATTTAGGAAATCAACTCGAGATCTGGGAGAGTAATCCTCGACAACCAACCTCTACCTCCACCTAGGGAGAGTGAGGAAGAAAAAGAGGAAGTCATGCCTAAAGTTAATCCACCACCCTTCCTGAGAGATTAACTCAACTAATCCAGCCTACCTCGGAAGAGACTGAACTTCTAGGAGAATTGAAAAATCTATGTGTCAAAATTCCACTTCTCCAAGCTATAAAAGATGTACCTATTTACAACAAGTTGATTAAGGAGAAGTGCTTCAAACATCCAGGGAGGTGAAAAAGAGATGCCCCTACCATTAATATCATTGGACATCTGTCCGAATTAATGCTCAGGTAGGTAATTTGTCCAAATTATTTAGACCCTGGAAGCCCTGTAGTAGATGTGAACATCAATGACAGGATTGTCCCACACACTTTGATTGATCTTAGGGATGCTATTAATGTGATGACCAAGGACGCAATGCTCAAGCTCAACCTACAAGGTTCGTTGAGAAACACCACAACAGTCCTGCAACTTACAAGCCATTCCTCAGTGACCCCTTAGGGGATTCTGGAGGATGTGATGGTCTACATTGACTCTTGGGAGTACCTTATAGATTTCCTAGTTCTCTAGCCTAAGGCCAAGCTTACTAGTTACCCTCTCATCCTTGGGAGGCCCTGGATAGGCAATGCCAATGCCTACATTAGTTGTAGGGCTAGAAATATGACTATAAAAAATGGGAATATGTCTAAGCAGTTAGTCCTATACCCTCCTGCTCAACCATCTCAAGAACATGACTTACCTTTATGGCTAGAAGACGAGGAAGAAGATGAAATTTATTCAACCCAACTCTATACCTTTGAAATAGCCATGGGAGGAGGACAACCGTATGAAGATGATTTGATTGAACACATACTCCAAAGTCCAACTCCTAGCACATTGTCCTTAGAAGAAGTAGTAAAGGAAACCCAAAACAACCATTAGATTGATCTATGCTTAGCTGATTCAAACCCTACCCATGTCAAAACCATAGAATTTGGCCCTGAGAGAACTTTGAAAATCAACCCATCTCTTTCTGTTCACCAAGAAGAAAAGTTGTGCAACATGCTAAAGGAACATATAGATGCCTTTGCTTGGAGTTACACAGAAATGAAGGGAGTGCAACCCTCGGTGTGTATTCACCACATTTATATCAAATAAGGTTGCAAACCAATCCGACAACCCCAAAGGAGAATGCATCCAGTTCTCAAGGATATAGTCAAAGAAGAACTGGAAAAGCTGCTAGATGCAGGATTCATTTACCCTATCTCAGACAGTGAGTGGGTCTCTCCTTTGGTGTTGGTTCCAAAGAAAAATGGTAAGTGGAGGATTTTTGTCGATTACATAGAGTTAAAAAAGCCACAAAGAAGGACCATTTCCCTCTACCTTTCATTAACCAAGTGCTAGATGGCTTGGCAGGGAAAAAGATTTTCTCTTTCCTAGATGGATTCAGCGGGTACAATCAAATCCATGTCAGCCTGGAAGACCAGGATGAACCACCTTCACTTGTCCTTAGGTACTTTCACCTATAGGGTCCTTCCTTTTGGCCTATGCAATTCCCCTACCACTTTCCAGAGAGTAGTCCTGAGTATCTTTTCCGAGCTAGTCCATCATGCAGTAGAGATTTATATGGATGATTTTACACCCTATGGGTGTGATTTCCAGGAGGCTCTGTCCAAATTAGGTAAGGTGCTGACCAAATGGATTGAAATGAACCTGTACCTTAGTCCGAAAAATGTGAGTTCTTGATGACTGCAGGGACTGTGCTAGGTCATTCAATATCCCAGCAAAGATTGAAGGTGGACCCAAACAAAATAGCCATCACCCAAAGGGTCCCACCTTCGCAAAAGCAGAGAGATGTCAAAAGTTTTCTAGGTTTAGCTGGATACTATTGGAGGTTTATAAAAGACTTCAGCAAGTTAGCTTCTCCTTTATTTGGTTTGTTGGCCAAAAATTCTGAGTTTGTATGGTCAAAAAGCTGTCAAGAGGCCCTAGACACCCTGAAGGACAAGTTGACCACTGCACCTATTCTTCGAGGCCCAAATTGGGCCCTTCCTTTTCATATACATGCTGATGCCTCACACAAAGCCATAGGAGCATCTCTAGGCCAGATAGATGACAAATTGCCTTATTCCATTTACTTTATTAGTAAGAATCTGTCAAAGGCCGAACTAAACTACACAGTGATCGAAAAGGAGATCCTGGCTGTTGTGCATTCATTGAACAAATTTAGGCATTACATTATAGGTTATCAAACATTTTTACATACTGACCATGCTGCAATTAAATATTTAATGAATAAACCTGATGTGAATGCCTAGATTATTAGATGGTTACTTTTATTACAACAGTTTGATCTAACTATTGTTGATAAGCCTGGCAAGGAAAATGTTGTTGCAATTTTTTTGTCCAGATTAACTTTGCCTGCAGGGGAGGAAGGAATGGTTGATGATCAATTATCGGATGCACACTTATTCTCCATTTTAGTTCTCTCTCCATGGTTTGTTGACATAGCAAACTATTTTGTGTCTGCATAGTTCCCACTGAGTTTTTCCTCCAAAGAGAAAAGCAAGATTGTGAGGAAAAATGCCCCATTCACTTGGATTGGGGGCAACCTCTTCAAATTAGGCCTGGATCAAATTCTGAAAAGATGTGTCAGGGAGGAAGAAGTCTTTGACATCCTTCTAACCTGTCATGATGGGCTTTGTGGAGGTCACTTCACAACCAAGAGGACAACATTCAAGGTGTTACAAGATGGTTATTATTGGCCCACTCTTCATCATGATGTGAGAAGATATACTAGTTAGTGGGATCAGTGCCAAAGGATGGGAAAGCCTACTCCAAGGGATGAAATGCCTCTACAACCTCAAGTGACTTTCGAGCCATTTGACAAGTGGGTGATCCAAATGGATCCTAGAATACTCTCTAAGTCTTCAAAAATCGTTTAAATGATCAAAACAAACGCATGGGAAAAACCCTTAAAAAAATTGGAAAACACTATCGGGAGGCGAAAAACACAAGAAAACAGTGAAAACAGAGCTATCGGTAGCTTGAACAGTGAATGCATAGGAGCCATCGGATCTAGCTGATCAACGGTACAGATCCGATTGGCAAATTGCAATTGGCAAAGGCTATCGGAGGTTATCGGCAGAGACCATATGGAATTTGCGATCGCGATCGACGGAGTCAACGAGGACCGTTGATCAAGCATGCAGATCGACGACCCACGTTGCATCACAGAATTGCACTTGGCAAACACAATGGAGCGGGGCTATGTGCACATACTTATATGCGATGTGATTAGCCGGAATCGATGGATATATAAACGCTATTTTATAAGATTTGAGATCCGTCAATTGGCATTTTTAATGTATTTCCATGTATATCGTTTATTAAACGAAATAAAAAGGGAAGCACCGATGCGATGAAACCCAGACCCGAAGGGGTTTGGGAATGAAAATGAATAATATTTCAAATCCACCCAAAGCCATTTTTATGGGATTTTTAGTGTTTTTACGTATTTTCAAAATGCAAAGGAAATCCATGAAACAGGTGGGATTTCAGGAGGAACAAAGCGGTAAGTGGTTTGGGCTAGGCTCCGCCCGAGCCCATACATTGGCTGCCATGTGTCCAGGCTGAGGAGAGAGAAAACCACCCTCATCGGGTGGTTAACCTCCGTATGGAAGGGACGCCCGAAATAGACCACAGTCATTGGATCTGGATCTCCCAGATCAATGGTGGAGATGTGATATCGCTACAAAGGCGGACCCAATAGGAGTTATAAAGCGGATTCATAATATTTCAAATCCAATGAACAATGTTTTGGAGGATTTTCCATGTTTTTGCAACGTTTCTCTGTGTTAACAGAAAATGACCAATTTTGGGATTTCAAAGGATCGATGACCCATTTCGTTACAATACCGATGGCCACCATCCCTGAAAGCGTTTAGCAATGATTGCTGACACTTAGAGGGGGATTTGAGCAAATAGAGGTCGGGAAGCCAGAGAGCTCGAGAAGAAGAAATGAACAGACATTGTAGATTGGTTTTAAAGCTACAGACAGAGAGCAAACAAGAAGAGGCAGTGCTGAGACAGAGCAACATAGACAGAGAGTAAGTGAGGAGAGTCTGTGTACTCAAAATAGACTTGGGGGATCCAAGTAAAGCCTTATTATTACGTGAGGCTCAAATTGAGCTCACTATTGTAAGACTCTGTTTCGAAGACATAATAGAGAGGTCACCACTGAAGGTTGGACTAGGAGATGTAGCCTAGGAGTGTTGGGTGAACTCCTTATTAAACTTGCTGTGTTTATGTGTGTTGTCTATTATGTTTCTTTCATTGCTTCATTGTCTATGTATTTCACAATCTTATCAGTCCATTGCACAAAATAACATAGGCAGATCCATGCACATGAGTCTGTAATACCTTAATAATTGTCTTAGATCTCATTATCAGATCAAGTGGTATCAGAGCTTTAGGTTGCTAAGGTTAGACAAGCTTGTGCTGGATTGGTGAATGATAACTAGGTCAAAGATCAAATTAGGAGAAGGAGAATTGGTTAAAGCTACCCAGAAAGAGGAAGAGTCTATCCTAGGAGGAAAATGGTAGAAGAAAATCCCTTGGAATCAGAATCTCAGTTCATGGACAGTTTCATGACCATGAGAGCCATGGTAGAAGAGATGTATCGAGAATTTAAGAAAGGTCGAAGTGAAGATTCTTCAACCTCCAAACAAGACAAAGGAATAGAGGAACCTCTTCTAGATGGCCATTCTGAAGGCAAAGGGAAAGGAAAAGAGCCTCCTCTAACAACACCTCCTTCCAGCCCTTTGATTAAATTAGATGTAAAATTTTTCCAATATATGATGGAGAATTGAATGCAGAAAAGCTAGATAACTGGATTAGACAAATTGATGTATATTGCAGGGTGTAGAACATCGATTCAAAAAGGAGAAAGATTCAACTAGCCAGCCTTCGCCTTGGAGGAACTGCCTTGGTGTGGCGGGAAGGCAGGACATAAGCTGATTTGAAGAAGCATGGTAAAATTCTTTCTACCTGGAGTGAATTTGTTTCAGCCATTAAAAAAAAATTCTATCCACTAGCTTATATGCAGCAAGCCATGATGAGTTCGCAAACTCTTCTCCAATTAGAGGGGAAAAATGTACAAAGCTATACCTAGGAATTTAGAAAAAGAGCTTTAATTCTAGGCATTTCTCTAGACTCACCTGAAACTTTGCTGAAGTATATAGGTGGTCTACACAACTATTTGAGGCACACCATTCTCATGTTTAATCCTACTAGCATAGATGCGGTATCTGTTCAAGCTACACATATAGAGGCTAGAGGCAAGAATGTGAACCCAAAGATTGGGGGATCATCAAAACCCACTGCAAGCAAGAACAAGGAAAAGAGGAAGCAAAAATGGAAAGAGAGGAAGACAAAAATTGTACAAAAAGACAAACCTTCATGCACTCACTGCAATTAGGATGGACATGATGATGACCATTTCTGGCCTTTACATCTGGAGCTGAAACCCAAGAATTTCGATGGCAAGAAGAATAAGATTTCTGCTGCTATTCAAAAATATTTGGCGTCAGACTCAGGTGATGAAACAACAATCGCAGCCACAGGTATAAAGGTTAAAAATTCTGAAGCATTTACTAGTAATTTTGCACAATCTATTGATAATGAAGAAAATGAGAGGAAAAGATATGAGCTTTTTCATATTAGAGTTATTTCCAAGCATCAAAACATTGATACTTTATTTGATAGTGGCTCACTAGTAAACTTGATTTATGAAGCAATTGCAAAGAAATTGGGACTCTTAAGCACACCTCACAAGAAGCCATATCCATTAGGTTGGGTATGTGATAAAGCAAAGCTACAAGTGACTAGACAATGTAAACTTAGGTTTGCTTTTGGGTCAGCATTTGTAGATGAGGTTGAGTTAGATATAGTTCCCTTGGATATATGTGGTATTGTTTTAGGAAGTCCTTGTATGATAGAAAGGCCATTTTCTATAGAGCCGAAAATAAGTATCAACTCACAAAAGATGGAATAGAATATATTGTAAGAGCTCATCAGCTCAAAAATAACTATGCTCTCATTAACTCAGGGCAGATGAAAATAATTGTAAATTCATGCAAGCAATTTTTACTAATGGTTGTAAAGGAAAAGAACCCTGATAAAACCAATGTATTTGAAGGTTGTGATGCTAAATATCAAACTGATTTAGAGAAATTTGTTTCAGAATATGATATCCTATTTCAAGAACCTAAAGGTTTGCCACCCAAAAGGGAAATTGTACATGATATTCAGTTGCAGCAAGATGCTCCATTTCCTAACATCATAATGTATAGGTTATCTACTTTAGATAATGCAGAGATCAAGAAGCAGGTACAAGAGCTGCTCGACAAAGGATTCATAAGGCCAAGCACATCACCATGCGGATCTCCAATTGTGTTGGTGAGAAAGAAAGATGGTTCGTGGAGGATGTGCATTGATTACAGAGCACTGAATAAAATAATGATCAAGAATCGTTATCCACTTCCTCGCATAGATGATCTATTAGATCAACTGAAAGAAGTTGTTTACTTTTCCAAGTTGGACTTGCATAGTGGCTACCATCAGGTTAGAGTTGCAGAACAAGATGCATGGAAGATTGCTTTCAAAACAAAGCAAGGGCTGTATGAATGGCTAGTTATGCCTTTTGGCTTAACTAATGCTCCTGCCACTTTCATGAGAGTAATGAATGATGTACTCTGACCTTTTATTGATGATTTTGTAATTGTATATTTAGATGACATTCTTGTTTTCAGTAAAACATGGGAAGAACATTTGAAGCATGTAAAGCAGACTCTAGATGTTTTGAAAAAAGAAAATCTCTATGTTAAATTATTAAAATGTGAATTTGGTAAAACATCTTTGAATTATTTGGGTCATATTGTAGGGGGTGGTGAATTGAAGATAGATCCCTCTAAGGTCGAAGTCATTGTGAACTGGCCTAAACCCAAATCTGCTACAGAAGTTAGAAGCTTCCTAGGAGCAACACAATATTGGAGAAAGTTTATTGCTAACTTTTCCTTGATTGCAGCTCCCTTACATGCTTTAACAGGATTGAACAAGGTGTTTCAGTGGGGAGGCAAACAATAGAAAGCCTTCGACATCTTGAAAGAAAAAATTAGTACATCACCAGTACTAGCATTGCCATATCTTCAAAGACCATTTGAGATTGAAATAGATGCCAGTGACTATGCCATGGGAGCAGTGTTGATGCAACATGGTAAACCCATATGTTATCATTCTGAGACATTTAATTCTGCAGTATTTAATTATCCCACATATGATAAAGAATTGTATGCATTAGTGCAGAGTGTGAAAAAGTGGAAACATTACCTATTGGGTAAAGAAACAGTTATACATACTGATAATCAACCACTTCAATATTTACACACAAACTAAATTGTAGCAGTCAAAACACTATAGGTGGATGGGTTTTCTACAACAGTTTCATCTAGTCATCAGGTATAAGAAAGGCACACACAATAAAGTTGTAGATATGTTATCCAGACCAATTATAAATGCATCTACTATACTTAAGCATAACTTAGTATTGCATGAAAACTACATTGAACAATATGCTCAAGATATAGATTTTAAAGATGTATATGCAACTTTAAGTCATGGCAAACAAGTAGAATAATTGGATTATCATGTTAAGGACCAACTCTTATATTATTTGGGAAAGTTATGCATTCCTCAAATTGAAAGAGTTAACATAATCCGAGAAGCACACACTTCTCTAATATCAGGTCATTTTGGTGTAAGTAAAACAGTTGCACAGTTGCAAAGATTTTGTTATTGGCCAAGAATGCATGAAACACTTTCTAAATATATTAAAGGTTGTACCATGTGTGCTAAAAGCAAGCCCAACAATAGAAAACTAGGCTTGTACACTCCACTTCCAGTTCCTTCTCATCCTTGGGAAAGTGTTTCCATGGACTTTGTTGGGGGATTGCAAAAATCTAGAAAAGGTCATGATTATTTATATGTTATTGTGGATAGGTTCAACAAAATGTGTATTTTAATACCTTATGACAAGCAGATTACAGCTGAACAAACAACGCAGTTGTTCTTTCAGCGTGTCTGGGTGCATTTTGGGTTACCCACTTCCATAGTATCTGATCAAGATTCCTGATTTGTTGGGAAGTTTTGGTTAAGTCTGTGGGAATTGATGGACACCAGACTGAAGACGAGCACAACCTATCATCCAAAAACAGATGGCCAAACAGAGGTGGTCAACAAGATAGTGATCCAGTTGCTCAGGGGCTATTGCAGCAAGCATCCCAAGCTCTCGGATGAACATTTATGTTATGTGCAACATGCTTACAACTATGCTAAACATTCTTCTACACAGAGATCTCCTTTTGAGACTTGTTTTGGTTTTACGCCAAGGTCTCCCTTGGATTTTGTCTTTAGTAAAGACATAGGAGTTGATGGACACAGTGATGTGGACAAAGCAACCAAGTTCATTGAACAGATCCAAGAAATTCACCAGGTAGTGCAGGAACAACTGGAAAAGAGCCAAGCCAAGTACAAGGCAAGGCATGACAAGCATCGAATTGAGCATAGCTTCCAAGTTGGTGATCAAGTCTCACTGTATATCAGCAAGGATAGAATGCAAGGTGAAGGAAAGACGCTGAAGCCAAGAAGGTATGGGCCTTTCATGATACTTGAGAAAATTGGTGAGAACGCTTTTGGCCTTGATTTGCCAGCTTACATGCACATCTATTTAGTAGTTAATGCAGAGAACTTGAGACTATTTGAACCTTCTTTGATTGAAGATCCAGAAGAGCAAAGTCAGTTGCCTTTTATTGATGATCTGTTGCCTAAATATCTCAATGAGTTGCAGGAAGATACAGTTCTAGATAGGAAGGTGAGAACTACACGTAGAGGGGATGTTGAGTACCTCAGAATTGGACTCAAAGGTTCAAAACCAAGAACTGCAAGATGGATAGAAATTGGACAAGTGAGGAAGCTGTATCGTCACTTGATTGATGCTTAAAAACCAACTTTTGGTGGTCCAAAAGCCTTTTCAGTGGGAAGGCGTGATCCAAATGGATCCTAGAATACTCTCTAAGTCTTCAAAAATATTTTAGAAGATCAAAACAAACACATGGGAAGAACCATTAGAAACATCGGAAAAAATTATCGGGAGGCGAAAAACACAAGAAAATAGTGAAAACAGAGCTATTGGCAGCTTGAACAGTGAATGCACAGGAGCCATCAGATCTGGCCGATCAACGGTCTAGATCCGATCGGCAAAGGCTATCGGTAAAGACCGTATGGAACTTGTGATGGTGATCGATGGAGTCAACGAGGACCGTCAATCGAGCGCGCAGATTGACGTTTCATCACAGAATTGCAATCGGCAAACACAATGGAGCAGGGCTATATGCACACACACACACACACACACACACATATATGCGATGCGATTAGCCGGACCCGATGGGTATATAAACGCTATTTTATAAGATTTGAGATCCGTTAATTGGCATTTTTAATGTATTTATATGTATTTCGTTTATTAAATGAAATACAAAGGGAAGCGCTGATGCGATGAAACCTGGACCCAAAGGGGTTTGGGAATGAAAATGAATAATATTTCAAATCCGCCCAAAGCCATTTTTATGGGATTTTTAGTGTTTTTACGTATTTTCAAAATGCAAAGGAAATCCACGAAACAGGTGGGATTTCGGGAGGAACAAAGCGATAAGTGGTTTGGGTCGGGCTCCGCCCGAGCCCATACATTGGCTACCACGTGTCCAGGCCGAGGAGAGAGAAAACCACCCTCATCGGGTGGTTAACCTCTGTACAGAAGGGACGCCCGAAATGGACCACAGCTGTTGGATTTGGATCTCCAAGATCAACGGTGGAGATGTGACATCGCTACAAAGGCGGACCCAATAGGAGTTATAAAGTGGATTCATAATATTTCAAATCTGATGAATAGTGTTTTGGGAGATTTTCCGGTTTTGTAGCATTTCTTTGTGTTAACAGAAAATGACCAATTTTGGGATTTCAAAGGCTCGATGACCCATTCCGTTACAGTATAGGTGGCCACCATCCTTGAAAGCGTTTAACAATGATTGCTAATAGGGGACCTGAGCGCACAGAGGTTGGGAAGCTAGAGAGCCCAAGAAAAGGAAACAAATAGAAAATGCAGATTGGTTTTAAAGCCACATACCCATGGCTTGCCTTACTGCAATGTCCTCCTCTTGGGAGTCATTCAGTCTTTGTCTCTTCTCTCCCCTGATGAAAGATGAGGTGTGGGGGGTCTCTCTCTCCCTTTTCCTTGTCACATCCTCCTTTTGTGGTGTTTGGAGGACTGATGTGTCAACATTGGTGTCTGTCCTGGGAGGCACATTTGTTTGAGGCTGCTGCTCGGTACTGCCAGGTTGATCTGTCCCCTTTTCCTGCTGTAAGGGCTGCTCACTGGACTGTGCTTTTTCTTGTTGCTGTCCCAGCTCTTGCTGTTCCATTTCCTCTTGCTGCTGTAGCAAGGTGTCCACTTGTTCCTCTGTCAATACAGGTGGCTGTTCCACCTGTTTACCTTTGTCTTTGCTTGCTGCCTGGGATGTCTTCTCAGTGGTTTGCTGCTGAAGATCCAGCAGCTGTTCCACTTTGCTTTCTGTAGGAGTAGGGCACCTGTGCACAAGTTTCCAAGTCAGTTTCCTTTTGTACATTCCTGGCTTCTTTCTCAAGCAGTTCTACCTCAGTGAGTTGTTCTATTAGTGTACCCTCTTCCCAATCTAGTGCATTGGCATACTTTTCTATTTCCGGTTGTCTTTTATGTGCATAGTTGCCCAGTCTGTATCTAATTCTCCTGAGGGAAATACTATGATTGGGGTCATAAGGAATCCACTCAAAACTGGTCTGCAATCTGAGGCCTTCCAGCATGCTGTGTGCCTCTTTCCATCCTTCCTCTTTCTTGTTATACAGGAAGGAACCTAGCTGACTTCTTACCTTCAATTGTGACTTCTTGTTTCTACTCTGAAAGTGAAGGTAATCTGAGTTCCCAAACTGCCTGAAATACTCCAGGGCAAAAAGCCTCATGGGGACATACCTTGGCAATCTAAATGGGTTCAATTCACAGCCATATATCCTAATGACTGTGTGGTTCTGGTAGAAGTACCAGTTGCCAATGTTGTAGGATTTGTTCAGATGTAGAATCCTCCTCATTTCATCGGTTAATCTAGGAGGAGGAGTACCTTGCAGAACTGTTAGGGCCGGATGAACAAATAGATCAATGAACTCACAGTATGTATAGGGTGATACTGAGGTAAAATGAAACACAGAGGTCCAGAAAACAACTGATCTTGGGCTTCCTTGGGCATTGAGTGGCCTCAAAGGAACTGAGAAGGTAGCTGGCTGATAGAAAAGAAATAAATGATAGATATATGAGGAGTACCTAAACAGCCTCTCCCTTTTCAAATTCATGAACTGATCATGGATTTTCTCTGCTATGTAAGTTGCATAATCATATTGCACAGCTGGAGGCTTACCAGGGGCAAACATGGACATCATTGCCATTATACTTTCATCTACATCTTCCAGCCCCCTGAACCCTAGGACATAGCTAATTAGGTCCACCAGCATTCTGCCCAACTCATTCAGACAATGGTACCCAATAGGAGGGGTTCTGACTGTTTCAGAGCCTGATATGACGAACAGTTGGTTGATTTTGATAATCTGGTCACTGGACAGCTTGATCCCTGTGTTAATTAGATTCTGCATGGACAGAGGGGTCAATTTCTTGGCTGTATTGAAGTGCAGCATCTGGTTTATGCTCTCTGGGGTGATCTGGAACAGGACTAGGCCTGTGGGGCTTATGACTGCCCTTTGGCTGGGGTCATAGCATTCCTGGCAGCTGTAAATGAGCTCTGGCATTGGATTGACTTGGGGAAGGTTGTATATGGGCAAATTTGACTCCCAAATCCCCAAGATATCTGCTCCACTATGGTGCTGGGCTCTTAGTTCATTCAGCATTAACACATTATACTTGGTTCCCATAGGAAACCAATCCAGCATTTGGTAGTCCATGTCTCCCAGGGCTTTCCATGCCAGTTCTTGGTGAGGAGCATTGATGGGCTTGATGTTCAGTGCAATAGGGGTCTCCATAGCTGTTCAAGTTACTAGAATTGCAAATAGACAGGTGGAATGGTGAAAACACAGTCTGGAGACAGTCTTCTGTGGAAACGGTTGAGGTTTTGAGTATTCAAGGGGAATTCTCTCAGTAGCAATTGAAATACTACTGGATTCTAGTGATAGAATCTCTCTGTGGTGTGACTGAACTCTCTAACAGGGTGGAATATGTCTATTAGCAATTTCTGCCGGGAAAACGCAGAATTACAGAGGTTTTTAATGAGAATTACAGGTTTTTAGAGCTCTGCCAGCGTTTCTTGGCCCTCACAGTGACAATGCTGGATGAATGAAAGGGAATGAACGGTGTAAATCTAGTCTTTATGGTCCCATTATCCCTGTGAGCAATTTTGAGCTAAATGAAGGTCGTATGGAGGGCGAAATGGTCTAAATACCTGTAATCCGACGAGCAGAGGTTGAAACACAGGTACACAGGTGCTTTTTGAGAAGGTCGCCCGGGCAAATCAACTGGCTGGCGAAAATTCGAGCTCAAACGGTCAAGCAAAGCGCACAGTAAAAACACAGTGTAAATGGTAAAAATACGGGAAAATTTGGTAAATATGGCTCATTTTACCATTTGGCGCTTTTTTCTGCTGACGTCAGCATGACGTCATTGGTGGGTCATGGTGAGGTGGCGTCAGCTGACGTCATCAGGCGACGTGGCGGTGGGCGACTGGTCAACGGTTTAGGCGAGGTGGCAGCCCAGTCAGCAGTGAGGTGGGCCAATAATATAAGCGGGTACGGGCAGGCAACGACGTGGCGGTGAATTAACGGCGGGCAAGTTGCGGTTAACGTGCAGCGGTCACGGTTAAGGGCTTAACCGTTGCAGTCTCCCGGGGCGTTTAAGGTACGGCGCGATGGATGTCAGAGCGGGCTCCGAGATAGTTTAACGCCCGACGCGTGGAGGAGGCGTGACAAGGCGCAACGTCACTTCCCCGGAAGTTAACGTGCGGTCACGGGAGGCGCTCCGATATTGCTGTAGGCCGTCAGATCTGGTGGGCTTGATCCGACGGCTGGCGGAGGGATAACATGCGCCTTCAATATTACGGGCGGAAAAATCAAAATTTGTGGTTTGTGTGGGTTTTTTCAAATGTTTGTTTAAACCACAATGCGGTAGGATCGGGGAATGTGCCAGAGGCGGGAATTTGACCTTTGCAAAGGTTTTACAGGCAAAATGGATTTCAGAGAGTGGGTTTTAGCAGTGCAGGGGTGATTTGAAGGTAAATCGACTTGCAGTAGAGGGGAAATGGGTGGAATAGGTTCACCAAAGTGGCCAGATGCCATTTGGTCCCTTTTTTGAAAAATACACGGCTATTATGCCTAGGGGAGGGAATATACATAAGATTTGGGGTTTTATACACTTTAGTGTTAATAGTATTAGGGGTGGGGTAAGATAAGGGATGTTATATAGTAGAATTAGGAGTTAATATGAATGAAGAAGGGGGATTTAGAAAGGGGTGTTAGTGATGGTTTAGAGAGGGAAAGAGAAGAAGTTAGTGATGCTCTTTGCTGTAATTTCCTGGAATTCACCACTTTGTTTGCTGATAGATCAATTGCCTTGGCAAGAGACCTATTGATACTTGTGTAATGGTGATCATATTTTTTCTGCAACCACAACTGCCTACCCAACTATTTTGCCTAGCATTTTTTGTTTCTTCTTGGAGGGGCACTTGAACTTGCAACCCTCAATTGCCTTTTCTTTTCTTTGGCTTTTTTCCTCTTTTCTCTCTATCTACTTCTACCCTTATGTCTTCCAAGGTCCCAGATTAAACTTTTGGAAACCTTTGTTTCTCTACCTGAACTACTTGTCTGCCAAGATTAAGCTGTTTGGACAGACCTTTTTTCTCTATTCTACAACTCAAAATTGAAACATGGCATGATCCAGATTAAACTGTTGAATCATCCACAAAAATTGAAACAAGGTCCTCAATACTAGAAACACTTTACCCAGCTCTTGCTCTCTAAGAAATATGGGATCTTTGGGATACCAAAGCAGAGCATATTTGGCTTTTCTCTTGCCAATCATGAAATATGAAACCTATTACTATAGGTATCCAACAGTGGCTCCACATGGGGATGGTTTTTCTTTTGAAAGACCAAGAACAGCAGGTCAGATTGCCTTGTTGCATGACTGCCCATCTTTGTCTTTAAAATCTGCTGCATATAATCTGTCAAAATTAGTGTGCTTCTTTCTTGGAGAGCCTCTGATTCTATCTGCCTGTTGCTGCTAGGTGCAGCATTTGGGAAAACCTCTTTATACAATTTAAATCACAAGAGAATATGTACAATTGCATATATACAATGAACCTCTGAATTTCTATCATAGTGAACAGTCAAAATAGTGCTTCAGCATCCTGCCATTGACAGGACCTTCATCCAGCTCAGTTATAGTCAAGCTTTTTAGGAAGTAGGTGTTATTACCTTGTACTGCTTGGACAGCAAATGGTCCTTTCCATAAAGAATCAAACTTCCCATGTTTTCCTTTCTCTTCTCTTCTTGCATCCCACTTTAAAACTTTGTCCCCCACATTGAAATCTTCAGCTTTAGTTCTTCTGTCAAAGGCCTTTTTCAGTTTCTCTTGTAGTATCTGCACTCTGCTGAAAACTTGTTCTCTGGTCTGCTGTAGACAAATTATCTGGTTAATCCTTCTTTGCATGTCATTAGGCTCTGCTTGGCTTTCTTGTAGAAGTTTCATAACTGGCACTCCTAGTGATGAAGGAAATCTGGCCTCTAATCCATAGACTAACTCATATGGGCTGGTCCCAATTGATCTTTTGGTGGTTAATCTGTCTGCCCATAAAGCATTTACTAGTTTCTTATGCCAGTTCTTTTTGTTCTCTTCCAGCACTTTCTTTATGATGTTTATCAGGCTTTTGTTTGATGATTCAGCGAGACCATTTCCTTGAGGATAGTAAGCTGTAGAATGGCCCAAAGTAATGTGAAATTTATGGCAAAAGTTTACCATCTTCTTGGATCTGAAGGCAGCAGCATTGTCTGTTATTATCTTGTCTGGGCAGCCAAATCTAGCCAGTATATTGTTCTCCAAAAATTGAATGATTACTGAATCATTTGCTTGTCTGCATGGGGCCGCTTCAATCCACTTGGTGAAGTAGTCTGTTGCTGTTAGAATCCATCTGTGTTGTCCTGAAGATGAGGGGTGAATTTCTCCGATGAAATCCAAGCCCCATTGTTGAAAAGGTCTCTCTGTTGCAATGGGCCTCAAAGGGAGTGGCAGCAATTGTCTTTTGCCTTCAAACAGTTGGCACTTGTGGCATGATGTTGTGAATTTCTTCATATCTGAGAACATAGTGGGCCAGTAATAACCAGCCCTTAGTATCTTGTCCACAGTGGACTTCCAGTACAAATGTCCACCACAGTCTCCAGCATGGAATTCTCGCATAATATTGTCAGTTTCATTCTCAAGAAGACAGTGCAGCAAAATACCTTCGTGGTTTTTCCAGAGTAGATTCTCATCTATCACACAAAATTTAGATGTTTTCATTTTTAGGAACCTAGACTTAGTTCTGGACAGTCCTGGGGGAGCACACAGGTTTTGTAACACATAACAGATATCAGAGTACCAGGGAGATTGTTCAAAGGCTACATTGATCTTTGGAGTCGCCAGCTCTGTTTCACTGTCCATTTGGTTGATATCTAAAGCTCGGAAATTTGCTTCTGTCATTAACTTGGCCAAACCTTGCCCTTTTATCAGCTTTGTAGGCTTTATTTCAATGTCAAATTCAAGTATGTTTGCAATCCATTTTCCTCTCCTTCCCTCTAAGTTTTCTTGTGTGAGAATGTCTTTGACAATAGGACTTGGTACATAAGCTACAACATGGGAGTAAAGGATGTAAATCCTAAAGTCTTTGATGGCTTTGATCAAGGCATAGGCTTGTTTCTCCATTATTTGGTACTTTAGGGGGGCATCCCTAAGAGCTCTGCTGAAAAAAGCAATGGGCTTTTCATTCCCTTGGTCATCTTTCTGCAATAAAACAGCAGCAATAGTGTGTTGGGAGGCAAAGGAGAAAATGACGAAGTCTCTGTCAAACTGAGGGTTAGTTAACACTGGGGTTTGAGTCAAGGCCAATTTTATACTTTCAAAAGCTTGTTTTGCTTCAACAGTCCATTTGACCTTTGAATCTTTCTTTAGCATATTGTTTAATAATCTGATTAACTCTGCTAAATTTGGGATAAACCTTCTCAAAAAGTTGATTTTTCCCAAGAATCCTTGCAGCTCTTTGACATTCCTTGGGTGAGGCATTTGTAGGATAGCTTGTATCCTATCTGGATCAATTCTTATGCCATCTTTCGAAATGATGTGTCCTAGAAGTTTCCCTTCTTCTAAACCAAATAAAGACTTCTTGGGGTTTAAGGAAATACCATATTTCCTGCATGTTATGAAGATTTGTCTCAGATGTTTCAAGTGTTCTTGGTCAGATTTTGAAAAGGGTGTAAGATCATCTAAGTAAATGACCAAGAAATCATGAATTTCCTTTGCAAAAGCAATGTCCATTGCTCTCTGAAATGTTGCCCCTGCATTTTTCAATCCAAAGGGCATCTTCACATACTTGAAAGTACCCCATGGGGTAGTAAATGCAGTCTTGTCTTGATCATCAGGGTGTACCAGGATTTGATTGAAACCTGAGAAGCCATCCAACAATGATATTCTTGAGGCTCCTACTACTCTTTGAAGGATGTGGTCCATTTTGGGTAAGGGATAATTGTCTTTGAGTGACACTAGGTTCAAATTTCTTAAGTCTACACAAAGTCTAATCTCACCAGTTTTCTTTCTTGTAGGGACCAAATTTGAAATCCACTCAGAAAACCTGATTGGTGCTATGATCCCAGCTTTGAACATTTTTTGTAATTCCTTTTCAATGGAAGGAAGAAGCACAGGATTAATTCTTCTCAATTTCTGTTTGAATGGTTTTTGATCAGGCTTGAGGGGAATGGTGTGCTGGATAACAGAGGTATCATAAGACTTCAAGTCTTCATAACCCCAGGCAAAGACATCTTGGAATTCTTTAAAGAGATCAACATATTTGGGTTTTTGATCAGGGGGCAAAGCAGCAGACAGCTTTATTATTTTAGGCTTGTCAGTGGTACCAATGTTACATTCTTCAATTGTTGCATCTAATGGTTGCATCTTTGGTTTCCTGGGGACATCATTTGAGTCAAAAATGTCCTCTAGTGGGGTAAGGCCTGCTGGAAGAAGATTGTCTTTGAGTTGTATGATTTCATCTTCAGCGTTGCTCAGCTCTTCACAGTCAATTTGGTGAATTTGCTGAATGTTTTCTTTGTCGAAAATGGTTGGACTAAGTAGTTGTTTTGCTGTCCTAGGTTACATTGGGTGGGCAGACTGTTGAAACTGTAATTGTGATTGACTTGCCCCATCAACTGTTTGAGATTGACTTGCTGTCTCAAGGTCAATATTTAATCCTGTAAACTCTTGTTGCAAAGTTAAAAAGTTGTTTATTTGCCTATCATTCTCAAATACTTGCCATTCTTTGACATTGTTTGGAATAGAAGGCCTATATTTGACTTCTGCTGTGAAACAATTGTTGGGTTGTAGTGGGAATTTGAAGGTGCTGGCAAATGTTGCCAAGCTGTGAGCATGGAGATTGTGGCCCCTAGGAATCTTTGTGAGAACAAACTCGGAGAAAGTTTCTAGTATTTCAATTACAGCAGACCTATAGGACCTTAATCTTTTGTCATTGGTGACAAAATCCCCTTTTACTTGTTGAATTACTAGATCAGAGTCCCCCATGATTGAGAGGCTATGTGCTTGTAATGATTTTGCAATCTTGAGGCCTAGTAGCAGAGCTTCATATTCTGCCATATTGTTAGTGCATTTAAAGTTCAATCTATAAGCCCGGCCTTGTGCACAGGCTTTCTCTTTGTTATGTATCCATACTCCAGCTCCTGCCCCTAACTTGTTAACTGAGCCATCAAACTCTAGGACCCACAGACTATCTTGCTGGTCAGGAGATTTTAAATTCTTTTCATGGGATGGCCATGTGAGCATGAGTTGAGGTTTCTTTTCCCATTTGTCTCCTAGGATAATTTCATCATTTGTTTGACAATTTTTGACAACTAAAGGAGGGTGAATGGGTATTGTTGGGCTGATTAAATTTTGGCAGGTGCCACTTGTTTGATCGATGTTTTGTTCTTGTATGGGTGTTTCGGTCTTAATGTCATTGCTTAAGGAATTTGTGCTGTCATTGAAAAGGATGAAGGAGTCTATGTCCGAGTGGACAGCATATATTGGAAAATTTTGAGGCTTTTCTTCACTGCTGACCATATATTTCATGAGTGTTTCCCTATAAAGTCTCTTGGGTTGTCCAAAGACAGAGATGGTTGCATATGACATGTCTAATTGCAGGGAGCCTTGGAGCTTGGCTCCCCATGATCTTGATAGGAGCATTCCATATTTGGGTGGGATATCAGCAACAACAACATCCATTAGAATGGTTTTGTTGGGGAATTGAACCAGGGACACACATAAATCCTTAATTAGGCCCAAGCATTTGACTTGACTAGAATCAAAAGAAAACAGGTCTTTGTATGGTCTTGTTATATCCAAGTTTAATCTTTCCATGACTGCTTTTGGCATAAGGTTGTGAGATGCACCTGAGTCAAACATTGCATTATGCAGTATTTTATCATGAACATGCAAGCTGACATAAAAAGGCAAAACTCCTGTGACTACTGTTTTTCCATCTACCTCTGGGCCAAACAGTAATTCTGGAGTGTCATCTAGCACATTTACATCATCTTTGTTGTTGGTGAGCTGAAGGGATTTTTTGATCTGTTGCTTATATATGTCATGCTTGGCTAGCTCTGAAAGGGGAATTGCTATCTTTAACTTTCCAATTTCTGTTCCTAGGTCAAAAGGTTTATCCACCTGAATTTTAGAGTCACGGATAGCAGTCCTTTCTCTGTTCATTGAATCTTCTTGTTGGATTTCATCTTGATTTTGGAGCCTGCCCCTCATGTTGATGTCTTGAGGGGTAATGTTCGGACTTGGGTGGGATGATGAGGTTGCCAAGGGTTGTTGTGGTGTGGACGGTATTTCAGTGACCTCCTCAACCACTACTTCTTTTGTAGGTAAGTTTGTTTTGTCATTAGGTTCAGTGACTAAGGTTTCTTTAGATTGCTGTTTCTCCTTTATCTTCTCAGGCTGATTTGCATTTACAGTCCGACTTCTTAGTTTGTATTGTTTATGGACTTCATAGACAGCAGTATCATACCCTTGTTTAAAGTCAAAAGACTCTCCTGATTGTGTTTGGAATGTTTTGTTTTCATCCTCCTCATGGTCTTCTTGTGTTAAGAAAACATGGCTTTTACCATCCAGACCTATTAAGTTGATGTCAGGATCTTCATTGAGCTGATTAGCTGAAGAAGTTTCTGCATAATTTTCTTGAAAAGGGGGTCTGATATCTTGGTCAGCGCCTGTCTTCCCTATATTGGGGTTCTGTGTTCTCCTAAAATTTGGGTTTCTAGGAGGATTGTTTTGTGGTGCCTCCCATGATGACTTTCTTTCAACTGATTCCACTCTTTCACCTAGTCTCTTCATGCTGTTTAGTATTGCATCCAACTTTTGATCAACACCTGAGGGCTCTTCTTTGAAACCAACCTTCTTTTCCAGCTTTGCCCTGTTTCTTTTGGCAATTAGGTTGGCCTCTACAGTGACTGCAACTCTTTGGGCTTCTGCAAGGGTTGGAGGGTCTCTTTCTCTCAACTGATAGGCCATATCAGAATCAAAACCATCAGGGAAGTTATAAAGGGCCAAATCAGGAGGGGGCCTTAAGTTCTGGGGAATAGCATTGTATATGTTGTTAAACCTAGCACAATACTCCAACACCGTTTCTTGGGGACCTCTTTTAATAGTGTTATATTCACCAAGTATATGGTGCGGATCTCTCTTTTTCTCCCATCTGTTGGTGAATTCCTGGTATAGAACTTCAGGGGTTGCAATGGAATTTGCATTTAAGGATCTAAACCAAGTTCTAACATCCCCAGTTAAGCTTTGAACAAAAATTCTCATCCTAACACTGTCATCATCTATTTCATAGGTCTCAAAGTGGTCTTGCATCTTTTTAGCATGCTGGATGGCTGTCAAAGGGCCATGGGAGTCAAAAAATGAGAGTCTAGTTTGGTAGTCTTGGGGTAGAGCTGGAGCATTGGTTGGTATCTGCAGCGGTGCATATCTGTTAGCCATGTTTATGGGATTTATAGGGTTAATAGGAACAAATGGGACAACAGGGATTACAGGTGTAACCGGGTTAAGAGGATGGGTAATAAGTGGGGAACTGGTTGAGGGAGTGTGTGCAGATGGTGAAGATGGGAGAGAAGGGCTGTGAGGTGTTGATGATGAGCTAGGGGAATTAGGTGTGGAACGGAAAAGGACTTTACAAGGAGTTGGAATGAGGATAGGTTGGTGTAAACTTATATCTGAATCAGCAAGCTTCTCCTGCTTTTGCTGTCTCCTTATGTTCTTTGGTATGATATTTGGGTTATCGACGATGATGGGTTGATTAGGGTCAGGGTTTGCCCTAGTGTGCCTTGGGTTTCTTTTGGGAGCCAGCTTCTAAGTATTCTTTAGAACTTTATACAGAAAGTTTTGTATGTTCAAGGACTAGGTAAGAATTCTGGAATGACTATATATTTCTCAAAGCTAGTATGAAGTTTCCCTAGTTAGCTCTTCCCTAAAGCTGTCCCTGTGTTTACAGAAACAGTCCTAAGGCCTCTTGGCTAGTTTCAGGCTTGATGGTAGCTTTTGGAAATAGATAGTAATTGAAAAATTCTAAGTCCCCAGTGGAGTCGCCATTTATGTTAACACCCAGGTTGTTCCCTATGACTCCCAAGGGAATACGGCCGGGGTAACCACTAACCAATCTTTGGATCACTGTTCCTAGCCAAACTGTGATCAGAGAGGGCTCTCTCTTTATGATTTGCAACTGTTTGTAATAGGGTTTTAGGCTAGCTTTTATGTACTGATTTTTTGTTTATGTTTGGTTGATGAAACTCCTTTTAGATTCTATTGATGTAGTTTTCAGAGAGGTTGAATACCATTGGGCAATGGAGTCTGTGGCTATAAGTGTTTGAAACTTTGAGATGAAAGATGGAACTTACAGGGCCATTAGAGTGCTTAATAGAACAGGTTTTTTGATTAAATTACTGGAAACAGGTAATACAACAGTGAAAGCATTTAAGAATTTTCACTTGTTATCTATATGTTCCCAACAGACAGCTTTAAGAGGAGAAAACAGAGGTCTTAGGGGCAAAAGTTGAATCCCTGAGAATGACTGTTACAATAAAAACACAGTTTTGAATTGTAGCAATTAAGAATTACAATTCTGTCACTGTATATGAGGAAAACATATATAATAGCTCGGTTTGAGTCCAGGGTAAACATGGTTAAATCCTGGTACTATCCTTTCACCTTGCTATCAAGTGTAAAACATTAGAACAACTAAGAGAACAAAAGACTCAAAAACACATGACAAAGAGATTTGAGAATACTTGCTGTTTTATGCAACACCCTGGAATCCTGTAACATTCATCTTTCACCACAATACATCAAAGAACACCGAGCCTTGGAAATTCCATTCTTCCTTTGTATTAATTTTCTGAAAATGTTACAACGAGCTAGAGCTCTTCAAAAGAAAATAACAACCACCAACCAACCCCTTTCACTGCTGTGAAGGGTGAATATATACTTGTGGTCATTTACAAAATATCTGAGTCCTGAGTTATCTCAGATTTTACTTCCTTACCAACTATTTAAGATATTATGGGCACAATTTAATGCAGCATTGATTACAGAGTACAGGCATTTTAATGCTCTGTCAGAAGATATTTTAGCCTTTGGAGACAGCTAAGTCGGTCGAGATTTTCTGAGTAAATGCTGGAAAATCTGTCTTTAATGCTTTGTACGCTGTGTCTTGGACTTGTCACCTGTGATTGTGACTGTTGCTTGTGTTGAGCTCAATGGTCCTGCTGAGTTGGCTCAGCCTCTGCCTCTTTCCTGTAGATATTTTTCCTCAAAACTGTGACTGCGCATGATGCTTATTTGCCTGTAGGAACAGCGCTACTGATTCTGGCCTGACAGAACTGTTTGTGTCAAATTTCTCCAGGCATCCTGAGTGGGCAGTTGGTGTGCTAGGATTGCACCCAGAGTTTCATCTGCTTCTGTAAATTTGAAGAAGTTAGGTGGTGTGTCAAACAGATGGTCCACTTCATTCATTAGGAAAAACAGGTTTTCCACTCTGTCATACATACTTTGCCCTGTGGCTGGCCCTGGCTCTGCTGAAGTGCTGGGTGGTTGTGCAATTTCTGCCACTGCATGGGCATCAATCCTCTTGTTATAATTGTCCAGGGTGAGCAGTCTTCCTACACTGCTTAAGATGCTGGGGAGGCCTCTGTTCTGCAGAGTCACGAATTTTTCCAGGAATCTATTGATCTCAGTTTGCATATCCTGGGTCCTCCTCTCCAATGTTCCAACTAAGTTCCTTAATGTAACGACTCTCTTTGCTACAACAATTGCTTCTGTCCTGTTAGTGATTCCCATGACAGCTAATTGAGAGCTAGTCTTATAGTTCAGAGTGTTGATTATCCTTGTAGCAGCTTCTGGCATGTGTCCAAGGCTCGCCCTGGCTCTCTGTATTTCTTTATTTGCTTTAGTGATGAGCACCATTTGCTCATCCATGGTCTCAATATATTGCCACTGTTTGGCAATGGACCTTCCAATGTTGCTCCATAATACTGCTTTCATTTCAGCTGTCACCCTTTCTAGTGCAAGCTCCTTCTCTAGTTCAGCAATCCTCTTTTTAAGAGCTTTCACCTCTCTGTCTTTGGTTGCCTCATTCTGTTTGCTCCTGTCAAACCTTTCATTTACCTTAGTCAAGGTTTTCTTAAGCTCATCCAGCTCTTTCATTTGAGATTCCATGGCTTGGATCTCAACTTGCAGCTTTTGCATGTCTAAGCTAGCAGCCTGTTCTGATTTTGTAGTTGTTGCTGCTGTGGATGGTGCCGTGGTTTCTGTTTGCTGAAGAGGAGGAGTAATCTTGGGAGGGGTTTCCTCAAGGTTTATTATGATAGGAGGAGGCTGGGAGGGTTGGCCCTCTTCTCTTTGCTTCAGTGTCTCCTGTAGTGCTGCCTTTGCAGCTTCAGTCTGTCCTAGCTGGTCCTGAGTCCTGACCAGCTCTTTATATAAGGACACCAACAGATCTGTAGCATCCTTCTCTTGCCTTTGCTGGGCGACTTCATCGGTCTGTGGATGGAGGGTGGCCGGGAGTTTGATCTTCTTTCTTAGGGCTGCCATGTCTGCATCCCTTATCTTCAGGAGCTCTTGAATGCCTTTGACATCTTTAGGGTCATGCCCTATCTCTATGATTACCTCTTCCAAGGACTTGATCCTATTGTCCTTGGCTTGTGATGAAGCTCTTTCTAACTCCAGCTGAGAAGCTGTGTTGTCTAGACTGCTCTTTAATTTATAATTTTCTAATGTCTCATCTGCCAAGGAGGCATACACCATTTCACCAGTCTGCTTATGCAGTTCAATCTTGTCCATGGGGTGTATGTCTTTGGCAAGAACCTCCATGTTGGTTCTCAGATAGTCTGAGGTGGACTGAGGCTGCAAAGCTGTAGGCATGAAGTGGCTCATTATCATTTTGCCTTCGCTCACATCGAAAGCAGACATGAGTCTCTGCTGGTTGCTAGGAGCTAGGTTCAACAAGTGATCATATAGCTGCACTTTTATTGGATCACTCCTCCTTTTTATGTCAATGAATTGCTGTTTTATACTTGACTGTCCTTTTCTTGTTTCACTGGAGGAGCTGACCTCTCCTCCCATTGTCATGTCATGTCCTCGCTGGGATGAGCTGGCCGAAAGTTCTCCACTGGGTGGGCCCATACCCATGGCTTGCCTTACTGCAATGTCCTCCTCTTGGGAGTCATTCAGTCTTTGTCTCTTCTCTCCCCTGATGAAAGATGAGGTGTGGGGGGTCTCTCTCTCCCTTTTCCTTGTCACATCCTCCTTTTGTGGTGTTTGGAGGACTGATGTGTCAACATTGGTGTCTGTCCTGGGAGGCACATTTGTTTGAGGCTGCTGCTTGGTACTGCCAGGTTGATCTGTCCCCTTTTCCTGCTGTAAGGGCTGCTCACTGGACTGTGCTTTTTCTTGTTGCTGTCCCAGCTCTTGCTGTTCCATTTCCTCTTGCTGCTGTAGCAAGGTGTCCACTTGTTCCTCTGTCAATACAGGTGGCTGTTCCACCTGTTTACCTTTGTCTTTGCTTGCTGCCTGGGATGTCTTCTCAGTGGTTTGCTGCTGAAGATCCAGCAGCTGTTCCACTTTGCTTTCTGTAGGAGTAGGGCACCTGTGCACAAGTTTCCAAGTCAGTTTCCTTTTGTACATTCCTGGCTTCTTTCTCAAGCAGTTCTACCTCAGTGAGTTGTTCTATTAGTGTACCCTCTTCCCAATCTAGTGCATTGGCATACTTTTCTATTTCCGGTTGTCTTTTATGTGCATAGTTGCCCAGTCTGTATCTAATTCTCCTGAGGGAAATACTATGATTGGGGTCATAAGGAATCCACTCAAAACTGGTCTGCAATCTGAGGCCTTCCAACATGCTGTGTGCCTCTTTCCATCCTTCCTCTTTCTTGTTATACAGGAAGGAACCTAGCTGACTTCTTACCTTCAATTGTGACTTCTTGTTTCTACTCTGAAAGTGAAGGTAATCTGAGTTCCCAAACTGCCTGAAATACTCCAGGGCAAAAAGCCTCATGGGGACATACCTTGGCAATCTAAATGGGTTCAATTCACAGCCATATATCCTAATGACTGTGTGGTTCTGGTAGAAGTACCAGTTGCCAATGTTGTAGGATTTGTTCAGATGTAGAATCCTCCTCATTTCATCGGTTAATCTAGGAGGAGGAGTACCTTGCAGAACTGTTAGGGCCGGATGAACAAATAGATCAATGAACTCACAGTATGTATAGGGTGATACTGAGGTAAAATGAAACACAGAGGTCCAGAAAACAACTGATCTTGGGCTTCCTTGGGCATTGAGTGGCCTCAAAGGAACTGAGAAGGTAGCTGGCTGATAGAAAAGAAATAAATGATAGATATATGAGGAGTACCTAAACAGCCTCTCCCTTTTCAAATTCATGAACTGATCATGGATTTTCTCTGCTATGTAAGTTGCATAATCATATTGCACAGCTGGAGGCTTACCAGGGGCAAACATGGACAGCATTGCCATTATACTTTCATCTACATCTTCCAGCCCCCTGAACCCTAGGACATAGCTAATTAGGTCCACCAGCATTCTGCCCAACTCATTCAGACAATGGTACCCAATAGGAGGGGTTCTGACTGTTTCAGAGCCTGATATGACGAACAGTTGGTTGATTTTGATAATCTGGTCACTGGACAGCTTGATCCCTGTGTTAATTAGATTCTGCATGGACAGAGGGGTCAATTTCTTGGCTGTATTGAAGTGCAGCATCTGGTTTATGCTCTCTGGGGTGATCTGGAACAGGACTAGGCCTGTGGGGCTTATGACTGCCCTTTGGCTGGGGTCATAGCATTCCTGGCAGCTGTAAATGAGCTCTGGCATTGGATTGACTTGTGGAAGGTTGTATATGGGCAAATTTGACTCCCAAATCCCCAAGATATCTGCTCCACTATGGTGCTGGGCTCTTAGTTCATTCAGCATTAACACATTATACTTGGTTCCCATAGGAAACCAATCCAGCATTTGGTAGTCCATGTCTCCCAGGGCTTTCCATGCCAGTTCTTGGTGAGGAGCATTGATGGGCTTGATGTTCAGTGCAATAGGGGTCTCCATAGCTGTTCAAGTTACTAGAATTGCAAATAGACAGGTGGAATGGTGAAAACACAGTCTGGAGACAGTCTTCTGTGGAAACGGTTGAGGTTTTGAGTATTCAAGGGGAATTCTCTCAGTAGCAATTGAAATACTACTGGATTCTAGTGATAGAATCTCTCTGTGGTGTGACTGAACTCTCTAACAGGGTGGAATATGTCTATTAGCAATTTCTGCCGGGAAAACGCAGAATTACAGAGGTTTTTAATGAGAATTGCAGGTTTTTAGAGCTCTGCCAGCGTTTCTTGGCCCTCACAGTGACAATGCTGGATGAATGAAAGGGAATGAACGGTGTAAATCTAGTCTTTATGGTCCCATTATCCCTGTGAGCAATTTTGAGCTAAATGAAGGTCGTATGGAGGGCGAAATGGTCTAAATACCTGTAATCCGACGAGCAGAGGTTGAAACACAGGTACACAGGTGCTTTTTGAGAAGGTCGCCCGGGCAAATCAACTGGCTGGCGAAAATTCGAGCTCAAACGGTCAAGCAAAGCGCACAGTAAAAACACAGTGTAAATGGTAAAAATACGGGAAAATTTGGTAAATATGGCTCATTTTACCATTTGGCGCTTTTTTCTGCTGACGTCAGCATGACGTCATTGGTGGGTCATGGTGAGGTGGCGTCAACTGACGTCATCAGGCGACGTGGCGGTGGGCGACTGGTCAACGGTTTAGGCGAGGTGGCAGCCCAGTCAGCAGTGAGGTGGGCCAATAATATAAGCGGGTACGGGCAGGCAACGACGTGGCGGTGAATTAACGGCGGGCAAGTTGCGGTTAACGTGCAGCGGTCACGGTTAAGGGCTTAACCGTTGCAGTCTCCCGGGGCGGTTAAGGTACGGCGCGATGGATGTCAGAGCGGGCTCCGAGATAGTTTAACGCCCGACGCGTGGAGGAGGCGTGACAAGGCGCAACGTCACTTCCCCGAAAGTTAACGTGCGGTCACGGGAGGCGCTCCGATATTGCTGTAGGCCGTCGGATCTGGTGGGCTTGATCCGACGGCTGGCGGAGGGATAACATGCGCCTTCAATATTACGGGCGGAAAAATCAAAATTTGTGGTTTGTGTGGGTTTTTTCAAATGTTTGTTTAAACCACAATGCGGTAGGATCGGGGAATGTGCCAGAGGCGGGAATTTGACCTTTGCAAAGGTTTTACAGGCAAAATGGATTTCAGAGAGTGGGTTTTAGCAGTGCAGGGGTGATTTGAAGGTAAATCGACTTGCAGTAGAGGGGAAATGGGTGGAATAGGTTCACCAAAGTGGCCAGATGCCATTTGGTCCCTTTTTTGAAAAATACACGGCTATTATGCCTAGGGGAGGGAATATACATAAGATTTGGGGTTTTATACACTTTAGTGTTAATAGTATTAGGGGTGGGGTAAGATAAGGGATGTTATATAGTAGAATTAGGAGTTAATATGAATGAAGAAGGGGGATTTAGAAAGGGGTGTTAGTGATGGTTTAGAGAGGGAAAGAGAAGAAGTTAGTGATGCTCTTTGCTGTAATTTCCTGGAATTCACCACTTTGTTTGCTGATAGATCAATTGCCTTGGCAAGAGACCTATTGATACTTGTGTAATGGTGATCATATTTTTTCTGCAACCACAACTGCCTACCCAACTATTTTGCCTAGCATTTTTTGTTTCTTCTTGGAGGGGCACTTGAACTTGCAACCCTCAATTGCCTTTTCTTTTCTTTGGCTTTTTTCCTCTTTTCTCTCTATCTACTTCTACCCTTATGTCTTCCAAGGTCCCAGATTAAACTTTTGGAAACCTTTGTTTCTCTACCTGAACTACTTGTCTGCCAAGATTAAGCTGTTTGGACAGACCTTTTTTCTCTATTCTACAACTCAAAATTGAAACATGGCATGATCCAGATTAAACTGTTGAATCATCCACAAAAATTGAAACAAGGTCCTCAATACTAGAAACACTTTACCCAGCTCTTGCTCTCTAAGAAATATGGGATCTTTGGGATACCAAAGCAGAGCATATTTGGCTTTTCTCTTGCCAATCATGAAATATGAAACCTATTACTATAGGTATCCAACACATCCAACATGATTGAATACTTGTTAAGCCAGCACAAGATCAAGCGTAGAAACTCCACTCCCTACCACCCACAAGCTAATGGGCAAGTGGAGGTGACCAACAGAGCATTGGAGGGCATTCTGACCGAAGTGTTTAGTAGCAGCAGAAAATATTGGGCAGATAGATTAGTTGAGGCCACCTTGGCCTACAATACCAACTGGAAGACCACCACTGGATTCACACCCTATGAGTTGGTATATGTGAAGAAGGCCCTGCTGTCCATTGAATTTGAGTACAATACATTGAGGATGGCAGCCCAACTAGATCTAGATCTCAGTAGTGCACAAAAAGAGAGATTGCTCTAGTTGAATGGGTTAGATGAGTTCAGAATGTAGGCCCTCCTACATAGAGAGGTGACACAAATTCAGAGGGAGATCTGGCATGACAAGAACATCAAGTATAAGAAATTTCAAGAAGGTGATTGGGATTTTTTATATGATTCCAGATATAAAGACTTTAAGGGCAAGTTAAGGACTAGATGGTTAGGGCATTATGTCATAGAGAAATGTCATGATAATGGTTCAATGCAGATTAGAACCATAGATCCAAAGACCATTCCTTTACTTGTTAATGGGCACAGATTGAAGGTTTACGAGAGGCCATTGTCAAAGTAAGAGTTCAATGATGGTATCAACAAAACAATGATGGTGGTGGAGCAAATCTCAACTCCTACCTCATCAAGTCACCGAGAAAAAAGAAAAAAGAAAAAAGAAGAGAAAAAAAGAAAAAAAAAAGAAAAAAAAGGAGACTGAGTTGAAAACTTCCATGAGGCACCTGAGTCTCACCGTTGGGTTGAAAACCTCTTGAGGTGGCCTAATGGTGTAAAAAAAAAAGAGAAATAAAAATATCTCTAGGTGAAAACCTCTCTTGAGGCGCCTAGGATAAGCAACTAGGATGAAAACCTCTTGGAGGTAGACTAGTTGCTTTCAATAAAAAAAATGAGAAAAAAGAGGAGAAAAGGAATATTACGAAAATATTCTTTGCAGGTCAGCAGGAGGACGATTAGAGCAACAAGAGAGAATCAAAAGGGACCTATTCATTATCCATTCATTATCCTTCATCATTCCACCATTCCCTCCATTTTCCACTCGTTTACCTCAGGTTGCAAGGGTTCTGCATTTTCTATAGGATTCCCTGAAAACCTACAAGATGATCTTGTAGGAATTACAACGGCTTGGGAATCCTAAAATAAGTAACCCTAGAGAAAAAGGATGACCTGCCCATCTCAAAAAAGAAATCCCTACTTTACCATCTCATCACCATACCTCTCTCCACCATGATCACCCCTGCATTCATAAAAAAAGTCAGTTTCAAAAAAATTACAGTTTTCAAAGAAAAAACACAGAGAAAAGAGGATGAAGACAGAGAGAAAGGGGAAAACACCTAAAGGCTATTTTTGCTCATTCACAAATCCCTAGACCTCTTCTCTGCCCATGCCAATAATCCTCAGGTTCCAGCAGTAGAAAATGATTAATTTTTTGGGGGAGAAGCAGCCACAGGACATCCTGTAGGAAATCCTGTAGTAGCCTATCCCACAAAACATAAATCACAGGTTGTAGTTAGCTTCAAGCATGGAAGATCCAGAGGTAGAAGAAGCTCCTCCAGAGCCTAGCAGCAGCATCAGGATCATCAACATCAACATCTAAGTACATGCACATTAAAGAAAATCATTAAAGGACAATAAAAAAGAGAGGAGAAAAGCACATGCAGTAGACACACAACAAAGACTTCATTCTGTTAGCGCTTGAGATTTCACCCTAGGCTGAGGAAGGTAAACCTTCAAGGCAACATCAAACCATTTCACCTCGTAGCTAGCCCTACGGGGTATGAGAAGGCTCTCTCCGGTCAAACTTGGTAGATCTTTCAATAGGATGAGCTGACCCAATTAGGAACACTAATATTAGGCTAGTAAACTGATAAGGAGGGTTGATTTAAAGTTTTTGGGGTTTTTTGGTGGCAAATTGAGGATCTGCAATTTTAGGGTGCGGGGATTTGACACAGTTTCTGCAGGTGGGTCTTTGGGGCAAGGTAGGAGTTTGTGCTGATGCCTTTAGCTGAGATGGATGATAAAGGAAGAAAAAGAGAAGCTAAATAGGGCAAACAATGACTTTGAATCCTCTCTAGACAGTGGAAAACATAAACATTAAGAAAATTTGAAAGCTGAGCATGGCAAGCATGAATTCAAACTTTATCACTTCATTTGTTTAATAAGATGCAGTAAAGAAAGAGATGGAACACATAAACACACTTACAATTACAATAAGAGAACACACCATCAACACAAGAGTCCACAAGAATCCCAATGATGTCTGCAAAACCCTGGCCTTCCCTTTCCTCAAATTGCAGAGATACAAGTAAAATATACAATAGGAGCTTCTCCCTCAAGAGTCCAACCTCTCCAACCATGAAAATGATTAAGAAAATACATAATATAGGCAAGCCAACCTCTTCCCTTGCCTCTAGGGGTAGAGCTCATCCTTCTAGGAGCTGTTTCAACCAATTCTAAACTGAGCCCTAAAACCTAGGCAGTCAAAACAACTTGCCTCTAAAACTTAGGAAGCCTATCCATGCATTAAATTTTTACCATTTACATTCAAGAATCTTCTAGAAGTGATAAAGGAGAGTAAAAGCATCATAGAGCCATGAAAATTACACAAAAATCCATCATTTACATGCCCAAAACATTAAACCAAGTGAAAACAGTGTTTTTCTGGCCGAACTGGTCAAAACAGGCAAAATTCCTTGACATGTAGCGCACATGTGCCTGACGGGTAGCGCACATTGAGAGGCCTGTTTGAGGGCTTTCCCGGTGTCCAAATCAGGTGAAAGCTAGCTCATTGGAAAGGTCTGCGAGTGTTCTTTCCAACCCCACCGTAATTTTTGAATTTGGAGTTCATTTGACCCTCAAAACGTAATTCTCCCAAGACAGCTTTCTGCAACTCAAAATAGGGGCAGAAAGTCAAAATTTGCGTGTGTTTTGACCTTTTGGAGGCCCAAATCTCCATAAAAACTGAAGTCCATCCATAGGTAGGTGTAACTTTGCATGAAAATTCCAAAAATGCTGAGTTTTTTCCGTTCTGAGTTGCCCCCATGTAGGGTAGCGCACGGGGCGCTACGCGTTAAAAGGCCAAAACCTGTCAATTTCCCAAAAATGCCAAAAATGCCTCAAAACTTTCAAAATTTCTTGTGCTAGCTGCTAGGAAGAGGCTAATGAGTATCATGGTGAGTGAGAGAGGCCTCAGCCAAGATACGGAGTGGGTTGGCCTCTTCTTCTTCCCAAGAGCTTCGGTCAACCTTCTTTGGACTTGGGGGAGGGATAGGGTTTACATATTAGGCCATGGGGGGAAATTTACATTTCTTTGCAAATAATAAGGGCAGAGACATAAGCATGACTTTGTGAAGAAAAGGGGGAACAAGGGAGGGAATCAAATGGGACCAAAAAAACCTTGAAACAAACATAAAACCCTAACATTCTGCCCACATTGACAAACAGTTACAAATATCTTTTTCCCTTGTATTCTTGGAGGCATAATCGCAAGCATGTAGACCCATAACCATCATCAACCCATCAAACAACATGTATAGAGCCTACCTCAACCCAATTTTCAAATTTGAAGAATATTTGAGTGAGTTTGAGGTGATTCTGGCTTTTACAGCTCAACGGGTAGCGCACCTCCCAACGGGTAGCGCCAGTTCAAAATTAACACTGCGGGCAGCCTCTCAACGGGTAGCGCACCTCTCAACGGGTAGCGCACATTCACAGCCTTGTTTGAGGGCCTTCCCGATGTCGGAATCAGGCGCAGGATAGCTCGTTGGAAATTTCTTTGAGTCTACTTTCCAACCCCAGTGGAATTTTTCAATTTGGAGTTGATTTGACCTGTTAAAAATCAAATCTCCCAAGACTGGTCAAAAAGTGCCAAATGAGGCTGCCTGAAAGAAGAGTTCTGTTGCAGTCAACTTTTAAATGCCTTCCTCAACCCCAAATTTAGCTCATGATAGCTCATTGGAAATATCTTTATGTCTAGTTATCATTTTACCCATCAAAAAAATCATTTGGCCAACCTAGCTAGGATAAAACTTGATTTTCCCAAGGTCACTTTAGAGGTGTCTTTGATTCTCCCGAGGCAACGGAATTCTTGACATCTCTCTCAAACCATGACACCTGTGTAAAAAGTAAAGAAGGTTTTTCTTCTTTAGAAAGTTTTGGACAATAACCTCTCTCAGTTTCCCAAAATTCATCTTTGATTGCTCAGAAACATCATTTGAGTGCCACTTGTCCCGATGTGTGAAACAAGGAATTTTGTCGAAATGGAGCGAAATGAAGGGGATAGGGGGCTTCTAAATTCTTGGGGAAATTTTTGGAAGTAGGGAGGGATGTTAGGAAGCAGGGGAAAGTGGAATCTTAGAGATTGAGTGAGGGGAAGGGGTCGAAAAGGGTAAAACACAGGCCAAACCTAGAAAATTGCCAGGTTGTAGCTAGAAACTAGGGTTTGTGCAAAAATGAGGAATTTGGCGGATCTAAGAGGTGGGAAGTGTTTGATAAGGTACTTTAAGGATAGGGGAAGGTGTATGAACATCAGGAAACAAGTTTTGCTGGTGATTTGACCATCCAAGAGAAATTGGCTTTCAAAACCCTAGGAGAGGGAAATGACCTTGCCAAGGCACAACTGAAGCATGAACAAGGTGTGAAATGACTCATTCGACATTGACATGATAATGACAACCCTCTGAATGATGATAGGCTCAGCTGAATGATGACATGGACTGACATTTGGGCAAACCCTAGACCTAATGCCTAGTGACCAAATTTTGCTTGAAGACTCACTGAAATGACAAAATTTGACCTTGACACTTCAAAATCACTTTGTAAGAGCATATTTGATCACTGTAGGAAGGCTGGAAAGACTGACACTAACACATTCTTCAAACAGAATCAAGGCATCATTACCATAGGTAAGTGTCTCTCTTCCACTCTCTCATTAGCACAATGTGATCAAAAGATGTAAAAGTTGTGAAAGAGTTAGTTTATAAGTGAAAGGTGGCCAGTTAACTTGGCCACCTTCATTCAGTCAAAGAGGAGAATGTAGTTAGTCCTTACACATGTGGCGGCAGTCAAGTCAGGGAAAATAAGGATGAGGTCGAAAGTAGTTAAGCTACAGATGCCCAAAGTGGGATTTGATTATGAGGTGAGGAGAATGATGATGTGGTAGTGGGACCAACGGTCCAAAACTAGATATATGTACCTCGACTGCCATCATACCACCTCACTCAAATCACCCATATGAGGAAATAAACATTGATCCCCATGCATATAAGCATTCAAATTCTCAAGAATACACTCTAGCAAAGTCTCTCTCGGCCCTCAAGAAATCTACAGGAAAGGAAAATTTCATTTTTTTCAAGCGCAGGACCACCTATAGGAAATCCTACAGGAGACAGTCCAACACCTATAGGATTGGCAGTGAGTAGTTTCAGAGAGAGAAAGACAGGGGTTGGCTTCATCAAGCAGTGATAAGGAGGTAGGCTTTACATTTAAGCACATTTTTCCAAGTGAAAGGAACATAAAAAAATCTTCTACGTTGTTGAAAGTGATTGCAGCATAGGGGAATTGTATACACATAATTTTCATTTAAATTTCCTCCTTCATTAAATTTTGTATCAGACATATACACTCCTCCATCCATTAGATAAAATGACAGGGGGGTTTAATAAAAGGGAACCCATCAACATAGTGAGGATTCATCAACACCCTCCTGTGCTAGAGATATTCACAAGGCACAATTGGATGGGTTTCTTTGAGAAATTGAGGGGGTATGATGATGAAGTAGCCAGAGATTTTGCTCTCTCCCTCATTCCACTGACTAGGACCCATGCCACTATTGTGGTGAGAGGCCTCTCCATAGAGCTCACCCCTGAGATCATAGGCAGAATTACCACACTTCCCTTAGGAGTGCCTTAGAGAAAGGAGGATAAGGGAAACAACAAAACTGCAAAGAAGAAATTCTTTTTAGAAGGAGAGGAGGCCATGTAAGACAAAAATGGAGTGAGAAGAGCAAGCCTACCATATCCCTAGAATGAAATAAGCTACCACCTTATAAAATATATATCATGTGAAGGTAGGTACAGTGTGGTATATGGATACCACTTTAGGATTCTTCAAGAATTGAGGTTTGGAGCAGACACACCTCCTCAAAACAAACTCAACATACCCTAATTCCTTCTTCAATCTGTGATAGATATGAGCATGAAGGTGCAGGAAGGAAACCATCAACAGCTAGCCCATCATGGGTTAATTAGACTTATCATAGAAGATTCCCTCCAAAACCTTAGAATCCCTATCACATGGGCAACTTTCAGAGACATGCAGACAAAGGGAGATATAAAAGCCCTTGAATATGACAATAGCCCCACTGTGAGTGAAAGGGATGAAGAAGAAACAGAGGAGGATGAAGAAGAAACTGAAAAAGAGGAAGAAGAAATAGAGAGGGATGAAGAGGAAATAGATGAGGAAGAAGAGGAAGAAAAAGAGAAGGAAAGTGGTGAAGAGATAGAAGAAGATGCAAAGGAGGAAATTGATGAACAAAGTGAGGAACTAGAGGGAGAAGAAGAGGAGAAAGACAAAGATGAGAGGGGGAATGGAAAAGAGGAGGCAGAAGACAAGGAGGAATCACCCAGGGTATCTCCAGAACCCACTGAGAAAGAGGTAGCAGCTTCCCTCACTGCCCTTAGTACCCCTATCAAACAAAAAGGGAAAAGACAGAGACAAACTCCATTGTACTTTAGGACAAGAAAAAGTACAAGAATAAGGCAGGGAAAACCTCAAACTCCCACCAAGGTTCCTATTGTTATTGAAGACTCACCCAAACAGCAGGAGAAGATGGCTCCTCTTATGAAAACTCAAGGAGAAGGATCATCAGGACAAGCCTCCCCCAAGTCTCCTATCACTTATGTTAGAAGGCCTGTCACTAGATCTACCTCATCCAAAGGAAAATGCATCCTACAGGATACATAGAAGGACCTACAGGAAGCAGAGGAAATCCTATAGGAAACTCTGCTAAACCTACAGGAAACTCAAAAATTGGATAAAGAAGGGAGTATGCAGTAAGAAACAAAGAAGGAGGATCTAGAGTTAAGGGAATCTAGTCCTCAATCTAACCTTGACTCCTACTACAAGTTTATTGAAGGGGGTAGGGTCATTCCACAAAAAATTGCCATGCCATTATTCTTTGAGCTTGAGAAAGAAAGGCCAAGAACACATAGATGGATGTAGATTGCCAAGTCCAAGGGAGTGGAGGACATAGGTCACATGGAGGAAAAGCTTAAAGAGATCGACAGAGAACTGAGCAGCCTGAGGGACAAAGAGGCAATGATGAAAGCTCAGTTGGAGGCAGAAAATGCATGGTTAAGGGGAAAACTACAAGAAAGAGAGAATCAATTGGAATCCATGGCCAGTCTATCCTTAGAGCCAATCCAATGCAGGATGCCAACTAAGTCCTATGCATTATAACCTAAGGAACAAGGGCTGCAGTTCCAAATCAAGACCCTAGCATGGAGAGGTGCTATGCCCTTCCAGGATTATAGATAGTTCATTGATCTTTGTGATCAAAGCACATTGGAGGATAGGGCTAAACTATCTGAGTTCTACCTACATAACTTAGCCTTGACAGATCTGAATGTATGGGACCATAATGAAAAACTAGGGGATTTACAGTTGATGGATTTAGCATCATGGATGAACCATGAGGAAGAAAGGGCCGCTGAAATGAAGATAATAATGACAAGGGAAGAAATAGAGCCTCTCATGATTAGAGATGAGCATTCAAATCCAATGGCTGTCCTTAACACACATAACTTGATTGCTAATGATCCTCAACTCGCACCTAGGTACCTTACTGCCCAAAAGCAAGAAATTACACACTTTGAGGATATGTTCAGGCTGTTAGGGGATGAAAACATGTAGGCTTGCCAAAGGAGATGGAATAATTTTCCCTACAATTTGAAAATTAGAGAGTAACATTCTCCTCAAAGAATGAGAGAAGCACTGAACATGACACCCATGTACAAGCAAACTCTCTAAAGACTCAAAGTCAATTGGATTGGCTTAAGACTCAGTCCACCATTGCTCTTAGGAATGTTGGAAGGACGGAAGGAATAGGAAGAAAGAAGTAGTGGGAGGAGATAGAAAGGAAGGCAGGATTCTATGCACATGAAGAGGAAACTACAACAGAAGCATGGGATGTTAGGGAGGCGACTAGAGTAATGAAAGACATGGATATTGATTGAGTTACTCAGAGGATGAGAAACACTTTCAGTAGGGGAGTGATGATGAGCCTCATCATTGGGTAACTATATGGACCTTAATCCACCTCCTAGCTTAGTCAAATAAACTCTTCTCACAATTTATTACATATTTTGATTGCATTTTGTTTAATGAGATGAGGCAAAGTGAGGTATTATTCCTAGTGGAATAATGTGCATTGATTGTAGGTTTGTGAGAGAAAATCATGGAATTTTTGCTAATTAAGAGCTGAAACTCGAATGATACAAGGAGGAGTGTTGGCTTGTTGGGGCCTAACCCAGGTTTGGAAGAGTTATTAACCAAACAAATCCCGCACTACTGGCCCTTTCGGCAACAGTTCGCGGAGCGCAGACTAAAGTCTCACCCAAGGTAGTAGGGGGGGTGTTCGAACCAGGTTTCTGCACCCTTGGGATGTCTTTGATGTGGTCTGGAGGAGTTGCGAACCGTTCTATGGCCTTGTACCGCTGTCAGGCTCCCGCGTAGATCTGTACAAATGCACTTTATTATTAATGAAATTATTACAAATCTGATCTTCTTCTTACAGTATTTAAGCAAACATTTAACAATAAAACCCAATGTGTGCAATCACAATTCTTAAAGATAGTGCAAAAATTCAGAACATAAGCAACAGATAGATATGTGATAAAGCACTCAATGATTCAAAAATTCTTATCTTTATTTATCTTCTATCAACAACCAGATCTGCCCTGCGCACTCAGTTGCAGGGATCCACGCACACAGCTGTGGACTCTACCAGGCCTTTGCGCACACAGCTGTAGAGCCTCTATCTATCTGCCGACACCCTTGACTCCAACTTACAGACATAGAGATAATATTGCCTTCATAAACCCATAACATTCAAGATCCAAAAACCAAAACTAACTTCTAACCATAGAGCCTTGCTCTATTTATACATTTCCATGGTCCGCAGATCATGGGCAAGCCGACTCACTTTCTATTTTCTTAAATTATTTTCAGGCGGACAACCCTTTGACTTGACCCATTACAATTCGCACTCCGCACACTTCGTGGAGCCTTTAACATACATTTACCCAAATTTGTGGGCTTTGAGCCCCAAAAACGTTACGCGGGGCCTCCACTACCCAACAGGCCCCTAACACAATCATCTTGACTCGTCCTAAGTCACTCGGCTGGTGTGGTAATCTTTGCACGGAGGTCATTCAGCAACTTCTACGCTTCGCTCGCACTTGCAACAAAATCGTCCACCATCTACTGTACCCATTCTACGCGAGCCACCGATGCATTAGTATTAGTTTCCTTTGCTTGTCCAGGTTCATATACTGCCTGCATGTGTGTTAACTTTCCCTCGATGGTGGTGGAGACCGCGAATGCCTCATTAAGCCATGGCTGGATGCGTTCTTTAAGCACTACTTCCTTCTGGCGAGTGGTGTCAACTTGTGCCTTGAGAACTTGGGCCTCCCTCATTTTGGCCAATCGCTGCGTGATGGTGACCATTTGCGCAGTTTCCCGGACTTTGTCATAAGCTTGATGTAATTCCCGCACTTTTGCCTCTACCTGCTGTAGCGTTGGGTCTTCCTGGAGGGATGTGAGCGTCAGGAGGGACTGATCCAACAATTCTGAGCAATCTTGGACAATACGCTTTATCACTTCCAATCCTGCTTGAATTTCCTCATGGCGCTGCTCTCGAACTTCCGGGGGTGTGGGTGGCTGCACCTTTAGTCTTAGCTCCGCAATTTGTAAATTTAATTCCCACTGGGCTTTCGTGGCCTCCTCTTGGGCCGTACGGAATCCTGCGGCCATGTGATGAATCTTGTCAGTTATAGGAAGTTCCGTTGGGACAACCAACTCTGGTACCTTGCTGCAGGCTACCACCACAGCCTGTTCCATTTCTCGGTTATGTTTGATCAAGTCATCGCGCTGTAGACTGACCTACTCCAGATTTTCCTTGTGCTCCATTAAGATTTGGAGGGCGCGACCTTCCCTGGCACGAAGCTCAGCGGTTACCCCATCCTGCAGTTGGTATAGGGTTTCTCTAGGAAGGGCAGCCAAATTCAACCCCCAACTTCTCATGTTACCTTCGGCTTTTGCTAAGACAACACTTGCTGGCAACACTAAAGTGTTCATTGTGTGGGTGCGCACCATCTGCTCGGCTGCGGCTGTGTCATCTGCTAGGTTTGGTATCATCCCTCCCGGGGGTCACACCTGTAATGCCTGCAACTGCGCTCTGAGCTCCCCCAACACAGTTTTCTGCTCTATCATCAGCTCCTCCAAGGCACCTAGAATGACACTGTGTGCTGGTTTGCTGCTGTCAAGAAATTCTTTCTCCAAAGTCTTTGTTGTCTTTGACTTTTTACATGCATGTGGCGATTCCTTGATGTGCGGCCTCTTGCCTTGGGTGGATTTTGTGGGAAGGTCCGTGTGTTCCCGTGTCTCTATTTCCCTATGCATGTCCTATTCTGATGACATTTCCTGATCTTCCATGGTCTCCTCGGCTATTACTTCCTTGGTCACCTTCTGTTGTGAAGCTGCCTGTTGTCCCTGACATGTGTTTTTCACTAGGTCAGTGAGTCATAGCTAGATTTCCTTCTTTCACTACTGTACTGCCATCCTTTCTAATAGGGCTATGTCCGGGGTGCGCCACTCCAGGGTCCATGTTGCCAGTACCTCGTAGATTGCATCATTCGTTGCAATGAACGGAAGATTTACCCATGTACGTTTGGGATCCTTCTACGCTCGAATATATAGGTTATGCATGTCCGCTTTAAACTCGGCTGTGCTTTGCAAATTGTTGTATACTGTCAGAGACAACCATGGTCTATGAGCGATCCATGTCTAGATTATTGCCTCCATGAATATCCAAAATACCTTGATGTCATGAACCCTCGTGGCATCCTTTGTAGCCTAGAGCAAGTTATACCGCACTACTTTAGGTAGGTTCTTTTTGATGCTGGGAAACTGGCTACCCTACGACAGTTCGCCTACAACCAGAAGGATTGATAGTAGCAACCATGCATAATGGAAAGTCTTACCTTTCTCCTGTGCTTACTTACAATTGGTCAAAAATTCGTCGCATAGAAACTGTGCCCAGTTGAATTGAACCCCTTCTGCACACTGTTCCGCAAGCGCAATGACAGGTGCTGGCACCTCGTCTGCGCGACATTTCCTCATGAGTTTACTGGCCAGTAGCTGGGTGGCGACTCGCACCCCTCGGTCTTTGATGCTCGCTATGGCATACCCGCGCTTCTGCTTTTCCAGCTTATATTTAGCCTTCATTTCTTCGGCAAGACCCACATCACTACTGGTGCTGGCTATGTCTACAGGGTCGTTCCCTTTAGTAGGTAGATGGGTAAGTCGGTGTACTAAATTGGCCATGATGGGAATTGGTTCCTCCAACTAGAGATACCCATCATGTACCAGACATAGTAATTGTCGGATAACAAAAATGGTGATGGCCGCGCGGTGATAGTGGGGTATCCACCTCAGATTGAGTAATCCCACATTTTCCACACCCCTTAGCCACTTCCGCTGCAATAATTTATCCTCGGCCAACTGAGGGAACTTCTCGCTATCCATAAGATCCCAATATTTGAACTTGATACTTGGTATTTGGCCCAGTGGCAGACCATCAAACCTTATCTCATTCAAGAGAAGCGGGGTTTGGAGCATACTCTTTGCGGCGTCTAGGTCCTTCAATATCTTGGCCATCCCATGCCATGGAGGGAGATATGGTGGTAGCGATGGTATTTGGACAACATCCTCTGCTTCCTCATCTTGTGCTTCGATTTGAGCGATCAAGTCCTGCAAATCTTCCTCATCCTCATCGATTTCAGTGGTGATTGCTTTGTCCTTTTCTACCACTGACAATTTACTGAATCTCAGTGATACCCGGACTGGCCCCATAGTTTGCTTGTCTTTTCGAGGTCGTGTTGTACAAGGGGATTTTGGAACCTCGGGGGTAGTAGCTGCTTCTTCCGTGTCCTCTTGGGCTAGATGCAACTCTTTCGCGAACCTTGCTCGCGTTCTAACCATGGTACTCATCGTAGACCTGATAGCTGGGTGGTTACTGTTCTGTACCGGCTCAAATTGCCAATATCCCAGTGTTGGCTAAGGGTTTTTGTAGGACCGCGTGAGTTTGTATGTAATCCTTCCCTCCACTTTCAACTCATTAACATCTTTGTGGCGGTCGATCTTTCCGTATCTATCTCGGAACTCCTGCCTTAATGGCCCACCGCCCGCTCCTCTTTGCTGTAATCCGAACTTCTTGTCGTGAATTGTGATATTAACGGTCACCTCCCAACCTTCCCATGCTGCAACGTAGCCCCTTTAGCGTGGCCGCGATCTTGCTGAATGACTGGCCTTGCATGGACCCTTCTTTCCGCACATGCCTCCTGCAGACTTGTTTATAGTCCCTCGCCTTGTTTTGACTGCTTGGGGCGCTGAGACTATTCTTTCCACAGCTAGTTAGGTGGTCGCACCCTAGGTGTGAGATTTCTGCTTCCCTGTGAGCCTGGGCTGCGGGCACCTTTTGAGTGCCTTCGTATCCGTTATCCCCTTGTTCACTACTGTATATGCTACCTTCCTCTGTTGGTGCAGTCGCATCCATGCTAGTAGGGTCGTGGCGCATACTAATACCATGGTAGACGTGGCCAGGCCTGGTTTCCTTATTTGCAGATTTGTGTGGCCCACCTGTGCGATGCCAGTTTTCATTTTGCTGATTCCTTCCTCCAACCGCATGCTTTTCCTTCTCAGCCGCGCCCCTTTTTCATCGATTTCACAAAGCTTGTTGCTACCCTGCTCATTCTTGATACCCTCTTGTCTTAACATTGATACAATCACCTTCGCCCCCCTCCTTCTGTGGATGGTCTCATAGGCCCATCGTACCCTTGGTATCTATAGATTCCCAGTGGGTTGTATTATCAGATGGATGCAGTTTTTTCTCCCCTCCATTTTCCTACTGGCTTTGTCGCGAACAGCTGGAGGAATGCATTGTTGTGGTGAATTTGGATTTTTGATTCTTAGTCGGTTAGGTGTTTGCACCACATACATCTGCACCCTACGTCGCCGATGGATGCTCACCTCGCCTTGTCCTCCAACCCATACGCGTGCTGGCCTACGCCACTTTCTCCTAATCTTTTGGCATGTATTCCACCCTTGTGCAGTTGTGGCGTCCAACGCCCTTGTTTGCGCACCATGCTGCTTCTATTCCAATCTTGCTGTTTTGCAACGGTTGAGCAATTATTCTACTTTCATTGCTCCCCCATCTGTTGGCAGCTCCCTTGCTTCTATCGTTACATAGCGTAGTGATCTAACCATCATATTACAATTTAGTGTTGTTACCTCATGTAATCGGTTCTGCCATCGCTCAATCTCTTCATCTAAGTTCGATGTGCAGGAACTGTCCCGTTCCCATGATATTCTCCCGTCCGCTGTCGGATTCACCCGATCCTGATCTTGTGCTATGATCTGGTAAATACAGTCCAGTTCATCATCACCGTCCTCTTCACGCACAGGCTCAGTATAGCGCGCTCCTTCGGCTAGGTCCAGTGGAACCACGACGTAGAGAGACTTTTTCTCGAATATCATTTTTCGTCGCTTTAGGTTGATGACTCCATTCATATCCATGGCCCAATCTATCCCTAACAATGTAGGATACAGGTTACTATCATCCACAATCTCTATTACTTCAAAATCTGTTTGTGTGCTCGCACCTTCAATGTCTACTGTGACTCCTTGTAGTCTCCCCATAGGCAAGATCTTCTATTGGTTTGCCATTCGTAATTGCATAGGAGACCATTGTAGTGCGGGCCTGCCCATACACTCCCAGGTCTGCTTAGGTAGCACATTTGCATCTAACCCCAAATCCAGAACGACTTGATCCATCTCATAGTCACCAATTTGGGTAGTCAACCGCATTTCCCGCCCGGTGCACAAAGCATGCTTTCCTAGTTTTCGGACCACGTGCAGTTCACCCGACCCTGCACACCTAGTTATCAACTCTTGCAACCCCTTAACTACTTTATTTTCCCGTACTAGCTTCATGCATGTCTCTAAAAAGGTAGTTAATATAGAAGGATCCATTTCCGGCTTAGCTTGATCCTTGCCGCCTGAAGTAGAAGCCTCCGCGAAGCTCTTCTTAGCCTCCACAAATGTTTCCTTCATGCATTCCAAATCAAACTCAGGTTGCTTTGTAGGGGCCTTGCGAACCCATGTATCCTCCTCGCGTTGCTTCTCCTTATCTTCTCCTATAGTGGCACCACTTTTGAGCACCATGTTCACGTTAGGGTCCTCTTTGCGTGGTTCAGCCTTCATCATTTGGACGTTCTGAGTGGGAGTAGTCGAAAGCACCCCTTTTTCGTGCATCTGTGCAATTAGTGTGGGGCAATCTACTGCTTCATGATCAAATTGGTAACAATATGGGCAACATGTCCTGGTCGGGTTCGTGCAATTACGCGCATAGTGCCTAGGTCCTCCAAAATTGTAGCAAATCAATTGTCCACATCCTCGTCCAAGTCCCACTCCTCGTCCCCACCGGCATCCCTGGAATCCACCGCGCGCTATTGCTGCAACTGGATCCTGACCTTGCGCCTCAGTCTACATCCTGTAAGCAGGTGTCCGATCCATCATCAACTCATAACTTTGGCAATTTCGTTCATCATTGCCCATCGAACTCTAAAAATTACAAAACAGCTGTTGGGGGGGATGTATAAGTTTCTGCAATAGATGACAGTTGTCCATAGTGTGCTTTCCTCCCACCTAACAGATTGCGCACCAGAGTGAGAGCGCCACGCTTGGCTCTACTTGTGCCTCTGGTCACAATGGTATTGTTCCCCCCCTGCCACATAGTTTGTGAATACGGGGCAGTGGTCCTTGTCGTGACCTTGGCCTTTGCATTTGATACACCATACTTCTTCATGTGCCTCCGGTTGGGGCGCCCTATCTTGCTTCAAACTTTGCATCTCCAAGCATAGGTTTTGTAGTTGCACGTGGATTTGCTGAACTCCCAACCCCAGATCCTGTATTGGAGTTTTGTGCAACCTCATCGCTATCTCTAATACTTCAGCTTGGGTTGAGATCTTTTGCTGTGACAGTGCCATCCTCAAATGTGGTGTCAAAGACACCAAAAACCATGCGTGGTGCTGCGCATCTGTCAGTGTCATGTTGGCCTCATGGATTGTACTCTTCAATATTTGATCCAGATCCCATGGGGTTTCACCAGGTAGCATCACGATCTCCTTGAACCCGATGATCGACTGTGTTTCTGATTTTGGCTGGCTAAATTCTTTGTTCAATGCATCCTGGATTGTTGCTATTCCCACATTCAGGTGATTGCTCGAGTACTTTATATACCACGTCAATGCGCAGTCCTGCAGTGCACTAACTAGAGTAGCCTTTTTGATGTTATCATCCATTACACCTTGGGCTTCCCATACAACCTTTACCACGAACTAGAACTGATCTAGTTCCTCATTTCCCATGCCTCTAAATACCAGCAACTTGATCACACTCTCCATTCCAACCCTCGGTAGTGGTGGAAGTGGGGTAGGCAAAGATGGGTTCGATGTTGGTGAAGTGGGGGATGGCGTGGATGGTGGTGGTATCAGTGGAAAGCACTTCTTTATCAGTCAGACTGTGCTTCTTGGAGAGGATCATGTGAGCTCCTCCTCGCTTTCTCACGAAATAGAAATCAGAGGACTGTTCTCTAATCCTTCGGTCCCTTGGTAGCCTCTTCTGCTCCGCGTTACCCTAGACATCAATGGATGCACATAACCCGTTTTTCATGTAACATTTTAATCCAAGTATTCAATGATTTGATGTACTTACCCCATGATCCTTGAAGAAAGCGCCTTTCTGCTTCGCTGTAACTCACAGTTGTGTCTATTGCGAACTTAGTGATAAACCCTTCGATTATTCGATCCAACCAGTGATCTACTGCCCGTAGGATTTTATCTTCAGATGCTTCTAGCCTATGTACCAAATCTAGCGTCCACATGATGGGCTGATCTAGTCTGCACCTAGTCTTACGATCCACTCGTATAGTTCTATCGAGAAGGATGCGAAGAAGATCTCGTGGATTTCTATGTATATGTAGCGATCCAACCACCTTTCTATTCGTGGATTTCTGTTTTCCTGTACTACGAACTCGTGAAACTTCTGATCCAACCAATCTTCAAGCTTTTTCTTCGTAGGGTTCCAACATTTCGACATCAGACATCCCTTAGGCAGATCCTAGTCCCAACAATGGAACCATTTGTTGGCTTGTTGGGGCTTGACCTAGGTTTGGAAGAGTTATTAGCCAAACAAATCCCACACTACCGGCCCTTTCGGCAACAGTCCATAGAGCGCGGACTAAAGTCTCACCTGAGGTAGTAAGGAGGGTGCTGGAATTAGGTTTTCAAGCGCTTGGGATGTCTTTGATGTGGTCTGGAGGAGTCGCAAACTGTTTTGCGGCCTTGTGCCATTGTCAGGCTCCCGCATATATCCGTACAGATGCACTTTCTTATTAATGAAATTATTATGATCTGATCTTCTTCTCATAGTCTTTAAGCAAACATTTAACAATAAAACCCAGTGCGCATAATCACAATTCTTAAAGACAATGCAAAAATTCAGAACATAAGCAACACATAGATACGTGATAAAGCACACAATGATTAAAAAATTCTTATCTTTATTTATCTTCTGTCAATACAACCAGATCCGCCCTACACATTCAGCTGCAGGGATCCACGCACACAGCTGCGGACTCTACCAGGCCTTTGTGCACATAGCTGTAGAGCCTCTATCTATCTACCAACATCCTTGACTCCGACTTACAGATGTAGAGAGAATATTTCCTTCATAAATCCATAAAGTTCAAGATCCAAAAGCCAAAAATGACTTCTAACCATAGAGCATTGCTCTATTTATACATTTCCATGGTCCGCAGACCATGGGTAGTCCGACACACTTTCTATTTTCTCACATTATTTTTGGGTGGACAACCCTTTGACTTGACTCATTACAATTCACGCTCTCCGCACTTTGCGAAGCCTTTACCATACTTTTACCCAAAATTGTGGGCTTTGAGCCCCAAAACCAATATGCGGGGCCTCCGCTACCCAAAAAGGAGAGATTGTAGGAGGTAGATCCTCCTCATTTACTCCTCCCTCATTCGAATATTCCTCCATCAATCACACTAGCTCGGAGTACAAGCAACCAAGTCATGGAGATAAAAAGGCAGCCGAGCAAGTGACAATTAAGGAGTTAGTTTATCTCGAGTTTGGGAGTCGAGCCTCCATAAATTTAAGGAAGTTGTTGGAGACTTCAGTTGTATAAATAAAGAGGCCTAGAGCCTCATTAGGATTCAAATTTTTGTTGTAAAAACACTAGTCAATTTCGAGTTCAAGACTTGTGGAAGACATTGTTATGTAATTTTATGTTTCGATAATGAGACTGAGCAATCCCTTGATCCAACACTAAGTTAACTCAGAGGGCTGAAGCTCTTGGGTTAGGGCCCAACCCTAGCAACAAAGGCTCCTCTTCTTGTATTTGTATGCTTAGATTGATTTCATAGATTAATGGTTGAATTGTCTTTAGAATTATTTCATTGCAAGTAGTGTAGATTTGATTAGTTTGCTTCCATTTGTGCTTTACTTCAACAGTAGTTTAGAAGAGATAAAGGAACATAAAAAAGTTGTCAATAGGTGGTTTTGGCCTCACTCCTTCCTTCAAGGATCATGGTTTGAGGAAAGAACTCCTATGCAGCCCCAAAAAGACAGAATTCTACTTTCTCATGGAATTTAGGGTTTTCTGTACTTAGGCCAACATTTGATCAGTTTGCAAGAGTAGGATTTAGTTATCATTTCTTCCATCTTCAGTCTTACATTAGATCTCATCAATGTTCCATCTTATTCTACAAGTTCTCCTCATGCATGAAGTAGGTAGCTAGCTCATGAAATTCTGCTTTCCTTAGATAATTTAAATTCTCCTTGTTTACATGATTTTTGGGTAAATGTCAATGTTTGATGTAGTGTAGGTGTTCCAGAAGTACATAGAGATTTCATAGACAACATTCTCATTCCAACTTCATCCACCCATGGTCCTCACTTTCTTTCACTAAAACCCTCACCAATTTCTTCATTTCACAAGGAAACTTCTCCAAGCTTGTTGAGCAAATCCAGCATCTCCCAACTTTGGTTTTGAGTTTTGAAGTGGTCCTAGGTATTCCCTTGGCTCATTCCATCCACCAACCACCTTCCCTAAGCCTTCCATCACCTTCAACACCCATCCTTTTGCTCTCAGCTATCCTGTAGAAATACAGGGGATCCTGTAGGTTTTCAGGACATCCCGTAGAACTCATTAGAACATCTTGTAGGTTTTCCTGTAATGGCTTGTTTTGAGGACGAATTGAGGAAAAATCCTCTAGGAAGCTAGCAAAGGACCCTGACTGGTCTCCCCAACCTTCTAACCATTCACCATCATCCCTAAGTCACCTGCCACATCACCAAAAGATATTATCTTTCATACTTTCACATAAAAAAGACAAAAAGAGAAACATATTTATTTTAGTCATTTACATGCACAACAGTAGAATGTTTGATGCTTTGAATTTTCATGCTTAGTATAGTAGGATTGCATACATGTTAACTTAGCATTCTTTTGAAGCATAAACTCTTAGCTGTTAGTTAGAAAATGGTGTGTTTTAGCATTTGATTTTAGTCATTTTCCTTACTGCAGTAGACAAGCTTTCTCTTAGAGTAGATTTCTCTTTTCCTCATTGGTAATCAATCTTCCTCTGGATCCATAGAAGTCTGGTTTGAAAAACCTTAGTGGTCTATCGCTAGCTTAGCAGTGACAAAGAGTAGACCCATCACATTTACTTGTGTATACAGCACGGTCACCTCCAAGTTTGTACGAACCTCGGGTTGATAAAGTAAAGTTGGTAGCCCCAAGAGTTGCAACATTCTTACTGCAATATTGGTGCTCATCAAGCATCTTATAGGATAAGTTTGATTAACCCATGATGGGCTAGCTGTTGATGTTTCCCTTCCTGCGCTTTGATGCTCATATCTATCACTAATTGAAGAAGAAAGTAGGGTATGCTTACTCTGTTTTGAGGAGGTGTGTCTTCTCCAAATCTTAGCTCTTGGAGAAGCCTAAAATGGTATCCATACACCACACTGTATCTCCCTTCACATGATATATATTTAATGAGGTGGTAGCTAATTTCATTCCAAGGGTATGGAAGGCTTTCTCTTCTAACCCCACTTTTTTCCTCAATTGCCTCCTCCCCTTCCAAAAAGAATTTCTTCTTTGCAAGGGTGTTGTTACCCTCATCTTCCTTTCTCCAAGGCAACCCTAAAGGAAGTGTGGTGATTCTACCTATGAATTCAGGGGTGATTTCTACAGAGATGCCTTTCACCACAGCAGTGACATGGGTCCTAGTTAGTGGTATGAGTGAGAGAGCATAGTCTCTGACCACCTCATCATCGTATCCCCTCATTTTTTCAAAGAAACCCATTTGTGAAGATTTCTACTATAGGAGGGTGCTGATGAATTCTCATTTCTACTATAGGAGGGTGCTGATGAATTCTCATTGTGTTTGTGGGTTCCCTCTTGTTAAATCCCCCTATCATTTTTCCTTTGGTAATTGTGGAGGCTTGTATGGGTATAATTCCAATTTCTAGTGGGTGAGAGATTTTAAATGACAACTCTATAGTATAATTCCCCTAGACTACAATTTCCTTAACCAAATGGAGGAATTTTCTATATTTTTTAACTGGAAAATGTTGGAAGGTATATCTCCTACCTCCTGGTTACTGCCTGATGAAGCCAACCTTTGATCTTTCCTCTCTAAATTTCCACTGAAATCCTATAGATGCTTGATCTGTATCCTGTAGATCCTTTTGTAGGATCTTGTAGGTTCTCCTGTGCTGACAACTTCTCACTATCTTTCCTGTAGACGCTGCTTCAAGAACCAAGAGCAACCTTGCTTCAATGAATCCTCGAGATTGTGAAATCCTCCTTTGCATGGAAATCAATGTTTTGTTTCCTCATATGGGTGATTGTGTGGGATGGTGTGCTGGATACTTAAGTACGAGCACCCACTTTTGGACCGTTGGTCCCACTACCACTCCATCATTCCCCCTTACCTCATAATCATTTCCCACTTCGATCATCCATAACTTAACCATTTTTGGCCTCATCTCCTTTTTCTTCTGGTTTGACTACTGCCATGTGTGGAGTGATCTAACTGTATTCTCCTCGTTGAATGGCCGAAGGTGGCCAAGTTAACTGGACCTCTTTTGCTTATAAACCAAATCTTACACAATCCTGCATTTTTTATCATATTATGTAATGAGAGAGCTTAAGCGAGATGACATACTTGTGGGTAAGATGCCTTGATGATGCTGCTTGTTGAAGAATGATGTCCCTGGGTGCTGTGTATTTGCTGCATATATTTTTTTATTGGCCTCCTTTGATGCTTGTTTCCTTTGATGTGCATGTACTGGAGAGTGATGCTAATGATCTTGCTACTGCTGCTAAGCTCTGGAGGAGCTTCCTTGACATTGAGATCTCTATGGTGAAGATGACTGCAACCTGTAAAATTTTGTTTTGTTGGATAGGCTGCTACAGGATTTCCTACAGGAAACCTACAAGATGTCCTATAGATGTCCTGTAGGATGTCCTGTAGAGAAGGGGTCTGGTGATTGGTAGGTGAGAGGTATAGCCTTCAGGTATTGTCCCCTTGTCCTATGTTCTCACCTTTTTTTTTTGAAAAATATAATCTTTTTGGAAATGACTTATTGGATGAATGCATGGGTAATCATGATGGTGAGAGGCATGGTGGTGAAGTGGTGGAGTAACATTTTATTTTTTTGACACAGGCTGGTCATCCCCTTGCTCTAGGGTCACTTTTCTTAGGATTCCCAAGCCACTGTAATTCCTACAGGATCCTCTTGTAGGTTTTCAGGGAATCTTGTAGGATTACAGGGAATCCTGTAGAAAACACAGAGCTGGTGTAAACTGAGCTGGAGGAGTTCATAAATGGAGGGATTGATGGGATAATGAAGAATATGGGATGGAGGAATGAAAATATGAATTGTATAGGTCCTTCTGCTCCTCTCTTATTGCTCTGATCCTCCTCCTGCTGACCTGCAAACAACATTTTCAAAGTTTTTATTTTCTCTCTTTTTTATATATATATTTTTTGTTTTTTTTTTCTTCTTGAAAACAACTAGTCTGCCTCCAAGAGGTTTTCATCCTAGTTGCTTGCCCTGGGTGCCTCAAAAGAGGTTTTCACCCAGAGATCTTTTATTTTTTCTTTTTTTGACACCATTGGGCCGCCTCAAGAGGTTTTCAACCCAACAGTGGGACTTAGGTGCCTCATGGAGGTTTTCACCTCAGCCTCTTTATTTTTTTTTCTTTTATTTTTTTAGGAACTTAATGGGGTAGAGGTTGAGACTTGCTCCACAACCATCACTGTCTTGCTGATTCCATTGATGAATTCTTGCTTTGACAAGGGCTTCTTGTAGATCTTTAATCTGTGCCCATTGACAAGTAAAGCAATAGCCTCTGCATCAATGGTTCTTACCTATACTGAACCATTATCATGACATTTTTCTATGACATAAGTCCCTAACCATCTAGTCCTTAAATTTCGTTTAAAATCCTTGTATCTTGAATCATACAATAGATCCCAATCACCTTCTTGAAACTGTTTTTCCTTTATGTTCTTGTCATGCCAGATCTTCCTTTGAGCTTGAGTCACCTCTGTGTGTAGAAGGGCCTGCATTCTAAGCTCATCTAACCCATTTAGCTTGAGAAATCCCTCTTGTTTCACCCTAGTGAGATCTAGATCTAGCCGTGTTGCCATTCTTAAGGTGTTGTATTCAAATTCAATGAATAACAGGGCCTTCTTCCCATAGACCATCTGATAAGGAGTGAATCCAGTGGTGGTCTTCCAGGTGGTATTGTAGGCCCAAGTGGCCTCAACTAATCTATCTGCCCAGACCTTTTTGTTGCTGCTAATCACTTTTGTTAGAATTCCCTCCAACGCTCTGTTGGTCACCTCCACTTGTCTATTAGCTTGTGGGTGGTAAGGAGTGGATGTTCTATGCTTGATCTTGTGCTGGCTCAACAAAATTTTAATCATGTGAGATGTAAACTGGCTGCCTTGATCAGTGACTAGTTCCCTAGGGTACCCAAGCTTATAAAATACATTTTTCTTTAAGAACTCAGCCACCTTCTCCTCTATTGCTACTTTGATGGCCTTGGCTTCAGTCCACTTGGTCAAATAGTTAGTGCACACAATGATGTACTGATTTTTCCTAGATGGAGGGTCAATGGGTCCAATGAAATCCATGCCCCACTTGTCAAATGGCTCGAAAGTAACTTGAGGTTGCAGAGGCATTTCATCCCTTGGGGTAGGTTTCCCCATCATTTGGAATTGATCACACTGATTAGTATACCTCCTCACATCCTCGTGAAGAGTGGGCTAGTAATAACCAGCTTGTAGCATCTTGAATGCTATCCTTTTGGCTGCAAAGTGACCTCCACAAGGCCCATCATGACAGGTTAGAAGGATGTCAAAGACCTCCTCCTCCCTGACACATCTTCTCAGAATTTGATCTGGGCCTAGTTTGAAGAGGTTTCCCCCGATCCAAGTGAATGGGGTGCTCTTCCTCACAATCTTGCTTTTTTCCTTAGACGAAAAATTTGGTGGAAACTGTGCAGACACCAAATAGTTTTCTATGTCGGAAAATGATGGAGAGAGAACTGAAATGGTGAATAAGTGTTCATTCGGTAACTGATCATCAACCATTCCAACCTGCCATGCAGGAAAAGTTAATATGGATAAAAAATCTGCAACAACATTCTCCTTGCCAAGCTTATCAATAATAGTTAGATCAAACTGTTGTAATAAAAGTAACCATCTAATAATATGGGCATTTACATCAGGTTTATTCATCAAGTATTTAATTGCAACATGGTGAGTATGTACAAATGTTTGGTAACCTGTAATGTAATGCCTAAATTTGTTCAATGAATGCACAACAACTAGGAGATCCTTTTTAGTTACTGTATAGTTCAAGTCGGCCTTTGACATATTCTCACTGATGAAGTAAATGACATAAGGTAACTTGTCATCCATCTAGCCTAAAGCTGCTCCTATGGCTTTGTGAGAGGAATTAGAATCTATATGGAAAGGAAGGGCCCAATTTGGGCCTCAGATAATAGGTGTAGTGTTCAGCTTGTCCTTTAGGGTGTCCAAGGCCTCCTCATAGCTTTCTGACTATAAAAATTTAGTGTCTTTGTCCAATAACCCAAATAAAGGAGAAGTTAACTTGCTGAAGTCTTTTATAAATCTCCTATAGTATCCATCTAAACCTAGAAAAATTCTGACATCCCTCTGTTTTTGCAGAGGTGGGACCCTCTAGATGATGGGTATATTATTTGGGTCCACCTGTAGTCCTTTACGGGATATTGAATGACCTAGAACAATCCCTGCAGTCATCAAGAACTCACATTTTTCGGGACTAAGGGACAGGTTCATTTCAATGCATTTGTTCAGCACCTTACCCAAGTTGGACAGAGCCTCCTGGAAATCACACCCATAGGGTGTAAAATCATCCATATAAATTTCTACTACATCATGGACTAGCTCGGCAAAGATACTCAGGACTTCTCTCTGAAAAGTGGTAGGGGCATTGCATAGGCCAAAAGGAAGGACCCTATAAGCGAAAGTACCTCAAGGAAAATTGAAGGTGGTTTTATCCTGGTCTTCTAGGATAACCTGGATTTGATTGTACCTACTGAACCCATCTATGAAGGAGAAAAACCTTTTCCCTCCTAGACCATCTAGCACTTGGTCAATGAAAGGTAGAGGGAAATGGTCCTTCTTTGTTGTTTTTTTTAACTTTATGTAATCGACACAAATCCTCCAATTCCAATTTTTCTTTGGAACCAAAACCAAAGGATAAACCCACTCACTATTCGAGATAGGGTAAATGAATCCTACATCCAACAGCTTTTGCAGTTCTTCTTTGACTATATCCTTGAGAGCTGGATTCATTCTCCTTTGGGGTTGTCAAACTGGTTTGCAACCTTCTTTGATATAAATGTGGTGAGTACACACCAAGGGGTGCACTCCCTTCATTTCCTTTTAACTCCAGGCAAAGGCATCTAGATGTTCCCTTAGCATGTTGCACAAATTTTCATCTTGGTGTACAGAAAGAGAGGGGCTGATTTTCAAAGTTCTTTTAGGGCCGAATTCTATTGTTTTGACATGGGTAGGATTTAAATCAGCTAAGCATAGATTAATCTAATGGTTGCTCCGGGTTTCCTTTTCTTGGGACAGGGTCCTCTAGGGTCAATTTTAGGGAAAAAGCCCAAGTTTTGGGGTAGAAAGCCCAAGTTTTTGTTAGGTAAAAAGTAAAGTCTCCACAAGTTGTGGTTGCGGAGCAAGTAGATAGTAAGTGTCATAACGGGGTTTTCCCTTATTTTATGTAAGTTGTGTCAGCTTGTATAGACCTACCCATGTATAAAAAGGCGAGTCTTAAAGAGTATAAGGTAGTTCATAGTTTATAAGTGAAGAATGAATGTAATGGATCATTAGAAGTGAAGGGCGAAGAGTCTTAGAGTAGAAGAGAGGCTCTGTAGCTGAGTGCGCAAAGGCCTAGAGTAAAGTTCACAATCGAGTGCATAGGGTAGTCTTAAGTCTGTAAGAAGAACTGAAGTATCAATGAAGAGATTATTATGGAAATATCTGTGTTTTGCCTATTTACTTATGTTATGAATGAATGCGACTATGTTATGATAAATGTTGGGTTCATGAATTAATACTGTATTGATGCATGATTCTGCATGGTTTATATTGTTATATGAACGTAAGTAATAATATCTATTTACGCGAAGGATATCTTAATGCATCTTAAACTTATCAGACTCTTAAGCCGATCTAGGTAAATACATAACTAAGAGTAATTACAGAGGCACCTAAGCAGCTGATTCGCATGTTTAAGGTCCGCGAAAGATAGTCGTCGACCTTCGTGAAGGTCTAGAGACTGGTAAGAGGAAGTAATATCGATAAGCCTTAAGGGCTTATCGACCTGTGCGAAGACAGGTTAAGGGCATAAAATGACATCACAATCATCTTTGGGTGTGGAAACTTGGTTCTAGAATCCCCCCATATTGTTTCGAGTGAGACTTCAGTCTACGCTCCGCGAATTGATGCCGAAAGGGCTAGTAGTGTAGGGATTTGTTTGGGAAAAATAAATTTGAACCTGGGTCAGGACCCACTAAGCCAACAAATGGTTCCATTGTCGGGACCAAGATATGCATAAAGAGATGTGTGATGTTGCATCACTGGAATCCAACTAAGAAGGAAATTGAAGATTGGTTGGATAGAAAGATCCACGAATTCGCGGCGCAAGAAAAAAAAAATCCACGATTGAGGAAAGAACAGTGGTTGGACAATTATCCATACATAGAGATACTCAAAATTTTCTTTTGTTCCTTCCTGATTGAGCTATATGAGTGGATCGCAAAATTGGCAGACAACCAGGGAAGGTGGAGGCTTGACAATCCAATAGTGTGGACCCTGGAGTTAGTGAGAATATTGGAATCCTTTGAAGATAAGATCATGCACACTGTCAATCACTGGCTTGATCGTATCATTGGAGGATTTTTGATAGACTTCGCGGTCGATACCTCGGTCAGCTACAGCGAAGCAGAGTGACACTTCTTTAAGGGACTGCAAGGTAAGTATTTAAGATCTTTGAATACCTAGATTAAAATGCCCTTGTGTGAGAAGCGAGTTATGCAATTAGCTTGATGTTTGGAGCTATGCGAAGTGGAAAGTTATTCAGGGATATGAGGAGAGAGTTGTCCAATTAATAAGGAAAGGGTTCTCGCAAATACCCCATCTGCCCACATCACCTCCATATTCACCTCTTCCACATACACCTTCGCCCACACCGCCACCACCTCCACCACCACTTAATATGGGAAATACAATGAAGTTTCCCATTTTAATGGCTTGGGAAATGAGGACCGGGACCAGTTCTAGTTCGTTGCAAAGGCTATGTGGCAAACCGAGAACATTACAGATGATCAGATGAAGAAAGTAATGTTGGTTACTGCTTTACAGGAATGCACACTAACGTGGTACATTAAGTATTTTACCGGTAACCCGACAGCTACATTGGTAGACATTTAGACTGCGTTGAATAAGGAATTCAGTAGACCCAAGTCTAAAGCGCAATCAATCATGGGATTCAAGGAAATCATGATGAAGCCTCGTGAGACACCCTGGGAGTTGGATCAAAGATTGAAATGCAAGATTTGTGAAGCTAACATGAATCTTACGGATGGGCAGCACTGCGAATGGTTTGTGGCTTCACTCTTGCCTCATCTAAGGGTTGCTTTATCACAACAAAAGATTGGGACCCAGACGGAAGCCCTTGAGATTGCGATGAGATTGCATAAGATGTTGATTCAAGATGCTACTTTGGGAGTTCAACAGATTCATGTGGAGTTGCAGAACCTTTGCCTGGAATTCCAAAGTTTTAAGAAGGATAGAGTGGCTAGGCCAGAGGTGCACAAAGAAGTTTGGTGTTTGAAATGTAAGAGTCAGGAGCATGATAAAGATCACTCCCCTGTCTTTGCTAATTATGTTGCAGGCGGGGGGTCGATGCCTCTAAGGCCAAAAGCTCAAGCAGGGCCAAGTACAGGGCCCACACTATGGCTATCTATCAAGTAGTTGGAAAACATGTGACAAATAATTGCCACTTGCTGCATAAATTTGTACAGACACCACAACAACTATTCTGCAACTTCTGCAAATCAGTGGGTCACGATGAGCACAATTGCCATAGTTATGAGTTAATGATGGAGAGAATGCTGTCGTATTGAATGCAAACAGAAACTCGGCCTCTGGATCAAGGTGCTGGGGGAGCGCGAGGAGGATATCAAGGGCGTGGGTGAGGCCGAGGCGGAGGAGGACCGACAAGAGGTTGGGGACAAGTTATTTACTACAATTGTGGAGGGCCAAGACACTACATGCGAGAATGTACGAACTTGACGTGCCTGTCATGCCAATACTATACTTAGTTTGACCATGTGACAGAATACTGCCCTGTATTAATAGCTAAGATGTGCGAAAAGGGGATATAGTCTCAACAACCTACCCAAACCTGCAGATGATGAGGGTTGAGCCCCTCGAAGAGGATCCTAATGTGAATATTGTGCTACAAAGTGGAATGATGACTGGCGAAGATAAGGGAAAGCAACTTGAAGAAATTGAATGGGTCTACAAAGCTCCAAAGAACGAGGTTGGCTTTGATTTGGAGCACGAGAAAGAAACCTTCATAGAAGTGAAGAAATGATTCGCTGAGGCTTCTACCTTAGGAATTCAAGATAAGCTGCCTGAAGAAATGGATCCATCCATGCTTACTACCTTTTTGGAGACTTATATGAAGCTGCTACACGATAGAAAGGCCGTGAAAGGATTGCAGGAATTGATCAATAAATGTGCTAGTAAAGAGAATTCTCCTGAGGGACCATGCATGGTCAGGAAAATTAGTAAGCATAAGGCGAGAACATGGCGTGAGATGAGGCTCACCATGCAAATAGGAGAGTATGAAATGGACCAAGTTATTCTGGATCTTGGGTCAGATGTGAATGCTTTTCCTAAATAAACATGGGAGAGAATGGGGAGACCTGTGCTGCAGTGGTCTATTATTCAATTGAGGATGGCGAATCAACAAAAGATTATACCAATGGGAAGATTGTAGGGAATGACAGTAGATATTGAAGGCACGAGCATGTTGGCTTATTTCGAAGTGATAGAGATTGTCGATGACAACAATCCCTACCCTGATCCTTGCGATCGATTGGGCTATTGACATGAATGGGGTGATTAACTTGAAGAAGTAGATGATGTCATTTGAAAGAAAATCACTTCGCGTAGTAGTACCTTTGGATCCTGCAAAAGGACCGCGCTATACTGAACTGGTCCACGATTATGAAATTGACGATGATTTGGACTAGATTTATAAGATAATGATGCGAGATTAGGATTGGGTGAATCCGACGACTGATGGACGTATTGCATGGGACCGTGAAAGCTCCTGCACATCAAATTCAGATGAGAAATTGGAACACTGGCAGAATCGATTGCACGAAGTGTCTATGCTGCGTTGTAATATGATGACTAAATCGTTGCACTATGTATCATCAGAGGTAAGAAGTTTGCCTTATTATGATGGTTTAACTGATGTTGATAAATTTTTAGATGCATTTGAAAGGGAAGTGCCAGAGAAACATCGCTTCCAAGCCTTGGAATTGTCACTGCGCGCTACGCTTGCAAGATGGTGGGGTACACATAAAGACAATTTTGACGGATGGCACGAATAGAGGAGAATGATGAGAGTGTGGTTTGGTCAACCAAAGGTGAAATTAACAGAGAAATACATTGGGAGGAGTGATCCACATGATCACTTAGCAAAATGGACTGATGCTTATGGAGCAGAACCGCAACCGAAGTGGGTGCATTTGTTCTATCATACTTTAGATGTAATACCAATGAATTGGTACTTGGAGACAGAGCTCCGCCATGACATGGATGAATGGGATATTTTGAGACGAGGATTCTTGATGACATTCAGCTCTGAGGATGGATTCGAGTGCATCGACGAAGTGTTGTAGGAGGTCAAAGAAGTGATATTCAGAATGCCACAGGATCCCTTGGATTTGATTCAACCAGATTGGACCACCTAGCTGTGCCATGCGCTGGAGTACTACAATGTGACCGCTGAAGAAGAAGAGAAGGATCCAAGGAATGTTAATATCTCAGAGGCAGAAGGTCACCGAGAAGTTGAGGGGCCACAGATAGAGAACCCAAATATTACTGCGCCATTGAAAACAAGACAAGTGAACATTGAAATAGAGGTGGAGCTGAAGTTTTCAAAGATAGGGGACTACTGGGATGATGCTACGTTGGATAAGGTCGCTGAGTTGCTCAGTGAGTACCGGGATTGGTCCCCTACAAAGTTTTTAGAATTGAAAGGGATAATAGGTGATTTAAGAGTGATGAAGATAACTGTTATCACAAAACATGATCCTGATAGGCTGCTGATCAAGTAGATTCTGAGTAACTCTTTCAAACCAATCTTTTGGCTGAGGCTTAGCCTCCTCAACTTGAGAGGGCTCTCTCAATAGGTTTAATACCTTTGATTAATGATTAGATGACTAATTCTAGTAGTAAAATCGAACAAAATATATAAATTGGTTGAATCAAGGATTAGCAAAAATTCATTGGGATATGAAGTCAAGGTAGTCTTCAACAAAACATCATGATTAGCAAACATGGAAGTCAAGGAACTTGGAGTTCAGGTTTACAAGTGAAATAGTAACATAGTAAATCAACACAATTTACAAGCATGTGAAGGAAGTTAGAGCATTTTCCAATGAATTCTAAGTATCACAAGCTCATACAAATAAGTAATTGAACAAGGCCATAAGAACATCAAACACATAAAACTCCTTGTGAATCTTGAGTAGTCAAACTGATCTCTGTATTAGGTATGAAAACCACTGTTTCTTACAATAACACAGCTTTGCTTTTGTTAATAAAAATACCAACCCTGAGGAATTTTATTCTCAAGCTTATATAGAGTTTTGCATTCTTGGATACCATGATCCACCTTTAGAGGAATTCTAATTCCTAACTTAGACACCTATCTATTCACAAAACAAACTATTTAATTACAATTTGACAGCTAGCTATCTTTAAGAGTCCTAATCCAAATAGGAGTAAAACTCCTAAAACATGTTGTCAACAACCTTATCTAAGTCTTCAATACATTCTTTAATCAACTTCCAACCATGTCTTCGAGTTTGATGATGTCCATAGTGCTGTTGCAAAACCTGTTGAGTCATGACCTAACTGTCCTGAAAACTAGGAGACAGAGTTCCTCCTTTTCAGGCCCTTAACCCTTTGTGCTTATCTTCAAACAATATTTTGTTGGTGTATATGTGGCATGCATTAATAATCTCTTGAAACATCATTCTCCACCTGTGCAAAAAGGAAACTCGATCATATGGTGTAAATGATGAAATATGACTGTGCTACGAAAATACTATGTTTTCGTAGCACAACCTTCATATTACCTATGAAATACTCCTTGAAGCTTTGCTATCTACACCACTGCTATCTGAGAGTTCATACATAATCCCATGTCTACCAGCAACCTCAAAATTTGGAACTAATCCAACCTTACCTCCAGAAATCATCCATAAGTGCTAAATGATCATCTTCAGCAGTTTCGTAGCGCGCTACGAAACCGCTGTGTATGTTATTTTTTCAAGATGACCTTCAAAAATCTGTAGTTTGGGAGTTTTTTTCAAAATTCCAAGAAGACTGATATGATCAACCCAAAATTAAAATCATTTACCCTTATAGATGTTCTTCTTCACAACTGTTCTTCCTTTATTATGCCAAAATTCTTTTGTGTGCCAAAACTATTTTAATATGTCTCCTTGACTACCTCTTTTTAACAGCTCGTTTCATTATTGTTGTAGACCCTTTTCCAGATTGGGTTAGTTGTGTTTCTAGATCTTCAATTTGCCTCTTCAATTCCCTGTTTGTAGCTCTGAGTTGAGTATTAATTTTCCTTACAAATCTGGCTTCTTTGATTGTAGGAACAGTCTAGGTGAAGTATTGATTTTCACTGCTAACTACTTTTGGTTTGGACACCTTTTTAGTCTCCCAGAGAGCCTTCATCCTTTTGAAGTTTGTCTTTTCAGTAGCATGCTCTCTTGCTCTCACTCTTAGTTTAACAATTTCATTATTGGCAACTTTTAACCTTTCTTTCATAACTTCATAATTGGGTTTTTCTGTTTGAGTGGCAGGAGCTGTGTTTTTGTCTCCTTTGGCTTTTGGAGATGGTAAGTCTATCAACTCTTCTTGAACAACAAAGGCTTCTTCTATTCTCTCCAATTCAACATTGGGCTCCTGCATCTTCTTGGATTGCCTGGTTAAGGGCTTTCTAGGGTTAAAAACAAAAGTTGTAACATCATCCTCAAATTCCATTTTCTTGGAGGGTTTCACTTTCTTCGACTTCCTTTGATCAAATTTTGTCACATCTGCCTGCACCAAATGAGATTCTATAATGTCAATGGCCTTTAAGATATCATTTAAATCACCCTTCAAGCTTGAACCTTCTCCCGAGATCACTGTTTTTCCTTTCTCCTTTGCAATTTGGCTTCTAGTCAATCTCTTTTGAACTGGTTTGCTGGTTGACTACTCTTGTGTCTTTCCTTTAACCTAAGATATCTTTTCCTTGGCGGATTTAGGAGTTTCAATAATGACTTCTGGCTCTTTCACCTGGTTCCTAGGCTTTAACTTAACATACCTTTTTGCCATAGACATTGTAGACTTGCTGGTTTCTGCTGATGAAGTTCCTTTAACCCTAGGTTTAGTGTCTTCACCTTATTTTTCTGTTCCAAAGTCACATACAAACAAAAACAAAGACCAATCTTTGTTGACCCTTTTGAGCTCATGTAGAACTATCAATTTAATTTGACCATGATGAAACAGGGAAGTCTCACATCCTTGGGATTTTAACTGTACTTTATCTGCCATCTTAGCTATACTTCCAAATAATAAATAAGGCAAATCTAGAGAAATCATACCAGTAAAATGTAAAAGGAGTTTAAAATGATATGAATAAACCTTTTGGTATCTGCCTTCATAGGTGAAATAACGCTGAATATTGAAAAGCAAGTTGGTATAGCTGTCCTTGATGTAGTCTTTGGGAACTGCCTTGGTTAGGTCAATTTCTGAAAACTGTGGCTTCAAGAACACCTTACACGGTTCCATGTCGAATCTAAAGTTTTTGAACCATATCTCTTGCCCCCTAGGAATTTCTGTCACCAATGCTACGACCTCTGGAGAAATTTGCAAATTAAGCATTACGACTTTTGTACTTAAGCCACTAAAATTGAGTGCAAACTCCTTTGTCACCTGGGTATGCCCTCCCTGTAGTGTCTTACAAAACTTCCAGCATCCTGCTTTCTTGAAGGCTTCTACAATTATGTTGTCTCTGATTAGGACCTTAGTTCTTTCAGGCTCTATTCTCAAGCAATGACCAGAGTTGTGACATTTCTTCTCCTCTGTCATCTTTTCTTTTGAATTCCCGTGACAAAATTGGCCTCTTTTGAAACTCAACTGATCAGCCTCGCTTGCTAATGGTGGTCAACCTCACCTGAATGATGAATGAGGAAAACCTTGGTGAATAATTACCAAAGCTTACTGTTCGAAAACAATTTCTGTTTGAGGGTTTGCATGCAAACTTACACGATGAGACTAGCCATCCCTTTCAAATTTGAAAATATCTTACATAATGAACCCTAAATTTGAAATGATGAGTTTGGATGGCAACATGCATAAGGACTGACTCCTAGCTGACACCTAATAATGAAAATCATAATGGAATATTAGTGGATTGATGTTTGACAATATTGTTCTCCGAATCTGTGCTTTCATAGCGCGCAGAGAAAAGCACTACAAAAAGAGCAGCGTTTTCGTAGCGCAAAATATACATTTTACACTGTCTGCGCTTCGAAAATGTGGTTTCGGGGCTAATTCCAAAAATTTTCAAAATTGGTTTAAGCTATGGGTTTCTAAAAGAATATAAGACTCATGAAACATGGAATTAGGTTGTTGGACTTTATTTGGACATAAAAATTGAAACCTTTGAGAATCCTAACCTATTACCTACCCATCAAAACATAAGGTGACTTGACACTTATCTAAGACCATGACTAAAACAAATGTAAACCCTTATTTTGGTGATAACACTGCCCATGATCTTGATAGCAACATCTCAAACTTTGGCAGAATCTCAGCCACAACAATGTCCATAACAATTGTCTTTGCTGGGTTTTGTGTTAGACCAACAACAAAATCTTTGATTAAACCAATACATTGAACTCTTTTGAGTCAAAATAGAATAAATCCTTATATAGTCTTGTTACCAGTAACCCTAACCTTTCCATAATTACTTTGGGCATGAGATTATGAGAAGCTCCTGAATCCAACATAGCATTCTGTAAAGTCATATCATGAATACTAATTCTCACATAGAAAGGAGGAAACTCTTCATTTTGATCATCTTCTAACCTTGGACCCAAATATATAGTAGGATTATCTTCTTGGACATTTAAAATATTAGCATCTCCTGGTTGTGAATTCAACATCTCTACAGTCTTGCTTCTATATTGATTTAACTTGAGAATCTCACTAAAAGGACTGGTATTTTAATCTTTGAAATTTCATTCTCAAGGTTGAAAACAGAAACAGACTTTTCAGGTTCTTTGATAGGAGGAGGAAGCTGAGTGTCTTTTCTACCAGGTGGAGAGTCTTTCTTACCTTCAACAACCTTTGGGGTATCATTTTTGGCTTCAACAACCTTTGAAACATCTTTCTTAGGCTGCACTTTGTTTGTAATAATCGGCACATTTCTGTTTCTAGGATTGTATTGTTTTTGCATTTCAAAGATAACATGCTGATACCCCTTAAGATAATCTAAAGGTTCTTTTTCTTGATCGACCAAATCTGACTCACCATGCTCTTCTTTAGTCAAGAAAATTCCAGACATTTCTTCATCAAGACAATGGATAGATTCTTTAGGAATTTCAGCATCATCCTCTTCATCCACCAAATTCTGCTGAAAAGGAGGTCTCACTGGAGGATCAGGTTGCTGATTTCTATTTTCTCTTGGGCTTTGTTGGTTTTGAGGTCTCCTAAACTGATGGTTTCTAAATTGAGGTTCCTGTTGTACAGGAGGAGAAAAATTATTTCCAGGAGCTAACCTATCCATCGAATTCTCCATGGTTTTCATCATTGAGTCTAATTTATCTTCAGGAATTAAAGAGGAAGGTTTCTCTTCTTCTTTCAATTTAGCTTTTCCCATTTTTGATTTTTTAGCAGCTATCATGTTTATCTCTACCTTGACAACATTATTCTACATTTCAGCAAGTGTAGGTGATTCTCTTTCTCTCAGCAAAATAGAAAAGTCATAATCAAATGCTTCAACATATCTCATTGTATAAGGGCCTTTGGGGGTTTCAACTAAGCTGGAATTGAGTTTAACACTTTGATGAATATTTTTGAGAAATTTTGAATAGTTTCATCAGGTGCCCTTCTAAGGTTGTTATATTCAGTAAGTTCTTGAACTGGATTAGTTCTATTTCTCGATTTTCTTAGAGAACTGTCTTCAAATTCAACCCAATTTTGAATTTAGGGTTCATTATGTTAGATATTTTCAGATTTGAAAGGGCTGGCTAGTCTCATCATGTAAGTTTGCATGAAAACCCTCAAACAGAAATTGTTTTCGAACAGTAAGCTTTGGTAATTGTTCACCAAGGTTTTCCTCATTCATCATTCAGGCAAGGCTGACCACCATTGGCAAGCGAGGCTGATCAGTTGAGTTTCAAAAGAGGCCAGTTTTGTCATAGGAATTCAGAAGAAAATATGACAGAGGAGAAGAAATGTCACATGTTTGGTCATTGCTTGAGAACAGAGCCTGAAAGCACTGAGGTCCTAATCAGAGACAAAGCAGTTGTAGAAGCCTTCAAGAAAGCAGGATGCTGGAAGTTTTGTAAGAAACTGTAGTGAGGGTATACCTAGGTGACAAAGGAGTTTGCACTCAATTTTAGTGGCTTAGGTACAAAGGTCGGAATGCTTAATTTACAAATTTCTCCAGAGGTCATAGTGTTGGTGACAAAAATTCCTAGGGGGAAAGAGACATGGTTCAAAAATTTTAGATTCGACATGGAACCGTGTAAGGTGTTCTTGAAGCCACAGTTTTCAGAAACTGACCTAACCAAGGCAGTTCCCAAAGACTACATCAAGGAAAGCCATACCAACTTGCTTTTCAATATTCAGCGTTATTTCACCTATGAAGGTAGATACCAAAAGTTTTATTCATATCATTTTAAACTCTTACATTTTATTGGTATGATTTCTCTGGATTTGCCTTATTTATTATTTTGAAGTATAGCTAAGATGGCAGATAAAGTACAGTTAAAATCCCAAGGATGTGAGACTTCCTTGTTTCATCATGGTCTAATTAAATTGATAGTTCAACATGAGCTCAAAAGGGTCAACAAAGATTGGTCTTCGTTTTTGTTTGTATGTGACTTTGGAACAGAAAAACAAGGTGAAGACACTAACCCTAGGGTTAAAGGAACTCCATCAACAGAAACCAGCAAGTCTAGAATGTCTAGGGCAAAAAGGTATGTTAAGTTAAAGCATAGGAACCAAGTGAAAGAGCCAGCAGTCATTCTTGAAACTCCTAAATCTGCCAAGGAAAAGATATTTGAGGTTAAAGGAAAGACACAAGAGCAGTCAACCAGCAAACCAGTTTAAAAGAGATTGCCTAGAAGCCAAATTGCAAAGGAGAAAGGCAAAACAGTGGTCTTGGGAGAAGGTTCAAGCTTGAAGGGTGATTTAAATGATATCTTAAAGGCCATTGACATTACAAAATCTCCTTTGGTGCAGGCAGATGTGACAAAGTTTGATTGAAGGAAGTCGAAGAAAGTGAAACCCTCCAAGAAACTGGAATTTGAGGATGATGTTGCAGATTTTTTTTTTAAACCTAGAAAGCCCTTAACCAGGCAATCCAAGAAGATGTGGGAGCCCAATGTTGAATTGGAGAGAATAGAAGAAGCCTTTGTTGTTCAAGAAGAGTTGATAGACTTAACATCTCCAAAACCTAAAGGAGACAAAAACACAATTCCTACCACTCAAACAGAAAAAGCAAGTTATGAAGTTATGGAAGAAAGGTTAAAAGCTGCCAACAATGAAATTGATAAACTAAGAGTGAGAGCAAGAGAGCATGATGCTGAAAAGAAAAACTTCAAAAGGATGAAGGCTCTCTGGGAGGCTGAAAAGGTGTCCAAACCAAAAGTAGTTAGCAGTGAAAATCAATACTTCACCTGGACTGTTCCTGTAATCAAAGAAGCTAGATTTGTAAGGAAAATTAATACTCAGCTCAAAGCTACAAACAGGGAATTGAAGAGGCAAATTGAGGATCTGTAAATACAACTAACCCAATCTGGAAAAGGGTCTACAACAATAATGAAACAAGGTGTTAAAATGAGGCAGTGAAGGAGACATATTAAAACAGTTTTGGCACACAAAAGAATTTTGGCATAATAAAGGAAGAACAACTATGAAGAAGAACATCTATAAGGGTAAATGATTTTGATTTTGGGTTGATCATATTGGTCTTCTTGGAATTTTGAGAAAAACTCCCAAACTACATATTTTTGAAGGTCATGTTGAAAAGAGAACATACATAGAAGTTTTGTAGTGCGCTACGAAATTGCTGAAGATGATCATTTAGCACTTATGGATGCTTTCTGAAGGTAAGGTTTGGTCGGTTCCAAATTTTGAGGTTGCTGGTAGACATGGGATTGTGTATGAAATCTCAGATAGCAGTGGTGTAGATAGCAAAGCTTAAAGGAGTATTTCATAGGTAATATGAATGCTGTGCTATGAAAATAGAGTATTTTCGTAGCACAGTCATATTTCATCCTTTACACCATATGATCAAGTTTCCTTTTTGCACAGGTGGAGAATGATGTTTCAACATATTATTAATGCATGCCACATGTACAACATCAAAATACTGTTTGAAGATAACCACAAAGGGTTAAGGGCCTGAAAAGGAGGAACTCTGTCTCCTAGTTTTTAGGACAGTTAGGTCATGACTCAGCAGGTTTTGCAACAGCAAAATGTTATCACAAAATTTGATCCTGATAGGCTGTTGATCAAGTAGATTCTGAGTAACTCTTTCAAACCAATCTTTTGGCTGAGGCTTAGCCTCCTCAACCTGAGAGGGCTCTCTCAATAGGTTTAAGATTTTTGATTAATGATTAGATGGCTAACTCTAGTAGTAAAATCGAACAAAATATATAACTTGGTTGAATCAAGGATTAGCAAACATTCATTGGGCTATGGAGTCAAGGTAGTCTTCAACAAAACATCATGATCAGCAAACATGGAAGTCAAGGCACTTGGAGTTCAGGTTTACAAGTGAAACAGTAACACAGTAAATCAACACATTTTACAAGCATGTGAAGGAAGTTAGAGCATTTTCCAATGAATTCTAAGTATCACAAGCTCATACCACTGCAAATAAGTAATTGAAAAAGGCCATAAGAACATCAAACACATAAAGTTATCCCCAAAATAAGAGTTTACATTTTTCCTAATCATGGTCTTAGATGAGTGTCAAGTTATCCTATGTTTTAGTGGGTAGGTGATAGGTTAGGAGTCTCATAGGTCTCATTTTCATATCCAAATAAAATCTAACAACCTTATTCCATGTCTCATAAGTCTCACTTTCAGTTTAGAAACTCATAGCTTAAGCCATTTTGAAAATTTTGGAATTAGCCCCGAAACCATGTTTTCGTAGCGTAGACAGTGTAAAATGTCTGTTTTGCGCTATGAAAGTGCTGCTCTTTTCGTAGCGCACTATGAGGCAAAAACCCTGTTTTTCTATTTTTAGTAGTCATCTTCCAAGGGGGTTCCTGAGTAATTGAAAAATCATTTTTGAAAACGGAAAGAGGTGTTTCTTATAAACATTCTTACCTACAAAAACCTCCTCCATTTTTGTAATAGCTATCAAGGATCAAGAGATACGAGCTCAGGAGTGAAACCTTATTTTTTAGGAAAAGCAAAGTTATTGGTTGATGAAATGGCTGTTGTTTTCCACTCCCTCATTTTGTCACATTTCTCTTCAAATTCGAATATTATTCCTTAAACAGGTTACCCAAGCTCCTCTCTATCATTTAATTTTCAGCCTTTGCATGTATCAGTCAGCTGTCACCTTTGAAAAGTTAACTTTGTGATAAACAGCTTGCTGCCCAAAAGTTTCTTTACAATTGTCATATTTTTAAGAGGGCAGCTTGGGGTATAAAGGGAATTTGCCATGAAGATGAAAGAATAAAAAGAAGGCTATGTGTTTGGATAGGAGCCTATTGAGCTTTAATAGATCATGGAATACCTCAGCTTCACACAAGCTTTCATCCAGACAGGTTACATGTATTTCTACCAGGAGCTGCAAGGGGATTTGTGTGTTTCTTGGACTGTTTTGAGCTGTTAGTTTCAAAAGCAATTTTCAAGCAAATGTAGATGAGTTTCAATATATGAAGGAGGTTTTTTCTAAGAACATAAAAAGGAACAAAAACCTCTTTCAAATTTCTCCCAGGTGCTACCAATTTGGAGATTCGAAGTTTACTTGGAGACCTATTTTCAAAATTCAGAATTTTCCTGTTTTATACATGATTTTATAATGCAGATGCCGGACAACTGAAGCTGGTTTTCAAAAACCTGAGAGAGGTTTCTCTTAAAAACATTCTTATCTACAAAAAAATCCTCCATTTTTGTAACAACTATCAGGGATGAAAATAAATAAGCTCTGTCTCAACACCTATTTTTCAGATAAATATAGTGCAGAAAATGATAAATTTATGGGCCAGTCTTTCATTAAGGTGAAGACCAAATTTGTGAAGAAGAACATCTTATAAGGTTAAGTTGTTTTGATTTTGGTGATCAGATAAGTCTTCATGGAATTTTGAAAAAACTCCCAAACTACAGATGTTCAAAGGCAGTGTTAAAAAAAAAGCATACACAGCAGTTTCGTAGCGCACTACGAAACTGCTGAAGAAGATCATTTAGCACTTATGGATGCTTTCCAGAAGTAAGGTCTAATTAATTTCAAGTTTTGAAGATTCTAGTAGCCATGGTATCATATGTGAAGTTTCAGATGGCAGTGGTGTAGATAGCAAAGTTTCAAGGAGTCTTTCATAAGTAATATGAAGTCTGTGCTACGAAAACAGAGTATTTACATAGCACAGTCATGTTTCATCCTTTCCACCATACGTTTGAATTTCCTTTTTGCACAGGTGGAAAATGGCGTTTCAATGGACTATTAATGCATGCCACATATACACCAGCAAAACTACTCGAAGATAAGCATAAAGGATTAAGGGCCTTAAAAGGAGGAATTCTGTCTCCTAGTTTTCAGGACAGTTAGGTCATGACTCAGCAAGTTTTGCAACAACACTGTGGACATCATCAAGCTCGAAGACATGGATTGGCAACCGATTAGAGAATGCATTGAAGTCATAGATAAGGTTGTTAAAATCATGTTTTAGGAGTTTCACTCCTATTTGTATTAGGACTCTTAAAGACAACTAGCTGTCAAGTTGTAATTAGGTAGTTTGCTTTATGAATAGATAGGTGTCTAAGTTAGGAATTCAAATTCCTCTAAAGATGGATCACATTATCCAAGGTTGTAAAACTATATATAAATCTTGAGAATCGAATTCACCATAAAGGAAAATTTCATTAGTAAAAGAAAGTTGGTTTTGTAAGAAACTGTGGTTTTTCATACCTAATACAGAGATCAGTTTGACTACTCAAGATTCACAAGGAGTTTATACGTATGATGTTCTTATGGCCTTGTTCAATTGCTTATTTGCAGTGGTATGAGCTTGTGATACTTAGAATTCATTGGAAAATGCTCTAACTTCCTTCACATGCTTGTAAACTGTGTTGTTCCTTTGTGTTACTATTTTATTTATAAACCTAAAATCTAAGTGCCTTGAATTCCATGTTTGCTAATCATGTGGTTTTGTTGAAAACCATCTTGAATCCATAGCCCAATAGATGTTTTCCAGTCTTTGATTCAACCAGTAAACCAGTTATACATTTGTCCATTTTGTTCCTAGATTTAGCCATCTAGCAGGGAAAATTTTAAGAACCCATCCTAAATTTATAAATATAATAAATGGGCGAATCTCCATGATATATAGGAAAAATGGAAGGCGATTTTATCAATAATATAATATGTATATATAATTTTTTGGTGAATCTCTCACTAGGCATGGTGAATATTTTACTCAATTATAAAATCTTGTAAGATCTTGGCAAGTCTTTCACTAAATAATAAAACTTTGTAAAGTCATAGTGAATCTTAGCATAGGCTACATGTTGGTTTAATTCCACCATTTAAATAGGCTACATTCCAGGTGAATACCATGGGTCAATACCATGTGCCATTTTGGTGAATAGCATGGGTCAATACCATGTGCCATTTTTATTTTTATTAATTCTAATATTAGGGTTAATAATGGTTTTTTGCATGGTATTAATAACAATCTAGTCCATGGTATTTGTCCCATAGTATTTTGGCCATAGGTTTCACTTAAATATAACCCATTTTTTGAGTGTTCGTAAATATAAGGTGACTTATGGAGTAAATATAAAAAAAAGTTTTATTTGTTTACCATACCTCTCGTTTATTTATATTTTTATTAATTTACCATACCTCTTTTACAAATATGGTATTTGGCCCATAGGATTCACTTAAATAAAACCTCTTTCTTGAGCCTTCATAAATAGAACGAGGGTTATGGACTAAATATAAAAAGAGATTTTATTTATTTACGATACGTCTAGTTTATTTATATTTTTATTTATTTACCATACCTTTTGAGTAAGTATAAAAAGACGTTTTATTTATTTACCATACCTCCACTTTACTTATATTTTTATTTGTTTACACCCTTACATGTATATAAGGTGACTTATGGAGTAAATATAAAAAATGTTATATTTATTTACCATACCTCTCATTTATTTATATTTTTATTAATTTACCATACCTCTTTTATAAATATGGTATTTGGCCCATAGGATTCACTTAAATAAAACCTATTCTTGAAAATGGGCGAATGGATTCACTTAAATAAAACCTATTCTTGAAAATGGGCGAATGGAAGGTTGTAAGTCCTAATTTCAAGGGCTAAATTTACCTTTTTTACCCTCTCCCTTAAAATAAGGTGGGCTATTTGAGGTGATTTGTAAAAATGTACTATGATACAAAATATTCGCCCACTAAAAATTTAAAACCCCTTAATTTCGCCAAAGGGCGAACATTCGCCCCTAAAATTATCCTTGCCATCTAGTCATTAATCAAAATCTTAAACCTATTGAGAGAGCCCTCTTAGGTTGAGGAGGCTAAGCCTCAACCAAAAGATTGGTTTGAAAGAGTTACTCAGAGTCTACTTGATCAACAGCCTATCAAGGTCAGATTTTGTGATAAAATTTTCAAACCAATCTGTTGGCTGAGGCTTAGCCTCCTCAACCTGAGAGGGCTCTCTCAATAGGTTTAAGATTTTTGATTAATGATAAGATGGCTAACTCTAGTAGTAAAATCGAACAAAATATATAACTTGGTTGAATCAAGGATTAGCAAACATTCATTAGGCTATGGAGTCAAGGTAGTCTTCAACAAAACATCATGATCAACAAACATGGAAGTCAAGGCACTTGGAGTTCAGGTTTACAAGTGAAACAGTAACACAGTAAATCAACACAGTTTACAAGCATGTGAAGGAAGTTAGAGCATTTTCCAATGAATTATAAGTATCACAAGCTCATACCACTGCAAATAAGTAATTGAAAAAGGCCACAAGAACATCAAACACATAAAACTTCTTGTTAATCTTGAGTAGTCAAACTGATCTTTGTATTAGGTATGAAAACCATCGTTTCTTACAATAACACAACTTTGCTTTTGCTAATAAAATTACCAACCCTGAGGAATTCGATTCTCAAGCTTTATATAGAGTTTTACATTCTTGGATACCATGATCCACCTTTAGAGGAATTCGAATTCCTAACTTAGACACCTATCTATTCACAAAACAAACTATTTAATTACAATTTGACAGCTAGCTATCTTTAAGAGTCCTAATCCAAATAGGAGTAAAACTCCTAAAACATGTTGTCAACAACCTTATCTGAGTCTTCAATACATTCTTTAATCAACTTCCAACCATGTCTTCGAGTTTGATGATGTCCATAGTGTTGTTGCAAAACTTGTTGAGTCATGACCTAATTGTCCTGAAAACTAGGAGACAGAGTTCCTCCTTTTCAGGCCCTTAACCCTTTGTGCTTATCTTCAAACAATATTTTGCTGGTGTATATGTGGCATGCATTAATAATCTATTGAAGCATCATTCTCCACCTGTGCAAAAAGGAAACTCGAGCATATGGTGTAAATGATGAAATATGACTGTGCTACGAAAATAATATGTTTTCGTAGCACAACCTTCATATTACCTATGAAATACTCCTTGAAGCTTTGCTATCTAAACCACTGCTATCTAAGAGTTCATACATAATCCCATGTCTACCAGCAACCTCAAAATTTGGAACTAATCCAACCTTACCTCCATAAATCATCGATAAGTGCTAAATGATCATCTTCAACAGTTTCGTAGCACGCTATGAAACCGCTATGTATGTTCTTTTTTCAACATGACCTTCAAAAATCTATAGTTTGGGAGTTTTTTTCAAAATTCCAAGATGAATGATATGATCAACCCAAAATCAAAATCATTTACACTTATAGATGTTCTTCTTCACAGCTGTTCTTCCTTTATTATGCCAAAATTCTTTTGTGTGCCAAAACTGTTTTATTATGTCTCCTTCACTACCTCTTTTTAACACCTTGTTTCATTATTGTTGTAGACCCTTTTCTAGATTGGGTTAGTTGTATTTCCAGATCTTCAATTTGCCTCTTCAATTCCCTGTTTGTAGCTTTGAGCTGACTATTAATTTTCCTTACAAATATGGCTTCTTTGATTGCAAGAACAGTCCAGGTGAAGTGTTGATTTTCACTGCTAACTACTTCTGGTTTGGACACCTTTTTAGCCTCCCAGAGAGCCTTCATCCTTTTGAAGTTTGTATTTTCAGCAACATGCTCTCTTTTTCTCACTCTTAGTTTAGTAGTTTCATTGTTGGCATCTTTTAGCCTTTCTTCCATACTTCATAACTTGCTTTTTCTGTTTGAGTGGTAGGAACTGTGTTTTTGTCTCCTTTGGCTTTTGGAGATGGTAAGTCTATCAACTCTTCTTGAACAACAAAGGCTTCTTCTATTCTCTCCAATTCAACATTGGGATCCTGCATCTTCTTGGATTGCCTGGTTAAGGGCTTTCTAGGTTTAAAAACAAAAGCTGTAACATCGTCTTCAAATTCCAGTTTCTTGGAGGGTTTCACTTTCTTCGACTTCCTTTGATCAAACTTTGTCACATCTGCCTGCACCAAAGGAGATTCTGTAATGTCAATGGCCTTTAAGATATCATTTAAATCACCCTTCAAGCTTGAACCTTCTCCCGAGATCATTGTTTTTCCTTTCTCCTTTGCAATTTGGCTTCTAGTCAATCTCTTTTGAACTGGTTTGCTGGTTGACTGCTCTTGTGTCTTTCCTTTAACCTCAGATATCTTTTCCTTGGTAGATTTAGGAGTTTCAAGAATGACTGCAAGGGTTTTGACTGCTGGCTCTTTCACCTGGTTCCTAGGCTTTAACTTAACATACCTTTTTTCCCTAGACATTGCAGACTTTCTACTTTATGCTGTTGGAGTTCCTTTAACCCTAGGGTTGGTGTCTTCACCTTGTTTTTCTATTCCAAAGTCACATACAAAAAAAAAATGAAGACCAATCTTTGTTGACACTTTTGAGCTCATGTAGAACTATCAATTGAATTAGACCATGATGAAACAGGGAAGTCTCACATCCTTGGGATTTTAACTGTACTTTATCTGCCATCTTAGCTATACTTTGAAATAAGAAATAAGGCAAATCTAGAGAAATCATACTAGTAAAATGTAAAAGGAGTTTAAAGTGATATGAATAAACCTTTTGGTATCTTCCTTCACAGGTGAAATAACACTGAATATTGAAAAGCAAGTTGGTATAGCTATCCTTGGCGTAGTCTTTGGGCACTGCCTTGGTTAGGTCAGTTTCTAAAAAATGTGGCTTCAAGAACACCTTACATGGTTCCATGTTGAATCCAAAGTTTTTGAACCATGTCTCTTACCAGCTAGGAATTTCTGTCACCAACGCTATGACCTCTGGAGAAATTTGCAAATTAAGCATTCCGGCCTTTGTACTTAAACCACTAAATTTGAGTGAAAATTCCTTTGTCCCCTAGGTATGCCCTCCTTGTAGTTTCTTACAAAACTTCCAGCATTCTGCTTTCTTGAAGGCTTCTACAATTTCTTTGTCTCTGATTAGGACCTCAGTGCTTTCAGGCTTTGTTCTCAAGCAACGACCAAACCTGTGACGTTTCTTCTCCTATGTCATCTTTTCTTCTTAATTCCTATGACAAAATTGGCCTCTTTTGAAATTCAACTGATCAGCCTCACTTGCCAATGGTGGTCAGCTTCGCCTGAATGATGAATGAGGAAAACCTTGGTGAACAATTACCAAAGCTTACTGTTCGAAAACAATTTCTATTTGAGGGTTTGCATGCAAACTTACATGATGAGACTAGCCAGCCCTTTCAAATTTGAAAATATCTATCATAATGAACCCTAAATTTGAAATGATGTGTTTGGATGGTGGCATGCATAAGGACTGACTCCTAGTTGACACCTAATAATGAAAATCGTAACAGAATATTAATGGATTGATGTTTGACAAGACTGTTCTCTGAATCTGTGCTTTCGTAGCGCGCAAGGAAAAGCGCTACAAAAAGAGCTGCATTTTCGTAGCGCAAAACAAACATTTTACAATGTCTACGCTTCAAAAACGTTGTTTCGGGGCTAATTCCAAAATTTTTCAAAATTGGTTTAAGCTATGGGTTTCTAAAATAATATAAGACTCATGAAACATGGGATTAGGTTGTTGGACTTTATTTGGACATAAAAATTGAAACCTTTGAGACTCCTAACCTATTACCTACCCATCAAAACATAAGGTGACTTGACACTTATCTAAGACCATGACTAAAACAAATGTAAACCCTTATTTTGGTGATAACAATAACGTTGAAACCAGATGCGAAGCCTGTGAAGTAGAGACCATATCGCCTTAATTCTAAGTACAAGGAAAAGGTCCACTTGGAGTGGAGGAGTCTGATTGGGTAAGCCCATGGTAGTTCAGGAAAAGAAGCAGAAGGATGAGATAAGGATCTGCGTAGATCTCAAGAAATTGAATGATTCTTGCATTCATGATCCCTTTCCAACTCCGTTCAGGAATGTGGTATTAGAGAATGTTGGTGGACAGGAAGCATATTCATTTACTGATGGGTTCTCTGGATATCATCACATAAAGATCATGCCAGAAGGTAGAAGTAAGATGACCTTCGCGTCCGAGTGGGGATGCTTTAAGTATACGGTAATGCCTTTTGGACATAAGAATTCACCCACAATATTTTCGCGCGTAGTCATTGCGATGTTCAAAGAGTTTATATATAAGTTTTTGGAAGTATAATTTGATGATTAGACAGTGTTTGGACTGGTTAAATTCCATGTAGCTAGTTTGCGCTTGATGCTGGATACATGTAGGTCGCTAAACTTGAAGAAGTGCTTATTTTGTGTCCCTTTTGGGATCTTGTTGGGTCATGTAGTGTGCAGACATGTATTAATGGTGGACCCAACTAGGATTTTGGTTATAATCAATTTGGAGGTGCCAAGGAGTGTTAAACAGTTGTGCATAACACTGGGTCATACTAGTTATTATCAAAAGTTCATCAAGAGTTATGCTCAGATTACTGCGCCGATGGAAAAATTGTTGAAAAAGGATGCTACATTCTGTTGGAATGAGGAATGTCAGCGGAGCCTGGATGTGTTAAAAGAAAAGATGGTCATCGTGCCGATCCTAGTCTTCCTAGATTGGAAGAAGGAATTTCATGTGCATGTGGATGCATCATGTATTGCGCTGGGAGCAGTATTGACACAAGCCGATGAAGGAGAATTGGATCACCCGATAGCATTTGCAAGAAGGAAGCTGTCTAAGGCTGAAAAGAACTATTCAATGATGGAGTAGAAAGGGTTGGCTGTGGTGTACATGCTCTAGAAGTTTAGGCATTACTTGCTAGGAAAACACTTTAAGATGTATACAGACCATTCGGCATTAAAGTACCTAGTCAACAAGCCTGTGTTGGGGGGGAAATATGCTGATGGCTGTTGTTGTTTCTGGAGTATGATTTCAAAGTCATTGTGAAGCTAGGGTGATTGAATGTAGGACCAGATCATCTGTCACGCATTGAAACCAGAGAGGAGCCTACCAAATTAGAGGAGGGTCTGCCTGATGTGCAGCTCTTTGTGGTGCACGTGGCAGACAATCATTTTGCAGACATCATCCATTTCCTGACCACAGGAACAGATCTAGAGGGGTACACTAGTCAACAGAAGAAGGAATTAGTGGTGTGCATGGCAGACTTCTCTATTATTGCAGGTCACTTGTATAAGATGGGATCAGACAAAATACTGTGACGCTATGTGCTTGATTTTGAATGAGGCAGTATCCTAGATAAAGCTCATGGAGGGGTTGTAGGAGGCCATTATGCAGGAAAGGCAACAATGCAGAAGATTTTACGCGCTGGGTTGTGGTGGACAACATTGCATAAGTATTCAAAACAATATTGTAGGGCATGCGATGCCTGTCAGAGAACCAACATGACATCGCGGAGGGATGAACTGCTTCTAAATCTACAAGTATCATTGCAACCATTCGAAAAGTGGGCAATTGATTTTATAGGACTTATTCAAGCTCCAGGAAAGAAGACAGGTGCGTGGTATATCCTCATCGCGACTTAGTATTTGACATGATGGGTGGAGGCACATCCTATGAAGGATTGTATAGGTGCAACAACAACAAAGTTCCTATTTGAATATGTGATGACCAGGTTCGGTTGCCCGAAGATTTTGATGAGCAATCATAGTACGCACTTCCTTAATGAAATGATTAGCACGTTGATGGAAGAGTTCCAAGTTTATCATGAAAAGAGCATGCCATATCATCCTCAGGCCAATGGGACGGTGGAAGCATTTAATAAGATATTGGAGAATGTGCTGGTAAAGGTTTTCAATGCGCAGAGGAATGATTGGGACGTGCACGTACTCGCGGTGTTATGGGCTTATAGGACTACTTGAAAAAAGCTGACTGGATAGACACCTTTCAGACTGGTCTATGGCGTAGAATCTACAATTCCGTTGGAATACATTGTTCCTAGTCTACGCATAGCGGTGTTCACAAGGATGGTGGACCGCCGAGCCTTAGAAGAGAGGATCGCACAGCTGACAGAGCTGGAGGAAGATAGATTTTTGGCTGGATTCCATCAACAAGTTCAGAAGGAGCGCGAAAGGCATGGCACAATCGACACATCAAATTACACACCTTCAAGGTAAACGATTTAGTTTTATTATATGATAGCAAGTTTGATAAGTTTCTGGGAAAATTTCAGATGCATTAGCTGGGGTCGTATGTTATCAAGGAGATTATCGATGGTGGAGCAGTTCATCTTGTGAAATTGAATGTTGATCCATTTCCTGGAAAGGTAAAAGGTAGCCGGTTGAAGCCATACACCAGGGATCCATCCAGATGACTATATGACAGTAGCACAGTCTTAGCGCTCCAGGTAGCTCCAAGGAGGCGCGAGATTATAAACTACACTGCTTGGGTTGTAGAGCTGTGTGGCGAGGGGTCTGCGCAGAATGGGAGGATGTCATAGTACCAACAAAAATGCAAGAGGAGCTATGCTAGAGGGTGGAGACCACACAACGTAGCCAGAAAGTGACCGTTACTATCACTATTCATGATTTCACTGCAGAAGACGGTTGGGAGGAGCGGGCGACCGACATTTAAGGCATTTAAGGCTGAAATCAAGTGTGAAATCTTTCGAAATATGCTGCCAATCTCTCATTTATGAACGGATTTTGGGGGGAATGGTCGAATTTGAATTCGAATTTTCCTATAAATCATAGGTGGTCATCTAGTGGGAAATAATTTTCATTCTGAGAATTTCTGATTTGTGCTTTCTATTCTATGAGCTCTTTGAGAATTTGCTTGCAAGCCCCATGTTTGAGCAGTATCCTGAGTTCAATCGGAACCTCATTAACAATGTCGTGTCTGCACCAACTGAGACCATTAGTATGGGGGGCACTGTCACCTCTGAGGGAGTTTCCCCTGAGGTCATGAGTATGGAGGTTCCCGCAATAGTGCCTAAGGTGCCGAGGTTGCCTAGGCTAAAGCCTACACTCATGAGAGAGGTTCCCAAGCCGAAGAAGGATAAACAGAAGAAGATGATGTCGGTGTGTGAGTCACTGAGGAAGCATGTAGCCATACAGGCTTAGAGAAAATAAAAACCAACTACACAGGAGAAGGGAAAAGTGGTAGACCTAGAGGTCGGCGAGGGCACCTAAGACATAGATGTTGAGGGGGTAGACCCCATTTCAAAGCTGCTAGAGTACATCCTTATGCTCCAGGGAAAGGTGAAGGTACTGAAGGACCTAGATGAGGGACAGTTCCTCCTTAACACACCCCTCCTGCCAGAAAACATAACTTTTGAAGGTATGTGCTTGGCACGCATCCCACATCTGAAGCTTGAAGATTGGGATTTGGGGGACATTGAGTTGCTCCCCCAGCTGGCTACCAATACCTTCATGAAGCGATTATTCTACAAGGAGTTTGGTGTCACCACACCAGAGTAGGTGGAATGGATTCGTGGGTTAAACAAGGCAGGGTTGTTGAACCTGTTGTGGGTGCCTCACTACCACCACTCCCCTATACATTTGGCATTCATTAAGCAGTTGTTGTGCCTTGTGCATGATGGGTGCTTGTGGTTGAGTGAGGCAATACTAATCACTGATATGATGATACACAGGATCACATTGTTACCTCACTCGGGGTTGAATCCGGCAAAGGCATTTGGTGGAAAGACGGGCGAGCGCAACCTCACCAAGAAAATTAAGGACAAGTTTAAACTTGTCAAGAAAGTGTGCGGGTATTCTATTTACAATATTACTGACCCCGCGGTGAAGGTGGCCACCCAAATTTTGGCTGGCAAAGTGATGGGAAAGTGCCGTGCGAACAAGGTGTCGGCACCATTGGTTTCGTTAGCGACTCAATGCGCGGAGGGTGTATAGTTTAACTGGGCTTGCTACCTGTGTAGCGAGTTCCCCGCGAACTGCAGAGAGGCAAAATTCCAAAGCAAGACCTTCCATTATTCATGGTTGTTATTATCAATTGTGCTAGTTGCATGGGAGTTACTGAAGGATAACTAGTTTCCTCCAGTCGAGATAGATTTACCAGAAGCAGTGAAGTTTGCTTCGCTATGGGCCACAAAGGACGCTGCACAGGTTCAAGAAAGTAAATTTTTTTGGGTATTGATGGAGATGAGAATTCATATGGCCATCAACTTAAAGCCACGATTGTCATCAACTGTCTTTGGGCAGTTATCTGGGTATGCGTAGTTGAAAGTGGACTTCCACTTTGTTTACATCCGGGCGCTAAAGGATCTAGACCAGAAGTGGTATGAGATTCCCTACTTGGCTATAGATGATGCCATTACAGAGGTCCTTAAGTGATGGCTAGCAGATTGGAACACACCATCGGATTTGGCTACCGAGACTAGCAAGTCCACAAAAAAGTAGAAAAAGGAAGCGCCCCGACTGAAGGTTCAGCAGTTAGTAGAAAAGAGGAAGAAGGAGACTAAGGAGAAGGCTCGTGCAGAAGCGAAGCACGCCGCAAAGGACCAAGCAGAATAGGAAGAGTGCAGCTCTGATAGAATTCAGAAATCTCCTTCGTCCCCAACAGAGGACGAACAACAGTTAGAACAGGGCGGAGGAGATCTAGAGAGCACTCCTTTCCACATAAAGTGACATAGAGAACTGGAAAAGGAGGGGCAACGAAAGAAGACCAAAGCCTCCAAGTCATCACTGTATCCAATCACCTTGACGGAAGGTGACTTGGAGGATATTGGAGATAAGGTAAGGGATACGATAGCGGAACTGTAGTAGAGGTCGAGCAGCAGCAAAATCAAGCACTGGTCACTATACAGACAGGTTTGAACGAGCTGTAGATCCAAACACCTAGTCTACAGGAAGGTGCAGGGTAGAGCAGCGTGGCATCAACTAGTTTGGCGCTAGGGACCACTCAAGTAGCAGTGTTGGTTCAACCCTTGGATCTCTTGAACATCTGAATTTCAATCCAAAATTGGCAGAATTAAAGAAAGAGGCTAAAAAGTTAAACACTCTTCTTGCCCAGTAGCAGATATCTTTTTTTCCAGAAATTGGCAATTATTCATGATCAATGCAAGACAATAGGCCCTCTGGTAGATCCACTATCAGATTTAAAAAAATATTTTGAAGAGACAGAGGAGAAGATTTATGGTTTCCTAACCTAGTCGGAAAGTGAGGAAGGAAGATCAAGCAATCTTCCTAATATTGAAAATTCCCATAAAGAAATTGTTTTCAGAGAGTGGGAGATTCACATAAAGAAATTAGAAGCAACCGATTACTAGGCTCAAGACATTTCAAGCAATATCATTGAGGCAAGTAGGGATAATTTACTACAATCTAATCTCATTCTCAATTGTCCTTAGAGAACTTTACCTTATATCAAAATTTTGACTAAGACATGACAAGAATGTTCCAAGAAAAGGGCTGAGATTATTGATCAATTGACGATGATTAACTTAGAGAATCATTGGTAGTTCTTGGTAAAACCACACATTCAATGGCTAATGCTTCAATGCCTATCGAGCACCACCATACAGATGCTGCCAACATTAAGAGATGTCATCTTTACTAGTCATATGCGGATTCAGCCAAAATATCCACCTGAACTGAAAAATATGTTTGATATGTTTGAGTTGAAACAATGCATTAGAGGACAATCTTATTCTCAAGCATAGGATATTTTTTGTAACTAATTCCAAATGTGTTCCTTGTAGTTACTCATGTTTAGGACCGCTTGAGGTTGTTATTATATTTCCTATCTTTTTCTTTTGTAAGATGAAGCTTAAGTTGCACTATTTTAATTAAGGTTTTTCTCAATATCAAGATGAACCATTGCCTTTCTACGATGAGCAGATCCATGGTGTATCAGGTACTATTATCCTTTATCTGTTTATTTTCTTAGAATATAATGGATTTCTATTTTTATTCACAATATATGTGTTAAAAAAATCTTTCATTATCACTATTGATGTGTCCGATTGAAATTTCAAGTTATATGTGAACAATGCGATCTCAGTATATGTAGCAATTTAACCAACTAATTTAATTAACTATTTAATTAAAGTAGTTTCTTTATTTGAGTTAACTTCATAATTACATGATGATCTATATTGTTATGATAATTGTAAAATATTTATAATCACATATACCATCAGCTTACCCGGGATAAATAGTAGTATATTAGTTTCTATTTCAGTTTCTAGTCATATTAGAGCATTATATCTTTATTTAATCCATTTATTATTATTTTATAGAAAGGGAAACTAGTCCCATAATTCCAGTTGGAGCCATCATTCCAAAAGGAAAAGGATATGTTCTAAGGTCCCAACCGGGTTTTTTCCCCCAATGTTTATGCATTCATTCAAGACCATCAACATATTCATAGTTATGATTTCATTACCATTATTTCCTTCTTCAAGGGGCTACATCCTTAGAGAAAAGTAAACCAACAAACTACCAATATTCACCATGAATAAAAAAATTAATCACTCCATCTTACTCAAGCAACCAATCCACATCATTATTACATGGTTTTTATTTATTCACTTCTCCTCCAATATAAGTAATCAAATATGACCTCAATCCTTGCATATTTTCTTCTTTATTTCATCTTCTCCTTCTTCTTTTTAATATTCAAATAAATTCTTCATCAATTATTAATTTACACTCAAATTTCTTATTAAATCAAATACCACACTCATAAATATTATAAATAATAATTTTATGAACCTTCATACAATGAAATATTACAACATACTTCTAATAAATAATAAAATAGAATAATAACTTATCAATCCTAAGATAATATATTAATATGAACTAATGAAATTCAATCTTCATTACTCATTTCAACATAGTACTTTCGTAATAATTAAACAAATTCAAGCTCTTTCATTTATTAAATGGATGAAGTCACATCTTATAAATTTCTTCCTAATATTTAAAATTTCTATTCATTTTTATACTATATATTAATATATGTTCTACATAACACTCACTATTAATATTTAAACTAATTCTTTTTTATTTATTATATAACTAGAATTAACTTTCCAAATAACAAACTCCTTCAAAAATGAAATATTAGGCACAAAACTTTATTATCCCTAACCTGATCTAATAATGAGATCTTAGACAATTATTAAGGTATTACAGACTCATGCGCATGGATTTGCCTATGTTACTTTGTGCAATGGATCAATAATATTACGAAATACATAGACAATGAAGTAGTTAAAGAACATAATAGACAAAACACATAAACATAACAAGTTTAATAAGGAGTTCACCCAACACTCCTGGGCTATGTCTCCTGGTCCAACCTTCAGTGGTGATCTCTCTATTATGTCTTCAGAAGCAGAGTTTTTACAAAAGTGAGCTCAATTTGAGTCTCACACAATAGATACAAAATAACAAGGCTTTACTTGGATCCCCTAAGTCTTTTTGAGTACATAGACTCTCCTCACTGACTCTCTTTCTCTATTTTTCTCTGTCTCAGCATTGCTTGTCTCTGTTTCTGGCAGTCTATGGCTTTAAAGCCAATCGACGCTGTTTGTCTGTTTCTCCTTCTCAGCTCTTTGGCTTCTCGACCTCTGTCTGCTCATATCCCCTTATGAGTGTTAGCAATCATTGCTAAACGCCTTCAGGGATGGTGGCCACCTATTCTGTAATGGAATGGGTCATCGGGCCTTTGAAATTCCCAGAAACAACGTTCTCTGTTTACACAGAGAAACACACTAAAAATTGTGAAAATCTGCCAAATTGTCGCTTATTGGATTTGAATTATTATAGATTCCACCTTATAACTCCTATCGGGTCCGGATTTATATCGCTTATCGCATCTCCACCGTTGATCTGAGAGATCTAGATCCAACGACTGAGGTTCATTTTGGGCGGCTCATTCGTATGGGGGTTAACCGCCTGAAAAGGGTGGTTTTCTCTCTCCAGGACCTGGACACATGGCAGCCAGTGTATGGGCTCAGGTGGAGCCCGGTCAAAACCACTAACTGCCTACGGGCCACCTGAAATCCTGCTTGTTTCATGATTTCACTTTTTATTTTTAAAAATACATGAAAGCATTGAAAAACCTCGTAAAATGGCTTTAGAAAAACTTGAAATATTATATATTTTCTTTCATAAACCCTTTCGGGTCTGGCTTCATCGCATCGGCACATTTCCTTTGTATTTCGTTTATTTAACGAAAAATGTAAATACAAAGGAAAATGCCATTTTCCAAATCTCAAGATATATGAAATGTCACCTATTTCTCCATTGGGTCCGGCTATCACGAGTTAGGTCTATATCGTCCCCACTCCATTATAATGCTCCGATGCGATGTTGCGATGTGATTGATAGCAATTTCATATCGCACATACCCCCAGGCCATTTGCAAGCGCTCCTCTGTGGTTTGCCGATGCGATATTGTGATTCAACTTGGGCCGTTGATCTGTGCGCTTGATCGATGGTCCTCGTTGACCCCACTGATCGCTGTCACATATTCCATGTGGTCTCTGCCAATAGCCTCCGCTTGCCACCACCAATTGTGATTTGCTAATCGGATCTGGACCGTTGATTGGCCAGATCCGACAACTCCTGTGCATTTCTCCGTTGACCTCCAATAGGCTTCATTTCACCATTTTCTTTATTTTTTTGCCTCTCGATAGTGTTATCCGACTTTTCTAAAAGTTCTTCTCATGTGATAATTTTGATCTTTAGAAGACTTAAAGGGTTTTCTATGATCCATTTGGATCATGCCTTCCCACTAAAAAAGCTTTTGGACCACAAAAAGTTGGTTTTTAAGCATCAATCAAGTGAGGATACAACTTCCTCACTTGTCCAATCTCTATCCATCTTGCACTGCTTGGTTTTGAACCTTTGAGTCCAATTTTGAGGTACTCAACATCCCCTCTGCGCGTAGTTCTCACCTTCCTGTCCAGAACTATATCTTCCTGCAACTCATTGAGATATTCAAGCAACAGATCATCAATAGAAGGCAACTGAATTTGCTCTTTGGGATCTTCAATCAATGAAGGTTCAAACAGTCTCAAGTTATCTGCATTAACTACTGAATAGATGTGCATGTAAGCTGGAAATCAAGGCGAAAAGTGTTCTCACCAATTTTCTCAAGTATCTTGAAAGGCCCATACCTTATTGGCTTCAGCTTCTTTCCTTCACCTTGCATTATGTCTTTGCCGATGTACAACCAGACTTGATCACCAACTTGGAAGCTATGCTCAAATTGATGCTCATCATGCCTTGCCTTGTACTTGGCATGGCTCTTTTCCAGCTGTTCCTGCATTGCCTGGTGAATTTCTTGGATCTGTTCAATGAACTTGGTTACTTTGTCCACATCACTATGTCCATCAACTACTATGTCTTTACTATAGAAAAAATCCAAGGGAGACCTTGGTATAAAACCAAAACAAGTCTCAAAAGGAGATCTCTGTGTAGAAGAGTGCTTAGCACGGTTGTAAGCATGTTGCACATAACACAAATGTTCATCCCAAAGCTTGGGATGCTTGCTGCAATAGCCCCTGAGCAACTGGATCACTGTCTTGTTGACCACCTCTGTTTGGCCATCTGTTTGTGGATGAAAGGTTGTGCTCTTCTTCAGTCTGGTGTCCATCAATTCCCACAGACTTGACCAAAACTTCCCAACAAATCGGGAATCTCGATCAGATACTATGGAAGTGGGTAACCCAAAATGAACCCATACATGTTGAAAGAACAACTTCGCTGTTTGTTCAGCTGTAATCTGCTTGTTACAAGGTATTAAAATACACATTTTGCTGAACCTGTCCACAATAACATATAAATAGTCATGACCTTTTCTAGATTTTGGCAATCCCCCAACAAAGTCCATGGAAACACTTTCCCAAGGATGAGAAGGAACTGGAAGTGGAGTGTACAAGCCTAGTTTTCTATTGCTGGGCTTGCTTTTAGCACACATGGTACACCCTTTAATATATCTAGAAATTGTTTCATGCATTCTTGGCCAATAACATAACCTTTGCAGCTATGCAACTGTTTTACTTACACCAAAATGATGTGATATAAGAGAAGTATGTGCTTCTCAGATTATGTTAGCTCTTTCATTTTGTGGAATGCATAACTTTCCCAAATGATACAAGAGTTGTTCCTTAACATAATAATCCAATTCTTCTACTTGTTTTCCATGACTTAAAGTTGCATATACATCTTTAAAATCTATATCTTGAGCATATTGTTCAATGTAGCTTTCATGCATTACTGAGTTATGCTTAAGTATAGTAGATGCATGTATGATTGGTCTGGACAACGTATCTGCAACTTTATTGTGTATGCCCTTCTTATATCTAATGACTAGATGAAAATGTTGTAGAAAACCCATCCACCTATAGTGTCTTGATTGCTGCAATTTAGTTTGCGAGTGCAAATACTGAAGTGGTTGATGGTATGTATGGATGATTGTTTCTTTTCCCATTAAGTAATGTTTCCACTTTTTCACACTCTGTACTAATGCATACAATTCTTTATCATATGTGGGATAATTAACTACTGCATAATTAAATGTCTCAGAATGATAACATATGGGTTTACTGTGTTGCATCAACACTGCTCCCATGGCATAGTCATTGGCATCTGTTTCAATCTCAAATGGTCTTTGAAGATCTGGCAATGCTAGTATTGGTGATGTACTATTTTTTTTTCAAGGTGTCGAAGGCTTTCTGCTGTTTGCCTCCCCACTGAAACACCTTATTCAATCCCGTTAAAGCATGTAAGGGCGCTGCAATCAAGGAAAAGTTAGCAATAAACTTTCTCCAATATTGTGTTGCTCCTAGGAAAATCCTAACTTCTGTAGCAGATTTGGGTTTAGGTTAGTTCACAATGACTTCGACCTTAGAGGGATCTATCTTCAATTCACCACCCCCTACAGTATGACCCAAATAATTTAAATATGTTTTGCTAAATTCACATTTAGATAACTTCACATAGAGATTTTCTTTTTTTCAAAACATCTAGAGTCTGCTTTACATGCTTCAAATGTTCTTCCCATGTTTTACTGAAAACAAGAATGTCATCTAAATATACAATTACAAAATCATCAATAAAATTTCTAAGTACATCATTCATAACTCTCATGAAAGTGGCAGGAGCATTAGTTAAGCCAAAAGGCATAACCAACCATTCATACAGCCCTTGCTTTGTTTTGAAAGCAGTCTTCCATGCATCTTGTTCTGTTACTCTGACCTGATGGTAGCCATTACGCAAGTCTAACTTGGAAAAGTAAACAACTTCTTTCAACTGATCTAATAGATCATCAATGCGAGGAAGAGGATAACGATTCTTGATTGTTATTTTATTTAGTGCTCTGTAATCAATGCACATCCTGCACGAACCATCTTTCTTTCTCACCAACACGATTGGAGATCCGCATGGCGATGTGCTTGGTCATATGAACCCTTTATCGAGCAGCTCCTATACCTGCTTCTTGATCTCTGCATTCTCTAAAGCGGATAACCTGTACATTCTGATGTTAGGCAATGGAACATCTTGCTGCAAATGAATATCATGTACTATTTCCCTTTTGGGTGGCAGACCTTTAGGTTCTTGAAATAGGATATCATATTTAGAAACAACTTTTTCTAAATAAGCTTTATGTTTAGCATCATAGCCTTCAAATACATTGGTTTTATCAGGGTTCCTTTCCTTTACAACCATTAGTAAAAATTTCTTCCATGAATTTATAATTCTTTTCATCTGCCTCGAGTCAATGAGAGTGTAGCTATTTTTGAGCTGATGAGCTCTTACAATATATTCTATTCCATCTTTTGTGAGTTGATACTTATTTTTAGTTATATAGAAAATGGCTTTTCGATCATACAAGTAAGGACTTCCTAAAACAATACCACATATATCCAAGGGAACTATATCTAACTCAACCTGATCTACAAATGTTGACCCAAAAGCAAACCTAAGTTTACATTGTCTAGTCACTTGTAGCTTTGCTTTATCACATACCCAACCTAATGGATATGGATTCTTGTGAGGTGTGGTTAGTAGTCCCAACTTCTTTACAATTGCTTCAGAAATCAAGTTTACTTGTGATCCACTATCAAATAAAGTATCAATCTTTTGATGCTTGGAAATAAATCTAATATGAAAAAGCTCATGCCTTTTCCTCTCATTTTCTTCATTATCAATAGATTGTGCATAATTACTAGTATATGCTTCAGAATTTTTACCTTTTATACCTGTGGTTGTGACTGTTGTTTCATCACCTGAGTCTGACCCCAAATCTTTCTGAATAGTAGCAACAGTCTTCTTCTTCTTGCCATCGAACTTCTTTGGTTCAGCTTTGGATGCAAAGACCAGCAATGTGCATCGTCATGTCCATCCTTCTTGCAGTGAGTGCATGAAGGTTTGTCTTTCTGTACAACGTTTTCCTTCCTCTCTTTCCATCTCAACTTCTTCTTTTCCTTGTTTTTGCTTGCAGTGGGTTTTGATGATCCCCCAATCTCTGGGTTCACATTCTTGCCTCTTACCTCTAGATGTGTAGCCTGAACTAATATCTCATCTATGCTAGTAGGGTTAAACATGAGAATGGTGTGCCTCAAATAGCTATGCAGACCACCTATATACTTCAACAAAGTTTCGGGTGAGTCTAGAGAAATGCCTAGAATTAAAGCTCTTTTTCTAAATTCCTAGGTATAGCTTTGTACACTTTTGCCCTTTAAATGGCGAAGGTTTGCCAACTCATCATTGCTTGCTGCATACAAGCTAGTGGATATAATTGTTTTTTAATGGCAGAAACAAATTCACTCCAGGTAGAAATAATTTTACCATGCTTCGTCAAATCAGCTTGTGTCCTGCCTTCCCACCACACTAGGGCAGTTCCTCCAAGGTGAAGGCTGGAAAACTGAATCTTTCTCCTTTCTCAATCAATGTTCTACACCCTGCAATATACATCAATCTGTCTAATCTAGTTATCTAGCTTTTCTGCATTTAATTCTCCATCATATATTGGCAAATCAAATTTTACATCTAATTTAATCAAAGATGTTTTCTTATTTTTATTTTTAGGGCTAGAAGGAGGAGTTGATGGAGGAGGCTCTTCCCTTTCCCTTTGCCTTCTGGATGGGAAAAATAGAAGAGGTTCCTCTAATCCTTTGCCTTGTTTGGGTGTTGAGGTGCTTGCACCTCGATCCTTCTTAAATTCCCGATACATTTCTTCCACCATGGCTCTCATGGTCATGACACTGTCCATGAACTGAAAGTCTGATTCCAATGGAATCTCTTCTGCCATTTTGTTATAGCTCTGATACCACTTGTTATAGATCTAACCCAGAAATATTATAGATCTGATATGAAAATATAATACAATGCAAATAAACCTAGAAATAATATGAAATGATTCTTTATTGATCAAACCCTTAAGGTAGGGCAACACCATACATTCACTCCTTAAGGAAGGAGAACACTCCACAAGCCATATGCCTGTTCATACAATAACCCTTGACACTCTTGACGTGGAGTCTCTAGCCTCTATATAGGCCTCATACATACAATACCATGGGTCATTACCATGGTTCCCTCATACTATCAAACTAATACCATGGGACCATTACATTATTACTAACTACTTGTGGTCCCTTACATGATATGGGTTAACCACCTTATTTATTACTATGGCCCATCCCATTATTACATTATTACCTTGGGTACCTCCCTTGGTAACCCATATTATCCCCCATAGGTATATAACACATTTTCCTCTGAGGATAGACTCTTCCAATTTCTGGATTAGTCTCAATAAGCTCTCCTTTTCCTAGTTTGAGCTTTGACCTAGTTAGCATTCAAAAATCCAGCACAAGCTTGTCTAACCTTAGCAAACCTAAAGCTCTAATACCACTTGATCTGATAATGAGATCTTAGACAATTATTAAGGTATTACAAACTCTTGTGCATGGATTTGCCTATGTTACTTTGTGCAATGGATCGATAATATTACGAAATACATAGACAATGAAGTAGTTAAAGAACATAATAGACAAACACACATAAACACAACAAGTTTAATAAGGAGTTCACCCAACACTCCTGGGCTATGTCTTCTGGTCTAGCCTTCAGTGGTGATCTCTCTATTATGTCTTCAGAAGCAGAGTTTTTACAAAAGTGAGCTCAATTTGAGTCTCACACAATAGATACAAAATAACAAGGCTTTACTTGGATCCCCTAAGTCTTTCTGAGTACATAGACTCTCCTCACTGACTCTCTTTCTCTATTTTTTCTCTGTCTCAGCACTGCTTGTCTCTGTTTCTGGCAGTTTATGGCTTTAAAGCCAATCAACGTTGTCTATTTGTTTCTCCTTCTATGCTGTTAGGTCCCTATAATACTAGTGATTACCCCATTACTATTGTAGTTGTATCCCTTATTAATATTGTTGTGCCCCTATTGTCCCCATAATCTTATTACTATGCCCCATAGAATCCCTCTATTGTTATTTTTGTGGCTTTATATTATTATTGTTAGGTCGGCTGGGTTATATTGTGACTCCTTAGACTCCTATATATAGAAAGGAGGTTTTGTCATTTGAATCATCCAAGAATTGTTCATTTATGTAATGTAAAGGAGGTTTCCCCCTCGAAGAGGCTGAATTCTAAGGCATTGATCTATCTTTTCTATCTTTTTGTGAGCTGGTTTCATAACATTTGGTATCAAAGCTTTGGATTCTAGGGTTTCGCTGCTCCAAATATGTCATCGTGGAATTTTTGCTATAACTTTTTTCTGCGATGTTTCAGAAGCTAAAGAAAAAACCCATTTGTGACGAAATCGCACTGAACCTCGCGTCAAAATTTTAGAGAATTTCTCCCTATATTTGTGGAGATATGATCTGAGGAAGTTGGTCTTTTTGCAGACTCCTGAATTACATTCCAAATAGGTGACCTGGGAAAAATCATCATAACTTTCTCTCTGAGCATCGGATTGAAATTTCGTAAGAAGGTACAGAAAGAGGATGGACTGTAGTTTCTTGTATATATTGTTCAGAGCCAAAGGTCGAAACTGTGACTCGTGGCACATCATACAAGTTCGCTCTACTGAACTAGTCTATAATCAGGTCACTATGGGAGATTTGGCATAACTCTTCCCTAGAGAATCCAATTTGGATCAAACTAGTGGCATTGGAAAGAGGATGTAGAGGGCTACTGCAAATCGCAATTTTAGAACTGGATGATTTGAAATTATAGAGATACATCAGATTCAATATCAAGCTCCTACAAAGTGAAAAAAGGTGTGTAGTTTTTTTAAATTTTTGCATAAGCTTGATTTGAAAAGTTAGTTTGAAGGAATTCAAAGGGCATAGTAAAGCATTATTATCGGTAATTGATGCCCTGAGGAAAGAAAATGAAAACACCTAGTAAGCAACCTGAAAGCTCTAGCATGACTCATGAAGAAGAGGAAGAAATGCAACATGATATATCAAAATTACGAGACCAAGTGCAACAAGTGTCACTTGCACAAAAAGTAACAGAATCTAAGATGGATGGTTTAAATAAAGATGTAGAAGCTAAGATGTATGGTTTAAAGAAAGGCGTAGAAGCTAAGATGGATTGTTTAAAGAATGCGTAGAAGCTAAGATGAATGACGTGGAAGCTAAGATGGACGATTTGAAGACAGATTTGAAGACAAACATGGAAGATTTGAAGATGGGCATGGAAGATTTGAAGACAGATTTGACAAAATTTCTACAAGAAATGCTTACTAATGGCGAAAGGGTAGTAAAGAAAACTCATGATGAGAACAAAAGAAATGTTAATCATGATTTCGTAGACTCTAATGTTGGACTGAAGACCCACCATATTCCAAAAATTGATATGAGGAAGTTTGATGGCAAGGATCTCGCAACATGGATATTACAGATGGAGCAATTTTTCGATCTCAATAATGTGCAAAACACACAAAAGGTACGTAGTGCAACTTTATATTTGGAACCAAATCAGTTTGTATGGTATCAATGGCTTTGCTCTTGTAAACAAATTATCACTTGGGCAATTTTTACATAAGAATTGACAGCACATTATGAGGATACAAAAAGCAACACTTTTTTTAGCCAATTGATAAGTCTCAAACAAAAGGGTTCAATAATGGAGCACATTGAGGAGTTCCAAAAATTGAACATAAGGGTAAAAAATATTCCAGAGGAGCATAGGATTGATGTATTCATAGGAACTTTAAAGGATAATATCCAACATGATGTTTGCCTTTGGGAACCTGATTCATTAGAGAAGGCATTTAGGTTAGTAAGAAAAATGGAAAGCAAAATTATGGCAACCAAGAAGCATACCACTCACAACTATAAAGATGGAAGTGTTGTTGCCCCTAGTCTTCCACAACCTATAAGGTTGACACCACAAAAATTGGAAAAAAAAAGAGCAAAAGGGCTTTGTTTTTTTTTTTTTGAATCTAGGATAATCGGTAACTGGTGAGAGTTATCCTGAACAGACCCAGGATCAAATCTAACTAGCTGCCACTATAAACCTAGGCTACGTGCAACAACCTGCAAGCCGCACAATAGCAGGAAACTTATGCCTCAACAAGAGCCGAGACGTCCTCTATGGGGTCGCCTACTCTTCTAGCCAAGACACAACAGGTCAAATATATACTCAATGGGATTTGAACCCTCATCTCGTGGGTTTCACCCAGCAAAACTCACCGCTAAACCCCATATCACTGTATAGAGCAAAAGGGCTTTGTTATAGTTGTGATAGCAAATACACTAAAGGTCATAAGTGTGCTGAGAAGAAATTATTCTACATAGATTGTGAAGAGGAAGAAGAAAAGGAGCAAGAAAGGTCAAAAGAAGAGGATATACTCTAGGAACAAAGCCTAGATAAAGAAGAAATGAATCCGACCATATCTTGTAATGCATTGGCTGGAATTACCACTCCTCAAACCATCAAGATAGAAGGACAAATCAAGAAGAAAAAGATAATAGTATTGATTGATTCAGGAAGTACCCACAATTTTATTCATTGTAAGATAGCAAAAGAATTGAATTGCTTCCTATATCCAGCACCAGAGTGTCAAGTGATGGTTGCAAATGGTGGAACGACAAATTGCTCTGGAAAGTGTCATAATATCAAGCTATCCATGGGAGAATATGTATTGACTAGCCCAATGCTTTCCATTCCAATGGGAGGTGCTGATGTTGTACTAGGAGTCCAAGGGCTACAATCCTTGGGTACAATAGCTTTTAATTTTCAAGAACTTTTCATGAAATTTTCTGTGGAAGGAAAGGAAGTTGAATTAAGGGGTATTGCAGGGAAACCAGGAAATATAATCAGCTCTAACGGTATGACAAAGCTTCTAAAAAAGGAACAAAGAGGTGTAATTGCACAATTATGTTCACTAGATGTTTCCACATAGGAATCATCTATTTCTCCAGATCTCCAAAAAGTCTTGGACAATCATTCCAAGGTATTTGAGACTCCCAAATGTCTCCCACCTATTCGTGATCATGATCATGCTATTCATCTGATTCCAGGAAGTGTTCCTCCAAACATCAGGCCGTACAGATATCCCTATGCACAAAAGAGTGAAATTGAACGTATGGTTGCAGAAATGCTAGAGGTTGTTATAATTCAACCTAGTCAAAGTTCTTTCTCTACTCCAGTAGTATTGGTGCACAAGAAGGATGGATCATGGCACATGTGTTCGGATTATAGGGAGCTCAACAAGCTCACTATTAAAGATAAGTTTCCCATTCCGGTCATTGATGAATTACTGGATGAATTGCATGGATCAATTTACTTCACCAAGTTGGATCTTCATTCAGGATATCATCAAATCAGAATGAAGATTGAAGACATTCTGAAAACAACATTTAGAACTCATGAGGGTCATTATGAATTTTTGGTCATGCCTTTTGGCCTTACCAATGCGCCTTCTACATTTCAAGGTTTGATGAATTCCATTTTCAAACCCTTCCTTAGAAAATTTGTGTTAGTATTTTTTGATGATATACTAATCTACAACAAGTCTTGGAAGGATCATGTTGAACATGTTGACAGGGTGCTACAACTATTGGAGGAGAAACAATTATATGCAAAAAGATCCAAATGTTTCTTTGGAGTACAAGAGGTGGAATATCTGGGTCATATTGTATCTCATGAAGGAGTTAAGGTAGACCCTAGCAAAATTAAAGCCATTAAGGAATGGAAAATCCCCACATCCATAAAGCATCTGCAAGGATTTCTCGGGTTGATAGGGTATTATCGCAATTTTGTTAAGAATTATGGGAGAATAGCAGCACCTCTAACAACATTATTGAAGAAACATGCATTTTCATGGACTCCAGAAGCAACAAAGGCCTTTGAACATCTTAAAGAGGCAATGTGCCAAGCATCGGTCTTAGCTACACCAGACTTCACAAAATCCTTTATTGTGGAATGTGATGCTTTAGGAAATGGAATTGGTGCTATTTTAAAGCAAGATGAAAGACCCATTGCTTTTGAAAGTCGTCCAATCAAGGGAAAGTTTTTACACAAAGCTATTTATGAGAAGGAAATGTTGGCAATACTACATGCACTTAAGAAATGACGACCCTACCTAATGGGAAGACACTTCAAGGTCAAAACGGATCATGATAGCCTTAAATACTTTTTAGAACAAAGATTATCCTTTGAAGAGCAACAAAAGTGGGTCACAAAGATGTTGGGTTATGACTTTGAAATCATCTACAAAAAAGGGAAGCAAAATGTGATGGTAGATGCACTCTCAAGAAAGGATGAGGATGTGGAAGCATTGTTGTGCGCCATTTCTATTATCCAACCAGATTGGATAAACGAAGCAAGAGAGGAATGGAAGAATGATGAAGAAGTGTGGGCACTTATTCGAAAGCTACAACAAGATTCTAGTACATCTGATACATTTAGCTGGAAAAATGATTTGTTATGGTACAAAGATCGCTTATACCTCTGTAAGAATTCCCAACTCAAACAAAAGATTCTTATGGAATTGCACACTTCTCCCTTAGGAGGGCACTCAAGATTTTTAAAAACTTACCATAGGGTTAAGAAGGAATTTTTTTGGGAGGGCCTTAAATCGGATATTCAAAAATTTGTGGCGGAATGTTTGGTTTGCCAACAAAATAAAGTTGAAACAATTAAGACCCCGGGTCTATTACAACCTTTATCCATTCCAAGCCAACGTTAGGAGGAGGTTTCAATGGATTTTATCACAGGTTTACCCAAGTCTAAGGGAAAGAGTGTCATCATGGTGGTAGTTGACAAACTTACCAAGTATGCACACTTTTGTGCATTATCACATCCATTTAAAGCCAGTACAGTTTCTACTGCATTTATGGAAACAATTCAAAAGCTACATGGAAACCCAAAGATTATTGTAAGTGACAGAGATCCCATTTTCACTTGAAATTTTTGGACAAAATTATTTTCTTGTCTTGGTACTCAGTTAGCTCATAGCTCATCTTATCATCCTCAATCTGATGGGAAAACTGAGATAGTAAACAAATGTTTGGAAGGATATCTTCGTTTCTTTGTATCTGATAAACAGACACAATGGGTCAAATGGCTGCCTTTGGCTGAATGGTGGTATAACACTTCCTTCCATACAACAACAAAAATGACCCCATTTATGGCACTTTATGGATATCAGCTACCATTCATCACATCATATTTAAGAGAAAATTCTAAGGTTCAAGCAGTGGAACATCACATCGAACATCAACAACAAGTCCTCCAACTCTTAAAGGATAACCTCGTGTTGGCACAGAATAGAATGAAACAACAGACAGATCAACATCATAGCGAAAGAAGTTTTGATGTAGGTGATTGGGTATTGCTACGGCTACAACCATATAAACAAATGTCCCTCAAGCAAGCTAAGAAGGATAATATATTATCACCAAAGTATTATGGTCCATACAAGGTGTTGCAAAATATTGGTACTATGGCATACAAATTGGAGCTTCCTGCAGCTTCTCAAGTGCACCCAGTTTTCCATGTTTCATGTTTAAAGAAGGTTATAGGCGACAAGCTCCCAGTTCAAACAATATTGCCAAAACTTAACGAGGAAGGAAAAATTATATTGGAACCGGAAGTAGTCAGAGAAAACAAGAACTCAACAGCTACGAAATCGATCAATTTCGAAGTATCTCATCAAGTGGAAGAACTTATCCGCTGAAGATTCCACATGGGAGGATGAGAATTTTATACAGAAGCATCCAAAACTTCTCAAGCGTTGAGGACAACACTTTTTTGAAGGAGAGGGGTATGTTAGGTCCCTATAATACTAGTGATTACCCCATTACTATTGTAGTTGTATCCCTTATTAATATTGTTGTTCCCTTATTGTCCCCATATTGTTATTACTATGCCCCATAGAATCCCTCTATTGTTATTTTTGTGGCTTTATATTATTATTGTTAGTTCATCTGGGTTATATTGTGACTCCTTAGACTCCTATATATAGAAAGGAGGTTTTTTCATTTGAATCATCCAAGAATTGTTCATTTACGTAATGTAAAGGAGGTTGCCCCTCGAAGAGGCTGAATTCTAAGGCATTGATCTATCTTTTCTATCTTTTTGTGAGCTGGTTTCATAACATCGACTCTTTGGCTTCCCGACCTCTGTCCGCTTACATCCCCTTCTAAGCGTTAGCAATCATTGCTAAACACCTTCAGTGGTGGTGGCCACATGTTCTATAACGGAATGGGTCATTGGGCCTTTAAAATTCCCAGTAGTAGTGTTCTCTATTTACACAGAGAAACACACTAAAAACTGTGAAACTCCGCCAAACTGCCACTTATCGGATTTGAATTATTATAGATTCCACCTTATAACTCCTATCGGGTTCGCCTTTACATCGCTTATCGCATCTCCACCATTGATCTGAGAGATCTAGATCCAACGACTGAGGTTCATTTTGGGCGGCTCATTCGTACGGGGGTTAACCGCCCGAAAAGGGTGGTTTTCTCTCTCCAGGGCCTGGACATATGGAAACCAGTGTATGGGCTTGGGCAGAGCCTGACCAAAACCACTTACCACCTACGGCCCGCTGGAAATCCCACTTGTTTCATGATTTCCCTTTGTATTATTAAAAATACATGAAAACAGTGAAAAACCCTGTAAAATGGCTTTAGACAGACTTGAAATAATATATATTTGCATTCATAAGCCCTTTCTGGTCTGGTTTCATCGCTTCGGCACATTTCCTTCGTATTTCATTTATTTAACGAAAAATGCAAATACAAAGGAAAATGTTGTTTTTCGGATCTCAAAATATATGAAATGTCACCTATTTCTCCATTGGGTTCGGCTATCACGAGTTAGGTCTATATTGGCCCCGCTCCATTGTAGTTCTCCGATGTGATGTTGTAATGCGATTGATCGCAATCACATATCGCACATACCCCCGGTCTGTTTGTAAGTGCTCCTCTATGGTTTTCCGACGTGATATTGCGATTCAACTTGGGCCGTCGATCTGTGCACTTGATTGACAGTCCTCGTTGACCCCGCTGATCGCTGTCACATATTCCATGTGGTCTCTGCCAATATCCTCCGCTTGCCACTGTTGATTGCGATTTTCCAATCAGATTTGGACCGTTGATCGGCCAGATCCGAAGGCTCCTGTGCATTGCTCCGTTGACCTTTGATAGGCTTCATTTCACTGTTTTCTTTATGTTTTTGCCTCTTGATAGTGTTATCCGACTTTTCTAGAAGTTCTTCTCATGTGATAGTTTTGATCTTTAGAAGACTTAGAGGGTTTTCTAGGATCCATTTGGATCATAACCTTATTTAAACTAATTCCTTTATTTATTTATTATACAACTAGAATTACGTTTCCAAAACTAACTCTTTAAAAAATAAAATTTTAGCCACAATTCATACTTTTACACTTGATGTTTTTATTCTCCACAATATTTTATATTCGATTTTTATATTTTTATTTTTAACAATTTACATGATAGTCATGAATACACATTGAAGTGGACAACGGGTCAAATATAATTGCAGGTAAATGTATCATGGAAATGTATACTACTGGAGTTGGGAGGTTCTTTGAAAAACCCCATTGTTCGATCAAGATTTCGGAAAAGTCATTAAAGAATTGGCAGATGTGGGATCCAGGTTTGGTACAGTTGTCGAAGAAGCATAGATCAACTGTCTTTTTAAATATTTAAATTATACAAAAATAACATTAATGACTTTACATAGGTCTTACGTGGCATGGTAAGTTGTATAGCAAGAAAATTTTGTTGCTCACATGATATGGATTTGCTTCAAAAACTATTAAAACCCTGACTTTGAATTATTACGATTTATCTTTATCCCATCCTTGTGATAGATTCAAATGGAGGGAAGAGGGAGAGAGCCTTGGAGGCAGGCTAGTAATTTTCATCGATTTCTAGTCTTGAATTTTCTTTTCTTTTCTTAACTTTTCACTAATTTGAATTTTCAAGGATTTGAAATCTTGAATTTGTTCATTAAAAGATAATTTAAATAATAGAACTAGAAATAAATGAATATAAAAAAAATGACATAACTAAAATGAAGGTATCGTGTTCTACGTTAAATAATTGATCTGAGTTTCATAAAAATATATACATAGTAAAAAGAAAGAGTCACTACTCTTTTACAATTCTCTAAACAAATTGAATTTGACATGTGTGGCTTATATATATATATATATATATATATATATATATATATATATATAGAAACTTGAAAAAAATATAAAACTCTCTTAGAATGTTATTATATCATCATTATTCTATTTTTACAAATACATAACTTTTTATATTATTAATAATTATGTATGTCATAACAAATTAACTAGAACTTCTCTTTAAGTATTGGACATTGGTTTCCAGTTTGAGATATAATTTTAGTTATCTATAATTAATTTACAATTTAGAATATAAATTTTAATTATTTATAATTAGCTTTTATTTTAGCTATTTCCAAAATAATTTTTAATTTAAAAATAAATCATAAAGTTTAAGATAACAATCAAATAACTTTTAGTTATATATTTCTTGGCAAGAGGTTTGTATTGATGAGTGATCATAGTGGATTGAGATATCTATTTGACCAATCAACCCGAATGTTAGACAAGCTAGATGGTTGGCCATGACTAGTGAGCTTGACTTTGAGATCAGATACATTAAAGGTAAAGAGAATTGCAGATTCTCTTAGAAGGAGAATATAGGTAAATCACATAGCAACTATGAGCTTCTATGGGAAAGATTTATAGGATCAAATATATTGTAGGCAAGACAACATGATGATAGGTATAGGGAGCTTATTGCACATGTTATAATAGGGTACATGTGATCAGGATGTGGACTATCATCTCACATCATATGGTTTGGTCAGATTTAGGGACATGATCTATGTGCTGGATGACAGTGAGCTCAAGAAGCTTATCCTGAGAAAATTTCATGCTAAATCATATTCAAGTCACCCAGGATATCAAAATAAATTGACAACGATGAAGAAATTCTATTATTGGCTGAATTTGAAGAAGGAAGTGACAAAGTCTTTGGATAGGTGCTTGGATTTTATACATGTAAAAGAAGACTGTAAGCATCAAGGTGGATTACTACAACCGATTTTGATTCCAAAGTGGAAATGGGAGGTCATTTCCATGGATTTCATTATAGGTTTACTAAGGATATATAGAAAACATGATTCTATCATGGTTGTGGTGGAAAAGTTGACAAAGGTAGCACACTTCATTCTGGTGAAGTCTGCTTATTCAGCTAATGATGTAGCACAAGTCTTCATCAGAGATGTAGTGAAGCTGCATGGTGTTCCAAAGAAGATTGTGTCAAACAGGGATGCCAAGTTCACTTCTAAGTTATGGAAAGTGTTATTTGCATGTTTGGGTATAGAGTTGACCTTCAGTACAACTTATCATCCGCAGACATATGCCAAAGACAGAGAGGGTCAACAGGATTTTGGAGGACATGTTGAGAATGTATGTCATGAATCAACAATGAAAGTGGGAAGAGTATCTTCCACTGGTTGAGTTCGGTTACAACAATGGGTATCAAGAGTCTATGAGGATGAGTCCATTTGAGGCACTATATTGGCGAAGTTTTAGTACTCCCATCAGTTGGAGTGATATTGTGAACAGGGTATTGATAGGACCGGACATGTTGGCAAAGATGGAACAAGAAATCAAGGTTATTAAGAAGAATATAAAGGAAACACAAGATAGACATAAGATTTATGCAACCATAACAAGATATTTAAGGATTTTTAGGTTGGGGAGCAAGTGTACTTGCGCATCAAGCCCAAGAAGAGCTCCTTGAGGATTGGATCACGTGCCAACTTGGCACCTTGGTATTTTGGACCTTTTAAAATTCTTGAGAGGATTGGACCAGTAGCCTACTGACTTGCACTGCCTCCGATAGTGAAACCCCATGATGTTTTTCATGTATCATTGATTAAGAAGTATGTTAAAGATGTTTATCACATGATTGACTGGTTTGTATTGTAGGTGGATCCAGAAAGAGAATTCTAGCTAGAACCTCAGTGCATTTTGGAGAGAAAGATTCTCATGCTCTGGAACCGAGCAATCGACTAGGTTAAAGTGTAGTGGAAGCACTTTAGGTCCGATGAAGCTACATGGGAGATATCTAATCAAATATGAGCTATGTGTCCTTCATTATTTTCCGGTTAAGGGAAAGTAGTTTTGGTATATGTATATATGTATATGGATGTAAATAACAACATGAGTTGTGTTATAAAGATCCAATAAGTGGTATGGTTTTCATGTTGTTATGTTTCTCATGATGGTTTGTTTTTCAGCAGGTTATTCATTGTAAATACTACAACGAGCTAAGTTATAAAGCTTCATGGGAAGTATGTTTTTCTTTACAGTGGTCTTGCTGGTTGTAGGTTTCATTGAACATTGAGTATGATGTTCCCTAAAGGGGGAGGGTTCTATAACAACCCTGGTAAAAAATCCATGTAATAAAGTTAATAAAGGAAAATAATAACCAAGGTCATGGGACACGTATTCCAAGTTGAATTTTGGGAAAAAACATAGTGATGGGGATCATTGGTGATTAATTAATGACCATGGAAATCAAAAAGGGCAATGGCAAAGGAAAAGTGGCATTTATTGGAATTTATTTATGAAAATAGTGGAAAATAGGAGAAAAGGAAGGTGAAAGGTCACAAGTTGCATGTGAGGAGGAAATTGAAAGAAAAATAAGGAAAATGAAGAAAATATAGGCCTCAATAAAAGGAATTTGACGATCAGTTCACAACCTTTTTTAGTTTATGCTTGGATCTTTCTACTCTATTCTCTTTGTCATACTATTTCAAACTTAGAGGTTTCTTGGAGCACTCTTAGAGTATTGTGGCATACTTGGGATTTGGAGCAAGAAGGAAAAGGAAGAGAAGGAAGATGTAAGGGGAAAATGAGATCAATAGTTACAATATGTTAGTTTTGTAGGTACCGAGTTGCATGTATGGTTTCCTTTCTAGTTTTGGCATGCATGGGATATGCATGTGGTTGTTTGGTTGTGATCTGTCATTGGCATGGAGGATTGCCTAAATTGATAGTGGTTTTTCCTAGCCTTGCCATTTCCTGGATAGCCATAGTGTTGGGGGTTTTCCCTTCTTCCTTTTTTTATTGGTGTTCATGTTCCTTATGGCTATGGGTTGAGTTATTAGTTCTTGGAGTCTTGGTTGGAAAAATGCTCTAGAAGCCTTGTAACATCTTGGGTTGAGTTACTAGTCCTAGAACCCTTGGTTGGAAAAATGCTATGGAGCCCTTGGTGGGTTGAGTTACTAGTCCTAGAAGCCCTAGTTGGACAAGCACTTTGGATCCCAATAACATTTGTGGGTTGAGTTACTAGTTCTGGAAGCCTTGATTGGAACAAATGCTCTAGAGCCTTGGAAAAATTGGGTGGCGACCGATCTGGAGATGGTTAGTGATATCCAACGTGCGGTGGAATCACCTGATAAGGGTTGAGGTGGTTTGGCCTCTGTAAGCCCTAGTTTGGCTTTCTTAGTTTATTCCATGAGATCCCACATTCATGATTGGAATATTGCACGTGGAGGATTGGCTGAATGAGAGATTTGGTTCAGTCCAATCTATGTTTAGGTGGTACGTGGAAGTCCCTGACTTGGATGGATTTGAATATGTTAATATAATTTCCTTTTCCTTTGGTATTTCATGAGTAAATGTTCTTGTCATTATGTGGCTTTAATGGTGGTTTCATCATTGATATTTCTCTGGTTGTTTTCTAGATACAAGCATGTTTTATGACAGACATGAGTTTTGGCTCTCATCATGTTGTGATGGCATCAGTACTTCTTGACAATTCTCAGATAAGTATGAGACCCCTATGTTCAGATGTGTATTTATGACCTGTACATTACATGTTTATGATATATTTGATGGAATGTCTGTCATGGTTTTTAGGGGTTAGGTCAATTCCTTGTTCAATTGTTTGCATTAGTAGCCTTATTTCATTTTTACTTACCATTTCTGGAAGTTTCATGAAGTTATGGGCAGAGGCTTGAGTTCTAGCCTTGAAAGAGTGGCTCAGAATTCAGGGTCCCTGGCACAAAATTGCCTGAAAAAGGTTCTAGTCGCATGGATTCCTTGTTGTGGAAGCAACTGAAGGGTCGAGTCACATGGAAGGCTTGTCATATGAGTGAATGGGGGTCTAGTTCAAAATATCATCAAGTTGTCTCAGGGGTTAGACACCTGGAGGGGTTGGTTGGCTCCTGAAGGTTATCTAGATTTTGAGGAAGGTCAAATTGGTCTTGTATTGTTGGTTCCACTTCCTTAACTATACATGGGCAGTTGAATCATATCATAGAAAAAAATTGTCACATTTTTACCCAGGTGGACTGATTAGCTTGGGTAAATGTTAGAGGAGGGTGTTACAATAACATTAACCAGCACAACCCATAACTTTAATTATACTATCAATAGAAATGATAGCTACAATCCACAAGTATGGAAGAAACCTTCATAATTCAAGCATTCAATATACAACTAGAGGCCTATAAGATAACTTGTCAATCCTAAGTTTAACAGTGAAATTTGGGAAATCCAACATAAACCTTTATGGTTTCCAATAATCATGCATATGGTAGTGAATTAATTAGTTCAAGTATACAATATATATTCTTAAACACATAAGACAACTCTTTTGTTGTTAGCATACCCAAAAATTTAGGCATCCACTTATGGACATACATGATTTTGAATTAATTCATAAGAACAACAAGGCATGACATAGTCTGTAATCCAATCATACTTAGATGTGTATGTAAAGGTGGCTAGAAATAGGAGGGAACTCTACTCTACACCCAATCATAGGACAACTACACTGCAATTTTCTTGCAACTGACCACCCCCAAGCCAAATCCACAGTTTAAGGGGTTTCTTTCTTAGGAATTTCCCACTAAAGGCTTGGCTAGACACTCAAGAGGTGGATTCCATTGCCTTAGTGGTTTACCAACTACACTATTGAAATACATCATAGTGATCCACTCATCTCTAAGCTCATTCACAGGTTTCACCAAAATTTTATAGTAGTTCAAATCAAACATAGGGCTTAACAATCAGTGCTCTAATTTATCTATCTTCTGCATTCATTGCTCCATAGCTCCATGCTTAGATTTTAACATCATTTTTCCTCTAGTAAGAGATATTAAGAGAGAAAGATCGTGCACATGACCAACAACCAACCCAGGACCCAAAATATCAACTGATGAACAAATTGTTGGAAGAAAGTCATCATTGATGTCAAAGAGTCTGTTGTAGCTACTACAACCCCACTCAGAACTTTTGCCCATGCTTTGATTTTGGAGCCTCCCTTTGGTGATGAGAACTATTGTTTTAGAATACCAATACCACCCCTTGTTGGCTTAAGGGGGCCTGACCCAGGTTCAGAGTTGTTCGCGCCAACCAACAAAATGCTAATTGTTGGCCCTTTCAGCAACAACCTGCATAGCATAGGCTGCAGTCTCAGCTGAAGCAGTATTGGGGAATGCTAGAACCAGGTTTCTGCATCCATGGACATGTGATAAGTGGTTCTTAATCTCTTATATTTCAGATCTGCCTTTGCGTAGATTAGTATCCTTCTAGGGCTCGTTACTGTAACTAGGGTAAAACGGCTTCTAGACCTTTGTGAAGGTCTACTATCAGTCTTTGCAGAACCCTAAACAAGAAAATTATCCGTTTCCATGCATCAATAAATATCCCTAGATCTGTCTTCATGCAGATCTCCCTGTTGATTCCTTGGAAATCGTAGCACGAACATTGGGGGATAACCATCTAGTCCAAACCTTAGTGCAGCTCCTTCTCTATTTGGTATGGTGGCTCTGACTGGATATTATGGGACCAGTTTCCCAATAAAGTATGATTTGATGAATGGGTGTTTTAAATGTATAACAAGATGATAGGTGGTTTAATCTATAAGCTCTAAAATATAAAAATGTATTTATATAACCCAGGTGATCTCGTAATAATGCAATTATTGATGATTCCTAGCAGATAAATGATAATATAGATTATTCACTTATCTACATAAAGATGTATTTAAATGATGATTACTTTGAATAAGAAATTAAACAAAGTAATATGAAAAATATCATATAACACACTAATATTTATCATTGACATATGTATACAATATAACAATTCTAGATCATTCAAAAGTGAAATAATTCAGAGTTGTTTGAAACACAAGAATATATCAACAATAACAAATCAAAGGAATGCTAATTACATAAAACAAGACAAAAATAACAATGATAGAAGTACCATATGCATTTGAGTCTCATTATGTAAGTAACAATCTGGTTCAATCTTCTTATTTTGAAAACTCCAAGAAGATACAAAAATGCAAGTCTTTATGAAGCTCTTTCACAATAAGTTTGAACCTCGATCCACGACTTATAAAAATAAATTAAGAAGTGCAGAAGTGCAAACTTCTCAAGTCTAGTTTTATACAAGTTGAGGACCCTTTCTAAAATGACATGAAAGGGTCTTTATAACAAAATTAAAAACAAACTGTCCATAAAAATCGCTGAGAGTTGTTGGAACTGCCTTCATCAAAATATGGGATTTGAATTTCAAAAATAGAATCATGATAACCTTTAAAGAGATTCATCACATCTATGTTTTCTCTTGTATCTTCAACCAACAAATCGAGAGCATGGTTTGGATTTCTGGAGGATGACTCATCCTGGAGTGTAACTGTCCTGTGTATGTGGCATCTGAGAGCTCAGACATCATGCGATCAACGACATCAACAAGGCACTTGATAGTCATTTGTTGGCTGTGTGGCTTGACCATAAAGGACCAATGCACATCCCACTTAAGATTTTGTACTCAGTTGAGCTACTCCTCCTTGGTGTCCAAATCTTGCTTCCATTGCATCTCTAAAACTTTCGCCTTTGGAAGATTTCATGGGAACCATCAGAAATTAAATTGGCACCATATAAGTTATCATTCACCAACTCAATAACATTATTCATTATAGCCCTGGCCCTAGATGTAGCTCTTTCTGCTTTTATCAACTGTGTTTCCCATTCTGAAAACAATATCTCTTTATGGGACTCTGCAATTTTAGGTAATTTAGTAGCTCTTCCATCTTATGTGCTTTCCCAGGAGAGATAATCTGTGACTTTATCATCCGCATCTTTAAATTCTAACCTGGTATTGATTATTTTCTGGTAGAGTAGATTCAACCATTGAGATAAAGCCTTATTTGCCTCTAAGGCTTCCTTCTTAAACTCTTCAACCTTGGGATAATCTTTGAATTGTTCTATAGAGAGTTGTAACTGTGTGATTTTCTTTTCTTTAGATTTAATCTCTTGCTGATGTGTCAATTTAAGCTACTCGAGCTCTTGAGAAGCTGTTGTTGTCTTTGAATGGACTTTCAGTAAATTTTCTGTTTTTCCAGGTTTAATTGTTCCTCAAGTTGCTCACTCTTCTGTTTCTATACCGTTAACTGTTCCTCAAGCCGATTAATCTTTTGATGCTCTACTGCTAACTATTCTTCAACCTGATTAATCTTTTGATCTTTTCTTTGATCAATTGATTAACTTCAGTTGCTTTATCAATTGTAGCAGCTATGTATGCCCCTGCAAATTGAGATAACTTGGTCAAATCCTCAGAAGGATTGACCTTTGAATCTTTCCATATGACATTCATAAATTCAGATTGAGGAGTTGTGGATGATGTTTGGTCTATTTTCAGCTTTTTCCTCTGCCTCTTGACTACAGGCCTGTGTTTTGGGCTGGAAAACACATCCAAGGGTGGAATTTCCTCAATTTTCAATGTAATCTCTCCTGAAGTATTTTCAGGGATTATTTCTATCCCTTTTAGAGTTGTTCCTTCGCTAGATGTCTCTTCAATCACAATATTAGGAATAATGGGCCATTGTGTTCTGGAAGGCGTTGATGTGATAATGTTTTGAGGACCATTTTGACTTTTGATATGTTGGTCAAATTTCTCCCATTCTTTAATCAATATGGGATCAGTGTGAACATTAGTGTTTAGTTGTTCACTGGACTTACCTCTTGTTTCAACTTCTCCAGAAATCTTTTCTATAACCTACTCTCCACTGTGTTCTGCTTGTTGAATGATTGGTGTAGTATTTAATAAATCCAGAGGTACTGTTAGTAACCTTTGTGTCCTGTATTCAATAAATGTGTCCATTTTCTCAGCATCCAATTTGAATTTTACCAGATGACTTACTGTTGAGAATAACTCTGCTGAAGCAAATAAGTCATCAAACTCATCTTCCTCATGCATAAATTTACTAACTTTCATCTGGGTGGTGAAATTGAAAGAAACCTTATTTGGGTCATATTGTCCTTTAGGGATAACAGCTAGACTCAGACACTTTGTCTTGATTGCTTCTTTCTCGGCATGTTCAAAATCATGCAATGAGTAGGTGCTGCAACGAAGAGGAAAGGTAGGCCACAACTGTTTCTCAGAGTCTTTACGATTTCTAGACATCCCTTTTTATACTATCTGGTAGGCTACTTCCCTGGCTAATAGCTTATCTGGAATGTAAAGTGGAAGGACATGAGGATCCGTAATTCTGCCAAAAACCCAAACATAGGTGAACGTCTCTTCCTCGAACCAACTACCGATTGAGGTTAATTAATTCTAGCCTTGTCAGGCAGCCGACGAGCAGGTTTATTAAAGATAGCTTGATGGGCGAGTAGGATGAAACCATGGCAAATCCTGTATAAATGATTCTTGTATTCAGACTTCCATAAGTATTTATGGTAAATATGAATGGGGGTTGGATCTTGAACAGTCCATTTCCAACCTAAGATGGGATATTCGAAATTAAAACAAATTGTGTCAACTATGTAAGCACTCATATAGAATGGGGGCACAACCCGAGTAGTGACATATATGTTCTTTCTATAATCCAAGTATTTGACTAGCCATTTTATCCGATAGGATAGTTTCCCAATCCATCACAAAGGAGTTTATCGCTGCTTCTATCAATGGAACCATTTCAATAGAAAATCTAGCAAAATCAGGGCTTCCAAAGAGTATACACATCATAGCAGCAACACAACAATATGTAGACGCTAAGGAGTCCAAAGAATACATATCGAATGATTCATGTTTGTGCTTGTTAGGAAAGTGTCTCCATTGCTTGATAGGGTCTGATTCAATCTGATTCTCCTTGGCGAAATCTTCCAGGAATGATTTGTTATAGTGTCACTTCAGATCTGGCAAGTGATACATTCTTTTGACATCTTCAGGTTTGAAGGATCCAAACATCCTTCCATCAACTGCAAAGAAAGCTCTACCCATTACGTTAATTCTCTTAATTACTCATCTTACGATATCATTATATGGTAAAACCTTTGCACGGGTTGCTATTCGATGGAGGAAAGAGTTGGCCAAATCATTGAGCATGTTTTCTGATTCATCAGTTCCATCAACTGTGGATTCTTCTTCTATCTCCTTTGATTTTCATTTTCAAGCAAATCATATATGCCTTCCCACGAGATCTTACCAAAGCCTTGACAGGTAGTATTTGAGATTAACACCAATTTTCCTTGTCCTTCTTCCATTGTAAGGGGAGCCTTTGTCTTTCAAGCTTTCTTAGACATCTTGACTGACTGCGTGATTTTGGATTTACACTGCAAAATAAGAAAGAGGAGAGTGATAGGCGAAAAAATTTGAGAGTAGGCAATACAACTAATTACAGACTAAAATCAGTGTATGTGCATTAGATGCAAAAGATCTCATATTGTACATAGTCATAAAGGATGAAATCCTTAAAGGATTGTAACCATAACTGCCTCTTAATGCTTTACCATAACCTCATGACATGAAACTTTAATGCCGAATTAATATATTTCGCATCGCAAGTTTTCCAATGATCCTTTTAGAACAGGTTCCATAAATCTGTGATTTTGCGATTAGCGATTGTATATTTTAATACTTTTAGAGCCATCGCATATCGCAAATCGGGAGTTACGAGCACTATGTTCGAAAGAATTCTTTGTGTTGTTGCAATTGCGATGAGTGATGAATGGCACGTAGAGTTGGCAGGTTCCTTTTCAAACTTGGCAAATAATGTTTTTCCTTCGTAAATCATGTTTTCCTTTATAATTGATTTAACACTATATCGCGAGTCTTCATAGTATATATTACTTGCTTCTATTGGGAGCGGATATGCAATATGTGATCGCGATAGTTAAATCGCATCACAAAGTTTCAATAGAGTGGTTTCAATGTTTTCCTATGGATTGGCGATATGCGATATGTGATAGCCTTATCGCATCGCAAGGTTTCAACGAGATGTCATAACTTATTCCTTATGATTAACGATATGTGAAATGCAATAGTTGTATCACATCACATGTTTATAAATGGATCATTTCAATTTAAAACTTTGTGATGAGGAATTTGAGACGACTTTGATCGCATCACAACTTTTCAAATGGATGTTCATTGGTCTTAAGCAATTGCAATTTGCGATGAGCGGTTCCAAACACTCATAAAATAACTTTTATATGAAAAGTATGGACAATCTATTTTACTCAAAAAGTTTTATTGCTTTTTATATCCTAAATGGGACCTATTTCTTATTTAGCATCTTTAGACTAAGATTAAAAATTTGAAATGGGGGGGTTGTTGTATAGCACAACAATTGGCGATTCACTGGAAGAGCTAGTTATTTTTGAATAAAATAATGAAATTTCTAACACTTTCTTAAGGAGAATCAATTGAGGAAAAGGGAACTATCTTGGAATTGGTTAGATAATTTTTTTTTTTTTTACTCTGAATAAAACAAAGATATCAATTTTGCAATTTCTTTTACAAACCCTTATCATAAATAAAAACATTTTTTGGTTTCTTCAAGCTTTGATTGGTTGTTAAAGATAAAGTAGGGGGCTCCTCCAACTTAGCTTTTAAATTTACTCTTTTTTCAAAGGTAGTGCCACTGCTGCCAGTAAACATCTATGATCTCGACATGGTTACCTTTTAACCATCAATTATTCATTGTCCCATCCATCTAAGAGTATAATATTTTAAAGATAAATTTAGAAAGATATATATATATATATATATATATATATATATATATATATATATATATATATATATTATATTATATATATATTATATATTTTTATTTTTTTTGATTAAAAGCCATTGCCCTGGTTTGGTAGCTAGAAGATGACAATGCCATTCACTGGTTGTAATTAAACTAAACAAGCTGGCTCGTGATGAGACCCCTTGTATTTTTATTATAAGCCATTACCCTGTTTTGGTATGCAGTATTGGTAAAGGAAGCTTAATTAGTTCCCTATGATCATGGTAAGCAGGCTCATAATGAGACCTCTTATCTTTTAAATCAGATATATTTTAGAATTACACTCTAAAAAATCATAAACCTAGTGGATGGGGTGAATGCTTGACTCCTTAAGAGTTTATGGATGACAATTATAGAGTTGTAGATGCTTAGTTGGAGAAAGTCTTTACCTTTTTATAAATAACCTTTCTCAACTGATAAAACTCAAAATGATTTACTGTGTTTTCAAGGTTTGAAAGATTTCACAAATTTAAAGAGGATTTCAGAGTTTCATGTTTTTTATCTAATTTCCAAAACTGTAATCATTTCCTTGAAAGTTTCTACTTTTTAAAAGCAAGTATTCACAATATTCTTTCAAAGAGCTTTTCAAAACAGTAAAAAGCCAATGATTATTATTTACAACATTATTTCTAAAAGGAAACAAAATTTGCATAAAAAATATGTACAGATAAGGAGTTACCTCCTTAGGGAAAGAATTTCTTTAGGATAAGTCCATTCATAGGAAGAGAATCTCTCTTTCCTGATAAATCTTGCAGTAAAAATGTTGATGAACCTATCTTTTCAACAATATGAAATGGTCCAAGCCACATCTTTTGAAATTTGGTATGCTTTCCTTTTTCTTCATGTGCTTTGTCCCATTTTAAAACAAGATCACCAACTTGTAACATTTTTGAGAAAACTGAACTTGCATCAAAAGAAGATTTAACGACCTGCTGATGTTTAGCATGAGTAATTTTGGCCTTTTCTCTTTCCTCATCCAATTTAAGAATTTGATCAAACCTTAATTGAATAGAGAAGAAGGAGTTTCTTCAATGAATTGTACTAGGGCTAGAGATGGGAGGCTAAATTTGGTGGAATTACAGCTTCTTTCCCATATACTCAGTTAAAAGGAGAAGTACCTATTGAGGCCTTTTGAGTTATACGATCTGCCCATAATGCAAATATTAAATATTTATGCCAGTTCTTTTGGTTTTGATCAACAGTTCTTTTAATAATTTTGATGAGATTTTTGTTAGTTGACTCTGTTAAGCCATTTCCTTGAGGATAGTAATTTGCAGAGTATTTTAACTTAAAACCTGTCTTAAGAGAAAATTCAACTATACTATTTCCAGAAAAATAAGTTGCATTGTCAAAGATAAGCGTGTTAGGTAAACCAAACCTTGTAATGATGAACTGATCAATAAATTCGATAATTGCATCAGAATTGGCTACCTTTAGTGGAATTGCTTCTACCCACATTGTGAAGTAGTTCATGGCGATGAGGATGTATCTATGTTGCTTGGAAGAATGTGGAATGATCTCTCCCATAATATCAAGCCCCCACTGTTCAAATGGTTGCTCAATGTTAACTAGTTGTAAAGGAAAGGCTCATTTCCTTTGTCTCTCGCTAGCAGTTTGGCATATCTTAAATTTCCTCACGTAGTCATTGGCATCTTTGAACAAAGTCGGGCAATAATATCTAGCATGTAGCATTTTGTGGGTTATAGTGTCTCCTCCAAAATGTCCACTTGCTGGGCCATCATGTAGTTCTTGAAAAACCATTTGTGCTTCAACTTTTTCAAGGCATCTTAATAAAACTGAATCATAGTTTCTCTTGAATAACACATTATCAATGATTTCAAAGTGTTTGGATTTTAACCTTAAAGCACGTTTGTTTTTGTAACTGAATTTAGGGGGAGCATATCCATTTTTTAAATAAAAGATCAGATCAACATATTGAGATTCAGAGTTAATGATACTTATCTCGTTTACTTGTGCAGTACTATCTGAATCTTCATGATATGGTATATTGGAAGCTCCTACGAGTAATCTGCAAAAACCTTGCCCTCTAACAATTTTCACTGGTTTAATATCAATGTCATATTCTTGTAAAGTTGTTACCCAATAAGCTTTTTTCTCTCCCACTTCTCTTTGAATTAGGAATTGCCTCACTGCAGAAAATGGGTCTATCACTTTTGTATGTGTTTTTAAGAGGAAAGGTCTAAAATGTTTAATAACTTAAACACAATGAGGCTTGTTTCTCAACTTTGGAATAATTAAGCTCAGCGCCCTACAAATTATAACTAAAGAAAGATATGGGTGCTTCTACTTGTTGATCATTGATTTGTGTTAAAACAACAACATAAGATGTTTCAGTGGGCAAAGTATACAAAATAAAATGACTAGAAAAATTCAGAGTATTCAATGCAGGAGCATTAATGATTGCTTGTTTGATCGAGTCAAAAGCCTCTTTTTCGTTATGTCCCCATTTGAAGACTGAATTTTTCTTAATCATGGATTGCAAGGGTAAAACAATATGAGAAAAATCAGGATAAAATCTTTTCACAAAATTTATCTGTCCTAAAAACGATTGCATAGATTTATTATTATGTGGCAAAGGGATATCAGAAATTTCTTTTATCCTCTCAGGATCAATGTATATGCCATTTTTGGATGCAATAAACCCTAAAAGTTTACCTTCATTAAGAGCAAAGAATGATTTCTTGGGATTTAAGGAAATCCCATATTTTTTGCAACATTCAAAGATCTACTTTAAATCATGCAAATGATTGCTCTTTTTCTTAGAATAGACAATTATGTCATCTAAGTAAACAACGACTGTTTTATTGATCAAACCTTTGAAAACTATGTCCATAGCTCGTTGGAAAGTAGCTCCTGCATTTATCAAACCAAAAGGAATTTTCTCATAAGCATATGTTCCCAATTTGGTTATGAATGTAGTCTTTAATCTATCGTATGGATACTAGGATCTGATTGTATCCTGAAAAACCATCAAGAAAAGACATTAACTCTGAGCCAGCTACTGATTGAAGTATCTGCTCCATTGTTGGTAATGGGAAATTATCTTTCTGACATGCTTTGTTGAGATTCCTAAAATCTATGTAAATCCTAATATCACCATTCTTTTTCCTCACAGTACTAAATTTGAGACCCATTTAGAATGTCTAATAGGAAAGATTATTTTGGCTTCAAGGATTTTATTCAACTCTGCTTTGATTTGACTTTCAAGATTTGGGTGAATTTTCCTTAGTTTCTGTTGTACAAGTTTCTCATCAGAGATCATTGGAATTGTGTGTTGGATGATAGATGTATCATAAGTTTTCAGATCTTCATAATTCCAAGCAAAAACATTTTTGTACTTCTTCAATAAACTGATGAAAGAAAAACTTTCATTTGATGAAAGTCCAAGTCCTCGATTGACATTTTGTTGTTTGGCATCAGTGTTGAGATTTACTAATTCAAACCTTAAAGTTGAACTTTGAAGTTTTGCATTAGTGACCTTTTTGAATCTATCCTTAATATCATAAAGATCTTCTAGCTTGACCAGAGATTTAGGAATAGGATTTTCATTAAGTCTTTGCTTTAATTGAAGATCATGATATCTTTCATCGATAATTTGATTGTCATAAGATCCTTCAGATGTTAAGAAATTTAAGATATCCTCATCATGATTGAACACACGCCAATTGGTGACATTATCTGGGACAGATGGCCGAAAAATTAATTCAATAGAAAATCTATCTGGACTATAATCCTCGGATGGAAGGAGTTTAGAAGCAACATTAGCCAGGAGATCTGCTGCTGCATTCTGTGATCTAGGAATAGGAGAAATGTCAAATGCCAGAAAATGAGTTATGAGATCTTGAACAAGTGATTGATAATGTTTCAGATGCCCCGAAAGACAATGGATAGTATTTCTTACTTGTTTAATGATAATTTCGAAATCACCAAATACTTTCAGATATTGGATATTCAGGCCTATTGCTTTATAGAGACCTTGAATCAATGCTTCATATTCTGTAATATTGTTGGTACACTCAAATTATAATCTACATGATAACATTGTTTTCTCCTTTAGGACTGACTAAAATACATCCTGCTCCTGCACCGTCATTAGATTTAGATCCATCAAAATACAAAGACCAAAATAAAGGCTTATTTATGGGTTTATCTACAATTTCATCTATAACACTAACACACCTAAAAGTATTGGTACGAGAGAAATTTTAGATTTGTGATATGACACTATTAACAGGAAAAGGAGATTGTTGAGCATTGAAATTCCAAAAAAATGATTCAGCTAAATAGTTTCCAAGAATGTTATTATTGGAGGCTACAGGTTGATTTTCTTCTTCAAACTCAGTTACTGTGTGAGTCAAATGTTTTTCGCGATCAATTCTAATTTGATTTGGCTTCCCATTATAAGGCAGCCACATGTGAGACCAATTAGTTGAAATATAACCATGAAGCTTTTCAGACCAATCTCTTCTAAGAATTAAACCATAAAACTCAGGGATGTCAGCAATTAATATCTAAGTTATTTAAACAACCCTTGGATCATCAGATAGTATGATAGTAACTTAATTTATTTCTCCTAAAACTTGAACCTTTGTTCGATCCAATTGAACAATATGAACTACAAACTTTTGGGGTTCAATATTTAACTTGGAGCAAACTGATGCTGGCATTATGTTTGATGAAGCCCCTGAATCAATCAAGCAGTTATGCAAATTTCTATTGTAGATCTCATAAGTCAAGAGAAAAGGAGGAGTATGAGAATTTGATCTATCCCCAATTAAAATAGCATCGGTAGCATCCACATTATCAGATGGTGGCTTACTTGATCCTTTAGCAGCCTTTAGTAATACACTAGTTGGAAGAGGAGAAGAAGGTACTGCATTTAATTCTTTAAGCATCAACTTTTGTTGATGCTTGAGCTTGCTAAGTTCATGCAGAGAAATATTTACTCGAGTCTTCTTCATATCTTCCACTATGTTATAATCCATGGAATCTGAAACTACTAGTGTTTTAAATGATGAGGGAGGGTTGGACGAAGATGGTTAATTGTGGGTAGACGCAGATGGAGCTTTCTTTGTGGGAATTTTCTCTTTAGTAACATGATTTGAGTTTTTCTTCTTTTGATTTGATTTATTAGGCTCTACTATACTTTTACTTTTGGTGTTTACTGGCAAAGCTTCCTGTTCACTTTCATTATCAGAGTTGGGTAGGATAAAGTCCCAAATTCCATGACATTCAACTGTTTCATCTTCTTGTATTTCTTCAGCTCATAAAACTCTATCTTCTTCTTCATCATCATCCAGGTCAGATTCTGCATTAGATATAGCGTTAGGTGGTTTAGGATCAGTTGGTTGATTTCTTTTAAAGTTCCTAAATGGTTTTTTCATAGAAGTTTCAACACCCGCTTTTTTATTTCAACCATTTCATTAGACATAGTTTTAAGAACTTTTTGTAATCCTTCCATGTCATATGGATCCTTGGTTGCTTTCTTCTTTGAATCATCTCTAAAGGTAAATTTCTTGGATTTCCTTTCTTCTAGAGCATTTTTCTTTCCCAAAGCAAGGATACGTTTTTCAACAGCTATTGTTTCCTTCATATTTTTTGCTAATGTTGGTTTGGCAGCGCTATCAATGAAGATGGCTATGTTTGAAGGCAGAGCAGAAATGTACCATTCATTTTGGACCTCCTCACTAGGCTTGGATGCCGCAGGTATTTTTCTCAACTACTTATTAAAGCGTGAGTTGAAGTCCTTAATGGGCTCTTTTGATTCAGCTTTCAATTTGGAGAGGTCATTAATGAAAGTTACTGTAGACATATCGTCTCCAAGCTTAGTTAGAAATTGCTCTTGGAAAGCATGCAACTATTGATAGAACCTGGTGGTAACGAAAAGTACCATGATCCTGTTTCTCCTTGTGGAGTGTATGAAAATAGTCTAACAACAACATCTTTTTCCGTTACTCCATTCAAGTTAATCGATAACATGGAATTTTTTATATGTTCTTTTGCTAACAGGCTATTGTCAAGATTAAATTTAGGTAGCCATTTTTTAGGATGTGGTGGCAATTAGGTCAAAGGTGCAGACATTTTTACAACTCTTGGGTTGGTCCATGGCCTTGGTTGAGGTTGATTATGTGCCATTGTTGAGCTATTAGTAGAAGAGGGTGACGAAGCAGTTGAAAGTGATTGGGTAGAGGATGTTGAAGCTCCTATACCTGTTTGGACTATCATCTGAAGTTGGTAAACGGATGTATGACCTTGCAATGGTATGGATGGAATGGATGATGATGAGGACAAAGTATCACTGTTAGATTCTGATGGTGTCTTTCTAGCCCTTTTTTGACTTGGTGGAGGGAATTCAACTGGTGGAATGCCAAGCTTTTCACTCTTTGCCCTAGTAAGCTGCTGCGATGGGATATATTGGGAAGTAACACTATCTTGGGATAACTTAGACTCTTCTTGGGATATTGAAATTCCCTAGAGTTTGTGAATCAAAGATTGTACTTTAGGAGGTTCAGGAGAAGAACTATCTGTCTTGTTTAGGGTTTCAACAATGGGTTTTGTATTTTTCTTTTCAACTTCTCGCTTAGGAATAGGATATTTAGAATGCGAAGGAGAAGTTGGGGGTGATGGTGAGGGAGTTTTACTCTTAGAATGGCATGTAGATTTAGATTTACTCGTCACCATCCTTCTAGAGTAAAAAATGTTGATGCCTTGAAAATTGTAGCACCAACATTGGGGGATAACCACCCGGTCCAGACCTTAGTGCAACTCTTTCTCCGTTTGGTATGGTGGTTCCGATTGGATATTATGGGACCAATTTCCCAATAAAGTATGATTTGATGAATGGGTGTTTTAAATGTATAAAAAGATGATAGGTGGTTTAATCTATAAGCTCTAAAATATACAAAATCATCTATATAACCCAGGTGATCTCATAATAATGCGATTATTGATGATTCCTAGCAGACAAATGATAATATAGATTATTCACTTATCTACATAAATATGTATTTAAATGATGATTACTTTGAATAAGAAATTAAACAAAGTAATGTGAAAACATATCGCATAACATACTAATATTTATCGTTGACATATGTATACAATATAACAATTCTAGATCATTCAAAAGTGAAATAATACAGAGTTGTTTGAAACATGAGAATATATCAACAATAACAAATCAATGGAATGCTAATTACATAAAACAAGACAAAAAGAACAAGGATAGAAGTACCATATGCATTTGAGTCTTGTTATGCAAGTAATAATCTGGTTCACTCTTATTATTCTGAAAACTCCAAGAAGATACAAAAATGCAAGTCTTTATGAAGCTCTTTCACAACAAATCTGAACCTCGATCCGCGAATTATAAAAATAAATTAAGAAGTGCAGAAGTGAAAAATTCTCAAGTCTAGTTTTATACAAATTGAAGGCCCTTTCTAAAATGACATGAAAGGGTCTTTACAGTAAAATTAAAAACAAACTGTCCATAAAAATTGCTAAGAGTTTTTGGAACTGCCTTCATCAAAATATGGGATTCAAATTTCAAAAATAGAATCGAAATAACCTTTGAAGAGATTCATCGCATCTATGTTTTCTCTTGTATCTTCAACCGACAAATAGAGAGCATGGTTTGGATTTCTGGAGGATGACTCATCCTAGAGTGTAAATGTCCTGTGTATGCGGCATCTGAGAGCTTGGGCATCATGCGATCAACAGCATCAACAAGGCACTTGATAGTCATCTGTTGGCTATGTGGCTTGACCACAAAGGACCAATGCACATCCCAGTTAAGACTTTGTACTTTGTTGAGCTGCTCCTCCTCGGTGTCCAAATATTGCTTCCATTGCTTCTCTAAAACTTTATGCTTTGGAAGATTTCTCGGGGAACAATCAAAAATTAAATTGGCAGCATATAAGTTATCATTCACCAGCTCAACAACATTATTCATTATAGCCCTGGCCCTGGAGGTAGCTCTTTCTGCTTTTATCAATTGTGTTTCCCATTCTGAAAACAATATCTCTTTATGGGACTCTTCAATTTTAGGTAATTTAGCAGCTCTTCCATCTTATGTGCTTTGTGAGGAGAGATAATCTGTGACTTTATCATCTGCATCTTCAAATTCTAACCTGGTATTGACTACTTGGTCAATAAGTGATGTCGTTGTGATGCATAATCGATCAATAAGAGATATTTTCTGGCGGAGTAGATTCAACTGTTGAGATAAAACCTTATTTGCCTCTAAGGTTTCCTTCTTAAACTCTTCAACCTTGGGATAATCTTTGAATTGTTCTATAGAGAGTTGTAACTGTGTGATTTTCTATTCTTTAGATTTAATCTCTTGCTGATGTGTCAATTTAAGCTGCTCGAGCTCTTGAGACAACTGTTGTTGTCTTTGAATGGCCTGCTGGTCAATTTTATGTTTTTCCAGGTTTAATTATTCTTCAAGCTACTCACTCTTCTGTTTCTCTACCGTTAACTATTCCTCAAGCCGATTAATCTTTTGATCCTCTACTACTGACTGTTCTTCAAGCTGAATAATCTTTTGATCCTTTTCTTTGATCAATTAATTAACTTCAGTTTCTTTATCAATTGTAGCAGCTATGTATGCCCTGAAAATTGAGATAACTTGGTCAAATCCTCAGAAGGATTGACCTCTGAATCTTTCCATATGACATTCATAAATTCAGATTGAGGAGTTGTGGATGATGTTTGGTCTTTTTTCCTCTTTTTCCTCTACCTCTTGACTACAACCCTGTGTTTTGTGCTGTAAAACACATCCAAGGGTGGAATTTCCTCAATGTTCAATGTAATCTCTCCTCAAGGATTTTTAGGGATTATTTATATCTCTTTTCGAGCTGTGCCTTTGCTGGGTGTCTCTTCAATCATAATATTAGGAATAATGGGCTGTTGTGTTCCGGGAGGCTGATGTGATAATGTTTTGAGGATCATTTTGACTTTTGATCTGTTGCTCAAATTACTCCCATTCTTTAATCAATATGGGATCAATGTGAACATCAATGTTTAGTTGTTCAGTGTCCTTACCACTTGTTTCAACTTCTCCAGAAATCTTTTCTATAACCTGCTCTCTGCTGTGTTCTGCATGCTGAATGATTGGTGTAGTATTTAATAAATCCATAAGTACTGTTAGTAACCTCTGTGTCCTGTACTCAATGAATTTGTCCATTTTCTCAGCACCCAATTTGAATTTTACCAGATGACTTACTTTTGAGAATAACTCTACTAAAGAAAATAAGTCATCAAACTCATCTTTCTCATGCATGAATTTACTAACTTTCATTTGAGTGGTGAAATTGAAAGCAACCTTATTTGGGTCATATTGTCTTTTAGGGACAACAACTAGACTCAGATCCTTTGTCTTGTTTTCTTCTTTCTTGGCATGTTTAAAATATGCAATGAGTAGGTGCCGTGGTGAAGAGGAAATGTAGGCCACAACTATTTCTTGGAGTCTTTACGATTTCTAGGCATCCATTTTTCTACTATCTGGTAGGCTACTTCCCTGGCTAATAGCTTATCTAGAATGTAAAGTGGAAGGACATGAGGATCTGTAATGTTGCCAAAAACCCTAACATAGGTGAACGTCTCTTCCTAGGACCAGGTGCCGATTGAGGTCAAATCAATGCTAGCCTCGTCAGAGGGATGAGGAGTAGGTTTATTAAAGATAGCTTAATGGACGGGTAGAATGAAACCATGGCAAATCCTGTATAAATGATTCTTGTATTCAAACTTCCATAAGTATTTATGGTAAATATGAATGGGGGTTGGATCCTGAACAGTCCATTTCCAACCTAAGATGGGAAATTCAGAATTAAAAAAAATTGTGTCAACTATGTAAGCACTCATATAGAATGGGGGTGCAACCCGGGTAGTGACATATCTATTCTTTCTATAATTTAGTATTTGACTAGCCATTTTATCTAATAGGATAGTTGCCTAATACATCACAAAGGATTTTATCACTGCTTCTATCAATGGAACCATTTCAATAGAAAATATAGCGGTATCAAGGCTTCCAAAGCGCCTACACATCATAGCAGTAGCATAACAATATGGAGATGCTAAGGAGTCCACAGAATACATACCGGATGATTCATGTTTGTGCTTGTTAGGAAAGTGTCTCCATTTCTATATAGGGTCTAATTCAATCTGATTCTCCTTGGCGAAAGCTTCCAAGAATGATTTGTTGTGGTGTCATTGGGGATCTGGCAAGTGATACATTCTCTTGACGTCTTTAGGTTTGAAGGATCCAAACATCGTTCCATCAGCTGCGAAGAAATCTTTGTTCGTTATGTTAATGCTCTCGATTACCCATCTTACCATATCATTATATGGTAAAACCTTTGCATAGGCCGCTATTCGATGGAGGAAAGAGCTGGCCAAATCATTGAGCATGTTTTCTGATTCATCAGTTCCATTAGTTGTTGCTTCTTCTTCTATCTCCTTCGGATTTTCATTTTCAAGCAAAGCATATATGCCTTCCCACTAGATCTTACCAAAGCCTTGACTGGTAGTATTTGAGATTAACACCAATTTTCCTTGTCCTTCTTCCACTGTAAGGGGAGCCTTTGTCTTTCGAGATTTCTTAGACATCTTGACTGACTGCGTGATTTTGGATTTACACTGCAAAATGAGAAAGAGGAGCATGATAGGTGAAAAACTTTGAGGGCATCCAATACAACTAATTACAGACTAAAATCAGTGTATGCACATTATATGCAAAAGATCTCATATTGTACATAGTCACAAAGGATGAAATCCTTAAAGGATTGTAACCATAACTGCCTCTTAATGCTTTACCGTAACCTCATGGCGTGAAACTTTAATGCTGAATTAATATAGATCACATCGCAAGTTTTCCAATGGCCTTTTAGAACAGGTGCCATAACATTGCAATTTTTCGATAAGCGATTGTATTATTTTAATACTTATAGAGCCATCGCATAACGCAAATCGGGAGTTACAAGTGCTATGTTCGAAAAAATTCTTTGTATTGTTGCGATTGCGATGAGTGATGAGCTGGCACGTAGAGTTGGCGGGTACCTTTTCAAACTTGAAAAATCATGTTTTTCCTTTATATTTGATTTAACACTATATCTCAAGTCTTCATAGTATATACTACTTGCTTCTACTGGGAGCACAATATGCAATATGTGATCGCGATGGTTATATCGCATCACAAAATTTCAATAGAGTGGTTTCAATGTTTTCCTATGGATTGGCGATATGCGATATGCGATAGCCATATTGCACCGCAAGGTTTCAACGAAACGTCATAACTTATTCCTTAGGATTAGCGATATGTGAAATGCGATAGTTGTATCACATCGCAAGTCTATAAATGGATCATTTCAATTTAAAACTTTGCGACGAGGAATTTGACATGACTTTGATCGCATCACAACTTTTCAAATGGATGTTCATTGGTCTTAAGCAATTGCGATTTGCGATGAGAGGTTCCAAACACTCAGAAAGCAACTTTTATATGAAAAGTATGGAAAATCTGTTTTACTCAAAAAGTTTTATTGCTTTTTATATCCTAAAGTGGACCTATTTCTTATTTAGCATCTTTAGACTAAGATAAAAAATTTGAAATGGGGGGGTTGTTGTATAGCACAAAAATTGGCGATTCACTGGAAGAACCAATTATCTCTGAATAAAATAATGAAATTTCTAACACTTTCTTAACTAGAATCAATTGAGGAAAAGGGAACTATCTTGGAATTGGTTAAGTAAAATTATTTTTACTTTGAATAAAACAAAGATATCAATTTTGAAATTTCTTTTACAAACCCTTATCATAATTTTTTTTTTTTTTGGTTTCTTCAAGCTTTGATTGGTTGTTAAAGACAAAGTAGGGGGCTCCTCCAACTTAGCTTTTAAATTTACTCTTTTGTCACAGGTAGTGCCACTGCTGTCAGTAAACATCTATAGTCTTCACAGGGTTACCTTTTAACCATCAATTATTCATTGTCCCATCCATCTATGAGTATAATCTTTTAAAGATAAATTCAGAAAGATATATCTACATATCTATATATATCTATATATATATATATATATATATATATCTATATATATATATATATATTCATATTTTTATTTTATTATTTTATTTGATTAAAATCCATTGCCTTGGCTTGGTAGCCAGAAGATGACAATGCCATTCACTGGTTGTAATTAAACTGAACAAGCTGGCTCGTGATGAGACCCCTTGTATTTTGATTATAAGCCATTACCCTGTTTTGGTATGCAGTATTGGTAATGTCCGCTTAATTAGTTCCCTATGATCATGGTAAGCGGGCTCATAATGAGACCTCTTATCTTTTAAATCAGATATAGTTTAGAATTACACTCTAGAAAATCATAAACCTAGTGGATGGGGTGAATGCTTGACTCCTTAAGAGTTTATGGATGACAATTATAGAGTTGTAGATGCTTAGTTGGAGAAAGTATTTACCTTTTTTTAAATAACTTTCTCAACTGATAAAACTCAAAATGATTCAATGTGTTTTCAAGGTTTGAAAGATTTCACAAATTTAAAGAGGATTTTAGAGTTTGATGATTTTTATCTAATTTCCAAAACTGTAATCATTTCCTTGAAAGTTTCTACTTTTTAAAAGAAAGTATTCACAATATTCTTTCAAAGAGCTTTTCAAAACAATGAAAAGCCAATGATTTTATTTACAACATTATTTCTAAAAGGAAACAAAATTTGCATAAAAAATATGTACAGATAAGAAGGAGTTACCTCCTTAGGGAGAGAATTTCTTTAGGATAAGTCCATTCACAGGAAGAGAATCTCTCTTTCCTGATAAATCTTGCAGTAAAAATGTGTATGAACCTATCTTTTCAACAATATGAAATGGTCCAAGCCACATCTTTTGAAATTTGGTATGCTTGCCTTTTTCTTCATGTGCTTTGTCCCATTTTAAAACAAGATCACCAACCTGTAATGTTTTTGAGCAGGCTGAACTTGCATGAAAAGAAGATTTAACGACTTGCTGATGTTTAGCATGAGTAATTTTGGCCTTTTCTCTTCCTCATCCAATTTAAGAATTTGATCAAACCTTAATTGAATAGAGGAAGAATGAGTTTCTTCAATGAATTATACTAGGGCTAGAGATGGGAGGGATAAATTTGGTGGAATTACAGCTTCTTTCCCATATACTAAGTTAAAAGGAGAAGTACCTATTGAGGCCTTCTGAGTTATACGATCTACCCATAATGCAAATATTAAAGATTTATGCCAGTTCTTTTGGTTTTGATCAACAATTCTTTTAATAATCTTGATGAGATTTTTGTTAGTTGACTTTGCTAAGCCATTTCCTTGAGGATGGTAATTTGCAGAGTATTTTAACTTAAACCTGTCTTAAGAGAAATTTCAACTATACTATTTCCAGAAAAATAAGATTCATTGTCAAAGATAAGAACGTTAGGTAAACCAAACCTTGTAATGATGAACTGATCAATAAATTCGATAATTGCATCAGAATTGGCTACCTATAGTGGAATTTCTTCTACCCACTTTGTGAAGTAGTCTGTGGCGGTGATGATGTATCTGTGTTGCTTGGAAGAATGTGGAATGATCTCTCCAATAATACCAAGCCCCCACTGTTCAAATGGTTGCTCAATGTTAACTGGTTGTAAAGGAAAGGCTGGTTTCCTTTGTATCCCGCTAGCAGTTTGGCATATCTTACATTTCCTCACATAGTCATGGGCATCTTTGAACAAAGTCGGGCAATAATATCGAACATGTAGCATTTTGTGGGCTATAGTGTCTCCTCCAAAATGTCCACCTTCTGGGCCATCATGTAGTTCCTGCAAAACCATTTGTGCTTCAACTTTTTTAAGGCATCTTAATAAAACCGAATCATAGTTTCTCTTGAATAACACATTATCAATGATTTCAAAGTGTTTGGATTTTAACCTTAAAGCACGTTAGTTTTTGTAATTGAATTTAGGGGGAGCATATCCATTTTTTAAATAAAAGATCATATCAACATATTGAGATTTAGAGTCAATGATACTAATCTCATTTACTTGTGTAGTACTATCTGAATCTTCATGATCTGGTATATTGGAAGCTCCTGCGAATAATCTGCAAAAACCTTGCCCTCTAACAATTTTCGCCGGTTTAATATCAATGTCATATTCTTGTAAAGCTGTTACCCAATTAGCTCTTTTCTCTCCTACTTCTCTTTGAATTAGCAATTGCCTTACTGCAGAAAATGGGACTATCACTTTTGTATGTGTTTTTAAGAAGAAAGGTCTAAAATGTTTAACAGACTTAAACACAAAGAAAGCTTGTTTCTCAACTTTTGAATAATTAAGCTCAGCACCCTGCAAATTAGAACTAAAGAAATATATGGGTGCTTCTACTTATTGATTGTTGATTTGTGTTAAAACAACAACATAAGATGTTTCAGTGGCCAAAGTATGCAAAATAAAATGACTAGAGAAATTTAGAGTATTCAATGTAGGAGCATTAATGATCGCTTGCTTGATCAAGTCAAAAGCCTCTTTTTTGTTATGTCCCCATTTGAAGAATGAATTTTTCTTAATCATGGGTTGCAAGGATAAAATAGTATGAGAAAAATTAGGAACAAATCTTTTCACAAAATTTATCTGTCCTAAAAACGATTGTATAGATTTCTTATTATGTGGCAAAGGGATATCAGAATCCTCTCAGGATCAATGTATATGCCATTTTTGGATACAATAAACCCTAAAATTTTACCTTCATTAAGAGAAAAGAATGATTTCTTGGGATTTAAGGAAATCCCATATTTTTTGCAACATTCAAAGACTTGCTTTAAATCATGCAGATGATTGCTCTTTTTCTTAGAATAGACAGTTATGTCATCTAAGTAAAAAACGACTATTTTATTGATCAAACCTTTGAAATCTATGTCCATAGCTCTTTGGAAAGTAGCTCCCGCATTTATCAAAACAAAAGGCATTTTCTGATAAGCGTATGTTCCCCATTTGGTTCTGAATGTAGTCTTTAATCTATCGTCTAGATGTACCAAGATCTGATTGTATGCTGAAAAACCATCGAGAAAAGACATTAACTCTGAGCCAGCTAATGATTGAAGTATCTGCTCCATTGTTGGTAATGGGAAATTATCTTTCTGACATGCTTTGTTGAGATTCCTAAAATCTATGCAAATCATAATATCACCATTCTTTTTCCTCAAATGTAATAAATTTGAGACCCATTTAGAATGTTTGACAGGAAAGATTATTTTGGCTTTAAGGAGTTTATTCAACTTTGCTTTGATTTGACTTTCAAGATTTGGGTGAATTTTCCTTAGTTTTTGTTGTACAGGTTTCTCATCAGAGATCATTGGAATTGTGTGTTGGATGATAGAGGTATCATAAGTTTTTAGATCTTCATAGTTCCAAGAAAAAACATTTTTGTATTTCTTCAATAAACTGATGAAAGCAAATCTTTCGTCTGATGAAAGTCCAAGTCCTAGATTGACATTTTGTGGTTTGGCATCGGTGTCGATATTTACTAATTCAAACCTTAAAGTTGAACTTTGAAGTTTTGCATTAGTGACCTTTTTTAATCTATCCTTAATATCATAAAGATCTTCTAGCTTGACCACAGATTTAGGAATAGGATTTCCATTGAGTCTCTGCTTTAATTGAAGATCATGATCGCTTTCATCGATAATTTGATCGTCGTAAGATCCTTCAGATGTTAAGAAATTTAAGATATCCTTATCATGATTGAACACACGCAAATTGGTGACATTATCTGGGATAGATGGCTGAAAAATTAATTCAATAGAAAATCTATTTGGACTATAATCCTCGGATGGAAGGAGTTTAGAAGCAACATTAGCTAGGAGATCTGCTGTTGCATTTTGTGATCTAGGAATAGGAGAAATGTCAAATGCCAGAAAACGAGTTATGAGATCTTGAACAAGTGATTGATAATGTTTCAGATGCCTCGAAAGACAATGGATAGTATTTCTTACTTGTTTAATGATAATTTCGGAATCACCAAATACTTTCAAATATTGGATGTTTAGGCCTATTGCTTTATAGAGACCTTGAATCAATGCTTCATATTTTGTAGTATTGTTGGTACACTCAAACTCTAATCTACATGATAACATCGTTTTTTCTCCTTCAAGACTGACTAAAATACATCCTGCTCCTGCACCATCATTAGATTTAGATCCATCAAAATACAAAGACCAAAATAAAGGATTATTTATAGGTTTATCTACAAGTTCATCTATAACACTAACATACTTAGAAGTATCTGTACGAGAGAAATTTTTGATTTGTGATATGACACTATTAACAAGAAAAGGAGATTGCTGAGCATCGAAATTCCCAAAAAATGATTCAACCGAATAGTTTCCAAGATGTTATTATTGAAGGCTACAGGTTGATTTTCTTCTTCAAACTCAATTATTGTGTGAGTCAAATGTTTTTTGTGATTAATTCTAATTTGATTTGGCTTCCCATTATAAGGCAACCACATGTGAGACCAATTAGTTGAAATATAGCCATGAAGCTTTTCAGACCAATCCTGCTAAGAATTAAACCATAAAACTCAGGGATGTCAGCAATTAATATCTCAATTATTTGAACAACCCTTGGATCAACAGATAGTTTGATAGTAACTAAATTTATTTCTCCTAAAACTTGAACCTTTGTTCGATCCAATTGAACAATATGAACTACAGACTTTTGGGGTTCAATATTTAACTTGGAGCAAACTGACGCTAGCAATATGTTTGATGAAGCCCCTGAATCAATCGAGCAATTAGGAAAATTTCTATTGTAGATCTCATAAGTCAAGAGAAAAGGAGGAGTATGAGAATTTTATCTATCCCTAATTAAAATGACATCAGTAGCATCCACCTTATCAGATGGTGGCTTACCTAATCCTCTAGTAGCCTTTTGATTATACACTAGTTGGAAGAGGAGAAGAAGGTATTGCATTTAATTCTTTAAGCAACAAATTTTGTTGATGCTCAAGCTTGCTAAGTTCATGCAAAGAAATATTTGCTTGAGTCTTCTTCATATCTTCCACTATGTTATAATCCATGGAATCCGAAACTACTAGCGTTTTAGATAATGAGGGAGGGTTGGACGAAGATGGTTGATTATGGGGAGATGCGACTGGAGCTTTCTTTGAGGGAACTTTCTCTTTAGTAACAAGATTTGATTTTTTCTTCTTTTGATTTGATTGATTAGGCTCTACTATACTTTTACTCTTGGTGTTTACTGGCAAAGTTTCTTGTTCACTTTCATTATTAGAGTTGGGTAGGATAAAGTGCCACATTCCGTGACATTCAACTATTTCATCTTCTTCTGTTTCTTCAGTTGATAAAACTGTATCTTCTTCTTCATCATCATCCAGGTCAGATTCTGCATTAGATATAGCATTAGGTGGTTTAGGATCAGTTGGCTGATTTCTTCTAAAGTTCCTAAATGGTCATTTCATAGAAGTTTCAGCTACCTACTTTTTTATTTCAACCATTTCATCAGACATAGTTTTAAGAACTTTTTGTAAGCCTTCCATGTCATATGGATCCTTCATTTCTTTCTTCTTTGAATCATCTGTAAAGGTAACTTTCTTGGATTTCCTTTCTTCTAGAGCATTTTTCTTTTCCAAAGCAAATATACGTTTCTCAACAGCTATTGCTTCCTTCATATTTTTTGCTAATGTTGGTTTGGCAGCACTATCAATGAAGATGACTATGTTTGAAGGTAGAGAATAAATGTACCATTCATTTCGGACCTCCTCACTAGGCTTGGATGTCGCAGGTCTTTTGTTCAACAACTTATTAAAGCATGAGTTGAAGTCCTTAATGGGCTCTTTTGATTCAGCTTTCAAGTTGGAGAGGTCATTAATCAAAGTTACTATAGACCTATCGTCTCCAAACTTAGTTAGAAATTTCTCTTGGAAAGCATCCTAGCTATTCATAGAACCTGGTGGTAATGAAAAGTACCATGATCCTACTGCTCCTTGTAGAGTGTATGGAAATAGTCTAACAACAACATCTTCTTCCATTACTGCATTCAAGTTAATCAATAACATGAAATTGTTTATATGTTCTTCCGCTAACAGGCCATTTTCAAGATTAAATTTAGGTAGCCATTTTTTAGGATGTGGTGGCAATTGGGTCAAAGGTGTAGGAATTCGGATAGCTCCTAGGTCGGTCCATGGCCTTGGTTGAGGTTGATTATGTGCCATTGTTGAGCTATTAGTAGAAGAGGGTGACGAAGCAGTTGAAAGTGATTGGGTAAAGGATGTTGAAGCTCCTGTACCTGTTTAGACTATGATCTGAAGTTGGGAAATAGATGTATGACCTTGCAATGGTATGGCTGGAATGGACGATGATGAGGACAAAGTCTCACTGTTACGTTCTGATGGTGTCTTTCTAGCCATTTTTCGACTTGGTAGAGGGAATTCAACTAGTGGAATGCCAAGCTTTTCACTCTTTGCCCTAGTAAGCGGATGTGATGGGATATATTGGGAAGTAACACTGTCTTGGGATAACTTAGACTCTTCTTGGGATATTGAATTCCCCTGGAGTTTATGAATCAAAGATTGTACTTCAGGAGGTTCTGTTGGATACCTATACCAATAGGTTTCATATCTCATGATTGGCAAGAGAAAGTCCAAATATGCTCTGCTTTGAGTTCACAAAGATCCCATATTTCCGAGAGAACAAGAAGGTGTGTAAAGTGTTTCAATGTTGATGACCTTATTTTCAAATTTTGATGGATGATCCAACAGTTTAATCTGGATCATGGAAGAGATAAGGGTAGAAGTAGATAGAGAAAGCAAAAGAAAAAGCCAAAGAAAAGAAAAGGCAAATAAGGGTCTGCAAGCCCAAGTGCACCCTCCAAGAAGAAATAAAAATGCTAGGTAAGTAGCTGGGTAGGTAGTTGGGGTTGCAGAAAGGTTATCCCCATCATTGCAAGAACAGTGATGGTGGGCATCAAAGCAAAAGGTTACAGCAGGAAGCATGACTAATTTCCCTCATTTCCCCTCCAATTTCATTTCTAACATTCCCCCATCAGCTTAGATTCATGGAAAAGACTAAGGTTTCATGGTGGTTCTTAATCTTTAGAAGCCACATTTCTTGTCTAAAAATCTTTTCATTTTGATCTACTCTTAAAACCAAGTTTGTTTCACATAAACTTAATGGTTTCCTCCTCCACTTACCCCCTACTCCATGCTAACACTAACCCTATTATATAAATCCCTTATATCACCTTTTTCCCTAATATTACTAACACCAAGGTGTATAAACCCCAAAATCTTATAAATACCCACCCCCTTGGCATTATAGCCAATAAAGTTTCGAGTCAGGGATCAAATGACACCAGGTCATGTTGATGAACCTATGCCAACTACCCCTTCCCCTTCATGAGCTGATTCCTCTATTTTTACCCCTTTTGCACATAAAAACCCCTAAAGGGCTTAAATTCCACCTTTACCCGCTTCAAAGAGCAAAAAACTATAAAACCCTCTTTCCGCTCTATAACCAAGGTTGGCGCACATAATTTGTTTTTTGGAAATACATTGGAAAATCGTTCAAAAACATGTTTTATTGCCTCCGCCCGCTTCCGTATACACTGCCCATGTCACCTCCCCGATGACCGTTAGATCAGGCCCTCCAGATCCGACGGCCCTGAATGCATCGGAGTCTTTCCGACGTCCGACAGTTATATGTACTATCCCCCTGTCACGTCAGTCATCCGACCACCGTCCGATTAACCTCTGCAGATCTAACGGTCACCATGACGTCGGAGCTCATCCGTTGCCCGAAACTTATCTCCCGACGTCCGTATTTTGAGTACGTCACTCCGCTGCCACGCACCCTCACCACAATGCGTCGGAGGTACAACTGCAAATACCGCCCCCGTACCGGAAGCGGTGCGATACGAAACCACTGCCGGTTTCCGGTTTCCTCATCCCGCTCGCTTACATCCTCGCCGCATCAGCAACATGTCATCGCTCCGTCACCCAGGTACGCTGTCCCGTCAGCCTCTTGCCCTGCCATTGGTCCACCTGTCCTGCCATCTCACTGCCCCTGTGGACCAACCAGACCCCGCCACGTCACCCGATGACGTCAGTATGACGTCATCCGACCTTGACCCCACCAATGACGTCATGCTGACGTCAGCACCGATTCGCGCCAAAAGCACCAAAAGGTCTATTTTAGCCAAAAATTCGTGTTTTTTACCATTTTTGTGCATTCGTCGTTGTTGTGTTCTGCATGCAAAACTACGTTTAAACCTGCACCAGCCGTGGAAAAGAGTTTCCTAACCACCGGAACGTCAATTTCCTCAGCGCCAACAAGCTCTGACCGACCCAAATCTACAGGTATTCCTCATTTGAGCTCTGAAACTCCATTTTCACTGCATTTCGCATGTCAATGAGTAACAGACCGTAAGACTCCAATTTCACCGTTAAAAACCATCAAGTTGACATTTAAATTGAACCAGAGCCGTCACTAAGCTACTGTCAAGCCAATTGTAGGCAATTCGAAACAAAACTGTCACTGGTTCGCGCAATCGTGAACCCGTCACCGGCAGGAGATAAATACACCACAAAAGAGCATCCTCTGAACATTTCCGCCACCCACCTAATCACACAGAGGCAGTATTTCAACTGCTGCAGCCTTACTTCCACCTTTCACTTACAAAACCAACATTCTCTGCAAAGAAACCTTGTTGGTGTTACTCTGCATAGTAACACAGTCCTTGGGTGAACAGAAATCCTAAAGGAGAGCCATGGACCCCCCTGTAGCTCCTATAGCCCTCAATGTGGCTCCCCTGAATGTCCCTAATAGAACATTGGACACCAGGGCATTAGCAGACTTGGACTACAAGATATCAGAGGAGATGTTGAGCAGAAGCAGGTTCCATTTGCAAATCCTAAATGAGATAAAGATCAAACATGAGAGGGGGACAGACATCCTGGGAATTTGGGATTCATTCCTTCCAATATTCAAGCTTCCTCAGGTTAATCAATTCCCTGAGCTTGTACACTTAGTTGCTGACCACTATGATGCATCCCAGAGGGCAGTGCTGGACTCTTCAGGCTCAATTCTGTTCCTCATTACCCCTGAAGCCATCAGGGAGATGTTGCAGTTCCAGACAGATCAAAAGTTGGTTCCTCTATCATTAGCTGATTTAATAGTACAGGGAGCCAGGATAACAGAGGCACAAATCACAAAGCTTAATCAGATTTTCATCAAAGCTGATACTGTGCAAATTCCTCCCATCCATTATCTCTACCTCAACCAGTTGGGCTTAGACCTTGTTGACATGATCAGTCCCATCCTGGGATATGATTCAGTGGAGTATGTGGATGAAACTGTTCTACAAATGATGCTTATGTTTTCCCCAGGAAAGAAGCCAATCCACTATGATTATGCCACATACGTATCAGATAAGATGCATGATCAATTGATGAATTTATCAAGAGAAAGGGTATTTAGATACACCTCGTACCTATATCATCTGCTCCTTTACTTCCAGCATGATAAGTTCTCCTTCCCAAAGAAGAGAGTAGATGCACAGGGCAATCTGAGATCAGTTGTGTATTGGACATCCGTTTTTCACATAGTGAGCTGTTCCCCATACACCTACTGCGAATTTATTGATCTTTTCATCCATCCAGCCTTGACTCCACTGTTGGGTTCACCACCTCCCAGATTGACAGATGAAATGCAAAGACTCCTGCATTTATCAAAAGCATACAGTATTGGGGATTGGTATTTCTACCAACACCACACCGTTATCAGACTATATGGGTGTGAGTTGCCCCCATTTAAACTACCTAGATTTGTGCCTATGAGGTTACTTGCCTTGGAATACTTCAGGCAGTTTGGTTATGTGGATATGCTCCACTTTTCAGGAAAAGGTAAGAAGGCACAGTTAAAAATGAGAAATCAACTTGGCCATTTACTTCTCAATGAAAGGGATGAAGGGTGGAGAGAGGCAGATAGAATACTTGGGTGCCTTGGTCTCAAATACAGCTTCGTATGGAAACCCTATGACCCCAATAACTTCATTACAATGAGGAGGCTCAAATACAAATTATCTGCTTATGGTCATTATAGCCTTCCTAACTTAGAAAAATATGCCAACCAAAGCAAGTGGAGAAGAGGAACTTTAGAAGAAGATGTGACTCAAGAAGAGCTTAATCAAAGAGCTCTAAGAAACCTCAAGAAAATGGCTGACCTTGAGTTTTATTCACAGGTCACCTCACTGCCAGGCACACAAATTGGAGCAGCAGCGTCTTCCTCAACTGCCCAACATCAAGCTACAAGAACTGGTGAAAATATCTCAGAAAAGGGCAAAGGCAAAGAGATGGAGCAGGAACAGCAGGAACAGCAACAAAAACAACAGCAGCAAGCAGAGGGGCTGCAGCAAGGGCAGCAAGAAGAACCAGAACAACAAGAGCAACAACATCAAGAAGAACAAAGGCAGGAGCAGTCTGCCCAGCAAAAGGAAACAGTGGAGACTCCTCAGACCACTGAAAAAACGGGGCCTACAAGACAAGACACTATCTTTGATGCCTCGGTCCTCCAAACCCCTCAAAAGGAGGATACATTTGTCTTTAGAAAAAGAGACAGAGAGACTCCCCTGACATCCTCTGTAGACCAGGAAGAGAAAAGGCAGAGACTCAATGATTTTCCAGAGGAGGATATAGCAATAAGAGAGGCATTGGGCATGGGCCCACCCAGCAGAGAAACTTCAGCAAGTTCCTTCCAGCAGGAACAAGACAGGACCATGGGAGGGAAGGTCAGCTCCTCCAGCCAGCAGAAAGAGGGACAAGTAAGCATCAAGCAGCAATTTATAGACATCAAGAGGAGGAGTGACCCTATCAAGGTACAATTGTACAATCACCTGCTAAACATGGCTCCTTCCAATCAGCAGAGACTTATGTCTGCTTTTGATGTAAGTGAAGGCAAATTGACAATGAGTCACTTTATGCCTACAGCACTCCGGCCACAATCCACTGCTGACTACCTTAGGACCAACCTAGAGGTACTTGCCAAAGACATACACCCTATGGACAAAATTGAGCTGCATAAGCAAACTGGAGAAATGGTGTATGCTTCATTGGCCGACAAGACTTTGGATAATTACAAACTAACCAACAGTCTGAATGCCACAGCTTCCCAGCTAGAACTGGAGAGGGCCTCTTCTCAGGCCAAAGACAACAGGATAAGAGCCCTGGAGGAAATCATTGTAGAAATTGGGCACAATCCCAATGACATCAAAGGGATACAAGAGATCCTGAAACTCAGAGATGCTGACATGGATACACTGAGAAAGAAGATCAAAATTCCAGCCACTATCCATCCACAGACTGATGAGGTAGCTAAGCAAAGGTATGAGCAGGATTCTACTGACCTGCTAATTTCCATTTACAAAGAGCTTGTGAAGGCACAAGAAAAATTGGGGCAATATGAAGCTGCACAAGCACCTCTACAAGCATCATCAAAACAAGCACAAGAAGGGCAGACATCTCAGCCCCCTCCTCAAGTCATCAATCTTGAGGAGACTGTTCCTACTACTGTGCCTCCACCTCAGCAGGCTGAACAAACGGCCACATCTACTTCAGCAGCACCCATCGGCACAGATCAGAGCCTAGATATGCAGAAGCTAAAGAATGAAATACAAATTTTGGAAGCCCAGATGACAGAGCTGAATGAAACTAAGGAAAAGCTGGCCAAGGTAAATGAAAGGCATGATAAGACAAAGAGAGAAGTGGGAGAAAAGGCCAAGGAAATCAAAGCTCTTAAAGACAGAATCAAGGAGCTTGAGAATGAGCTCAAGCTAGATAAAATCATAGCTGAGATCAGAGCAATGATATGGTCCAATATTGGTAAATCCATCAACAACCAATGGCCATACATCGAGACAATCCATGAGCAACTAGAGCTCATTCCAAAGGCACAGAGGGAAATCCGAACATCAAGGGCCTTATTGGGAAATATGCCTGAAGTTGCTACAAGAATGATCAATGTGCTCAATCACAAAACAAGTTCTCAGTTAGCCACCATTGGAATCACAAACAGAACTGAGACTATTCAAATGATCAAGAGGGTTCTTACTCTCAGAAGTCTAGTGCAGACATTGGACAGGAGAACCCAGGATATGACGACAGAGGTAAATAAGTTCATGGAGAAGTTTCAGGTGTTGCAGAGTAGAGGACTCCCTAGCTTACTGAACAGCGGAGGGAAATTATTCACCCATGAACAGTATGCTAAAAGAGTAAATGTTTTTGCCTCAGCACAGGTCAATGAGAAGGCCAGCACTTCAGAAGACACAGGGCCTATTACAGGACAGATTTTCTATAGTAAGATAGAAAATCTACTTTTTATAATGAATGAAATTAATCACTTGTTTGATGTAGCCCCAAATTTTTTCAAATACACAGAAGCTGAAGAGACAATGGAGGCCATCCTCAAGCACCAGCTCCCTACACAGGAATGGTGGACAGATGCAATCCAGAGAATTTTATAAACAGTAACTCATGCACCAACTTCTGTTTTTCCTACAAATTTTGATGAAAAGAAAAGTCAACAAAGTCAGCAGGCATCATAAAATCAAAGCTGAGCCAACTCAGCAGATGTAGCGGCCAACAAAGCAGAAAAGGGAACCACAGCTGGCAAACCCGAGAATGCACTGCGCAGGCAAAAGTAAATGCGTATCTCCAGAATTAATACAGAGTAATGCAACCGACTCAGTGACTCTTAAAAGTCAAGACAATCCTCTGACAGACATAAAGGGCATTTACGCTGCATTTAACATTGTAATAACTTCTTGCCTACTTTCTGAACACTACTGAAGATATTTTCTCTCTCTCAGATGACTCAATACCTGAGATATTTTGTATACATATTTCTATATAAACCCCTTCGCATGAGATAGCAAGGGTTGTTGTGAATTTCTCCTGAAGAGGCTCTTATGCTGTAATTGTTTTCTGAAAGTCAATAAAGGAAAGCAATGGAATTTCATGGATGTTTGATGTGTTGAAGATGTTCTGTTCCTGTTCATGACTGCTGGATCCCTGCGTATCTTACCATGCAATAAGTCTCTGTAACCTTTTCCATGTTTAGTTTGTTTTATTATAAATCCATATACGCTATCTGATTTCCGATATTAAGCAACAGAGAAAAAGAATAACTCCCAGGATTTGCTCACTGAGCACCCTGAGTTCAGTCTGTGTTGTTTATAAATGTTTTCTTCAGGTGTAATCTATATAAAGTGTGATTCTTAAGCTGCTGCACTTTCAGAATACATCTTTCATATTGGCCACTGTCACAGGAATTCAAACTTTGCTCCTGTGCTCTGCGTTCATTTTCATTTCACCAACATAACAGAAAATTCTTAACAGATTTCTGCTGGTTGACACATATCATCACTCAAGTTTAAATTTGTCTGTTAGATACACATCAGGCCTTGCAGTTAGAACAATACTCAACATTTAAGATCATCTCACAGCATCTAGACTCCATTGCCCAATGGAAACTCACCATCAAAGTATTACATCATAAGACCTGAAAGAGATCCTTCAACCAAAACATAAACAAAACCTGAGCATCATAGCTAGCCTAAAACACAACTATAACAAAGATAAATCATAAAGAGAGAGCCCTCTCTGGTTGCAGTTGGGCTAGGAACTGTAACCCAAAGATTGGTTAGTGGTTACCCCGGCCGTATTCCCTTGGGAGTCATAGGGAACAACCTGGGTGTTAACATAATTGGCGACTCCACTGGGGATCTTCTTAGGATTTTTCAATTACTATCTGTTTTCCAAAGTTACCATCAAACCTGAAATCAGCCAAGAGGCCTTAGAACTGTTTCTGCATCACATTAACAGCTTTAGGGAGGAGCTTGTTTGGGAAATCTTCGTCTTAGCTTTGAGAGTATATAGCCATTCCAAAATCTTTATCCAGTCCTTGCAGGTATAAAAACTTCCTACAAAATCCCAAAAACAGGTTGGAAGCTGGCTCCTAAGAAAAATCCTCGGCATACTAGGGCAAATCCTGACCCTAAACCACCCATCATTGTTGATAATCCAAATACCATCCAAAGAAACATCCGGAGACAGCAAAAGCAGGAAGAGCCTGCTGATGCAAATATAAGTTCGGATCATCCCAGCCTCATTCCCACTCCTTGCAAAGTTCTTTTCCGGTCCACCCCTGGTTCCCCTAGTTCACCATCAACATCGCAAAGTCCTCCTCTCACATCTGCATCCACTGCACATACTCCTTTGACCAGTCTCCCACTAGCTGCTGTCCCATTTGTTCCTATTAACCCCCTAAACCTCATAAATATGGCTAACAGGTATGCACCTCTGCAGATACCAGCTAATGCTGCGGCCTTACCTCAAGATTATCAAAGTAAAATCTCATATTTTGACTCAAATGGCTCTCTAACAGCTATCCAGCATGCCAAGAAGATGCAAGACCACTTTGAGACCTATGAAATAGATGATGACACTGTCAGAATGAGAATTTTTGTTCAAAGTTTAACTGGGGATGTTAGAACTTGGTTCAGATCCCTCAATGCAAACTCCATTACAACACCTGATCAGCTTTACGAAGCTTTTACTGAGAGATGGGAGAAGAAGAAAGATCCTCTCCACGTACTTGGTGAATATGACACTATTAAGAGAGGTCCCCAGGAGACAGTTTTGGAATATTGTGCTAGGTTTAACAATGTATATAATGCTATTCCACAGAACTTAAGGCCTCCTCCTGATTTAGCCCTGTATAAATTCCCTGATGGTTTTGACCCTGATATGGCCTATCAGTTAAAGGAAAGAGATCCTCCAACCCTTGAAGAAGCTCAAAGGGTTGCTGTCACAGTGGAAGCTAACCTAATTGCTAAAAGAAACAGGGCAAAATTGGAGAAAAGGACTACCTTTAAAGAAGAACCTTCGGGCTTTGATCAAAAGCTGGATGCAATACTAAATAGCATGAAGAGATTGGGTGAAAGAGTGGAATCAGTTGAAAGAAAGTCATCATGGGAAGCACCACAAAACAACCCTCCTAGAAATCCGAATTTTAGGAGAACCCAAAACCAAAACATTGGTAGAACAAGTGCTGACCAAGACATTAGACCCCCTTTCCAAGAAAATTATGCAGAAACTTCAACATCAACTGAACCTAATGAAGACCCTGAGATTAATCTAATGGGTCTAGATGGTAAAAGCCAGGTTTTCTTAACACAAGAGGACCATGAGGATGATGAAATCAAAATATTCCAAACTAAATCAGGAGAATCCTTTGATTTTAAACAAGGATATGATAGTGCTGTCTATGAAGTTCACAAACAATACAAGCTAAGGAGTAGGACTGTAAATGTAAATCAGCCTGAAAAGATAAAAGATAGACAACAGTCTAAAGGAACCATAGTCACGGAACCTAATGACAAAACAAACTTGCCTACAGAAGAAGTGGTGGTTGAAGAGGTCACCACACTTTTGTCACCACTACAACGGCCTATGGCAACCTCGTCCTCTCACCCTGACTTAGATATCACCCCTCCAAACATGAGCAAAAGGGGCAGGTCTCAAAGTCAAGATGGAAACCAACAAGAAGATGAAATGAGCAAAGAAAGGGCTGCTATTCATAACTCCAAAACCCAAGCTGATAAACCTTTTGACCTAGGCACAGAGATTGGCAAGCTAAAGATAGCAATTCCCCTCTCAGAGCTAGCCAAGCATGACATCTATAAGCAACAGATCAAGAAATCTCTTCAATTCACTAATAGCAAAGATGATGTAAATGTGCTAGATGACACTCCGGAATTACTGTTTGGCCCAGAGGTAGATGGAAAAACAATGGTCACAGGGATATTACCTTTTTATGTCAGCTTGCATGTTCATGATAAAATACTACATAATGCAATGTTCGACTCAGGCGCCTCTCACAACCTTATGCCAAAAGCAGTCATGGAAAGATTGAACTTGGATATAACAAGACCATACAAAGACCTGTTTTCCTTTGATTCTAGCCAAGTCAAATGTTTGGGCCTAATAAAAGATTTATGTGTATCCCTGGTTCAATACCCTAATAAAACCATTCTAATGGATGTTGTAGTCGCTGATATCCCACCTAAATATGGGATGCTGTTATCAAGATCATGGGGAGCCAAACTCCAAGGCTCCCTGCAATTAGATATGTCATATGCCACCATCTCTGTCTTTGGACAACCAAAAAGACTTTACAGGGAGACACTCATGAAGTACATGGTCAGCAGTGAAGAAAAGCCTCAAAATTTTCCAATATATGCTGTCCATTCAGACATAGACTCCTTCATTCTCTTCAATGACAGTGCAAGCCTCTCAAACAATGATATTGGAACTAAGAAACTCTTGCAAGAACAAAACATTAATCAAGCAAGTAGCACCCATAAAACATCAATCAGTCCAACAATAGACATTATCCCTCCTCTAGTTGTCAAAGATTGTCAAACAAGTGATGAAACTGTCCTAGAAAACAAGCGGGAAAAGAAACCCCAACTCCTACTTACATGGCCATCCCATGAACAGATTTTTAAACCTCCTTTTCAACAAGATATCCTGTGGGTCCTAGAATTTGATGGCTCGGTTAACAAGTTAGGGGCTGGAGCTGGAGTTTGGATACATAACAAAGGGAAAGACCATGCAGAAGGCAGGGCTTATAGATTAAATTTTAGATGCACTAATAACATGGCAGAATATGAAGCTCTGTTACTAGGTCTCAAACTAGCAAAGTCATTACAAGCTCCTAGGCTTTCCATCATGGGAGATTCTGATCTAGTAATTCAACAAGTGAAAGGAAGTTTTGTCACCAATGACAAAAGGTTGAGATCTTACAGGTCTGCTGTAATTGAAATGTTGGAGACTTTCTCTGAGTTCTTTATCACAAAAATTTCAAGGGGCCACAATCTCCACGCACACAGTTTGGCAACATTTGCCAGCACTTTCAAATTCCCACTAGAACCCAATAACTGTTTCACAGCCGAGGTCAGATACAGACCCTCTATTCCAAACAATGTCAAAGAATGGCAAGTATTTGAGAATGATATGCAAATAAACAATTTTCTAACCTCACAACAAGAGTTTGCAGGATTAAATATTGACACTGAATCAGCAAATCAATCACAAATACTTGAGGAAGCAAGTCAATCACAAATACAGTTCCAACAGACTGCTCAGCCAATATCACCTAGAACAGCAAAACAATTACTGAATCCAACCATTTTCAATAATCAAAACATTCAGCAAATTCACCAAATTGACTGTGAAGAGGTGAGCAACGCTGAAGCTGAAATCATACAACTCAAAGACAACTTCCTTCCAGTAGGCCTTACCCCACTAGAGGACATTTTTGATTCAAATGATGTCCCCAGGAAACCAAAGATGCAGCCATTAGATGCAGCAGTTGAAGAATGCAACATTGGTACTATTGACAAGCCTAAAATAATAAAGCTATCTGCTTCTTTGCCCCCTGATCAAAAACCCAAATACATTGACCTCTTTAAAGAGTTTCAAGATGTTTTTGCATGGGGTTATGAGGATCTAAAGTCCTATGATACCTCTGTCATCCAGCATACCATTCCCCTCAAGCCTAATCAAAAACCATTCAAACAGAAATTGAGAAGGATCAATCCTGTACTCCTTCCTTCCATTGAAAAGGAATTGCAAAAAATGTTCAAAGCTGGCATCATAGCACCAATCAGATTCTCTGAATGGATTTCCAACTTAGTCCCTACAAGGAAAAAGACTGGTGAGATTAGACTTTGTGTAGACTTAAGGAATCTGAATCAAGTATCACTCAAAGATAACTACCCTTTACCCAAAATGGATCACATTCTCCAAAGAGTGGTGGGGGCTTCAAGAATGTCATTGCTTGATGGATTCTCAGGCTTTAATCAAATCCTAGTACACCCTGATGATCAAGACAAAACTGCATTTACAACCCCATGGGGAACTTTCAAGTATGTAAAAATGCCCTTTGGATTGAAAAACGCAGGGGCAACTTTTCAAAGAGCAATGGACATTGCTTTTGCAAAAGAGATTCATGACTTCCTAGTCATTTACTTAGATGATCTTACACCCTTTTCAAAATCTGACCAAGAACATCTGAAACATTTGAGACAGATTTTCCTAACATGCAGGAAATATGGTATTTCTTTAAATCCCAAGAAATCATTATTTGGCTTGGAAGAAGGGAAACTCTTAGGGCACATTATTTCAAAAGATGGCATAAGAATTGATCCAGATAGGATACAAGCTATCCTACAAATGCCTCACCCAAGAAATGTCAAAGAGTTGCAAGGATTCTTAGGAAAAATTAACTTTTTAAGAAGGTTTATCCCGAATTTAGCAGAACTAATCAGATCATTGAACAACATGTTAAAAAAGGATTCAAAAGTAAAATGGACAGTTGAAGCCAAGCAAGCCTTTGAAGGTATAAAACTGGCCCTTACCCAAACCCCAGTGTTAACCAATCCTCAGTTTGACAGAGACTTTATCATTTTCTCTTTTGCCTCCCAGCATACTATTGCTGCTGTTTTATTACAGAAAGATGACCAAGGGAATGAGAAGCCTATTGCCTTCTTCAGCAGGGCTCTTAGAGATGCCCCTCTAAAGTATCAAATTATGGAGAAACAAGCCTATGCTTTGATCAAAGCTATTAAAGACTTTAGGATTTACATCCTTTACTCCCATGTTGTGGCTTATGTACCAAGTCCTATTGTCAAAGACATCCTCACCCAAGAAAACTTAGAGGGCAGAAGAGGAAAATGGATTGCAAACATACTAGAATTTGACATTGAAATAAAACCTACAAAGCTAATAAAAGGGCAAGGTTTGGCCAAATTAATGACAGAAGCAAATTTCCAAGCCTTAGATATCAATCAACTGGACAGTGAAACAGAGCTGGCGACTCCAAAGATCAATGTAGCCTTTGAACAATCTCCTTGGTACTCTGATATCTGTTATGTGTTACAAAACCTGTGTGCTCCCCCAGGACTGTCCAGAACTAAGTGTAGGTTCCTAAAAATGAAAACATCTAGATTTTGTGTGATGGACGGAAATTTACTTTGGAAAAACCATGAAGGGATATTGCTGCACTGTCTAATGGAGAATGAAACTAACAATATCATGCAGGAGTTTCATGCAGGAGACTGTGGTGGACACTTATATTGGAAGTCCACTGTGGATAAAATACTAAGGGCAGGGTACTACTGGCCCACCATGTTCTCTGATGTGAAGAAATTCACAGCCTCATGCCACAAATGCCAACTCTTTGAGGGCAAAAGACAGTTGCTGCCACTTCCCTTAAGACCCATTGCAACAGAGAGACCTTTCCAACAATGGGGCTTGGATTTCATTGGGGAAATTCATCCCTCATCTTCAGGCCAACACAGATGGATTTTAACAGCAACAGACTACTTCACCAAGTGGATTGAAGCTGCCCCATGCAGACAAGCAAATGACTCAGTAATCATTCAGTTTTTGGAAAACAATATACTGGCTAGATTTGGCTGTCCAGACAAGATAATAACAGACAATGCTGCTGCCTTCAGATCCAAGAAAATGGTGAACTTCTGCCATAAATTTCACATTACTTTGGGCCATTCTACTGCTTACTATCCTCAAGGAAATGGCCTTGCTGAATCATCAAACAAAAGTTTAATCAATATCATAAAGAAGGTGCTGGAAGAGAACAAAAAGAACTGGCATAAGAAACTAGTCAATGCTTTATGGGCAGACAGACTAACAACAAAAAGATCAATTGGGACCAGCCCATATGAGTTAGTCTATGGATTAGAAGCTAAATTTCCTTCATCACTAGGAGTGCCTGTTATGAAGCTTCTGCAAGAGAGTCAAGCAGAGCCCAATGATATGCAAAGGAGGATCAATCAGATAATCTGTTTACAGCAAACTAGAGAACAAGTTTTCAGCAGAGTGCAGATATTACAAGGAAAATTGAAAAAGGCCTTTGATAGAAGAACCAAAGCAGAAGATTTCAATGTAGGGGACAAAGTCTTAAAATGGGATGCAAGAAGAGAAGAGAAAGGAAAACATGGAAAATTTGATTCTCTATGGAGAGGACCATTTGCTGTCCAAGCAGTACAAGGTAACAACACATACTTCCTTAAAGGTCTGACTGAAACTGACTTGGATGAAGGTCCTGTCAATGGCAGGATGCTGAAGCACTATTTTGACTATTCCCCATGAGTGGAATCTAAGGATTCCTTGTATATATGCAGATGTACATATTGTTCCTGTTTTAGATTGTAAAATGCAGTTTTCTAAGTAATTCACCAACCAGCAATAAGGCAAATAGAATCAGAGGTCTTCCAAGAAAGAAGCACACAATTTTGACACATTAATGCAGCAAATTTCAAAGATTGGTATGGGCAGCTAAAGAGCAAGGCAATCTGACCTGCTGTTCTTGGTCTTTCAAAGGAAAAACCATCCCCATGTGGAGCCACTGTTGGATACCTATACCAATAGGTTTCATATCTCATGATTGGCAAGAGAAAGTCCAAATATGCTCTGCTTTGAGTTCACAAAGATCCCATATTTCCGAGAGAACAAGAAGGTTTGTAAAGTGTTTCAATGTTGATGACCTTATTTTCAAATTTTGATGGATGATCCAACAGTTTAATCTGGATCATGGAAGAGATAAGGGTAGAAGTAGATAGAGAAAGCAAAAGAAAAAGCCAAAGAAAAGAAAAGGCAAATAAGGGTCTGCAAGTCCAAGTGCACCCTCCAAGAAGAAATAAAAATGCTAGGTAAGTAGCTGGGTAGGTAGTTGGGGTTGCAGAAAGGTTATCCCCATCATTGCAAGAACAGTGATGGTGGGCATCAAAGCAAAAGGTTACAGCAGGAAGCATGACTAATTTCCCTCATTTCCCCTCCAATTTCATTTCTAACATTCCCCCATCAGCTTAGATTCATGGAAAAGACTAAGGTTTCATGGTGGTTCTTAATCTTTAGAAGCCACATTTCTTGTCTAAAAATCTTTTCATTTTGATCTACTCTTAAAACCAAGTTTGTTTCACATAAACTTAATGGTTTCCTCCTCCACTTACCCCTACTCCATGCTAACACTAACCCTATTATATAAATCCCTTATATCACCTTTTTCCCTAATATTACTAACACCAAGGTGTATAAACCCCAAAATCTTATAAATACCCACCCCCTTGGCATTATAGCCAATAAAGTCTCGAGTCAGGGATCAAATGACACCAGGTCATGTTGATGAACCTATGCCAACTACCCCTTCCCCTTCATGAGCTGATTCCTCTATTTTTACCCCTTTTGCACATAAAAACCCCTAAAGGGCTTAAATTCCACCTTTACCCGCTTCAAAGAGCAAAAAACTATAAAAACCCTCTTTCCGCTCTATAACCAAGGTTGGCGCACATAATTTGTTTTTTGGAAATACATTGGAAAATCGTTCAAAAACATGTTTTTATGCCTCCGCCCGCTTCCGTATACACTGCCCATGTCACCTCCCCGATGACCGTTAGATCAGGCCCTCCAGATCCGACGGCCCTGAATGCGTCGGAGTCCTTCCGACGTCCGACAGTTATATGTACTATCCCCCTGTCACGTCAGTCATCCGACCACCGTCCGATTAACCTCTGCAGATCTAACGGTCACCATGACGTCGGAGCTCATCCGTTGCCCGAAACTTATCTCCCGACGTCCGTATTTTGAGTACGTCACTCCGCTGCCACACGCCCTCACCACAATGCGTCGGAGGTACAACTGCAAATACCGCCCCCGTACCGGAAGCGGTGCGATACGAAACCACTGCCGGTTTCCGGTTTCCTCATCCCGCTTGCTTACATCCTCGCCGCGTCAGCAACATGTCATCGCTCCGTCACCCAGGTACGCTGTCCCGTCAGCCTCTTGCCCTGCCATTGGTCCACCTGTCCTGCCATCTCACTGCCCCTGTGGACCAACCAGACCCCGCCACGTCACCCGATGACGTCAGCATGACGTCATCCGACCTTGACCCCACCAATGACGTCATGCTGACGTCAGCACCGATTCGCGCCAAAAGCACCAAAAGGTCTATTTTAGCCAAAAATTCGTGTTTTTTACCATTTTTGTGCATTCGTCGTTGTTGTGTTCTGCATGCAAAACTACGTTTAAACCTGCACCAGCCGCGGAAAAGAGTTTCCTAACCACCGGAACGTCAATTTCCTCAGCGCCAACAAGCTCTGACCGACCCAAATCTACAGGTATTCCTCATTTGAGCTCTGAAACTCCATTTTCACTGCATTTCGCATGTCAATGAGTAACAGACCTTAAGACTCCAATTTCACCGTTAAACACCATCAAGTTGACATTTAAATTGAACCAGAGCCGTCACTAAGCTACTGTCAAGCCAATTGTAGGCAATTCGAAAGAAAACTGTCACTGGTTCGCGCAATCGTGAACCCGTCACCGGCAGGAGATAAATACACCACAAAAGAGCATCCTCTGAACATTTCCGCCACCCACCTAATCACACAGAGGCAGTATTTCAACTGCTGCAGCCTTACTTCCACCTTTCACTTACAAAACCAACATTCTCTGCAAAGAAACCTTGTTGGTGTTACTCTGCATAGTAACACAGTCCTTGGGTGAACAGAAATCCTAAAGGAGAGCCATGGACCCCCCTGTAGCTCCTATAGCCCTCAATGTGGCTCCCCTGAATGTCCCTAATAGAACATTGGACACCAGGGCATTAGCAGACTTGGACTACAAGATATCAGAGGAGATGTTGAGCAGAAGCAGGTTCCATTTGCAAATCCTAAATGAGATAAAGATCAAACATGAGAGGGGGACAGACATCCTGGGAATTTGGGATTCATTCCTTCCAATATTCAAGCTTCCTCAGGTTAATCAATTCCCTGAGCTTGTACACTTAGTTGCTGACCACTATGATGCATCCCAGAGGGCAGTGCTGGACTCTTCAGGCTCAATTCTGTTCCTCATTACCCCTGAAGCCATCAGGGAGATGTTGCAGTTCCAGACAGATCAAAAGTTGGTTCCTCTATCATTAGCTGATTTAATAGTACAGGGAGCCAGGATAACAGAGGCACAAATCACAAAGCTTAATCAGATTTTCATCAAAGCTGATACTGTGCAAATTCCTCCCATCCATTATCTCTACCTCAACCAGTTGGGCTTAGACCTTGTTGACATGATCAGTCCCATCCTGGGATATGATTCAGTGGAGTATGTGGATGAAACTGTTCTACAAATGATGCTTATGTTTTCCCCAGGAAAGAAGCCAATCCACTATGATTATGCCACATACATATCAGATAAGATGCATGATCAATTGATGAATTTATCAAGAGAAAGGGTATTTAGATACACCTCGTACCTATATCATCTGCTCCTTTACTTCCAGCATGATAAGTTCTCCTTCCCAAAGAAGAGAGTAGATGCACAGGGCAATCTGAGATCAGTTGTGTATTGGACATCCGTTTTTCACATAGTGAGCTGTTCCCCATACACCTACTGTGAATTTATTGATCTTTTCATCCATCCAGCCTTGACTCTACTGTTGGGTTCACCACCTCCCAGATTGACAGATGAAATGCAAAGACTCCTGCATTTATCAAAAGCATACAGTATTGGGGATTGGTATTTCTACCAACACCACACCGTTATCAGACTATATGGGTGTGAGTTGCCCCCATTTAAACTACCTAGATTTGTGCCTATGAGGTTACTTGCCTTGGAATACTTCAGGCAGTTTGGTTATGTGGATATGCTCCACTTTTCAGGAAAAGGTAAGAAGGCACAGTTAAAAATCAGAAATCAACTTGGCCATTTACTTCTCAATGAAAGGGATGAAGGGTGGAGAGAGGCAGATAGAATACTTGGGTGCCTTGGTCTCAAATACAGCTTCGTATGGAAACCCTATGACCCCAATAACTTCATTACAATGAGGAGGCTCAAATACAAATTATCTGCTTATGGTCATTATAGCCTTCCTAACTTAGAAAAATATGCCAACCAAAGCAAGTGGAGAAGAGGAACTTTAGAAGAAGATGTGACTCAAGAAGAGATTAATCAAAGAGCTCTAAGAAACCTCAAGAAAATGGCTGACCTTGAGTTTTATTCACAGGTCACCTCACTGCCAGGCACACAAATTGGAGCAGCAGCGTCTTCCTCAACTGCCCAACATCAAGCTACAAGAACTGGTGAAAATATCTCAGAAAAGGGCAAAGGCAAAGAGATGGAGCAGGAACAGCAGGAACAGCAACAAAAACAACAGCAGCAAGCAGAAGGGCTGCAGCAAGAGTAGCAAGAAGAACCAGAACAGCAAGAGCAACAACATCAAGAAGAACAAAGGCAGGAGCAGTCTGCCCAGCAAAAGGAAACAGTGGAGACTCCTCAGACCACTGAAAAAACGGGGCCTACAAGACAAGACACTATCTTTGATGCCTCGGTCCTCCAAACCCCTCAAAAGGAGGATACATTTGTCTTTAGAAAAAGAGACAGAGAGACTCCCCTGACATCCTCTGTAGACCAGGAGAGAAAAGGCAGAGACTCAATGATTTTCCAGAGGAGGATATAGCAATAAGAGAGGCATTGGGCATGGGCCCACCCAGCAGAGAAACTTCAGCAAGTTCCTTCCAGCAGGAACAAGACAGGACCATGGGAGGGGAGGTCAGCTCCTCCAGCCAGCAGAAAGAGGGACAAGTAAGCATCAAGCAGCAATTTATAGACATCAAGAGGAGGAGTGACCCTATCAAGGTACAATTGTACAATCACCTGCTAAACATGGCTCCTTCCAATCAGCAGAGACTTATGTCTGCTTTTGATGTAAGTGAAGGCAAATTGACAATGAGTCACTTTATGCCTACAACACTCCGGCCACAATTTACTGCTGACTACCTTAGGACCAACCTAGAGGTACTTGCCAAAGACATACACCCTATGGACAAAATTGAGCTGCATAAGCAAACTGGAGAAATGGTGTATGCTTCATTGGCCGACAAGACTTTGGATAATTACAAACTAACCAGCAGTCTGAATGCCACAGCTTCCCAGCTAGAACTGGAGAGGGCCTCTTCTTAGGCCAAAGACAACAGGATAAGAGCCCTGGAGGAAATCATTGTAGAAATTGGGCACAATCCCAATGACATCAAAGGGATACAAGAGATCCTGAAACTCAGAGATGCTGACATGGCTGCACTGAGAAAGAAGATCAAAATTCCAGCCACTATCCATCCACAGACTGATGAGGTAGCTAAGCAAAGGTATGAGCAGGATTCTACTGACCTGCTAATTTTCATTTACAAAGAGCTTGTGAAGGCACAAGAAAAATTGGGGCAATATGAAGCTGCACAAGCACCTCTACAAGCATCATCAAAACAAGCACAAGAAGGGCAGACATCTCAGCCCCCTCCTCAAGTCATCAATCTTGAGGAGACTGTTCCTACTACTGTGCCTCCACCTCAGCAGGCTGAACAAACGGCCACATCTACTTCAGCAGCACCCATCAGCACAGATCAGAGCCTAGATATGCAGAAGCTAAAGAATGAAATACAAATTTTGGAAGCCCAGATGACAGAGCTGAATGAAACTAAGGAAAAGCTGGCCAAGGTAAATGAAAGGCATGATAAGACAAAGAGAGAAGTGGGAGAAAAGGCCAAGGAAATCAAAGCTCTTAAAGACAGAATCAAGGAGCTTGAGAATGAGCTCAAGCTAGATAAAATCATAGCTGAGATCAGAGCAATGATATGGTCCAATATTGGTAAATCCATCAACAACCAATGGCCATACATCGAGACAATCCATGAGCAACTAGAGCTCATTCCAAAGGCACAGAGGGAAATCCGAACATCAAGGGCCTTATTGGGAAATATGCCTGAAGTTGCTACAAGAATGATCAATGTGCTCAATCACAAAACAAGTTCTCAGTTAGCCACCATTGGAATCACAAACAGAACTGAGACTATTCAAATGATCAAGAGGGTTCTTACTCTCAGAAGTCTAGTGCAGACATTGGACAGGAGAACCCAGGATATGCAGACAGAGGTAAATAAGTTCATGGAGAAGTTTCAGGTGTTGCAGAGTAGAGGACTCCCTAGCTTACTGAACAACGGAGGGAAATTATTCACCCATGAACAGTATGCTAAAAGAGTAAATGTTTTTGCCTCAGCACAGGTCAATGAGAAGGCCAGCACTTCAGAAGACACAGGGCCTATTACAGGACAGATTTTCTATAGTAAGATAGAAAATCTACTTTTTATAATGAATGAAATTAATCACTTGTTTGATGTAGCCCCAAATTTTTTCAAATACACAGAAGCTGAAGAGACAGTGGAGGCCATCCTCAAGCACCAGCTCCCTACACAGGAATGGTGGATAGATGCAATCCAGAGAATTTTATAAACAGTAACTCATGCACCAACTTCTGTTTTTCCTACAAATTTTGATGAAAAGAAAAGTCAACAAAGTCAGCAGGCATCATAAAATCAAAGCTGAGCCAACTCAGCAGATGTAGCGGCCAACAAAGCAGAAAAGGGAACCACAGCTGACAAACCCGAGAATGCACTGCACAGGCAAAAGTAAATGCGTATCTCCAGAATTAATACAGAGTAATGCAACCGACTCAGTGACTCTTAAAAGTCAAGACAATCCTCTGACAGACATAAAGGGCATTTACGCTGCATTTAACATTGTAATAACTTCTTGCCTACTTTCTGAACACTACTGAAGATATTTTCTCTCTCTCAGATGACTCAATACCTGAGATATTTTGTATACATATTTCTATATAAACCCCTTCGCATGAGATAGCAAGGGTTGTTGTGAATTTCTCCTGAAGAGGCTCTTATGCTGTAATTGTTTTCTGAAAGTCAATAAAGGAAAGCAATGGAATTTCATGGATGTTTGATGTGTTGAAGATGTTCTGTTCCTGTTCATGACTGCTAGATCCCTGTGTATTCTTACCATGCAATAAGTCTCTGTAACCTTTTCCATGTTTAGTTTGTTTTATTATAAATCCATATACGCTATCTGATTTCCGATATTAAGCAACAGAGAAAAAGAATAACTCCCAGGATTTGCTCACTGAGCACCCTGAGTTCAGTCTGTGTTGTTTATAAATGTTTTCTTCAGGTGTAATCTATATAAAGTGTGATTCTTAAGCTGCTGCACTTTCAGAATACATCTTTCATATTGGCCACTGTCACAGGAATTCAAACTTTGCTCCTGTGCTCTGCGTTCATTTTCATTTCACCAACATAACAGAAAATTCTTAACAGATTTCTGTTGGTTGACACATATCATCACTCAAGTTTAAATTTGTCTGTTAGATACACATCAGGCCTTGCAGTTAGAATAGTACTCAACATTTAAGATCATCTCACAGCATCTAGACTCCATTGCCCAATGGAAACTCACCATCAAAGTATTACATCATAAGACCTGAAAGAGATCCTTCAACCAAAACATAAACAAAACCTGAGCATCATAGCTAGCCTAAAACACAACTATAACAAAGATAAATCATAAAGAGAGAGCCCTCTCTGGTTGCAGTTGGGCTAGGAACTGTAACCCAAAGATTGGTTAGTGGTTACCCCGGCCGTATTCCCTTGGGAGTCATAGGGAACAACCTGGGTGTTAACAGGTTCAAGAGAAGAATTATTTCGCTTGTTTAGGGTTTCAGCAGTGGGTTTTGCATTTTTCTTTTCAACTTCTCACTTAAGAATAGGAGATTTAGAATGCGAAGGAGAAGTTGGAGGTGATGGTGAGGGAGTTTTACTCTTATAATGGCCTGTAGATTTAGATTTACTCATCATTCATAGTCAGGCCCTCCTTCTAGCACTAAAAATGTTGACTCCTTGAAAATCGTAGCACCAACATTGGGGGATAACCACCTGGTCCGGACCTTAGTGTAGCTCCTTCTCCATTTGGTATGGTGGCTCCGACTGGATACTATGGGACCAGTTTCCCAATAAAGTATGATTTGATCAATTGTTGTTTTAAATGTATAAACTATAAGCTCTAAAATATACATATATATCTATATAACTCGGGTGATCTCATAATAATGTGATTATTGATGATTCCTAGAAGACAAATGATAATATAGATTATTCACTTATCTACAAAAATATGTATTTAAATGATGATTACTTTGAATAAGAAATTAAACAAAGTAATGTGAAAACATATCACATAACATACTAATATTTATCGTTGACATATGTATACAATATAACAATTCTATATCATTCAAAAGTGAAATAATACAGAGTTGTTTGAAACATGAGAATATATCAACATTAAGAAATCAATGGAATGCTAATTACATAAAACACGAAAAAAAGAATAATGATAGAAGTCCCATATGCATTTATGTCTCGTTATGAAAGTAACAATATGGTTCAATCTTCTTATTCGAAAAACTCGAAGAAGATACAAAAATGCAAGTCTTTATGAAGCTCTTTCACAACAAGTATGAACCTCAATTCACGGCTTATAAAAATAAATTAAGAAGTGCAGAAGTGCAAACTTCTCAAGTCTAGTTTTATACAAATTGAGGTCCCTTTCTAAAATGACATGAAAGGGTCTTTATAGTAAAATTAAAAACAAATTGTCCATAAAAATTGCTGAGAGTTGTTGGAAATGCCTTCATAAAAATATGGGATTTGAATTTCAAATATAGAATCGCGATAACCTTTGAAGAGATTCGACGCATCTATGTTTTCTCTTGTATCTTCAACTGACAAATCGAGAGCATGGTTGAGATTTCTGGAGGATGACTCATCCTGGAATGTAACTGTCCTGTGTATGTGGCATCTGAGAGCTCGAGCATCATGCGATCAATGGCATCAACAAGGCACTTAATAGTCATCTGTTGGATGTGTGGCTTGACCACAAAGGACCAATGTGCATCCCAGTTAAGAGTTTGTACTCTATTGAGCTGCTCCTCCTTGGTGTCCAAATCTTGCTACCATTGCTTCTCTAAAACTTTCGCCTTTGGAAGATTTCCTGGGGAACAATCAGAAATTAAATTGGCACCATATAAGTTATCATTCACCAGCTCAATAACATTATTCATTATAGCCCTGGCCTTGGAGGTAGCTCTTTTTTCTTTTATTAACTGTGTTTTCCATTCTAAAAACAATATCTATTTATGAGACTCTTCAATTTTAGGTAATTTAGTAGCTCTTCCATCTTATGTGCTTTTCCAGGAGAGATAATCTGTGACTTTATCACCCGCATCTTAAAATTCTAACCTGGTATTGACTACTTGGTCAATCAGTGATGTTGTTGTGATGCATAATGGATCAATAAGAGATATTTTTTGGCAGAGTAGATTTAGCTGTTGAGATAAAGCCTTATTTGCCTCTAAGGCTTCCTTCTTAAACTCTTCAACCTTGGGATAATCTTTGAATTCTTCTATAGAGAGTTGTAACTATGTGATTTTCTCTTATTTAGATTTAATCTCTTGCTGATGTGTCAATTTAAGCTGCTCGAGCTCTTGATACAACTGTTGCTGTCTTTGAATGGCCTGCTGATCAATTTTCTATTTTTCCAGGTTTAATTGTTCTTCAAGCTGCTCACTCTTTTGTTTCTCTACCGTTAACTGTTCCTCAAGCCGATTAATCTTTTAATGCACTACTGCCGACTATTCTTCAAACTGATTAATCTTTTGATCATTTTCTTTTATCAATTGATTAACTTCAGTTGCTTTATCAATTGTAGCAACTGTGTATGCCCCTACAAATTGAGATAACTTGGTCAAACCCTTAGAAGGATTGACCTCTGAATCTTTCCATATAACATTCATAAATTCAGATTGAGGAGCTGTGGATGATGTTTGGTCTATTTTCCTCTTTTTCCTCTACCTCTTGACTATAACCCTGTGTTTTGGGCTATAAAACACATCCAAGGGTGGAATTTCCTAAATGTTCAATATAATCTCTCGTGAAGGATTTTCAGGGATTATTTCTATCTCTTTTTGAACTGTGCCTTTGTTGGGAGTCTCTTCAATCACAATATTAGGAATAATAGGTCATTGTGTTCCGGGAGGCGCTGATGTGATAATTTGTTGAGGATCATTATGACTTTTGATATATTGATCAAATTTCTCCCATTCTTTAATCAATATGGGATCCATGTGAACATCGGTGTTTAGTTGTTCACTAGCCTTACCACTTGTTTCAAGTTCTCCAGAAATCTTTTCTATAACCTTATCTCCGCTGTGTTCTGCTTGCTGAATGATTGGTGTAGTATTTAATAAATCCAGAGGTACTGTTAGTAACCTCTGTGTCCTGTGTTCAATGAATTTTTCCATTTTCTTAGCACCCAATTTGAATTTTTCCAGATGACTTACTATTGAGAATAACTTTGCTGAAGAAAATAAGTCATCAAACTCATCTTCCTCATGCATGAATTTACTAACTTTCATTTGAGTGGTTATTTAGGTCATATTGTCTTTTAGGGATAATATCTATACTCAGATCCTTTGTCTTGTTTGCTTCTTTCTCGGCATGTTTAAAATCATGCAATGAGTAGGTGCCGCGGTGAAGATGAAAGGTAGGCCACAACTGTTTCTTGGAGTCTTTAAGATTTCAAGACATCCCTTTTTCTACTATCTGGTAGGCTACTTCCCTGGCTAATAGCTTATTTGGAATGTAAAGTGGAAGGACATGAGGATTTGTAATGCTGCCAAAAACCCTAACATAGTTGAACATCTCTTCCCCGAACCAACTGCTGATTAAGGTTAAATCAATGCTAGCCTTGTTAGACAGCCGAGGAGCAGGTTTATTAATGATAGCTTGATGGACAGGTAGGATGAAACCATGGCAAATCCTGTATAAATGATTCTTGTACTCAAACTTCCATAAGTATTTATGGTAAATATGAATGGGGGTTGGATCCTGAACAGTCCATTTCCAACCTAAGATGGGAAAGTCAGAATTAAAACAAAATGTGTCAACTATGTAAGCACTCATATAGAATGGGGGCACAACTCGGGTAGTGATATATCTGTTGTTTCTATAATCCAGTATTTGACTAGCCATTTTATCCGATAGGATAGTTGCCCAATCCGTCACAAAGGAGTTTGTCACTGCTTCTATCAATGGAACCATTTCAATAGAAAATCTAGCAAAATCAGGGCTTCCAAAGAGTCTACACATCATAGCAACAACATAACAATATGGAGATGCTAAGGAGTCCACAAAATACATACCGGATGATTCATGTTTGTGCTTGTTAGGAAAGTGTCTCCATTTCTTGATAGGGTCTGATTCAATCTGATTCTCCTTGGAAAAAGCTTCCAGGAATGATTTGTTGTAGTGTCATTAGGGATCTGGCAAGTGATACATTCTCTTGACGTCTTTAGGTTTGAAGGATCCAAACATCCTTCCATCAGCTGCGAAGAAAGCTCTGTCCGTTATGTTAATTATCTCGATTACCCATCTTACCATCTCATTATATGGTAAAACCTTTGCATGGGCCACTATTCTATGGAGGAAAGAGCTGGCCAAATCATTGAGTGTGTTTTCTGATTCATCAGTTCCATCAAATGTTGCTTCTTCTTCTATTTCCTTTGGATTTTCATTTTCAAGCAAAGCATATATGCCTTCCCATGAGATCTTACCAAAGCCTTGATAGGTAGTATCTGAGATTAACACCAATTTTCCTTGTGCTTCTTCCACTATAAGGGGAGCCTTTGTCTTTCGAGCTTTCTGAGACATCTTGATTGACTGCGTGATTTTGGATTTACACTGTAAAATGAGAAAGAGGAGCGTGATAGAAGAAAAACTTTGAGAGCATCCAATACAACTAATTATAGACTAAAATCAGTGTATGCACATTAGATGCAAAAGATTTCATATTGTACATAGTCACAAAGGATGAAATCCTTAAAGGATTGTAACCATAACTGCCTCTTAATGCTTTATTGTAACCTCATGACATGAAACTTTAATGTCGAATTAATATATATCGCATCGCAAGTTTTCCAACTGTCCTTTTAGAACAAGTGCCATAACTCTGCGATTTTGTGATTAGTGATTGTATTATTTTAATACTTGTAGAGCCATCGCATATCACAAATCGGGAGTTACAAACGCTATGTTCGAAAGAATTCTTTGTATTGTTGTGATTGCGATTAGTGATGAGCTGGCACGTAGAGTTGGCAGGTTCCTTTTCAAACTTGGCAAATCATGTTTTTCCTTCGTAAATCATGTTTTCCTTTATAATTGATTTAACACTATATCGCGAGTCTTTATAGTATATATTACTTGCTTCTATTGGGATCAGGATATGCAATATGCGATCGCGATAGTTATATCACATCACAAAGTTTCAACGGAGTGTTTTCAATGTTTTCCTATGGATTGGTGATATGTAATATGCGATAGCCTCATTGCATCGCAAGGTTTCAATGACATTTCATAACTTATTCCTTAGGATTAATGATATGCGGGATGTGATAGTAATATCACATCACATGTTTATAAATGGATCATTTCAATTTAAAACTTTACGATGAGGAATTTGAGATGACTTTGATCACATCACAACTTTTCAAATGGATGTTCATTGGTATTAAGCAATTGTGATTTGCGATGAGCAGTTCCAAACATTCTTAAAGCAACTTTTATATGAAAAGTATGGAAAATCCATTTTACTCAAAAAGTTTTATTGCTTTTTATATCCTAAAGGGGACCTATTTCTTATTCAACATCTTTAGACTAAGATTAAAAATTTGAAATGGGGGGGGGGGGGTTGTATAGCATAACACTACCCAAGTCATCTGAAATCATAATAAAAATACCCCTTAACTTCGCAAAAATAGATAACTACTTAAGTCATGCACAATTAAGATAGATTCAATGGTTTCACACAACATTCATTCATTAATTCATTGAAAACACATTGTAAGCGACAATTCATAACATGAACAGAATCAACAGAAATTCTTAGATTGCACGATAATTCTTCAAAATCAGTGTTTATTGATCTTCAATGTTCATATTACAGACTCTTTCACCCTACGCACTCAGTTGCAGGGGTCCACGCACTTAGCTGTGGATTTACTAAGGCCTCCTACACACTCAGCTGCAGGAGCCTTCCCCTTCTCACCTAAGTGTAGAAAGCAAAGCCTTCTTGCCTTAGCACTTGCCCAAAACAACAAAAATCATTCAAAGTTCACAATTCTTCCTTCTAAGTTATCTCTAAGACTTGCTATGACTCAACTATTTATAGCTTTCTTCCATACAATACCATGGTCCGCAGACCATGGGAGAATATTAACACTGACCAAAAACAAGGGCTAAAACCCCTTTCACTCCTATCTAGTTGCATGCTCTGCATCTACATTTCATAGAGACTTTACATTCTTTACAAAGGCTTTTACAAAAATTGGGTTAACTAACCCCAAAACTGACCCTAGGGACCCTATCCCAACATTCCTGGTCTTATTTTTCTAAATGTCATGTTTTCTTCTTTGAGTAATAAGTGTTTCAATCTCTCTCTCCTTCATGCCTAGTGTGTGATATCATAAACTGTGCATTTCCTTAAACAACTACTCGGCACTTCATGATGACAGTCAGTCCTTGTCGACAGTAACTGTCCAACTTCTAAAGATAGACAATGCCTATTTTTTAAAGACTAGAATAGGAATGCCATGATGACACTAATTGCAAGAATTGATAAGAGGGATTTCAAATTCCTTATGGCAGTCAAATACACAACCCCTTGTGATAGGAAATTGCACAATCAGTTGTGGAAGTAAACTATGCAGTCCCTTGTGGAAGTGAATTGCGCACTTCAATGAGACAACCACCTATGCAGTCTCTTGTGCCAATGAACTGCTCAGTTCCTAAATATAGGTATTTGTGCATCCCTTGAAAATAGAAAGTGTGCACTTCCCGATGATATTCCATGCACACTTCTAGATGGAAGCGGGGCACGTTTCTTCAAGTTTTTATCTTTAAATGTATCAATTGACTAAGTTTAGCTCCTTTATTTTAGACATGCACACTCGAAACCATAACCTTAACTCTATGAGTAATCATCTATATAATAAGTCAATTTATATCCAATTCTCATACTTATTAAATTTTACTATTCTCATGAGCACAAGGAGCTTTTGATTTCATTTGCGCTGCTTTTCTGGGTAAGTTTATTAACTATAGATTTTTGCTTCTTTTTCTTTCAGTTTTGTCGCTTTTGTTTTTATAAGTATCATTTTTTATATTATTAACTTTTGCATATGTTGTTTTACCTTTTCATGCTTCTTTTCTAGTGTCATTTTGGATTCCATGTATTTTCATATGCCAGTAATCATTGTTGTGGAGTATATCAATGCATGTTTATCTTCTTACTTTAAATGTTCTTCTCGCTCAATGTGAATGCATACTTAGGTGAATCTTGAAATGATCCATGTCCTTGCTTCACCTTGCTCTCGCCAGCTTACAAATTTCAATCCTTGCCTTATGTTAGGAGAAACTACGCAACTCCCAAAGCCTCCCTCTCTCTCCAACTACCCATTGCGCAATTCTAGTCAATAGATGGATCTATCTTGCTCATTGTGAATTCGAACTACAGAATCATTGGCCCCATCCATGAATTGCGTACTCTCAGCCAACAGTGAGTGCCTTCCTTTCCCACTATTAATGAAAATTGCGTACTAAAGGATCCCTCTTTCATAGAAACTGCACATTACACAGTCATAGTCCACATTATCTCTCTCTTGTCGACTCAATCTGTGCAATTCCCTCTCTTAGCCACTACGTAGTGCGCATTTCCAGTGACTAATGAGTCATTTTTCCTCCCTTATTCTCAAGAATTGCACAATTTCCCCTCTCAATGGTTATCTTATGCTTGTGATTGATTGTTAGATAGTTGATCTTTTGTGGAACTAAGTTGTTGTTGCATGAGTGCATATATTTGTCCATGTATCGTAGACATTGATCATATCAATCCTTCATTATTTGCCAAAACCATGCCTCCGACTACCAAAAAAGGACCATCAAATAAGGTTACAAATAAAATTACTAAGGATGTCATGGGCAGTACCTTGATAGGAGTGCCCATCACGATAAACACTAAATGTTTGATTGATAAATATTCTACTATCACATGGCTGACCATTAAATATTCCTTCAATACTAAGGAGCTCTCGGATGATCTAAAAGATAGGGAACTTTATGAGAATGTCAATAAATCAGGGTTCCACAAAGTTGTTTGCTGGTATCCTATGTTTCCATGTGCTGACGCAATCAGATGGATACAGTAGGGTCTAGACACCAAGAACATGGCGCTTAGTAGTGTTAGTAGGTAATAACTTGCCTCTTACTAGCCACACAAATTACACTCATACAAGAAGTTTCTCAAGCCTGAAGAACATTTAAATTTCTAGTTTTATGTAGCTTGGGTTTATTTGAATACTAGAGAAGTAATTATGTCATGGTGGTAGCAACCAAATAAGTTTCACCAGAAGCTATATGGTTCTATAGGACTAAGTCTCTTAAGAAGGTTTATCAATACCTGATGGCTATGTGTTGCAAAATATATGGGCAAAAGAAAAATGAATTTTGTGCTGAAGGTTGGATCTTTATGATTTATCCACTTATCATAGAAGGAAAAGTATCGAATTGGGAAAATATGTTGGCTCAATAGCTGAAGGATAATGTGATCAAGGTGAAAGAACCACCATGGGAAAGAAACCACAAATTCTATATGTCTGCCTACTTTCTAGATGGTATTTGTGCCCGCCATGTGTTCCAAAGTCTAGACTGGAAGTGGAATCCAAGAGAAATCCCTATCAACGCTCATTGCAGATTATTGTCAGAATACAACTACAAAGGAGTTTATGGAAACCTTGTTGAGCACTTATTCATTGCATTATATAAGATTGTTTTTTTAAGTAGAAGCCCTTGTGGGTCCCATGAGGTGAAAAATGAGGAGAAAGGAGTTTAAGGAATCAAGAAAGAAATGGGAAAAGAAGGAAAGAGAAGACATGCAGAAAATATAGGAAGGTCTAAGAAAGAAGTAAGAAGAAGAAACTAGAAATAAACAACAAGAGGAAATGTGGCAGAAGTAGTTGGAAGAAAAAGAACGACAGAAGAGACTGGAAGAAGAAGAAGAATGACATAAGCAGTTGGAAGAAGAAGAAAGTAGGAAGAAGCAGGATGAAGAACTTGCACGAGAGATAGAGGATGAGATACAGGCCCAAGACATAGAGGTTGAACAGTAGGAGGATGACCAAGAGGCAAACATTGTTCCTATTGTATAACATACCAACTATCAACCTCCACCTCCTTTTATTGGTGGCCACATACCATTCAGTGAAATGGGAATATCTCCTTCACAAGATGACTTGGTCATGGATATTTCCAATCTTACCTTTGGTGCATTGAAGAACATAATAGTGCAGGAGGGGAAAAGGTATTTTCCAAATGACCTTGTTCGTCCTAATAGGGCCATTGAAGTAGAAAATAGGAGAAAGGAGTTTGAGGAATTGAGAAATAATAACATGAAAAGAAGGAAAGAGAAGACATGCAGAAAATATTGGAAGAGATAATAAAGAAGGAAGAAGAGGAATCTATAAAGAAATAGAAAGAGAAAATGTGGCAGAAGTAGTTGGGAGAAGAAGAATGAAAAAAGTGTCTAGAAGAAGAAGAAGAACGACATAAGTAGTTATAAGAAGAAGTCCGTAGGAAGAAGCATGATGAAAAACTTGCAAGAGAGATAGATGAAGAGATGTAGGCCCAAGACATAGAGGTTGAATAGGAGGAGGATGAGCAATAGGAAAACATTATGCCTATTTTAGAACAAACAAGCTATCAACCTCCACCTCCTTTTACTAGTGGCCACATCCCATTCCGTGAAATGGGAATATCTGCTTCGTAATATGAATTGGTCATGGATATTTCCAGGCTTACCTTCAATGAGTTGAAGAACATAATATTGCAGGAGAGGTGAAGGTACTTTCCAAATGACCTTTTTCATCCTATTTCTATCCACACACAGAGGGTAATTGTGCCAAATATTAGGAAGAATATGAGAATAGTCACAAAAAAAAATGCAACCTTTGCAAAAGCTACAAAAGTGAACACTAATATTTTGATGAAAGAAAATGAGTAATTAGCAAAGGAGTTTGCTTTTGTAAGGCAACAAATTGATTATCTCCTCACTGAGAATCATAGGTTGTCTTCCGCTAGTTCTAACATGAAGGAGATAAAAGGTGTAATATTTGAGGAAATTCAGTAATTAGAAGACACTATGCAACAATTATAAGAGGAAATGATAAACCTTCATAAGGCAATAGTGCTCTTACATTCAATACAAAAGAGGTCATGAGAGAATGTAAAAGTTTTAAAGGCGCTTTATGCAGCCATTGATGTGATCCACTAAGACAAGGTAGGATTATTAATTGGATATAGCTGAGGTCAAGATTCTTATGCAGGGTGATAAACAACTTAGCACTTATGTGGACAACACCATATCTACCTACTTCAGACTCTATCATGCATTGGACTCCTTGGTAAGAGTGCACAAGAGACCTTCTATCAGAGGATTTGCAGAAATAAAGGGGAGAAATGTTGTCAGGAAAGAAATAGAAGAATTCTCGAGCAACTTAAGACATGTGATCACTAAGGAATATTTAGAAGTTAAAAAATATATTGTTCTACAATTTGTAGTTGGACCTAGCAAGTTGAATATGAATCTATTATTATTGTGGAACAACATTCAAATTGGTTCCAAAACCATTTATCTAGATATAATGGATGGAAGAGTTAGATATAATCCAAATCTTCCATCACAGGTTGAAAACATAGAAGTGCAATAAAAGGCTTGGTACTAATGTGTCACATTAGAAATACATGTAGAGGCCCACGCATGATGTATTAGTTTTGTCTTATTAAGATCTAGCCACATTTTTGTCTTGTGTAATTTTTTATTTCAAAAATAATAAGAAATGTAAATTCATGTGGAATTCCAATAGTCACATAGGGAATATGAAGAGTTATTAGGTAGAATAAGGAAAAAATAAGCTCAAGAGTAATGAGGGAGCTCAAATGTCAGAAGAGGAAGTGAAAGGTCACCTCATTTATTATAAATAAACACTCGTAACTCAAGCAAATGGCTTGGAAATTAAGATTTGTAGCCTTGGCTTCTCTAGCTTAAGATAAGACTGAATATCATTCTTTGGATAAGTAAGTGGTAGCTTCATGTTCCACTATTGTGGCTAGTGTTATATCATTGTATTGTGTACTTGGAAATTTCACTTAATCATCAAAATCTCTTTGAGCTAGCACACTTTCATGCATTTATCATGGACATTGTAAGGTTATTCTTTAATGTTTGCGGTATATGTTGTTTCATACATGATAAGGTCAATGAACTATTTTGTTAGCTTTAATATATATCTTATTAAATGTGTGCTTTATTTTCTTTCATGATCGTTGTTATATTGTGAACTATTTTGCAGGTTAACTAACGATTATTTCATACATGAGTGTGTCTCTTTTATAATAGTACTACTACTTTTCTTCTATAGGCTCACTCTCCCTCTTCTCTTTATGTGAAGGAATCTCTTATGCAATACAATTGATATTCCACAAAGTTTACTCACTTGTTTTCCTCAAATTTATGTGCATGATCTCTTATGTGGTTTATTGCAGGCAAGGCATGTCCTTAAGGATCACTTTAATGGTGACCGAGTGTATATCCAGATTGAGCTCCTACTCCAAACAATGTGAGGTCTAATTGGGACTTCATACCAGGGAGACCCCCTGCCTGTTTTTGGCATCCAATACCATCAACAGGGCCATAAGTATCCCTTGAATTAAATCAAGATTTTGATGGATTTAATTAAAGAAAACACAAGAATGGATTACACCATAATATAGTTCTCGCCGAGACCTTTCCAATGAGCTATCACGGTTGAGGAGAAATTAATTTTTGAAAGTGTCCATATGAATTATGGTTGTCCTAACCTTTGAGACACATCTAGGATCAAGTGGAACCTATAATAAGCCTCTTAAATTTGTATATAAGCCTATCCATGGGAAAATTGAGGCAAGGAATTTTGTGGTATGAGGCAATAACAAATAGGAGTATATGAGGCTAGAGCTATATTGAAAATATAAAGAATGCCAAGAATCAAAATCCTTTTGAATTATTTTGATTTCTATGGTGGTTTGTTGAAGTTGTTCAGAAGAAATTGTAGGACTGAATTTTGGGTCACTTCTAGGTCTTCTTTAGGCCTAGTTTAGGCCATTCCAAAGCCTTATCTGAACCTTGGTTTGAATCTAAAATTTGGCCCTTATTTAAGGCTCTTCTGTGGAAAGTTGAATGCTTGAATTTTAGCCTCCCTTTGACTGTAACATGCTCGAATTTTGGCCTCTTCTATGGATAGTTGCAGGCCCAAAGTTCAACATATTTTGTGACACGTTTGAGTATTTGTAAGGCTATTTCAGTTCTGAACTGAGGTCAAATTCGACTCTGTCTTAGGGAAAGTCATAAGCTATTATGACCCTATTTTTTAGGATAGTTTTGGGTCTCTATAGAGCTGACCTCAACCAATGTTTTGAGGAATGTTTAAAGTAGAACAAAATCATCTTATAGAAATTGATCCAAGGTTTCTTTAGAAGCTAATCTGAACTTGTGATAATTTGAAGTCTTTTTGTTGTTGACTGGAACTTTTGAGGTTTGTTCTAAAGTGGAAGATAGAAGTTGTAATAGTTCTTTTAAGATAAATATGAAGTTGATCAACAATTTATCTTGAGGCTGATACAAGCTCAAAAATTTGAGGCATAATTCAAAATTTGAAGAAGCTTGAGAAAATCATGAAGTTGTATTTGTAAGAAAACCCTGATATTTGTTCTGACATAGAACTTTGTGAGCATAACTTGATATTTTTTCTAAACCATACCTTTGGGAGAAAACCATGATATTTGTTCTGAAGTAGACCTTTGGAGAAAACCTTGATATTTGTTTTGAAGTATACCTTTGGGAGAAAACCTTGATATTTCTTCTGAAGCAAACCTTTGGGAGCATAATTTAATATTTGTTGAAGTAGATATTTGGTGTATTTCTACATGTTATGGAGTATACTTTTGATATATTGAAGTAGGAATGAAGAAAGAAGTATCCCTTGTTGAAGTTGTTATCTATGATAACCCAAAAAAAAAATAGTTTGATTGGTCATTATAGATAGGGTTTTTATGTTTAGGTTCATGTGAGACCTGTCATAGAGTCCATTTAATGTTTGATAGGGTCATCATAAAAAGAAAAGGTCATAATTCCATTTATTTTGAGGTTATCATTTCGTAATAGAATTTCCTAACAGTTTTACAAACTTTCGTAGCAAATGCAGTTAAGAAAACCTAGAATTCATTGCAAAAGTCCCTGACAATTCTGTAGCAAAATGGTCCATTATGGCACTTGTCTTGTTATGAAAGTTTGTTGCTGTATAATGGTTTTATTGTAAATAATTGTTAGTGATTCCAAATGTAATGAGTCATTATACACCTTGATTCTCGTGTCCTCCACTCCTTTTCATTCACCCTTACCTCTCCCTTTCCCCTTTATACCATCTGCTCCTCTCAAAAGGTTCACAATTGATGTCATGGAATAGGCTTTGTGCTATCAAAACAAGCTTAGCTGTGGTCTAAGTGAGGTCTAGGTGTTCTAAATTTGGTTTGCAGGTGAAGAGGAAGCAGCTCACAAGTAGCTCTTGACGTGTTGACAAGCATGGCCACCAGAAAACACTACAAAGGAGGGGCTATAGTACATTATGAGCCCACAGATATGAAACTGCTTGAAGAAGACCCAACTTTTGCACAATCATTTTCTAGCGTGGGATGTCTTCGATTTTGTCAAAAATTGCAAGGTTTTCATGCGCAAATCACTAAGGACTTCGCCCTTAATTTCATAGGGATTGGCATGAAGGTTGGCATCTTAAGTTTGAATGTCTCCCCAAACACCATTTCTCATGCTACTGAAATCCCAAGGTCAGGGAAACATGGTTTAAAGTTTAGAAGTTTCAGCTACAAAATTGTGATGAATTCTTAAAGGAAGAACATCAAGGGATTAATATGACAATGGGCATCCCCATAGCTTGCCTTAAGGAGCATTATTCCAAGTTGTTGATGGTTATTCAAAAGTATTTTACATGTGAAGGAAGGTTCCATATGGTCTACCAATACCACTTCAGGTTGTTTCTCCACTTCACAGGTAAACAACCCTTAGATATCCATTTCTATCTCTTTAGAAGTTTAGGAAAGATGGCTGAAAAGGTTCAAGCTAAACCAAATACAAGTAGTACCTCTGTTTTTCATCATGATATTATCAAATTGTTAGTAGTTGAAGAGTTAAATAGATTGAACAGGGATTGGCTTACCTTTTTGTTCCTAAGTGGATATGAAATAGATGTTGCTACCCTTCTAGAAAAACTCCAAAATCCAAATCTACAACCCCTAGAGCAGAGCAGCAATTAGTGACAAAGAAACCTATGATTGAATATTCTATAAGTAATAAGAGGAGAATGACCAAAAGACAGAACAGAGAACAGAGTACAAAGAAGGGAAAACTGACTGACATTCTAGAAGCTATAGACATTGAAGAAAGGCCAGTTGAGCAGCCTGTAGAAGTGACTCCAACTGAAACCAAGAAGAAAATAAAGAGAGCAAAGAAATTGGATTTTATTCAAGAAGAACATGGTTTCATTTTTAGGCCAAGGAAACCTGTCACAAGATCAATGCAACTAGTTGAAGAGATACCTGAAGCACCATTGGATAAAACAGAACCATCAAATAAAAAGAAAGGCAAGGAGGTTGTTCAAGAAAAAAGTGAAATAGAGGTCCTACAAGAACAGTTAAGGGAGGCCAGACAAGAAGTGATCAAGACCAAGCTTGAGTTTGATGAATACCAAAATGAAGTGTTAAGACAAATAGATTTTTATGATGAAATTGCAGACAAGTCTAAAAAGATGATAAGAAGGACTCTGCCTTTGCACAGAATGTTGGAGCATATGTATAAAAGGAATAGCTGGTTATAAGAAGATAGGAAAATCCTACAGAGACAAGTCACAACACTGGAAACTCAAATTGAAATGATTCAGGCTGAGCTCAAAAAGAGAAACCTCAAGATTATTGTTGAAGTAAGTGCTACTCCATGATATGGTAAAGTCTTCAATTTTGTCTTCACTATACCTAAATTAGTCAAATCAGCCATATGTATAGTCAACATGATATTAGGAGTCATAAGGAGGCATTAAGAATCATGAAAACTAGAAAAACTCAGAATTTGGGAATTTTCGTAGCAACTGCCCATAATGAACCCAAGAATTTGCTACGAAACTGTTGTAGCTTTCCATGGAGGTTAAGTCTAGTCTAAAGTTGAGCCAAGATAATTCTAAAGGCCTATGTTTAGCTTATAAACATCAAAGAAGACCTCAGAATTAGTAGGGATAGAAAAGAGGTAGTATAAGAGTGTTTTTTGAAGTTACCAAAGTTTGCTACGAAACTGTTGAAAACATTGTTTTTGCTATGAAACCATAAAAACTCTGTTTTTTTTTCCTTTTTGAAGATTTTGAATATCAGACATCCAAGCTCCAGATGGATTACAGATGATAAAGGTATCCACTTCATCATGTTGAACTCCTATTTTTTAGTGTGCCAAGTCAACACATAGCCAACTCATTTAGATAGTGAACAAAAAGGAAAATTTAATTGATGTCTATCAACAGGTTGAGGATTTAATGACACTCTAGCAAATATAGCAGGCATTTAGGTTCATTTATGTACATCAAATAAAATGGTTATAGGTTTAAAGCTAGTAGAGTCCTAGTTGAATTCCAACTATTGTAAAACATAAAATCCCGATGAGGACTCTGTTAGTTAGAAGAAAAGTAGGAATAGGTCTATGGAATAGTGGATCAAATTTGGCCCAGGTGGAAAGATAATGTAAAGAGATCTTTTCTCTATAAATAAGTAGGTTTTGAATTTGGGAAGGGTTGATGGAGAATTTGAAGAAGTGACCTTTTGTAATCTTTTGATCCTTTAATATAAAATTTGCAACAACTCTATTTTTATACCTGAGATTCATGTCATGGATTTTATGGGTTCTTACCATGTTGTTTCAAGTTTTACATAGTATCTTGATTACTTGGAAATCTTGTCAAACTGCTCCAATTTCCTTCATTTATTATGTATTATTGTGGGTGTTCATTTGTATCAGTTTCAAAGATATAGATGCCTCAGCTTCCATCAAACACTGTTGTTGGCCATAATTTGTTTTAATTTGACTCCATGTCCAATGGTGGTAGTCATCACATTTTTCTTCACCTACAAAATCACAAAAAGAGATCAGAGTTGGTCATCTATTGTTTGAATTGTTTCAGTAAGATTTGACAAAAATTTGAGAGAGACCTCTCAAATTGGGAGGACTAACTTCCAATTCAAGTGGTCTGAAATAGTTACACTAGGTTAAAGGTTGAAACAACCCAATTCTTATTAGCCCAATGATAACATAAGACTTGGAGCAAGGTCTGGTAAATTTGTTGAGTTAAAGGATAGAGTAAGGGCACCTGTGGTATTGATGATCTAGGGTTTTAAGTTTTTTGTAAATGGCTTCCTTTTGCATTGTTTGAATGACTTGTAATTGGTCATTGTCCCTAGTACAAGAGCCCAAGAATTTTAGTTTTACCTTTTATTCTATAGGGTGGCAGGTTGGTTCTAGTAAAGGAAGTTGTAGCTTCCTTTAGGAGGTTGTCACCTCCTTCCAATGGGACATGGTAAATCTATGGTTGTAGCCCTTCCAATTTTATATGGTAAACTGGAAATTATAATATCCCTTGTAATATAAATAAATTATATATATATATATATATATATATATATATATATATATCTTGTGTTCCTTTGATTTGATGTTATTGGTTAATGATTTTGATACTATATTGCAAGAAAAAGTGAAACAATGATTCACTATCCCTCTTAGTATTTGCAACGCAAACTCCCTCTCTCCCTGCAACCAATGTTTTTTCTTGAATCCCCATAATGTTCTTCCACCAATATCCTCTTGTTTCCTAGGCTACTATTTCTGACCTCGATCCAAAAGAGAGATGGTATGGGAGTGCTCCTATTCCCACATTGCCCAATCCCATTTCTTCAAAAAAAATTCAACGCAGTTGGTGAATCGGTCAACAAGGGTTCTAGAACTTTATTTTGGGCAGACTTAGGGCTATTCATGGAATACAACCAATATTCCTCCAATCACATCTCACAAACAATTTGTCAGACATTGTCTTTCCTGGTTTGCAAGTGACTTTAGTTACTAAATTCAAGATGGGTTCATGGCCTTAAAGATACACAAGAAAGCAAGCTTGCCTTATACAATGGATCTCGAAGGAAATCCTTCCTTCAACCCATAGTTAATTACTTTTTAAATAATTAGTTTTAAAATATTAGTCTACGTATCAACCATCCATGTCTCTCCACCCTAGTAGTACAACATAATCTCATATTGCATAAATAGGGGAAAAGCAAGGGATTTTACACAACTCAGACTCTTGAATTTGATATTGTTGATGGAGATTTGTTGTATGAAGAGGTGAGGAGGAAATCAAGCATTAGAAAATCTATTCTAGAAGAAATGATGGTTATATGTCACTTTAGAGAGAAAATAGATAAATTGAAAGGTACATCCAAGTCAAAGTAAAAAGGAAAAAAGAGTAAATGAAGATGTTGGTTCTACAACTAATCAAGTTTTAAGAAGGACTACTAGAAGAGACAAGAATCGAAGGAACATTAAAAAAAGGAGGAAAATAAAGCTGAATCATATTTAGGTATGATTGAAGAATAATTTCCAATTTGTAATGTTCCTAAATACTATGAAGATTTGCTATTAGATTTTGACATATCTCATCATATGTGCCCACATAAATTATTGTTTTCAACATATGAAGTTATTGATGATGCATTTTTCCTTATGGGTAATAATATATCATGTAAGACTATTGAGGTTGGGAGTGTCAAAATAATTATGTTTGACGTTATTGTGAGAATATATAAATGTGAGACATGTATATGAATTAAAGAATAATCTAATTTGTCTGGGAGCATTAGATTATGGTAGTTATAAGTTCACAAGTCAACATTATGCATTGAAAGTGTCCAAGTGTGCTTTAGAGTTCATGAAGGCTATTAAGAAAGGTAACCTTTAAAAAAGAGAAGGAAGTACTCAGATTAGTGTGGAAATGGTGGCATCTAAGGAGGTGTCTAATTCTACTCATTTATGGCATCAAATACTAGGTCCTAGAGTGAAAAAGGACTACAAGTATTAATAAAGTGCAAGTTACTTTTAAATTTGAAATCTCTAAATTCAAAGTTTTCAAACATTGTATATTTGAAAAATAATGTAGACAAAAAATTAAAGAAGGCAATTATAGCAGTAAAGGTACTCTTGATAGATGTTTAAGGGCCATCCCCTACTATTCATTTCGTAGGATCATTAGATTTTGTTTCAAATTTAAAAGAAAAGATGGCGTATTTAAAACTTTTAAACAATTTAGAACTATGGTTGAGAAGAGAATTGGTAGGACAATCATAGTTTTAATAATAGATAATGAAGGCAAGTTCACTTCTTTTATAGTTTGAAAAATATTTCAAGGAAGCTAGGATTGTGAGACACAAAACCATGGTTAATACTCCTCAACAAAATGGTGTGGCATAATGCATGAACATGACTCTTTTAGAAAAAAACAAGGAGCATGCTCAACAATGCCAGTTTGTAGGAAGATTTGTGGCTAGAAGTAGTCAATACTTCTTGTTATCTTATAAATCGATCTCAATCGGTTGCAATAAACTATAAAATCCCTGAAGAGGTATGTGTTAAATTTTTGTAAATATGGTTGATATTCATAATTATTATTTTTCTCTTGATGTATTTACATAACATGTTCTTCATGCTTGGGTCAAAATAAAAATATTAAAGGCATGTGCTTCATGTCCTTTGTAAAAAGAAGAAAATTTCAATTTTTGAAAGATGAATTTTTGGCTCCAAAATAAGCCATGTTTGGACCAACTTTTAGAGACACCCATTCATCCTCCAAGAAAATATATAAATATACCATTTTGTTCGTTCTTTAAGCCAAGCAACTTGTATCATATGAGGCAAGAGAAAGTCTAAGGTAGCGAAGGTTTGAGGAAAGTGAAATTCTGAGGTAGTGAAGGTCTGAGGGAGCATCATCTAAGGAAAGTGAAGGTATGAGCTAGAAGATTTTGAGGAAAGCGAAGGCTTAATATTTGTAATGAACCTTTGTGCTCGACTGAATGCTCTATCAAGGACTGAATTCTGTGGAAGGTAAAAGGCCTAATTCCAAGCAAACATATTCAGACCAAATTTTGTGGGTAGATGACTTGACTATGAGGATGGACTAGGTTTTAATTATATGTATCTTTGTTGAATTAAATGGTCTCTCTAAGGAAAAGATTGTTTGATTTTTCCCTCATGTGTGTTTTCCTAGGGTAAATACTTGTGTTATTGCATGACTATCTCTTTATGATCCTTATGATTTTTTTTTTTTGTTATTGTTGATCTTGTTAGTGTAATTGCTTTATGATGAAAAATATCACAAGAAAATAATTAACCTAATGAAAATCATAAGAAGTAATTATCAGTTTTAGAGAATTCCCTACACATCAACATGGTATTAGAGCTATGGTGAAAGAAAAACCTCGTAAAATAAGTCATCTCTAGGGCTTGATTTGTCAATCCCTTAGTTCAAGGATCACATTCTAGAAGAAGGTTGAAAGTCTAAATTCCTATCCTGCAAAAAGCCCTAGTTCGAGCCTCAAAAATAAATTTCTCTTTAAAATTGTCGAAGCCCTAGTTAAAGGTCAAAACTTTACATGTGCTATAATTCTTTCTTGTAATAGTGAGAAGGACAAAAGGTCCCAATCCTTTAATAGGCCGAGATACATCTTAGTATGTTTGGTTCAATTGTTCTTACAACTTATAATCCTCAGTCCTTATATCAAAGAACCAAAATGCTCAGACCTAAGGAGGTCGAAGTAATCTCAGTCCAATCGTCGGATCTAATATGGATAAACCTTAGGAGAAATCTCAGATCGAGGATCTAAACTATGTCAAAGGCTGACCGAATCTCAAGATTTGTGTCGATCGAATAAATTTTGTTGTGATATGCCCATTAGAATAAATTCTAAGATGAAAAACCTACACTGTGATCAAGACCTCAATTATTTTGAAGAATATCCTAGAGCTATAAAGCTCAATCTGTCTATCATTCGATTATTCTTTTAAAACAAGACTAAGATACTTTGGAATTCCAAATAGAAGTTGCTAACGTCCATTAAAAAGGAAATATTACTTTTTATATTTATATGAACCATGGTTATTTTAGTGTGGGGTGAAAATTTCTTAGCGAAGAAAATAATCTAAGAATGCAACAAAGGTGTCCTTGATTTCCAAGCCTTTAAAACAAGTACAATTGTTACAATGAATGGGGAAAATGAGTCATTAAACATTTACTGAGAATCTGAACTAATGTCACCTTAAAGGAAGCAACCTAAGGATGTTTGAAAAATATCTTTGTCTGAATACATGATAGCAAAGTCATTCTTTGTGAATTTTGGAAGGCACTTTACATTAAAAAAGGAGTTTGAGACGATGTCTCAGTTTGGACTAATATCTTATTTTTAAGTGATTTTCATGAACCTCATAATTCTCTTATAGCTACCAGAACAAATGTTATTGTTAAAGTAATGAAGATCCATAGTGATGGATTCATCATGGGAATGAAAACATACACGAAATCCAGTGAAATTAATAAGAGGTATGTATTATTACCCCTAGTGGTTTTTTATTGAAGTATTCATTGATCTCAATGATATCTCGAAAATAGTCCACGGGGCCTTGGATGGACAACGATCGAGGGCTTTGTTAAACAACTCTTTGATGAGAAGTCACCATTTCAATTCCCTGCCCCAATCGGGGTGATATATTGGACATGGTGAAGATATAGTTCTGCCAAGCTTACAAAAAAATGATATCTTGAAAATAATTTTTTTAGTGAAGATCAAGCATAGATTTGTTTGAAAAAATCTGTGTCAAATACTAGCATTATAAATTTTTTAAAGTCGTTAATTTCCAGTATGCCTTGAAGAATGAAAATACATTAGAGGATTGTGCCAATGTTTTGGAAATGTTTACTTACAAATCATATGCAGATCCATAGAGAATCCTTTAGGGGAAGTTATTGATTTGTAGCATATAATGCATCTTGATGAATTCAAGTATGATATGAGAAAACTATGTGAGAAAAATAAAATGATGGCCAGAAGATGCAAATTTTGTTACTTCATATACTTCAGTGTTATGTCTTACATTGAAACTACTATAAGTAAGATCAAGATATGGTGCAATGACAAAAGGCTTAGAGAAAATTTGGTTAATTGTTCCTTTCTTAGGGTTCTATGGAAAGCATTGCATTGTATATATGAATGTAGAATGTTGTTGCAAATCATTGACACCTAGAAGATGTACCTTGATGGAGGATGTGCATTGGATATGACTAGCTCATTGGCAATAGTATTTCTTTGAAGATAACACAATTTGATAAAGGAAGATTGATTACAATAGAAAAGAGGTTGAGTTCGTATTTAGTCTAGAAATCAAAGGCTATGTTGACAAGGTAAAATCATTTGCAGCGAGCCAATGAAAATATGGTGTTGCAAAATTCTGTAACTTTCTAAAAGAGGCCAAGGACAATATGTTGTTGCAAAATTATAAGCTTTTCTATAAGTATTGATGACATACGTGCTATTGTGGAAGAAATCGCATTTACCATTGGTATGAGCATTTGAATACTGAAACCTATTTTGATGAAATCTATTCCTTGCACATTAATATATTGATGCTACAATGCTTGTGAGAAAGCAAGGCTACTTGGTTTGATGGAACCAAGGGTGATCATTGAATTTCATCAATTCGAGGGTTCTGAACATCTTGATATTTACGGTTTGTAAACCATAGTAAGGAAAATAAGTTATGAAAGGTTAGGGTTTGTAAACCCTAGATTAATGAAGCCCCAAGGCTTTGAAGATAAAATCTTAGCTAGAAATTTTTCTTAAAAGGAAGAAAAACATAGGTAAGTCATGAAGAAAAAATGATAAGAGAGGTCTAGGGTTTCTATAAAACCCTAGAACTATATCTTAATTATTGAAGTTTGACATTTTCGCGGAAAGAAGAAACCCTAACCCTAGTAAGCAGGGAATGACATCATAAAGTTACAAAATGGATGAAAGGAAGGTAAGATCAAGAGGGAGTTGACATTCCATATAATCCTCAAAGATACATATTTTTATATCTCTATTCTTTGATCATTAACTTTTATTGTTGTTATTAATTCTCTTGTCTTAGTATCCTTTTCTTGGTTGTAATCATTTTTCCATGTCCTCCTAATGAGGATTGCAGGTAAAATGTGAAGGCTCTGAAGGCTTGGGTAGTAGATGGAAGAAATGGAAGAACGAAGTAAATCATGTGACAAGAGGGCTTTCTCTGAATCATGTGTTGATTTGAGAGATATTATGCTAGAAGAAATCTGAGCTCAAAGGGAGCTAGTAGATTAGTAAATTTTGAGGTATTCATGCAACATATGGGACCATAGATAAGTGGAAAGAAATAGTTGAATAGAGCGTTCTACCAAAAAGAGGGAGAGGAACATGATAAGACATTTTCTCTTAGATTGAGAGGTACAATTTTGTTATAATTATTACCATGGATTTGAAATTGCACCAGGTGGATGCATAGATTTCTTTCCTCGATGAATTAATTGAAGAGGAAGAAGTGTACATGGAGCTACATTATGATTTTGAGGTGCATGAGAAGAAAGTCTCATGATTGAAGAAGGCTTTGTACAATCATTGTTGGGCACGGGATCCCCCAAGGGCAGTTTTGGGGCTAAGAGCCCAGATTTTGGTCCAATGTTGTAATTCCAATGTAAAGACTCCACATTTTGTGGGCACGAAGCACGTAATTCTTAAAAAGTCATAGGGTTGTTTGCCCTTATTTTGATAATATAATTTCCACTATAGAAGATTTACCCATGGTCCATGGACCATGGAATTGTATAAATAGAGCGAAGCTCTAAGTAGTCAAAGGCATCTAATCTAAGATAAGATAATGCATATGTATGCGAGATAGTTCTGAAGTGTAAGTCTAAGTTTTGGGTCATAACATAGGTAGAGGCTCTGCAACTGAGTGCGTAGAGGCCTAGTAGTTTGCAGCTGAGTTGCAAACCCCTACAGCTGAGTGTGCAGGGCAAGTCGAGTCTGTAATCATCTAGAAGTATTAATAAAGAGAAGTTTCTATAATTTATGCGTCTTTATTTCTTGTTTATGCATCTGTTATATTGGGAATGAATTTCACTTCTAATACGTATATGATGCACGGATGTGTATGACTGTATTGGTTAAGTGGACACAAGTAAGAACATTTGTTTACACAAAGATGATTAAGATTTGTGAATAAGATAAGTAAGTTACTTAGCCTAGTTTGGGAAATAGTGCAATTCGCTGCCCTAGCAGTGCAAAATCATCTCAGCCCCTAATTAGGGTTGTGCGAAGGTCGATTGCAACGGATAGTGAAGGTGTTGCGACCTAAGCGAAGGCAAGTCTAGTTGGAATAAACCGACATCACATCCATCTCAAGGGTGCGGAAACTTGGTTCCAGCATCCCCCCATACTGCTTTGGGTGAGACTTTAATTTGCGCTCCATGGGCTGATGCTGAAAGGGCCAGTAGTGTAGGGATTTGTTTTGCTAACTAACTTTGGACCTAGGTTAGGCCCCCATAAGCCAACAATCACATGCAGACATGTTAGACTTGATATTCTTGGATTGACGAATATCTAATGAGTTTTGATATTATATGATGTCTTTTAAAAAACGGAAAGACTCATGTATCAAAGTGAGCATTTGTGAAGAGGGGAACAATTAGAGAGCCCTATTTTAGCTTCAATGGAGTTGACCTCTAAATTTGAGGTGATGGAATATTAGTTGATATGCTATAGTGGCAAAGGGAGCACCTAGTTAAAGTGATAGGAAAGTAGTTGTGGTGATGGACACAATGAAAGAAACATGATCAGTTTTATGAGACATGGCATGTTTCTCAACATGGGTTGGAGTACCAACATGGTACATTTGGTTATGGAAAAGGGAGTGATGACCTGAGATTTTTCTCAAATAGTGAAGTACAACTACAGATCCATATTAGGAAGAGAGTGTTGAAGACAGAAGAGTTCATTAGGTTATTCTTTTAATTTGGGATTCATTATGACTATGAACATCAAGTAGACATCTATCGCACTCAGTATTGCAATGACTAAATATTTTGCAATTGAATTAGTAGGTTAAGAAGAAGTATAGCTTTAGAGGCTACTTGTAGGATAGTCTTGATAAGGTGCGGGTGACGACTATGATGATAGGTTGAAGCACTATGAGATTCAATACCGAGACATGGTACATGAAGAAGTAGAGTGACTTTGATATTGCTTTACAATATATCAGATTGCTGGGAAACCCCTTATCATCTAGTGAAGTCTGTAGCTATACTTCCAAGAAAATCTTGGACTTGTTTAGAATGGCTCTCTCATTGAGAGGGAGTACCGATGAGATAACATCATGGAATGACATTCTTCCTGTGTCATGTATGTTGACCAGAATAATGGAGAATGGTCCTATAGAGGAAATTCATTTCTTCATTTGTCATATACGTTGACCATAATTAAAGAGAATGGTTCAGAAAAGGACAATCATTATTCTCGTGTCAAGTATATTGACCAGAATTAGGAAGAATTGTCCTAGAGGCCCAAAATTACTCTAATAGAGTGTGGCCTTCCATTATCAATATCATTAGCATTAGGACCATAATTACTCAGATAGAGTGTGGCCTTTAGGGATTCGCCATGTGTCAGGTACTGACCAAAATGATGGTGAACCAAGACTAGTTTTTATACCATGTGTCAGATAGACCTGAATTATGGTGACTAGTTGATTCCAATTATGCACCATGTGTCAAGAGTACTAACCAAAATTATGGTAAGGATACACAATTTGTTAGAGGTATCAGTCAATTTCACTTCATTTGTTTCTTTAGTTGCTATTGATGGGGGACCTTCTTGTTATCAGGAAGCAGTACATTATTGATCAGGAGCTCAAGTCCAAGTCATGGAAAAGGCTCAAAATTGAAAGTGTTCAAAAACACTTGCAACCTGAATGACCGGATAGACCTTGTCTTCATGATTCCGGCGCCGCGAACGGTTCGAAAAATTGACATTGTATGGAGAAGTTATCGCAATTTGAAAAAGCCCAATATTCTTCAATTTTTAAAGAATATTCCTTGGAATATTCCCCAAAATATTCTCGGGAATATTTTGTTTTGAGAGGTCCAATCATGCACTGACACGTGGCCCATGGACTACAAAGTTTGTTATGGCAAAATTTTTGCAACACCGTGGAATCGAACCCTGGTCTCTCTGTTGCCAGACCACAGGCCCGCTACCCATATCATATGACCTTGGCGCGGAAACCTAAGGCTCTAAACACAGTGGTTCATTAACCCGCCAACCGAATGCCAGATTCCCGGTCACTTGCGTGGATAGCACTGCCGGTTATGGTCAAGACTGGTGGAGTCCACCAATTATGGCACTTATGCCAAGTTTAGCGGTGCTAACTGGCAGTTAGCCAGTTTTAGTGGAGATTTTCAGGGGAAAACTGGAGAAAAATTGAATGAGCCATAACTTTGGCTAGAAGAGGCCTTTTGATATGATTTTTTTTTTTTGATTTTGGATATTATCATCATTTTGAAGCCATTAGAGTAGTCCAGATAAGTTGAAGAAGCCATCTTCAAGGAAATTTTCGTCCAGGGAGATTTTGGAGTTCAGGGCCACCAGGGGTTGGAGGCTATTGCAGGAGCTACCAGTATTCATTCTTAGAAAACAAACAGTTATTCCTGACTGTAATGAACCTTTTGAATCCAATGAAGGTTTTTTTAGAAGCATTTGGAGACTTCTAAAGGCCGAGATGCTGAAGGGAAGTTTCAGGCAGCTCAGTGCCATCCGTGGAAGAAGGCCTAGATCAGGGATGCAGTGCTTGTTTTGAGAAAATGAATAGTCATTTTTTGATGTTAGATATGTGTTGGAGATAGTTAGTAGAGGTTTCAGAGACATTTGAAGCATTATGAAGGAGTTTGTTCCATTAAGAAGCTCAGGGAAGCTTAGTGCACCTGCTAAAGGAATCAAGTCTAAGGGAGCTTAGATCTGTTTACACAAAGAGGACAGCCATGAAAAGGATGCATATGGTTTTTATAAGCCCATAGGTTCAGTCAGTAACCTACTAGAGTTGAGTGTGGAACTTTTAAAAGAATTCAAGCCATAATCCCAAAGAGCCAAGTCAAGTTGACAAGAGCTCATAGGAGACGTAGCCCACAAGATCGGGGTGAACTCCTTATTAAATTTGTTGTTATGTGTGATGTTTATTTGCTGTATTATATGTTTGATATATGTTTTTAATATCAGCTGAAACAAATCAAGTTAAAGTACTTAAACAGATGAAAACAAACCAACACATACACCTGTTTCAAGTACCTAATTCCGCAATTGTCAACATAAGCTAGATCATTAGTGTTAACTTATATTATTTCTATAGGCAGAATCTGTAAAGGGTCAGGTAGCCTTTGGATCTCATCCTTTCATTGAAGGTGACATATCTAGTAAATGCCCCTACAGTCAATCTCTGTATTAGATCTAAGAAGTTCTCACATTTTAGATCAATTATATTAATAATTTCAAATAGAAGGTAGCAATGAAATAAGAAATGGATGCCTTGGAGATAAACAAAACTTGAGATATGATAGAACTTATAAACTATAGGAGGGTTTTTGGATGTAAATGGGTCTACAAATTGAAGAGAGGTCTTGATGGAAAAAGGATACTCTAAGATGTAAGGTATAGATTTCCATGAAATATTTTCACCACTTGTTAAACTTTTATCCATTTGTATTACATTAGCATTGGTTTTTGATTTGGAGTTAGAGAAATTATATGTTAAACCAACATTCTTGTGTGGATATTTGGATGAGGAGACTTATATGGAACAAATAGAATGTTTTGTGCATCATTGCAACACAAGGTTAGTTTGCAAGATCAAGAAATCATTGTATGGCCTAAGGAATTTACCCATGCAATGGTACAATAAGTTTTGTTTTTTCATGATAAACTAACATTATACTTTAAGTGAGTATTACCATTACATGTACTTCAAAATTTTGAATGAAATATTCATTATTTTAGTGCTATATGTTGATGATACACTTATTACAAGCAAAAGCATGGATGTGATCAACACATTAAAGGATCCCATGGATAGGAAATTTGATATAAAGGATCTAGAAGTTGCAAAACAAATGTTGGGCATTGAAATACACATACATGAAAAATGGTAAGCTTAGGTCTTCATAGTAGAAATATGTAGAAAAAATACTTGCGAAGTTCAAGATGAACAATGTGAAACTAGTTAATATCCTTTTCACTTCCCATTTTAAGATTTCTTCATGATCATGTCCTGTAGTGAAGAATAAAAGGATTATATGTTATGTGTGTTGTATGCTAATTCATTAGGAAGCATGATGTATGTGATGGTTTGTACTAGAACATATATTTCACATGCAATAGGTGTTGTTAGCAGGTTCATGGAAAATCCAAGAAAAGAGCATTGGAATGCATTGAAATGGGTGCTTTGATATATTAGAGGCACCAATGATTATTGTATCATCTTTAATCATTGTCGTGATTATGTTTGTAGATATATTGATTAATATTTTGTAGGTGATTTGGACTAGAGGACATCTACTTCAAGATATTTCTTTACTCTTGCAGGGGGATCCATCAGTTGGATGTCAAAGCTTCAAGAAAAAATACTTTATCCACCACATAGGTGATGTAGGAGCATCTGGACTTAGCCAGCAATGTGATTGTATGTTCACATGTTGTGGCTAACAAGAGATGAATTTCATTGACCTGAGTGGTCAAATCAGTTCTTAGTAGAGAGGGTTGGATCTCTCGAAAATTATCTTTACTCCATTTATTGTAATAATTAGAATATTGTATTATTTTTAGAATAGGAGATAAGCTGTTAGTATAGGTGTGTATCTGTTAGAAAATATATATTATAGAGTAATGGAACACATAATATATTGCAGAAATATAAACACAGAAAACACATAAAACAAGAGAGACACATATATACGTGGTTCACCCAGTTTGGGCTACGTCCATGGAGAAATAGCCAATCCTTATTTTTTTATATTATCCAGCAAACTAAAGAGATACAACCTACAGTAGATCCGTTGTAACTCCTTCTTTTCTCTCAATCTCCTCTCTCTTCCTCACTCAGAATACAGCTATGCATAGATGAAATACAATTCCCTCATATACAGTGAGGGGTTTCCTTCTAGGGAAAAAACCCCTAAATTAAACATAACTTCTACCGTTAGATCTCTACCTGATGAATGGCCCAGATTGACTACAAAATTACAACATTTTACAAGGAAATTTTACATCTATTCTTAGCTTGAAGGGTGCTACCCCCGATCCCCCTGCCAGGGGGGGCCGCTCCCCAAAGTTCGCAGCCGCCCCCAGACCCCCCCTGCATTTTACGGGCAGCGTTGCTGCCCCATTTTGAACTGGGGTCCAATGCGGTGATTCCTTTGAATACAGAAGATAATCGGGCTCCACACCCAACAATCTCCCACTTGGAGACTGATTATAGCAACTCCACCGCTGCTTCATTTTTTGGACAATGAATCCACTTTGGACCTGGCTATTTCTCATCTGCTTCATCATACTTGAAGACCAATTGAAACTGAGTAGATTCTCAGTTTCTCCTTGGTTACAACTTTTGTTAACATATCTACAGGATTCTTGCTAGTGTGTATCTTTTCCAGCTTCAATTGTCCATCTTCCAACGCTGACCATATGAAATTGTACTTGAGCTGTATATGCTTAGTCTTGGAATGAAATGTAGAGTTCTTTGCAAGATGTATGGCACTCTGGTTGTCACTGTATAGCTACCCAACTCCTGCTTCTTACCTAATTCATCTAGAAACCTTTGTAACCAAATAATTTCTTTACTAGCCTCTATAGCAGCAACATAATCTACTTCTGTTGTTGAGAGTGCAACAACACTTTTTAGTTTTGAGACCCAACTAATAGATGTTCCACCTACAGTAAACACATACCCTGTTGTGCTCTTCCTGTTATCTCTATCACCCGCCATATCTGCATCAACATATCCTTGTAGAGCAACGTTTGAACCACCAAAGCATAATGCTTGATTTGTGGTACCTCTCAAATACCTGAGAATCCACTTCACTGCCATCTGATGTTATTTTCTTGGATTGTTCATGTACCTTCTTACAACTCCCACCGCATGTGCAATATCAGGTCTTGTGCAGACCATTACATACATTAAGCTTCCAACTGCTGATGCATATGGAACTTTAGACATATGAGCTATTTCTTCCTGAGCCTTGGGACACTCCTCCTTACTTGATTTGAAATGGCTAAAGGTATACTAACTAGTTTTGCATTCTGCATATTAAACCTTTTCAACACCTTTTCTATGTACTCACTTTGAGACAATGTTAATTTGCGATTCTTCCTGTCTCTAGTTATTCTCATACCAAGGATTTGTTTTGCAGCACCCAAATCCTTCATTGAAAATGAGTTTTCCAATTTTCTTTTGAGCATATTTATTTCCTGCATGTTAGAACTTGCAACAAGCATGTCATCTACATACAATAACAATATAATATAGCTGCCATCATTTTGCCTTTTCAGATAAACACAATGATCAGAGTGACATCTAGTATAACCTTATTCAGACATAAATTTGTCAAATTTTAGATACCACTACCTTGGAGCTTGTTTTAAGCCATACAATCTCTTCTTCAACCTGCACAGTAGTTTCTCGTTCTCTTTTACCTCATATCCTTGTGGCTGTTGCATATATATCTCTTCCTCCAAATCCCCATGGAGAAAGGTTGTCTTTATATCTAACTGCTCAAGATGCAAATCTTCAGCTGCTACTAGACTTAAAATAGTTCTGATTGAAGTCATTTTAACAACAGGAGAAAATATTTCATCAAAGTCTATACCCTTTTTCTGTGCAAACCCTTTCACCACAAGTCTAGCTTTATACCTTTTTCTACCTCCATCTTCTTCCTTCAACTTGTAAACCCATTTATTTCGCAATACTGTTTTACCTGTAGGCAACCTGACTAAGTCCTAAGTCTGGTTATGTGCTAAGGAGTCCATCTCTTCTTTCATGGCTTGCTCCCACTTCTTCCTGGTTTCTACAGGCACTGCTTCTTCATAACATTCTGGTTCACCAGAATCAGTCAACAATACATAATATAATGAAAGAGAGTATCATTCAGGGGGTCTACTCATCCTGGTAGATATTCTAACACCACTTTCAGGTGTTTGAAGTGCTTGTTGTTATTGTGGTTGTTGTTCTGGCTGTTGATCATTATGATTTTCAGGCACCATCACTTTTTCTGTGATCTCGTCAAGCACTATGTATTCTCTGTTTTCTTTTTCATGTTTCTTTTCCTGCAGCTGATCCTTATACAAAACCTTTTAATTGAATATGACAGCTCTGCTCCTAATGATTTTATGTTTTTCATAATCATAAAAGCAATAATCAAAATCATTAACACCATACCCAATAAAGGTACATTTCTTTGATTTTGCTTCAAGCTTTGTTCTATTTTCTTTGTTAATGTGGACAAAGGCTTCACAACCAAAAGTCTTTAAAAAATAGTAGTTGACCTTTTTACCTGTCCATGCCTCCTCTGGAATACCACCATTCAAGGAACTTGAAGGCCCTCTGTTTATTAGATAAACAACAATATCTACAACATCTGCCCAAAATTGTAAGGGCAATCCTGCATTCAATCTCATGCACCTTGCATGCTCCATGATTGTCCTGTTCATCCTTTCTGACACAACATTTTCTTGTAGTGTTCCTGGAACTGTCTTCTCTCTACGAATTCCATTCTCTGAACAATACCTATCAAACTCTTTGCTGCAATATTCACCTCCATTATCTGATCTAAGACACTTCAACCTTTTTCCTGTCTCATTTTCAACCAAAGATTTCCATTTCTTGAAAGTATCAAATACATCAGATTTATCTTGAATATAATAAATCCAGGTTTTTCTGGTTGCATCATCAATAAAAGTAGCATAATAATGAGAGCCACCAAGAGATGATACCTAAGCAGGTCCCCATACATCTGTATGCACAAGCTCTAATTTTTCACTCTTCTTTTCTTTCCCAACTCTAAGGAATTTGACTCTCTTCTGTTTTCTATAAACACACTTCTCACAAAATTTTAAATCAACATGCTTCAAACCTGGCAAAAAATTTCTTGAGTGAAGAATCTGCATCCCCTTCTCACTCATGTGCCCGAGCCTATGATGCCACAATGTTGTATCTTCTCCTATAGAGGTTAAAGTATTAACAGAATTAGAAATACCATTGCATAAATAAATGTACCAACCTTTCCTCCTTTTTCTATTACCAGGGATCCTTTAGTAACCCTCTAGGTTTTATCTGTGAAAGTAGTTACGCAACCTTCACCTCCTAACTGCCCTGTTGAAATTAGATTTTTCTTCAAATCTGGAACATGCCTTACCTCCTTCAATAGCCACTGATTTTTCCATTTGGTTGTTTTATGAAAACTGTACCCATTCCAACGATTTTACATGGTTTATCATCACCCAATCGAACCTGTCCAAAATCTCCTTGAACATAATCATAAAAAATGTTTCCTATCAAGTGTGGCATGGAATGAGGCCCCTGAATCTATGACCCAGGCATCGATAATATTTTCTAATGAAAGGATCAAAACATCATGTAACACATCACCTGTTACATTCGCTTCATGCTTAGTTTCTTGCTGCGCGTCTCCTTCTTTTCCCTTCCGAGACTTGCAGTATTTCTTTAGGTGTCCTTTCTTCCAGCATTTCCAGCACACTTTCCCTGATCTGGACTTGGATCTGCCTTTTCTTGACTTACTGTAATATCCTGGGTTCTTTCCTCTTTCCATTTTTCTTCCCCTAGTCTCTGCAGTCAAATCATTACCTGATGTCTCACCGAGCTTTTCCATCGCATTTTGTCACTAAGGATTGCACTGACAACATCATTAAACTTTAAAGTACTAGATCCAGGGACAGAGTTACTAATGGCCATAACTAAACCATTCCAACTTTCTGGAAATGAGCACAAAAATAACAGAGCCCTAACTTCATCATCAAAAGTTACCCCTACAGAACTTAACTGACTTGTAACTATATTAAAATCATTTAAATGATCTGCAACAGATCCACCTTCTGACATCTTCATATTAAATAAACGTTTCATAAGAAATACCTTATTTGAGGCCGAGGGTTTTTCATATAGTTTCGTCAATGTCGACATTAAACCCTCTGTTGTCGTTTCCTTTGAAATATTAAACGCTACGGACGCCACTAGACACATCCATATTGTTCCAAGTGCCTTTCTATCGAGAATATTATATTTTGTGTCTATCATACTCATCAGCTTCTTTGTATTTCCTCTCAATGGTAGGTACAGATCTCTCTGATACATATAATCTTCCATTTGCATCTTCCACAACTGGTAGTTTTGGCCGTTGAATTTTTTGACCCTAAACCTACCATCTTCCGCCATTGCTCCCACTCGAACCAGGAACCCTTCTCTCCTACGAGTTTAACAGCCAAATAGACCTTTGAATCTGATACCAGTTGTTAGAAAATTATATATTACAGAGCAATGGAACACATAATATATTGCAGAAATATAAACACAGAAAACGCATAAAACAAGAGAGACACAGATATACATGGTTCACCCAGTTTGGGCTACATCCACGGAGAAACAGCCAATCCTTATTTTTTTATATTATCTAGCAACTGAAGAGATACAACCTACAGTAGATCCGCTATAACTCCCTCTTCGCTCTCAATCTCCTCTCTCTTCCTCACTCAGAATACAGGTATACATAGACGCAATACAATTCCATCATATATAGTCAGGGTTTGCCTTCTAGGGAAAAAACCATAAATTAAACATAGCTTCTACCGTTAGATCTCCGCCTAATGAATGGCCTAGATTGACTACAAAATTACAACATTTTACAAGGCAATTTTACATCTATTCTTAGCTTCAAGGGCGCTGCCGGATGCCCTCGTCGGGGGGGCTCCCAAAGGTCACAGCTGCCCCACCTTGGACCCCCCCGTTAGCGAATATTTTATGGGCGGCGTTGCCGCTCCATTTTGAACTGGGATCTAATGCGGCGATGCCTTTGAATACATAAGATAATCAGGCTCCACACCCAACAGTATCAGAGCTTGAGAATAGGGATTTAATGGTTGAGTTTCTAAAAATAGAGATTGAGTTGTCAATGCAGTTAGGATAGGATTTGATTCATAAAAGAGGAAAGAATGTAATGACAGGGAGATTAGATGATCGAGAATAGATTAAGTAAGTGAGAGGTGTGTGAGAGATAGGGTTGGAGAGTGAACAAAGGTTAGAGAAACTGTTGTAATCGAGCCAATAGTGCAAGACTCTATAATTTCTATTTTATTGAATAAATGATTAAGTGTGGTGTTGAGTGTTAATCTTGGTGCAGAAATTCATTTGTATGTGTATCGGCGTTCTGGACCATAATCGGAAATTTTTCTCTATTTATACATTTTATTGATAGTCACAGTCGATTAGTATTAAGGGTTAATATTGAGCTTAAATGCTAAACCTTTCCTTAAACGTCTTTCTTAAAAGTATGAATTAAGCATGTGGGTAGTATATGGAAAGTGGTAAGCAGTATCTTGCGTGCCCTAAAAGTGGTAAACGATATTTCTAATATTCACATGATGAGCCTAAGTGGGTGACATGTAGCACGAGAAAACTACTTTTCTCGCGTTGTCTCAACCTGATATCGGTCATGCAAGATTTCACGCGAGATTGCGCGATAGCCGTTGGATTGAGCGGGATTGATCGACAGTGGAGATCGTCCGAGCTAGTTGGCGAGTGGGTGACGCGATATCCGTTAGATCAGAAGGAGTGAAATCAATGATGCATATTGAAGCGCCTGACAAAGGGAAAACTCAAAAAAGGATCGACGGTGATTGATCAAGTAAGCAGGACCCTCTGGAAAAATCCACATATAAGATCCATCGACGTGCAACTGATTGGTTACAAAGTTAACCAATAGTCTAATTCCAGACTACCACCCCATTTTCGTCAACCTCCTACATCATTTTGGTATCAAAGCAAGGATTAAGTTTTGCTAAAGTAAACATGCCACTGAGGAGAGAAGCTGGCATAGGTCGGGGAAGAACTGTAGCGAATGCAATTCTGTTGGATGAGATCCGAAATCTACGTACAAGGATGGAGACAATGGAGACTACTCAGAGGAGAGCACCTAATGAAGGAGATGCTAGTGTTGCGGAAGAATCTTTTGAGGAAGAAGAAGAGGATGAAAGTGAAGCTGCCAAAGTTCTCAAGATATTGGCCAAAGCAAGTGGAAGACCAAAGGTGGAAATACCTTTGTATGAATGGAATCTCAATGTAGAAGAATTGATGGACTAGATCAATTCATTAGACAAGTATTTTGACCATGAGGAGGTTGATGATAAAAGGAAGGTGAAATTTGCAGTTACCAGATTGAAGGGTCATGCAACTATCTGGTGGGATGAATTACAGACATCCAGGGGGAGAAAGGGAAAGCCCAAGATAAAAAAATGGGATAAAATGGTAAGTAGATTGAAAGCCAAATTTATGCCAAAATATTATCAGTTAAATCTTTTCAGACAATTACAAAATTTGAGGTAAAAAGGAATGGCTGTCAAAGAATACACAGAAGAGTTTTATAAGCTAAGCATTAGAGCAGGACATGCAGAGGATGATGTAGAAAAGGTAGCCAGATACATAAATGGATTGAGATATGAAATACAAGATGAAATCAGCTTGCTGAGTCTGAAGACAATTGAAGATGCCTATCAAGCAGCTTTGAAGGCAGAAGAGAAGATGATGAGGAAGCAAAATCAGAGGAATAGAGGAAAAAGTTCAGCAAGAGGTAGAGGAACTACTAGATCAAGATTTCAGCACCGTCAGGGTGAAGCGAGAGGTTCAACTAGTAGACCACCATAGAGAGGAGACTTTAATAGAGGGATCTGTGCACCCAGAGGAAGAGGTTGGGGAAGAGAAATTCGGTGTTACACATGTGGAGAATGGGGACATGGATCATGGGATTGTCCTCATAACAAAGTAACAAATCAGAGGAATGCGAGTGTGGTTGAGGCAAGGGAAGAAAAACCTCAAATTGTAAACAAGGAAGAATCACCTAAAGTAGGAGAATCCTTATTGTTGAAAAGGGTATTGCTTAAGGCAGAGAAAGAGACAGGAGAACCAGCTCAGAGAAAGGATTTATTCAGAACTACATGCAAGTCCAAAGGAAAATGTTGTAAAGTGATAATTGATAGTGGAAGCACTGATAACCTTGTTTCTACATAAATGTTGGACAAGTTAGGACTAGTGAAAATAGTGCACCCTACTCCTTACAAAGTATCATGGCTGCAAAAAGGACATCAGCTTATGGTGACAAAACAATGCAAGGTAGAGATATAGATTAGCACTTATAAGGATGTGATATTGTGTGATGTAATGCCAATGGATGTATGCCATGTGTTGTTGGGAAGACCTTGGCAGTTTGATCAGAAAGCTATTCATGATGGGAGAATAAATACTTACACTCTGGAGAAGGATGGAAATAAACACACACTTCTTCCATTAAAGGATGAAGCAAGAAAAGAAGCGCCTAGAAACAGTGTTATGCTGATGAGTGGAAAAGAATTGCTACAATAAGTCAAGAAGGATGAATAGATGCATTTTGTTGTCATAAGGAGACCTAAGGTAATTTTATCTTCCACAAACTTAGATGATTTATCTGAAGAAATCAAAACTCTGTTGAATGATTTTGTTGATATTATTGTGGATGAGTTTCCAAATGCATTACCACCCATCAGCAGTATTAGTCATCATATTGATCTAATACCTGGAGCAAGTTTGCCAAACAAAGCAGCATACAGGTTAACTCCTCAAGAAAATGCAGAAGTTGGAAGACAAGTACATGAACTGATGGATAAGGGATTAATTAGAGAGAGTCTTAGTCCGTGTGTTGTAACAATAGTACTTAGCCCAAAGAAAGGTGGTGAATGGCGTATGTGTACAGATTCCAATGCCATAAACAAGATTACTATCAGGTATAAATTTCCTTTACCATGCATGGATGATTTGATGGAGTGTTTAAGTGGGTCAAATATTTTTCTAAAATAGATCTGAAGAGTGGATATCATCAAATAAGGATTAGGGAAGGAGATGAATGGAAGACTACATTTAAAATAAATATTGGGTTGTATGAATAGTTAGTGATGCCTTTTGGACTCACTAATGCACCTAACACATTCATGAGATTGATGAATGAAGTCTTGAAGGAATATGCACTCAATTTTGTCATTGTTTATCTTGATGATATTCTCGTTTTCAATAGAAGCAAAGAAGAGCATTTGGAGCATCTTAAGTTAGCTTTAAGAACTCTACAGAAAGAGAAACTACTAATAAATCTGAAGAAATGTAGTTTCATGAAAGAAGAATTAATCTATTTGGGATTTGTAGTTTCTAAAGAAGGTTTGAAAATGGATCCAGAGAAAGTCCAAGCAATTTGGAATTGGCCTACTCCAAGAAACATATTTGAGGTAAGAAGCTTTCATGGGCTTGCAAGTTTTTATATAAAATTTATCAGAAGTTTTAGTCAGATTTGTGCACCAATTATTGAAACAATCAAAGAGACTAATCAGCCATTCAAGTGGACAGAAGCAGCAGACCGAAATTTTAAGTTGCTGAAGAAGAAAATTACAGAGAAAACAGTTTTACATTTACCTGATTTTGGGAAATTTTTCCAAGTTGAAACTGACGCTAGTGGAGTTGCAATTGGAGCAGTTTTCAGTCAGGAACAGAGACCAATAGCCTACTTTAGTGAGAAACTAACTGAAGCTAAGAAGAAGTATTCTTCTTATGATAAAGAAATTTATGCTATTGTGCAAGATTTAAAAAAATGGAGACATTATTTGCTACCAAAGGAGTTTGTATTATTCTGACAATCATGCATTACAGTGCATAAACAACCAGCCAAAATTGAACCAGAAACATGCCAAGTGGGTAGAGTTTTTACAGAGTTTTACTTTTGTGATAAAACACACAAGTGGTAAGTTGAACAAAGTTGTTGATGTTTTGAGCAGGGTAAATTTCATTGTACAAGAATTAAGAGTTGGTGTTGTAGGATTTGAAGATATGGTTGATATGTATAAAGATGATGCAGAATTCAAAGATATTTATGCAGTTGTACAATATCCAATAGTTCATAATAGAAGTAAGTGGTTAGATTATCTTATCCAAGGAGGTTTATTGTTTAAAGGTAAAAAATTGTGCATTCCCAAATGTTCTATGAGGGAAAACATAATCAAGGAGAAACATAGTGGAGGATTATTTGGTCACTTTGGACAAGACAAAACCTTATAGGTTTTAAACCCATACAGAAATTACCTGCATACGAATTCTAAAACACAAAAAATAAACAATGCGAGAGAATAACACATAAAACACATACACACAGAGATTTTCCCCTGGATCCCAAAACCGGGACTACCAGCTTGATTTTTCATTATGTTCCTTTCAATGTTACAATACATATTTATACATGCTGAGGCATCCAATACCATGGACTGAAAACAATCACGTCCAAAACCATGGACGGAAAACTATCGCGTCCAAAATCATGTGCGAAAAACATGCACAAAACCATAGGTAGGTCTTCCCAACCTAATATAGGGTCCAAGACCAAAATTTTCCAGGGCGCTGCCCTGGACCCCATAGAGTGGGGTTACCTACACCCCTCAAACCTTCTGTGACTCCCCCGCTACACAATCGACGCAATGAAGGGGGGGCACTGCCCCCCTTCTAACCCCCCCCGATTAACTACGTGGGCTAGTCATGGAAATAATATAACACAATCCAACATTCTCCCACTTGTTGTTTTCTTTCCATAGAGGGCCACAAGAGAGTTTAGTCATTTATGTAGCCCTGCAATGCCCATTGTTTCTCTACACCAAGAGAACTTCTCAGAGCTCACAGATTTTGTCAATGCATTTGCAGTATTCTTTAAAGTGTCCACCTTTACCAGCAACACCTTTTTGTCTTCTATCATATCCCTCACAAAGTGATACTGAACATCAATGTGCTTTGTATTTGAATGATATGCAGGGTTCTTTGCTAAGAAAATTACACTTTGGCTGTCATAGTCTATCCTTATAGCTCCTTGTACTAAACCCATACTTGAACACAATCTCTGCAACCAAACTACTTCCTTGCTTGCATGAGTGGCTCCCATGTATTCTACCTCTGTAGTTGATAGTGCCACTACTGATTGTTTCTTACTCATCCAACTAACTGCACCTCCAAATAGGTTAAACACATACCCACTTATAGATATTCTCTGATCTAGATCTCCAGCCCAGTCCACATCAACAAAGCCATGGATATCCAAAACTCTATCCAATCCTGGTCTTCCTTGGTAGCACAAACCATAATCACTAGTGCCACGCAAATACCTGAAAACCCACTTCACTACTGTCCAATGATCCTTCCTTGGTTTTGACATAAACCTGCTCAATACTCCTGTTATCTCAAAATCAGGCCCTGGAAGGCTGCAGACCAAGAAGACTTCAAGTAACTATTTCAAACCTACTTTAGGCTGAGGCTTAGCCTCCTCAACCTGAGAGGGCTCTCTCTAGATGGGTTAATGATTTTGATTAAGATAAGATGGCTAACTCTTTGTGAAATAACTGTGACAAATATAGATGCTGGAAAAACATTAAACAAGTTTCCATTGGGCCTATGGAGTCAACAACATCTCAATAAACAAGGATCTTGACTTTACATAGAAGTCAGGGCATTCAACATTTGAATATTCAGAACATAACTCATATGAAACCACAGTCTATAAATGCATACAGGAAATCAGAGCACAATCAGTGAATTCTGAGTGATTATACATTTATAAAACTGTAAAAAATTTAGGAAAGGACAAGATCACACGTTCTGAACATAGAAATCCTTCATGAATCCTGAGAAGTAAAAGCCAAATTATATTACTGAACTCTGTCTTACATAAGCCCAAATACAATGCTCTGTCATAAAGTTTTCCAACCCTCATTACATTGCTGTTTCAGCTATATATAGAATTCTTATTCTACCTGATCGAGATTCCTCCTCCAGCATGAGGGGAATTCGATAACTACCTCTAATGACACCTATCAACTATTTAATTAACTAATTAATACAATAAAGTGCTGACTGGAGCTTTTTTAGAGTTCTAAATCTACTATGACTCTAACTCCCTATTGTATGCATGATGGCTTCTCCTCGTTCTTTGACACCTGGTCCTCTTTCAGTTTGGCTGAAATGGCTGAGATGGGTATTTAATGCCCCATGTTGACCTGGAATGTTGAAACTTTTTAACTGCTCAGAGATATTTGGAGGTTACCCTTGCTTCTCGGCTTCAGTTTTTTCCAAAATCTTCGAATGCACAGAAGCATGTTCTTTAGCTTTTAATTACCCAAGATGTGGAAGACTGCCACGTCCTTGATGCGTTGTAAGCTCTTTTCATGAACATGTGTACAGGCAAAAATTCCTTGCAGGCAAATCGTTTGACATATTTTGAACTGTGATAAAGGGGCTTTATGACAAAAATTCAAAATTGGTTTTGAATATTCAATCCTTTTAAACATCCATCTGTCTTGACCTGATTGGCTGTTGTTTGCTCCAGCTGATGTCTTGTACACCCTTTAGCCATTTCCCTTTCAAAATTCCCGCTTATAATTCAAACTACTTGATTTGCGTTAAAAACAACATCTTCAGCAGTTTCGTAGCGCGCTACGAAACTGCTGAATTATTTGAAACAGTTTGCCTTTGACCCGAGATCTTTATCAACTGAGTATTTGATTGCCAAAAACTCCCTTCGACTTTCCACATGTTGAACAGGGATTTATATTTCCTCAGAGAAATAAGATTAAGCAAATTTGTCAAAAATTTGAAACAAAACCTTACTTGAAGTGAAAAACTCATTTAGCAGGCAGCCGGCTCAGCTGTGTCTTCAAATCTTCAATTTGTTTCCTCATAGCTCTATTCCCAGCTCTCAGTTGCATATTAATCCTTCTGATATACCTGGCTTCTTTGATGGCTGGTACTGTCCAGGTGTGAAATTGTTCGTGGCCATCAACCACTGAATTCAACTGAGCCTTTACAACTTCATTTCCTTCCCATAAGGTTTTATAATATTTTGCATGTATGGCTGCATGCTTTCTAGCGGCCTTCTTCAATTTAGCAATCTCATACTTGGCTGACTCTAATTGTCTCTGTATGGCTGCTATATTATCTTCTTGAGATGCAATGGTTGTTTTGCCCGTGTCTTTTTGTATCTCTTCCCCTGTTTCCTCTGTTCTCGGCATTGCTTCCTTTACTTGCTGGAATCTTCTTGTTATAGGTCTTCTAGGTTTGAAAATGAACTCTTCAGCTGGCACATCAAATCTAAGCCTTTTTGAGGCCTTGGATTTCTTGGTGCTTTCCTGCTCTGACTGCACCAATTCAATTTGGATTGGTAGAGACTGTTCGAATTCAATGGCCTGTAATAAATCATTCAAATTTGCCTTGGACACTGGGCTCTCTTCAACTGCTACAGCTTTACCTTTTTCCTTCATTATTTGACTTCTTGTTCTTACCCTTGAGACTGCTTCAGATGTGCTTGTTTCTGGTACATCCTTTTTACCCTGAGCCTTTTCCTTAGTTATTTGCTGAGGTTGATCTTGGATGATGAGAGGCTTCACTGGTTTTCTTAGCTGTGACTTTGGAACCCTTTTAGCTCTTGCCTCTTTTTGGAGCTCAGCTATTGTAAAATCTCTGGCCGGTTGTGGAGTGAGGCCAGTCTTGCTTTGGAATCCAGCCATAAAAATAAAAGAATTCCAGTCTCTGTCTATCTTCTGGAGGCCATCTAAAACCAGTAACTTGATCAAACCATGATGAAACAAAGAGGTTTTTTGCTCAGCTGTACCTTATCACACATCTTACTCAAGCTACAAAACAAATAAAAAGGTAGGTCTATGGAGACTTTCCCAGTGAAATGCAAAAGCAGTTTGAAATGGTAAGAATAAACCTTGTTATACCTTCCCTCACAAGTCAAATATTTTTGTATGCAGGTGAGTAAGAGAGAATAATGTTCTTTGACATAATTCCTGGGCACTCCCCTACTCAAATCTTCATTTACTTATGCATCATTTAAAAACTCCTTACAAGGATTCATGTCAAATTTGAAATTTTTAAACCATTCCTCTTGTCCTCTTGGGATCTCTGTCACAGCAGATATTGCTTCTGGGGAAACCTGCACTTCTAACATAGCTACATTTGAATTCAAACCAGTGAAGTTTAGTGCAAATTCTTTAGTTACCTGCGCATGTCCTCCTTGTAACTTTTTGCAAAAGTTCCAGCACCCGGCATTTTTAAACGCTTTCTTCACCCCTTCATCTCTCAGCGTTATATCCAGGCCTTCGGGTTCAGTCCTTAGAGGTTTACCGGATCTGTGCTCTTTTTTCTCCATGGATTCTTCTAAATCTTCGCACACAAAGACTACCAGCTCCGGTTGGAGTTGTGATTCAGCTTCTTTTTGAATTCAGCCTCGCTTGATTATCAGCCTCGCTTGATTATCAGCCTCGCTTGAATTTTGAATCTTTCCGCTTAAAACCTTTCAAGACATAATCTTGCAGATTTGTCATTCATGCAAGACACTTACGGTCATCATTAAGGCTTATGCACGGTGAAATTTCTTGGGAATGATAATACATGCGTATCAACAGCTCTAGTGGTGGTGATGGTGGCAATGAGCGTTAAAACGTGATAGGGGAGATATATGAACTGACATGAGAAGACATGGCTGATGACTCACCTAACGGACTTGATATTTCAGGAAAGATTCGCTGCGGAAGTACGAATCCATGATTTCGCAGCGCTGTTAGTTTTAAATTTTAATGATGCGCTGCGAAACTGCTTAATAATGATGCGCTGCGAAACTGCTTAATCATGATTGCGCTGCGAAACTGCCTAATCATGATTGCGCTGCGAAACTGGCGAATGGGAATTATGCTGGGAAATTACTAAAAGACATGGTGACTCGGATAAGACAAGATGTGGCTATAGAACACTGATGAGTGGAGGAGAACCAATGGGAGTTGAGAATGACTTGAGTTAAGAAACTCTTTAAAACTCCAAATCCTAGGGGAAGAAAATTAAAACGAAATTAAACTAACAAGGACCTTTGTCATGGGGCTAGGATAGAAAATTATATACATCAGATTTTGAGTTCTAAGTGATAACAACTCCCACTGCATGTGCAATGTCTGGTCTAGTACAGACCATCACATACATCAGGCTACCGACTGCAGTTGCATATGGAACACGGGACATATCCTCTTCCTCTTCTTGTGTCTTGGTACACTATTCAGCAGATAACTTTACACCTACAGGAATAGGAACCTTCACCTATTTACTATCCTACATATTAAACCTTTGTAATATTGTCTCGACATACTTCCTCTAGTTTAACCAGAGCTTCCTCTTTGCCCGATCTCTTTTAATTTCCATGCCCAAAATATAGTTTGCAACACCAAGATCTTTCATGTCAAATTTGGAGGACAATTGGGTCTTCAAATCCTGGATAATTTCTTTGTCATTTCCAACCAGCAATGTATCATCCACATACAAGACCAGATAAATAACACGGTCACGAATTAATTTAAAATACACACAGTGACCTGCTTTGCTTCTGGTGAAGCCAAGTCCCCGTATAAATGTATCAAATTTCTGATACCACATCCTTGGTGACTATTTTAACCCATATAGAGACTTCTTTAACTTGCATACCAGTTCTTTCTTACCCTTCACCGCAAAGCCTTCAGGTTGCTTCATGTAGATCTCCCCTTCTAGATCCCCATGAAGAAATGCTGTCTTCACATCCATCTTTTCTACCTCAAAATAAAAAGCAACAACAACATATAAAAGTAATCTAATAGAAGTTACCTTGGCAACAGGAGAAAAAATATCACCAAAATCAATTCCCGGCACCTGGGAATAACCTTTTGCTACCAATCGAGCTTTGTATTTCTCCACCTTTCCTTCTGCATTTGTCTTCTTCTTAAACACCCATTTGCTGCAAATGGGTTTCCTTCCAAGCGAAAACTCCACCAGATTCCAAGCCTCATTTTTGTGCAAAGATGCCATTTCATCAACCATGGCCTCTTTCCATAGTTTTCCATCCTCTGAATCTAATTCTTCCTTCACAGTTCTGGGATCATCATCAGTAATGGATAAAACAAAATTTGAACAGAAAGCAGATGGACTATACCTTTCTGGCTGCCTTCTTTCTCGAACTGATCTTCTCACACCCGAAGTTTGTGGCTCTTCATCATCTGATTCCTCCTCTGCTCTAGAGTCTGATTCTTCCTCCTTTAGCTAAAACTCTATCTTCTCAGGTTCCTTTGGTTGGAATTCATGTTTAATAACATATTTCACCTCTTTGAACACCACATCTCGGTTGTACACAACCTTCCTTGTTATTGGGTTCCAAAGCTTATAACCCTTTAAACCATCCTTATACCCAATAAAGATGCACTTTTTAGATTTACTATCCAACTTGGTTCGTTTATCCTTTGGAACATGTACATATGTACCACATCCAAATACCCTCGGATGTGAAAGAGAGGGTTTCTTACCAATCCATACCTCTTGTGGAGTCTTATCCTCCAACGCTGATGAAGGTGATCTATTGACGAGGTAACATGTTGTCTCCACCATCTCTGCCCAGAATTATTGTCCTAACCCAGCACCACTAAGCATGCTTCTTGCCCTTTCCATCAATGTCTTGTTCATTCTTTCTACAACTCCATTTTGTTGAGGTGTATATGGAGTAGTCTTCTGCCGTGCTATACCACACTTCTTATAGAATTCTTCAAATTCCTTGCTACAAAACTCTCCACCATTATCTATCCTCAGCACCTTTATCTTCTTCTCTATCTGCTTTTCCACCAGAGCTTTAAATTCTTTAAACCTGTCAAAGACTTTAGATTTCTTCTTAAGGAAATATATCCATGTATTCCTTGAGAAGTCATCTATAAATGATACATAGTACACAAACTTACCCACTGATGGAACCTTCACAGGTCCAAACACATCACTATGCACAAGCTCTAATATCTGTTTCACCCTCTTACCACCAGAGGGGAAACTCAACCTATTCTACTTCACATATACACAATTTTCACATAAATAAAAATCCAGAGAGCTATTACTCATACCTTCTACCATACCTTTACCATGAAGTATTCTAAGGCCCTTGTCTCCAATATGTCCAAGCCTTTGATGCCACATCATGGTCTTCTCTCCAGAGACCACTAGATTTTCTGCTCCACTTTCAGGAACCAGAAAATTGTTGTACCCATCAACAACAATGCTACCTTGCAGCTTGTGCAGAGTTCTAATGCGAACTCCCCGCATCAATACCAATGCTTCCCGAACCATCTTGCAGGTATCCTTCTCAAACACTGTTTTTACACCTGCAACATCCAGCTTGCTTACAAAAATAAGATTTCTGGCCAATGCAGGAATATGTAGAACACTCAGAAGTGTTCTAACCCTTCCAACTTGCAACTTCAACTTTACTTTTCCACGACCAACGATTCTAGCCTTTCGTTCCTATCATCCCCTAAGAAGACATCACCACCATCATATTTCTCATACTCGCAAAACCACTCTCTATGGGGAGTGAAGTGAAAGGATGCACCTGAGTCAATCAACCATGCCTCATGATCTACATGTGTACTTTGTAATGTCCCTCCCTTAATAATAAATAATAAATAATAAATAATAATAAATAATAAATAATAATAATAATAATAAATAACGATAATATTAAAAAATACAAGAAAATAAATAATAAACAATGAATAAAAATAAAAATAAAAATAAAAATAAAAATAGTAATAAGTAATAAATAACCATACTAAAGCTCTAAATAAAAATAAATAGAAATAAACAAGAAAACAATATAAAAAATCAGTAAAGCTATCAAAAAGAAATAAAGCAAGAAAGCAATAAAGTTGCATGTATACACATGGAGTGTGTGCATGTGGTTTTCCTTCCAATGTTTGCTCTATTTATTAGAAGGTGAGGAAGATGGGAGGCATTCCATCATTCCAAGATTCTATCATTCATTCTCTTGGGAGAATAGTGTTCTAAGATAGAGGATTCTCTGGCAGTAGTAAATTGATTGAGGGCTTAGGGGTGGTCAGTTGTAGCAAGATTTTGTGCAACTGAGCCTAAGGTTGGAAGGAGAGTCGTCCCCAAGACTTTGTTGTAGTTAGCAGAATTCAACTAGCGTTCAACCCCGAAATCACAGATGAGGAAACATCATCGCCACAGGTAATATTCCATAGGTAAGTTGTCTCTACTCATATTTATGAAATTTGATGTTAATTAGTTGATAATTTGCGGGTTGATTATAAATCACATGATTAATCTAATTAATTACATGTTTTTTATTTCGGGGATGTTACATATGGTATAGTTCATGCAACCAATTGTGAATAACAACAATAGGAAATTTAATGATGTACTTAACTAACTAATATGTAAACTGTCAATTTTTAGTTGAAAGAAGTGGAAATGATTATTGAAAAGTAATTAACAACTTGATGAAAACATGATACTAATAGTTGGTATTCAATGTTTGTACAAGTAAATGAAATTGATTTTTCTAATGAATCATGATAAGAATGCTAATAGAGTATTATTCTATGTTTGATAAGTGTTGAGATGTTTCTCATATTGACAATGTTTCATGATATGATGGTATAAGGGTGATCATGCCCATGTGGTTCATATTTATATAGTTGTTACAATAGTGATGATGTATACTTATGATGATTATGATATGCATAAGCATTATGATGTTATGTCGAGGTATATTGACATATTCATTTACTACGTGATGATAGGTATGTAAGGTTGAATACTCATGATGGATATGATATGCATAGGAATTACTATGCTATAATATGAGGTTATTCACATGTGGTTCATTGAATATGAGAAGTCATGATATATCTTTGATGCAATATGTTCATGCTATAACCTATGATGGTATTTCATGAGGTGAAGCATGTAATAGTTGCATACAAATTTATGACATGCATAAGCATGCAGTTTACAATGATGGAATGCCTCCCATCTTCCTCACCATCTAATAAATAGAGCAAACATTGGAAGGGGAACCACATGCACACACTCCATGTGTCTACATGCAACTTTATTGCTTTCTTGTTTTATTTTTTTTTTATAGCTTTAGTAATTTTCTTTTACTGTTTTCTTGTTTTATTTCTATTTATTTTTATTTAGAGCTTTAGTATGGTTATTTATTATTATTACTATTTTTATTTTTATTTTTATTTTTATTATTTTTTTATTCATTGTTTTTTTATTTATTTTCTTGTATTTTTTTAATATTATGGTTATTTATTATTTATTATTATTATTATTTATTATTTATTATTAAAGGATTTATTATTTATTTTTATTATTTATTATTTATTATTTTTATTATTTTTTATTAAGGGAGGGACATTACATACTTGAAGAAGCCAAGTACACATCCCCACCTTCATCTGAGGTGGTTTTCGCCTCTGCAGAAGGAGCATCATCAGATCCCTTTCCTTTGTCAGGAGCTTTAGATTTACAGTCCCTTATGTAGTGCCCTTCCTTTCTGCATTTCCAGCACACCACCTTTACAGGTTTTCCTGGAGATTTAGATCTCCCACTCGATGACTTATTTTTGCTTCTATTTTGGGACTGTCCTCGTACAGACAAGGCATCACCATTCTGGCTCTCCATATTTTTTCATCTCATCTCCTCTGTCAGCAAGGATGAGATTATTTCATCAAACTGCAAGTCAGTTGCATTGCTACCTATCGCAATAACCAGACTATCCCACGAATCTGGTAGAGAACACAACAAACTAATGCACTTATCTTCATCTGAAATTTTGATATCAACAGACGATAACTGACTTAACACAGTATTAAACGCATTCAAATGCTCTGTCACCGAGTCTCCATCTTTCATCCTCAGGTTATACAGCTTTTTCCATAGGAACAGTTTATTCACCAAAGACTTAGATTGGTACAAAGTCCCTAACTTGTCCCACAAAGCCTTTGTCGTAGCTTCCCTGATACATTCAGCAATACTGAATCTGAGACACACAATCGTATTGTGCTCTTTTCCTTTCGATCCAAATTCTTCCATTCTTCATCAGAAACTCCTGTTGGTTTAGTACCTGGATCTACCACAATCCACTGATCTTTATCCACCAATAGATCCTCCATCTTGAGTTTCCACAACTCAAAACTCTAACCATTAAATTTCTTGATCTCTATCTTTCCACTGCTCGCCATATTCTTTCACTACCAGAATCGATCCCACAGATCTCCCACTGAACGGGGTCTACAACAGGCCCGATCGAAACCCTTCAGCACTAAAGGTGTCCCCTTGAAGCCAAAACAGCTCTGATACCAAATGTAGGTTTTAACCCCATATGGAAATTACCTGGATACGAATTCTAAAACACAAAAAATAAACAATGTGAGAGCATAACACATAAAACACATACACACAGAGATTTTCCCATGGATCCCAAAACCGGGATTACCAGCTTGATTTTTCATTATGTTCCTTTTAATGTTACAATACATATTTATACATGCTGAAGCATCCAATACCATGGACCGAAAACCATCGCGTCCAAAACCATGGACGAAAAACCATCGCGTCCAGAATCATGTGCGAAAACCATGCACAAAACCATAGTTAGGTCTGCCCAACCTAATATAAGGTCCAAAACCAAAATTTTCCGGGGTGCTACCCCGAACCCCATAGAGTGAGGTTACCTGCACCCCTCCAACCTCCTGTGACTCCCCCTACTACATAATCGGCACAACGAAGGGAGGGCTCCGCCCCCCTTCTAACCCCTCGGTTAACTACGTGGGCTAGTCATGGAAAGAATATAACACAACCCAACAAACCTTTGCTCAGGTAAATGCTTTTTACTATTGGCCAAAGATGCAAACTGATGTTAAGAACTTTGTTGAGAAGTGGAGAATCTGTTAGCATGGTAAAGGGAGAAGCCAAAATATAGGATTGTACCAGCCATTGCCAATACCAGACCGACCATGGGATGCAATTACTATGGACTTTGTTTTTGGTTACCTAGAACTCAAAGAGGGAATGATTCCATTTATGTTGTGGTAGATAGATTTTCCAAAATGGCACAATTCATTGCATGTAAAAAGACTAGTGATGCAACACATATTGCTAATCTGTTTTTTTCATAGGTTGTAAGGTTACATGGATTTCCTGTAAGTATTGTGTCTGATAGGGATACAAAATTTGTTGGGAATTTCTGGAGAACTCTTTGGAAGAAACTAGGTGCCAACCTTAGTTTCAATTCAGCATATCATCCTCAAACAGATGAACAGACTGAAGTGGTAAACAGAAGCTTGGGAAACATATTGAGAGGTTTAGTGTATAAAAATCCTAAGCAGTGGGATCTAGCACTTGCTCACGCTGAGTTTGCTTATAATGACACTCCAACTAAAGTAATGGGAAGAGTCTGTGTCAGATTATTTTTGGAATGAATCTAAGAGATGTGTATGAACTTAGAAATTTGGGTAAATAGAAGACAAGAAGTGCAAAAGCTGAAGAGTTTGCAGAGACTACAAGAAGATGTAAAAGACAGATTGCAGGAAAGTAGTGGAAAATACAAACAAAGAGCTAATATGAGGAGGAGAGAAAAAGAATTCCAAGTGGGAGATCTAGTGATGGTATACTTGAGAAAAGAAAGATTTCCTATTGGGACATATAATAAACTAAAGATGAAAAAGATAGGGCCATGCAGAATTGTGAGGAAGTTTTCAACTAATTCTTATGAAATTGAATTGCCAGAAGGGATCGGAATATCACCTATCTTCAATGTTGCAGATTTGTATCCATACAAGGAGATAGATTCAGAGCTATAGAAGGAACCTGTAGGAGATGAAGTTCAAACTTTAAATTGGGAAGAACAAATGCCAAAGATAGTCAAGAAAGAGGTGAAAGCTATTTTGGAGAAAAGAGTATCCAAAACAACCAGAGGACAGGTTTATTTTCAATATTTAGTCAAATGGAGGGGACAGCCAATGGAGGATGTCAGTTGGATAACAATGGCAGAATTACAAAAGTATGGAGTCAATCCTGAAATTTTGACGAAGGATTCTTTTTTTCCCTGGGAGTCTGATGCAGGAGCATCCAGACTTAGCCAACAATGTGATTGTATGTTCCCATGTTGCGGCTAACAAGAGATGAATTTCATTGACCTGAGTGGTCAAAATAAATTCTTAGTGGAGAGGGTTGGATCTCTCGAAAATTATCTTTACTCCAATTATTGTATTAATTAGAATATTGTATTATTTTTAGAATAGGAGATAAGTTGTTAGTATAGGTGTGTATCAGAGCTTAAGAATAGGGATTTAATGGTCGAGTTGATAAAAATAGAGATTGAGTTGTCAACGCAGTTAGGATAGGATTTGATTCATAAAAGGGGAAAGAATGTAATGACAGGGAAATTAGATGATCGAGAATAGAGTAAGTAAGTGAGAGGTGTGTGAGAGATAGGGTTGGAGAGTGAACAAAGGTCAGACAAATTGTTGTAATTGAGCCAAGAGGGAAAGACTCTGTAATTTCTATTTTATTGAATAAATGATTAAGTGTGGTGTTGAGTGTTAATCCTGGTGCAAAAATTCATTTGTATCTGTGTAACGTCGTTCTGGACCCTAATCAGGCATTTTTCTCTGTTTATACATTTTATTGATAATCATAGTCGATTAATATTAAGGGTTAATATTGAGATTAAGCGCTAAACCTTTCCTTAAACATCTTTCTCAAAAGTATGAATTAAGCACGTGGGTAGTATATGAAAAGTGGTAAGCAGTATCTCACGTGCCCTAATATTGGTAAACGATATTTCTAAAATTCACACGATTATCCTAAGTGGGTGACACGTAGCATGAGAAAACTACTTTTCTCGCGCACTCTCGACCGAATATCGGTCGTGCAATATTTCACGTGAGATTGCGCGATAACTGTTGGATCGAGCGGGATTGATCGGCGGTGGAGATTCGCTGAGCTAGTTGGCGAGCGGGTGACGCAATATTCATTAGATCAAAAGGAGTGAAATCATCAACGCAGATTGAAGTGCCTAACAAAGGGAAAGGACAAAGAAGGACCGACGGTGATTGGTCAAGTAAGTGGGACCGTCGGGAAAAATCCACATACAAGATCCGTCAATGTGGAACTGATTCGTTACAAAGTTAACCGATAGTCTAATTCCAGACTACCACCCCATTTTCGTCAACCTCCTACATCAATAAGCAGAGTACATTACTATCTCACATGCTTGCAAAGAGGAAATATGGTTGAAGGGTCTTCTTGGTGAACTTGGAAGAGTACATAGTAATGTAACTATATTCTGCAATAGTCAAAGTGCTCTACATTTGGATACAAATCCAACTTATAATAGAAAGACCAGACATATTTATATAAAATACCATTTTGTAAGACATGTCATTAAGGGAGGTGGAGTAGATCTTAAAGAGGTCCACACTTGAGAAAACTGTGCAAAAATATTTACAAAACTATGCTAGTAAAGAAGTTGTTGTGGTGCTTAGCTTATCTTGGCTTGCAAAAGAGGTGATAGGACTTTGGCAAGGCATTAGGAAAATTACTATAAATGTGGAGATTGTTAGAATATGACAACAATATACTAAAAGAAAATGTAAATGTAAAAATATATTGACCTATGTTGTTGTAGTTATTCTAACATTTTTATGAACCATAATATAGTTACCAAAAACTATTATTATGGTTCCTACTTCATTTATGATTTTGAGAGATGAGGAGGCTATGTGGGTGTGTGTAAGCCTGATTGTAATTTTTCTCCTGCAATAAAACCTTTTACCTTGCCAATGGATGTTTCCTTGACAAATCATCATGGTTTTACCATGTAAACTATTGTGTATTATTGTATTTCTATTTCTGCATTGTTTTGCTAAATCATGTGTGAACAAGCTCTGGAAAACAACACTCCATTTTAACAAAATATTGTTATGACATCTGGGCACTATGTGAGCTTACAACTAATAACAATTGGCTCATTGGAAAGATGTGTGTTGGAAAATAACAACACTAACACTAAAGGCATATTGACATATCCTTCTTCTTCCAAACAACTCTCTAACTTGCCAATGTACAAAGGGTAGGGGATATAGGACAACCTTTCTTAACTCTTGTATTGCAATTAATTTCTTTTAATCGACCCTCATTATTCATAAACTTGGAAATAATGTTCTCATATAGCCTTATTATGATAGTGCTCAGCTTGAAAGGAAATTTTATCTCTTCTAATCTACTCAAGAGATTAGTTCTGGGAACTATATCAACGAAGCAAGACATGAGATTGGTTTTATTATTGTGACAACCCTTTGCAATGATCCTCAACATAACAATGTGGTCCATAATTGAATGATAAGTCCTAAAAGTAGATTTTCCTTAGTTATTTTCTTGTGGCTCTCTAACCACATGCTAATCTTATTTTCTAGAATAAAAACTTGCATAAAAGAGGCTTAATCATAATGGTTCTATAATTAGGTAGATTGTTTTTATCAGGTCCGTACAAAATATGACTCAATGAGACTTTGAGTCCAAGGTTTAGGGATACCTTGCTTGAATACTAAATTGAAGAACTTGTGAATATAAGGGATGAGGATAGGCCATTCAAGCTTAAGAATTTATAATTGGTAGCCTTCAATGTCCTTAGTTTTCCCTTTTGTGAGCCACTTAATCCCAAACTCTTAGTCTTCTAAAGAAAAAAACTTCTTTTGTAAAAAGGGTTTGAATGTTGTCTATAACATTAGGAGATTGCTAAAGCTTTGTAAGGTAGGAATTCTAATGCCTCAAAGGAATCATATTATTTTATTTAGTTTAGGAGTCAGAATTTGTCTCTAAAATTTCTTAGAATGTAGCCTTAATAAGAATCATTTTTTCCCCATTCTTCTTGATCTTCTTCTTCCTCTTGGATGGAATAGATATTTTTGTAGAGGGTACTAGGGGTAAAATGATCGATTGTAGTTTTGGCAATCTAATTTAGTGGGGACATTGAGTAAGACCCAACAACATCCATGGAGATAGCCAACCCAAGGCTGACTCCATGATCTCTTGCATGTAATTCAAAATACTCAACCACTCAAACTAACTCACTTAGCTTAATAAGTGTTTTATATTTTGAGAAAATAATATATTTATTTTTATATTTAAAAACATATTTAAAATAAAATGATCAAATATGTATAAATAGACATCAAAGTTCTATAAAAAAAACATGACATAAAGAACACGTGTGAAAACAATTTTCTTTAATAAAGAAATAATATATTTAGAAAATTAATCAATATTTTACAAATAAGTTTATACCTTTTATTATTTTATTAATAACAAAAACTTTCTGTTTATAAAAAAATATTGTGATCTAGGAACACGCCTCTCTTTTCTTTTCGATCATAGAAATAAAATAGTAAAGAATCTCAACTAATCTCTTACTTTGTTTAGATCTGATAGACCATATTGGTCTCAGTGGATGTTGTTGTTCTTCTTTTATATATATACATATATATCTATATATATACATTAAACAAATAATATTTTAATCAATAAATTAATTAGCATGGTTAAATGTATTTTTTTTGTAAGTTTGGCTACATCTTCATTATGTCCAATATATCACCTCGATCAGGGCTGGGAATTGAATCGGTGACTTGACGTCAAGGAGTACCTTAACAAAGCACCTAATCATCATATATCCAAGGGCCAATGGAGATTGAATCGGTGATTTCACATCAAGAAGTGCCTTAACAAAGCACCTGGTCATCATCTATCCAAGACCCAATGGACAACAAGATTCAATGTTTTGATTTGGAAGCAAAATTTTTAAAATTAGCCTATTCCACTAGATAGATATATTAAGTATCATAATTATTATATTTTACTTAATATTTTTATAAATTACTATGAAGAAAAAGTTATATATATATATATATATATATATATATATATATTAAAAGAAATTACTCTCTCTTAATCTTAGGGGAGAGTAAAGATTAATATAACAATGTTCATAAACACCAAATCATTATATCAATATTTCTCAACATCATATTACTCGGAAGAAATTAAATTTAATTAAAAAACAAAACAACTATTCTACTTAACTATCTAATTAATTTTTCACATATAAATATTTCATTTTTTCAAAACAAATAAATATAAATAACTTAATTTTTCAATTTCTATATATAAATAAATAAAAATATAAATAAATCATTTTTTTTTTCAAAACAAATAAATATAAATAACATAATTTTCAATTTTTAAATTACAATATTTATTGATCATATTTGCTATATGATGACCCACCCAAATTATTGGAGCATTGAATACGTATAAACACCATCTAAATAGTACTACGAACTCACCTAAATTGTTCGGTGCTTTCAATTTGAAAAGTGGTATACACCTTTCTAAATAATGACACGAGCTTACCTCAAATAAATGTTGGGTGTCGCAGTAGCTGTTACTTATTCAATACGAAAAAGCCAGGAAGATCTTGTACGAATGTTAAAATAAAGATTTAAATTCACTCAAAATTATATATTTTACATTTTAATCGATTGAGCATTTATGTGGAAATTGGTGTTGTTTCTTAAAATTTAAGATATAATTACTTCTTTTGCCTTCTTAATGAAATTGTAAATATTAATTATTTAAATGGCATAATTAAAGTGTAATAACAGTATATTTGAAGGATAATTTATTTATGTATTTAAAAATATATTTTAATAATAAAAAATTGATATTTGGTTAAAAATTATAGTCATATTTTATAGATGATTACCCAATAATATGATGTTTAGATTTTTTTAAATTAATAATTTATATTTATATTTTCTTGTTTTTTTTAAATCTATTTTTTTCTCTCATAATTCATGAGATGACATGCTAAGAGAGTTGTAGTCTTTGGTCTACTGTTAGAGAAATTATACCAGTGGTAATGCAATAGACTTCTAACTAATGAGAGTTTGAAATCAAAATTTGAACTAAAATGGAACATATTGTTTCTCATCAAAACATAAATTAGCTAGCATATTAATATAGCTAGGATGATAGACTATAGATGAAGTAGAAAAACTAGTAAACTGAGAAACTATCATAAAAACTATGAAGAAATAAAGGGGTCCACATCAATGGGCTCATTAGGATGATTGTTGGTAGTCCCTAGATCAAGAGGTGGAATAAGGTGTGCTTCAAGTCACTCCATTAGTCTGGCTAGGTATTTCATCTGCAACTGCATCTCATTCAACATGAGTAGAATTTCATCTTTTGCATCATTATGATTTAGGAGAACCTTGCTTAACAACATCTTAAGTTGCCAATATAGATCTATGGTGTGCAAATATTGGTTTTTTCTACCTCTGATATGCCCTGTGTTTGATACCCAAGTAATAATCTTCGCAACAATTTAAGAATAAGAAATACATTCCATTTCTTCAACCTCTTCACCTTGTTGAATTTCCAAGGGAATTTGATCTCTGAATTGTTGTGTTGAAGACTCATCTTTGAATCATGTTCGCGAGCCTTTTTTAGCTTCATTATAACTTGCTCCTCTTCTATTGCGACCCCATTTCCTTGTCATGGCTAGAACTGGGAGTTCGTGTTTCCATTGGGAGCGGGATCACATAATAAAGAAGGACCAAAAATGCTCAAGAGGTGGAAATATGGTAAGGAATGGGAAGCGAGCTCTGATAACGTTTAAACCTCTAACGCAATACAATGATAGTGTTAGCACCAAGATACACCACCTACCAGAAATGTTGTATTTTCAAGGTATAGAAGATCCTAGGTGAAAATTCGCTTACAAGAGGACCTGAGAGTGTCATTACACTAAGTATCGGGGGGGATGACGTGTGTCGTGTTAGAGTCAGTATTTCCATACTACCATCAGTGATCAAAACTCCTATTTTATATCATATTAGGGTCCCATTCTGAAATTTTTGTCATCCCACCTAGGTCCTCATTTAAAAATTTACTCACTAATGGTAGCCCTATGTCAAAAGCCCTACTCTCTCTCAAAAAATCAATATTTGTTGGCCCACCTTCATGTGTCTTACTGAGCATACATTGACTATAAAGGCTCATTTCATCATGTTTTGTGTCAGTCAAGTCCACCTGGAGTCTACTCATTCAAGGTCCCATTAGGTCTTTAGGTTTCATTTTTCCAAGGTCCAATAAAACACCATTTCACTGCATAAGGCCAACAAAAGTATGAGAGTGAACAAAATAATATCCCTTTTTCAGTTAAAGAGGATTTGCAAGCATGTAACCATGGTTTCCAAAGTTCTAATTTTGATTTCAAGTAAGAATTTCATTCCAGTTTGTAATTTTATTCCAAAAACATAGATGTAATCCTATTTTTTATATTTATGTAATTTTATGTCATTATATGTAATAAGTAACTTTTCCCAAGCTGTCAACTCAGTTCCAAAATGCCAAAGGACCAAAAGTCAAAGGTCAAAGTGTTTTCAATGTATATCAAGTGATCAATTTGTCAAAGAAAAAGTCAAGTGTAAAGGTATAGTTTCCAAGAGTAAAGTGAATGACAAAAGGAAGAAAGTGGGTCCTAAGGCCCAAATCATCAATTTCATGAAGTATAAAGGCCACCAAGACATCAAAAACAAATTCATTTTCACTCTCAAAGGTCAAGCTCACACTCCCTTGGTTCAAAAAGTTGATTTTGCAGGTTCAAAGGCAAAAATTCTCTTGGTGCTGCACTTAGGAGGAAGATGCTCCGCTTAGAAGGGAGGTGTTGCGCTTAGAGTTGCAGGCGCTACCTTGTATTTAACATAGGTGTTGCGCTTCTGGGTAAGGCACTGTGCTTTTTCCCAGTGAGCCCCCAGAGCACCAAAACGCCTCCAAATTCTCTCAAAATTTCAACAAGGCCTTGTTTCCTCTTCTACCAAGTAAGTGACCCTATTTTCCACCTATTTGCACTCCTAAACAACATTTGTTTTTAGTGTTTTGATTCCTAAGCAAAATTGGCCCTTGGGCAAGTGATAAAACCCTAAATTCATCCCTATCCCAAATTTGTTGCCCATAGACCCTACAACACCTTCCTACATCACTATTAAACCCATCCCTACCCTTACACTATCATTTCCTAGTCCCTAAACACTTTTCCCATAAAACCCTAAGACCTAGGTTTCCAAAATTCCTAGGCAACCTCTACCATAAACTTGTAATTTAATTATCATTCCCAACTCCCTTGACATTTTCACCTCCTATCACCTCCCACAGCTCCATAATCCCTCCCCTCATCTCCCCAAATTTTTATAGCCCTATCCCTATTCCCTAGACCTATTTCCACTTCCCATTCCCACCTACCTTATCCCTAGGGTATCTTAACCAAACACTGGAGGAAGACAAAGACTATGTGGAAGAGGAGGATACACAGGTAGAAGAGGAAAAACAACACAGGAGGCGAAATCCTAAGGCTGGAGCCCACTAACACAAATGAACTCATGGATTTACCAATGACAGTCTCATGTTTTCAGTATGTAGGTTGCCTTGATTTTTTCAAAATGTTTGAAAGAGCTCAGCATCACCTTGTTTTGACCAAACCTTTTGCATCAAACCTTAAAGATAGTTAAGTGACCCTAGCAAAGTGACCTTCACTTTGTCTACTTCCATCATCGTTGCTGCCACAGGGATTCCAAACATGGGTGAGAGGTGGTTTAAATCAAAAGATTGGAGGATCAGTATTATGAACCATTCATCAAACCACTATATAGAAATGAAAGGAGGAGGGTGTTCCCTTTCAGCTACCTTCTTAATAGGTATGCCCCCATGATGAAAATAATCATGAAGTACTTCTCTTGTGAAGGAAGGTTCTCTAGGCTCTACACCTACCATATTAGACTGCTTATGCACTTCACAAGGGTCAAATTCCTCAATATCCCATACTATCTGTTCAGAAGCATAGACAAAATGACCTCCATTGTGTAGAAGAGAGATTATGACCAGCATATGAATAGCCTTTTCCATCACTCATTGATTGAGAGACTTCTTGTTGTAATCCACTGTAACTCTGCTTTGATATTTTAATATAAATCTAGTTGCCATTCCATCTTTGATCCTGAAGTAACCCAGCAGCATCCGCTGGCGGCTAAGGGCCCAGCCTCTGGTGGAGTACGTTGTTGCTGTATTATATCTTTATGCTTCATGTGTGGTTTGATCTCTTTCTTTTACTCTGTTCAGTAATCTGACGCACTTTACTGTTTTACATATCAGCGCTATTAGATATACTTGATTGGATACTATCGTTATATGCAACAGGAATGCTATGTTATCATTTTAACTTTGTACCGCATTGCTGTTCCTTTTGATAATTGATATAACATTGCTGTTCCTTACAGATTGTCATTCGATTACAGATTAACCGCGATGTATGTTCCGAAATTGGTACAATTGTATGATGTATTCTTAAATTGTGACTGTTGTTTATTCGGGATCGCTGTTCCGTTACACTTGCTGTTACTTTATAGCTGTGATTCATGCATATTGTATCGAAGCTCGGATTACTGTCCCTTTTAATGATAAGTGTGTTGCGCGCTTGATTTGGATTGTTGTACATTCATATTTAATCTGCTGTTCCATTTCCTGTTATTCGCATTATCTTTGCTTTGGTGTGAAGAACGGTCTGAAACTGTAGTGGGCATTGGCATTTGTTGTCTAGTCCCCAGGCTGATGATCTGTTCCTTGATTACTTTTGGTTATATCAGTTTCCAAAGGGATGAGTTATTGTTACTGAACCCTTGACTGATACATTGCTTATTTTTCCGAATGAATGATTTAGGCTTCAAGGTATTTTGTTGTTGATTTCCATTAATTAGAGTTTGCTGTTCAGATTCCTTTAATTTCAGTTTGCTACCCATTTACTTTGTTGTTCATTTCTGTTGATTAATTGCAATAGTTTGATTTTAAAGAGTTTTCCTAGTTTACTTTCAATGGCAGCTTTAGTTCAATTTCAATTTCATTTTAATTGCTTTAAAGCAGGACTGTCGACTGTAGAGAACATTGGTTATTGCTTCCTCGTTCCCAGATTGATTGTCTTGTTCTGGTTTGATTTCAATTGCATCAATATCTGGAGGAATGAGTTATTGCTACTGTATCCTCGATTGATGGTTGTTTGAGTGAATGATTTAGTTTAGAACATTTCAGTTTCTTGCTGTTCCAATTAGATTTTGTTTCCAGCTTTCATTTACTTTTGCATTTTAAGCACTATACTGCAAAACATTACTCTTGAGTAAATAACCGCCTCAGACTGAGTACACTCTTGAAATAAAAAGTCGTCCTTGGGTTGATAATTAATGTGAAGGTAATTAGGAGTTAAAAAGACACCTTTTTATCGCTCTACATTTTGGCGCCATTGATGGGGAGAGTGTAGCCATTTCTAAAGAGTAGTGTGAATCTGATGAGTGCCTGCTAGGAGAGAATTGGGTATTAAAAACGGAAGGTAAGAACTTGCGTATGGAGCATGTAACAGCCCTGCTCCCCCGCCCGCTTTCCGGCAGATTTGTTAATTTATGTTGGGTAGAAATAGATATTTGAATTTTTATGTGATTGACTAGGGAAAAAATAGAAATTTTGAAAAATGAATCACATGATTTCACTCAAGTGGTGATGTAAGCACCACCCATTTCACCAACTAATTGACAGGAACATTGGAAGAAGGAGCTTCGAAGGAACACATGAAAAACATCTTCTGTTATGGTAAGAAACTGCCCAACTTTTCTACTTTTGAATTTCCTACTCAACAATTCCACACCCTCACCACAATAAACCAGTACAACATGCTTACAGTGCTGGATTGCCAAATTTACCCAACCTTCCCACCCATTCAATCTCACATGTGCCATTAGAGAAAACTTACAATGAGATTCAGAATGTTTCAAATTCAAAAATTGTAGAAGCTATGGAAGAAAATGAGGTTTCTTTTAGGTTGCACCAACAAACCATTTTAAAAGCTCAAGAACTTCATGGTATGTTGGGAAATCAAGAAAGTAACGGATATATTGAAGATTGGTTTCACTTCATCACGTGTTTGCATCATCACTCCATACTTCAACAATTTTTGATACCATCTTTTCAAGGGAAGTTGGCTTCTCATACCCTAATTTTTATCAACATGCATTTTTCAAATTTGGGTATGTGCATACGTAAAGCCTTAATTCTAAAATTGTTCCACTGGAAATACTCTTATACATGAACATATTCAATTCTCAAAGAAGAGTAGGATAGTGGAGAAAATAAAATAAATAAACAAATAAAACAAACACATCTTTTTTATTTTTATTTTTGTAAAGCTAGTTATTTTTTGTTGCAACATGCTATGGAAATCAACATCGGTGATAATTTTTTAATTCATTTGTGTATGTAGATGACTTATAATGGAAATAATAGTTCTACAAACACTCATATTCACTTTTATCACCAATTTGAAAAAATGCTTGAAAATCACATTTTTTTTGGCTTGCGGGCTTGATGAAATTTCTAAAAAAAACAGTCGGGACAGTCAAGTTTTGAGGGACCAAAATGCAGTATTTTTTTAACCCGTTTCTATCCTAATTAGCCCATGATATCTACTTTCCAACCCAATTTGAATCACTCAATTTTGATTTGAAACGAAAAACTTCGAACCAAAACATTGACAGGGTGTCTAGCAGGAAGCTTAGGAACAGAGTTGGGACAGTCAGTTTTTGGAGGCCTAAATGAATGAATTTGTAAAACCTGTTTGTATGGTAGATTCCCCTATGAATATAGTTTACAATTCAATTGGAATCACTCATTTTCGATATCGTATGGGGAAGTTATGATCAAAATACTGACTGTCTATAGTAAATCAACACTCTTAAAACTCTGTCTTTCTGGTTGTTCCTTAGTGTATTTGACCTATCAATTCTTCTTGTCTTCAAAACTTGTTTATATTGGAGATAAATAAATGAATCTACTTTCATTTTCTATTTGAATAATTCGAATCCGACATCAAACGAAGAATCTATGCTTAAAACGTTCACTGTTGTTCTAAGTGGGGTAAGCGAAAATGACTCTGTTATGCAGGTTGTTCTAAGTAAAATTGACATATAATATTATTGAATTTTTAAAACCTGTTTCTATTGGAGATACACCTTTGAATTAGCTCTCATTTAGCTTTGGAATCACTCAATTTGGACAAAAAAACAAAGAATTTGTGATTAAAACACTGCTGGTTAGTATGGTCGACCACTGCTCTCCCGCAGGTGACAAATAAATTTTACTTTGTTATTTTCTCCATGGATTTGTTCTACAGAGTAACTACTTGTTAGTTTTTTTTGCATAATTCTTGGATTAGGGGAGCCGTGCACCTCTCTTTCTCCATGATTTAATGTTTTATTGCAGGTAGACACTCATTTTTTTCAGGTCCTAGGAGAAAAAGAATGTCAATTTATGGACGAGTGATTCTTCAAAGGAATTTTAAATGAAACAAAGGAATTTCATCCAACTCATTACCCAACGAATTCATAATAGAAGAAATGAAGAATTGATTTCCATTTGAAGTTTCATGTCATGTCTTTGCTGCCAAAACATTTTTCAAAATGATAATTTTTTTTACATAATATCATAGCTGTTGTAACTTAATTTATTTACATATTGTTTTTAAATAAAATGTTGTTTCTTTTCTATTTTGTGTTTCAGGTGTTGCTTCATTCAAAGTGTAACTCATCCTCAACATCAATACAGTGAACAGCGAATTCATTCTTTGCGTGCTTGCATTTTATGCTTGTGCATTTTTGCTATTCCTTTTTTTGAAGAGACAACATTTGTGTGCACTTTTGTTTCTGCTGTTCCTTTTCCAAAAGGACAACATTTACATTTTGTTGTTCCTTTTCCAAAGGAACAACACCTTTTGGGGCAACAGTTTATTTTGTTGTTCCTTTTTCACGGTTCATTTTGTTGTTCCTTTTCCACGGTTCATTTTGCCGTTCCTTTTCCACGGTTCATTTTGCTGTTCCTTTTTCACGTTTTGCTGTTCCTTTCCAAATGGAACAGTACTTCTGCACTTTCACACTTTTTCACTTTTACGTTTTGTTGTTCCTTTCCAAATGGAACAACACTTCTGCACTTTCACTTTTTGCTGTTCCTTTTCGAATGGAACAACACTTTTGCACTTTTACGTTTTGCTATTCCTTTCCAAATGGAACAACACTTCTGCACTTTCACGATTTGTTGTTCTTTTCCGAATGGAACAACACTTCTTCACTTTTTATTTTTGTTGTTCCTTTTTCAAAGGAACAACACTTGTGTTTTTGCTATTCCTTTTCCAAAGGAACGACACTTTTCATTTTTGCTGTTCCTTTTCCAAAGGAACGACACTTGCGTTTTTGTTGTTCATTTTCCAAAGGAACGACACTTTTAGTTTTTGCTGTTCATTTTTCCAAAGGAACGACATTTGCATTTTCACACTTTTTTTGTGTGTATTTTTGCTTTTTTTGAGTGTTTTTGCTGTTCATTCAAAAGAGCAACACTTTGGGATTATTTTCGAGAGCAACCCTTCCTTCCTCTTGTGGGATTATTCCTAATTCATCTCAACCACATTTTACTGATTCCATTTTATGGCATGAAGTACACTACTTTTATGAGGACAAGAATTATGGATTCTTTTGAAGCGAGTTAATATTATTCACGTTATGAGCTTTAACAGGACAGCTCCTTGATGATAGATTCTTTTCAAAAGGGACACAATTATTTATATATTACTTTACTGCATTGTTTTCTATTGTACATGAGACTGATTGATCATCTTAATACCATGCTAGTTCCATCCTCCCTGGTTATAATCTTCTCTGTCTGTAATAAATGAGATTATGGGTATATTTTTTTTTTTCTATTGACATGTTCAACTTCTTCCACCATCCCTGCTCTTAAGGAGTACTGAGCCTCCCTCTTTTTATCATAAAAATGTGTAATAACAACAAAATTTTGTTCGCAGATGGAGGATAGGGGGTCTCATTACGAGCCAGCCTACCATGTTCATAAGGTTGTAAGAAAGTGACATTCCCATTATGGCCACCACACCAGGGTTATGATCCATTGGATAGCCAAATTATCCTTGGAACAGGAGGTCTCATCACGAGCCGGCCTGATCACTTTTGCTACATCCCAGTGAATGGCAGTGTGGTTATCTGGTTACCACGCCAGCACACTGATCTCTTCTGTAGAACAACACTGTAACTCTCCATTTATAAATTGAGGATCCTGGCTCATATGGGTTAAAAAGCAACCCTGTCGAGGCTATGGACGCCTGCTGGCAGCAGCGACTCTGCTTATGGTATTGAAGTTATATCTTATTGTCAATTATTATTATAATACCCTTTTCTTATTTTTTCTTTTTATCAGAGAAGTTATTTCCTTAACTTTTTCCCTGTTTTGAACCTTTATGCATGAGAAATTGTTTTATGATCAATCGCATCATTTTCAGCTAGCATACTATCAGTAAAGCATCTTTTGGCATATTGTTGTTCTTTTTCTCTTTTTCATCACTTATCATCAATTCAAAGCGTCCTATCTCTTATTCATAACTATCTTTACACACTTTGCTCTCATTATAACCATAACTCTCGCCGTCCTATCATTGATATGTGTACTCTACTGTTGTATTGTTCATTCCCTTGCCTTGCCATCAGCATAACACCTTTCATAGGCTTTATGGTCATGAAATCCCTTTTTCAATTGGAGAGGGGAATGTATGCATTATGGGATTGCATGCGCTATGATTACTACACCCTGCCATAACTTGTTGATTTGACAAAAGTTTTTCTGACTGAAAGTTTTGCATGCATCTTATCTATTTCTATTCAAAGCTAACACTATGGATTCAAGAACATTGTATGCAAAATAGTGCTTTGTTTACAGGAGAACAATAAGTATGGGCAGAATTCTATTCACAGCATGACCACACTATTGCAACTAACAGAAGAGGCTCGAGCAACTCGTGAACGTGAACAATTCTTCAGACATGATGTGCTTACCTGGATTCCACCTTTTGCATCACTTTCAGTGCCAACTCTGCCTACATCAGTTTCAACAAATGCTAGTACATATATGTCATTCCACATTTTTCTTTTTGGAGGTAAAACTTGAGGTAAAATAGCATAATTTTCTGATTTATTACGAATTTAGGAGAATTTAATGAAATCCATTTTGAGCATTATTTATCATCCTTCATTCCACATCTTTACCACTTCCCCTTTTTCAGCGGCATATCATCTTTCAGTTTGGGGGAGTGTTGCTTTCATTCATTTCTTTCTTATGACCATGTCATTCATATTCTTTATCATCCATTGCTTTTCTTATTCATTCTCAACACCTCCCTTATTCCATGTTGTTTTAAACCAAGCATAGACTTCAACAGCTAGTAGCAACCACCTCTATTTGTTTTCTAGCATCACATGAGGGCATGCTAATTTTTCAAAGAGGGGGAGGAATTGCTACACATGATGGATGTTTTCTATTTTCTTTCTCATTTAAGGCATACAATTTCAGTGTAGAAATTGATTTCCATAATATTTTTAAAGCTATGAACTCAATTCTTGTGATTTTTGGAAAACACAGACGTATCATTAATACAAACCCAAAAAATTTCAAGATAAATTGGTTCATAAAATTTTGGAAATCATGCACTCTCACCTACAACCATTTTGTTTATATCTCATGATCCGTGCATCAAAACAGTCTGATTTTTGGATCATAAAGGCATTCATATATTATAAATTTACTTGCCAAATTTCAATAAAAGCTGGTTTGTAGTTTTTGAGAAAATGGTTAATGAAGTTTGCTGTTACTTATATCATATTTTGTTGCAACTTCATATATACATATAGTTGAATGTCAATGTAAAAATTGTTATGCCTTCATCAAGATTACTAAAAGTGAATATTCATTAATTAAGGAAGAATTCATTTGTTCTATCCATTTCATGAGCTGAGATGAACATATTTTTTATTGCTTGGTTAACACATGGGTTTTTGTCTTTGGGTTGCATGAGGACATGCAATATATTCAGTTTTCGTTGCATGAGGACATGCAACATATTGAGTGTGGGGGTATGTTGGGTCGTTAATATACTATTATTATTGTCACTTTTGAATGCTTATTCCACCCATTTCTACCATTCTTCATCATGTCATTTATCATAATTTATCATATAATTCTATTTTACAATGATTTATGCTCTTATGTAAAAATATTATTTATTCTCCTTTATTTCTAATAAATTGATGATTATGCATGATTTTATCAATGAAAGTTTAATAAATTGGTTATAACATTATTCACCATTTTTAGCCTCCAAGATAATTTCCAGATTGAAGATTTGATCATTAAAAGTGCCAACTCAGCAATTCGCTGGAATAAGAAGTGACAGTTTTGCGGTTGGGATTCTGGGCAAATGAAGAAGAATCTGGAAAATCTGGAACATGGGTTTTGTCCAGAACGGATCGAATTAACTTTTTTAAAGAACGGTTTGCCCAAATTCGGCTTGTACTGAGAGAAACGCAGGGTTCTTTGAGCATGATTTTCTCAGATTCACTGTGTGGCCGTTTTCCAAATCTCAGCTACAAAAGCCAAATTCGCCTTGCTCTTGTTGAAAGATGGAAATATATCTTCTTGTTGATCAATTTGTTGGAAACAATCTAATTTTGTAATAGAAATCATGTTGTAATTATCTCTGTTGAAACTTCTCTCTAATCTCTATCTAATTAAATGAAAATAGAGATCAGAGAGGGGGAGGGATTCGAATGATGGAATTGAGGATGAATTAGAGATTCAGAATTGAGGATGGCAGAGAGAATGGATAATGGATGAGAGATTGAGAGACTTCTTGTTGTAATCCACTGTAACTCTGCTTTGATATTTTAATATAAATCTAGTTGCCATTCCATCTTTGATCCTGAAGTAACCCAGCAGCATCCGCTGGCGGCTAAGGGCCCAGCCTCTGGTGGAGTACGCTACTGCTATATTATATCTTTATGCTTCATGTGTGGTTTGATCTCTTTCTTTTACTCTGTTCAGTAATCTGACACACTTTACTGTTTTACATATCAGCGCTATTAGATATACTTGATTGGATACTATCGTTATCTGCAATAGGAATGCTATGTTATCATTTTAACTTTGTACCGCATTGCTGTTCCTTTTGATAATTGATATAACATTGCTGTTCCTTACAGGTTGTCATTCGATTACAGATTAACCGTGCTGTATGTTCCTAAATCGGTACAACTGTATGATGTATTCTTAAATTGTGACTGTTGTTTATTCAAGATTGCTATTCCGTTACACTTGCTGTTACTTTATAGCTGTGATTCATGCATATTGTATCGAAGCTCGGATTACTGTCCCTTTTAATGATAAGTGTGTTACGCGCTTGATTTGGATTGTTGTACATTCATATTTAATCTGCTGTTCCATTTCCTGTTATTCGCATTATCTTTGCTTTGGTGTGAAGAACAGTCCGAAACTGTAGTGGGCATTGGCATTTGTTGTCTAGTCCCCAGGCTGATGATCTGTTCCTTGATTACTTTTGGTTACATCAGTTTCCAAAGGGATGAGTTATTGTTACTGGACCCTTGACTGATACATTGCTTATTTTTCCGAATGAATGATTTAGGCTTCAAGGTATTTTGTTGTTGATTTCCATTAATTAGAGTTTTCTGTTTAGATTCCTTTAATTACAGTTTGCTACCCATTTACTTTGTTGTTCATTTCTGTTGATTAATTGCAATAGTTTGCTTTTAAAGAGTTTTCCTAGTTTACTTTCAATGGTAGCTTTAGTTCAATTTCGATTTCCTTTTAATTGCTTTAAAGTAGGACTGTCGACTGTAGAGAACATTGGTTATTGCTTCCTTGTTCCCAAATTGATTGTCTTGTTTTGGTTTGATTTCAATTGCATCAATATCTAGAGGAATGAGTTATTGCTACTGTATCCTCGATTGATGGTTGTTTGAGTGAATGATTTAGTTTAGAACATTTCAGTTTCTTGCTGTTCCAATTAGATTTTGTTTCCAGCTTTCATTTACTTTTGCATTTTAAGCCTATACTGCAAAACATTACTCTTGAGTAAATAGCCGCCTCAGACTGAGTACACTCTTGAAATAAAAAGTCGTCCCTGGGTTGCTAATTAATGTGAAGGTAATTAGGAGTTAAAAAGACACCTTTTTATCGCTCCACATACGACAAGTTTTCATTGGAATTTGGTCCTTTGGATGATGGGACTAAGTTTCAAAAAGGTTGATTCCATCATTTCAGTTTCAAGATTGTAGAACTGGCTTCAAGAAGACAAATAAGATCCAATTCCGCATCCTGATCTAGCTGATTCAGTCGAAGATATTCAGAGCTTGTTCAAAAAGCAAAGATGTTCATAAATCACAAGTTCAAATCTAACCTCATTTCATTGGTAAGCTCTTGATCGTTACCTGTTAAAATTTTCTATTGAAAGACATTCCACAGTGGTGAAGTTTGAAGCTTTATGTGTTCCGCTCAAGTCTGAATTCTTTTACCTTACATAGTCTTTGACCCTGTTAAGATTCTAGCTCCAAAAAGATATACCAGGTCAAACCCTGACCCAAATCCACCTTCTCTCGTTGATGATCCTGAAGGATTGTTAAGAAAACCTAAAGTGTCTTTCCCTGAGACTGAAAGCACAAAGTTGGAAAGGACCACTGCCTTGCCAGATCAGATACTGAGTATTGAGGATATTCCTTTTGATATTAAATTCAAGCTATCCCTATTTTGTTCGAAGTTTGAGTCTTGTCTTACAGAGGAATTGTTTGATCCCATAAATTTTTATTCATACTTACCCACCTCAAAATCTTTGTTTAATCAACATTCTGCTACATCACAATATTCAAAACTTGAGCACGAGATTTGGTCTAATTTTGAGAAACTTCAAAGCTAGCCGATCAATTACAAATTACTACGGAAAAAGCCTATATCCAGTATCAACTTGAAAGCTTACCTTCTACCATACCCTCTACTGCACCTACGAAAACACCTATATCCGCACCTCCATCTTCATCCCAGCCAACTCAACCCATTATAATCCCCATACGCCCTCCCCTAGTAGGCATGGCGATATTTTCTCCCTTACAATTACCTGGTCAGTTGGAAGCTTTACCTCAGACTTATGGCTAGAGACTTCCTCTTTTTTATGGAAGCTCGAGAGTCATAGCACAAAACACATTGACAAGATGGTTGATTTCATTGACCTAGAGGAGGTTGATGATGATGATGCCAAAATGAGACTAATGGCTCAAAGTTTTTCTGGAGATGTGAAAAAATGGTTCCGTGGTTTGGCAACTAGCTCCATTGATAGTCCTCAGAGGTTAAATGAGTTGTTCTTAGCCAGGTGGCAGGAAAATAAGAATCCATTGCAGATCTTGGCGGAATACAATACATTGAAAAGGAATCCTAACGAGACGGTTTAGGAGTTTACTATAAGGTTCAATCAGATTTACAATTCCATTCCAGATAACATGAAACCTCCACCTACTTTGGCACTTCAACATTATCTAGATGATTTTTATCTGGAGATGGCTTATCAAATACGGGAGAGAGATCCTGCCACTCTAGAAGAAATCCAAAATAATGTAGTGAGTGTGGAAGCAAACTTGATGATTAAAAATTCTTAGTTGAAACATGAGAAACCAGAGAAGAAAGTAACAATCAAAGAAGAACCCTCTTCTTCCACCAATCTCAAACTAGATGCTCTGATCAGAACCATGGAGAGGATGGCTGATCGAATGATAAATTTGGATAGGCAGCAAGAGCCACAAGTTAGGAATCCAAATTTCAGAAACCAACAACAACCTCAGTAAAGGATAAAGCAAAGAGAGCCGAAAATTCCTGAGGCATCAACATCTCAACAAAAAATTCAGACACCCTTATAGCAAAATTATTCTCAAGGAGAATTAGAGGATGAAAAATACCCAATTGTTGATGAAAACCACTTCTTTTTTTTTTTCTAAGCAACATTACCTACTTTGTATTAATATTTACAGCGGAAATTTACATACGATTTTCTTGCTGCACATGTGGCTCCATGGCAGCTGTGACATATTCCCAAAACCCATTACATTTATGTGAAACCCACCACCTGAAGGTAGCAAGACATCTCCCACGCAGGGGCAGAGTTTGTCAAATGGATACAGGGCCTGTGATGATGGCCCAAGCCAAAAAAACTCCATTCCATAACGGAAAAGAAACCAAGAGACAGCAGTTGATACATACGACCCAGAACCACCATTGAACAGAAAAAAACTAGAAAGACTAAAGACAACAAGAGAGATAACAGAACCGACCACGATCCCACACGCGTCCAGGCATCATGCATGAGAGCCACCTGGGCTTAGCCTTCTTTCGCGTCGTCCCCTGGCTCGTCCTCGGGCTTAGCTTCACGAATCCAAGCCCAGCCATGTCCTTCTGGTAGGCCGTCCAAGAAGGCCGGCAATTCAGGTTCGATCTCCCGCAGTGCCGCTTCCCTCGAGCTTGAGGCCTCCCCCAAAGGCCTCTTACCTTTGTCCACAACCCGACATTCTTCCGCCAGAGCCTGAGGCAGACTTCCCTCTTGCACCAGGGGAATTCCTTCTTCGTTATCCAAGGGATTCTCCATTGGAGGTGGCCGAGGCAAGCCATCTTCATTCTCGTCCGGGATCCTGGTAAACAACACTGAAATATGGGCATTGATGCCCAAATTTTCTCTGGTATTGCGCAATGTGAAGATGACAGAGCCGAATGCAGGTAGGCTTGGCTCGCCATTGCTGGACCCTCCAGCTTCCACAAATTGGCTAGCCTGCACCTGAGGAGCTCCCGCACGTCGATAACAGTAAACACAGCAGCAATGGTGGTGTAGATCAGCTGCAGGCCCGTGAGAGGATCTGGCTCGCCCTGAGCCTCTGCCTCGACGACATGGCATTCGCTCCCGCACCATTCTTCCAGATTCCTCTTCCTCAGACGAAGCTTCCTTCCAATTCGGCTTTCGATGGCAGACAAAAGACTGTAAGCATGAACCAGGGAGGACCAGCAGTCGGCCAGCCTCCCCCAATTCCACAATGACTCCAGAATTCTCAGAACGCAGAGCAAGAACACCATCGCTGTGGGTTTCATCTGCTCCCAAATCGACATTCTTAACGACCCCTTCATTCCTTCGATTTGTCCCCGCATTGAATGCGGCCATCCTCCTCTGCTGTGGTTCCTGCGCCTTCATAAAGGCTAGTGTGCTGCATTGCTGGTCGATGGGAGGTGGCGGCGAGGAGCCTTAAAGCCCTCCGTCCGTCGCGTGTCCTATCGGCCGTGGCAAGTGGCCTTACCTGGTCATGCGAGGTGGCACCCGCATCCGGGAATGAAAACCACTTCTTTAGGGAAGATTACCATCCCATTTTCTTGACTGAAAATGAGAATTATGTCGAGAAGACAAAGGAACCTAAAGATGAAGACTACATACTGGAAAATGACTATGCATTGGAAACCCAATCAGATGATTATCAAAGAGGATACTTGAATGCACTCAACTCTCAACAGAAGCAATATTCCTTGAGAAATAGAGATGTCCCGATCACTCCCATCCAAAAAAGGACATCGCAGCAGAAGGATACTCAACCGAAGACAATTCCTCAAGGTAATCAAAGTAAAGGAAAAGAGCTGGCAGCAACTAACCAAAGCAAAGTAAATCATCCATCTACAAGCAATCCAAACAAGGACCATGACAGTCAGAAGAAATATTAGACATCAAAAGATCTGCCTGAGAAAAGAGACATCATCCAAAAAGAGGTAGATAAATCTAGCTCATTCAATTTAGAAACTGAAATTTCAAAGTTGAAAGTGTCAATCGCTCTTAATGAACTTGTCAAAAGCAGCCATTACAAGTCTGATATAGTTAAAATGTTGAAATTTGAGCCTATGTCCGACATGGTTAATGTTGAAGATGACCAGCCTGAATTGATTTTTGGTCCAGCCATAGATGGTCAGTCAGAAGATAGTGAGGTTCCTCCATTTTACCTGAGTTTAAGAATCCATCAGTACATTCTTCATAAATCCATGCTTGACTCTAGAGCCTCCCATAATTTAATGCCCAAGGCCATCATGGAAAATTTGGGTCTAGATATAACTTGCGAATACCATGACTTGTATTCTTTTGATTCCAATAAGGTCCGTTGTCTTGGTCTAATAAAGGATTTGGTAGTATCCCTCGGCCAATCCCGGAAAGAATGTCTTAATGGATGTGGTGGTAGCTGATATACCACCACTATTTGGTATGTTATTGTCAAGGTCCTGGGGAGAGAAACTAAGAGGCACACTGCAGTTAGACTTCTCCTATGCCATTATTCCAGTTTACAGGCAATTGAGAAAATTGTACTGAGAAACCAAAATGAAATTCATGATAACTAGCAAGGAGAAGCCCAATAATCATCCTATAAATGTTGTACATACAGATTTAGAGTCATTTATTTTATATAATGATAGTGGACTGAATGATGTAGATAGTCAGTTTGTGGAAATTAAATATTTACCAGAGATTTCCAATTGTATAAGGATAGTTTCAGACCAGGATAAAGAAAAGCTGCCAAGTTCATCTGAAAAACCATCAGACAAGGCAGAGAAAGGCTCAGAAAAGCAATTAGAGAAGGTAATAGAAAATTCAGAACAACCTGAAGAAAAAGTTCAGAAAATTGACCAAAAGAAAAGACCAGATTTACAGCCTTTGGAAGAGGAGCATGATCTTTGGACCATGGACTTTGATGGTGCTCTCGAGAAAGATGGGGCAAGAATTGGCATTTGGATCTGAAGTCCACATCATCAGCAAGGTGAGGTCCCTCAAAATGTTAGATTATGTTCATACAAGCTAGCTTTTGATTGCACTAACAATGAGGCGGAGCATGAAGCACTGATCACAGGCTTAAATATCTTGAAAAGATTGGGTGCACAAAGAATCTTTGTGTATGGTGATTCAGAACTTGTGATCAAGCAAGTTAAAGGTGAATATCAAGCTCACCATCCGTGGATGAGATAGTATAGAAATGTTGTTTTAGATCTTTTGAGAATGTTTCTGGAATATACACTTTTGGTTGTACCAAGGAGTCATAATCTTATGGCAGATTCTTTGGCTATAGCTACAAGCAATTTCAAAATCCCCATCTTTTCAAACAATAAATTTGAGATTCATGTAAAGCATTGACCCCCTATTCTTGACAACTTGTGATATTGGCAAGTATTCTGGGATGAAAAGCAAGTAAATAAATTTCTCCAGAGTGAAGGAGAGTTTGAGAATTGTTCCATGGATGAAGTTTACGACAAGGATGATCAAGTCATCGAGGCAACCCAAGTTGATATACTACAGGTGAAGGACAACAATATTTCGAAAGGCCTTGTACCTTCGAAAGACTTGTTTGATCAAGATGATGTAGTAAGGAAGCCTACATTAGTTCCTACGGAGAAAGGTGTTGAAGACGTGAACATTGGAACAGTAGACAAACCAAAAATGATCAAGCTGTCCAAAACATTATCTCTCAAGGTAAAAGAAAAATATATTCATTTATTGTCTGAATTTTATGATGTTTTCGCATGGGATTATGTAGATTTAAAAGAGTATGAAACAAAAATAATTCAGCATACCATCTCGATTAAACCGAATTGAAAGCCCTTTAGACAAAAGCTAAGAAGGATTAACCCAAGTTTGCTGCCATCCATAGAGAAAGAAATTAATAGACTTTTCAAGGTGGGCATCTTTGTTCCCATCATATTTTCTGATTGCATGTCAAATCTAGTCCCGATGAGAAAGAAGACTAGAGAAATTAGGCTCTGCGTAGACTTCAGAAACTTAAACAAATTATCTCTAAAAGATAATTATCCACTTCCCAAAATGGACCATATCCTTCATAGAGTTGTTGGTGCTTCCCGAATGTCACTACTGGATGGCTATTCCGGTTACAATCAAATTTTAGTGCACGAGGATGATCAGGACAAGACAATGTTCACCACACCTTGGGGCACATTCAAATATGAAAAAATTCCATTCGGTCTCAAAAATGCAGGGGCCACTTTTCAGCATGCCATGGACATAGCCTTTGCCAATGAAAAATATGTTTTCTTGGTTGTATATTTAGATGATATAACGGTATTTTCACATTCAAATGATGAACATTTGTAGCATTTAAGAGTTATTTTTTAGAGATGTAGAAAGTTCGGGATCTCTCTCAATTCAAGAAAAGTTTGTTTGCTATGAAGGAAGTTAAACTTCTCGGCCACATCATCTCAAAGGAAAAAATCCAGATAGGCCCTTCAAGGGTAGAAGCTATTCGGCAAATTGATTTCCCTTGCAGCAAGAAATAAATCCAAGCATTCAATGGTAAGATGAATCTCTTACGCAGATTTATTCCTAATTTGGCTGAATATCTTAGAGAGACGACAAATATGTTGAAAAACGAGAATGCTGTAAAGTGGTCCAAAGAAGCCTACAAGTCCTTTCATGCAGTAAATCTTGCCCTCACCACTGCCCCTGTTTTAATCAATCCCAACTACTCCAATGATTTTATTATATTCTCTTTTGCTTCTAAACATACCGTGGCAGCAGTATTAATGCAAAAAAGAGATGAAATTGAGCTTCCAATAGCATTTTTCAGTTGCAATATCAGTGATGTGGCCCTTAAGTACAACATCATTGAGAAACAGGCCTTGGCTTTGGTAAAGGCAGTGAAATATTTCAAATTTTACATTTTACATTCGCATACTATTGCTTATGTGCCTAATGCAACGGTAAAAGAAGTTCTTGTGCAGAATGACCTGGAAGGTAGAAGAGGTAGATGGATAGCAACATTATTAGAATATGATCTTGAGATCAAGCCTACCAAGCTAATCAAGGGTCAAGGCTTAGCCAAACTCGCTGCTGAGTCAAATCTCCATGCTCTAGTTATAAACCTTGTAGTAGCATTGTTTGAAAATCAAAGAAGAAGTAGATTTCATTTAGGTATTTGATATCTTTCTATCATCTCCATGATATTATGATATTATTTATGTTTTGCAACATCTATATCCCCATCCAGGCATGTCTAAGGCTAAGAGCAGGTCATTGAAGCTGAAGGCTTATAAATATTGCATTATGGACAATGCACTTTATTGGAATGATCTTGGAGGTGTGTTGTTGAACTGTTTGACCGAAGATGAGTCTAAAGAAGTAATAAATTACTTCCACAAAGGGGATTGTGGGGGGAACTTGTACTGGAAGACCATGGCCAAAAAAGTAATGAGAGCAGGTTACTATTGGCCCACACTTTTTGCAGATATCTACAAGGCAGTGATGAGTTGTCACAAGTGTCAAGTTTTCCAAGGTAAAAGAAAACTTCTTCCTTTGCCTCTACAACCTATATCAGTTCATGCACCTTTTCAGTAGTGGGGCCTAGATTTCATAGGCAATATTAACCCATCATCATCCGCACAACACAAGTGGATATGAGAGCAACAGACTACTTTACTAAGTGGATCGAAGCGATTCCAACCAGGAAAGCAACATATTCAATTATAATTCAGTTTTTAGAAACTAATATCTTGTCCTATTTTGGCTGTCCTAATAAGATCATCATAGACAACGCGACATCATTCAAGTCTAAAAATATGTCTAAGTTTTGTAACAAATATAACATTAAGTTGGGACATTCTACAACATACTATCCACAAGGAAATGGTTTGACCGAGTCCTCCAATAAATCCTTAATCAATATCATCAAGAAAATGTTGGAGACCAACAAAAAGAATTGGCACAAAAAGCTGATCAATGCATTGTGGGTAGATCGAGTGAGTAGTAAGAAATCTATTGGACTTTCTCCTTTTAAAATTGTGTATGGAGTAGATACTTTTTTTCCCTCATCATTAGCGGTCCCAATAATGAAATTGTTACAAAAAGCAGGAAGTGAAGAGAATGATATACAACACTGGATCAATCAAATGATTCACCTACAGTAAACATGGGACGAGGTATTTTAGGACACCTCTAAGCTCCATGAGAGGATAAATAAAATCTATGATTGGAAAACAAAGGAAGATGATTTCAAAATTGGAGATGTGGTGCTTCGCTGGGATGCCAAAAACGAAGACAGGGGTAAGCATGGTAAATTTGAAAATTTGTCGAAAAGCCCTTATCAAATTTCAACTTTCCGAGGACAAAATGATTTCTTGTCGGATGAGATGAATGGAGAACCATGCTTAGGAGGACCAGCCAATGGTAAGCTCCTTAAGCACTATCTTTTCTGAATTGTCCCGGTTTCATTGTACATAACAATTTAACTTTCTACAAGTGTGAAGTAGAGAATCACTGGAGTTTGGAGCCCAAAGTGAAGGCCATGGAGCTTCACTGATTTTCTTCCATTTTCAATGTTCAATAATCAGTTAAGTAAGTCAGTTTATGTTATTCGAGTTGTCAGAATTTAGTCATGCATTTCAATTTAAGTTTTTTACCGTATTGCCCCACATGGTTAGGCACTTGGTCTATAGGGTTCTTGACACCTCCAAGGAGCTGTCATCCCCAAATAAGGCCGATGTTAGAGTAAGTATTTGCATACTGCCATCAATGATCAAAAATCCTCTTTTATATCATATTAGGGTCCCATTCTGAAATTTTTGTCATTCCACCTAGGTCCTCATTTAAAAATTTGCTCACTAATGGTAGCCCTATGTCAAAATCCCTACTCTCTCTCAAAAAATCAATATTTGTTGGCCCACCTTCATGTGTCTTACTAAGCATACATTGATTATAAAGGCTCATTTCATCATGTTTTGTGTCAGTGAAGTCCACTGAGAGTTTTCTCATTCAAGGCCCCATTAGGTCTTTAGGTTTAATTTTTCCAAGGTCCAATAAAACACCATTTCATTGCATAAGGCTAGCAAAAGTATGAGAGTGAAAAAAATAATATCCCTTTTTTAGTTAAAGAGGATTTGCAAGCATGCAACCATGGTTGCCAAAGTTCTAATTTTGATTTCAAGTAAGTATTTCATTCCAGTTTGTAATTTCATTCCAAAAACAGGGATGTAATCCTATTTTTTTATATTTATGTAATTTATGTCATTATATGTAATAAGTAACTTTTCCCAAGCTGTCAACTCAGTTCCAAAATGCCAAAGGACCAAAAGTCAAAGGTCAAAGTGTTTTCAATGTATATCAAGTGATCAAAGTGTCAAAGAAAAATTCAAGTGTAAAGGTATAGTTTCCAAGATTAAAGTGAATGAAAAAAGGAAGAAAGTGGGTCCTAAGGACCAAATCATCAATTTCATGAAGTAAAAAGGCCACCAAGACATCAAAAACAAATTCATTTTCACTCTCAAAGGTCGATCTTACACTCCCTTGGTTCAAAAAGTTGATTTTGCAGGTTCAAAGGCAAAAACTCTCTTGGCGTTGCACTTAGGAGGAAGGTGTTGCACTTAGAAGGGAGGCGTTATGCTTAGAGCTGCGGGCGTTGCCTTTTATTTAACACAGGCATTGCGCTTCTGGGTAAGGCGATGCTCTTTTGCCCAATGAGTCCCCAGAGCACCAAAACTCCTCCAAATTCTCTCAAAATTTCAACAAAGCCTTGTTTCCTCTTCTACCAAGTAAGTGACCCTATTTTCCACCTATTTGCCTCCTAAACAACATTTGTTTTAAGTGTTTTGATTCCTAAGAAAAATTGGCCCTTGGGCAAGTGATAAAATCCTAAATTCATCCCTATCCCAAATTTTCTGCCCATAGACCCTACAACACCTTCCTACGTCACTATTAAACCCATCCCTACCCTTACACTATCATTTCCTACTCCCTAAACACTTTTCCCATAAAACCCTAAGACCTGGGTTTCCAAAATTCTTAGGCAACCTCTAACATAAACCTATAATTTAATTATCATTCCCAACTCCCTTGACATGTTCACCTTCTATCACCTCCCACAACTCCATAATCCCTCCCCTCATCTCCCCAATTTTTTATAGCCCTATCCCTATTCCCTAGACCTATTTCCACTTCCCATTCCCACCTACCTTATCCCTAGGGTCTCTTAACCAAACACTATGGAGGAAGATAGAGACTATGTGGAAGAGGAGGATACACAAGTAGAAGAGGGCAGAGAACATAAGAGGCCACACAGAGGAGGCAAAATCATAAGGCTAGAGCCCACTAACAGAAATGAAGTCATGGCTTCACCAATGGCAGTCTCATGTTTTCAGTATGTAGGTTTCCTTGATTTTTGCAAAATGATTGAAAGAGATCAACATCACCTTGTTTTGACCAGAATTTTTGCATCAAACCTTAAAGATAATCAAGTGACCCTAGTAGAAGTGACCTTCACTTTGTCTACTTCCATCATCGTCACTACCATAGGGATTCCAAACATGGGTGAGAAGTGGTTTAAATCAAAAGATTTGGAGGATCAGTATTATGAACCATTCATCAAACCACTGTACAGAAATGAGAGGAGGATGGTGTTCCCTTTCAGCTACCTTCTTAATAGGTATTCCCCCATGATGAAAATAATCATGAAGTACTTCTCTTGTGAAGGAAGGTTCTCTAGGCTCTACACCTACCGTACTAGACTGCGTATACACTTCACAAAGGTCAAATTCCTCAATATCCCATACTATCTATTCAGAAGCATAGAAAAAATGACCTCCATTGTGTAGAAGAGAGATTATGACCAACAGATGAATAGCCTTTTCCATCACTCATTGATCAAGATCATTGTCCTTCATCACCTTGACCAGTTGCATATTTCATGGGACAATTTCATTGCCAATGATATTTTCACTTCTCCACAAGCTCCACATGCTAAAGATATGCTTTCTTCATCTCATCCCATTGATCATCATGCTGAATCCATACCCCCTCCATCTTAGCCCACTACATCTATTCCTCCATCTGATTAGCCACCCTCAGCATCACTGCCATCATCACCATTTCATGATCATGCAGGGTCACCTAGTAGAGTTGAGGTCATCAGGCCTAAGAGCACAAATGTGAGCACATTGGCACATACTTATCAGAGAGGCCACAGGCAGGTGTTTGCCCCAAAAATTGTGGGAGGGGCCTTGCCTTCTTCATCAACAAAGCAGGTACACAAAGGTAAAGAAAAGATGACAGAGGTAGAGATCCAGCAGCAGGAGGAGGACCTCCATGAGACAAAACAAGATTTTGAGCTTATTGATCCAAGTGAGCAGGATGACTATGAGGATTTTAGCATAGTCATCAAGGAGAAGGATGCCCAAATTAGAGAGCTTCAGACTAACTTAGAGAGAGCTAAGTTTGTCATTTCTTTTCTTGAGTAGGAAAACAAGGAGCTAAAGACCAAAAATCTGATCAATGAGGTGAAACTCATCAAGGCTCAAAGAGAAGCTAATAAAGCAAAGGTCATGCTTGATGAAGCATATGGGAAGTATGGTGATTTTGATGAGGAAGAAGACCAAATTCCAAGACAGAGGCCCAGGACTAGAGGGCTGAAAAGAGCTCTAGAACTAGAGAGGCAAAAAGAGGTTGAACTTGCCAATGAGCTCACTTTGAATGAACAGTTTGCCATCATGATGAATAAGGACCGGGAATATTGGTTTGAAGGGGTAAATGAGCATCTTGAGAAGCTCTTGAAGAAGTCAAAGAGGGACAATAAATTACAAATAAATATGGCCAAACATTACTTCAAGAAAAATTAGATTGCAAGGTCCAAGCTCTTAAAGATGAAAACAAGACTTGAAACCTTAGCCAAGAAAAAGGAGGAAGACAAGCTTGGAATCCTTGTTGAGGCATCACTCATGGTGGTTGTATGGTTGCAGTTGTAAGGGATAAACATTAAAATCCAAAAATGATCTCCTCATGCACAGGTGGAAGTTCTTCTTCTATTTCCATTGGATTTTCAGTCATCCGCCTCCAACTTTAGATATTATACTAAAACAACAAAATTGCTAAAACTTCACGAAAATTAGTAGAACTTCACTTACCCCAGAACTGAAAGGGAAACAAATTGTTGTTCATAAACTTCTCGCATCTGCCATTCTCCCAGTCTTTATCGAGTTAATTCTCCACTGTCGATCCTCTTTCTTCAATCTGACGGTTGGTGCTTTCCCTGCTCGAAAACTAGCCGGGTGATCCTCCACCATTGATCAAGCCTGCTTGATTCAACAGTGGATTCTTGATATCGCGTGGAATTCTTGCCGATGTTTATCACGCTGAGAGCATGCAAGAAAAGCAGTTTCTATGTGCTACGTGTTGGCTACTAAATGGAATCGCGTGACTACTCAAAATACCACTTACCTCCTTGAGCTCGCGTGAAAACAACTTTTGCCTATGAAGACCACTTTACTCCTCTCTTTAACTCTAGTGCTTGTTTACACATGACTACCATAGATCTAATGGTTCTGTCGATCTGACAGTTCTAGGCTTCTTCACGTTCACTCGCGAATTTATCAGACTTTTCTCCTTCCTCTATGATTTTAGCGCTTTCGCCAGGTTTAGACCGAGGTTGAGTTATACTTATTTAAACATATACCGATTATTTCAATACACAAAAATAAATATTTAATTGTGATAACACAAAGTCATATTATCAACCTCGAATTCTAAGGGACCAAACTGGAAATTAACAATACACAGAGATATTTTGAAGGAATCCAAGCCTCCAGGATTTTAACCATTCATGCGCAGGATACATAGAGATACAGAGATATTCAATTCTTTTATAGTCTAATTCTCCATAGCCAAATCCAGCAAAAATCCCCTTACAATAGTTCAAAGCTTACATAAATATTTTACATCCAACAATCTAATCCTCAATCAATGGATCAAATATATCTAATCCTAGATAAATACCTAAACTGCTTGATATTCTCCTCGAGAATCTCAACTAAGTCTAAACTACTTGGATTAATTACAAAATCATTTGAATACCTATATTCTAGCTCAAATCATATCTAGAAAACTTTGTAAATTGACAGCTAAAGGATCCCACTCCTTTGCTTGTAATTTTTTTTTGAATTTTTGGAATAAAATGAAGCCTTTTGCCTTCAAGCTTCATTCTCCTACATGACATGGCCTAACACACCTCATCAGCCTTCAACAGATCAAATTTTGAAGAATTTGGAGCAATTTTGGAAAATTTTGGATTTTTTGCATTTTTGGCAATTTTTACATTAGTCACATTGCCAAAGGGTGCTGCGCTTTTCCTATAGGCCTCCAAATGCAAAATGGTCACCACCATTGGATTTATAAGGCCAAATATAGTCAGTAAAACCACTTTGCTAAGTTTTTTTGGGTCAACTAGGTAGTTAAAAGATCAAAAACACCCACAAAAACATGTTTCTACCCTGTTTTGGAGGCTGGAGCTGCACTTTTGACCAGTATTCAACTTTTGGAGAGTCAAAACTTGACTATTTTGGAAACTAAAGGTATATATGGAAACTAGACAGGACAGGACTTCCAATGAGCTATCCTAGCCTCAATTTGGACACCAGGAACCCCCTCAAAAGTGGAGCTTAAGTTGGCATTGCGCTTAGGATAGTGGTGCCGCGCTTTTGACACAAATTTTCTGAGTTTCTTCATTTTGTAAATTCTCTTAGTTTTGACAGTTTCACCTTTACAAATCATGTTTTTACCAATGTAATTGATGGATGTAAATGTAGTAATGATGTTTTTACTATTACCTAGGGTAAATACATTAGGTGAAAACTCTTTTTGTGACTTAATGAATCAGTTTCCAAAAAGTGAGGGATGAGTCACTTTGACCACCCTACCCCTAGCTATCAATTTAGTTTTTGGTGGAACTGCTCCTTCTCTCATGGATTCAACCCTTGAGGCCAGGAGGAATTTTTTTGAGGCCTATATCATGTACTTTTTTAGTCATTCTATAGGTTGGAGTCAGTTGGATGTTGTAGTATTGATCAGAGACACTATTGTATCAGAATTTGGCCAATTTTAATAGATGAGTTGCAACTCTTTCTTTGGGATACATGTGGTACAAATGTTTAGCATTGTTTCTTCTCGATTATCATTTGTATGAAAGTTTTGTAAGTTCATAAACCATTTCATGTCTGTTATACAGTAATTTTCAGGTTGATAGGCAAAATACATGTTTGTTCATGCTCTGTTTTGGGAAATTTATCATAATTTGTCCATTTTTCTTCAATTTAGGAAGAATACATCTCCTATGCTATTCCTAACTCCTCATGAGTCTTAAAACATCTCACCAAATCACCTTTTAAGTGTTAAGATTTCTGCCTACCTTGCCCCTTTGAATGTCTACAATCATATCTTATTTTCCCTAAACTAGCTTCTTTGACCTAATATCCTCATCCAATAACCCAATCAAATCAAATCAAAACAACCTCTGCACTTTATAACTAGCCTGAAACCCTAATCCATCTAGCCGTCTTGGTTGTGATTCTTTGGAGAGATCCCTCTCTAGCTTGGTAAGGCTAACTACCAAGTCAAAAGATTGGTCTGTGGTTACCTTAGCTGGACTCTTCCTCAGCCTTGGAGATTCAGAGCAGTGATAACACATCAACGGGCAACAATAACCGAAGTTAGCAAAAGTGAACATCAATGAGAAACCCACGACGTTGACGAGCACGACGTAAAATGTGGGAAAAAGTCGGGGGCACATAGATTTGACAGTGGAGGTAGTGATTGATTGGATGACTCATGTTGCTTCCTTCCTCCAATATACGTTGAAGATAATGAGTCGGGGGGGGGGGCACAAAGAAGGACACATGGAGGCCCCTCGTTCCCTCTATGCCCCTCCTAGATTTTCAATTGCAAATCTTACAGCCATGCAATGGTCGCCACAACCATATTTGTGTGGAGGCAAACTACCTTTGTGCCATGTCTGTACCTGTGCCACCTCACTGCCTATTGAGAAACCAAGTGCAAATTAGTTTAACACTTAATTATTTTTCTTAATAATTACTTGTGAATATTAGATGTCTTCTTATTACTTATGTCTTGTTCATCAAACAATTATACATTTATTCAATCATTTAGGAAAAATAAAGATCACAATGAGATAAGAGACATAAGAAATTAGGCCAGTGGCGAGGGCAAGACCCACAAGGGGAAAACCAAACAATATTTTCCTTATAGAATCAGAACAAGATGAGAGATATCCAAGTCAAAACCAATATCAAACTACCACAAATATACCAAGTCAAGCCCTCCTCCAAGTCACCTTTGAAAGTCAAAGTCAACGCTTGTCAAACTGCTTAAAATATGGTCAAATTTTAGAATTTCAGACCTACAACTATGGCCGAATTTCACCTTGCAACAAATCTAGAAAAAATTCATCCTCTTCCACAAATTTTTTCCTTCACACGTGAAAACTGGTAGAAGTCAAAAATTCAGTCAACGATGCTAGATTCTCCTTGTTTTGACTTGCCTCTCTCTCTCCTTTGACTCAACCTCTTTCTCCTTCGCTAGTTGTAGAAGATACTTGTTCTAGTTGTGAATGAATGAGTTCTAGGAGGGTCAAATAGATCTCTAATATATAACTTTCCAAGAGGGTTAGACATGTGCCACTTGGAAGGTTAGGTAGACTCATCTAAGGAGGGCTGACTTGATCATCTTGTAAACTTATAGGCTCAAAATAAAATTCAAACTTTCTTTCTTTTAAATTTCCAAATGGGACATAAAACAAAGAATGTTTCTTTTGATTGAAAGTAAGTTATTTTAGACTCTAGCATGAAGAAAATGCTTAACAAATTATAGTAAATACATCAATGATATTTATACATTATGAGTACTGAACCTAGTTACAACTTCAACACTCCCTCGTAAGTAGGGAGGTATTCATAATGGCTCATTAGGATATTCTCAAGTTTAAATATTCGTATAAGTAAGGATCCGGATTGACAAACATCGTCAATAAGAACATCATCATAAGCAACAATGTCAAATTACCAAGGCCTTGATAAGTAATCTTTATCTCTCTACTAGATCAAAGCACAATGCTAGGAGGCATTCAATAGGACACCACACAACTACCTCTACAAGACACATACTCCACCTAGGTTCCCTAGAGTATGTCATCCACAAGACCATTTTGTAATTCAGTGTCACATTACTAGAAACAATTAAATTTCGGTCCACCAGCCCATTCTTAAACCTGGTTGATGTACTTGACTTAGGGTGTTTTGATTTGATTTGATGTACAGTACATGACACATGAATTTCAGTACATGATGCTTACCCAATATACTATTCTCCCTAACTGGGTCCATATAATTGACTTAGGGTGTTAATCCTAATCAGCCATAATACATGACATAGGGAGAAAGTAGGTGTCCATCCTCACTCCCTCTTAATATGGGAGGAGTTATCCATAAGTCTAAGTTTGTTTTCGAAGTACTCATGCTTTCCTTATATCAAGTACTTGTTCATCCATGGAGATCTATTGTAGCTTCTCAAATCCCATCTGCACCATATCTCAAATCATAATGTGTTTCAACCTTTCATAAAAATAGGTTATTTGACAACATTCATACTGATTTTATCATTACAAAGTATCATAATCGAATACAGTACGGAATCAAACAAACATTATCTAGAGCAAAAATGATTCACAACTAATTGCACAAACCACCATATATTCTTCCTTTGGAGTGCTTAATTCAATAGAATCCAACTTCATGCTCTTCCAGCAACCCATACCAAATTCCAAGTAGAAATAACCACTAGTAGTATATTTTCTCATCATCAACACTACCATCCCAATTGATGTGACAATTCATCATTCCAAAATTATGGAGGATCTTGATCACATGCTTCCTTTGACCAAGGAAAATTTCATTAGTTTTTTTCCAAACCTCAAGTCCCAAGTAGTAGTGTATCAATTAAAGATCCTTCATGTCAAATTCTCCTTCCAGCTCCATCTAAAGGCAATATCATTTCCTTTGACTCACGAGTCCTTTTTTCATTAGGAAAAATCATTCAATCAATTCCATAATACAAGGTCTTCTTTAACCATGCGGCTTCTTTTCAAAATTCTAGGATAACTCTTCTAATTGAGGCAATCGTCTTAGCATGGTCCCCTCCCTCTTACTGGGAGTGTTATCACTCCTCCAGATCTCCAACGTTGAGGAAGAGTCTAGCTAAGGTAAACACAGACCAATCTTTTGAATTGGTAGCTAGCCCTACCAAGCTGGAGAGGGATCTCTCTAAAGGATCACAACCAAGAGGGCTAGATGAATTAGGGTTTTAGGCTAGATATAGTAGCTCATGGTTTTTTTGATTTTATTTGACTGGGGAGGTCACTGGATGAGTGAATTAGGTCGGAGAATGAACCAGGTCAGGGTAAAAGAGAATCAGAATTGTAGACATCTGATGGGGCAAGGTAGGAAAGTTACTTTAACACTTTGTAGTATAGAGATGAAATGGTTTAGACTGGCGAGGTGCTAAAAAGAGCATGAAAACCATGCATTCTTTTTAGACTAAAGAAATGAAATAATTTATGATGATTTTCCCAAAATAGAGCATAGAAGAAGAATTTATCTTATCACAGCTTGAAAACCAAACATATTTAAAGTGAAATGGATCGTGAAAGGTACAAAACATTCATACATATGTAACTGAAGAGGAAACAATATCAAAATACCATGCCACAAGAATCCCACCAAAATAGCTACAACTCATCCAATATATTTCACAAAGTCTGAAACACTAGTACAACATCCAATAGAGTCCAACCTATAGAATGACTAAAATATTACATGATATAGGCCTCAAAAACCAACTCATCCTAGCCTCAGGGGTCAAATCCATGGGAGGAGGATCAGTTACAACAAAAATTGCACTGATAGCTAGAGTGTAAGGTGGTCAAAGCGACTCATTCCTAACTTAAGCAAATTGATTCATTAATAGCCATGGCGGCCATTTACCTAATGTATTTCCCCTAGGTAATAGTAAAAACATAATAGTTACATCAACCACATCAATTACATCAGTAAAACATTGATTTCCCATAGGTAAAAATCAAATTTGGAGAGAAACAATGAAAAACTGGGCCAACTGTCAAACGTGTAGCGCCAGTGTCAAACGCGCAGTGCCATATTCAATCTGACTTTTACCTGCCTTCCTGATGTCCAAATTTATCCCAGGATAGCTCATAGGAAATCGTATCCTGACTAGTTTCCAAAACTTCCCTTGGTTGTCAAAATGGGTTTGATTTAACCCTCCCAAACTCCATTCTCCCAAGACTGGTAAAAAAGTGCAGAATGAGGGTTGAAAAATGCAGTGTGGTCTTATAGGAAACTTTTGGAGGTCTTCCTCAAGTCCAAATGGAGCTTATGATAGCTAATTGGAAAGATATTTCTGTCTAGTTATCTTTTGACTCATCACGAAAGTCATTTGGACACTCCAACTAGGCGAAAAATTAATTTTCCCAAGGTCTCTCCAAAAGCGAAACAACTCTCTTGTAGAAAATGTATTTTTTCCATTTCTCCAAAACCATGACACTTGTGTAAAACGTGAAAGAGCTTCTTCATCCTTTTGCTATTATGGACCAAAAACTCTCTCACTTTTTCCAAATTCATCCCTGTTTGGTCTAAAACATAGTTTGAAAAAAAACTGGCCCTATGTGTGGCAAATGAATTGTCTCTTGGAATGAATTCTTGAAAAATGATGGAGACATGATGTTTATGAGTTAGAATGGGCTCACACTTGCTGAAATGACCTCCCTTAGTCCTCCTCTTCTCAGATGTCTCTGATTTGATAGCCAACCCTAGCTCAATGGGAGAGGAAATTAGGGTTTAGTGTAGTCAAAACAGGGGATTTGGGAAATTTATAGGAATGAAGGGAAATAAAGGGGATAGGGGGCTTCTAAATTCTTAGGAAAATTTTCAGAGGTAGGGATGGATGTTAGGAAGTAAGGGAAACTTGAATTTTAAGGATTGAGTGAGGGGAAGGGGTCCAAAAGGGCAAAACACATGCCTAGTCTAGAAAAGTGTCAAAAGCGTAGCAATATGCTATGGTTTGTTAAAAAATGATGATTTTGAGGGATAGGAGTGATGGGAAGTGTTTAGGAAGGTATATTAAGGATAGGGGAATGCGTAAGAGTATTAGGATACAAGTTTTGTTGATGATTTAACGACGGAGGTCATGAAGCCAAGAAAAATTTCCTCAAAATCCCGAGAGAGGGAAATGAGAGGAATGGGCATGGGAAAAGGTCAAGGGAGGTAGATGGAGTGTAGGTGAGTGAGGTTGTTATGCTAGGGCTACCATTAGTGAGTAAATTTTTTAATGAGGACCTAGGTGGAATGAAAAAAATTTCTAATCGAGATCCTAATATGAATATTAAAAGAGGAGTTTTGACCACCGATGGTAGGATGCAATTATTGACACTAATAGGGAGAACCTTCTAGCTTTCATGTTGTGATATATTAGATCTTGTCTTATCTTTAGGCACAAGTGGTCTACTCCTCCAATATTTAGGTCTTCTATAATATGCCTCGTTCTTCCGTATAATTCTTTTGCTACCAAAGCCTATGAATTCTTTGTCATTTACCTACAATATTTACTGGGAGGATGTGGAAGAAAGGTTATAGTTCAATAAAGAGTACATAGGCAAGAGACTAATAATACCAATAAACTTAATCTAAGAGAAAAGATATAGAGTGCTTATATTTTTGAGAAAATCCAGCTCCCTCTTAATCTTGGACCTTTTGTCATTTTCACCATCCTCGTTCTAGGAATCAACATGATATCATATCCTTATTGAAAAGTCTATGGTTTCTTATTATAATGGAAACTATCATTTCTAGGGTAAAAACACTAGAAATCTATTGTTCAAACCCTTGCTAGGGTTTATAGATCAATACATTGATTGTAGTTTTATAATATTTCTCTTTTTAGCCTCTTCTCAACTAGCTATGGTTTTGTAAACCCTAGATTCTCAATCTATAAGTGTCAAAATTCCAAGACCCTAGATTATTTATGTCATCAATTAAAATTTAACCTTGACTTCATCAAGCTAACTTCTTATAATCATTGTATTTCATCATAGTAGATCTCAATACTTTAGAAGTTAATATCCCCTTCAACAACCTTTTAGTTCAATATCCTTTGCTTGTAACACTATAGCTTTGACATTTTACCTTGAAGAAGAACTCAACCTCTTTTCATTGATTTTTGTCTTTTAAAAATGCATCAGGGTCATAGGTCACATATTTCATAGGTCACATATTTTTCATTGATTACAGTGGTGATCAATTCAGGATCGAATATAGTTTCATGAACCCCTTGAAGTTGATCACTAATATTTGATATATTCATATAATATGAAGCCATGATATCCTCCTTTGTCATTCTTGTTCCATAGAGTTGATTCCTCAAATATATCTTATGACTTGTTGTGTTGACAGAGTATAAGGTCACCAAACTATCATAAACTTCCTTGGATGTAGATAATTCTGAAACAAAGGTAATGAGGTGGTATTTGATGGATTCAAAGAGAATCCTTTGAGCTTTGATTTCTCCCTTTTTATACTTGGCCACTACTTGAGAATTTTTTTTATATAGTGGTGGAACTTTGCCTTCAACAAATTGCATGACTTCATTTACTATAAGGACTAGATCAATCCTTTTCTTCCAGGATTTGAAATTAGATGCACCTTCAATCTCGTTTCCATATTTTCCAATAGATTCCATTTGATTATAAGTATTATACATAGAGAATAGAAGACTACTTAATTTAAAGTGAGAGAGAGTTTCTACAAGGATTTCTTCACTCAAGAGTGTCAATAAATTGTGGTCTTCAAGCTTCCTTCCTTCACCTTAGATCTAGTACCATGTTGATAAACCTAGTGCAATGTAGTTTAACACTTAATTCCTCTTCTTGATAATTAATTTAGATTATCAGATGTTGTCTTATTACTTCTTATGTCTTATTCATCAAGTAATTATACATTTTTTCAATCATTCAAGAAAAATAAAGATCAAAAAGAGAGAAGAGGCACTATATTTTAGGCCAGCAGCAAGGGAAAAACCCACAAGAAGAAAGCCCATCAATCCTTTCCTGATAGAATCATATCAAAATGAGAGATATCCAAGCCAAGAAAAATACCAAACTCCCACCAAGATACCAAGTCAAGCCTCCTCCAATTCACCTTCAAAAGTCGAAGTCAATGCTGGTCAAACTGCTTCAAATTTGGTCAAATTTCATAATTTCAGGCATGCAACTAGGGCTAAATTTCAGCCTACAAAAAACCTAGAAAAATTTCAGCCTCTTCCATAGAAAATTTTTCTTCACACTTGCAAGCTAGTAGAAGTAAAAAAATCAGTAAATGATGCTAGATTATCCTTGTTTTGACTTACCTCTCTCTCTCTCTCATTTAACTCTGCATCTTTCTCCTTTGCTAGGTGTAGAAGTTAGTTGTTCTAGTTGTGAATGAATGAGCTCCAAGAGGGTTGAATATATTGAAGATAATGGAGAATATCCTAGAATAGGTAAAGTTGGTTCACGTAGCCTCAGGATAGGAATTAGTTTCTATTTCTTAGGATGTTGTTCTAACTTCCCTAAAGCCATGTATTCTATTTAATGTGTAATGTTGATGAACAATGTAGAGCATTCTGCAGAGCTAGACTCTCCTGGTTTAGACTCTCTTTCGTAGAGCTGACCAGTGGGTTTTATTTTCATTAATAGAAACATTGCGATTTTTATCATGCTATCAGAGCACCAGGGCTGAGGAACCTGTACGTTGGATGGTGGGTGGTTCTTTGAACCGAAATCATCGCAGGTTTTGAGTGGATAGCTGCGACGATACACTACTACACTTCTCCGAATTTTCATTTTTTCGATCATCACACTTTTCCAGTGTACAGTTGCGACTAGTCTCAGAAAATTGGTGTTTTTATGCGACGGTCTCGGACATTGGGTGTTTTTCTGCGATTAGTCTCAGAGAATTAGTGTTTATCTATGACTAGTCTATGATATTGGGCATATATCTGCAACAATCATGTAAATCAAAAAAATTGCAAAGGGAGCCAAGAACAAGGCTGTAGCTATCAAAGAGGCTGAGTGGGGAAGCCAAGAACAAGGTTGTAGCTGACAACAAGAGGTTGTCTAGAGGCTGAGAAGAAAGCCACGGTGATCTGCGCGTGTGCTGCGAGATCAAATAACAGTGATCTGTCTTTGTCATAGATTTGGGGTAAATTTAACATCTTTTACCTGTCGATTTTTTTTTTCTAAATCGCCAAGATGAATAACAACATATTTGAAGCATGCATGAATGAGCATAACAAGCTCGATGGTTCCAATTATGCAAATTGGAAGTTTAAGATGCAGACTCTGCTAGAAGCGCAGAGTGCTTGGACGATTGTGAATGGGGATGAGCTGAAGCCTGCGGCTGGATCTGCAACAATCCCAGATTGGGAGAAACGAGAAAGCAGAGCAAGGAAAATGTAAAAGATGTCAGTGAAAGACTGTATTATACTGCATATTACAGAAGGTAAGTCAGCTAACACGATTTGGTGAATTCTGAAGGAATTGTACGAGATCAGAAATTCAAATCGTCTTTTATTCCTCAAGAATAAGATTCTGTCCATGAAGATGGAGCAAAATGAAACAATTGCTTCATTCGTAGAAAGGATCAAGGATCTGAAAACCAGATTATTAGACATTGGTCATACAATGGATGATACAGATCTTGTTACCATTACAATGAATGGTGTCACTGATGATTATCAGATGTTCATCATTGGGATCAATGCCAGAGAGAAGATCCTGAACTTTGAAGAATTGACAGGTATACTAATGTAGGAAGAAGAGAGGAGATCGACTCTGAAACCCCAGAGTGTCGGTCTTGCATTAGTGGTGAGGAAAAACTTCTACAAAGGGAAAGGAGGTCCACAACAGCAAAATGGAGCAAGTTCACATAAACAATCAAATTTGACCCAAGGTATGCATCTGAATAAAAAATACTCTGAAACAAAATGTTTTTATTGCAGAAAATTGGGTCATATTTCCAGGGAATGTAGGAAAAATAAGTATCATGAAGAACAATAGAAGCCAAAGAGACATGCAGGTCATCTCGCACACAGTGATCAGGTGCAGAATTTGAGATTGTTCATGGTAGATCGTGAAGATAATGTTGATGCAAACATCTGGTATGTAGATTCAGGAGCGTCAACACACATGACAGGGAACAAGCACTGGCTGGAGGATTTTAAAGAGATCAATGAAGGTGCACAGATTTACCTAGGAGATGACAGAAGTCATCAAATCAAAGAATGTGGGAAAGTTTCTGTCATTCTACCTGATGGTAATATCAAACAAATTTATAATGTAATGTATGCCCCTGGCATAACTAAGAACTTGATTTATGTATCAATGATTACAGATCAAGATTTGAAAGTTGAATTTTTAAAATCTAATTGTTACATTAAGGATCTGCTAGATGGTATGAAGACAACTGTTACAAGAATTCGAATAGGACTATACAAGTTGGATGTGAGATCTACACCGATTCAAGAATTGACAACAACGAGCCTCACTATAGAAGAGCTTTGGCACCAGAGATTTGGCCACATCAATTACAATGATTTGCTGTTACGACAAAGGAAAGAAATGGGAAGAGATCTTCCTATGCTAAAGCAAGTACATAATGATTGCGATGCTTGTACTTTAGGAAAAATGCATAGAGAAGAATTCCCTGTTAGAGTAGAAAAGAAACAGAGGGATATACTAGAGTTAGTGCACAAAAACCTTTGTGGTCCCATGCAGACAAAATCATTAGGAGGTACAATGTATTTCCTACTGTTTATTGATGACTGTACAAAGCTTTCTTGGGTGTATTTCTTAAGTAAGAAGAGTCATAAATTCAAATACTTTAAGCAGTTTAAAAATATGATTGAAAGACAAACAGGGAAACAGAGAAAAATTCTCCGTTCTGATCAAGGGGGAGAATATAGGAAAGATGAGCTGATCAGATATTTTAAATATCATGGAATTTTGCAGCAGTTTACAGTACCCCATACTCCATAGCAGAATGGAGTAACAGAAAGGAAGAACATAAATCTAGTGGAATGTGCGAGAAGTACGCTGAAAGGTAATAATCTTTCAAATGGTTTTTGGGTTGAAGTTGTGAGTACTACGATTTATTTAAAAAATAGGAGTCCTACAAGAAGTCTTGAGTTTAAAACTCCTTTTGAAGCTTTGTATGGATATAAGCCTGCAGTAAAACACTTAAGAATATTTGGATGTAAAGCATTTGCCCATAAACCAAAGAAAGATAGAAGAAAATTAGACTTAAAAGCCATCAGATGTACTTTTATAGGGTATTGTTCGTCATATAAAGCATACAGATTATTTAATCCCTCTACTCATAAGATCTTTGTTAGTATAGATGTTAAATTCCATGAGCAGGATAGTGAAGAAATTGATGAGCACTATGATGGATGGGACATTCCGTACTTTGAAGAAGAGGATGCAGAGAACAATCAAGATCAACAACAAACAAAAGCAGAGGATGAACAATAGCAGTAGCAACAACAACAACAACAACAACAACAACAACAACAACAATAGTAACAACAAGAAGAAATAAGGTTTGAAACCACCACCCCACCACTTAGGAGATCAGGTAGGAAAGCTCAAATGCCTACAAGATATAGGGAAAATGCATTTATAGTTAGTATGATGAATGTTTTTGAACCATCTAGTTATAAATAAGCAAATGAAAGTAATGAATGGAAAACGGCCATGGAACAGGAATTGATTCAATAATCAGAAACAACACTTGGGAATTGGTAGAACTCCCTAGAGGAAAATAGGTCATAGGTTGCAAATGGCTATATAAACCGAAAATCAATATAGATGGAACTATAGAAAAACTGAAAGCTAGGTTGGTTGCAAAGGGGTATACACAAAAAGAAGGGATAGATTAGGAACACCACCAGAATGTTAATTTCCTTAGCTATTAAGAAACATTAGATGATGCACCAACTAGATGTAAAGTCTGCATTTCTGAATGGAGAACTGAAAGAAGAGGTTTATTTAGAGCAACCGGAAGGGTTTGTCCAGAAAGGAAAGAACATTTAGTTTGTAGGTTGAAGAAAGAACTCTATGGACTAAAACAAGCTCCCAAGTCATGGTATGAGAAAATTGATTCACTTTTTCTACAAGCTGGCTACAATCAAAGTAAGAATGACCCTAATCTTTACACCATGAAAGATGAACAAGGGTGCATAGTGTTGATTTCATTATATGTAGATGATTTTTTAATTACAGGTGATGTTATATATCTAATTGATGAAATCAAGCAGAAGATGTCATAGATGTTTGAGATGAAGCATCTCGGTGAACTCAGATACTGTTTAGGTCTCGAGATCTGGAGAGATTTAGGTCAAACATTTCTGTCTCAAGCAAAGTATGTCAAAGGCCTATTAGAGAAGTTTAGAATGGATCAGTGCAAGCCGACATTGATACCATTGCAGCAGAACATCAAATTGCAGTGTGAGGATGGCTCAAAAGCAGTGGATGCAACACTTTACAGATAGCTGGTTGGTAGTCTGATCTACCTAACCACCACTAGACCTGATTTGGTTTATGCAGTTAGCGTGTTAAGCCAATTTATGTCTAAGCCACTTGAAAGCCATTGGAATGCAGTGAAGAATGTTTTGAGGTATCTACAAGGTACTGTAGATTATGGAATTATTTACATTGACTCTTTTGATGTTAGATTGGCAGGATTTGAAGATTCAGATTGGGTAGGAAATGTAGATGATTTCAAATCTATAACAGGTTATGCATTCAGTCTTGGATCCGGGGTGATCACTTGGAGTAGCAAGAAGCAGAACACAGTCTCCTTGTCCTCAACAGAAGCAGAGTATCAAGCCATGTGTGTAGCAAAGTGCGAGGTGGTTTGGTTGTGGAGACTTCTCCAGGATGTTGGGGAAGAATAGACAGTCGCAACAACAATCAAATGCGATAATAAAAGTTCAATCAAGCTAGCCAACAATCCAGTGTTTCACAAAAACAAGAAACTTATTGATACTCAATTTCATTTTGTAAGGGAGAAAGTGCAATCTAAAGAAATTCATCTGGAATATTGTAGTACATGTGATAATGTTGCGGACATTTTCACTAAGCCCCTTGGAAAATTTAAGTTTCAAATGTTTAGGGAGATGTTAGGCATATATGTGAACCCATTTTCCATTAAGGGGGAGTGTTCAAGATAATGGAGAATATCCTAGAATAGGTAGAGTTGGTTCACATAGCCTCAAGATAGGAATTAGTTTCTATTTCTTAGGATGCTGTTCTAACTTCCCTAAAACCATGTATTCTATTTAATGTGTAATGTTGATGAACAATGCAGAGTGTTCTGCAGAGCTAGACTCTCCTAGTTCAGACTCTCTTTCATAGAGTTGACCAATGGGTTTTATTTTCATTAATACAAACATTGCCATTTTTATCAGAATAGATATCTAATAAATAGTTGTCTAGGAGGGTCGAATAGGTGCCACTTAGAGGGCTAGGCCGAATTGTACAATGAGGGTTGACTTAGTCATATTGTGGACTTATAGACTCAAAATAAAATTCAAATTTTCTCTCTTTTAAATGTCCAAATGGGACATGACAAAAATAATTTTTCTTTTGACTAAAAATAAATTCTTTTTTTACTCTAGTGGGAAGAACATATTTGACAAATTATAATAATTACATTAATGATAATTATACATTATGAAGATCGAACCTAGTTGCAACTTCAATGATTCCCTACTTCGTGCCACATCTGACTTCTACCATGTTATTGGATGACATGTGGGATTGACCACGTCATGCTGACATCATCATGGCATCAACCCTAAAACTATTTAATAACATCCTGCTACGTGTAAGAGCGATTTTTTTTTATAAAAATTCCATTGTTCCCATTCTCACTATTGTTTTGTGCACCATGGCCTGCAACTCATTTCCTCGCGTACCCATCGACCTCATAAACTCAAATCCAAAAGTTGCAAGCTCAATCTCACAATTATAAACTATTAATTCATCCCCCCATTGATAATTCAACTTGTTAAAACCTCTCCAAGTCCAATTCTACCAAATTTGAGCCAAAAGAGTCAACCTTAGGTTGCTACATAAAAAGCGCTAATGTCGCTCATAAAACTCATTTCCTACTTCAAATTATTCTTCCTTATTAAAAACTTCACTTGTGTATATACTAAAAATCCCCAAAAGTCACCATGTTCAGTGTCAATTTCTCAAAAAATCCAATTCAACATTTTCTCACGCTCAACTTGCAAAAACATAGATACTTTGAACTAATTTTCCCTCCACAACACTATCCAATCCTATTGAGCCATGTGGCACTTGTACATTGGCCCATTAATCCTTTTCATCAGTCAGAGATTGTGCCACCTACTTTACTCCGCTAATCAAAGTAAGTTCCTTTGCAACAAATCACTCACCCTCAATGGACACCTCACCTACTCTAAGCACTTATGTTGTCCCAATGACAGAGAAAACACAAAGAGCCAAAGTTTTGTGACCAAGATGTTGATGTTAGATATCCCCTCCTCACCACCTATGACATGAATAAGGAAATACAGATCAAACAAATTACTTCTGAATCAATTGTTGACTTCAACAATCTATCCACATCAAATATGGTGTTAACAATGCTCCCTCAAGTTTTCAACTTCCTGGAGATGCTGGGATGGTGTGCTAGTAGAAACTTACCATGGTCAAAGAGTTATCACATCTACCTAGGGAGATAAGCCAATTATTAAAATCATGCCAGAAGCCATCATATCCATGTTGTCATTTCCATACAGGACAAAATTGTAGAAGCTGGACATGGAAGTGTTAAAGGGTAAGTGGAGGGACCTCTCACTAGAGGTCCAACAACAGATGATTCATGAAAGTGTCAAAGGAATTTTTTCCCCTTCTGGTATCCCTCCTTACCTTATCATAAATTTTGATTCCATATCCAAAATTACCTTCTCAATTATTTCCCAAGTCCTTGGTAGAAGTATTGATATCCTAATAAATGAGTTGGTTCTAGAATTCCTAACCACTTTGTGTCATCCCATCACCAAGGCATGTAACCAGTATGATTTCCCTCATTTTTTCCCTAATGATATCCATACCCAACTAGTATATTATGGAGAAGAAAAGTCTTTCCTCTATCAATCATACATATTCTATCTCTTAATTCATTAGAATTACCCCTACCCTGAAGACCCGAATCTCAACATGTTGAATGAAAAAAATGTCATATTGTATGTCTTCGAGTGGATTCCCCTAGCAAGAATACCCAATAATAAAAAAGGTTTATTTGATTATGTGTCACCATTTTTTCCCATTATGTACACTCTGTTACATGGAGAACCCTTTCCTAGAGTCCCCAAGTTCCTCAGGGACACATTGCATTTTACTCCCGATACCAGGATAGGTGATTGGTATCTTTTCAAGAAATATACAATAAAAATATATGGATTTGAAGGGAGGCCATATCAACTACCATCCTTCTTAATACACCACATTTTCACACTGGAATACATAAGGCAGAAGTTTTGTAGTGAAAATGTACATTTTGTTTCTCAGAAGACAACAATGACTTTCTATCTTTCTCATGAAGTGGGTCCATTTGTGGTGAGGAAAAGAAGTGTATTGAGTATAGTAGAAGACATTGTTGGAAGCCTAGATTTCCTTTAGGTAGGACATGGTAGTATGATCCTCATAATATTAAATATGAGAAAAGGAAAAAAAGAGAGAGGGAAGAACACAAGCATGATCCTAATCCCATGATAGAATATTATGCTAACAAAACTGCATGGGAAGAGGTCAATTCCATCTTATTCCACGTGGAATCAAGTACCTCCGATCTCTCAGGAAGGAAAAGGAGTGTTTCAAAATCCATGTACATCGATTAAGGGGATGAACATAACCCCAAGAGGTTCAAGGGGAAATAAGAAGGAGATGAGGATGAAGATGATGAGGATGATGAAGAAGAGGACACAGAGTCCCAAGTTCTAGTGTTATATAATAAACAGCTGGTAGACCCATATAAGCTAGAATTCACTATTCAACACCTAGATTCTGCCATGTCGGCACCTAAAGCAACAGAGTCAAGTGAGACCTCAAAACTTGAACAAGTGTCCATTATGTAGAAATATTAGGAAATGGTAAAGTAGGCATCTAAGGAGAGAAAGAGAGGCATAAGGGTAGATAAGAATCAACAACTCCCTAGGCTACAAGCGAAGAGTGCCTTGGACCATGAGAAAGCAATTTTAAGAATGGAAGTTTGGCAATCTGATGCTTAGACAATCAGATCTATGGCATATTATAAGGTGCACCAGATGTCCTTGTTGCTTGACTAGGTCCCATCAATGGACCTCATGGACATGGATATGCAAGTAACCCATATGATGCATATGCATATGCATTCAAAAATTTCTACTGCCAATAATTTGTAGGAAATGTACAACAAGGAAAGTAGCCAACTAAAGTATGTGAGGATGTTGTTTAAATTGAGGAAGATTAAAATAAAAAATTTGGAAGATAAGATCACATGCTTGGACACACACCCTGGTAGTTTAATCGATATAAGACCACATTGGAGGATAATGATAGAGATATAATCGTAATGAAAAAGTAGTTGAATATCCTGAATGCACATCCTGTTTAAATTGATGACATAGCAACAACTGAGAAGGAAAATCAAGAGCTGAAAGAGAAGATGCATGATATGATAACAAAGACTAATGACTATAAGGATCAGATTGTGCTGCTAGAGGCACAAGTCTAGGGCATGAAAGAGTAAACAAGAGAGACATATTAGTCTCACCAAACACCTCACACCCTAGTAGAGTAGGTGTCAATGGTAATGCCAGAATATTCTAAGAAGTTACAACGTCTTCTCTCTACTCGAGAGTAAGAATTGAAGGAAAAGGAAGATTAACTAGCACGTACAAAAATGGAGTAATATTTGAAGAAAGATGAGTATCAACAAATTGATTTAGAGTTGGAGGTATTGAGGAGGAAACACCCAAGAAAATTTGTTAGGATATTCCGACACATAGGAAATAGTTAAGTTCAACTTGGTCTAGTATAGAGTTAGGTATAGAGTTAGGTAAAGTGTGTTTCTTTACCGTTGTACATTTTGTAACTTACAATCCGACGGTCACGATATGTAGTGATCCGACGGTTCACTCTCTCCTCGGTATTACCGACACTTGATCCGTGGCTTGACACCCGATTGGTCCATGAGTTCTATTTAAAGCACATGGAGGGTCATTGTTCGGGTAATCCGTGCATGAGAGAAGCTTATGTAAATTTTCATTCTTTGATTAATAAATTGCCTGTAGTAGCCACGTTGGCGCAGGCCGTGGACTGTTTCCCTCTTTGAGGGTTTTAACCACGTCAAAAATACTGGTGTATTGATCTGTGATCTGGTTGTGAGCGGTGTCCTTTTGGGGTTCTTTCTGAGGAACTTACCCTGTAAATTCCTACATGGCATTAGAGCTATTTGAGGGCCGCGTCCGTTGGTGATCCAAATCTGAAGCCGGTAGAACAGCATGCGGCTGTCGTTTCCTAGATCTGCTGTTTCTGACTGCTTTCAGGCCGAGAGGACTACTCTGTTGCGTTCGGAGCATCTATTCCAGTGAGGAACCCCTTTCGTTTCACGCGAAAAGGTTTCCGGTAGCCCTAGCTGCGTCATTTTTCAGATCGGGAGGTATAGAGTGTTTTTGCAGTGTACTGTTATTTTCTCTCTGCTTATTTCGGTTTCAGTTTATTTACCCTTTTTTTTAACCGGATCTATACCTTTCATTTCTGCGTATGCTCTTTGCCCTGCGACTCTGTGCGATCTGGGCAAATCAGAAACAGAAAGGAAGGATTTTTCTCATGCGTATGCTCTTTTCCCTGCACCTTAGTGTGATCTCGGAAAATCAGAAACATTGAGAAAAATATTTAGTTTTTCGGCTAAAGCTAACTTTGAGATTTTTTTTTAAAATATCTAGTTTTTTGGCTAAAGCTAACTTCGAGCCGCAAGGTTCGTTTTTCTTTGCATATTCGTGTTGGGTTTTGTGTTTTGTAGGGAAAAAGAGCTTTCTCAAGGAAAGCACGCAAATCGAGCCCCCCCCCCTCTCTCTATCAAATTTTTTGTATAGATCAATTGGTTCAAAGCTATTTTAAGAGAGTAGAGGTCTTGGGTTCAATTCTTCATTTTGTGGGGGCGGATTTTTTTCATTCCCGCACATTCGCGCACTTTGCCGGCAACTTCAACAAATGTTTTTCAAAAAGCCATAACTTCTTCATCCGGAAGCCTTTTTCAGAGCCGTTTTTTTTAAAACAGCCTAATTTTTCGAGATCTATCCATTGGAACACTTACTTTCAGCATCTTCAGCTTCAGTTTAAAAAAAAAATGGAAAGTCCATGCCAAGTCATTCTTGACAGCACTAACTACTTCCAATGGATAGCCTACATGGAAGATTTACTTAGAGGTAAAGGTCTCTACAGAATAGCCACAGACCAAGAGAAGAAACCAAAAGATGAAGACAAGGCTGCAAAATGGGAAAATAGACAAGATCAAGCACGTGGTTTGATAGGGATGTCTATTTCTCCTGATCTTAGATTCCATATTGCAGAACTTGAGACTCCTCATGAAGCATTGGAAAAATCGCTAAAGTTTTTGGGATTAAAAATGAAATTAGAACCCATCAACTTGAAAATGAGTTGCTTACTTTGGATCCTAATAATTTTTTCTTGCATTGAAGATTTCTTGTCCAAATTCAAGACCCTTAGATATCTCTTGGAAGGTATTAAGGTTAAGAAAGAAGATGGTAACCTTATTTATTCCATCCTTACTAAGTTGGGACCAGCATACTCTATATTTGTTTCCACTTTCCATTCTACAAGGGAAGCTTTCATTTGTCAAGGAAAAGACTACAAGGCCCATTCCTTTGACCCCTTTTGTGATTCCTTAATAAGAGAACAAGAAAAACTCTTACACCTTGGTCTTCTTAATCTTGGAAACTCTTCCACGAAAGCGTTAGCTGCCCAGCAGCAACCAAATTCAAAGAATCCTAAGAAGTCATATCCTCAAAAGAATGGTCCTAAACCAACTCAGCCTCAAAATGAAAGATCATTTCAGCAAAATGATAAGACCAATAAAAACAAATGGAAGAAGATTGATAGACATTGTAACTTTTGTAATCGAGATGGCCACTTAGAATCTAAATGCTTTAAGAAGATGGAAGCCTTGGAAGCCGCAATGAAGAAACATAACATCCATGTGGAGCCTACTTCAACTTCAACTTCCGGAATGGCACTTTCTACATGTTGTTGTCAATCATCTCAGTCTGGTTATGCATTAAATGTATCTTCTTCCTCTCCTTCTCATGAGTGGCTCATTGATTCTGGAGCCTCTTATCACATGGCCAAAAACCAAGCCATGTTTTCTTCTTTAAATGATTGCAACACCAAAAATATATATGTTGGTGATGATAGATCTCTTAATGTTGTCGGGACTGGATCTGTTCATCTAGACAATGGTCAGTTTAATGATGTATTATGTATTCCAACCTTATCCTGCAACCTTCTATCTGTATATCAGATAACTCATTCAGGTGAAGGTAAAATTGTTGAATTTTCACCTCATGATGTTGTAATCAAGGATCTAAGAGATCCTAAACAGATTCTAGCTACTGGTATTGCTGATGATTCCACAAGGTTGTATACGTTTCACAACTTTGGGTCATCAAATCTTCCCTCAGTATTTGTTTCTCATAATGATGAAGTGAGCAAACTTTGGCATGAGCGATTTGGTCACTTAAACTATCACTCCCTTCAGCATCTATGTAAAGAAAATATGGCGATAGGTCTTCCTATGGTATCTTGCAAAGATGGTGTTTGCTCCGGATGTGTACTCGGAAAACATCATCGGGACAGTTTTGACAAACGTGCCTCTTGGCACACCTCAGCCCCTTTACAGCTTGTGCACAGTGATTTATGTGGTCCTCTTCCTGTTGCTTCATTCTCTGGCTGCAAGTATTTCTTAACTTTCATTGATGATTTCTCCAGACGCACTTGGGTATACTTCTTAAAACTCAAGAGCGAAGTATTTAACACATTTTTGGCCTTCAAAGCCTTTGTTGAAAAACAATCTGGACATCAAATTCTTAAGCTAAGAACTGATAATGGTGGAGAATATGTTAAAAACACATTCATCAACTTTTGCACCGAAAATGGAATTCAAATGCAACATACTGTTCCATACACTCCACAACAAAATGGTGTAGTTGAAAGAAAAAATCTCACCTTAAAGGAAATGGCTAATTGTATGCTGCAATCTAAAGGACTCAGTCTTAGTTTTTGGGCCGAAGCAATTAATTGTGCAAATTATATAATCAATCGCACTCCTACTAAGGTTCTAGAAAATATCACTCCAGAAGAAGCTTGGAGTTCCATTAAACCAGATGTAAGTCACTTTCATGTTTTTGGAAGTGAAGCATGGGCCCATATTCCAGATGAAAAGCATAAAGATTTAGAACCTAAGAGTGAGAAATGTACTTTTGTTGGATATTCTGAAGATGTAAAAGGTTATAGACTTATTCCATTTAAGTCCAAAAATGTTATCATTAGAAGAGATGTAAAATTTGATGAAAATAAATCGGCCTGCGAGCCTAGTCCAGCGGATGTGCCACCTCTTCCTATCTCTTCTACTTTTGAAAACATTTCTTCTTCAGATGATGAAAGTGAGGATGATCATCCTCCCCCACCTTCAAAGGATCCTCAACTTCCAAGATGGGTTCATGCTACTCGGGATGCAGCAGGTGATCTTGCCGGTGATCCTACAGATCAGCGGCGTACACGTTCTCAATTTAAAAGAGCCTCTTCTTTACTGGCTCAAGCTCCAGTAAATCATGATCCTGACACTTTTGCAGAAGCTTCAGGCCATCCACATTGGGAAGCAGCTATGAATGAAGAATATCATTCATTGATGACAAATGATACATGGGATCTTGTTCCTCTACCAAAGGGACGCAAACTTGTTAGATGTAAATGGGTTTACAGAACCAAGTATGGACCAGATGGGAAAGTTGATAAACATAAAGCTCGTCTTGTTGCTAAGGGTTTTTCACAGGTTGAAGGCATTGACTACACTGAAACCTTCTCCCCTGTTGCCAAAATGAACTCTATCCGCCTTGTTATTTCCCTTGCTGCCTCTTTAAAATGGGAAGTCCATCAGATGGATGTTAAATCTGCCTTCTTGCATGGGGACTTGCATGAAGAAATCTATATGGAACAACCCATTGGCTTCATCCAAACAGACTCCAGCCTTGTTTGTCGACTTAAGAAATCCCTTTATGGTCTCAAGCAAGCTCCTCGGGCTTGGTATGCCAAAATGGATAGCTTTCTTTTAGAATCTGGCTTTTCTAGGTGTCATTCTGACAATACTGTCTACACCAAGAAAGTGGGCAACTCTCTTATCATCCTTGTTCTTTATGTTGATGATCTTATCCTTACTGGTAGTGATCCCAACCTTATCAACCATGTGAAAACCAGCCTTAAAAAGAAATTTGAAATGACAGACTTAGGACACTTACACTATTTTCTCGGTCTTCAAGTCTTGCAATCCAAGGAGGGTATTTCCCTTTCCCAGTCCAAGTATGCTTGTGATATTCTTCGTCATTTTCACATGGAAGACTGTAAGCCAGCCCCTTCTCCCTTTCAGTCTGGAGTCAAACTTTCAGTCTCTTGTACTTCTCCTGAAGTTGATGCTACATTATACCGTCAACTTGTAGGAAAACTCTTGTATTTAACCCATACTCGTCCTGACCTTTCCTTTGCTGTTGGCCTTATTGCTCGGTTCATGCAAAACCCCCGTGAAAGTCATTGGAAAGCAGCTAAAAGAATACGTCGTTATGTTCGAGGTACAGTTCAGTTTGGGATTCATTACAGTGCCAAAGTAGCGCCTCTATTAGTTGGTTTCACTGATTCTGATTGGGCTGGTGACCCTGATGATCAGAAGTCTACTGCTGGTTATGTCTTAACTCTTGGTTCAGGACCTATTACATGGGCTTGTAAGAAACAGGCTGCCATTTCTCTTTCGTCAGCAGAAGCAGAGTATCGTGGTGCCGTGGAAGCTAGTAAGGAAGCCTTGTGGCTTCGTTAGATCCTATCAGAGCTTGGCTTTGAGCAGCAACATCCAACCACACTTTGGTGTGATAATCAAAGTGCCATTCAGCTATGCAAAGATCCAGTCCAGCATCAGCGCAGCAAACACATTGAACTACACATGCACTTCATCAGAAAGCTCATTCATGACCATGTTCTTGAAGTGCAATATTGTTCAACAGATGATCAGGTTGCAGACATCTTCACAAAGGCTCTCACAGAGGCGAAGTTCACTAAACTTCGATATATGCTTGGAGTTCAGGAAGTTGTCACTAAGGGGGGATAGGCTCTAGTGCCTCCTTCCTTCTCCTATTGTGTCATATTTGTAAATCCTTCAATCCTATCCCAAGTTGTTCTTAAGGGGGGATGTTAGGATATTCCGACACATAGGAAATAGTTAAGTTCAACTTGGTCTAGTATAGAGTTAGGTATAGAGTTAGGTAAAGTGTGTTTCTTTACCGTTGTACATTTTGTAACTTACAATCCGATGGTCACGATATGTAGTGATCCGACGGTTCACTCTCTCCTCGGTATTACCGACACTTGATCCGTGGCTTGACACCCGATTGGTCCATGAGTTCTATTTAAAGCGCATGGAGGGTCATTGTTCGGGTAATCCGTGCATGAGAGAAGCTTATGTAATTTTTCATTATTTGATTAATAAATTGCCTGTAGTAGCCACATTGGCGCAGGCTGTGGACTGTTTCCCTCTTTGAGGGTTTTAACCACGTCAAAAATACTGGTGTATTGATCTGTGATCTGGTTGTGAGCGGCGTCCTTTTGGTGTTCTTTCTGAGGAACTTACCCTATAAATTCCTACAAAATCCTCATTTAAGGATGCTTGAAAAATAATTTGGGACAAACTAATTAAATGGCAGATAAAAATTGGGAGCATATGGAGATCCTATAGGAAAATATATATGTTGTCAAAAGGGAACATAGGGAGATGAACAAAATAAAGAAAAATATAGGAGACATCGTTGCTAAAGCTGAAGCAATAGTAAAATTTCTCAATCATATGACCAAGGAGGACATTACAAAAGTATAACTTGATAGATCCAGGTTAGTTTCATGAGCTAACCAAATGAGGAGGAAGAAAAAGTTGGTAACAATAGTAGATAAGAAGGCAAATATGATCTTAAAATAGGTACAATATTTCAAAGACAGATTCGAGATTCTACACTGGAAGAAATTCCCACCTCTCTTCTAAGGAAATGGAGATAGATATCCCAAGGAGTCCCTCATGAAGAGTTTGATGGAAATGAGGAATGATCAAATCTTTTTCGGGGAAGAAGATCGTCCTCTTCAGGGAAAGGATATTGTGAATTTGTATTCATACTATTTTGAAATCTTGTTTATTTTGAAGAATATTTCAAAGAAGAGGAGCTAGTTGATTATGATGCAGCCACAAAATTAGATGGAGCCATTTTTTATGTAAAAGAATATGACATTCCATTTGGAAAAGAATGGAAGAGGATGATGTACCTTTACATATTGTATACACAAAGCCCCCCTGCTCAGTCTCAAGTTGGAGAAGTTATGCCATAGGCATCACCGATGGAGCTAGGTTGCAGTTCTAGATTAATACAACAACAACATGCATGACCTTAGCCACCCACACCGACATTGAAAAAACCCAAGAAGACCCCATCAAAGCCTTAGCCAAACCATGCACACCCTTCATCCAATGCATATGGAAGGTAGCATAATACTACAATGGAGGAAGATGGGACCCACCCTACAATTGGCACATTTTTGGAAATTTATAGAAGAATTTAGTTATTGAACAATGGGTAGCTTTGTAAAGATTCCTAGTGGTTACTAAATACCACTAGTGGTTTAGGGTTAGGTTTTTGAGTATTGAGAGCCTATATATATGCCTCATTTGATGTAAAAGGAGGAGAAAAAAATTCGTGCGTAGGGAAAAATATGTCAATTTGTTTTTAGAATTGTTGGGGATTTTGATGTTGTTGTATGGAGGAATTCTGAAATATGTCTTGGGATGTCGGTGCTTCTTGTCATGTAATGTTGAAATCCATATTGTAACTTGAATTTTGTTCAATATTAGTATAATTACAAAATCTTATCCATGGAAAATTATGTTGTATTCATGATTTTTGCATGAAATATCAATGTGATTGTGAATTAAAGAAAATTATGAATATTTAGATTGTTTTTTTTTGGAATTTATCAAGATTATAAATATTACATTTAATATTTTGGTAAAATTTTTCATGGGTTGAAATGAAAATGTATAAATTCACATTACTGTGTTTTCTTACAGTTGAGTTCTTAATTTCTTAGCTGTTCACTAGATATCAGTAGGCTGAAATGAATTCTTAATTGATCATATTGTTTTTCTGAAATCTATTCTTCAGATTTTATTTTCCCATTAATACCCTCATTTTACTTATGTCAAAACCAAAGAATATGAATTCTCTAACTTGAAAACATGCAAAAATTATACCCAACAGAACACTTATGGATTGTTGACGATTTCCCACATAAATTCTCAGAAGAAACTGAAATCATAAAACATAAATCTAAAACTTGATTTGGTTGATTGAAATCTTCACATTATATCTTCTATTTTCTTGTTAAAACTTCATGTCAAAGCTAGAGTGCATGGATCTTCAAATTTTAAGATACATAAAAATATGAGTAGAATTAAGAGTTAACTTTATACTTTCATTCCAGTAGAGGAAAATTATATTAAAAAAGAAACAAAACCTAATTTAGTTTGCTGAAATATGTTCTCTATATATGTACTTTCTCTTTTTGAAACACTATACTAAAACCAAAGTGCATGAATGCTAAAAATTGTAAATATAAGGAAACTCACTCAGCATAATTGAAATAAGCTTTGGTGCTTTCACACATAGACTTTTCAGCATGAGATAAAATAAACAATGAATTAAAATCAGATTTATATGTTCTTGGGATTTGCATTATAGTACAACATAGTGTGACTCTAGAGGCCTAACATCTCATGGTGTTGAATTATTTCCCTCGGAGAAACTATAACTTTATCAAATTTTTCTAGTTGACAAAACATGCATTTATCAGCTGTGCATTCCACCTAACAAATCCACTATTTATAATATATTAGTCTCTCAATTACATTACCACTATAACCCTACTACTATCACCCTCACCACAAAAACTACAATGACACTTTAGGAGCCTAGTTGGTCCATTTTCATTACAAATCACTACTTGTCCTATTAATTCACCACTGAATTCTCTCTTCTACGAGGAGACACACCTAGAGTAACCAGGACGAAAATATCACACTTCTAGTTTTTAACCATGAGCATTTTGTATACACTTACAAACAATGAAATAGAGCTCTGTAGGTAGGACCCTCAAAGAATCAAATGATGGATTATGCATCCCAACCTTGCCCCACTATGATTTATGAACTAGGTCATTTAGTCACTACTCATATCAATGCACCTTCCTTGCAATCAAAAAATGAAATTTATGAGTTACTCAACCCTCCTCACACGTCAAAAACCCCACTCTCATCCACACCTTGACTATCTCTGGAAACAACAGGGAAAAATAGAATTGGAATGTTACCCACTGCTAGAGACACCATTCTACAACACATTATGGTAGGGCAAGGGAAACCTCACAACCAGAAAAACCAACCTAATCAACCATTGGCCTGGGTAGCATCTTGCTATGCACCCTTGGATTTCCTCAGGTCTTACATGACATGCCTGAGAACTATTTGAAACTTTTGCCCAAATTTAGTGGTGAAAAGAAAAGGACAACTGAAGAACATATCAGTGCTTTCCAAGATTTCACTGATAACTTTATGGTGGAGGATGAGGATGTGTTTATGAGGATCTTCATGCAAACCCTGGAAGGAGACGTACAAAAATGGTTTCATACACTTCTCACCCATTCTCCGCACTCGTGGGATGATTTAGAAAGAACATTCCACACAAAATGGGGTGAGAAGAAAGATTTCCAATACTACCTCACCAAATTTTCAATAACTAAAAGGAAACCCTCTGAGAACAAGTTCTATAAAAAAATCCTAAACTAAATAAATCCTACGCCTACTGCTGATATGGTAAACTACATCACAACTTTCGAACTTGATTTCTCTATCATGATGAGAGGGACGAGACCTACAACCTTGGATGATATGCAACTCGAGGTAGTCAAAATAGAAAGGAACTTAACTGTTGTAGGAAAAATGCTAAGGATTGAGATTGGAGATGAGAATTATCGTGTTGGGAGAGAGAAGGGTGTTAGTGTTTGTCAGTCTTGCCAGTCACCAATGATCAAATATTCTCTTACAAAGTTGTTGATAGGGTTATTAGGTCAAATTGTTATATTTTCAAATAAAATTTGATCATTTGTCAGTTCTAGGTCATTACTACTCCCTCCACTTCATGGTCCAATGCTATTTTGGTCATGTCATTACTCATTATGATGAGTCATCAGTAAAAGTCTTGATCACCATCTTAGTCTCATCTCATGGTTGGTTTCATACTCCATTAGATGTCATCAATAGGTCGAGTCATCAAAATGATCAAAAGAGTCATGACATCACTTATGGTTAAACACTATGGTTGTAGTAATTATGAGAAATAATATATTCAAGGAGATTTCTACTTGTTTCGACATCCCATTCATATTTCATATCACTCCCTCAACTTCCCTCATAAATCCCCTCATTCCCTTTAAAATCCCTTTTTCCTTGGGAAATTCTTAAATCCTAAGTTAAAACCTTTTTTTCCCTTGGAACACTCATATTTTACATTAATTCCCAAACTCTAGCCGCATTTCCATTATTTACTATACACTTAACTCTAGCTGAAGTCCATTCTTTAAATAATAGTTCCAAACTCTAGCCGTTGTTCCATTTTTTCTTTAAATATTTCAAAGCATTCATTAATCATATTAAAGTCCCTTTTATATATATATTGCATCACATTACCGTAATTGACATATCATACATAAAACAAATAACAATGCTCCATACCCCCTTCCCGATGCGATTGCGGGATCCCGCATCGGACAATCCCGCAAACAGTCCCACAACAATATCCCGCATCCCGCATTGCATCCCGCCTTAAATCCCGCCTCCCACTTTATATCCCGCGATACGTCCCGTGCCAATACCCCGACGATATCTCCCAATAGCAATAAGTCCCAACTATGATAATAGTCTTGGCCCCTGACCCCTGGCGATTGCATTAAACTTAAGCCTATTTCCCCCACATGATCTTTCCACTGACTGCAGTAAGTCCCGATGCCCAGTTTCCAGTTGCTATTGCGATTACAATAAGCCTGGACGGATGCGATATATTATAAATTGGTTCTTAATAAAATATCACGTCTGGTCCATCGGTGAAAGTACTATGGAAGAGTGTAAAGTCTTCCATCTGAATGCAATTGTGATAAAGCCTTGTGGATGCAATATTTTATAAATTGTAGTGTTTAAGTTTTTAGGTCCGCCTTTTGTAAAAAACATGAAAAATTAGTGTTAACGCTCTTTGTTTGTATTGCGATTGCGATAAGACAGAAGCCCAATCCAGATGCGATTTCAATGAGGGTCAACGATAGAGGAAGAATCGGTCCCCTGGCTCACTTTTAATAGAAAAAAAGCAGCAGAAGGAGCTAGCATTGCATATTTGTTATAATAGTTCTTAGAACCGATCGTAGGAAAAGTGGAACAATAGGCAGTTCATCAAACAACAGGAGTAACATAAATGTTCATTCAAGGCCTTAGTTACACCAGAACAACACCAAAAATCAACAAAATAATATTTTAGTAGTTTTGATCTATTTTAGGAATTTTTGTAATAAATCTTGAAGTTTGTTTCAAGATATTTTTCTATAAAACATTGTATAAATATTTCAGATTTTGAAGTATTAGTTGTTGGACATCAGAGAGTGAAAGTTTTGGAGCTTGTACTCATCATCTTTTACAGGAAATCAAAGGCCAGTTGCAGCTATTATTTAGGAATTCTTGTGTTATGAGTTTGTGATAATGTTTTTCTTCTGTTAATATTTTATATGAATGATAATTTCATCTACTTTCCATATCTATGCTCTTCAGTGATTTTCCTAAGATGTTTAAATAGAATTATTAAATTTAAGCTCTATTTTGTTAGGAATTTCATGTTTATGTTACCTATATTCTGATAAATTAATTCATGCTTGAGATGCTCATTTTGAATCTTTTATTTTCCACCCTACACTACATCGACAAAGTCCCAAAGTATCACAAAAGCACACCTACACTGCTCCTTCATATGTCTTGTAACTAAACCCTTCAGACCTGGCCTAGTTCCTTGATTTTGACTCCTGATCCAACAAAACCTTAAAATATTTAAACGATAGTGCTGTAATACCTAGCCTAATATCTTTTTCCCACTCCAGTCATATTTGGCTGTGAGCTTTATAGATAAGATCCCTCTCTAGTTTGGCAGGGCTAGCTGCTAAACCCTAAGTGGTCCTACGGCTATCTTCATCGATCTCCTTTCTCAACCTTGGGATATTGTGGAGGATAACATTTTGGCACCGTTGCCAAGGAACATAAGATCATATATTCCCTAGGAAAGAATGAAAAGGATTAGATCTAATTGCTAATGGTGAACAATGATCAAACACAAGAAAGGTTGTGCATATTTCACCTGGCGACTCTAGTGTCGAAGAATCCAAAGGTTTAGAATTTTCATGGCGATCCGTTTTTCAAAAACCGGTAGTTTGAATAACTTCTTGGTGACTTAACTATTTTCAATATGGGTTCAACTACTCGAAGGTATGCTCCTATGAATCTAGCTCATATTCCTGGTTTTCCAAATCGTATTCCTTGCATACATTGGAAAACTAATATTCCCAAATTCATAGATGGAAATGAGGATGAAGCTATTCTACATCTAATAAAATTTTAGTACCATATACATAAGCTTGGGATTATCTTTCATGAGGATTGTTTGATGAAGATGTTTATGGCTACCCTAGAAGGGAAAGCAAGATCATGGTATGAAGGGTTAAACCCAAGTAGCTTATACTCTCTTAAATATTTCCACACAAAATTATTTTATTTTTATGGAAAATCTCATCATTCATTTTTGTTGTTTGAAGATTTTTGTGAATCCTGTGAAGATTTCATTCAATACCTTGAAGAGGCTTTTGGTGATGAAGAGTGTATGGATTATGAAATCATAGAGGCCCTTTATGAATTTTCTTCCCAACAGAAAATAACAGAGATTAACTGCTTTGATACAAAGGATCATTCACACCACATATTAACTCCTTTTTTGCTTGAAGATGAAACATATTTTCATCCTAACAGTCAGGAAGAAATTGGTCCAAGTCAGAATTATGAAATTGCATGTACAAGAAACTTAAGCTGTGAACTACCTTATGGTGATGATCATCTACTTTTGCAAGGAAATAATGAACACAAAGTTGTTTTCCTTGATTCTTGTGATAGTCAAATTGATACTCTTCCTATTGAAGCACATGAGGAATCAAATATACTCGAAGAGGTTGCTGCATTTAAAGTTTCCCATGAGCATCCAAAACCTTGTCTTTTGGATGAAAGGTATGAAGATAGTCATTCACTTGTTTTTTCATATTGTTCTTTCTCTGGGTTTTTATTTCAAGATCATGTTTGTGAAGACCAAGATGAGGTTTTTGATGAAATGCATGAACAAGAATCTCTAGACATTCACCACTCATATTTTTCTCCGACTCATCCATTTTCTGAAACACTATTCCAAGGGCAGATTCGTGTAAATCATAATTTTGAATTGGCATGTGTGGAGGTTTCAGACAATGTAATTATGGCAGAAAATAATCACCAAGCCAATGTTAATTTCTATAAAACTCAGTGTTCTCCTCTATCTGAAGATGAAATAGATCATCTCTTGAAAATCCATGTTATAGCCCAAGTTAAGGCAGGTTTGCAGTGTTCACACAGTCAAGAATGTGTGAGTGAAATTTCTTCCATTATTGAAAATGAAAATCTGGGTTTAAATGATGACATTCATGAGATTGATGAAAATATACAGGAAGTTGTTGTGAGTAAGAAAATTTGTGATGTAAATTTCCTACAAAGAGAACAGCTAATAGGAACTTTTTTCTTTCATGAAGAGGATAGGGATGACATGTTTAATAATCTTTAAGAATGTTTTATGTGCAAGGATGATTTAGACTATGAATTGGAAGAGTATGAGTCTGAGATAGATAGTATGCTAGAGATAGAATTAGAGTTTCTCATGCTTGAGGATTTTACAGCTAACACTCAGGTATCAGAAAGTCATACTTCCCTATGCCTTCCTATGGATCAACAACCAAGTATTCTTTCATATGAAAATGAAATGAGTACTTGTCATTTTGCTAAATTTCAAGACAAGGTAGTCATTCACAAGTTTTAGGATCTTTTTACTAATTTTATTCAGTCCTAAAGGGAGATGAGTTTTCTTTTATTTATGGATCATGAACACATGTACAATGGAGACTTGGAGTGGCTTATCTTTTGTTTTTTCTGCCAGCACAAGGAAAATGTGAGCAAGATTCAAGTAAGTAGCCATTTGATGGATTGGTTACACTGGAGGGATCATTTCACATGATTGTATATATAACTCCAGCATGTGGGTAGTTATCATCATAAGTTTGAAGTTCGAGGAGAGAGCCATAATGCTTCTATTATTAGCTGATGTTTTCTTTTTAAAGTTGTTAAGTCAATTTTTATAGTGTGTCAAGTTAGTTCAATTTGTCGGTTAGTTTTCAGTTTTGACTTTGGTCTTTTTGTTTTTGACTCTATGCCCAATGGATCAAGTTACTTGGTCTACGGTGTTCTTGACACCTCCTAAGGAGCTGCCATCCCCAGCTGGAGCCAATGTTAGTGCTTGTCAGTCCTGCCAGTCACCAATGATCAAATATGCTCTTACAAAGTTGTTGATAGGGTTATCAGGTCAAATTGTTATATTTTCAAATAAAATTTGATCATTGGTCAGTTCTAGGTCGTTACTACTCCCTCCACTTCATGGTCCAATGCTATTTTGGTCATGTCATTACTCATTATGATGAGTCATCAGTAAAAGTCTTGATCACCATCTCAGTCTCATCTCATGGTCAGTTTCATACTCCATTAGATGTCATCAATAGGTCGAGTCATCAAAATGATCAAAAGAGTCATGACATCACTTATGGTTAAACATTATGGGAGTAGTAATTAGGAGAAATAATGTGTTCAAGGAGATTTCATCTTGTTTCGACATCCCATTCATATTTCATATCACTCCCTCAACTTCCCTCATAAATCCCCTCATTCCCTTTAAAATCCATTTTTCCTTGGGAAATTCTTAAATCCTAAGTTAAAACCCTTTTTTCCCTTGGAACACTCATATTTTACATTAATTCCCAAACTCTAGCCACATTTCCATTATTTACTATACACTTAACTCTAGCTGAAGTCCATTCTTTAAATAATAGTTCCAAACTCTAGCCGTTGTTCCATTTTTGCTTTAAATATTTCAAAGCATTCGTTAATCATATTAAAGTCCCTTTTATATATATCACATCACATTACCGCAATCAGAATATCATACATAAAACAAATAACAATGCTCCATACCCCCTTTCCAATGCGATTGCGGGATCCCGCATCAGACAATCCCACAAACAGTCCTGCAGCGATATACCGCATCAGACTATCCTACATTAGACTATCCTGCATCCCGCATCCCACTTTATATCCCGCATCTCGCGATATGTCCCGCGTCAATACCTTGATGATAGCTCCCAACAAAATTAAGTCCCAACTGTGATAACAATCTCAATCCCCATCCCTTAACGATTGCATTAACCTTAAGCCTCTTTCCCCCACACGATCCTTCCCCCAACTGTGATAAGTCCCAACCCCTGGTTTCCACTTGCATTTGCATTTATAATAAGCCTAACATATGTGATATGTTATAAATTGGTTCTTAATAAAATATCACGTCCGATCCATCAGTGAAAGTACTATGGAAGAGTGTAAATTCTTCTGTCCGGATTCGATTGCGATAAAGCCTTGTGGATGCAATATTTTATAAATTGCAGTGTTTAAGTTTTCAGGTCTGCCTTTTGTAAAAAACACGAAAATGAGTGTTAACGCTCTTTGTATGTATTGTGATTATGATAAGGCAGAAGTCTAATCCAGATGCAAATTCAATGAGGGTCAATGACAGAGGAATAATCGGTCCCCTGACTCACTTTTAATAGAAAAAAACGAAGCAAAAGGAGCCAACATTTCATATTTGTTACAACAGTTCTCAGAACCGATTGTAGGAAAATGGAACAATAGGTAGTTCATCAAACAACAGGAGTAACATAAATGTTCATTCAAGGCCTCAGTTACACCAAAACAACACTAGAAATCATCAAAATAATATTTTAGTAGTTTTGATCTATTTTGGGAATTTTTATAATAAATATTGAAGTCTGTTTCAAGATATTTTTCTGTAAAACATTGTATAAATATTTCAAATTTTTAAGTATTAGTTGTTGGACATGATGCCGACTAAGCCGACAATACCCACAATATGCATATAAAATGCATAATCTCATTCATCCCACGAATTTCAATCTCCTTGCCTAGTCAACCCTTCATAAATTACGGTTTAAGGCTCCTTAATAAAATCTCATGCAAAAATGTTTCAAAGACTATTCAATAGTCTAAACCTTAATTAACCTCTCTAGTGGAATCTTATTCAACCCTCATAAACTTTCGCTAATTCTTAAACTGATGCATATTAACCATACCCTCTTATTTTGGTCTCGGATTTACTCAGCACTAATCATACCATGGTTAATTGCCCTTAATCCGCTTTATCTCTATAATAACCTCATATAATAGAAATATACATAAACCACATTAACCTTACCTTTCCACTTTTTCCATGACCTTGGCACATTTTCCGAGGCCCACCTTTATCGGTTAAATCTCCACCATCGATTTCATTCCATCAAATCAACGGTTGTCACGTGATCTCCACTCGTCCTCTGGAACTAAAATAACTTTAACTCGTGTAGATAAACTTCTCGAGTCCGCTCAACAATTGAACAACAATTGAACATCAATTGAACAACAATTGAATAGCAACTGAACAACAATTGAACAACAACTGAACAATAATTGAACAACAATTGAACAGCAACTGAACAGCAATTGAACAACAACTGAACAACAATTGAACAACAACTAAACAACAATTGAACAACAATTGAACAGCAACTGAACAGCAATTGAACAACAACTGAACGTCAATTAAACAACAATTGAACAACAACTGGTATTTGAATAGCAACTGGTCCCACGTTGACTTCCACGTTGAATTTCCCTTTTTTTCACGGGTGCTTCACTCTATGCCGTTGATCCACCCAATCATCGCACATCGCATATCACAATTTCTTTTGGCCAAGATACATTCACTCATGAATGATGTGATGTGATATTAATCCAATGTTCAGCATCAACAGTGATCCAACGGTCTACAACCCTTCAACTATTACGGGGATTACCAAACACTCAACCCCCGTAGTTGACTTGGACATAAGCGTTTGAATTTGCAATCGATGGATAAGATCGATTGTAGGCCTTCAACTACGATCAAGAATTTCCTCGCTCTCCTATCCCCGTGGTCTAGTCCTCCGCCATTCTTCTTCTACCATTCATATCCGTCAATCTAACAGATCTGATGGTTCTCGTTCTTTTCTACCTACTTCATGTTTAGGCCATTTCGTAGTGTTCCTATGGTTTCAAGTTTCTTCTAGGGTTCTGGTCTTTAGTTGTTCTGCATCACAACTTCCTCCTTAACTCCACTCACACCTTTATACTTCCTTCACCTTCACTGTAACCTTAAAGGCTTCCTCTTGTACTGTCAATATGTACAAAGCTGTAACACATCTCTGTCACTCTTATCTGTATTTGACCACTGATTCTGCACATGCAACTTCTGTTACATAGAACTACTCTAGTTCACACACATATTATAACTAAATTATTCCATACACACACATAAACTCAAAATCGAGTTATTTGTATTAATAAACAGGTATTTACACAGTTTCTTCTCTCAGGCTTGATTTCCAATATCAGTGGCCTCTGTTTCACAATCTGCCCGCAGGCTTACAATCAAACCTCTAACTACTAACTTGACTTGACTAACTAGCTAACCTGCTAATTATCTAACCTCTGACTATGCCTTTTAGGCTTACATTTATACAAAAGGATTCTATAACCAATTCCTAGTTTAGATCCATAACCTTCTCAACAAAATCCTAGAATCTCTTCCTTATCTCTAAGGATCCTCTCTAATCCACAAAATCATGAACTAACTCCTAATGTAAGATTTTCAATTAATTCTCAAATCTCTCAACTATCCTAATTTTCTCATGTTCTCCTACATTTGAGAACATTTACAATATGCTTCACAATACTTAATTAATTCCTATTTTCATTAAAATCACTCAAAACCTAAGTATTTACATTAATTCAACACTTAGGAAACCAACATTAATTCAACACTTAGGAAACCGACTTCCTTAAAATACAAGACCCCCTATGTCTACTAAAATACAATGATATTGTTGAGCTAAATGCTCCTGCATCAGACTCCCAAAGTAGAAAATGTTCATGATCTCATGATCATGTGTCTTCATATGTTAATAGAAAACCTCCAGGGTCCCAAACTTTAGTTTGTAGTTGTTTGAATGCTCTGCGCCTTTGTTGCTGTTGTATGTCTACTATCTTCTGTTTTATTTTCCTTTCCTTGTCAATCAAGTTCAAGTTCTGATTAATCATCCTTCCTGCTTCTATCAATCTTCTCCATATGGATTGTTTCATCATCAACTGCCATTTCCAGCACATCCTTGGGCTGGTCCATACTTTGCAACTTACTGTTACCTCTTCCTCTTTGTTTCAGGTTGTTTTTATTGTCTACTAATTCTTCAAACTGTTGTTCTACTCTTTGAAGTTGTCGAATTCTATCACTTACTCTTTCTCCTACGATTACTTTTTCTTCATGTATTTTTACTTGTTCTACCTCCCTTTCATCCTTACCCCCTTTCATTTTTATTTGGCTGCTCATCTGTGCAAAATTTTCTCCAACATTTGCAACTAAACCTGCACTCACCAAATAATTATTAAAATAAAAATCATAAGGCTTCTTCGCCTTTTCTTCCTTTGGCAACACATTAGTATTCTTCTCTGATTCTTCCTCCTCTGTCAGCACATCATATGCTGATTTGAATTCTCAACAAAATTCACGAGACTGTCAGCTAGTCTCTTCTCCACACCATCTGTCTCAATGATGTCTTCCTATCCTTTTTCACTGTAGTGAACTTCTTCATTCTCATTCAGTTCTGATTTTACAACCTGAACACTTACTTTTTGGTTTTCTAGCCATTTCTCCAAAAGACTTAACTCATGCCATACATTTTCCATCTCACATGGAATTTCTCCTAAAAGCTCAGTACAATCCTCAATATCTTCTTCTTTGTCACAACTATAACTTCTTGTTGACTTTTGGCTTGTTGCGGCCTGACCCAGGCTCAAAAGCGATTTAGCCAAACAAATCGCGAAACTACTGGCCCTTTTGGAAATAGTCCGTGATGTGCAGACTGAGGTCTCACCCGAGGTAGTATGGGAGGGTGTTGGAACCAGGTTTCCACACCCTAGGGATGTCTTGATGAAGTCTAGGAAGTTTGCGAACCAAACCTGCGCGCTTGTGCTGCTCCGCACAACAGTCTGTCCTTAGCAACTTGTGCGAATTCTTTCGCACAACTCTGTAAAGAGTGCAAAGAGGTGTTGTCTAGATCCTTTATCCTTACTATGCTTTTATTATAGATCTTAACTTAATTGTGTGGGCCCAATATTCTCATTAATCATTCAACATTCATAACAAGTGCGCGCAATCATAAAATGTAAAGAGATGCATAAATATAACAGAAGCATAGACACACAATATTTTAGAATCAACTTATATTTTATTAATTCTCTATCCAAGTACAATCCCAACTCCGCCCTGTGCACTCAGCTACAAGGGTCCATGCACACAGCTGCAGACTCTACCCGGCCTCTACGCACTCAGCTGCAGAGCATCTACCTACTACTACAACCCAAGACTCGAACTTATAAACTCAAAGCTAATTTCTTATCCAAAACTAAGATTCACTTTAGACTTAGAGCCTCGCTCTATTTATTCAATCCCATGGTCCACGGACCATGGGTAGGCTGACACACTTTACATTAAATCACATTATCTTAGGGTGGACAACGCTAGACTCTTACACTCCATGCTTGCAATTCGCGGGGTCTTTACATTACACTTAACCAAAATTCAGGCTTCAAGCCCCAAAAACCTACTATGGGGGGATCCGCTGCCCAACAGGCCCTGAACACAATCATCGTGACTCATCTCGAGTCACTCTGCTGGTGTGGTGATCTTTGCGCGAAGTCCATGCAGCAGGTCTCACGCAGATTGGGTGTCTGCAACACACTGTTTCACCGCTTGTTGTACTTGTTGCATGCGTATCTTTGAACTTTCATGTGTCGGGTCAAATTCCTGTCCAACTGTGTACAGTTCCTGCATCTGTGCCAACTTCCCTTCAATGGTAGCTGTGATTGTGAACGCTTCATCGATCCATGGCTAGATGTGCGCTTTAAACATGGCTTCCTTTTGGTGCGCGATGTCTAATCAGTCCTTCAGTGCCCTTACCTACTGTAGTCTGGTGCATCATTGAGTAAGGGAAACCATTTGTACAGTGGCCCAGACACTGTCGTACTCCTACTGCAACTCACATGCCTCTATCTCTAGGCACTGTAGGTTTGGGTCTTCCTACAGGTGCATAAGTATGGTTAGTGCTTCTCTAACATCTCAGTGCACCCCTGTGTTGCCTGGCCAATTTGTTCCAACCCCATCTGGATAGCGTGGGAACTCTGTTGTCTAACTTTTGGGGGTGTGTAGGGCTGCGCCTTCAATCGTAGCTCAGCGATTTGTAGGTTCAGCTCCAACTGAACCTTTTCCATTTCCTCCCGGGCCTCGTGGACTCTGACCGCCAATCTATGGACCCGCTCTATTGCTGGCAGTTCTGCTGGCATGACCAACTCTGGAACGCTCCTGCATGCATCCTCCATGACCTGCTCCAATCTGCTAGCCTGCGCAACTAACGCATCCCTCTAGATGCTGAGCTGGTCCATGTTAATTTTCTGCTCATGCAGGACTTGGATCACTCGGCCTTCCTAGGTGGGGAGTTCGACGATGACCCCATCCTGCAGCTGGTATAGTATTTCACGCGGCAGGGTGGCCAAGTTCAAGTCGACGCCTTTCATGCTACTCATCACAACCCAGTCATCCTCGCTTGCTGCTGCTAATGCGCCTTCGGGCAAGATGAAGGTGTTACCCATACGAGCACGTAGTGACTGTTCAGCCTCAGCGGTTCTTGCTGCGACATACTGGGCCATTGTGCTTGTTTGGGGGTGTTGTACCTGTAAACCTTGTAGCTACGCACTGAGTGCCCCCAACACAGTGTTCTTCTCCATCCGAAATCCCTAGAGCATGCCCTCCATGACTTCCCAGATTGTTTTGCTGATACCCAATAAATCACCTTTTGTGAGTGTGATCGGGTTGTCGGACATCTTTTTGGCTTTCGCTTTCTTCCCAGGGATGATTTTCTTCGGGTCGCACGGCTGCTTGAGTTGTGTTGATGTTGTACTGGGGTCTGCGTGGTCCTCCTCCTTGTCCCATTCCCCGGTGTGCTGCCCTAAGGACATCTCCTAGCCTTCCTCGGCTTCTTTGGTTGGTGCGGTTATGGTCTCTACCGTCTGTGCTACTGTTGCTGCATTGGCTGCCTTCTGCCATGTGGCTGCTTCTTGTTCCTGGTGCTTCCTCTTGGCCAGCTGCGCGAGGCACAACTTGGTGTCTTTTTTTCATTGCCGAGCTGCAACCTTCTCCATTTCCGCCAAGTCCAGGGCGCGCCACTCTGGAGGCCATGGCTCCATCACTACGAAGATCGCATCGTCTGTTGCAATGAACGGAAGCTTCACCCATTCGGCTCCTCCAGCCAAAGATACCCATCATGCACCAGGCACAGTAGCTTCCTGATGACAAAAATGGTGATGGGTGCGTGGTGGTAGTGGGGTATCCATTGCAGATGGAGTAACCTAGCCTTCTCCACACCGCGCAATCATTTTTGCTTTATTAACTTCTCCACGGCCAACTATGGGAACTTCTCACTATCCGCGAGGTCCCAGTCTTCAAACTTCATAGTAGGTACTCATCCCAACGACGGACCTCCAAACCTTATATCATCAGGGAGGAGTGGGATCTGGAGCGCACTCTTCGTGGCCTCTAGGTCCTTCGGTACCTTGGCCTTCCCCGTCCACAGGGGGATGTAAGGAGGTAACTTTGTCGCATAATGCTTGGGGAGGCATCCTCTACCTCGTTGTCTTGCACCTCAATTTGGGCGATCAGGGCCTGCAAGTCTTCCTCCTCCTCCTTTGTTTCCATGGTGACGACTTTTCCCTTCTCTACCATTAACAATTTGCCAAACTGTGGGTTTCTTGGGGATACTCAGACTGGCCCCATCGTTTCCTTATCTTTTTGTGGCAGCAGTGTGCATGGTGATTTTGAAGCTTCAGGAATAGTTGCCGCCTTTCCAAGCTCCTCATGGGCCATACCGGGCTCCATGGTAACTTCGACGAATTTCACTCTTGTTCTAGCAGCTGTCATTGTGTCTACACTTGAGGATGGTAATAGTACACGACGCTCAATTCTCTATACTTTCTCAATTCCCAAACAACAAAGTATTGCCTTGGAGCTGGCCTAGGGGGTTTTATAGTGTCCTTTCAATTTGAATTCGACCCTTCCCCCCATTTCTGCATCATTAATGCCTTCTTGGCGGCAGATCGTCCCAAATCTCATTCTTAATTCATGTCTTAATTGACCGCTGCCTGCTCCTTTTTGCCTTAACTTGGACCTCTTGTCATGAACAATGACACCAGCAGTCACCTCCCAGCCTACCAACGCAACAGTATAGCCCCCTATCCATGGCTACGACCCTTGTGACATACCGATCCTACGCGCAAACTCCTTGTCATGCAACTCCCATATAGAATCTTTTAAAGTCCCACACTCTCTTTCAACTGCTTGGAGCGCTAAGACTGAGCTTCCTACAAATAGTCAGGTGGTCGCACCACCAGTGTGAGGCTTTAAGTCACCTTCCAACCTGGTCCGCGAGCCCTCCTTAATTATCCTCACACCAGTTAGTGCCTCGCGTTCTTCCTTAGACGGTGCACTCCCCTGGTTACTTTGTCTGATAAGGTGTAGTCGCAGCCATGGTAGTAGAGCCAGAAATTCTTGGCGACAATCTTCTAATGCGAGGGTATGGCTACCTGTATCTTGTCCTATCCTTCTGTCGACGCGACATGTTTGCGCGATTTTGGTTTCTAGTTTTCTGATTTTCATGTCCATTAACATGATTTTCTGCTTTAGTCGTACCTGCTCTTCTTCGAGTTCACGAAGCTCAAGGTTCCCTCACTAAAGGGCTTCTTGAATCTACTTATGTTTGTCCTCACGTGGCTGCATCATTCCTTCATTCTAGTCCTCGCGCGCTGTCCCAACTATGGGAGCTGTTTTAGGGGGATTCTTTTTTGCTCTTATGGTTTCGTCTCTTACCATCAGTGTTGGGATCACTTCCATGCTCTAGCTTTCGCTATGGCCTTGTAGGCCCATCGAACCACTGGTACGCACAGGTCCCAGTCAATTCATCTCGCCTGGTAAACTCTGTTCATGATTTCACACAGCTTTTTGAATGCTCCGATGTGGAATATTTTTCATGCGTGTCACTTTTCCTGCTGCCATGTCTGGTTTTGCTTTTCGATCGTTAGTTTGGGGCATGCTTGCACAGCACTCGTCTACACCCATCGACACAAGTGGGCATGCAAGTTGCTTTGTCTTGGTTGCTCGGCTCTCGTTCACCACTGGGGGCTTCCAAACCATAAGCGCATTCGCCTCCTACATTTGCGCCAATTTACAATTTTCTTCTGATGTGTACTCCACCATCATGCGGGTGTTGCGCGCAACGCCCATTCCATCGCAGCGTACTGCTACTATTTGAGTACTACACTTTCAAATTTGTCTAGGAATTCATCCACCACCGTTACTCCATCATATGTTGGGAGTTCCCTTGCCTCTGTCATCACGCAACGCAATAATCTAATCATCATATTGTAATTTAGTTTTGTCACTTCATGCAACCGGTTTTGCCAACGTTCTACTTCTTTGTATGAATCCGAAGTACAGGAACTGTCATGCTCCCATGAGATTCTCCCATCTACAGTTAGGTTCACCTACTATTGGTCTCACATGGTTATCTGATAAATGCAATCCAGCTCATCATCGCGCACTAGTTCAGTGTAACGCGCTTTCTCGACTGGGTCTAGCGGAACTACGATGCGTAGGGACTTTTTCTCGAATATCATCTTCTACTTCTTCAGGTTAATGACTCCATTCATATCAGTGGCCCAGTCTATTCCTAGCAACATAGGATAAGGATTGCTATCATCAATAATCTCTATTACTTCAAAGTCCGTCTGTGTGCTTGTGCCTTCGATATCAACTGTTACCTCTTGCAACCTCCCCATGGGAAAAATATTCTATTGGTTCGCCATTTGTAATTGAATAGGGGACCATTGTAACGCGGGCCTGCCCATACGTTCCCATGTCTACTTCAGTAATACATTCACTTTCGAACCTAGGTTTAGGATTAACTTATCCATTTCATATTCGTCAATCTGCACCGTCAATCTCATTTCCCCCCCGGTGCGCAATGCATGCTTTCCCAGTTTCCGGACTACGCGCGGTTCCCCGGACCTTGTGCACCTAGAGATCAACTCTTGTAGTCCCTTAATTTCCTTATTGTCGCACAACAGTTTCATGCATGTCTCTAAAAAGGTAGTAAGCATAGAAGGATCCATCCCTGGCTTTGGTTGATCCTTACTACTTAAAGTTGAGGCCTCCGTGAAGCTCTTCTTAGCTTCCATGAACGTCTCCTTTGCGTGTTCTAAGTCAAACTCAGATTCCTTTGTAGGAGCCTTGAGAACCCATGTATTTTCCTCAGGCTGCTTCCCCTTATCATCCCCTGTGGTCGCACTGCTTCTAAGCATCATGTTCACATTTGGGTCTTCTTCACATGATTCAGACCTCATCACTTGGATATTCTGAGTCAGAGGAGAATGGAGTACCCCTTTCTCACGCATTTATTCGATCAACGTAGGACAATTTATCATTTCATGATCAAATAAAGCACAGTATGAACAGGATATTCTTGTCAGGTTGGTACAATCGCAGGTGTAGTGCCCTGGTCCTCCGTAATTGTAACAAATTAACTGTTGGCAACCCCTTCCTGGCCCCATTCCCCCTCGTCCTCGACCTCGCCCCTGAAATACAGTGCGCGCCATCCCTGCAGCTGGGTCAAGGCCTCGCGTTTATATCTACGTTCTATAGGCTGGGGTCCGATCCATCATTAACTCGTAGCTGCGATAAGTATGTTCGTCGTGGCCTACTGACATAAAGAAATTACAAAACAACTACTGGGAAGTTTGTGTATACTTCTGCAACAAATGACAGTTATTCGTCGTGTGTTTTCCTCCTATCTGATAGATCATGCACCATAGCACGGTTGTCGCACTCGAACCTACCTGTGCCTCTAGTCTCAACGACATTGGTCCCCCTCCTGCCAAGTAGTTCGCGAATACTAGATAATGATCCTTATCATGGCATTCGCTTTTGCATTTTATGCACCATACTTCCTTGCGCGCCTCTAGCCATGGTGTCCTATCCTACTTCAAGCTCTGCATTTCTAGGCAGAGATTCTATAGTTGCACATGGATTTGTTAAACCCCCAGCTCGGGATCCTGTATTGGTGTCTCATGCAACCTTATCGCCATTTCCAATGCTTTGGCCTAGGTAGCAAGTTTCTATTGTGATAGCGCTGTCCTCAGGTGTAGTGTTAAATACACCACAAATGATGCGCGGTGTTGCGCATCCATTAGCATCATATTAACCTCGTGGATCATACTCTTCAGTTGCTGATCTAGATCCCAAGGGATCTCGCCTGGAAGCATCGAGATCTCTTTGAACCCAATGATTAACTGTGTCTCTGATTTCGGCTGCCTAAATTCTCCGTTCAGCGCATTCTGGATTTCTGTTATTCCTGCATTTGGGTGATCATTAGAGTTCTTGATATACTATGTCAACGCGCGATCCTACAGTGCGCTCAATAATGTAGCCTTCTTAATGTTGTCATCCATGACCCCTTGTGCTTCCCACACTGCTCTTACCATGAACCAGAACTGGTTTGGATGCTCATTCCCTACTCCTTTGAATATGGGTAGCTTGATTGCACTTGCCATGTTGAACTGTGGGGTTGGTGGGGTTGGAGTGGGTGGAGATGGAGGTGAAGGAGGTGAAGCGGGTGGTGGCGTGGGTGGAGATGGTAACTGCAAAATGCATTGTCTTATCAAACTAACCACACTTCTTGGAGAAACCTGAGTGAGCTCTTCCTCGCTCTCTCGTGAAGGTGAAATTAAAGGATTGTTTCCTACTTCCCCGCTACCTTTGTATATCTTTCCCCTCCACGTCATTCCAAACATTAATGTATTTGCATAACCCGCTTTTCACATAACAACATCTTAATACAGGTATTCAAATATTTAATGTACTTACCTCGCGGTCCCTTAAGAAAATGTCATTCTGCTTCCCTGTAGCTCACGGTCGTGTTTATCGCAAACTCAGTGATAAATACCCCTATTATCTAGTCGAGCCAATGGTCCACAGCTCGCACGATCTTATCTTCTAATGCCTCTAGTCTACACGCTAATTCTGGAGTCCACACTATCGATTGGTCGAGCTTGCACCTTCCCTGGCTGTCGGCTAACCTTGCGATCCACTCATACAGTTCAGAAGGAAAGGACGTGAAGAATATCTCATGCATTTCCGTATATACGTAGTGACCCATCCACCTTTTCTCGGATACCTGCGGAGTTCTGTTCTCCTGTGTCACAAACTTGTGAATCTTCTTGTCCAACCACTCTTCAATTTCCTTCTTTGTTGGGTTCCAGTGGCACGACATCAGACATCCCTTAGGCAGATCTTGGTCCCAGCAACAGAACCATTTGTTGGCTTGTTGGGGCCTGACCTAGGTTCAGAAGCGATTTAGCCAAATAAATCCTGAAACTACTGGCCCTTTTGGCAACAGTCCATGGTGTGCAAACTGAGGTCTCACCCGAGGTAGTATGGGAGGGTGCTGGAACCAGGTTTCCACACCCTAGGGATGTCTTGATGAAGTCTAGGAAGTTCACGAACCGAACCTGCGCACTTGCACTGCTCCACATAGTGGTTTGTCCTTCGCAACTTGTGCGACTTCTTCCGCGCAGCTCTGTAAAGAGTGCGAAGAGGTGCTGTCTAGATCCTTTATCCTTAATATGCTTTTATTATAGATCTTAACTTAATTGTGTGGGCCCAATATTCTCATCAATCATTCAACATTCATAACAAGTGCGCACAATCATAAACTGTAAAGAGTTGCATAAATATAATAGAAGCATAGACACACAATATTTCAGAATCAACTTATCTTTTGTTAATTCTCTGTCCAAGTACAATCCCAACTCTACTCTACGCACTTAGCTGCAGGGGTCCACACACATAGCCATGGACTCTACCAGGCCTCTGCGCACTCAGCTGTAGAGCCTCTACCTATTGCTACAACCCAAGACTTGGACTTACAGACTCAGAGCTAATTTATTATCCAAAAGTAAGACTCACTTTACACTTAGAGCCTCGCTCTATTTATACAATCCCATGGTCCGCGGACCATGGGTAGGCAGACACACTTTACATTAAATTACATTGTCTTAGGGCGGACAACCCTAGACTCTTGCACTCTGTGCTCGCATTTGGTGGGGTCTTTACATTACACTTAACCAAAATTCGGGCTTCAAGCCCCAAAAACCTGCTATGGGGGGATCCGCTACCCAACATTGACACTACTTCTTCATTCTTGATTAGAATAAAATTCTGATCCTCCATCTCTATGATAGTTTTAGATGTTTGTCCATCCCTTTGGCCATTTAAGAAAATCAATTCCTCTTTTTCCTCATCAATAGCAAATTCCTTCTCATAAGACATAACTGTCTCATCTCTACTGAAGATATTTTTTCTACTAAGCAAGGAATTTATGAACTCCTTTTGCTGTAATAACTCAACTTGATCTTCATTTGAAAGACACTCATCATCATACTTTACTTGGAAAATTTTAGCTTCATTCAAGACAGTTCCATAAGATGGTTTGTCTTCCACAATACCTGCATCCACACAAAACTTGTTAGTTGTAAAACCACAAGACCTCATGATCTCATTTGATGATTAAATCACCAATTCCTCTTGCTATTCCAAGTCCTTTACAGGATGCAAAAATATTTCAATGGTCTTCTCTTCAATCTCATCATGTCCTTCACTTGATTGCTTGATATCCTTCTATACTTCTTCTTTCATAACAGAATTTAGATTTTGCTTGTCTTCTTCCTTCTTTACGACAATATTATCAAATTGTCCTTCTTCACATGTTTCACATGCAAACATACACAAATTATCAGATTTAAAATCACGTGACCCTTTGGTCTCACTTGAAGTTTCAGTCTTCAAGTCTTCATCTTCACCCAGAACTTCACCCTACTCTGGTTCACAAATGGACACTTCCATTTCCAACTTAGCTTCTCTGAGTTTTTTTGTTAGCTACTTTACTTGCTTCTGTCATAGCCTTCTCTGTAACTTATGCCACTTCACTGGCTTCTTCTTTAAGACCCAACCTAGTCTTTGGTTTTCCTCTAGCAGTATTGTTAACACATCGAGTTCTTCTCTTGTCGCAGTCATCTCCTTGTCAATTTCCTCTTGACTCATCCTCTTGCCATTTGCCTTGGCATTCTCCTTCTTCACTTTTCTTCTACTGTGGTTTCCCTCATAACCTCAAATTTGACTGTCAGTAGTCATCTTCTTCTCCATCTCTATGAGTTCCTCACTCATTCACTATGAGCTGCACTAAAGCCTCTGCAACAATAAGTCCTCCTTGCTACCACTTACCTCACCAAGCTTTCCTCTGTACTTGGTCTTTTGGCAAGCTCTTGGTTCGCTATCTCTGGAACCTCTGAGCACTTCTCTCTACTCCTTCTAGGCTTAAACTCATCTGCATCTTCTTAAAACACAACTATCCTCTTTATCTAACCTCTATTGGAATTCTTCAAGGTTCTGCCACATTCTACTTTCATTTAGAAACTTTTACCTTCTTCTTTTATCCCTCAGCAATTCTACCCACATCCTCTGTGGAATTGCCTTTGTGAGTTGCAACAATACCTCTGTATGATCTTGTTCTACCATTCACCTGCACTTTGAATGGATTGTCCTCCATTTCCTTGCATCTGCAAGTTCTCCCAATATTCTAGTATACTTTATTTCTGCGTGCCTACTGTTTGTCAGATTAGAATCTGATCTCCTCTTGCGTGCATGCACATCTTAACATATAACTATGTTCTAAATTTTCTCAAAGAAATTTTCACACAATATTTCTTTGTGCTGCTTTACCAAATGTCTCAACCACAATTCTTCTCTGATACCAAAATGTTGTCGGCTAAGCCAACAATACCCACAGTATGCATATAAAATGCATAATCTCGTTCATCCCAGGAATTTCAATCTCCCTGCCTAGTCAACCCTTCATAAATTACGGTTTAACGCTCCTTAATAAAATCTCATGCGGAAATGTTTCAAAGACTATTCAATAGTCTAAACCTTAATTAACCTCTCCAGTGGAATCTTATTCAACGCTCATAAAATTTCGTTAATTCTTAAACATGTGCGTATTAACCATACCCTCTTATTCTGGTCTCGGATTTACTCAACACTAATCATACTATGGTTAATTTCCCTTAATCCGCTTTATATCTATAATAACCTCATATAATAGAAATATACATAAACCACATTAACCTTACCTTTCCATTTTTTCCACGACCTTGATACATTTTCTGAGGCCCACCTTTATTGGTTCAATCTCCACCATCATTTTCATTCCATCAGATCAATGGCAGTCACGTGATCTCCAATCGTCCTCTGGAACTCAAATAACTTTAACTCGCATAGATAAACTTCTCGGGTCCGCTCAACAATTGAATAGCAACTGAATAACAACTGAACAACAATTGAATAACAACTGAACATCAATTGAACAACAACTGAATAACAATTGAACAACAACTGAATAGCAATTGAACATCAATTGAACAACCACTGAACAACAATTGAACAACAATTGAATAGCAATTGAACAGCAATTGAACAACAACTGGTATTTGAACAGCAATCGGTCCCACGTTGACTTCCACATTGACTTTCCCTTTTTTTCAAGGGTGCTTCACTTTACGTCGTTGATCTTACCATTCAATCCGACGGTCATTGATCCACCTGATCATTGCACATCGCATATTGTAATTTCTCTTGGCCAATATTCATTCACTCCTGAATGATGCGATGCGATATTAATCCAACGATTAGCATCAACAGTGATCCAATGGTCTATGACCCTTCAACTATTACATGGATTACCAAATTCTCAAACCCTGTAGTTGACTTCGGCATAAGTGTTTGAATTTGCAATCGACGACTGAGATCGATTGCGGGCCTTCAACCACGATCAAGAATTTTTGCGTTCTCCTATCCCCGCGGTCTAGTCCTCTGCCATTCTTCTACCTCCATTCATATCCGTCGATCTAAAAGATCTGATGGTTCTCATTCTTTTCTACCTACTTCGCGTTTAGGCCATTTCTTAGTGTTCCTGTGGTTTTAGGTTTCTTCCAGGGTTCTGGTCTTTAGCTATTCTTCATCAAAGCTTCCTCCTTAACTCCACTCACGCCTTTATACTTCCTTCACCTTCACTGTAACCTTAAAGGATTCCTCCTGTACTGTCGATGTGTACAAAGCCGTAACACCTCTTTGTAACTCTTCTCTATATTTTGCCTCTGATTCTGCACATGCAACTTATGTTACATAGAACTACTCTAGTTCACACAAAGATTATAACTAAATTATTCCATATGCACACATAAACTTAGAATCGAGTTATTTGTATTAATAAACAGGTATTTACACAGTTTATTCTCTCATGCCCGATTTCCAATATCAGTGGCCTCTATTTCACAATCTGCTCGTAGGCTTGCAATCAAACCTCTAACTACTAACTTGACTTGACTAACTAGCTAACCTGCTAATTATCTAACCTCTGACTGTGCCTTTTAGGCTTACATTTATATGAAAGGATTCTATAACCAATTCCTGGTTTAGATCCATAACCTTCTCAACAAAATCCTAGAATCTCTTCCTTATCTCTAAGGATCCTCTCTAATCCACAAAATCATGAACTAACTCCTAATATAAGATTTGCAACTAATTCTCAAATATCTCAATCTCTCAACTATCCCAATTCTCTCATGTTCTCCTACATTCGAGAACATTTACAATATGCTTCACAATACTTAATTAATTCCTATTTTCATTAAAATCACTCAAAACCTAAGTAATTACATTAATTCAACACTTAGGAAACCAACTCCCTTAAAATACAAGACCCCCTATGTCTACTAAAATACAATGATATTGTTGAGCTGAATTCTCTTGCATCAAGACATCAAAGAGTGAAAGTTTTGGAGCTTGTACTCATCATATTTTACAGGATTTCTAAGGCCAGTTACAGCTATTATTTGGGAATTCTTATGTTATGAGTTTTTGATAATGTTTTTCTTCTGTTAATAATTTATATGAATGATAATTTCATCTCCTTTCCATATCTATGCTCTTCAGTGATTTTCCTAAGAGGCTTTAAACAAAATTCTTAAATTTAAGATTTGTTTTGTTAGGAATTTCATGTTTATGTTACCTATCTTCTAATAAATGAATTCATGCTTTCCATGTTAATTTTTAATCTTTTCTTTTCCACCCTACACTACATCGAAAAACTCCCAAATTATCACAAAAGCATACCTACCCTCCTCCTTCATATCTCTTGCAACTGAACCCTTGAGACCTGACTTAGTTCCTTGATTTTGACTCCTGATCCAACAAAACCTTAAAATCTTTAAACCCTAGTGCTATAATACCAAGCCTAATATATTTTTCCCACTCTAGTCATATTTGGCTATGAGCTTTATAGAGAAAGCCCTCTCTGGTTTGGCAAGGCTAGCTGCTAAACCCTGGGAAATGGGAAATATAAAGGAAAATATAAGGTAAAATATGAACCTGATCACTCCATGTATAATAAGGACACATCACAAGAAAAGATTGAAATCCCACTTTCATTCATAGGCCATTCAATCCTCGATAGGTGGATAGAGAAAAGAGGCTCAAATATCAACTGATTCAATCCCCTATTAGAAGGGATTTGAACCTCCAAACAAATGAATTTTTTGATGAATTTATCCATGAAGGAGACATAAATTGGGTAGGAGATTAGAACCCCACTTTCTACATCACAAAAACCAAATATACAAACTCATTACCATTACAAGAGGCCCATTATTCACATGACGATTATGAAAATTCCACCTTTCAATATCAATGAATAACATACACAGTAATGGAAGAACTTAGGAAGAATTACAACCTATGTCCAAAACCAAGCAGACCAATTGGGATAGTGCGTTAGACCAAAACTCATGTTCCCTTACTTGATTTGGAACCAACCCCTACTGTGAATCAAGTACCTTTGAAAATTCGAAGAAAACACAATGGCCCTTACATCGGAAGAGGAAAACAAATAAATATCTCCATCTTGACCTGAGTTAGGAAATGAATAAATCACAAGATCCCAGGCTATCCCAACCACAAATTCAACCCACCAAAGAGGTCGAAAAAAATGTAGCCACACTATTTAACTTGGAGCACGAGATGAGTAAGATAAAGGTCCCAATACCTCTGTTAGAATTGGACGAAAACCAAATATACAAATCCCACATACAAAAGCTTGTAAATCCCACTGAAGCAACATCTCATAATGACACTTTAAATATGTAGGAAGATTGTCCTATTGTAGAATGTGTACCACATGCAGAAGAACAAGATGATGATAGCACTCCAAATATGTAGGAAGATCATCCTATTATAGAAGAAAAAGATGATGATAGAACTCCATTTTAAATCACCCTTAATATCCATAGTAAGCTTCTTCACAAATGCATGCTATATTTAGGAGCATATCATAACCTCATGCCTAAGTCGGTCATGGTGGAGATAGGATTGGATATTAACAAATGATATGATGATCTTTATTCAATTGACTCTAGAAGGGTAAAATTCTTAGGTCTCATAAAGGATCTAGTGGTCCCTCTTACTTAGATACCTAACAAGAGCTTAGTTATGGAAATAGAGGTAGCTAATATCCTAACCACCTATGGCATGTTACTATCTCAGTCCTGGGTTAGAAAATTGGTTTGAGCCTTGCAGATGGATTTATCCTATATACCATACCTATCTTTAGGGGTGAAGAGAAGATATTATACATGGAAGCTAAAACTCTATACATTGTGAATGATGCTAAGAGATCCTAGAATCTGCCTGTATATTATGTAGAGGAATCTATGGGCTGTTACAACCTATTCACAAATCTTGAAGAAATGGCAGAAACAAACCAACTACTTTCTAAGATTGAACAAAGACATGAACAACATCCATTTTGGAAGTTTTTCTTTGATGGGGCATAATTGAGAGAAGGAACATGGGTAGGATTTCTCTCATTACCTCCTATGGGTCCAAACATTCCCATATCATTTAAACTTAAATTTGATGTCACAGACAATATTTTTGAATACAAGGAAATAATTGTAGGTTTAATAGGAGGGTTTCGAATGGCGCTGCAAGGTTGCACCAGAAACGCAGGCCACCGGGGATCGAAGGACCTGCCTCAAGCTCGCGAAGAAAGACTGAAGGCCGCATACAAACGGCAGACCTTAGAACCCATGCAGCAACTGATTGTTTCGCTAAACGAAGGAGTTTTGTTATGGCCGAAAGCGGTTATGGCTGCGGCCCTGCGGCTCGAAGAGATCTGGACATTCAGAGCCAAAGTAACCTTCAACGCCACCGGATCAGTGCATAACGCCGAAGGAACAGTGAGTGCAAGGTTCAGATCTACAGATTCGGTCACAGCGCCACGGATCTGGCTTCCAACTACGGCGGATCGATCCTCGGAGGCAGAGTTCCGGATGGTAATGAGCGCGGGTGCCCCAGATCTATCATGGCTGCCACTGGAACCACCACGGATGTATCCAGAAGCAGAAAGAAAGCCCAACAACGCGGAAGGCGGGTATGCAAACCCCAGATCCGCCATCGATCCACCAGATCCGGACAATAAACAGACAAATAAGAGCTTGGTTAAGGCAGATCCGACAGATCTGAAAATATTCATCAGATCGGTAGACGGCAAACACTATTGTGTTCAATCCAAGAAAGGCATGGAGGTTCTGGAAGTAAAAAAACAGATCCAGAATAAACTGGGCATTCCGATATCATATCAAAATCTTTTATTTTCAGGACATTGCTTGCAGGATCTACATACCCTTCAGCATTATGGAGTTACTAATGATTCAACCATCATCCTCAACCTGAGACTCCGAGGCGGATGCAAGGGAACTACCTCAAAAAACACAGGTTCTTTCCACGATGCAGTCAAAGGGAAAGATCCAATGCAACACAAACCAGCACCCACAGCAGAGCTTCCAGGGCCCTATATCGTGGAACAGAGGCCAGAAGCACCCATGCTCACTGTATCACTGCCTGAGGTAACAGATTTGTACACAGATTTAATGCATAATGCCATTATCTGCAGATTCAATGGTTACTGGCCCAAAGCTGATGCACTGCATCAATGGGTTTTTTCTTCATGGTCACCCAAGTGTGAAATATATCTATGCCCTAAGGGTTTCTTCATAGTCAGATTCAACACAGAACTGGAACGAGACAGTATCATCAACCAAGGGCCTTGGTTTTGGGGCAATGCTGGCCTCTTTATCACCCCCTGGTTCTCGGACTTTGATGCTAACAAAATGGTTGTATCGACAATGCCAGTTTGGGTAAGGCTTCATAACCTCCCGCTGCACTTCTGGCATCGGAAGGCATTAACAGCCATTGGGAATTCCTTAGGAAAACATCTAAAAATAGATGAGGACAGAGCCAACCGGGGAATCTTCACATATGCCAGAATATGTGTCGAGGTGGATCTAAGCCAAGGGCTTCCAGATCACATCACACTAAACTTTAACAATTCAGTGTGGACACAACAACTTGATTACGAGAACACGGCATTCAGATGCCGCAGCTGCATGCAGATAGGGCACCTACAATATGCATGTCCTCTGTCCAGTAAGGAACCTAAAGGAAACAAGAAACAACAAAAGAAACCAAAGGGCTGGCAGCATACAGAACCACTGGAGGAGGAAGCACTGAACACGGAACCCACAGAGTTACAAGGAACACAGGACAAAGCGATGGAGGAAAACAACGAAGAACCCAAATTGGAGCCAAAAAACTTGGAACGACAGCAAGATCTACAGCTGGAAATAAGCGGAGCCAAAAGAGCACACAGCCCCGAAGGATCTGACTCGGACAAAGAACAATCAGTGTATATAGGGGAAAACCAGCTTGCCTTAATTGCTCCCACACCCAACGCGGGAGTATGGCGCAAAGTAGAAAAGAAAAAAGGAAGGAAAATATAGGCCTATAGACACAACTTTAACAATTCTGTTGTATTCCTGTATTTACAGGAACAGTTTTTGACCTTTTGTGTTTATTTCTGTTTGCTGCCTGTCATCACAGGAACAGCCATATGCATATGCTTCAAGCATCTACAAAATGTAATTTTATCAATATGAATAAAATTACGACTTTTTCCTAGGGGAAAAAAAAATTGTAGGTTTATAGACAACCAAAAAGATGGGAGTTAAGAACATAATATTTTTTGGTGATTTTGAATTGGTGGTCCTCCAGATAAGAAACATATATTCCACCAAACACCACGTAATGAGATCATATCGAATTTTGGTATGGGATATTATTGAAATTTACTTTGATATAATTAACATTACTGTTGTGCACATGGAAGAAAATCAATAGGTAAATTATTTGGCAACAGATGCTAACACATATAAGCCACCTCTTGAGCCAAAATTGAAGTATGAGATAGAAATGAGATTTAAACCTTCTATCCCAAATAACATCAAGAAATGAAAAGTTTTTGAAGATGATGAATAATTAAAGAGATTCATGGAGTTAGTGGATGAATTTTCGGCCATTAACATAGATTATGAAGATAAATCTCTCGAAGAAAATAAACAAGAAGTGGAATCATAGAAAAATGGTTTCAATCTCCTAACCAAATCGGAGGAAAATAAGTGATACAGTGGAAGAACAAATTTATCCCAAAAGGATTAGTCCTACTAGAACACATATTTGATCACAACGATGTTTCAACCAAGCCTGTTTCCTAACCGATAATCAAGAACATAGAGTAACATAACTTGGGCACTAAAGAGAATCCACAAAAGATAAAGCTCACCAAATATTTGGAATCCACCTACAAAGAGAGGTACAATGAATTTCTTAAGCAATTTAAAGATGTTTTTGCATGGAGTTATGAAGATGTGAAAACTTATGATACGTCTATAATACAACATAGAATTCCATTGAAGGATGGTTCTAAGCCTTTTGTGTAGAAGATTAGAAGAACCAAACCCATTTTTTCGCCAACAAGAGAAAAGGAAATCAGAAAGTTGTTGGACAGGAATATCATCGTACCGTTGAGATACTCTGAGTGGGTAGCCAACTTAGTCCTGGTAAGAAAAATAATGGAGACGTTAGGATGTGAGTGGATTTCAAGAACCTAAAAAGGTGCTCGTTAAAGGACAACTATCTGCTCTCGAAGATGGATCATTTTCCACAAAAGGTAGTAGGGTCATCCTAGATATCCATGATGGATGGGTTATTAGGGTATAACTAGACAACCATGCATGAGGAAGAAAAGAAAAAGGCTACATTCACAATACCATGGGGTGTTAGTGTCCTATATTATAGTAGTCAAAAACATGTTTAGTCTTTCAAATTTATTTTAGAAAATGTGGTAAGGTTTTTCTATGATCTCTTAGAGATCAATATGTTGGTCTTAGAAAAGAATGAAAATTTTCATTTTTGATATAGTTATGTTTTAGTGTGTGAAATATTATGTAAGAATAGTTATGGATTCCCAAAATATTGAGTCAAGTGAGTCTAGGGTCGATGTCTCATACAAGATCATGAGTGAGGTCATAGTGAGTCTGTTCTTCTCATTATTGGCACAAATTAGTGGGGTCAAGATAGTCAGTTAGGTTGTCAAATCATATTGTACCATGACATCACTACTAGTACAACGATTATGAGGCATGTGCTATGCTTCTTTCAGTTGTTGCACTTTCATGATTAAGGCTCTAAATTGCAATGATTATCCTTGAAAGTCAGGTTTGGTCACCTTGGGAGTTCAAACACTTGTTTTAGCATCCAAATATCAGATCTACATTCTTTGTTTCATCAAAATCTTTCTAGATATCGTTTGAAGTGTGATGCGCGAAGTTTGCAAGGGAGGCACTGTGATCAGAGACAGTTACTGTGTTTATTCAACACAAGGGGTTATCACCATTTCCATGTTACTTTTCCTCATTTTATTGGATGTTTTTTCTTTCATTTAGTTCAATTTGTCCTTACCAGTTGAAAAAAACATTCAAATGACCTTGCAATCATTAAATTCTTAGTATGTTTCTCTTTCTTTGTTGTGTCTAAAAAATATGTCGTGATTTATTTCAATCATTGTGTTTTATTGTTTTACATGCATCAAACATTCAAAGCTTGGATTTCCACTCATATTTTGAAATCCTGGTATTCCATTTAACAGTTATGGACCCTCACATCTTGTTGCTACTTCCCTCAAGGATCAAGAACCATTTTCCCCCATGCGTTGTGCTTTCTCGCTGCACCTGTGTTTTTAATTTTCCACTATAAGAAAAAATCAACAAGTTGCTACTTTGAGTCTAAGAAATGGGTTTTTGTTGTTAGAGTCTCCTAATGTGGGGATTTTCATTCTAAATTTCCATAAATCCCTCATCTAAATCCCTATTTTTATAAGTTCTACCCTATTGTTGTGCTCAATTGGAAAACAATGAAATTTCATTCAAAAACCCTAGGATTCATCTCTATTTTGAAGTCATGGAAACTCCAGATAGAAAGAAGCATAAGGGAGGAGACATAGTCAGGTTTGAGCCCCAATACCTTACAAAATCAGACCCAACAATAAGATTTTCATTTGAATAGGTTGGGTATGAGTTTGTCAAGGTAAGGTATTGGGGCTCAAACCTAATTATGTTTGCTCCCTTGTGCTTCTTTCTATTTGGAGTTGTCATGACTTCAAAACAAAGATGAATCCTAGGGTTTTTTAATGAAATTTCAATGTTTTCCAATTGAGCGCAACAATAGGGCAGCAATTGTAAAAATAGGTCTTTAGATAAGGGATTTATAAAAATTTAGGATGAAAATCCCTACCTTAGTAGACTATGAAAAAAAAAACCCATTTCTTAGACTCAAAGAAGCAACTTGTTGATTTTTGCTTATAGTGGAAAATTAGAAACACAGGCACAGTGGGAAAGCACAACACATAGGGGAAAAATTTATTGATCCTTGAGGGAAGTAACAACAAGATGTGAGGGTCCAAAATAGTTAAATGGAATATTAGGCTTTCAAAATATGAGTGGAAAACCAATATTTGAATGTTTGATGTAGGTAACAACATAAAATGCAGCGAATGAAAGAAAGCATGACATATTTTTCAGAGACAATAGAGAAAGCGCAACGTACTAAGAATTTGAAGGTTCCAAGGTCATCTAAATGTTTTTTTCAGTTAGTAAGGACAAATTTAACTACATCTAAGAAAAAACATCCAAGAAAATGAGGAAAAGGAACCTAGAAGTGGCGATAACCTCTTGTAATGAAGAAACATAACGATTGTCTCTGAGCATAATGCCTCCCCTACAGACTTCGCGCAACACACTTCAAATGATATCTAAGAAGCTTTCGATGAAACAAAGAATGGAGATTTGATATTTAGATGCTTATAAAAGTGTTTGAACTCCGAAGGTAACCAAACCCGAATTTCAAGGATAATCATTGCAATTGAGAGCCTTAATCATGAAAGCATAACAACTGAAAGAAATGAAGCACATGCCTCATAACCATTGTACTGGTGGTGATGTCATGGCACAATATGATTTGACAACCTAATTGACTATCCAGACCCCAATATATTGTGCCAATAATGTGAAGAAAAGACTCACTATGACCTCACTTATCACATTTTGTTGTTTGGCTTGTGTGAATGTTGTTTCACTTGTTTCTCTTCGTATTTGTTGTCATTTTAACTTGTAGAAGTGTTATTTCGAGTTATAGATTACCTTTCCCAAGTGTCGCATGATTTTTCTTGTTTTTGCACCAATGATCATCGTTACGACAAGTCTCCTCACATTACTTGTTTTTCCTTCTATTTAATCAATTGTTGCATTTCATTCACATGCATGTATTTACACTTAGTATAATTTGCACTCAGATTCACACTATCTCTCAGATTTTCTTGTTTTTACACTTCCCTTGGGCATATCTGGGCTTCCCTTGGTCGAGTCTCACTTTGCATATATTTCACTGTGTAATCTAGAGGCTTATGCCACAAGCTTGGTCTTTGCAATTACATAGAGCATAGCCTAAGTTGGCTCCAAATGTGCACTACATAGTTCCAAGATCCATCCTTCTAGATTTTCCACCAATACTACGCATTGTGTAGTCTCTCCCAAAACTTTTCCCAGGCTGAACTATGCATTGCGCAGTTCTAGTCATCAAGATTCCACCATGGCTATTGGGACTGCACAATGCGCAGTTCTCGTAGTCAGCCTTTCACCCCTGTCAAGAAAAGTTGTGCAATCCATCACATCAAGTACTCGACTCGTTGCTTGAACTTTCCTTAAAGTTGTTTTAGGTCCCCCGTGTAAGGGTTTTGGGGCTTAAAGCCCACAATTTTGGGTAAAAGTATGGTAAAGGTTTCGCGAAGTGCACGAAGTGTGAATTGTAATGAGTCAAGTCAAAGGGTTGTCCGCCCAAGAAAAATGTAAGATAATAGAAAGCGAGTCGGCCTGCCCATGGTCCGAGGACCATGGGAATGTATAAATAGAGCAGGGCTCTAGGCTTAGAAGGTAGTTTTTAGTAATTCTTGATAAGATTGGAAGTATTATGGGTTTGTGAAGGCAATATTCACTCTGAGTCTGTAAGTTTGAATCGTGGGTGGTAGTAGTTAGAGTGGGCTCTATAGTTGTGTGCACAGAGGCCTGGTAGAGTCTGCAGCTGTGTGCGTAGACCCCTGCAGCTGAGCGGCAGGGTGGAATTGGATTATACTGAAACAAAAGATTAATAAAGATAAGTGTTTCTAAGTTATTGTGCATCTGGTCATAGATCTATATGTTTAAGCTTATGTTATGATTTTATGCATATCTTAAGATTTCTAGTTGCGCGTGCTGGTTATAACTGTTGAATGTTTGATTAAAAACCTTAAGAAGTATATCAAATCTATAATAACCACAATAATAATAAGAATCTAAGAAATTCCTCATCGCTGAGCTATGAGAAGGCCAAACGACTATGCAGGGTAGCGTGAGTGCGCAGATTGGTTCGTGACCCCTCCAGACCTCATCAAGACATCCCTAGGGTGTGAAAACTCGGTTCTAGCACCCTCCCATACTACCTCGGGTGAGACTTCAGTCCGTGCTCCACATACTATTGCCGAAAGAGTTGGTAGTGTGGGATTTGCTTGGCTAAAACACTTTTGAACCTGGGTTAGGCCCTAATAAGCCAGCAAATGGTTCCGTTGCCGGGACCGGGATCTGCCTAAGGGATGTTTGATGTCAGAATGTTAGAACCTTATGAAGAAAGAGATTGAAGATTGGTTGGAACATAAGCTTCACGAGTTCGTGATACAGGAAAACAAAACTCTGCAGTTATCTGAGAAGAGGTGGCTAGATCACTATATATACAGAAATCCATGAGATCTTCTTTGTGTCCTTCTTGTTAGAACTGTATGAGTGGATCACGAGACTAGCTGATAGTCAAGGAAGGTGCAAACTCGATCAACCGTTAGTGTAGACTCCAGAGTTGGTGCGCAGGCTAGAGGCATATGAAGATAAAATCGCATGGGCAGTAGATCATTGGCTGGATCAGATAATAGGAGGGTTTATCACTGAGTTCGCAATAGACACAACCATGAGCTACAGCGAAGCTAAGTGGCATTTTCTTAAGGGACTGTGATGTAGGTACATCAAATCCTTGAATACCTGGATCAAGATGCTGTTATGTGAAAAACGGGTGATGCAAATCCATTAATGAGTGGAACAACATGGAGCAGGAGGGCCTACAAAGGTATCAAAGGGTTAGGAAACAATCTGTTAATTTCGCCTCCGTGAAAGGACGACAAAGATCACACTTGGGCTTCTCTAAGGAGTACGGTCAGTTTGATAAGGTAAGGCATTCCACAGTTATCATCTCCACTAACACCACCACTCGCGTCACCTCCTTCAACCCCATCTTTTCCCACACCACCTCCACCAAACCAGAAGTTTAACATGGCGAGTGTGATCAAGTTGCCTGTATTTAGAGGAGTAGGAAGTGAAGATCTAAATCAATTTTGGTTCATAGTAAGAGCGGTGTGGGAAGCACACAAAGTTACAGATGATAACATTAAGAAGGCCACCTTGGTAAGTGTGCTGCAGGATCGTGTGCTGACTTGGTACATCAAGCACTCGAATGATCATCTGAATGCCGGAATAGCAAAAATCCAAATTGCATTAAACAAAGAATTTAGCCGGCCATAATCAGAGATGTAGTCGATCATTGGATTCAAGGAGATCGCGATGCTTCCAAGCGAAACCCCCTGGGATCTGGATCAGAGACTGAAGAGCATGATCCATGATGCTAATATGACATTGACGGATACGCAACACCACGCGTGGTTTGTGGCATCTTTGACACCACAGCTGAGGACGACACTATCACAACAGAAGATCTCATCCCAGGCAAAAGCATTGGAAATAGCGATGAGGTTGCATGAAACTCCAATACAGGATCTTGGGTTGGGAGTAGAGTAGATCCACGTGCAACTACAAAACCTATGCTTGGAGATGCAAAGTTTGAAACAAGATAGGGTGCCCCGACCAAAGGTGCACAAAGAAGTGTGGTGTATCAAATGCAAAGGCTAGGGTCACGACAAGGATCACTGCCTTGTATTCGCAAACTATTTGGCGGGAGGGGTACCGATGCCATTGAGACTAGAAGTACAAGCAAGGCCAAGTGCGGCACCCGCACTCTGGTGCGTGATTTGTCATGTAGGAGGAAAGCACGTAATGGACAACTGTCACGTATTGCAGAAGTATACCCAGAGTCCACAACAACTATATTGTAACTTCTGTAGATCAGTTGGTCATGTTGAGCGAATGTGTCGGAGCTATGAGATAATGATGGATAGGACCCCAGCCTATCAAATGCAGACTAAAATGCGAGGTTTTGACCCAGCTGCAGCGATGGCACACGATGGATTCCAAGGACGTAGACAAGGGTGAGGAGGAATGGAACCTAGACGAGGGCGCGGATAGTTGATCTGTTATAATTGCAGAGGACTAGGGCACCATGCTCATGATTGTACCAACTCGACGAGAATATCTTGTCCGTAATGTGAGCAGTTTGAACATGAAATGGTAGATTGCTTGATGATGATCACACAAATGTGTGAGAAAGGGGTAATATAGCCTACTCCAACTCAAAGTATCCAAATGATGAGGTCAGAGCCACACGGAGAAGACCCCAGCATAAACATGGTACTCAGAAGCGGCACGACTATAGGGGAAGATAAGAGGAAACAACCCGAAGAAGATTCGTGGGTTAGCGAGGCTCCTACAAAGGAACCTGAGTCTGAGTTGGAACGTGGGAAGGAAATGTTTAAGGAAGCTAGGAAATGCTTCATGGAAGCCTCTACTTCAAGTAGTAAGGATCAACCTGAGCCGAGAATGGATCCTTCTATGCTTACTACATTTTTAGAGACATGTACGAAATTGCTACATGACAATAAGGCAGTTAAGGGATTACAAGAACTGATCACTAGGTGCACAGGGTCAGGTGAACCGCGTGTGGTCCAGAAACTAGGAAAACATGCTTTGCACACCGGGCGAGAAATGTGATTGACAGTGCAAATTGGTGAGTATGAGATGGATCAGGTCATCTTGGACTTGGGTTCAGATGTGAATGTGCTACCAAAACAAACATGGGAATGCATGGGCAGGCCCATGCTACAGTGGTCCCCTATTCAATTACGGATGACAAACCAACAAAAGATCTTACCCATGGGAAGGTTGCAAGGGGTGACAGTGGACATTGAAGGCGTAAGTACACAGAAAGACTTTGAGGTAATAGAAATTGTTGATGACACTAATCTGTACCCCGCATTGCTAGGAATAGACTAGGCCACCAACATGAATGGGGTTATCAACTTAAAAAGACGGAAGGTGATATTCGAGAAAAAATTTCTCTATGTAATAGTTCCGTTGGACCCAACCGAAGGGGCATGCTACACTAAACCTGTGCACGACGAGGATAGTGATGATGAACTAGACTACATCTACTAGATAACGACGCAAGACCAGGATCAGGTGAATCTGATAGCAGATGGGAGAATCTCATGGGAGCATGATAGTTCCTACATGTCAAATTTAGACGAAGAGATAGAGCAATGGCAGAACCGATTGCATGAAGTAACAACACTCAATTGTAATATGATGATTAAATCATTGCGACGTGTGACAACCGAAGCAAGGAAACTGCCAGCAGATGACAACGCAACAAATGAGGAGGAATTCGTAGACCACTATGAAACTACAACCATGGAGCAGAAGCGGCACGGTGCACAGGAAGGGGAACTGCACACGACAACTACACAATGGTGGAGTACACCTCAGAAGATTGGGTGGAACTAGCGTGAATGTAGAAGGTGGCTGCGTGTATAGGTTGGAGGTCCCTAGCAACAAACACGATCTGAGCAGCAAGGATGAAGTGGTTTGAGCACCCACCTACGACAAGGGATGCAGCCATATGCTATGCAACCACCATCCCAACTAAGAACCAACAATCAGAACCCAACATGGCAGCAAGAACAACAACGCCTTCCGCCAGGCATTTGCGTTAGAGCCTATGGAAAAATGGTGGGATTATGAACAAAGTTTGTCAAATAAAACAAACCAATTGGAATTTGTGCGTACCAAGGGTTCGATGGGCCTATAGGACCATAAACAAAATGGGGTGTGTGAAGATGACCCTATCAGCGATCAGACATGAAGAAACTAGGAAGACGATGAGAATTTCCTCGACCACCACCCCAATATTTCGGACTGGATGTAAGGACCGGGATAAAGGAATTCGATGGTTACAGGAAGCTATTCGGTGAGGGATCTTGAAACTTCGTGAACTCAATGAAGACTGGGCATGACTGAGGAGGAAAAGCGTGATGTTGGATGTAGAAATCAACGAACTGAGAGCTAGAGTCGCAAAAGCAGGCCATGCGAATCTAAGAATAAGGGGACTAGACATGGCTGGACCTACTACTATACTAGAACAAGCTGCGACCCTGTTACCATGGTTGCAACTGCACCAACGACGGAGTGTACCATATGCAGTAGAGCACGATGGGCTACCAGATACAAAGGTACTCGAAAGGTGCCTGCAGCCCGGGCTAGCAGGAAAATTGAAATCCCGCACCAGGGGTGCGACCACCTAACTATCCGTAGGAGGCCTAGTCTCAGCGCTCCAAGCAGTTAGAAGAGGGCACGTAACTATAAAAGAGTCTATAGTGGAGTTGTGTGGCTCGGACGTGGCATGCAAAATTAGCATGAAGCATAAAACACATTTGCGTATAAGGGACTGCGCTACCGCGTGGGGTGGAGAGAAGGTGATCATTGCAGACACTGTTCATGACAAGATGTCCCATTTAAGACACTGAGGAGTAGACGATGGGTAATTAAGACATAGGGACGGAACTAGGGTTGATCGGATCTACCGCAAAAATCGCATTAATGAGCCACGAAAGGGGGGAATGGTCGAATTTGAATTCAAAGAGGCCTATAAAGCACATGTGGCCCATCACCAAACAACCCTTGGCCTGTTTAAATTGTGGCATTATCAAATGAGTGGGAACTTGATGAACTTGGAGACCGTAAAATCAAGTCCATGGTTTGAAGCATTTCCAAAGGATACACAGGAGTCCCTGATCAGAATCATGACAACAACCAGGGGAGCTTCTTGGAGTGCTACACTGCTAGTAGGAGATACACCAGAAATCCCTAAATCACCCCGGATGCTGAGGCCCAAAAAGGACCCACAAACAGCAGGACCAGTCCGCATGTCTCCACGAAATCCCCGATTCGACAAACTGTCGATGGAAGAGAAAGGTAAGACAGTTAATATTGAAAGCGATAATGAGGAAGAGAAGCCTCCCACCCCAGTTGAAGAGATGGAACTAGAGGAAGAGATAGAAGAAGACATCCAGCCAGTACGCACTGCAGCAAAGCTGCCCAAGTATGTTCCTCCACGAAAAGGGAGGGTCAAAGTCCCTAAAGATTTGGACACTGTGACGAGCACACTCCTCACCCCGTTCCTCCCTGAAGGGGTCCTATTTGAAGGTACGACCGTAGGCCGCATGCCCACTATAAAGTTTGAAGATTGGGACCTCACGGGTACTGAGAAGTTCCCACATTTAGAAACTAGCGAGCTGATGGAACAAGGCACAAAAGGGGTGGTTACCACTCTATAGCCACGGGCATGGCTGCACGGGGTGGAGGAGGCCGGGCTACTCCACCTCCTATCAATTCCCCACTTCCATCGGCCCCCAATCACGATATTTGTTATCAGACAATTGCTTTGCCTGGTGCATGATGGGTACTTGTGGCTGGAGGAGCCCATTCCCATCATGACGGAGCTCATTCATAGGATTTCTCAACTTCCCTGTTCGGGAAGGGATCCCATGGAAATTGCCAGTGGTGGGGACTTGACGCTGGCGGAGGCTATGAAAAAGAAATATAAGCTGGAAAAGAAGTAGAGGGGGTATGTTATTACTAGTATTAAAAAAAAAGAGGTCCGCGTAGCTACCCAGTTATTGGCAGGAAAGGTGATGAGAAAATGCAGAAGCAACGAGGTACCAGACACAGTCATCGCACTGGTCGAGCAATGCGCAGAAGGGGTACAGTTAAACTAGGCGCAGTTCCTTTGTGAGGAGTTCCTGATAAACTACAGGGAGGCCCAAGAACAGGGTAAGAGGTTCCACTACACGTGGTTGCTTTTATCCATCCTGTTGGTTACCGGTGAAATACCTGAGGATAGTCAGTTCCCTTCCCTTGACCAGGACTAGCCAGAGGTAGAAAAATATGTGTCACTATGGGCAACGAAGGACGCCACATGAATTAGAGAAACCAAGATCTTCTGGGTGTTAATGGAGGCAAGCATACGACTATGGATCAACAAACGACCACGCCTATCTGCTGAAGTATACGATAGTCTCAAAAAATTTTCAGACTTTAAAGCAGATATGTATAATGTATATATTAGGGTGCAGAGGGATCTAGAGAAGAAGTGGAAAACACTCCCATTCATTGCCATAGATGACACTGTCTTCCTGGTGGCTGATACATGGCCACTGGAATGGCGCACACTAGATGTGGTAGTGTGTGATGAAGCAGAGATTCAAAAACAAAAGGCTGCTGCAAAGCAGCTAGACCAAAAAAAGTAGAATGAACAATTAGCTGTAGAAGTATGGACATCCCGGGAGGCAGCGAAGGTTGCCATGGAAAAAACTACAGCAAGAGGGGCCACTACTACGCAAGAGGAAAGACACTCGAACATAATAGCAGAGTAGGGGACAGATGTGACAATGGAACAATTGAAATGAGCGTGCGTCCCAGAACACACGGGGCCACGGAAGAAGACCAAGGCTTCCAAGTTTTAGGGGGAGCCTGTTACACTAACCGTGGGTGACCTATGTGACATCGGGGATACAGTTCACGAAGTCATGAGGGAGGCGCTCGGCAAGGCAATGACAGACTAGCAGACTATGTTGGGGGCACTCAGGATGGAATTGCAGGAACTTCAAGCACGACCCCCACAGCCAGGAGTGGTAGCTGCCTATGGAGCTACGGGTACATTAGCAACTAAACAGCTGTTGTATGCCAAAATGGCTAATACTATCGCACTCCCGACAAAAGCATTGACAACATACAACATAGAGGATAGAGTCATGGTAGGCCAGCTCACGGGACTTGGATTAAATTTGGCTGCCCTCCAACAAGAAATTTTATACTAGCTACAGGATGGCGCAATGACAGATCTCTGTGCTAGGGAAGGACATGCAGTACAGATGCTCTGTGAGATACGAATTAACATCGAGCATTTGAGCCTCCAACGTGATGAAGCAGTAGCACAGAATCAGCAGTTGGAGCAAATTGTTGAGGAAGCATGTTGTTGTGCCCCTGAGCTCAAGATTGCAGTAGATTTTCCCATAAGCATACGGATCCACAAGTTGGCCAGTGGGTTTCGCGAAGTGAAGGAGGAAGCAGCGAGGATCTAGTTGGACCTCAGCTTGCAGATCATAGAGTTGAGCCTGAAGGCACAACCCTTTACACCACTAGAGGTTAGAGAGTAGCAGCAACGCGCCATCCAATCTGGGTGGGAAGCAATAACACGTGCCATACAGGAGTGCACCAGCTTGTTAGATTAGTCACTTATCACGGTTACTTAGCAATTGGCCAAGATGAGGGAGGCCCAGGCTCTCAAGGCACAAGTCAACGCCTCTCACCAGAAAGAAGTAGTTCTTGAGGAATGCATGTAGCCTCGTTTGATGAGGCATTCGCGATCACCGCCAACATCGAGGGAAAGCTATCACACATGTAGGCAGTATACGAACTCAAACAAGCAAGTGAAACTGATAATGACGTATTGGAGGCTCGCGCACAACAAGTACAACAGGTGGCGGAAGAATGTGTTGCAAAGGTAAGCGAAGTGCAAAAGTTACTGGATAACCTCCGCGTGAAGATCACTGCACCATCCAAGTGACTCGAGATGAGTCATGATGATTTTTTTGGGGGCCTGTTGGGTAGCGGGTCCCCCACGTAAGCGTTTTGGGGCTTAAAGCCCACAATTTTGAGTAAAAGTATGGTAAATGTTCCGCGAAGTGCACGGATCACGAACTGTAATGAGTCAAGTCAAAGGGTTGTCTGCTCGAGAAAAATGTAAGATAATGGAAAGCGAGTCAGCCTGCCTATGGTCCGCGGACCATGGGAATGTATAAATAGAGTAGGGCTCTAGGCTTAGAAGGCAATTTTTAGTAATTCTTGATAAGATCGGAAGTATTATGGGTTTGTGAAGGCAATATTTGCTCTGAGTCTATAAGTCCGAATCGTGGGTGGTAGTAGTTAGAGTAGGCTCTACAGTTTTGTGCGCAGAGGCCTAGTAGAGTCTACAGTTGTGTGCATAGACCCCTGTAGATGAGTGCACAGGGTGGAATTGGATTGTACTGAAACAAAAGATTAATAAAGATAAGTGTTTCTGAGTTATTGTGCATCTGGTTGCAAATCTATACGTTTAAGCTTATGTTCTGATTTTATGCATATCTTAAGATTTCTGGTTGCGCGCATTGGTTATAACTGTTGAATGTTTGATTAAAAACCTTAAGAAATAGATCAGATCTATAATAACCACAATAATAATAATAATAATCTAAGAAGTTTCTCATCGCCGAGCTACGCAAAGACTAGACGGCTATGCAAGGTAGCGTGAGTGCGCAGATTGGTTCACGACCCCTCCAGACCTCATCAAGACATCTCTAGGGTGCAGAAACCTAGTTCCAACACCCTCCCATACTACCTGGGGTGATACTTCAGTTCGCGCTCCACGGACTTTTGCTACAAGGGCCGGTAGTGTGGGATTTTCTTGGCTAAAACACTTCTGAACCTAGGTCAGGCCCCAATAAGCCAACAAGGACTATACAAGGTTGCATGCAAGTACCCCACTTTCCCGTGTGCGAACATCATCAGCTAGATTATCTCACATACAAATGAATAGACTATGACATTGACTAGTGCCAGCCAACAAAAGGTTTCCACCTTCAGCGAAGAAGACTTTCATCATATGTATCACTTGCTCGAGCTGGTAAAGTGCGTGGACTCACTCTTCTATGCCACCCACAGCTATGTAAACACAAGAGATATTGTGAAGTTCAGATAGACACTATTCTATGCCATCGAAGTTTAGATGGACACCCTCCCATTTTTACAAGACAAAGTCCCTCAAGAAGGCTTAACAGTTCATGATCATCTTTTCTTGCAAAATATATGGTCAAGAGAGAACAAAAACCTTCCCTGAAGAGTGGGTAGTCTTACTAGACTAGTTGGTTAATGATGGGAGACAATTCAAAAGGTCATATTTGTTGGATCAACAATTGAAGTCCCATGTGGCTAAGGCTCAAAATCTGCCCAAGAATGAGGAAGCAGGGTTTTATATGTCTGCATACTTACTAGATGCAATCTGTGCATAGTAGCAGTTCCCTAGCTGTAACTGGACATGGACACCATAGGATACTTTCATGAACATCTATTGCAAGTTTCTTTATGACTGCGGTTATCGAGGAGTAATGGAAAGGCTAACTGACCACTTTATCATCTCGTTATACAAGCTTATATTTGAGCAAGATCCACCTTGCATGTCCCGAGAATCAATGGAGGTGATAGTAGACATTTCAGATTGGTATGCCTCACTAGGTGGCACCTTCATTAGAGTGTTTGGTGGAGAGAAGCCTCTGCATGTCTTACCAAGGTATGCCACCGACAAATTGATCATGCAAGAAGTATCATACCACCTCGTTATAGGGTTGTCAGCAAGACTGCAAAGGAAGAAGAAAGCGCCATAGCCCACTCTTCCTTTGCAAATCAGATTATATGATATTAAGAACTTGATAGATGCAGATGTCCAGGCTAAGGACATAGGGAAATTCAAGTTCAAAACTAAGGAATTTAATCCATATGATCCCCATAGCATTTGCAAGGACCAATGTACGAGAGTCTACTTTCCGTGTATCGGCGGGGCATTTCAATGGCCAAAGGAGGATCCTTGGAGGTACTGCTACAATGCCTCCAGAATCAATGAGTTGGTCAATATAGCAAGGATTTTGAAGGTTTCTTGACGGACAACAACAGCTCTGGAAGCAACAATAACAACAACAAAAGTAAGAAATCCAGTGCATAGCAAGGGAAAGAGGAAGATTCTTGATGATCCAAACGTAGAGAAAAGCTACAAAATGATGGCAGATCCTATTATCGAGAAGGCAACAAAAGAAAAGAGAGAGAAATGGATGAAGGGAGCAGAGCAGAGGAAGAGAGAAAAACATAGGTTGTCGGAATCAGAATTGAAGCCACAGGAGACTCTGAAGAAGTTGAAGGAAGAACAAGAGCTGAGGAGGACAGAACGAAAAGAGAAGCAAAACCAGGAAGAAGAATAAAGGCAAGGCACGATGATAAAGGAAACAACATTGATACAGGTTGAAGAGCTGAAACAACCAAAAGCTAAGAAGGAAGGTGAACAGATTCAAGATCAGGAGCTTTTTGAGCAGATTGAGAAATTAATCGAAGTAAAAGACATGGAGTTGGAACAAGAGCCACAAAATGAAGATATTGAATTGATGTCGAGAGCACTATAGGTAATTCCTCAGTCTCTACCACCTCCAGTAGTAGAGCCAGACCCCAACAAGCAAGTATATGTTTTTCTCCTTGATGATGGTCCAACAATGGATGCGTACAATCTATAATTTGATGAGTTCCATAAGAGGATTGTACAGGCGTGAAGGAAGTACTTTCTAGATGATCATACATCACTTGCATTCATCAAGGAAAGGGTGATAGTGTCGGACACCAGGAAGCATCCAATTACCATTGTTGAAAACACCTTGGCCTATGTAGGAGAAACAAGATCAAATGTTTAGTATCTGATGGCCAAGAATGGGCAACTAGAAAAGAAATTGTATGCTTCCAGGCAAGAGGCAAAAAAAATATGTTCAATAGCGCAAAATGAAGTTTTTGCATTGGGGGAGTTGAGGACAGTGATACTTGATGAAGTATCAACACTTGGAGAAACCATGCAGAATCTCTATCATGGATTTTTCACCATGCATAAAGAAGTTGTCTGGTTTCATGGCCTACAACAGTGGAGAAAAGAATTTGTTCAAACTCTCAAAAACATACATGTTGTCATCGCCCATGTACAAGAGTGGATAATGTAGTACAAAGGGGCCCCGCTTGACTTAGTGAAGAAGATGAAGCCACAGGTAAAGCTAGAGAACGCGAAGGTCTGAATGTTGATCCATAACCGTGAGAAGCTCGCCTCATTCGTCGAAGCACACAAGCCTCATATGTGTGGTTGTACAGTAGTTTGGATGTCTTTGTGAGAAAACACCATATCCCATCAATCGGTTCCATCATCGATGCTAAACCCAACAACCAAGTCCGGCAGGAGATCGATGAGTACTTGGAGCAGCTAAGACAAGAAGCCACTAGGGAAGACTTGGAGTTGAATGCACACAATATGAAGAAGTACATCGGTGGTCCTATCAAGGTCAATGCAATGTTTCTCATGCTTCTAAAAGAGTTGGACACAAGCTCAAAGAGAGTGTACATGTATTCCATGGAGGCTAGCATCTACTTCCAAAAATAGATCGTTAATTAGTTTGGGGACACCATCACATAGTACCAAGATTGACACCAATATGTCACCAAGAAGTAGCAAGTAGAGGTTGTTGAGCTAGACTTCCCCCAAACTTCAGAATCATAGTGGTGTGTCTTTTTAGGTTGTATATGGGTACGAGTGGAAGATGTAATATTATTTGTAATTATGTTGTAAGTGAAAGTCCAAGTGTCAATATTGGAATATGAAAATTCACCATGTAATGTAATGTGTCATTTTATGAAGAAGTTCAAGAGTCACGAGGGCAGTCCAAAAGTCACAAATGGGAGTTGAAGAGTCATCCCCTGTTGTTAAAAATAGAACCTCATAACTCATAGAACAAGCTTTTGGGAGCCACGGTTTTGGCTAGGATTAAGCTTAGAAAGATCTTGGGAGTATTGTGAAGAGACTTGGCTTCTCCATATATAATGAGTATCCTTATTTGGAGGAGAAGGTGTTATTGACTGTAATGTTCCACTATTGGGGCTAGTGGTCGTCAATGGTGTATGTATGGAAGGAACTTTCACTTATAGTAATAATATCAGAGCTAGCACGCTTTCATGCATATGTTGCTAATATATTAGGACTATTCTTGTTATATTGGTAATGTATGTTATTTAACTTATTTTGTTTTCATTTATATGAATCTTTTTGAATTTGTGTTGTTGGATTAACTCATCACTTAAACTTGTGGACTATTTTGCGTCTTAGCGGAGCCCCCCCTTTGTTGCATCGATTGTGTAGTGGGGGGGTCACAGGGGGGGTGGGTAGCCCCCCTCTATGGGGCCCGGGGAAACACCCCAGGGAAAATGTTTTTGGACCCTGTATTAGGTGGGTGGACCTGCCTATGGTTTTGTGCCTGGTTTTCACACATGGTTTTGGGTGCAATAGTTTTTGGTCCATGGTATTGGATGCTTCGGCATGTATAAATATGTATTGTAACATTGAAAGGAACATAATGAAAATCAATATGGTAGTCCTGGTTTTGGAATCTAGGGGAAAATCTCTGTGTATATGTGTTTTATGTGTTATGCTCTCGCATTATTTATTTTCCGTGTTTTAGAATTCGTATGCAGGTAATTTTTGTACGGGGTTAAAACCTACAATTTCTGTCGTGTGTTCCTTTCAATTTGTGTATTATTACAAGTTTCCAAGGGGCTCACTTCCTTTTCCCTTCATGTGTTGGAACCTCCATGCATCACACTTGACTCTCCGCATAGCCACACACTTTATCTTACCCAAAGTTGTCATACTTTCCTCTGTGCATTTTCACGATCAAGGCATTACATTACCACCCATTGTTGGAACTCCTACTCCAAACGATGTGAGGTCTAGTTGGGACTTCATATCAGGGAGATCTCCTTAATGTTGGCAGGTCCAACACTGTCAACTTTTATAGCACTAGAAGGAGGGCCAGATGACAAGTTGTGCCCTTGATGTCTATTTTGATTTTCTGAACACATTTGATGACTTCATCCCAAATCATAACCTTGGCATGCTTTTCTAACTCTACAAATTTCGAACTGTCGACGATAATTTTAAATGACTTGTGCAAAGAAATGGTGTCACACATTGCCCGCAGCCTCCATTCAATCTTTCAATCAGTTTTTTGGTGAATAACGTCGTTCTTTCGTTCTTTATGATCATAAATGCCTTAATAAGAAAATTTTAAAATTGCAAAAAACACCTGATGAATCTCTTCAATATTTTCACAATCATTTCCTTCATTACTATTTTGAATTTCCTGAAGATGAAGTTGATTGGGAATTTTTAATTGGATGATTTCAATATCTTGTTCAAATTTTTGAAAATCCACATGAGTTAGAATATTTCAAACCTCTCCCAACATACCTCGATGTTAGAGTTCTTAAATCTAAGACAAACAAGGTTGTTGTCCCAAGTGACCTTTCATCCCCCTCTCATAAAACAAATCTACCTCTGAAGGTCTAGGTGGGAGAAGTTGAGAATCCACCTGTAGATCTACCACCATCTCCTCCTACCCCACTTACTCAAAAATTTTTCCCATATTTGGAGTATAAATTTGATGGTTGTGTCTCAGATTTCTCTTGTGATGTTCACGAGGATCAATTTATGGATGGAGTTGGTGTTGAATAGCCAACCTGTGACATCATTTTTTATGAGTATGTGTGGGAGTCTGAACAAGAATCTATGGTGAAGGATGACCTCCTTATGTCTGCACCTCATCTACTTTATCCTGACATCTTCCACGATTATGATATTTTTGTTCAATATTATGAAAATTATTTTCTAGATGTTTCTACTTCTGATCATTCACAGAACACATGGAATGCCAATTTTTCATTTGAATGCGGAGAGGAAAAATATGTCTTCCCTGATCCTCCCAATCTCTCATCTTACCTTTCCAGAAACATAGAGGGTAAAATTTATCATTTTCCATCATCCCCTCTTTACTATTCATCAAATCATGAGGATGCCCCTGTTCATGATCTTGAACTTTCTGATCGTGGTTGTCATGGTCTCTTCATTCATTCATTTAATCACGAGTCTGATTTGTCCATTGTTGATCTTTCTAAGCCACCAATCTTTGATGATCCATCTTCAGATGAATTGGAACCTCCCCAAGTTGTCTAGGCACTTCAGCCCGAGTTTATGATTATGTCAGGTTCTTGTAGCCTTGATCAATTCCTCTTCGGATCATAAATTTGTTGAATCTTTCCAGGCTCCTCATCACTCTGTTGGTCACAATGAAAATCAGTCTACCTTACCATTTTCACATCCTCAATATGTATTACACGATCCTATTGCTCAATCATTGGAGGAGTCATACATAACAAGCACTGTTGAAAAACATAAATTTTCTTCTTTCTTCATGTTTGCTTGTTTTTCAAGTTTGAAAGGGTGTACATGCTTGTCTTCCACTCACAATGTGTTATTACACCATGGTACGTCTGCATAATTCCTTTCACACTCTTTTCATTTTTACTTTTCTACTGATGCATTCAAGCTTTGAACGTTCTGATTTGTATTATCTTATCTTTCTTGTTTGTTGGTTTTCTTGTATATCCTTCTTGACATAAATACTCTCACCTACATGGGCCAACCAATGCGACGATGGTTGCATTGGAAGTATTAGTTTATGTGAGTTGGATCATGCTCTGCTTAGATTAGGAGTAGGAGTAGTTGTCCTTTTCTTGTTTGTTTCCGGAATTTCTTTACTTTTTCTTGATTTTTCCCCCTTCTTTCCTTTCTTTGTTTTCTTTTGTAGCTGTAGGTTAGTTTTCACATGAAACCATGTTTTGCTTCTTAGACAAGTAGGGTGAAGTTCAAGAGCAACTTGTACTGCTATCAATGGTTGGTTATCTATCTGTTCCCTCTCTTTGTGTGAATATTGCATTCTTTTAAGTCGATGATACCTTGATGGAAAATAAATTCCTTTTAGAGAGAGTCATGGTGGAACCATGATTCTTGTACTCTTAACTAGTACTACCTACTCTAATCGATTTTTTATTTTTGATTAACCCTTGTCAACTAAGTCAAGTAGAGTAAGGAGAGGGGAAAACCTTAACAGTATGTTAGAGGTATATATATAATATCCTTTTCTGAAGGGAAAACCTCTTATGTTGTCAATAAGTCAGGATCCCTCTTCCGCCCCATGAAATAAATAATTTCCTATCAAACACTAGTACAAAATGGCTAATTAGTTACTTAAACAATGAATAAAATTTGCATATAAATGACTATTTTTCAGCCGGTGACTAGTAGTAGCTAATTTACAGTATCTTATAACGTGACCAACTTTTAGTTGTTTTTAGCTTAGTCATTAATTGATTATCTCAATTTATCATCTAGTAGTATACTTAGTCATAAATTTGGTCATTAATTTAGTTATTGATTTAGTCATTAATTGCCACAATTAATGACCAAATATACAACAAAATATATTACTATATGATCATCTGAGAAAACCAATTAATAAACAAAGAAATATGACCAAAATATTGGTCGCGTTATAAGATACTGTAAATTAGCTACTAATAGTCATATATATGCAAAATTTAGTTGTCATTTGTAATGAAAAATTAATCATTTGCAGTAGTCATTTATATTTTTTTGGTAGTTTCATATTCATTATATAAACGGCTAATTTAGTAGTTTATATTTATTTCATTTATTTTCATTAATAATCATTATAAACAACTAATTTAGTCGTATATTCATTTTATTTGTGTTCATCATTAATCAATATAAACTACTAATTTAGTAGTTTTGTTTTGATATTATGTCTTCATTATTAATAATCATAGATTAATTAGTATGATTTTGTGACTAAATTAAAAAAACATCATATAATGTGAATTGGTTCATCTAATATGAAAATTCAAAATTACATATGTTAGTTAAAATACTAAACAATATCAAGTGCAACTATAAATAATTTCAACCACATAAATTATATTATATGAAATGTCGAGTATTACAATATGAGTTTCCAACTTAACATTGGTTGGACTACAATTTACACATGAAATGTTGTTTCATCACTATAAAACATTATGATTGTGTTGTCAAGTCATTGCAGGTGAATTCACCAATTATGAAGACTTCATCATCAGTCTCTATGTGTGTGTCTTATGCGGGATATTGGCTTTAAGGGTACCACTAGACCAGTTTTCTTCTCTCTCTTTTTGCATTTTTCACTCCAATGTTAGTGTTATATTTATTCAAATCCTACTGCTAACCATCAATACTGAGTTCCTTTTCTGAAAACAAAAGAATCTAGAATGTAGATTGTAAGACATGAAAGACGATGAATAGTAGAATATAAATGAAAGTAGACTATAAAGGATTTATATTACATATACCTCAACATCAACAATGTTAAAGCCATTCTTCCCCATAAGAGCAAGAAACTCGAACAAGTTTTCTTCAGTTGAGTGATAGTGGCCACTATGTGGCAAGATGACCTGTATAAACAAATTAAATTCACCATAGAAAAGAACACCTTAGTAACTTAGTATTAAACCTTCAGGGAAAGCTTAGGCACAATCATGCCAACTAAGTTACATGCTAAAAAGCTCAAGCTATAAATAACTTGTTAAAACAAATAATCTGAGGTGTGATGTCTAATCCTTGTCATTTTACTCGCAACAACAACTTATTGTCTAATGCATGAAATTGGTCAAGTATATAAACAATATGTTCTCAAATAACAACGTGAAAGTAAACTTTTCTAATAATCATGAAATATTTCAATACAAAACAGTTAAAAGGATTTCAATCAAAATCATGTAATATTAGTTTCATCTTCAAGCATTGGTTGCTGTTTAAACAAACATAATACCAAGTACTTTCAATTTCATAGTTAAAATACAAAGAAAAATCGAAATAAACGTTCAAAATGTAATCAAACAATAAAGAGAGGATATCATGGAATGGAAATTGCAATTATAAAAAAATTGTTTACGTGTCCATTGATATCTTATCACACATTCCTAAAACATTTGCTTGCCCAAAATAACCATGAGGTGAAAGAATCACAACATTAAAAACCATAGGAATACTTACTAGAAACATTTCCAAAGTCGATGGCTGAAGTGCGTGAAGTATCTCCAACAACAAATGAATCATATCCAAGACATGATCTCTATATTGTCTCCCCATCCTTTTTCCAATCACATTTCATGTAACTTGCCCACACCAGAGTCAAGTAACAATCAAATGAAGGAATTAACATTTGTTTTTATCTTTTATATGTATAAACTTTGAATATAATTTGTTTTGGTAACATATTAATTCGTATTTAAAGCCTTCCTGTCATGAGAATGTATCAATCAAGTAGAACATCAGAAAAATTGACCTTAATGAGGCCCTCTAACAATTTCTACAATATCAATATTTGTCTTGCTGTGATATATTGGATAGAAAAAAGAACATATCTGCAAAAGAAAAAGCCATATAATACTTATGTTCAAACTATGTATATGGTGTATTCTTAGGTAACTTTTTATTATTTCCCTCTACCTTTACCAAAGAGGATTGTAGCTTGGTTAAACTCTTTATCCTTTCATTCAACATCAATTTCTGCAAGATAAATGTCACACATTATTCTTTCCCATTTCTCAACATGCTAGATATTATAAATTGAAAGTCACATAACATCAAGCGAAAACCATTTTCTAATCAAAACAAATAAACAAACAATGCCTCTAATAAAAATTCCACCTCAGAAATTACTTTGCCACGTGGTCAGACTAAATGTGATATTCTTTTAATCATATTTAGGTCATATTTAATGTGATATTCAAATTTCTACCATGATTTCAATTTGGTGCTAAAAGAAATATATAAATCTAGGTTATTTTCAGTGAACTTCAAGTATAATTCAAAAAAATGAGTTCATTATAAGGTATGGAGGGAGAAACATCTTCATAATTAGGATTCTCTATTTTAGTTTGGTTTGAGTTGAGTTGGTATTTGAATATATAGTTTTCTCTAAAGAAGTGAAATAGAAAGATGAGAATCGAAATAACCCTGTGAATTTTTAATTAATTCATATTATATATCTCTAAAACAGCCAGGTCATCCTTCTCTGCTATTTGATAGAGATTTATTGGCATAGAATAATAATGAATTAACTATCAAACACAATGATGCAATATATTAACCAAGGAAAGAAAAATGACATGGCTTTGGTATTTGTGTGCTCGAAGGAAATCCAACAATGGTTGTGTTCTTTCTTTATCATGAAATAGTATTGAAGACAAATGTTGGTTCAGAAATTGAACTCCATTACCAATAGGAGATGGTCATGTTGGGTAAGGAAAGGATGAATTGAAAGACTCAATATCTAGCTCCAATACATAGTTATCATTGTCACTACAAAATACAAAGTTGTCATCATTTTCTTATCTAGGTAAAAAGAAAAGTGAGGTTGTATTTGTGCACTTGTGATAGTATATGAAAAAGAGAGCACTAGTGGAAATCAAAGTGTGTTGTCCCATAATTCAACCTAAAAGAAAACATATATATTCAGTTGTTGATTATAGTGGAAATCAAATGCAAAACCCGCTCAACTTGATCTTTACATGACATAGTCATAATGAACTAGTACAATAAAAGCATGCTAACTCATAAACAGGAGATGATAAAAAAGAATAATGGAACATTATTTTTTGCCACATAATTGGCATGAATAAAATTTCCACAGAATTCATCCAGAAAATGAGAAGAACTTATGGCAAAATAACATATCATTAGTGTTTTCTACCCTCTTTATCACATGTAGCCTAGGGAAGTAGAGGAGGCCAAATGTAGCAGGATTCCAATTGTGTGGCATACAAAAATAGAAATGTGGAAAAACATGCCTGCCAATTCACAGAATCTCACTCTAAATAATAGAACATGTTGAGGATAGTAATGATGAAAATAGATCATGTATTAAGATCAAGCCCCTTATTGGTCTTGAATTAGCAAGGTGGTTGGTAATTTTTACTCGTAAAAAAAATATCATAATTAGTGTAATGACTGTGTGCATATTTTTATGAATTTTTTTACATTTATATTATGGCGTCCTTTCACGTGAGAGTGATGAAAGTTCTCCAGGTTTGGTCAGTCTGGTTTCTCCTTTCATATGCTTATGTGAATCGACGGAGAACTACCTTTCTTTGGTTTGGAAATTCAGGTGTCCCTCCCTTTCATTCAATATGTGGAGATGCCCCACAATTGAAGGACCTTGATAGTTCTGAATCCAATCTTACAGACATAAAAGATGGATCTGGTCCAAATCAGGATGTTTCTATGGGGATTGGAGAGGGAGCAACAACTTGAGAATTGTTTATTATTCCTTTTGTGGAACTTTAAAGATAGTGTAGAAAAAATGGTTTATATATTTGTGGTGGTAGGGAGGTAATGTTTTTTCGATTTCTTAGCTTAGAAGAAGAAGAGAAGCATAAGAACCAAGATCAAGATGAGGATTTCAGGTATGGGTATAACTTTGCAATTAGAGGGAAGCATGCAAGAGAAATTGATGCTTATATACAATTGGGAGGGGGAAGGTGGAGCACGGGTGAAGAAATAAAATCCATACTTTATGATGATAAGGACTATATATCATTATCATCATCTAGGAAAAATGTTAAGGAAGAATCATCTTTATGGTCACAGGTTGTGGAACGTGAATTAGTGGATGCCTCTTGCACTAGAACTTTACCAAAAAAATGTTGGTGTCGTGATGGTAGTGTCACGTGATGTGCCCCCAAAAGTTCAAAATATTCTAGGCAATGTCAAGGAAAATTTATTTCTCTACTCCTTAACTCATATTTCACCCCATCCACGTTTTGATAGACCAATTATCAAGATCATAGAATGATATTTTCTTTAATGAAGGAGTCCAAGGGCTAACAATTTAAGGATATGATCAATATTTTTTTTTTAAATGGACAGTCTTGTCTGACTTGCAAGGACTTGGGTGTCAAACTTGTTGCCAAGCCAATGTTATTCACATGTCAAAATTTTGAGTATGACTTGGGGTTGAGTTTGAATGAGAGGATTTTGCTTAATACTTTTTAGTTAAGGAAAAGAACCAAATTCAGAGTCCATTTGAATTATGATTCATGAATCATAGTAATAGAGTTGGTGAGCTTAATAGGGATCATCCTTGTCGTGATGTGTTACATTCAAATGGCATGAATGCATGAATTTCAAAAGGCTGAGATATGATATAAATATTGGGGAATTTTGACCAAATAAATAACCCAAACCTGACACTTGGGATATGATATAAATCTTGGGAAATTTTAACCAAATACATAACTCAAACCTTAAACGTAGTAGTGCAAAATCCATTTTTTGAAGTGTGGCTACTGAAGACAAATTTCTTAAATACTTTTAAAAATTAACATACAAATAATTTATAAAGGCATGGAATTTCATTGTCAATCAAATTTCAAACCAGATAATAATTAAAGCGATAACCCGCAATGACAATCCAAAATCAACAAGACATATTGGAAAAATGTTAAAAACTCATTGGGAACATCCTAATCCTACAAGTTTCTCATCTAAAGAAACTGAAGATGTTACCTTTCTTGGGAAACATGGAATGTTAATGATATAAATGCCAAAAAGATAAATAATTAAAACTGACTATTAGATCCAACACAAACAATGAATGATAAACAAAATGAAAATGGGGAAAAATGTCACATACCCAGTCCATGAGACTGCCATCTGCTTCCATACTCGATGTTGCCCAAGACTAAGCAAGTCATTCCACTTGTGTCCACATCCTCGTATCCACAGTGGAATTCATCCTCATATCCACATACAACCTGCATTGGAAATACCCTTCCGTAAAGAAAAAAAATAAAATAAAATAAAGCCCGAAATCCTTTTTGCTGGTCAACGGCTTACATATTTTGAAGCGTGTATTAAAGAGAAGATTCTCATACCAATATCCTTGCTTTCTTTGAAACTCTATTCAAATACATCACTTCCTCCAAAAACATTACATATCGTGGATTGCCATAATTCAAGTCATCAATTAAATGAAGTTCTATCATCTCTAGAGCAGGGGTGCTCTGAAGAAAGCAACCTAATACACTGATCTCCCTATCATGAAATTCAGTTATGTCTACATGAACCTGTATATACGGAGATGAGAGAGTTGGGATCTGAGATGTCGAGGTATGGGATATTTTGAAAGTTCCTGCATTGCATTTCAAAACTAGAATAAGCCAACTCTGCACTCATTTACGAGTTAAAAGGCATAAATATTCATTATAAACATCATGGAAGAATTTTATGGTATTTTCACATCTTATAGTAGGTTAACTTTTTTAATTTAAGTAGTGCACATTTTCATTAAGGAATAGATATGAAACAAATTCGTTACTTAGTTTTGTTTCATATCTATTGGATATACTGAATCTGCAAACTAGACATAATAATGAACCAAAACATAATAGTCAACCTAAGCTACATCAATATATGCTTTGTATAAAAAAAAATTATGCTATACCTGACAACTAAGTAGAAAATGAAAAAATTCATAAACATTGAAACATGTTGTTCACTGCACATGTAAAAGAAAAGCAGAAATTCTGTTTTTACCAAGATAAAATTGTCACCCATTAACAAACATTGGAGATTAGGAAGCCTCTCGAACAAAAAATTGAGAAGACACATATTTCTTTAAGAAAAGGCACAACACATATGACCAGATCCTTTAATGATTTAAAGCTCCCCATCATCTCAATCAATATTTCCACAAAGAAATTGTATGCATTATCGGGATATGAGTCCATTTCTAGTATGGTCAAATTACTTCCACGTTGCATATTGAGTCTCAAGATAGAGCATGAAAGCTCTTGAAACAATATCCCATTCACTCTCAAATATTTTATCATGTATGCCCCTGCATACACATACAAGACAACCTACGTTTACAGTGGTTTATATTTTATCCACATACAACCTGCATTTACATTGGTTTCATTGTAAAGCATTGAAAGTAATAGTAAAATCCAAACTTACATGGTTGTAGTTTGAAGCAATGTGATTGAAGAGGTTTTGTCCATATCTAGTGGTTGTTTGACACAAATTCAGTGATTCCTCTACTGAGGACCACAAACGCAGGGAGTGCACAGAAGGTCGAATACTAACGATCAAATATTCTTTATGGTTTGGCTAGTTGAGTGGGGCATCCAATCAAATTGGATGAGCATACAGCTAAGCTTAAAAAGGGGTCCTATGCAAGTGATTTTAAATAATATCACTTGGAAGCTTCAACATAGTACTCAGTATCATCATACAAAGGACCCCCAAAAACAGACCATTTGATCCTATCGAGGTTTGAAGAACCAAGTCACCCTTTTTCAGAAGACCATTGCTACTATCATTTTGAGCAATTATTTTAATGTCAACACCTGGGATTGCTGGCAACACTAGCACTGAATGTACTTTCATATGTATCCCACAAAAGAAGGAATATTAGGTTGGCACCCATCACTTTTAACAGCAATGTGCCGACTTCTTGGATAAAACAAGACCTTTTCAAAACTATTTTTCTCACTAACATTCATTTTATCTCTCAGAACAAAGACCATTTCATCTTCAAGATTGGCCAAGTGAGTGTACTTATATACAAAATTTTTTCTTGGTCCATTAGTACTTGAAACAAGTTTGACATTATTGATCATATCTATAAATGCACCCTCCTTTTGCGATATGTCTACAATAATGCTTTGATAAAACTCATTTGCTTTGGGATAAGAACTTGAATCAACAAGTATTTCACCACTCAATAGATATTTTTCACCAGTCAAATATATAGGCTTATGGTTCAATACATTGAATTCTAATGAAGACATTCCAAATAAAATGGACGAGTTCAAGAAATGAAGCATGTGCACACGAGAAGCTTCTAAGCAGATTTGCTACCATCCTTTCTCAATCAACAAATTCATTGGTTCTTTATTTGGCTGTACGATGTAAGAAGCCACAGGATGAGTAGACATAATACGTAACCAATAGCCTTTTTAGATAAACACTATCTTTGAATGATTAGAAACACCAACATTGACATCAATAACCTTTCTCTCCCAACACCAGTCATCATCCCAATCTAACAAATCAAATGAAGGTCCATGTTTTACATCAAGATGCAATGCACCAAGTAGGACTTTCTCAAATGTGAAGTCATTGCTCTCATTTGTTAAACTTAAAGAGTTAAGATTCTCTGATCCTAGAGTTCAACAACCAGAGAAGTAAGTGATATAGAAACCGAGGAGTCACATCCTTCCTTTCATATCATCGATCCATGGATATCAATAAGGGCCTTTATAAATTCAATGCCAAACATTGGTCTAGTTACTATCACATCAATATGTGATGGTGAAAATTGAAGACCAGAATCACATTCTGTTATTGTGGTCAGTGGGGATATTCAATATTAACATGGTTGAACCTCGAAGTAGAAGTTTCCCATATCATCAGTCCTCTTTAGTTGAGGCTTAACATTTTCTGGCCCATGTGTCAAGCCAACTTGACGCTTGCCATAATAGCCATTTGTCACTAATTTTAGGGAACCACAAATATTATAATGTGTTGCTTCTATCTTTGGGATTGAAGCCATGTTTGGCACAACCATGAAATTCTCCAAACTGCTAAACTCGAAGTGATCCTTCTCAACCTTGATTGTGTAGTGTGTTGATGTTGCATGATCAAGTTTGTAATATCCATGGACATTTGTTGTAGCTCTTTCTCGTCCATCAACTAATATATTAACACCTTCAAAACAGACCCCTTCAGAAGTCACCACAAGTCGTCCAACTGAGAAACTTGTGACCTGAAATGGCTAAGATATATTAACATGATTGTGCTCAATAAGAACCTCTATAGATGGAAGTGGAACATCAAATATTGTATTCTCACCCTTGTAGAATGGAAACAACCTTTATTTTCCACATGGAGTAAATTAAAAGAAAAATTCCCATATGCATTACATATTTCATGACAAAGCACTTGATTTGGCCTAGGAGCTTCTTTGAGGGCACTTCACCCCATGGACATCATCTGAATAAAGGTATACATGAAACAAATAAGCCATCCATATCATAACTTGGAACATAAAAGATGTCATCTACTACCAGATTTCCAAAGCCTGACTCCATCTCTCGAGAGCCTCTTTGGAAAATTGTTAAGAGAACATGAGAATCACATATTTGAAAGAGAATATTATAGAAAATATACTCTATAAACCTCAATCATTGTATCTCATGCGTAGCGCCATCTTAGCTAGGATCGGCATAATTAGGTATGACCTTGTATGTTCTTCCTCTGTTTAACCATTGGCTCATAGAGCCCACTCTTTCCACTTCTTCACATTTGATTTCATGGAGGGCTACTCTGTCCTCTGGCAATGAGAGAAAAATATCATGGCCTTTCCTTTTTGGAAAAAATGTAGTGGGATTTGATATGACTTGATATTTGTATACTACTTGAGGATTGATGAAGTTTATGTATTCATGATGGGAAGCAACCATCCTATATTTCCTTGGAGTAATATTTGTAAACATGTAACTGCCTCCATGCGACATAAACACATCATTAATGAGATCATTTCTGGTGGAAATGAATTCAACATTCACATTGGCACGACCTCCATTTATATGTGGACAACATCCTACTCCAACAAACCCCCATCACTCTCCCAAAAACAGTCAACCCAGTGAAGTGAAAATTGATGTCTTCATGGACATTACAATCATTGTGATCCACTAATACATATTCACCCATTTAAGATATATTCACCAAGTCAGGGAATATGAACATTTTCGATGTAATTTTTCCACTCAATAATCTTAACATCTTTGAAACTGTCTCGTTCATCTTCACATCAAATCCGAAATTGTCTTGTTCATCTTCAGAGAGCTCTTGAAACAATTTTTTTCAGAATTGTATCGAATCTGGACAAATATATTAAAAAAATTATTAATGTATGTTGCTTGATTACCAATCAAAATGTTTAAAACAATACAATACCAATAGTTTTGTATTTCATCTCCATCGCACATAATTCAACTAAAAAAATATTAATGTATGCTGCTTGATTACCAATCAAAATGTTTAAAACAATACAACACCAATAAATTTTATTTCATCTCCATTTCACATAATTCACCTTCCTTCGTAGAATGCATATGGCTCGTAGTGTAGAAATTTCTCTATGGATCTGCTAGCTTTGATACCATGTAGAAATTCTACAAATTCTCAAAATCTCACCCTGAGACCATGTAGAATATCTGTCTGTAGGTTAATCTGATAATGCAATATAACCAAAGAAAAATACTATAGCCTACTTCTACTATCAATTTGGGGAAGCTTAAAGATCAAGTTGAATCAGAGCTGAACAATATAACCAAAAGAAGAAGAATCAATGCACATGAAACAGATGAAAATACTTTGGGGAAAGCCTCAGCTAAAAACCCCACTATCTGTATTATCATACAAGGTGGAAATACATCAGAATTATACAAAGCCTTAGCTCTCACATCTAGCCAGCTCTCAATATAATCCTCCTGGATGCTCACAGGCAATTAAAGCTTCTCGCAAGCCTTCCTCTCTACCCTCCAAGCTCCTATTTCCTTGTGATGTTTGTCTAGGATGATCTTCTCCAACCAAGTGGAAAAATGATCTCTCACACTGATCTCACACCCTGTCTGAACTGCGCAATCCTCAAGGAACCTTGCCTTGACTGCATTCATGAGTTTCCTTTATAGGAAAACACATGCAACTGATAGTGCACTACCCTTGACATTTAGCTCAACTGGGTCTTTCTCAGAATAGACATGCATGCGTTTCTGATGAGAATCTTCAGTTATCTGGAATACACTAGTTGAGTGCATGCATGCATCAACTAACTGATAACTCATAATTAGAAAATTATTACCCGGATTATCCACAGTACTTTGTTCATCAGATCGACGTTTCGAACCCCAAAGGGGATCCATCATCAGGATAGAAAATGAGTAATAGACTGAGAGAAGATTTTGTCGACCAGGATAGATAAATAGAAACCTAATGGTTTGATAGGGTAAAGTAGAAGCCGACTAATTTTAAAATATATAACCTATTTAATTTTATTACTATTTAATATGAATTATTCATAAATTTTATTAAATAGTAATAAAATTAAATAGGTTATATATTTTAAAATTAGTTGGCTTCTACTTTAACCTATCAAACCATTAGGTTTCTATTTATCTGTCCTGGTCGGCAAAATCTTCTCTCAGTCTATTACTCATTTTCTTGATGATGGATCCCCTTTGGGGTTCGAAACGTCGATCTAATGAAAAAAGTACTGTGGATAATCTGGGTCATAATTTTCCAAGAAATAACCACATAAGTTTAAAATTCAACTCATAGTTAGTTCCTCAAACAATTTGGAACTAATTTAACTAGACTTAACTTAGTAAACTGAGTTAACTAATTACAACTCAAATATAACTCAATCTTATCTCCTTAATTTAAGGGATAACCGTTGCATGACTTTAGAAAGACTTCTAACTTGAATTTCTCAAACTAATTAATCCATAATGAATTAATTAATTATTTCGAAGCAGCTGGTGAGACTAAATTCGATTTTAATTCACAATTTTAATTCAAGGACAAATTAAAATTGGAATTTATGGATTCTATTTTTATCATTTATTGTTGTTAATTTCAACAAGTAAATCTTTTCCAAGTGCTTCAATTGTTGTAACATATATTTTGTAGATCATCTTGATAGATGATCTTGATAACCCCGCTATCTACAATATCACTATTAGTTTGCAATAATTAATTTTATGTATTTTTTTATATAATTATGGTAAATCAATAATTCTTTAGATTAAATAAGGAATCTACTCCTTGAACAAAGATTATATGCAGAAATTATATGCAAAGTAAAAGTAAAATTTACATGAGTAAGTTTTTAACTTTTCAAATTCCACTTATATTCATCAAAATTTCGAGTAACAAACACATAGTATCGTTACCACTTACGTTGTTTGGTGAACTAACTATTGTGTCTAGAGACTGCCCATAATTCTCCATACTATTAACACAAGTCAATTTCTTCAACAATTTTGTTGGGTTTCCTTCGTGATCAATGTAGGCATTACATTTAAAATGTTCAAATATTATTTTTAAAAATTCTTGAATTGTTATGGGATTTACCACCAAAAAAGCAACTTGATAAACCTTTAAGCCATGCTTTCTTGCGTGTTTGGCCATGGCTGCTAAAGTTGCATTCGCAACCATGTCTTTCGATATCTGCAATTTGAATTCAACAAAAAAAAATAACACATTTAAGAGAAAAAGGATAATGGTTTTTTGGGTTGAAGTTTTGAAGACATATATGGAAGATCTAATCTCCCAAGAGAAATAAATAATGTAGAGAAGCTCCAAAAAAATCAAATAAATATGATTTAAATAATTAAAAAATGTCAAATCTAAGTTTGGAACCATCCACTGTCATCTTCCAGATATAGATGAAAAAGTAATCTAATAAAAAAAAAATTAATATGGAAATACTCCAGAAAATCTAAAATTAATTACGAAATGTTTTTTCACACTTTGTTAAGAGTTACTCACTAGATCTAGCACTAGCACAATATATGGATCGGCCAAGAAGCAAGATAGTTGACCTTTGCCATAGTGCATAACGATTGGATCAATCATTCTGTAAGTTGAATATTTGATTTAGCTCAACAACAATGTGAGAGTAATTGAGCATCAAATCCCAAGGTTTCCTCAACTTTGTCAAAGACCGACTTGTGAATAAACCTCTGCATCCAATGATCTGTCGGCAATGGTTCTAACCAACATCTGAAGCACCTACCATGTCTCCGTTACAGGGAACTTTGAATCTAAAAACCTATTAGTTTTTTCCACGTTTCAGCAGCGCACTGCATCTCTCTTTCTCTAGTTCCCAACTAGTTGTAGCTAGTTTAATGCCCATAGAATGTGAAATCACTCTGGTGGTTGAGATGTCGGTTTTCAGGGGCACTAAACACATGGATCCACTGAAAATAGAGCGACACAATGTGGATCAGTTTTATCTTCCGAGAGATTTGGATAGGTGTTACCCTGGTAGAAACAATTAGGGAAAAATCACCCAAAACCCCAAATTTACGGCAGTTTAAATTATTGACTTATTAAATTATTTGTAATTCAAAGTTTAAATAAAATAATTACAAATCTCTTTACTCTCTTTGAAAATAGAAAGCAACTTTTAATTCAAATAATATTATTTTAACTTTCAATTAATTAAAAATTTATTTTATTTTAATTAATATAAAATTATTTTTGGTCATTTATATGTATTTTTCAAAATTATTTGTAATTTCAGATTAAAACTAAAATAATTATTGCACCCATGGGGTAGATCTCACGTAAAACGTAAACATGTAAACTTAAATGTAAATGTAAATGTAAATGTAATATTTAACATTTAACATTGTTAATATAATCCCGACCCTATTTAAAAATCAATCTAATTATTATTATGTATAAACACAACATAAATTTAAAATATAAAAAGGCTTACTAATAGTTAAAAAGAGAGCTATGGTAAATAAATAAAAATATAAATAAACCAAAAATATGGTAAATAAATAAGACTTCTTTTTTTTTTATATATATTTTCTCCAAAGTATGATAAATAATTTTTTTAAAAATAAACGAGAGGTATGGTAAATAAATAAAACCTCTTTTGATATTTACTCCATTAACCTCTTTATATTTATGAAAACTCAAAAAATAGGTTTTATTTAGGTGGATCCTGTGGAACACATAATTATTAATACCATGGGCCAATTACCATATTTGTAAAAGAGATATAATAAATGAATAAATATAAAAGAGGTATAAAGATGTATGGTAAATAAATAAAAACATATCAAATAAGATTAGAAATCAACATCAAATTATATACCAATCCTATGGGCCAAATACCATTGTAAGTAAAAGAAATATGATTAATAAATAAAAATATAAATAAACAAAAGGTGTGGTAAATAAATAAAATTAATACAATTAATATTATTAAAACAAGCCGACATCCATCTCATCCTTAAATCTACTCTCCTCATAACTATTTAAATCCCTCAATTAAGCTCTTCTACTATCATCATTCAAGAAGTCATGATGATGGATCCCGGTTGGGATTTGAAACGTTGATGGAAAAATGGTTTTTACTGTGGATTCTCTGGTAACTAAGTCAAAAAATAAAACCTCTTTTTATATTTTCTCCATAAGCCTCTTTACACTTTCTAACAGTCAAAAGATAGGTTTTATTTAGGTGAATTCTATGGGCAAAATACCATGGGCCAAATTATTATTAATACCATGCAAAAAATACTATTAACCTGTTGTGGCCACCAATAACCCCCCCCCCCCCCCCCCCCCCCCCTTATTTAGTATTAGCAATAACACTATGTAAGTGGGGACCCTTAGTCAAAAAATTAAAAAAAAAAACAATTAATGCTTATATGTCACTCCTTAAAAAATATCACATCACGCCAAGAACGATAGGGCATTTTCTTATGGGTCAAAATAATAAAATGCGAGATTGCGAAGCGAACTCCATTGCATCGCATGTATTAATAAACACTCACGTTAGAAAACCTTAAAATCGCCGATTTGCGATATCGCATATCGCATGTCAAAAAATCGCATAAAATGCACATAACAATTAAACGATTAAGCGATCCGCGATCTTGCGATATTGCGATCCGCGATCTTTGCAATAGTGCGATCAAGCAACCTTGCGATGGAACAACGCGAAGAAATTGCGGTAATGCGATACAGCGTAATGTGATACTACGATGCAGATCGCAGAAACATTCCATCGCAAATTTTCCTGGCTCAATATTTAAGAAAAAGTTTTTCCATAAACCAAGAACTGGATACGCGCCTTAATGATAATTAATGAATTACATGCCAGTTGTTAATAAAGTATGGTTTTGTGTTTTTCAAAGAACCAGTTCATGTCAGATGGCATGTTTTTGCATATCCGTGGCATTTAAAAGCTTTCTTGTCATTATTTATTATCATTACTCTCTCCTCACTTGTGAACTGCAGGAACGAAGAACAAAAGTTACACAAAGAAATGTGCAAGAAGCTATTGGGAAAAAGGGTAGAGCTCCAATTTTCAAAGACAGATAAAAGGCACCGTCATAAACAGATACCGCATGCGACAAAGCCGCAGATTCACAGAATACTGATGAGACATCCATTACAAATCTTTCATAGACAGCCATGGTGGTACTGAGCGATGCTGATATCAACAGCCAGTTTAATGCTCAGGGTCAAGAGCTCATGAGGTCATTATTTTTACAAATTTCAAAGCTTTATACCCGATAAAGATGAAGAGGCGCAAAAGGCGAAAAACGCATCAGAGAAGCGCGGATCAAAGAACAGAGGCGGTTTCTGATGCGCTAATCGCGCATCGCTGAGAAAATTGCTCGAGAAGGAAAGCCTCTAACTGCTTAGTCACCTGTAAGCCCAAAATTGCAAGAAAGCAATGGTAAAAAAAAAATTGGAAACAGAAAGCTAAAGAAAAGGCAGAAGAAATCCAAAGGGTTAACCAAGATGAGCTGAGATTATTACTGGGCATACACGGTAAAGCCACATAGTCAGTGGATGACTCTCGAGTATATCATTGATTTTGCTGAGAAGATGGTGCCAGCTCTTGCCAATTCTGTTTGCTTAGCTCAACCAAAAGCGGAAGACAGTCAGCTGACTCTACTTAGGCAAATACTGAATGCTTGCAACATTAAGGAGCAAATGCATAAATAGTTAAATATTAGATTTAATTCTTAGAAATAGTTTTGTTTTATTTTTGCTTAGATAAAGGGCGGTCATTTAAACCGTATCCTGAATCTTTGTAATTAAGTTATTTAGTTAGTAGTATTTAAACCCTTCTCATGCATTTAGAGAAGGGTCCAGAAATTTATCAAAAACTTGTCCTCAGTGTTAGAGTCGGTCTTGTCGCCCTCCATCAACGATCAAAGCTCTTTGCATTTGCATAAGTAGGTGTCTCATCAGTGTCAATTTTTGCATCCTATTAGGCATGCCATAGCCCTGATGGAGGAGCTGGTGTCTTTGTCCCCCTCTTGGCATTGCTAGATCAAGTCATTTCAGTCCTTAGTCACTTTCAAGCTTGTCTTGTCTTGGCTTGAGGTCAAATTCCTAGGTCTAGGGTTTTGGTCAAGTTTGTTTACAAGGTCATGTCTCTGAAGGTCAATAAGTGACCAGCAAGCCAGAGGGATGATTTCAAAGTGTTTCTTCGAAAATTTCTATCTTGTACAGTTAATTTTCACCTTGGATTTAAAAACCCTGTTTTTAAACCCAAGGTCATTTTTCAAATTTTTGTAAAAAGTGATGAAATTTCAAAAAACTTCCAAAGACAACATGTAACCCTGGCTCCCTTTGCCAAGATCCCTCAGATGATATCCCTGCAAAAAGTATCGAGCAAAAGCATTAAATGAGTCAATTTCAGGACAAAGGAAACCAAAATGGTCAATTTTATAAAGTGTTAAAGAAAAACATTAGAAAGTGGGTTTGGGCATGAAATTATTTCAAATCAAAGCTATAAAAGCCCAATCTCCCTCCATTCACCCTCATTGTGAATCTAACTCACTTGCAAGAGAGATTGGGCGAGTGTTTGAGCAAATTTGAGAGCTGGACAGGCGCGCGACCCGTCAGACCAGGTGCGCGACTCGTCAAGCGCTTTCCGGCAGTGTAAATTTTCGTCGCGCGACTCGTTGGGTGAGGCGCGCGACCCGTCAGCGCCCTGCTTACCAAACCGACTGCAAATTTATCCAAGGACCCTCCGAAATCGCCAAATTGCCTAAGGTAGGCTCTCCAACTTAAGAATGGTTGCTTGTTATGGTCAATGGGAATCTTAATTGCATTTTTAAAGGATCTCCATGTGCAAGAGAAAAGCTCCATGTTGCTGCATTTTAAATTTGTAAAATATGCCTAGGGTTTTATGCTGTTTGAAAGGTATTCCCCTTGTAATCATTTTCCCCATTTCCCATGTCATTTTCCTTGTCTTTCTATATAAATTTCCCTTTTATTTGTAAGGAAAAATCCAAACCCTACCCCTCTTCCCTAAAAAATGAAAAATTAAGCCCTAACCCTACCTCTCATTACCCATGTAAACAATGTATATAATGATGCATATGCAATGATTTTTGCAATGTTTTTTCCCTTGAATCCCTGTTTTATATATTTATTCCCATTTTCCCTTTAAAAGTGTCCCTCCCCTAACATTTCCCTCGTTCTCCTTGTCCCCTTGAAACAGCATATAAATCAGCATTTTACAAGACAGAAACAGCAGTATATTTTGGCCACCCTGCTCCTTAAACAATGTCAGAAACCGAAACTTATGAGCAGAGTGATGACCAGGCATCAGCTTCAGAGATTGAGATACAGAGGAGGCCTCATAAGGGTGGAAAGGGTGGTCATCATAGGCGAGAGGAGCCCACCTCTTTGATAGATTTACAAGCTTGTCCTATGGCAGTCTCATGTTTCCAGTACATGTCTTGCTATGAGTTTTGTGAGAGGATCTCTCAGATTCAGCACCACAGAGAGTTGGCTCGCCTATTTGTTTTACACTTGCATGATGGACATGTCAACCTTGCCATGGTGGACTTTACATTGACACCCGAGGTGATTTCACAGGCCACAGGGATACCTAATGTCGGAGAGGTATGGAATAAGCGCAAGGTGCTGGACAGTGTTCATTTTGAGCCTTTCGTTAGACCAACGCTCATGAGACACTTGACAGGAGTGTTTCCCTTTAGATTTCTCAGGAGTGAGTATGCTCCCATGATGAGGCTCATCATGCTCTATTTTACCTATGAGGGCAGATTTTCACAGGTATATTCGTACCATATTCGCGTATTGATGCACTTCACACGGGTACGGATGATGAACATCCCTGTTTTCTTCTATCAGAACATTGAGAGGATGGTGTCCATGATGCAGAGGAAGAGCCTGGCACAACAATATAGGAGCCTTTACCATTATGGTTTGATTCAGCTTGTGGTATTACATCAGTTGGCTCAGCAGGGCATCTCATGGGAGGAGTTCATCTCTCGTGAGCTTTTCACAGCACTACCACCGCCACATCCTGAGGTTATTCATGAGGAGGGAGGACCATCATAGCAGCATGACATCCCCGTCACTAGACATGTCAGCTACTCACCTTTGGTTACTTATCAGAGAGGCCAGAGGGCCTTATTTGCAGCAGCTCGGCGAGTACTTTCTCCACAGTAGGTGGAAGGGGTCTCGCCTTCTTCATCGGCTCAGCGAGTGTTATCTCCACATCAGGTGGAAGGGGCCTCGCTTTCTTCAGCAGCACAGGTACCAGGGAGGGGCAAATAGCCCAAGATTGATGAGGGACCATCAGGTGTTCCGGATATAGAGCTTATTGATCTTGATGTCAGTTCTCCTAGCCGAGAGTCGAAGGAGATCATTCAGCACCTTAGAGCTGAAAATGATGCCTTGCAGAGGAGATTAGAGGGGGCACAATGGATGATATCATACCTAGAGCAGCGCAACAAACAGTTGGAGGATGAGCAAGCTCTTGATGAGTTGTGGAGGATCCGTAGTGACCGCAACTTGAATCGAAGAAGACCCGGTGATCCATTGCCCACTGAGCGAGAGTCCATGCTTATCCAGCTCAATTCTCACTTGGAGAGACTGTTGGCTAAGGCCAACCAAGATAAAAAATTGCTGAGGAACATGAAGAACCATTATTGGGCAAGAATGCACGTGTGCAAGGCAAAGATGAAAATGTTCCAAAGGCGGTTGGCCAAGGCACAAAAAAGGAGAAAGAGGCCCGATCCCCTCCATATCTTGGCCGAGGCTTCACTGAAGGACCAAGACACTAAATAGCCTAGCCACAGCACAAATCCCAAAATATTTTGAGCATTTTGGGTAAATTTTGGTTTTTTCAAGCAATTACAGGTTTTCTCCATTAACGGGTCTCACCCCCCGCGCGACCCTTCATCCTGGCAACTCCATTTTGCAAAAACTCAGCATTTCCAGTTTTGTCATGAGAATTTACATATGATCATCAATGGACTTGAGATCTTATGAAGTTTTGGGCCTCCAGAAAGTCAAAAAAGGAGCAAAAAATGACTTTCTGCCACATTTTTGAGACACAGAAAGCAGTCTTGGGAGATTGCACTTTTGGAGGGGAAAATGACCACCAAATTCAGAAATTCCAGTTGGGTTGGAAAGTAGACTCACCGACCTTTCCAAAACGCCTACTCTTGCTCAATTTTTCCACCTAGAAGTGCCCCAAATGTGGTCCCAAATGCGCGCGACCCGTTAGGCAAACTTCTCGAAATTTCAGTGTACAGCTCAGAAAAACGCAGTTTGACCCTGTTTGACTTTTTGGGGTGGATTATTATCCTCTTTGATGTAATTAATGTACTTTTATGACACTTTTACTCTTATGTACCTCTTCTAGAAGATTCATTCATGAAAAAGGTGAAAATTAAATGAATGAATTGGTTTCCTAGCTTATAGAGGCAAGTTGTTTTGACTGCCTAGTTTTCAGTGCTTAGTTTAGAAGTGGTTGAAACAGCTCCTAGGATAGTGAGCTCGACCCATGGAGGCAGGGAAGGAGGTTATATGATCTATATTATTTACTTTCTTTCTCATTTTCATGGTTGGACTCTTGAGGGATAAGCTATCATTGTATTATTCACTGTATCTCTGCAATTTTTGGCTAAGGAAGACCAGGGTTTTGCAGTCCTTTTTGGGATTCTTGTGGTTACATGTATTGATGGTGTGTTTCTCTATGTACTTGTAAGTGTGTTATGTGAAATCATTTCCTTTCGTTTCCTTCTGCACATTAAACAAATGAAGTGTTAAAGTAGAATTCATGATTGTCATGCTCTGCTTTTAAGTTTGTTTAATTTCAATGTTTTCTACTGTTTAAGGAGAATTCAAAGGTATTGTTTGCTCTCCTTAGCTCCTCACCTATCTTTCTCATCCATTCACCTCAATCTAAGGCATCAATACTGTATCCTATCTCGCCCCAAAGAACCCCCTGCAGAAACTGTGTCCTATCCCCGCACCCAAAATTGCCACCCTCAATTTGCCACCAAAAACCCTAAAAATTCCAAATCAACCCTTTTGATCAGTTTACTAGCCTAAAATCAGTGTTACCCTATTGGTTATCTCGCCCATTGAATATTTTGACTGAGATAGACCGGAGAGAGCCCTCTCCTGCCCCGTAGGGCTAGCTACGAGGATAAGTGGTTTGATGTTGCCTTGAGGTTTACCTTTCTCAGCCTGAGGTGAAATTTCAAGCGCTAACATATTGGCGACCATACTGGGGAGAACAAACTAATCGTTTGCTCATTGACGTGTTATTCCATAAGTCTTAGACGGAGCCTGAAGATACGCCGGGTAGCCTTCGAAAATGCTCTTGTTTTACATCAGCGTTAGTAGATAAACGCTGCTTCAGTCAATCTCCGTGGGCTTGTGAACATAGCGCTTCATTGGCACTTTATCCCAGTATAATTGTTAACTCTGAGCCGTGGATGATAGGTTGAGAGTTTTCACAGGCTGAATGGTTCTTCTTTCCTAGTCTTTTTGAGAAAAACAAGCTGGCTACAGATCCTAGACCCATTTTCAAATCTCATTCATGCCCAGCTATTTTTTATTATCTCGAAGATATTGATTTTGACGAAAGCTTTGAGCTGTCCTTGTTTAAAGCTAAGTCCGAAAGTGCGCTCGATTCTCTAGTCCTTGACCCTGATTTTGCAGCTGCTATTGAATTTGAGAGACACAACAAGTTGGTCGAAAATTTCATCTTGAGACATCTCCAGACGCATATTCAAGCTACTACCCTTGCTGATTTTGTTGAGAATATCTCTGATCATATTGGATCCACTATCACGGCTCACGAAGAATCTTATCCTCCTTATGTTTCAGTTTCGCCTATAATCACCTATCCCGAATCCACAGATGGTTCTCCTTCTACATCCCATACCCCTCCTACTTCTCCTACCCCTTCGACTCCCCCAACTCCACAAACTACAGCTCCTCTTATTATAGTCCCTGCTATCACAGCTCCTCCTCCTCATACTCATCCTACTCCCCCTCCTAAAGCAATGGCTACCCGGTTTGCCCCACTTGCTCTTCCCCAAAATCTTCATGATATGCCAGCCGATTATCAAAGTAAAATTCCTATGTTTGATGGCACTCCACAAAGTATTTCTGCTCAGCAACATATTGAAAAAATGACCACTTTCTTTGATCTATATGAGATGGATGAAGAAGATGTTACCATGCGATTGTTCGTGCAAACATTTGGGGGAGAAGTTAGAAAGTGGTTCAGAGGGTTGACAGCTAACAGCATTTCCACCTTGGAAGCACTTCAGAATCAGTTTTTAGATCGATGGAAAATCAGAAAAGATCCGCTTCAGATTAATGCCGAATACAACAACCTCAAGCGTAATCCGTGTGAGTCCGTTCAAGATTACATAATCAGATTCAATACAGTTTGCAATGCTATTCCAGATGATTCGAGGCCATCTAGAAAATCAGCACTTCTTAAGTTCCCGGATGGTTTTGATCCGAAGATGGCTTATTCATTGCGAGACAGAGATCCTCCTACCTTGGAGGATATGCAGAAAATTGCTGTTAGTGTTGAGGCAAACTTAAATGATAAAAGGGCAAGAATGAAGGCAAAAAAGCGAGTCACAATCAAAGAGGAAGCATCCACCACAAACAACTACTTCATGATGTTGAACAGATAAAGAGGGCACTTGAAAATGTTCGTCTTGACAAGCCGGAACCGCAGATCCGTAATCCTAATTTCAGAGGTGCACAGCCGCCACAATATAGAATCAAGCAGCGTGAAACAAAGGCACAAGAAGCAGCAGTTCAGCAGCAAATGAAACCTCCTTTTCAACAGAATTTTGTTAGCCAAGAATCAGAGGATGAAGGTGATAATGTTGGAGAGGAAAATCATTTCTTCACTCCTGATGATCTGCCCACTTATATTACAGAAGAGGAAGAGTTGGTGAGTAATTCCGTCATTCCCCAAGATGAGCATTATATTCTGTCAAACGATGCAGCACTTCAAGAAGAATCCGAAGAGTATCAAAGAGGGTATTTGCATGCTTTATCAGCTCAGCAAGGTCAGCAAAGGCAATTGAGAAACCAAGCTGTTCCCATAAATCCCATTCAGAAAAGGAAAGATACATCGGCAAAGAATGATTCGACTCCCCCACACACAACAGCCAAAGACATAGTTGGTCCTTCAGCAAGTCAATCACCGTCAGCAACCAAGATAGATCAGCCATCAAACGCACCAAGAGATAGAGGTGAAAAAAGAGACAATCCGGCTAAAGAAGGTGAGAAGATTTCAGCTTTTAGTTTGGAGAATGAGATTGCAAAGTTGAAGGTGTTTATTCCCTTGACGGAAATCATGAAGAACAGCACTTACCGAGGTTAGATTTCCAAGATGCTGAATTTCGATCCAATGCGAGACACGGTGAATGTAGAAGATGATCGGCCTGAGCTGATTTTTGGGCCCGCTTTAGATGGTGAGTCTCCCGAGAGTGGTGTTCCTCCGTTCTATATCAGTTTGCGACTGCATGAGTACGTGCTACACAATGCCATGTTTGATTCGGGAGCTTCACATAATTTGATGCCCAAAGCGATTATGGAGAGGCTGGGACTTGATATCACAAGGAAGTATCATGATTTGTATTCGTTTGATTCCAGCCGGGTGAAATGTATTGGTTTGATCAAGGACTTGGTGGTGAGTCTAGATCAAATCCCAGCAAAGAATGTTTTGATGGACGTGGTAGTGGCGGATATTCCTCCCCGATTTGGCATGTTGCTTTCGAGATCATGGGGAGCCAAGCTCAAATGTACACTTTAGCTCGATTTTTCCTATGCTAAAATTCCAGTTTTTGGTCAGATGAGGAAGTTATATCGGGAGCAAAAGATGAAATACATGATCACTAGTAAGGAAAAGCCCGTCAATCATCCTGTAAATTATGTACAAACAGATTTAGAATCTTTTGTTTTGTTTGCAGATAATTTCAATGAGATAGATAGTCAGTTAGTTCAAGCAGAAGATATACCAAACATTTTAGAAAATTTCAAAGAAGTTTTGAGAAAGGAAAGTGAAGAAAAGTCTGCTGTCATAAAGCCAACAGCTGAAATTAATGGGCAGCAAACAGAGAATGCATCGACATCACACTTTCAGCACTTAGAAGATGATGAAGATGGTCTTTGGACCATGGATTTTGATGGTGTGGTGGGCAGCGATGGTGCTGGTATAGGTGTGTGGATTCGAAGCCCATTTTCAGTCAAAAACCAAGTTCCAAGTAAGGTAAGGGTATGTTCATACAAATTGGCATTTGATTGTTCAAATAATGAGGCGGAATACGAGGCTCTTATTGCTGGTCTGAAAATCCTTCAGAAGTTGAAGGCAAAGAAGATAGCGGTATATGGCGACTCTGAGTTGGTTATCAAGCAAGTGAAAGGTGAATTTCAGGCCAAACATCCTCGTATGCGAGCATATCAGAATGCTGTCCTAGATATCTTAAAACTGTTTTCAGAACATACTTTGACATGTGTACCCCGGATTCAAAATGGTGTTGCAGATGCATTGGCTAAGGCAGCAAGTAATATGAAAATACCCATGAATTCCAGCAATAAGTTTGAGATATATGTAAAGCATCGTCCTACAGTTCCAGATAATAAAAAGTGTTGGCAAGTTTTCCAAGATGACGAAGAAATCAAAGATTTTCTGCAAATTGAGGGTAAATTCGAAGACATCTCAATAGACATGGAAGCTGAAGGAGTAAATCAGATGGATGTGTTGCAGCTCAAGGACAATTACATTCCTAAAGGATTAATTCCTTTAGAAGAATTATTCGATCAAGATGATGTGGCCCACAAAACAACTTTGAGGCCAACGGAAGAAGGTGTCGAAGATGTGAATCTCGGGACAGCCGAAAATCCAAAGATGGTGAAGCTCTCGAAAGCATTGTCGCCCAAGGTAAAGAAAGAATATATCATATTGTTGTCTTGGTTTTCTAATGTTTTTGCATGGGATTATTCATATTTGAAAACGTATGACACAAGTATCATTCAGCATACCATTCCCATAAAGCCAAATCCAAAACCTTTCCGACAAAAGTTGAGAAGAATTAATCCTAAATTGCTGCCATTGATCGAAAAGGAAGTCAACAGGTTATATAAGTCTGGAATCATAGTGCCAATCCAATTTTCTGATTGGATTTCCAACTTGGTGCCCGTGAGAAAGAAGACCGGTGAGATTCACTTGTGTATAGACTTCAGAAATCTCAATAAGGTGTCATTAGAGGACAATTATCCGCTGCCCAAAATGGATCATATATTGCAGCGGGTAGTGGGGGCATCAAGGATGTCATTGCTTGATGGTTATTCCGGGTATAATCAGATTTTGGTACATGAAGATGACCGTGACAAGAAAGCATTTACTACTCCATGGGGTACATTTCATTATGCCAAGATGCCGTTTGGATTGAAGAACGCTGGGGCTACATTTCAACGGGCAATGGACATGGCCTTTGCTAATGAGAAGGATGTCTTTTTGGTCGTTTATCTTGATGATTTGACCATGTTTTCTAAATCTGATGAAGAGCATTTGTTTCATTTGACTAAGGTGTTTCAAAAGTGCAGAAAGTATGGTATCTCGTTGAATCCGAAGAAGAGCCTTTTTGCTATGAGCGAAGGCAAGCTGCTGGGCCATATTATTTCTAAAGATGGCATTCGTATCGATCCTGCACGGGTGGAAGCAATTCAGCAGTTAGAGCAGCCCCGAAGCAAGAAAGAAATTCAGTCCTTCAATGGCAAATTGAATTTTCTGCGTCGCTTCATTCCCAATCTTGCCGAACATCTTAGAGAGATAACCAACATGCTCAAAAAGGACAGCGAGCTTAAATGGACCAAAGAGGCGGTAAAGTCTTTCAACTTGGTAAAGTTGATCTTATCTTCAGCCCCAACTTTGATCAGCCTGGATTATACACAAGATTTTATTTTATTTTCATTTGCTTCTGAGCATACGTTGGCAGCCGTGTTGATGCAAAAGAGAGATGGAGTTGAGAAGCCCATACCTTTTTTCAGCCGCATCATAAGGGACGGAGCGCTGAATTATAATATCATTGAAAAGCAAGCATTGGCATTGGTAAAAGCTTTGAAAGATTTCCGGGTGTACATACTGAATTCTCATATTTTGGCTTATGTTCCCAACACAGCTGTTAAGGATGTCTTGGTACAAGCGGAACCGGAAGGAAGAAGGGGTAAGTGGATTGCTGCACTATTAGAGTATGATGTAGAAATTAAGCCTACCAAGTTGATTAAAGGTCAAGGTCTTGCTAAGTTGATGGCTGAAACAAATCTTCATGTCCTTGACATCAATTTGATTGCTGCCTTATCCGATGAAGACGAAGAGAATTCAGCTCTACAGGTATCAGATATCTTTGTTTCTTCTCCTTGGTATGCTGATATTGTATATGTGCTTCAAAATGTGTCTTCACCCCCCGGGATGCCTAGAAACAAAGCTAGAACATTGAAATTAAAGGCTGCCAAATTTTGTATCATTAAATCTGCACTTTATTGGAAAGACCCCGGTGGCATATTGCTGAATTGTTTAGTCGAAGATGAAGCTAAGACAGCAGTAGAGGATTTTCATAAAGGTGACTGTGGGGGTCACTTGTTTTGGAAGACCACGGCTAATAAGATCTTGAGAGCTAGTTTCTATTGGCCTTCTTTATTTTCTGATGTATATAAAGCAGTTAAGAGTTGTCATGAATGTCAAATTTTTCAAGGAAAGCAGAAATTACAGCCGTTGCCTCTCAAGCCCATTGAAATCAGCGCACCATTTCAGCAATGGGGCTTTGATTTTATTGGCGAAATCCACCCAGGATCTTCCGGGCAGCATCGATGGATCTTGACTGCCATAGATTACTTCACGAAGTGGATTGAAGCCATTCCCACCCGGCAGGTCATGGATTCGGTAATTATTTCTTTTCTTGAGAATAACATATTGTCACGTTTCGGCTATCCACATAAGTTTATTACAGATAATGCAGCAGCCTTTAAGTCGAAGAAAATGGTTGATTTTTGCTACAAATATAACATCAGCTTGGGGCATTCGACCGCCTACCATCCGCAAGGTAATGGGCTGGTCGAATCTTCGAACAAATCTCTAGTGAACATCATAAAGAAATTGCTGGAAATAAATAAGAAGAGCTGGCACAAAAAGTTAGTAAATGCATTATGGGTTGATCGGGTAAGTCAAAAGAAGTCAATTGGTATGTCACCCTTTGAACTAGTTTATGGGGTAGATGCAGTGTTTCCTACTTCACTTAGTGTTCCAGTAGCAAAGTTGCTTCAAGAAGCTGGTGGCGAGGAGGATCCTATGGAACGGCGGATTAGTCAAATGATTCATTTACAGCAGACACGAGAGGAGGTTCTTCAAAATTCCCTTAAGTTACAGGAGCGCATAAAGAAAATCTATGACAAAAAGGCCAAACCAGATGATTTTCAGATAGATGATGTTGTTCTGAGATGGGATGCCCGAAATGAAGACAAAGGGAAACATGGAAAATTCGACAACTTGTGGAAAGGTCCCTACAAAATTGCAGCATACCGTGGTCCAAATGCCTTCCTTCTCAAAGAAATGAACGGTGATGATTGTCTTGGTGGGTCGGTGAATCGCCGACTGCTCAAAAGGTATCATGCTTGAGCATTTTCTGCTCTAATCACTCTCATTGTAATTACCATTTTACTTTCATTCTACAGCAAGTGTGAACTGATCTCCCATCTTTAGTCTGGGGCCCGCGGTGAAGGCTATAATTCTGAAGATGGTGATTAGTTGGTGTGAGTTTTTCAAGTTGTTTCAGTCAGTCTATTTTCTGCATAAAGTGAGTCGGTTTGTGTCAAAGTTAGTTTAAATTTCAGTCAATTGTCAAAGTCAATAAAGTTGTCCAACTTTGGGTCACATGTGTAAATATTGACTCCATTGCCCAATGATGATAAAGCACTGGTCTGCTCTCCCAGAGGTCTAAGGTTCTTGGTACCTCCAAGGAGCTACCATCCCCATTGGAGCCAATGTTAGAGTCGGTCTTGTCGCCCTCCATCAGCGATCAAAGCTCTTTGCATTTGCATAAGTAGGTGTCTCATCAGTGTCAATTTTTGCATCCCATTAGGCATGCCATAACCCTGATGGAGGAGCTGGTGTCTTTGTCCCCCTCTTGGCATTGCTAGATCAAGTCATTTCAGTCCTTAGTCACTTTCAAGCTTGTCTTGTCTTGGCTTGAGGTCAAATTCGTAGGTCTAGGGTTTCGGTCAAGTTTGTTTACAAGGTCATGTCTCTGAAGGCCAATAAGTTCCCAGCAAGCCAGAGGGATGATTTCAAAGTGTTTCTTCGAAAATTTCTATCTTGTACAGTTAATTTTCACCTTGGATTTAAAAACCCTGTTTTTAAACCCAAGGTCATTTTTCAAATTTTTGTAAAAAGTGATGAAATTTCAAAAAACTTCCAAAGACAGCATGTAACCCTGGCTCCCTTGCCAAGATCCCTTAGATGATATCCCTGCAAAAAGTATCGAGCAAAAGCATTAAATGAGTCAATTTCAGGACAAAGGAAACCAAAATGGTCAATTTTATAAAGTGTCAAAGAAAAACATTAGAAAGTGGGTTTGGGCATGAAATTATTTCAAATCAAAGCTATAAAAGCCCAATCTCCCTCCATTCACCCTCATTGTGCATCTAACTCACTTGCAAGAGAGATTGGGCGAGTGTTTGAGCGAATTTGAGAGTTGGACAGGCGCGCGACCCGTCAGACCAGGTGCGTGACCCGTCAGAGGTGCGCGACCCGTCAAGCGCGTTCCGGCAGTGTAAATTTTCAACGGACGCGACCCGTCAGTGGTGCGTGACCCGTTGGGTGAGGCGCGCGACCCGTCAGCACCCTGCTTACCAAACCGACTGCAAATTTATCCAAGGACCCTCCAAAATCGCCAAATTGCCTAAGGTAGGCTCTCCAACTTAAGAATGGTTGCTTGTTATGGTCAGTGGGAATCTTAATTGCATTTCTAAAGGATCTCCATGTGCAAGAGAAAAGCTCCATGTTGCTGCATTTTAAATTTGTAAAATATGCCTAGGGTTTTATGCTGTTTGAAGGGTATTCCCCTTGTAATCATTTTCCCCATTTCCCATGTCATTTTCCTTGTCTTTCTATATAAATTTCCCTTTTATTTGTAAGGAAAAATCCAAACCCTACACTCTTCCCTAAAAAATGAAAAATTAAGCCCTAACCCTACCTCTCATTACCCATGTAAACAATGTATATAATGATGCATATGCAATGATTTTTGCAATGTTTTTTCCCTTGAATCCTTGTTTTATATATTTATTCCCATTTTCCCTTTAAAAGTGTCCCTCCCCTAACATTTCCCCCGTGCTCGTTGTCCCCTTGAAACAGCATATAAATCAGCATTTTACAAGACAGAAACAGCAGTACATTTTGGCCACTCTGCTCCTTAAACAATGTCAGAAACCGAAACTTATGAGCAGAGTGATGACCAGGCATCAGCTTCAGAGATTGAGATACAGAGGAGGCCTCATAAGGGTGGAAAGGGTGGTCATCATAGGCGAGAGGAGCCCACCTCTTTGACAGATTTACAAGCTTGTCCTATGGCAGTCTCATGTTTCCAGTACATGTCTTGCTATGAGTTTTGTGAGAGGATCTCTCGGATTCAGCACCACAGAGAGTTGGCTCACCTATTTGTTTTACACTTGCATGATGGACATGTCAACCTTGCTGGGGTGGACTTTCCATTGACACCCGAGGTGATTTCACAGGCCACAGGGATACCTAATGTCGGAGAGGTATGGAATAAGCGCAAGGTGCTGTACAGTGTTCATTTTGAGCCTTTCGTTAGACCAGCACTCATGAGACACTTGACAGGAGTGTTTCCCTTCAGATTTCTCAAGAGTGAGTATGCTCCCATGATGAGGCTCATCATGCTCTATTTTACCTGTGAGGGCAGATTTTCACAGGTATATTCGTACCATATTCGCCTATTGATGCACTTCACATGGGTATGGATGATGAACATCCCTGTTTTCTTCTATTAGAACATTGAGAGGATGGTGTGCATGATGCAGAGGAAGAGCCCGGCACAGCAGTATAGGAGCCTTTACCATTATGGTTTGATTCAGCTTGTGGTATTACATCAGTTGGCTCAGCAGGGCATCTCATGGGAGGAGTTCATCTCTCGTGAGCTTTTCACAGCACCACCACCGCCACATCCTGAGGTTATTCACGAGGAGGGAGGACCATCACAGCAGCATGACATCCCCGTCACTAGACATGTCAGCTCCTCACCTTTGGTTACTTATCAGAGAGGCCAGAGGGCCTTATTTGCAGCAGCTCGACGAGTACTTTCTCCACAGCAGGTGGAAGGGGTCTCGCCTTCTTCATCGGCTCAGCGAGTGTTATCTCCACATCAGGTGGAAGGGGCCTCGCTTTCTTCAGCAGCACAGGTACCAGGGAGGGGCAAACAGCCCAAGATTGATGAGGGACCATCAGGTGTTCCGGATATAGAGCTTATTGATCTTGATGTCAGTTCTCCTAGCCGAGAGTCAAAGGAGATCATTCAGCACCTTAGAGCTGAAAATGATGCCTTGCAGAGGAGATTAGAGGGGGCACAATGGACAATCTCATACCTGGAGAAGCGCAATAAACAGTTGGAGGATGAGCAAGCTCTTGATGAGTTGTGGAGGATCCGTAGTGACCGCAACTTGAATCGAAGAAGACCTGGTGATCCATTGCCTGCTGAGCGAGAGTCCATGCTTATCGAGCTCAATGCTCACTTGGAGAGGCTGTTGGCTAAGGCCAACCAAGATAAAAAATTGCTGAGGAACATGAAGAACCATTATTGGGCAAGAATGCACGTGTGCAAGGCAAAGATGAAAATGTTCCAAAGGCGGTTGGCCAAGGCACAAAAAAGGAGAAAGAGGCCCGATCCCCTCCATATCTTGGCAGAGGCTTCACTGAAGGACCAAGACACTAAATAGCCTAGCCACAGCACAAATCCCAAAAAATTTTGAGCATTTTGGGTAAATTTTGGTTTTTTCAGGCAATTACAGGTTTTCTCCATTAACGGGTCTCACCCCCCACGCGACCCTTCATCCTGGCAACTCCATTTTGCAAAAACTTAGCATTGCCAGTTTTGTCATGAGAAGTTACATATGCTCATCAATGGACTTGAGATCTTATGAAGTTTTGGGCCTCCAGAAAGTCAAAAAAGGAGCAAAAAATGACTTTCTGCCACATTTTTGAGACACAGAAAGCAGTCTTGGGAGATTGCACTTTTGGAGGGGCAAATGACCACCAAATTCAGAAATTCCAGTTGGGTTGGAAAGTAGACTCACAGTCCTTTCCAACAAGCCTACTCTTGCTCAATTTTGCCACCTGGAAGTGCCCCAAATGTGGTCCCAAAGGCGCGCGACCCGTCAGGCAGAGGCGCGCGACCCGTCAGGCAAACTTCTCCAAATTTCAGTGTATAGCTCAGAAAAACGCAGTTTGACCCTGTTTGACTTTTTGGGGTGGATTATTATCCTCTTTGATGTAATTAATGTACTTTTATGACACTTTTACTCTTATGTACCTCTTCTAGAAGATTCATTCATGAAAAAGGTAAAAATTAAATGAATGAATTGGTTTCCTAGCTTATAGAGGCAAGTTGTTTTGACTGCCTAGTTTTCAGTGCTTAGTTTAGAAGTGGTTGAAACAGTTCCTAGGATAGTGAGCTCGACCCATGGAGGCAGGGAAAGAGGTTAGATGATCTATATTATGTACTTTCTTTCTCATTTTCATGGTTGGACTCTTGAGGGATAAGCTATCATTGTATTATTCACTGTATCTCTGCAATTTTTTGCTAAGGAAGACCAGGGTTTTGCAGTCCTTTTTGGGATTCTTGTGGTTACATGTATTGATGGTGTGTTTCTCTATGTACTTGTAAGTGTGTTATGTGAAATCATCTCCTTTCTTTTCCTTCTGCACATTAAACAAATGAAGTGTTAAAGTAGAATTCATGATTGTCATGCTCTGCTTTTAAGTTTGTTTAATTTCAATGTTTTCTACTGTTCAAGGAGAATTCAAAGGTATTGTTTGCTCTCCTTAGCTCCTCACCTGTCTTTCTCATCCATTCACCTCAATATAAGGCATCAATACTGTATCCTATCTCGCCACAAAGAACCCCCTGCAGAAACTGTGTCCTATCCCCGCACTCAAAATTGCCACCCTAAATTTGCCACCAAAAACCCTAAAAATTCCAAATCAACCCTTTTGATCAGTTTACTAGCCTAAAATCAGTGTTACCCTATTGGTTATCTTGCCCATTGAAGATTTTGACCGAGATAGACCGGAGAGAGCCCTCTCCTGCCTCGTAGGGCTAGCTACGAGGCTAAGTGGTTTGATGTTGCCTTGAGGTTTACCTTTCTCAGCCTGAGGTGAAATTTCAAGCACTAACACTCAGAACATGCACTTTTGCACCCTCAGAGGAGGTTTTGGTGAATGAATGGAATAGGATTTGTTGATGTTTGCATTTGATATCTGCTACTGATGTTGCACTTCTGTACTCTTAGTGGATGTTAGAGCAAAGAGAGATAAATCATTGTCGCTTGAAGCTCATGAGTAGGACTAGTCATAAATGGTACTTTTATCTCTTGACCATTTCTGCTTATGCGTTAAAGTGATATACAGTTTTTAGTTGTTTATGTATTATTGCATGAATGCCTAAGTTATCATTTGGCACTTTTGTATAGTGATAGCTATTTATTTATGCTTAATGTATGAATAGCTCATTATGCGATATGATTTTCACAACTGTTTCGTCTAACTTTTTATGCGAAGTGGTTCATCCTTATTGATTTCTTTTCTCATAATAGCTGAATGATCTTTATTACCAGTTGTTATTTGAAATCTTTTTAGATCGCATAATAAAAGAATTACATCCCGGGTTAGTATAGACTTAGATGTTGCTGCTTATTAGATTACAATAGCATAGCATTAGATTAAAGTAAGAATTTAGAATATCTCAATTAGGAACTGTTAGATCAGGAACATCAAAATCTACACACACACACTCATAGATTGGGAAACTGGTCCCATATCCCCAGTCGGACCCGCTATACCAAACAGATAAGGAGCTGCCAACCAAGGTCCGGACCGGCCGGGTATCCCCCTTGTTGTAGACCCGATTTTCGGGGCTTCAACATATTTGGCGCTAGAAGGAGGGCCTGAACTATGAATGGCAAGTAAATCTAAATCTGAATACCGTTCTGAGAGTAAATCTCCCTCACCATCTCCCCCGACTTCTCCATTACACTTAAATCCAGATTTAGAAGTCGCTGGAGTATCAACCGCTGCTACGCACGCTGACATTTCAGAACAATCTACGTTGAACCTCCTGAAGTCGAATCTCTGATTCACAAACTTCAGTGGTTTTCCATTTCTCCTCAAAGGTCTGATAAATCTCAAGGCAGCGTGACTTCGTAATATAATCCTGCTCATCCCCTGACCAGATTAAAGTGTGAAAAGTTTGGTGTTCAACCCATCGAATTACCTCTTCCCACAAGGAAAAGAGCAAGGAAATCACCAAAGAAGTCCGATAGCGAGACTCTTTCATCATCATCATCCATCTCAACCTCTTCACCGCGAAGTCAACCATCCACTCCGCCACTTCAGATCATCGTTCATTCGTCCACTGGAACCCCCACAACTCTTCCTCAATCATCTACAATCGTAGTATCCTCATCTTCCCAACCGCAGGGATCATCTTCTGCACTTTCCTCTGTTAGTAGTTCAGCAATGGCCCAGTCTCCATGGAATAACCCTAGGGTAGTCTTAATGCCTACACCCTTGAGTCAAATACCGGCCCATCCTGAGAAATGGCTACCTAAGTTTAATCCCGAGGCAGGCATGCTAGCAGAAGAGCATATAAACAACTTTATGCTATCCATTAATCTCAATGGGGTTACTAATGAAGATGTTGTTGTTTAACTTTTTCCTTATACTCTGCAAGGAACAACCGGATCATGGTATTTCTCATTACCCTCCGGATCTATCACTAGTTGGGACATCTTCCAAGAGTAATTCCTGACCAAGTTTGGTGATGAAAGGTCTACGGCAATGCTAATCAACAACCTATCCAACCTTAGGGCCGAATCTAGAGAGCCTATCAAAGATTTCAATTTACGTTTCAATAAAATCCTAAAAAAAATTCCTACTGCTTCCCAGCCCAGCGAAGAAGTATGAAGTGAATGGCATATCACTGCTCTACCATCAAACATAGCAATCTTCATGGACAGTGCTAATAAAACAACCTTAGCTGAAAACATGAAAGAAGCAATAGCAGTAGAGAAACGTATAATAGCCCTGGAAAAGAAATCCATGATAGAGGAACGGAAATTCAAGAAAGTCATCTTCAAGGAAGACTCCAAGAAGAAACAAACAAAAGATCCATTCGATTTGGAAGGATTGCAAAAATTTCTAAAGACCATGTCCAATGAAATGGTCGACATCAAAAAGCAAGTAGCAGACAATTCTTCAAAAAATCCCTACAGAGCTTTTAAAAGAAGCCCTTCAACAGATTCAAAGCCACCCAATGCTATTTCAAATGTTGAATCCAAGGAAGAGGAAGAGGAAATTGCCACTGAAGGGAAAACTGATGAAGAAGAAGTTGTAGAATTACAAGGAATGTGGGATTTCATCCTCCCACAAGAAGAAGATCAAAAAGTATTCCCAGTTAGCACACGAAGTAAAAATCAACTTGATCCTCCCCAAACCATCCCTAAGCCAAAGAGCGCAAGCTCTGCAATAAAGGATAAAGTCGCAACAAAGAAAACGACATCTAAAGCGACTCAAACTAGCTCAGTCCAAACAGATGCATTAACTCCATCTAAAACACTGATCGTGTCGGATGAAATGGAGTACAATATTATAGAAGATATGAAAAATACTAGGGCCAACATCACTCTTTACAAACTAAGCAAGTTAAAGCATCAACAGAAGATAATGATGAAAGAATTACATGCTGTGCCAGTTGCACCTTTGCCTGCCGTTGTACTTTCTCAAGCTTCTCATAACATGGGAAGACCTCCAACTAATGAAATCAATAAGATTGATCCAAATGACATCGCTCTAATTGGAGGAAGATCGAGATCTCATACTCCCCCGTTTCTCCTTATGAAATTTTCAATAAAAATGTGCACAATTGTTTGGTGGATTTTGGTGCTTCATCGAATATTTTACCAAAATCCATATGTGCCAAGTTAAACGTTCAACCACAGAAATCCGCTGTGCGCATAGTTCAACTAGATCAATCTCAAGTCAAAGTGATTGGCGAACTAAATCAAGTAACCATAAGGCTATCATCCAACCCGAAGTTATGTCAAGTTATTGACATTTTAGTTGCTGATATCCCAGAATTTTATGGCTTAATTCTTAGCACGGATTGGTCAGAAAAACTTCATGGATACTTCGCAACTGACTGGTCGCACATGTGCCTTCCCTACAATCGTAAACCAAATCAAATAAAATTTGAACAAGAACTACATCAGAAATACATAGTAACGGAGCTAGAGGGGGAAAATGAACCAGTAGCATATAACAGTAGCATTATTGGCAATTACTTGGTATATTCTTTCCTCGGAAATTTCAATGCTCATACGTCACCCTTTTTAGAACACTCTGTTTTGTCCCAAGTCGAAAATTTTTCTTGAACTGATAGTTCAAAATGTATCATTTTTTAGATAGTCCTACAAATAAATCTCTGTTTTGGAAATTATTTTTTGATGGTTCTAAATCTAACGAAGGAATAGGAGCAGGATGCATTCTAATTAGTCCAGAAGGAGATAAATCATGCTAACATGCAGACTCGAATTTGATTGCACCAACAATAGAGCAAAATATGAGGCTTTGGTCCAAGGGTTGTACAAAGCAATCGGGTTAGACGTCAAGTACCTTCAAGTTTTCGGAGACTGAGATTGTGGTCAGACAGGTACGTAATACTATACATTGACTATCAGGTCATTTAAAACATTATCAATCCTTAGTTCAAGATCTGACTGAGAATTTTATAGCATTTAATATTTCTTCAATTCCTAGACTTCAAAATGCAAGTGCAGACCTTTTGGCTAACGTAGCTTCTAAGCTTATTCCTTCAGAATATTTTAGTCCAGATAGATTCTCAATAGAATTAATCTTTAGACCATCCATTCCTGATAACATCACAAATTGGAGAGTATTCAATGACGATCCTGATATTGTAAATTTCCTCACATCTGAAGGATCCTACTCCAATCAAATAATTGACGAAGACCAACATGATCAACAATTGCAACAAGATAGCACTAACAACGCTATACCTAAGTCGGTAGTCAAGTTAGAAGACTTGTACAATTTGAAGGATCGGTTTAGAAGGTCTACCAATTCAAAACTCCAAAGTTCAACCTTGAACTATGAATTAGTAAACCTAGGAACCGATGCCAAACCACAAAACATTAATCTAGGTCTCGGCCTAGCCCCTGAAGAAAAAATAGCGTATATTCGTCTTTTGAGACAATATAAAATTGTTTTTGCCTGGAATTATGATGAACTCAAAACATATGACACTTCCATCATCCAACATACTATTCCCATGATCGATAATGGAAAACCTATCCAACAAAAGCTGAGAAAGATCCATCCCAATTTAGAAAATCAGATAAAAGTTGAACTCAATAAGTTATTGAAAGCCAGAATAATCTTTCCCGTCAGACATTCTAAATGGGTCTCCAATATGGTACCTGTTAGAAAGAAAAACGGAGATATTAGGATTTGCATTGACTTTCGAAACCTTAACAAGGCCTGCCAAAAAGATAATTTTCCTTTACCACCTATGGAACAGATATTGCAGGTAGTGGCGGGATCATAATTAATGTCTTTCTTGGATGGATTTTCAGGATACAATCAAGTGTTGGTACATCCTGATGATCAATTGAAAACCACATTCAGAACTAAATGGGGCACATACGCATATCGAAAGATGCCATTTGGTTTGATTAATGCTGGTGCCACATTTCAGAGAGCCATGGACATCGCATTCAAAGGTTTAGTCAATAAATCTGTAGTAATTTATTTGGATGATATAACAGTGTATTCCAAGAAACGAGGTGACCATCTTAGAGATTTAAAACAAATCTTCCAACGTTGTTTAAGGTATGGAATTTCACTTAACCCGAAGAAATCTTTTTTCGCATTAAGTGAAGGGAAACTTCTAGGATTCATAGTGTCAAAATCCGGAATTCACATCGATTCCGACAGAATCAAAGAGATTTCTGAAATATCCTTACCTCACAATAAAAAAGCCATGCAATCTTTCCTTAGTCAGATCAACTTTGTAAAGAGATTCGTTCCAGATTTTTCACGAATCGTGTCTCCTTTGCAAGCCATGATTAAAAAGAACTCAAATTTCAAATGGGGCCAAGATGAACATGAAGCATTCAACCTAATCAAACAAGCTATTATTAATGCTCCATCTTTAGCCACTCCGAATTTTTCAGAGCCTTTTATTTTATATACATTTTCCTCAGATAGGTCATATGTTGCGATACTCACTCAAGCAAATCAAGAAAAAACGGAAGCCCCAATTGCGTTTTTCAGTTCAAATTTACAAGGCGCTGAATTAAATTATTCAGACGTGGAGAAACAGGCTTATGCTGTTTTCAAAGCAGTCAAATACTTCAGACCTTACCCATACTAAAATTGTAGTACCATTCCCAGCGGTAAGGAATCTCCTAGTACAGAAGGATGTGGGTGAGAAAAGGGCCAATTGGGTTACTGCCTTATAGGAATATGACATTGAGATTAAACCAGCAAACATTGTAAGAGGCCAAGGCTTTTGCAAAATGCTGGCTAGAGCATTGCAAATTTATGAAATTCCATCTGCAGAGGTACAAATGTGTGAGGTAAGCCTAAACGATTCAAAGTCATTATACGGTGATATTATTTATTATCTTAAGAATGGGTATGCTCCTTCACACCTCGATCATACTAAGAAAAGAGCTCTAAGGTTGAAAGCCAAACAATGTCAACTCATAAATGATATTCTTTTTAGAGTAAATTATGATTCTGTTCTTCTTAGGTGTCTTGAGAAATCTGAAGCTGAAAAAGTTTTGCAGCAACTCCATGATGGGCCAGCAGGCGGACGCTATGTTGGAGATGCTACTGCACATAAAATCTTGCGCGCAGGGTATTACTGCCCCACGTTATTTAAAGACTCGCACAATTATGTGAGGAAATGTCAAGTCTGCCAAACTACTTATGGAAGACAAAAGAAGCCATCCTTGCCACTACAGCCGGTTAACATTGAGCAACCTTTCAGTCAGTGGGGATTGGACATAATAGGTGAGATCATTCCTCACTCTTCTAAGCAGTATAGATATATCCTTACAGCAACAGATTATTTTACTAAGTGGGTAGAAGCAGTTCCACTCAAGACGGCTAATGCTGAAAATATCATTGAGTTCATAGATCAATTTATAATTACCAGGTTTGGATTGCCTTCCGCTTTAATGTTTGATAATGCATCATACTTTTCTGGAAATGCAATGAATGAATTTGCACTTAAAATAGGATTCAAACTTAAATATTCGGCCAATTATTACCCGCAAGGCAATGGGTTAGCTAAGTCTACAAATAAAAACCTAATCAGGATTATCAAAAGAACAGTTGACCAAAATCATAAAAATTGGCATAAGGCTTTGATATATGCTTTATGGGCAGACCGAATAACGCAAAAAGCTTCTATCGGCACTTCTCCCTTTAATTTAGTTTATGGGAAAGAAGTGGTTCTTCCGACTCATTTGGCAATTCCCTCTTTGTCTCTAGTTCAATACATTGATGAAGTACCCACTTCCTCCTTACAGCTAAGACAAATGGAAATAATTAAATTAGAAGAACAACGAGAACAAGCTAAGAAAATGCATGCTCATCATCAAGCACTAGTAAAATCCTCTTTTGGTTCAAACATTATGACCAGAAAAGATTTTCAGATGGGAGACTTAGTTTTACAATGGGACAAGGCTCATGAAGAGAAAGACAAACATACAAAATTTCAAAGAATGTGGCTTGGTCCTTTTCAAATTGTAAAAGTCATAGGTCCATCAACATTTTTGTTACAGGATTTAGCAGGTAAGAGAGACTCTTTGCCTGTTAACGAACAAATTCTCACGATATATTTTCTATAGAAGATTATTCTTCTATTTTTTGTAGAGTAGTTGTTTTTCTTTTCATAATAAAACCAGTTGTGAGTGGTTACATTAGGCATTTATGAATAAGACACCAATTCTCTTTCAGATTTTGATTTTTCACTTGTATAAATAGCAAATCTTTTGGAAAATTGATCTTTATTATTGATAGATACAGTTAAAGACTCTAGCCTAGATATGATACTAGTTTCAACTCCATAAAGTTTGATGAAAACAACCTTTAGTGAAGAAATTGTTTTATCTCAGTACAATGAAAGGTATCAATAAAAAAATAAAGATTCTCTGTAGAACAGTTGTTTCCAAAAACTCTACTATTTTCGTCCAGAGCTATCTTAAGGAAACAATGACTTCCTCCCTACTAAGGAAATCACAACCTTCAGAGGAAGAATCCAAGGATACACTTCATCTTGAAGAATAAGAGGTCTCATCACAAGCTGGCTTATCATAATCACAGATATTATAACTTGCTGACTTTGCCAAATACTGTACACCACAACAGGGAAATGACTCAAGATTGTTGCAATCAAGAGACAAGGGGTCTCATCACGAGCCAACTTGTTCAGCAAAGTTATAAATCAAGTGAATGACTGTGTCATAAATTGGCTACCAAACCAAGACATTGTTCTTTAAGAGAAAAAAGAAAATCAAAGCAATAAGTGTGGATGTGGATTCTTCTTTGAGAGTTGTAGGTTGCTTTAAGTAGGATACAGGATCATTGTTGGGTAACAGGTAACCCTGTCGAGGCTATAAACGCCTACTGGCAGCAAAGGCTCTACCTACGACAAATGAGCATATTTAAAACTGGTTTACAAAGAAGACTTTGTTTTATCTTTACAATACCAAGTAATGACTGATGTAAATACAAGGGCTAGCTTGAGGAAGCAAATAATCAAAGTTGAAAATAGTTGAAGCAAAATGTCATTGACAGGTTAGAGCATAATGTACTTTATCTTTCCATAATAAAGTTTAACTTTCTGAAAAATTTTCTGTTTTGGAAGTTTAGAAAATTCAATAGCAAAAACAGAGATAACTGGTTCTTCCAAGTGAATCGCCAATTGTTGTGGCCACCAACAACCCCCCTCTTTATTTAGTATTAGAAATAACACTATGTAAGTGGGGACACTTAGTCAAAAAATTAAAAAAAAAATCAATTAATGCTTATATGTCACTCCTTAAAAATATCACAACGCGCAAAGAACGATAGGGCATTTTCTTATGGGTCAAAATGATAAAATGCGAGGTTGTGAAGCGAACTCCATCGCATCGCATGTATTAATAAACACTCACGTTAGAAAACCTTAAAATCACCGATATGCGATATCGCATATCGCATGTCGCAAAATCGCATAAAATGCACATAACAATTAAACGATTAAGCGATCCACGATCTTGCGATATTGCGATCCGCGATCTTGTGATATTGCGATCTGCGATCTTTGCCATAGTGCAATCAAGCAACCTTGTGATAGAACAACGCGATGAAATTGTAGTAATGCGATATAGCGAAATGCGATACTGCGATGCAGATCGCAGAAACATTCCATCGCAGATTTTCCTGGCTCAATATTTAAGAAAAAGTTTTTCCATAAACCAAGAACTGGATACGCACCTTAATGATAATTAATGAATTACATGCCAGTTGTTAATAAAGTATGGTTTTGTGTTTTTCGAAGAGCCAGTTCACGTCAGATGGCATGCTTTTGCATATCTGTGGCATTTAAAAGCTTTCCTGTCATTATTTATTATCATTACTCTCTCCTCACTTGTGAACTGCAGGAACGAAGAACAAAAGTTACACAAAGCAATGTACAGGAAGCTATGGGGAAAAAGGGTAGAGCTCCAATGTTCAAAGACAGAGAAAAGGCGCTCTCATAAACATATACCGCATGCGACAAAGCCACAGATTCACAAAATACTGCTGAGCCATCCATTACAGATCTTTCATAGACAGCCATGGTGGTACTGAGCGATGCTGATATCAACAGGCAGTTTAATGCTCAGGGTCAAGAGCTCATGAGGTCATTATTTTTACAAATTTTGAAGCTTTATACCCGATAAAGATGAAGAGGTGCAAAAGGAGAAAAACGCATCAGAGAAGCCCGGATCAAAGAACGGAGGCAGTTTCTGATGCGCGATTAGCGCCTAATCGCGCATCGCTGAGAAAATTGCTCGAGAAGGAAAGCCTCTAACTTCTCAGTCACCTGTAAGCCCGAAAATTGCAAGAAAGCAATGGTAAAAAACAAACTGGAAACAGAAAGCTAAAGAAAAGGCAGAAGCAATCCAAAGGGTTAACCAAGTTGAACTGAGATTATTACTGGGCATACGCGGTAAAGCCACATAGTCAGTGGATGACTCTCGAGTATATCATCAATTTTGCTGAGAAGATGGTGCCAGATCTTGCCAATTATGTTTTCTTAGCTCAACCAAAAGCGTAAGACAGTCAGCTGACTCTACTCAGGCAAATACTGAATGCTTGCAACGTTAAGGAGCAAATGCAGAAATAGTTAGATATTAGATTTAATTTTTAGAAATAGTTTTGTTTTATTTTTGCTTAGAAAAAGGGCGGTCATTTAAACCGTATCCTGAATCTTTGTAATTAAGTTATTTAGTTAGTAGTATTTAAACCCTTCTCATGCATTTAGAGAAGGGTCCAGAAATTTATCAAAAACTTGTCCTCAGAACATGCACTTTTGCACCCTCAGAGGAGGTTTTGGTGAATGAACGGAACAAGATTTGTTGATGTTTGCATTTGATATCTGCTACTAATGTTGCACTTCTGTACTCTTAGTGGATGTTAGAGCAAAGAGAGATAAATCATTGTCGCTTGAAGCTCATGAGTAGGACTAGTCATAAATGGTACTTTTATCTCTTGACCATTTTTGCTTATGCGTTAAAGTGATATACAGTTTTTAGTTGTTTATGTATTATTGCATGAATTCCTGAGTTATCATTTGGCACTTTTGTACGGTGATAGCTATTTATTTATGCTTAATGTGTGAATAGCTCATTATCCGATATGCTTTTCACAACTGTTTCGTCTAACTTTTTATGCGAAGTGGTTCATCCTTATTGATTTCTTTTCCCATAATAGATAAATGATATTTATTACCAGTTTTTATTTGAAATATTTTTAGATCGCATAATAAAAGAATTACATTCCGGGTTAGTATAGACTTAGATGTTGTTGCTTGTTAGATTACAATAGAATAACATTAGATTAAAGTTAGAATTTAGAATATCTCAATTAGGAACTGTTAGATCAGGAACATCAAAATATACACACACACACTCATAGATTGGGAAACTGGTCCCATATCCCCAGTCAGACCTGCTATACCAAACGGATAAGGAGCTGCCAACGAAGGTCCGGATCGGGCAGGTATCCCCCTTGTTGTAGACCCGATTTTCGAGGCTTCAACATAACCATAACATTAATATTAAAAGATTATTATTATTATTATTAAATATAATATTCATATTAATATATCATAGTATTGATATTATTAAATATAATAACTTTGTTTTAATCCAATATTAAATTTGTTATATTATAATATATATTAATATATCATGATATATATTAACTCTATATATATGGTAGGTAAGAACAAAGACATAAAGTTATAGAGGTGGAGAGATAGGGGGAGTGATAAGGGAGAGATGGAGATAAACTGAAGGAGAGGGGAGAGTAGGAATAAAAAGAGAGAGAGAGGTAGAGAAGGGTAAAAGAGGGAGAGGGAGACACAAATATGGGGGGAAGAGAGAGGAGAGTGGGAGGGAGATAGTGAGAGGATTGGAGGGTGGAGAGAGAGAGAGAGACAGTGGAAGAGAGATAAACGTACGAGAGAAAGGGCGAGAGAAGAAGGATGAGAGAGAGGAGGAGAGAGGGAGGGATAGAGATATGGAGTTGGAGGGGGAGAGAGAGAGGGAAGAAGAAAGACATAGAGAGTGAGAAGTGGAGAGAGAGAGAGAGAGAGAGAATGACAAGGGAGAGATGGAGAGAAAAAGTGTATGTTTGGGGGTGAGATAAACAGATAAATAAGGAGAGATAGAAAGAAGGGGGGAGAGAAGGAGATAGGAGAGAGGGAGGGATATAATAACATAGGTAGAGAGAGAGAGAGAGAGAGAGAGAGAGAGAGAGAGAGAGGGAGAATGAGAGATAATACTTGAGGTAGAGAAGGAGAGTGATGGGGTAAGATAGAGGATTAGAGGGAAAAGAGAGAGAGAGAGAGAGAGAGAGAGAGAGAGTGATGGGGGAAGAGAGAGGGAGGTAGGAGAGAAAGGGAGAAATAGGATGCACGAGAGAGAAGATTTGAGAGAGAGGAGGAGAGAGGGATGTATAGGGAGATGGAGTTGGAGGGGGAGAGAGGGAGGGAAGAAGAAATACATAGAGGGTGAGAAGTGGAGAGAGAGAGAGGGAGTAACAATGGAGAGATGGAGATAGAGTGTGTATGTTTGGGGTTAAGATAAATACAAAGAAGGAGAGAATGGGGGAGAGAAGGAGAGAGGGAGGGATATAGTAACAAATTTGGAGGCTGAAGAGTAAGAGAGAGAGAGAGAGAAAGAGAGGAAGGAAGAGAGAGAGGATGTGAGAGAGTGGAGTGAGGGACAGAAATAGAGATGGAGTTGGAGGGGGAGAGAGAGAGGTAAGAAGAAAGAAATATAGAGAGAAAGGTGGAGAGAGAGAGAGAGGGAGTGATAAGGAGGATGGAGAGAGAGGGAGAGAGAGGAAACAAGTAGGGAAGAGAGATAGAAGCGAGAGAGAGAGAGAGAGAGAGAGAGAGGAGGAGGAGGAGGAGGAGGAGGAGGGAGGGATAGGTAGATAGATTGAAGAAATAGAGTGTATGTTTTGGCAGTGATATAGAGAGGCAAATGGAGATAGATATATAGATGGAAAGTGAAGAGAGGAAAGAAGAGATGGATGGAGAGATGGAGGGAGGGACAAAGAGATTTATAGATATGAAGTGAAATAACATGTGTGTTTGGGGTTAAGATAGAGTGGAAAATAAGGAGAGATGGAGGGAGATATAGATATATATGGGGGAGAAGGAAGAATATTTCTTGCACTAGATACATTGATTTCAGTGTAGACAGTGATTTCTAATCCAATTTGATTTCTTGCACTAGATGCATTGATTTTAGTGTAGATGTTGATTTCTAATGATATTTGATTGCTTTCACTAGATGCATTAATTTCAATGTAGATGATTTCTAATCCTATTTGATTGCTTGCACTAAACGCATTGATTTCAATGTAAATGGTGATTTCTATTCCTATTTGATTCCTTGTGCTAGATGCATTTATTTCAATGTAGATGTTGATTTCTAATAATGTTTGATTGCTTGCACCAAATGCATTGATTTCAATGTAGATAGTGATTTCTAATCTTATTTGATTGCTTACATTTCAATGTAGATGGTGATTTCTAATCCTATTTGATCACTTGCACTAGATGCATTGATTTCACTGTAGATATTGCTTTATAATCATATTTGCTTACATGCACTAGGTGCATTAATTTCAGTGTAGATGTTGGTTTATAATCCAATTTTCTTACGTGCACTAGGTGAATTGATTTGAGTGTAAATGTTGATTTCTAATCTTATTTGATTGCTTTCATTAGATGCAATGATTTTAGTGTAAATGTTGTTTTCTAATCTTATTTAATTGCTTGCATTAGATTCATTAATTTGAGTGTAAATGTTGATTTCTGTTTTTATGTAATTGGATGTATGATGGTACATTAATTTTAAAGTGATTGGATTAACATAATGCATTGATTTCAATGTAAACACAAAAAATTATTCACAGTGTACATTGATTTTTGTGTTATAGTAATTCAACCTATTAATATTGGAGAGAAGGAGAGACAAGAAATGATGTTTACTACAATAGATTGAGCTAAAGATTTAAATGGTTTATGGTTTAACCTTAGCTTTTCATATAATCGATATGAAAATATGACAACCAATATGAAAAGATGACAAAACTAAAAAGGGTGACAATAAGAATAATAGTAGAAAATAGTTTTAGATTAACCACAATGAAGACTATTTGTAATTGACTATATTCTTATTATTCACATTTTTTATCATTCAACACTATTACATTGTCCCTTACATTCAAAATTTATATTTCATGATTTTTCATCATTAAAATTATTATCATCACAACAAACTTAGGCAACTAAGTGAATTTAAAATTAAAATATACAGATTAACCTGAGACATATTAGCATATTTAAAATTATTATATTAATATTAGATGAATTTACGTATTATTGATAAAATTAATCATATGTTCGTTAGATTTATATGGCCGCACATAACTGAAACCAACCTAGATCCATCTTAACTCTCGATCTATCAAGCACCGAGAGGGATTAAATCTCTCGAGGTACAAACCTTTCCTCAAGCAAGCTTTTCACTCAAAAAAGAGGTTTTCACCTCAAGAGATGTGATCCCTCTTGTCGCTTGATAGATTCGGAGCAAAAATGGAACTAGAGTGGCTTTATTTTAAAATTGAGGAAATTACAAATATTTTTGAAAGTAACTTTTAATTGAAGTAATAATTATTTACTTTCAATTACATAAATTGATATAAAATAGCTTGGATCTATCTTAATTTTAGATCTTAATTTTGGATTTACCAAGGGCAGAGGGGATCAAATCTCTTTTCACCTTTAAAAAGGTTTGTATATGAAGAGATTTTATGCCTATAACACTTGGTAAATTAGGAGTAATATGATTGAATTATTAATTATAATTATAATTATTAATTTTATATTTCACATTACTTATTTTTATTTTAATAATTTACCCCAACTATATTTTGCTTAACATTTTTCACATTAAATTTTATTTTACGAAGTTTCCTCAAATTATATGTTAAAATTGATTTTCAAATAAATAGATTGGTTATATTTTTTAATAATTTTTTTTTTAATTTTCCCCATGGTGTAGATTAGTTGATGATAGAATGTGTTGTTAAGGCATTTCTTATGATGTTATTGGTTTAAACTTCAATTAGCTTAGTGTGCCATGTGTGAGGCAATGTGGATACACTTGGAGGTGATTGTGGTAGTGGATAGAACCGATCCTTAAGTACAAACATGCTATAGTTGTCTATTCTCTCATATACAAAAAAAATAACAACAATAATAATAATCTTATTTTTTAAATTTTATTGAATTAATTATTTATCAAAATTAGATTTTATTAAAAGCACATGATTTTATTGGAAGTAGTTTAGGTGATGGAAATAAAGGAAACTAATTTTATTGTAAGCATTTTCTAAATTGTATCTCCACTCAAACAATCTCATAGAAAAAAAAAGTCTTGACCCCACCTATCAAGCAAGCCACCCAATGTCACCTTGGTGGCCTTCTCTCACTCTTTAGACTACAAGAAGGATATCCTTATCTAGGGGGGAATCCTTAAATATCGAGCTAACCTAGGTCATTGAGTAATGAAAGGAAGTTCCTTAACGAAGACTAGTGATTTGACACTACTCACTCTCAAAGTAAAAGGTCAGGGATAAGTGTGAGAATAGTCCAAAAAGCCATGAATTATTAACAAATTTTGAATGATTTTAATTACAGAACTATGCTTATTCATGCAACCAAATTATACTTGAAAAATGAAAGATAAAGCTTGCTCAATTAACCATATAGCATGAGATGCTAGTGAAGTATATATACAATGGCACAATAAAAATAGAAAATGAATCATAAATTGTCTATACAAGTAAGGCATTAGATCATTCATTCATCGTATTCATGAGCATTGGAGATTAAGAGTTCATTATCATCATCAAGAGACCATTCCACAATTAACAAATCATACACCAACAATATTAACTATGTTTGGGACAACAAAGAGTTATGTGTTTGTGATGATAAATAAAGGAAATATTCAAACTTGTCGTTGTTACTAAGGACAATGAAGACAACAAAGTTGAATGTGGACTACTTACACGTTTGTAACATTCAAATGTCATCCATTTATCATCATGCAAGTTGCATGAAGGAAATTTGGTAGTGGTACTAAGTGAACATTCTTTGATCAAAGTTCATACCCTCTCCTTAGCACTACCACTTTGCAAGACGAAGAAGAAATGTGAAATATATGTGCAACCAACTAAATAAGTTGGAAAGGTTGTTGCAACATATATAGGTGGTCATGTCGTGTTGCAAAAGGAGGTGTTGGCCCACTCCCTTTTCAATAATTTGTCAACCTTTGAATTTGATTCCATGTGAATGTGATCAAATAATATGACCCTAAAGATTCTAATAAGCTCCATAATTTTAATCATCCTTTGATCCAATAAAGAAGTGTACAAGGAAGTATAACCTTTCACCCAATCTAAAACAACCTTTGAATCCCCTATGACTTGTAATTTTAGATTGTTGAAGTGACGCAATTAAAATGACTAACATAAACGACTAATTCATATTATTGTAGTTTTTGTTAGGTAGTCATATTTTTTTTCCTAGACTAAATTAGTCATTTATGTTATTCATTTTTAGTAGTATTACTTATTAGCTACTTGTATATTTTAACTGGTGACTAAAATAGTCATTTATGTTATTCGTTTTCAGTTGGGTCTCTTAACATTGATAATTTTTGGTAGTATTTCACTTGAAAAGTTGTGGTGAATAACTTTTTTAGTCACCTAGTCACAAATTTCATGATTTTCTACTAGTGAAAATTTCTTAAAAAAATGAAAATGAAAAAAAAAAATAAAGGGCAAAAGAAGAGAAAGGCTTCCTTCATAGAGAGGTGAAGCAAGTAACTCCATCAGAATATTGTCTGGGCTCGCTAACAGCAGAGCAATGCTTGTGTTCCTAGAGTGACTCTGTGAGGGTACTTTCCAGGCCTGTTGGCAATGGAGCAACACCAGAGATGAATCTAAAACTATGGCAGTATATGTTACTTGCGCATCTATATATCCCTCATCCCTAATTGAAACAACTCAGTTTGACTTGGCTTGGTATGTGTGGTTCCGATAAAGAGAATGGTAGGTAATACATCTTTAACTCAAGCTCAGTGAAGAAGTTATGTGTTGACGGTGTTGGACCCACCAACATTCATGGGATCTCGCTATATGAAGTCCCAACTAGACCTCAAAACCATTTGGAGTAGGAGTCTCAACAGTGGGTGGTAGTGTAATGCCTTGAAAGTGGTAGTGCATAGAGGTATGTAAGATAACTTTGTGTGAGAGCAAGTGTGTGACCCTACGGAGAGTCAAGTGTGATGCATGGGGGTTCTGACACATGGAGGGGAAAAGAAAGTACGTCCCTTAGAAGCTTGTAATAGTATGCATCTTCAAAGGAACACACAAGCGGAATGACATCACAAGATAAAATACGGAATGGTCCACAAATTAAAGTGACAGTTAATCCAACAATATTCATACAATTTCTTAAAATGTAGTTCATAAACAAATGTGTAAGTTAAATATAATACATTGCTAAAGAAACCATAATAGTCCAACTACAATAACAACATATGCATGAAAGCATGTTGGTTCTATTATTATTATTATAATCAAAAGTTCCATCCATACATACACCATTGATGACCACTAGCCCCAACAGAGGAACATTACAGTCAAGAATACCTGCTCCTCCAAAGAAGTATACTCACTCTACGCTGTGGAGAAACCAAGGCTCGTCACAATACTCCCAAGAATTTTCTAAGCCTAAGTCTAGCAAAAATCATAGCTCCGAAAAGCCTGTTTTATGATTTATGAGGTTCTATTTATAACAAAAGGTGGGTGATCCTTGACATTCCCCTTTGTGACTCTTTGAATACCCTCATGACTCTTCAACTTCTTTACAAATAAATCATTACATCACATGATTACCTTTCACATTCCACTAATGACACTTTGAATTTCACTTACAACATATTTACAAATAATATTACAATTTCCACATCTACCCATGTAAGACAAAATAGGCTAGAGAAAACCTAACAAGATAAAAAACTATGACTCCGATTTTTGGGGAAAGATGAACTCGGCAACCTCCACTTGGTGCTTCTTAGTCACATACTGATGCCAAGCTTGGTACTATGTGATTATGTCCCTAAACTAATTGATGGTGTCTTTCTGATAGTGCATTATAGCCTAAATCTACCTCAGGCTGAAGGAAGGCAGGTCTAGGGTAACATCAAACCATGCTTAACCTGGTAGCTAGCCCTACCAATTTGGGAGAGGGCTCTCTTCTTGTCAATCTCAAAGAAAATATCACAAATAAGGCTTGAGATGTCTGATAAGAATTCTAATTTTAGGCTAGGTATATGTTCAGAGGATTTTGATTGATTTTGATGGTTGTTTGCTGGATCAAATGAGGAAGGCAACTTTGGGTCCAGGAAATCAACTCATATTTGCAGAGGTTTCTGTGGTGCAAGGTAGGCAAGTGTTTTAGAACTTTGAATTGGGTGTGATGGTGAGTCTAAAGACTGGTGAGGAGTTGGAGAGGGCATGTAAGTTTCATGAGTCCTCTTCAAATAACAGAAAACATTTAAAACTAAATAAACCCCAAGGCAGAGCACTGAACATCAATGAATTCCACCCTTTAATCTTGATTCATTTAGTTATGCAGAAAAAGAGAGATGATGGCACATATAAACATAAGATAAACTGAATAATAGAGGAGAAAACAATTCTAATTCACATTACCACAAGAATCCCACAAAATGCTACAAAACCCTGGTTTATTTCCTTGCCAAACTGCAGAAGTGATGTACAAAGTAGCTCAATGCATCCAAAAGAGTCCAACGTTGACAAATGACTAATAAAGTACAAGATATAGGCATAAAAACACCTATGCTAGCAATCAGGGGTCAAATCCATGAGTCAAGGAGCTGTTTCAACAAGATCTAAACTAGGAATTGAAAAATAGGCAGTGGAACAGCTTGCCTCTAAAACTATGGAAATTGATTCATTCAACTCAAAGCCACCTATAACTAATGTATCTACCTCCTTAAGTCATTTTTCATCATTTTTACATCATAGTACATCAATTTACATCATATTACATCATGAATTTTACCATGAGAGAAGAAAAAGTCAAACTGGTAGAAAACTAGGCGAAATTCTGAGTTTTTGAGCAAAATTGGCAAACTTTTGCCTGATGCGCAGCACCCTAAGCTTGATGCACAGCACCACTTCAAGGCTAAGTTTGAAGACCTTCCACTTCACCAAATTAGGTCCAATATGGCTTGTTGGAATTTTTGGATTTGGAGTCCATTTGCCCCTTCAAAAATCACTTCTCCCAAGACTACTTTCTGTGGGTCCAAAAAGTGGCAGAAAGGGTGTTTTTTAGGTGTTTTTTACCCTTTAGGTGACTTAGATCTCCTCCAAATTTCATGGAACTTTTTGGGTTTTAGTATTTTTCCATGAGGAATCCAAAAATGCAAGCCATTTTGAAAAATTCCAAGCCATCTCAATGCGCAGTGCGCATCAGATGAAAATTCCTGTGTTTTGCATTTAAAAATTGTGAAATGACAACAATTGCTCAAAATTGCTTCAAAGCTGGCGAGAGGCAAGCTTACTAATTTCTTTGCTGAGCCAAGGAAGCTTCAGCCAAAATTTTAAGTTTGCCTTGCTCCTTTTTGGCTTCTAAGGCTATCTTTAACTTAGCTTTAAGGCTTCTTATCCTTGTCTTGCAAATTTTACTCTAGGCCAAGTAGTGATAAGCCATGTGGCGCAACATGTTCTTCTCCTTGTTAGCCTTATCAAGCAGCTTATCAAGGAGGATATTTAGTCTTTCCAACCGTGATTCTCGGTCAGCCTCTATTTCTTGTTCTAGTGATGTCATCTTGATTTTCCTTCTTTTAGCCACTTGTCGGTTTTCCCTAATGGTTTGCAGCTCCATGATTGTTTGTTTTTCCTCCAATTGTTTGTTCTCTTGCTCAAGGAAGTTAATGATCCACTTAGCCATCTCAAGGTCAAGTGATAAGGCTTAGATCTCAGCTTCTTTCTCTTTGATGACCACATCCTTGAATCTTGAGCTTTGGGAGCCCAAATCAGTGTCATCTTCCTCAACCAAAACAAAATCCCTATTTTTCCCTTTAGAAGGTCCTTCATCATGCAATGGTTGCTTTCCTTTGTCCTGTACCTATTTTGCTGAAGAAGAAGGCAAAGCCCCTTTCACCCCAGGTGAAGATAGCATTTTCCTGTGATCCGGTGAAGGAAACGAGACCCCTTCCACCCCTGGTGGAGATAATACATGTTTGGCAGCTGCAAAAAGTCTTCTTATGCCTTTTTCATAAGTTATAAACACATGAATGTGAGCCTCTTTAGTTTTGTTTTTAGGCTCTTTTTGTTGCCCGGAAGGTTCACCTTCCTCTTGAGGATCTACAAAAATTTGAGGCTCCTTGAATATTTCATGGGCAATGAAGGTTTCCCATGGCACTTCCAACTGAGTGAGCTGATGCACAACCATAATCTTGATGAAAACAAAGTGATAAATGTTGTTGAGCTGTTGTGGGTATGGTTTTCTCTTTGTAATCACAATCATCCTCTCTATGTTTTTTGCAAATTAAATATGGAATACTCATCATTCTAACCCTGGTAAAAGGCATAAGTAATATAATATGATAGGCATAGAGTCTGGAGAACCTACCCTCACATGTGAAATATTTGATGACGAGTTTCATAAGTGGAACATACCGGTCCTCCAAGAACTTGAAAGGAAACACCCTGCTCAATTTACCATGATATTTGGCATTAAAATATGGTTCATAATGTTGTTTGCTGATATTCTGTCTTTCGCTCCACGTTTCCCCTACATCTGGCATTCTAGTTGCTTCTACAATAGTGGTTGGTGAAAGAGTGAAATTGATGCCAGCAAGGTGTACCATATTGTTCTCCATATTTATGACAAATTGCCTTGCTACTTCATGATGATACTTAGCCCTCTCGACCATCTCACAAAACTCAAAACAAGATTGGTATCTGAAACAAGTGGTAGCAAGGGGACAAGCATGGAGTTCAGCAATGCTAATAGGTTCCTCTCTAATAATTTTCCCACCCTTGTGAGGTCTCCTAGGCTGTACATTTCTTTCTCTTGAACTGTCACTTAATGTTTCTTCTTCTTAGCTTAAATCATTGTTACTTGCCATGGTGCTTGATGCTTGTCTTAGGGAAGTGATGTGATGATGATATGGTGGAAACTAGTAATGAGGGAGGACAAGGGAGATGAGTATGAAGAGATTTTACTAATGGGAAATGGAATTGGGGAATGAAGGGATAATTTTTGAGAGACTAGGGTTTAGTGAGGGGTTTAGGTTTTGATGAAGGGAATGAGATGTTTTCAGGGAGTGGAATATGGAAAATGGGAGAAATTAGTGATTTAGGAAAATGGAAGAGGGAAAAGGGTTTAATGGTGTTGTTTGTGATTATGGAGTGAAGATTGCAAAATGAAATGGAAAGTAACAAAGAAAAGCTAGGGTTTCACTTTCAAAATGAAAAACTCATGAAGAACACAAGTATGAGATCAAATTCAACTCTAGGACAATGATAAATTACTTGTAGAATAACAATGCAGTGTTTTTGAGGGTTATTGAACGATTTGGAATGTTTTGGCAAGTTCTGGACTAATGTGCAGCGCACTGGGCCCAATGCGCAGCGCCCTCCTGATGCGTAGCGCCCGTGCGAATTAACACTGGTAGAAAGTCACTGATGCACAATGCCAGTCTGATGCGCAGCGTACTACCTCTGATGCACAACGCCAGGAAAAGTTGCTTGGAAAACATGGTTTTTGACTTCGTTAGCTCAATTTGCCTCCAAATCACGATTTTTGCTCTCCAAGAGTATTTTGCACAATAAAATGATGAATAACACTCCTTTCACTTTATATATGGATGGCTTTTAATTTTTTACTTATCCCAAACCCACTTTCCTAATGTCATAGTCACTTTTGATCATAAGCTCTGTTTTTCCATTTGAATTGACCTTTCTTGATCATTTGATAAACTAATGCATTGATGCTTTTGCTTTTGTCTGCAGTGGTTGGAGTTGGCAAGGTGAGAAAGGGCAGCAATAGGAATTTATTACATGTAGAAAACATTTCAAATTACATAAATTTTGTACATAGAAAATAAAAACTCTGTTTTCACCTTAAAATAGAGTTTTGAGGTAAAAATCATTTATTGAGCATATCATCAGTGAAATTTTGATCTTATGAACTTATTAGACCTCCTCATGTTCCTTCTAACCTTTTATTGAGTTTTTGATGACCATGGTGGCAAACCCTAGACCTAGTGAGACCTAAAACCCTAGAACTGATTTTAGTAAATGGAATGAAATGAAATGATAGTAAATGACCTAAACATGTGAAAACAGGGTAGCAGGTAAATGCCATGAGGGAAATTTGACAATGAACCACTACCATCAGTTGATCCATGACCTAATGGAATGAAGCTGATAAGATGGGACACCTAATATGCATGCAAAAAGAGAAATTTGATCATTGATGGAGGGATGAAGATACCGACACTAACATTGGCTCCAATGGGGATGGTAGCTCTTAGGAGGTGCCAAGAACTGCAAATCTTTGGGGGAGCAGACCATTGCCTTATCCATTGGGCAATATGGAATCAACATCTTGGCAACAAAAACATCAAAACTCAAGACTCAAGACTCATAACTGAAATGAGTAAGAACTAAGACTAACTCAAAACTAAAACAAGACACTCAAAAGCTGAAACTAGACATTCAGCAGCTGAAACAAGACATTCAAAAGCTAAAACTAGACATTCAGCAGCTGAAACTAGACACTCAAAAGCTAAAACTAGACATTCAGCAGCTGAAACTAGACATTCAGTAGCTGAAACCATCTCGAAACTGACAAAAAAAATGACTCAAGACTTACTTAACTGAAACAAGTACTTACAAAGCTTTTTAATGGCAGTAGACCATCAATATTTTAGGGCTCCAAATCATGATGACAACCACCTGCCTACTGATGAAATATGTATAATCATGTGAAGTGGGCTTTCCACTATAACCAATCTAGCAGATGGTTACATACTGAAATTTTGCTCTCATTTTCCTCGAGCAGGTAGAACGATGTACATGTAGGCAACTCACAATAACAAATGAAACCAAGGCTTATGCTAACGAACCAGGAAACATTCATGTTTTCTAAAGCCTGCAAAAGAATGCTGAAGGGATCTTGAAAATCCTGAAGCACTAGCTTGTCTTGAGATCTAGCAGCAAAACTACAAGCACTCCCTTCATTTCGATATGAAAGAACGATTGGTTGCTGATTGATAGGAAGTCATAGAGAAGTATAAGCTTCTGTTATCTGAGTGCTAGCTGTAAATTCCTCGACCATGAGAAATTCTGACTTGAATTCTGGCATACTGTGTCTCTTAGGCTCACACTCCTCAATGTCATAATCTAAGCCTTTCTTAAACAGAAAACATTCTTTAAGATTATCAAACATGACAGCCATATCATCTTCATGAAGGAAAACATTATCTGTTCGCTAATCTATAAAGCTAATTTCAAGACTATCATCATTTTCAAAAGTGGAAGAAGCTTCACCAACACCTTCTTGATCATGTGCACACTGCAAGCCGACATTAGTTTGGGCTGTAACATGACCTTTTAGGAGTTGATCTATCTCATCTTCAGACATAGGAGATAATACTTTTTGTTTTATTTTGCTCAAGCAATTATTTTCTTCTTGAAATAACATTTCAAAACATGAAAAACTTGAATGACAATCCTCAATTCCTTGGTCTTCTGAAATTTGAAAACATTGTTGATCATCTTCATATGACATGGCAATGAAATTGTCCTCGCACTCATCAGTCATACGAGGGAAAAGTTCAGATAGTTCTTGAAAATCAAAACTAACACTTCTATCATTTACCACTGAGTTATCCAAAGAATATTTTTCACTTACATGAACAAAGATTTCATCTTGTTTTTCATAAAAGGATTGGATTACCTCCTCGTGAAGACTTTTTTCTAATGAAATGAGAACACTTGGATCAATAACTTTGTCTTCTTCTTTCCAGACGATCTCAACAACATAGATCTCCTTCATGGGATTCAGAACAAGGTACTCTTCATCATCACGATCTGAATCTAGATCTGAAATAGCCAACCTGATTTTACCACAATCTGAGATTGAAACTTGATTTCCCTGCATACTGTCATCTGCTATGAGCAGATCTGAAATAAGACCTTCTCTTTCATCATTTTCCATTGTACTAAGATCTTGATCCTGCTGCAAATTTTCCTGAGCATCTTGACAAGTATCCTCTAAGCTCTCTTTATGCTGCTGAAATGGATTTTCATACAGGGCTTCCATGATCTCATCGTCCATGAAGTCATCACCTTCATAAAATTTGTCAAGATCTTCAATAAAACTATAAGCATGCCTACAACAGTTCTGAACTAATTTTAACGATGGACAAGATTCTTTATACCTTTCAAAGAACATGGTATGAAAATCTTTTAAATAGTAAATACAAGCAGGTGGAAAAATTTCATACCAAGATCGGACTTCACCTTCCAGAGTGGCCATGAATATCTTCATCAAGCAATCTTCAGTAAAATCAACCTTCAACTTGTGAATATGCATGTGAAATCTAACCAGATGTAAAGCAGCATCATTCCTATCATCATCTTTAAACATAGGCAAATTCCTTTGCCAATCTACTTTTCGAATTTTATTTGGAAAACCTGGAATGTGATCTCAGCTCATTGGAGCATACTGTCGAGCAAAAAAATCCATTTTGATAACAATGAATTCACCAAGAAATTCTTCAGGCTACTGGTTCTTGAAGAGTGGAGTTGCCATAAAAAATTCTGAAGCTTGGGATTTTTCGACACTGGAGTCGCCAGGTGAATGATTTCAACCTTCTGGTTCTGATCATTGTCCACCATCAACAATTAGATCTGAACTTGATACATTTTACTGAGGAACATAAAACTACGTTCCCCAGTATGGTCACCACTATGTTATAGCCTAAATCTACCTTAGGCTGAAGGAAGGCAAGTCTAGGGTAACATCAAACCATGCTTAACCTGGTAGCTAGCCCTACTAGGTCGGGAGAGGGCTCTCTCCTTTTCAATCTCAAAGAAAATATCACAAATAAGGCTTGAGATGACTGATAAGAATACTAATTTTAGGCTAGGTATATGTTCAGAGGATTTTGATTGATTTTGATGGTTGTTTGCTGGATCAGATGAGGAAGGTAGCTTTGGGTCCGGGAAATCAACTCAGATTTGTAGAGGTTTTTGTGGGGCGAGGTAGGCAAGAGTTTAGCACTTTGAATTGGGTGTGATGGTGAGTCTGAAGACTAGTGAGGAGTTGGAGAGGGCATGTAAGTTTCATGAGTCCGCTTCAAATAGCAGAAAACATTTAAAACTAAATAAACCCTAAGGCAGAGCACTGAACATCAATGAATTCCACCCTTTAATCTTGATTCATTTAGTTATGCAGAAAAAGAGAGATGATGGCACATATAAACATAAGATAAACTAAATAATAGAGGAGAAAACAATGTTGATTCACATTACCACAAGAATCCCACAAAAAGCTGCAAAACCCTGGTTTATTTCCTTGCCAAACTGCAGAAGTGATGTACAAAGTAGCTCAATGCATCCATAAGAGTCCAACCTCGACAAATGACTAAGAAAGTACAAGATATAGGCATCACACCACCTATGTTAGCCATCAAGGGTCGAATCCCTAAGTCAAGGAGCTATTTCAACAATATCTAAACTAGGAACTGAAAAATAGGCAATGGAACAACTTGCCTCTAAAACTATGGAAACTGATTCATTCAACTCAAAACCACTTATAACTGATGTATCTACCTCCTTAAGTCATTTTTCATCATTTTTACATCATAGTACATCAAGTTACATCATATTACACCATGAGTTTTTCCATGAGAGAAGAAAAAGTCAAACTGGTAGAAAACTAGGCGAAATTCTGAGTTTTTGAGCAAAATTGGCAAAATTTTGCCCGATGCGCAGCGCCCTGAGCCTGATGCATAGTGCCACTTCAAGGCTGAGTTTTAATACCTTACACTTCACGAAATTAGGTCCAAGATGGCTTGTTGGAAAGCTCTGCATGTCTACTTTCTAGGACAACTAGAAATTTTGGATTTGGAGTCCATTTACCCCTTCAAAAATCACTTCTCCCAAGACTACTTTCTGTGGATCCAAAAAGTGGTAGAAAGGGCATTTTTTTAGGTGTTTTTTTCCCTTTAGGTGACCTAGATCTCCTCCAAATTTCATGAAACTTTCTAGGTTTAAGTATTTTTCCATGAGGAATCCAAAAATGCAAGCCATTTTGCAAAATTCCAGGCCATCTCACCGGCGCTGTGCATCAGATGAACATTCCCGTGTTTTGCATTTAAAAATTGTGAAATTACAAAGATTGCTCAAAATTGCTTCAAATTTGGAAAGAGGCAAGCTTACTAATTGCTTTTCTGAGCAAAGGAAGCTTCAACCAAAATTTTAAGTTTATCTTTCTCCTTTTTGGCTTCTAAGGCTCTCTTTAACTTAGCTTTTAGGCTTCTTATCCATGTCTTGCAAATTTTATTTCGGGCCAAGTAGTGATAAGCCATGTGGCGCAACATGTTCTTCTCCTTGTTAGCCTTATCAAGCAGCTTCTCAAGGTGGATATTCACTCTTTCCAACCATGGTTCTCGGTTAGCATTTATTTCTTTTTCTAATGATGTCATCTTGATTTTCCTTCTTTTAGCCACTTACCGGTTTTCCCTAATGGTTTGCAGCTCCATGATTATTTGTTTGTCCTCCAATTGCTTGTTCTCTTGCTCAAGGAAGTTAATGATCCACTTAGCCCTCTCAAGGTCAAGTGATAAGGCTTGGATCTCAGCTTCTTTCTCTTTGATGACCACATCCTTGAATCTTGAGCTTTGGGAGCCCAAATTAGTGTCATCTTCCTCAACCAAAACAAAATCCTTGTCTTTCCCTTCAGAAGGCCCTTCATCATGCAATGGTTGCTTTCCTTTGTCCTATACCTATTTTATTGAAGAATAAGGCAAAGCCCATTTCAGCCCAGGTGAAGATAGCATTTGCCTATGATCCGGTGAAGGAAACGAGACCCCTTCAACCCCTGGTGGATATAATACACGTTTGGCAGCTGCAAAAATTCTTCTTATTCCTTTTTCATAAGTTATAAACACATGAATGTGAGACTCTTCAGTATTGTTTTCAGGCTCTTTTTGTTGCCTGGAAGGTTCACCTTCCTCTTGAGGAACTGCAAAAATTTGAGGCTCCTTGAAGATTTCATGGGAAATGAAGGTTTCCCATGGCACTCCCAATTGAGTGAGCTGATGCACAACCATAATCTTGATGATAGCAAAGTGATAAATGTTGTTGAGCTGCTGTGGGTATGGTTTTCTCTTTGTAATCACAGTCATCCTCTCTATGTTTTTGCAAATGAAATATGGAATACTCATCATTCTAACCCTAGTGAAATGCATAAGTAATTTGATATGATAGGCATAGAGTCTGGATAACCTACCCTCACGTGTGAAATATTTAATGATGAGTTTCATAAGTGTAACATACCGGTCCTCCAAGAACTTGAAAGGAAACACCCTGCTCAATTTACCATGATATTTGGCCTTAAAATATGGTTCATAATGATGTTTTCTGATATTTTGTCTTTTGTTCCACCTTTCCCCTACATCTGGCATTCTAGTTGCTTCTGCAATAATGGCTGGTGAAAGAGTGAAATTGATGCCAGCAAGGTGTACCATATTGTTCTCCATATTTATGACAAATTGCCTTGCTAATTCATGATGATACTTAACCCTCTCAACCATCTCACAAAACTCAAAACAAGAATGGTATCTGAAACAAGTGGTAGCAAGGGGGCAAGCAAGGAGTTCAACAATGCTAATAGGCTCCTCTCTAATAATTTTCCCACCCTTGTGAGGTCTCCTAAGCTGTACATTTCTTTCTCTTGAACTATCACTTAATGTTTCTTCTTCGTAGTTTGACTCACTGTTACTTGCCATGGTGCTTGATGCTTGTCTTAGGGAAGTGATGTGATGATGATATGGTGGAAAATGGTAATGAGGGAGGACAAGGGAGATGAGTATGAAGAGATTTTACTAATGGGAAATGGAATTGGGGAATGAAGGGATAAGTTTTGAGAGAATAGGGTTTAGTGAGGGATTTAGGTTTTGATGAAGGGAATGAGTTGTTTTCAGGGAGTGGAATATGGAAAATGGGATAAATGGAGTGATTTAGGCAAAATTGAAGAGGGAAAAGGGTTTAATGGTGTTGTTTGTGATTATGGAGTGAAGATTGCACAATGAAATGGAAAGTAACAAAGACAAGCTAGGGTTTCACTTTCAAAATGCAAAACTCATGAAGAACACAAGTATGAGATCAAATTTAGCTCTAGGACAATGATAACTTACTTGTAGAATAGCAATGCAGTGTTTTTGAGGGTTATTGAACGATTTGGAACGTTTTGGCAAGTTTTGGACTGATGCGCAACGCACTTGGCCCAATGCGCAGCGCCCTCATGATGCGTAGCGCCTATGCGAATTAACGCTTGCAGAAAGTCATTGATGTGCAGCGCTAGTCTGATGTGCAGCGCTAGGAAAAGTTGCTTGGAAAATAGGGTTTTTGACTTCCTTAGCTCAATTTGCCTCCAAATCGTGGTTTTTTGCTCTCTAAGGGTATTTTGCACAATAAAATGATGAATAACACTCCTTTCACTTTATATATGGATGGATTTTAATTTTTTACTTATCCCAAACCCAATTTTCTAATGTCGTAGTCACTTTTGATCATAAGCTCTATTTTTTCATTTGAATTAACCTTTTTTTATCATTTGATAAATTGATGCATTAATGCTTTTGCTTTTGTCTGCAGTGGTTGGAGTTGGCAAGGTGAGGAAGGGCAGCAGCTGGAACTTATTACATGTAGAAAACATTTCAAATTACGTTAATTTTGTACATAGAAAACAAAAACTCTGTTTTCATCTCAAAACAAAGTTTTGAGGTAAAAATCATTTATTGAGCATATCATCAGTGAAATTTTGATCTTATGAACTTATTAGACCTCCTCATGTGTCTGCTGACATTTTATTGAGTTTTTGATGACCATGGTGGCAAACCCTAGACCTAGTGAGCCCTAAAACCCTAGAACTGATTTTGGTAAATGGAATGACAGTAAATGACCTAAACATGTCAAAACAGGCCATCAGGTAAATTCCATGAAGGAAATTTGACAATGAATCACTACCATCAGTTGATCCATGACCTAATGGAATGCAACTGATCGGATGGGACACCTAATATTCATGCAAACAGAGAAATTTGATCATTGATGGAGGGATGAAGATACCGACACTAACATAGTGGACTCTTACCTCCATAACATCCAGGTATATGGTCTTGGAACTTGTATCCAACTAGTTCTGAAGCATGTGCAACATGGCGTTGACCATGATAGGACCACCGATGTACTTATGCATGTTATGTGCGCTTAGCTCCAGGTCATCCCTGGTAACCTCTTGCCTTAGTTGTTTAATGTACCCATCAATCTTTAGCTGTACTTGGTTCTTGGGTCTAGCCTCCTTGAGGGAACTAATCGAAAAGATCCTGCGCGTTCTCACCATGACATCCAAACTCTTGTAAAAACATGCATATGAGGCCTATATGCTGCTGACGAATGGGACGAGTTTCTCATAGTTATGGATCAACATCCATACCTTTTCTTTCTCTAGATCTACCAGTGGTTTCATATTCTTAAGCAAGTGAAGCGGGGCCCCTTTGTACCACATTGTCCACTCTTGCACATGGGCAATGGTAGCATATATGTTCCTCAGGGTTTGAACAAACTCTTTGCTCCGCTGCTGTAAGGCATGCACATGGACAAATGCTTTACACACGGTGACAAATCTATCATAGAGCTTCCACATGGTAGTCTCAAGTGTTGATACTTCAACACATATCACTTTCCTCATCTCTGCCATTGCAGAAACTGCACTTAGTTGCTTAAGGTTTTCTGCCTCTTGCTTGGAAGCCTACAAGTTATTTACCATTTTTTCATTCTCAACCAATAGGAACTTAACATTTGAGCTTGTTGCTACTACATAGGCCAAGGTAGCATTGGCAAGGGCAGCTGGATGCTTTCTGATGTTTGGAACTATCACCCTTTCCTTGATGAATGTAGGTGATGCATGATCATCCAGAAAGTGCTTCCTCCACACATGTACAATCTTCTTTTGCAACTCATCAAATGATAGATTATACACATCCATAATCGGATCATCATCAAGGAGAATAAATTCCCCTTGCTCGAGATTGGTTCTGAAACTCGAGATGGTGGAGACTGAGAGGTGATCTTTGTTGATCGTGGCATAAGGTTAGTGTCTTTGTTCTATGGCTCTTGTTCCAACTCCATGTTTGTTACTTCAATCAATTGCTCAATCTATTGAGAAAGCTCCCAATCATGCATCTATTCACCCTCTTCTTCAGGTGTCAGTTTTTCTGACTCCTAAACCTATATGGGCACTTTTTTCTTTGTCATCACACCTTGCCTTTCTTCTTCCTCCTGATTCTACTTCTCTTCTCTTTCTCTCTTCCTTAGCTCCTACTCTTCCTTCAACTTCTTCTCCATCTCCTGCAACTTTAGTTCTGCTTCTTTCAACCTTTTCTTTTCTCTCTTCCTTCACTCTTCTCTCTTTATCCACTTCTCCCTCTTTGCCTCCACTGCCAAAGTTACTTTCTCCATGATAGGACCTGCCCTCATCTTGTAGCTTTGCTCTGCCTCTGGGTTCTCAGAAATTTTCCTCTTGTCATTGTCCTACAATGTATTGTTGCCTATTGTTGTTGTTGTTGCTTTCTATCCTGCTTTTGTCTATAGAAAAACTTTCCAAGTTGTTGCTATACTAACCGGATCATGGATTTTGGAGGAATTGTAGTATTACCTCCAAAGGTCCTCCTCATTCCAGTGAAATGTCCCATGGATCCATGGAAAGCACACTCTCGCATAGTGGTCTTTGCAAATACCGTGAGGATCATACATATTGAATTCTTTGGTGCTAAACTCAAATCCTGGTATCTCCTTAGCTTCAGCATCTGCATCCTTCAAGCCCTTAATCTCGTACAATATGATCCATAAAGGAAGAGTTGGCCATGGTGCCTTCTTCTTCCTATGCAGTACTATTGTTAAGCCTGTGGAGGGGTCATATGAGACCTCTTGCATGACCAACTTGTCATTGGCATACCTTGGTAGAACATGCGGAGGCTTCTCTCCTCCATACAATCTGATGAAGGTGCCACTTGGTTAGGCATACCAATCCGCGATGTTCACTATCTTCTCCATTGCTTCTTGGGACATGCAAGGTGGATCTTGCTCAAATATTAGCTTGTACAATGGGAGGATGAAATGGTTAGTTAGCTTTTACATTACTCCTCAATAGCTATAGTCGGAAAGCAACTTGCAATAAACACTGATGATAGTCTAATTAGGTCCATGTCTAGCTCATGATAGGAAACTATTGTGGGGAATAAATTCCATCAAGTATGCAGACATGCAGAATCTCTCTTGCTCATTCTTAGGCTGATTTAGGGCGTTAGTCACATGGATATTCAACTAATGATCCAACTTGTCCGACTAGTTTAATGGCTTCCCATCATTCACCATTGGTCCAGCATGACTACCCAACCTTCAAGAAAGGTTTATGTGTTCTCTTCACTGTATATTCTGCATGCAAAGCTGATCAAGAGCTGATAAGCCTTCTTGAGAGACTTTGTCTTGTAAACATGATTGGGTTTCTTTCTGAACTTTAATGACTCTTTCACCCAACGATTGATGATATCTCTAGTATTCAAAAAGCTATCGGTGGCATAGAAAAGTGTCTCCATGTGCTTCACCGGCTGAGGTAAATGATACATCTGCTGAAAGTTCTTCTCTTTGAAGGTGGCAAGCTCTATTCCGCTGGCACTGCTCAATGTCATAGTCTCTATATCTATGTGTGAGATGATCCAGCTGATGATGTTCGCACATGGGAAGATAGGGTACCTACATGCAACCCTATATAATCCATACCAGTGGATTCTAAGGTAAACCTATCGATCCTATAAGTCTTCCTTGAAGTCATCTGCAAAAGTATCCTTGATTTGTTACCATATTAATGTTGTACCCTTCTCAACGAACAACTGAGTGTATGCATAAACTGTTGGATTAACTAACGTCTGCTCAACTGCTTCCCCAGTACTACTCTCGGTGGTTTCCTTTGATGTAGCTCTCTTGGAGGCCATGTTAACTGTAACTGCTAGAGAGATCCTCAACAATTGTTGTACCTGGAGATAGAGAGGACACACATGGCAGGAAAATGTTAGCTTAAAAAAAAAAAAACTTGAAGACAATACCAAGCAACAAACAGGGCTAATGATGAGACTGAATATGCAGTTCTAGTTCACAGAGGTCTCTATATGCCTTCTTTAACTACACATTTTTTAGTCCCAACAGTCAGTGGGGAGGCTTGCTGACTGGAACTATGCAATGCATAGTTCAATTTGGGTAAATTTCAGGAGAGACTGCGCATTGCGCAGTCTCAATGCCCAAGTTGGGATGTTGGTTGCTGGAACTGCGGAGTGCGTAGTTGGAGCTAGGCCAATGAAGCCTCTACACAATTCCATAAGCCAAGGCAGAGGCCTTGAGCTCCTAGAATGCACTATGCATGTAAGGGAAAGCTAGATCCGGGCAAGGGAAGCCCAAATCTACCCAAGCGGGGTGTGAAATCTAGCAGAGCTAAAGGATTGTGTAATGTTGAATGCAAATCTAACTGAGTGATGATGCATGCAAGTGAAACAAGTGCATAAATCAATAAAACTGAAGGAAAACGAAGCATGTAAAGGGAGTCGCCGCAATGGTGACCGTTAGTGCAAAAACAGGGTAATGCATGCGAAACTCAGGAAAGGAAATGAAAATATCAAAAAAACACTTTTAAAATATTAAAAAATTTAAAAAGGCAGTAATAATTCAACAAAACAATTGAAACAGGACTCTCACAACCTAAACAAGCAAAAGTGACAAAAAAATAGCAAAATACTAGAAATTCAAAACTCACCAAGAAAAGTGACAACGATTGCACTGAAGGTTCCTTGATCTCCTCAGGAATGCAAAAGCGCCAATAGAAAATGTGAAAATGATCTCTAGTAGCATCGATTAAATAGTTTGGTCAATTTAGGGTTTATGATACGAAGGCTAAAAATCAAGGAAAAAGTGACACTTGGCAGTATTTTCCAAAATAATTCAAGTTCCTCCTTCGGGCTACTAAAAATAGATCATTATTTTTTAGGGATACTCTTTCCATTTTTTATTTTTTGTTTTTTGCGAAAAGCTGCCATGCATTTCTTGGAGAGATTGCACAATTCTGGGAGGAACCAGTCAACTCTCTGGTTCATGCACTGGGCAGATTCTAAGAAGAAAGGCTTCTACACACTTTCTAAGCTGAGTGGCTCTAGGTTGCCTCTCATGCTTTGCACAATTTTGAAACTCAAGGTTGGTTGTCATCTAGTGATGTACAATTCTTGAGCTCAAGGCTCACTATTTGCTTCAAATACGCAATTCTTGAGAGCAAGGTTGGTTTCCATCAGGGATTATGTAGTTCTCTAAGGAAAACCTAGAACTAGATGAAAACCAAGTCTAGAGATTGGCTTGTGGGTTAGATAATAAATCAAGTAAGAAAAAATAAGCCAAGATGAAAAGGATGAGGCTTAATCAAAGCATAAGTATCTAGATCAATGCAAGATGAGTTGATGTGGTTTAGAAGGGAGGCTCCAAAATGAAGCATGGGAAAAATTTTGGAGGGTGGTTGTAGCTGCTACAACATTGGCGACACACTGGTAGAACTCCATCTCTCTGTATGGACCTTGTCTCGTGTAAAGCGGGACTAACTCTTCTAGAGGTATTGTTCGATTCTTTGATTGTCATAGCTTATTCACTAGCTTGAGTCAAATATATAGTCCCTACTATTCTCTTTATCGACAACACACATACCAAGCGAAGTCAATCTGAGTTGTTTTGATTGGAGATGAGGGGTATATAAATGCACAAGTAATATAGACTATCAAAGTTTTAGTTTCATCTCTAGTGTTGCTCCACTACCAGTAGGCCTGGGTAGTACCATGGTGGAGTCACTTCACGAACACAAGCATTGCTCCACTGCCAGCGAGTCTGGAAAGTACCCCGATGGAGTTACTTGCTTCACCTCTCTGTGTATGAATCCTTTCTTTGCTTTTTCCCTTTTATTTCATTTTCCTTTTTTTTTCATTTTTCAAAGAACTATTCATAGACACTTATTTATTTCAAGGGGCAGAAGAGGGATCCCAACTTATTGAGAGCAGAAGAGGTTGTCCCTTCAGAGAAGGATATTTATATATACCTCTGACATACTTGTTAATGTTTTCCCGTTGTCCTTACTCTACTTGACTAAGGTTACAAGGGTTAACCAAATATAGAAAATTGATTAGAGTAGGCGGTACTAGTTAAGAGTGCAAGCATCGTGATTTCACCATGACTCTCTCTAAAAGGAACGTATTTTCCATCAGGGTATCATCGAATAGAAGAAATGCAAGATTCTCATAAGGAAAGTGAATAGATAGATAACCAAGTGTTAGATTTCACCCTACTTTTCTAAGAAGCCAAACACGGTTTCATGCAGAAACTAACCTACGGGTGCAAAAGAAAACAAGCAAACGAAAGAAGCAAGAAAAATAAAAATAAAAGTGAGAAAATCAAGAAACAAACAAAAAAGCAAACACTACGCCTACTTCTAACCTAAGTAGAGCATAGGCCAACTCACATGAAGTGATATTTCCAATGTAGCTACTAATGCATTAGTTGGACCATGTAGGCAACAACATGATTGACAAGAAATATATGCAAGTAAACCAAGAAAGAAAGATACAATGATGTAAACAAAAACGTTTGAAACTTGAATGCATCCACAGAAAAGTAAAGACGGGAAGAACATGAAAGGAACTATGCGAACATACCATGGTTTCATGTTACATTGCATGTGAAATACAAACATGTACACACCATTGAACTTGAAATACGAGAAAACATAAAGAAAGAAGAAAACTTCTGTTTCACAATAGTGCTTGATACATACGACTCCTCCAATGCATGAGCAATAGGATCGTGTGATTCTGGTGGAGGATGCAAAAACTGTGAAATAGATTGATTTTCAGTGTAAACAACAGAGTGATGAGGAGCTTGGATAGATTTAACAGATTTTTGATCAGAAGTGGCACTAACCTCAAGGCTACAAGAACCTGTCATAACCATCATCTCATGTTGAAGTGCCTCGATAGATTGAGGAGTTTCCAATTCAAATAATGGTGGCTTAAAAATATCAACAATAGACTTATCAGATTCGTGATTAGATGAATGAATGAAAATATCTCGACAGCCACAATTAGAAAGTTCAAGATGAACAATGACATCCTCATGATCTGATGAATCATAAACAGGAGAAGATGAAAAATGAGAATTTTCACCCTCAATGTTTCCAGAAATGTAAGATGAGAGATTGGGTGGATCGAGGAAGAGAGATTTGTCCTCTCTGCTATTAAATGAAGAACTGGCATCGCACGTGTTCTGTGAATGATCGGAAATGGAAAAATCTAGAAATGAATTTTCACAAGATGGAAAAGTAATAGCATAATTGTGGAAGATGTCGAGATAAAGCAGATGAGGTGCAAACAAAAGGAGGTCAATCCTCCACCATAGATTCTTATTCAAACTCCCACACATACTCATAAAAAATAATAGCTCAAGTCAATTTTTCAACACCAACTCCGTCCAAAACTTGATCCTTGTGAACATCACATGTGGAATCTAAAACAGATGAGCACAACACACCAAAATCTGGAGGACCAACGGAACCAAAGGATGGAGGCCTTGGAGATGAGACCACATGACAACCATCAAGATTACAGTCCAAATATAAACATAAATCCTGAGTAGGTGGGGTAGGAGGAGATGGTGACAGATCAACAAGTGGATTCTCAAGTTATCCTGCCTCAACTTGTGGATCTAGAGTTGTTTGATGAGAAGGGGATGGAGGGTCACTTGGGACAACAACCTTGTTTGTTTAAAATTTAGAAGATCTAACACCAAGGTATGTTGGGAGAGCCTTGAACAAGTATAACTCGTGTGGATTCTCAGAAATGTGAACAAGATACTAAAATTTTTCCTCCAAAAATTCCCAGTCAACTTAATCTTTTGGAATTTGATAACATTAATGAAGAAAACAATTGTGAAAATGCTCAAGAGGTTCATTAGGTGATTTTTGCAATTTTGATTTTTTTTTATTAATTTATTTACAATCATAAAGAATGAAAGAACGAAATAATTCTCTAAACATGTGATCAAAAGAGTGTATAGAGGTTGCGGGCAATGTGAGACACAATTTCTTTGCATGCCCTTAGAACATGAAAGTTAGCAACCCACAAGAAATGTCATCCGAGGGGACATCATGCTTGTCACAGAAGCCAACAAAGGCAATTGTGTGCCTAAAAAAGGGTATTCCATTGTCTCCATTGAATTTATATTCAGAAAAGTCATCTATAACACTCTCTGGCACATTGAAGTGAATAAATTTATAGAAATATGTTGGGGTTGTGATTTGGACAAAAGTCATGAAATATGTGCAAAAATTCAAAACAAACTTCAATGCCTCAACTTTTCATGTGGCCCTCCTTCTAGTGCCATAAATCTTGATGCTACTAGACCTACCAACATTCAAGGGATATACCTAATATGAAGTCTCAACTAGACCTCAAACAATTTAAAGTAGGAGTCCCAGCAGTGGGTGTTTGTGTAATTCATTGACTGCGGTAGTGCGCAGACATAAGTAAGATAACTTTGGGTGAGAGAAAGTGTGTGACACTGCAGAGAGTCAAGTGTGATGCATGTGGGTTCTGACACATGAAGGAGAAAAGGAAGTGCACCCGTTAGAATCCTGTAATAGTATGCAACTTGAAAGGAACACATGAGTGAAATGACATCACGAGATAAAATATGAAATAATTGAAAAATTAAAGTGACGGGTTAATCCAACAAGATTCATACAATTCCATACAAAGTAGTTCATGAGAAAATGCGAAAGTTAAACAACATACATTGCTAAAGCAACCAGAATAGTCCAACTGCAATAACAACATATGCATGAAAGTGTGTTGGCTTTGTTATTATTATTACAAGTTAAAGTTCCATCCATACATACACCATTAATGACCACTAGTCCCAATACTAGAACATTCTAGTCAAGAAAATCTTCTCCTCCAAAGAAGTATACTTGTTCTATGTTGTGGAGCAACCAAGGTTCATCACAATACTCCCAAGCCTTTTCTAACCCTAAGCCTAGCCAAAATCTTGTTCTATGAGTTATGAGGTTCTATTTATAAAAAAGGGTGGGGTGACCCTTAACATTCCCCTTTGCGACTCTTTTATTACTCTCATGACTCTTCAACTTCTTTACAAATAACTCATTACATCACATGATTACCTTTCACATTCCACTAATCACATTTTTAACTTCACTTAAAACATATTTACAAATAATATTACAATTTCCACATGTACCCATGTAAGACAAAATAGGCTAGAGACGGCCTAACAAGAAAAAAAACTATGACTCCAATGTTTGGGGAAATACGAATTTGGAAACCTCCACTTGGTTCTTCTCTGTCACATACTGATGCCAAGCTTGGTATTGTGTGATGATGTCCCGAAATTGCTTGATGGTGGCTTTATGATAGCAGACTCTTGCCTCCATAGCATCCAGGTATATTTCTTGGAATATGTATCCAACTCATCATGAAGCATGTGTAGCATGGTGTTCACCATGACCAGACCACCAATGTACTTCTTCATGTTATGTGCACTCAGATCCAAGTCATCCCTAGTGGCCTCTCACCTTAGTTTCTCCATGTACCCATCGATCTCTAGCCAAACTTTGTTCTTGGGTCTAGCCTCAGTGAGGGAACTAATCGACGGATCTTATGCATTCTCACCATGACATCCAAACTCTTGTAAAACCATGCATATGAGGCTTGTATGTTGCTAAAAAATGGGGTGATTTTCTCATAGTTCTGGATCAACATTAAATCCTTTGCTTTCCCCAACTCTACCTGTGGCATCATCTTCTTAGAAACGTGAAGTAGGGCCCCTTTGTACCTCATTGTCGACTCTTGGACATGGGCGATGACAGCATGTATGTTCGTGAGAGTTTGAACAAACTATTTTCACCACTGTTGTAAGTCATGCACATGGCTAACTGCTTTATGCATGGTGACAAATCCATCATAGAGATTCTTCATGGTAGTATCAAGTGTTGATACTTCAACAAGTATCACTTTCGTCATCTCTACCATTGCGGAAGCTGCCCTCTGCTGCTGAAGTTGTTCTGCCTCTTGCCTGGAAGCTGCCCACTACTAAAGGTGTTGCTCATCCTCTGAGAAACTTAGTGGCTTTGGTAGCCTCTCTAAGATCCCATGCTTCTATTGTGGTCTCTTCTTCTTGTTCATAGAATCCTACTTTCCTTTCTGCTTCTTCCCACTGCCTCTTTTCCTCTTCTTCTTTTCTTTGATCTTCAAACTGCGTGGCAATGTGTTCTATTTTAGCAGGCATGTATATTATCATCTCTTAGCAGCTTAAATATATCCTCAAAATGTGAAATTGATTTCCTTGGGCAACAAGATATCAAAGTGTTAACTGAGGATCATTTGCAATCAAATTATGGGTGTTGAGTAGGGCCATGGGATTTGATTGTTCAACTCTGATGAAAAGAGGTTCATTTTGCTCTCTAGCCAATATTCTTTCATCTTTTTAGCCCTTGACTTCTCATGGTTTAGCCATGATGCCAAAGCCATTAATTGTAGATCTTCTATCTCCGCATTAGGATCCCAATTATTCATGTCTGTGAGGGTCATGTTATGCAAGTAAAACTTAGCCATTTTGGCCCCATCATTTAGTGCACTTTGATCACAAAGATCAATAAATTGTCTGTAGTCCTGAAATGGCATGGTGCTCCTTTGGCTATTGTTTTAATCTGAAATTGCAGCCACTTTTCTTTGAGGTAAAGAGCATAGGATTTAGCTAGCATCCTACACTGGATGGCCTCCAAGGAGAGGCTGGCCATACATGCTAGCTAGTTTTCCTTTTCCTGCAGCTGTCCTCTCTGTTTTTCTTATCTTCTTCCTTTTGTTGTTCTTTCACATCTCCATCAGTTTCTTCCTTTGTTTCCTCCTCTTGTTTCAACATCATCTTCCTTGTCTTCTTTCAACATGTTCCTCTGTATTAGTTTCTTCTTCACCCATCTCATCCCCATCTAGCTCTGTATATTCTTCTTCTTGTTTTTCCCCCTCCTCACTGACAAAAGGAATAACATCATAGGTGAGGGTTTTGATTTCATCTTCTGCTGGTAAGTTTCTAAAGACTGACCATGTTATGGGGATCCTGAGGCTTTGGAGGGCATACTTAATGAGGATCATGACCAACCCATGGTGAACCAACTACTGGGAATTTCCTTCCTTTACTTTGCTACTGGATTCTATAAGTGATTGCATCAAGAAATAAGGTATGTTGAGTCTTTGGTGAACTAGTGTTTCTACCCCAAATATTAATTCTTCAAGCATTCTTAAATGTTTGCCATAACAACACTGTATCTATGGACTCTTGCATTTTATTTTGACTTATTAAATAATTTCCTTTTTTCCACCTTTTCATTTATAAACCAACTACCTCTTAACCTTTACAACTTTTGATCAAATGATGCATATGAGTGAGTGAGTAGGATACTTACATGTGGTCTTGATGCCATGCTGCAGTTGTCAAAGATTAGACGTGCTGCTAATGGTCATTCTTCTTCCTCCTCTGTTGTCTGTTGATGGTTTATTAGCTTTTGCAAGTGTCCGTGACTAAAGATTTGATGTTATTGTTGCTGTTGTGGAGCTCTTGGAATTGGTGCTGCTACTGCTATGGAGCTCTTGGATTACCACTTGGCAATGTTTGGTGTCTTCCTTAGAATTCTTGATCATGTTGCTGGATGGTGCTGTGAGGATGTTGTAATGAATGGACAGAGGGAGTAGGAGTGTATGTGGATGCAAGGATGATGGTAATAGTTGAGGTGATTCTGTTAGAAAACACAATCTTCACCTGAATGGAAGTAATGAAGTGAAAAAACAATAGAATTGATGGAGGGATGCATTGGTAAGGAGTGGAGGAGATGAAATATATGTGAGGTAGGGTTCCCTTTGGATCTTCACTTTTCTCCTTAGTTGTCTTTCTCACCCACTTGCACATAACACACACACACACACACATATAAACAAAACACCTAGGCTGCCTCAGAGATGTTTTCACCGTAGATATCTGCCTTGGGTGCCTCAGGAAGGTTTCACCCAGGGATATTCTTATCCTTTTCATTTTTCTCATCCATGGGCTGCCTCATGAGGTTTTCAACCCAAATATGGGACTTAGGTGACTCATAGAGGTTTTCACCTGAATCCTTTTTCTTTTTCCTTCTTTAGTAACCGAATGAGGGAGGAACTGGAACTTGCTCCACCATCATCACTGTCTTATTAATGTTGTCAATGAACTCTTGTCTTGATAAAGGCCTCTTGTACATTTTCAATTTGTGTCCATTAACTAGCAATGGAATGGCTTCTTCATCAATAGTCCTGATTTGCACTGAACCATTGTCATGGCATCTTTCCACCACATAAGGTCTGAGCCATCTTGTTCTTAACTTGCCCTTAAAATATTTAAACCTGGAATCATATAACAATGCCCAGTCTCCTTCTTGAAATTGCTTCTCCTTGATGTGCCTGTCATGCCAGACCTTCCTCTGAAGTTGAACTATCTCTGTATGTAGGAGGGCCTGCATTCTAAATTCATCCAAGCCATTCAAATGCAACAACCTTTCTTCTTGTGCATGAATAAGATCTAAATCTAGTTGGGCTGCCATCCTCAATGTGTTATATTCAAATTCAATGGACAACATGTCCTTTTTACCATAGACTAGCTCATAGGGTGTAAATCCAGTGGTGGTCTTCCATGTTGTATTATAGGCCCAGGTGGCTTCAACTAGCCTCTCTGCCCAATCCTTCCTGTTGTTGCTCACCACCTTGGTTAAGATGTTCTCCAGTATCCTATTGGTCACCTCCACTTTCCCATTAGCTTGTGGATGATAAGGAGTGGAGGTCCTATGCCTGATTTTGTGGTGGCTGAGCAGTTCATCAATTCTGCTAGAGGTAAACTGGCTACCTTGGTCTGTGACTAGCTCTCTAGGGTACCCAAATTTGTAGAATATATTCTCCCTTAGGAAATCAACTACCTTTTCTTCTGTTGCTGCCTTAATTGCCTTGGTTTCAACCCATTTAGTCAAATAATCAGTGCGCACAACAATGTGTTGTTTTTGCTTTGAAGGAGGGTTGATAGGCCCGATGAAGTCCATGCCCCACTTGTCAAATGGCTCGAAAGACACTTGAGGTTGTAGGGGCATTTCATCTCTCGGAGTAGGCTTTCCCATCCTCTGGCACTGATCACACTGAATAATGTACTTCTTTACATCCCGATGAAGAGTAGGCCAATAATAGCTTGCTTGCAACACTTTGAATGTTGTCCTCTTTGCTGCAAAATGACCTCTAGAAGGGCCATCATTATAGGTCAGAAGGATGTCAAAGACTTCCTCTTCCCTTACACACCTTCTTAAGATTTGATCTAGGCCAAGTTTGAACAAATTGCCCCCAACCTAGGTGAAGGGGGCACTCTTTCTGATTATCTTGCTCTTTTCTTTCGAGGGAAAGTTTGGTGGGAACTGTGATGATACCAGATAGTTTTCTATATCAACAAACCATGGGGAGAGAGCTAAAATAGAAAACAGATGCTCATTTGGTAACTGGTCATCCAACATTCCTTCTTCACCTGTAGGCAGATTTATTCTAAATAGAAAGTCAGCAACAATATTTTCCTTAACAGGGTTATCAATAATGGTTAGATCAAATTGTTGTAATAGAAGAAACCATCTTATAATTCTAGCATTTACATCTGGTTTTTGAATTAAATATTTGATTATAGCATGATCAATATATACAAATGTTTTATAGACTATAATGTAATGCCTAAATTTATTCAATGAATGCACAACAGCTAGGATTTCTTTTTCAGTCACAGTATAGTTTAGCTCAGCCTTTGACAGGTTTTTACTAATAAAATAGATGGCATAAGGCAATTTCTCCTCTTCCTGACCTAAGGCTGCTCTTATGGATTTCTGTGAGGCATCAGCATGAATATGAAAGGGGAGGGCCCACTTTGGGCCTCTAAGGATTGGTGCAGTAGTCAACTTACCCTTGAGAATGTCTAAGGCCTCTTGACAGTTCTTTGACCATATAAATTCAGAATATTTGGCCAACAATCCAAACAAAGGAGAGGCCAACTTGTTGAATTCCCTTATGAACCTCCGATAGTATCCAGCCAATCCTAAGAAACTTCTGACATCTTTCCGATTTTGTGGAGGTAGGACCCCTTGGATGATTGCTATTTTGTTCGGGTCCACCTGCAGTCCTTGCTAAGATATTGAATGACCTAACACAGTCCCTTCAGTCATTAAGAATTCACACTTTTCTGGACTGAGAGACAGATTCATTTCAATGCATTTGTGTAATACTTTTCCTAGGTTAGTCAGGGCTTCTTGGAAATCACAGCCATAAGGTGTAAAGTCATCCATATATATTTCCACATCATCATGTACTAATTCAGAAAAGATACTCAAGACTACTCTCTAGAAAGTGGCAGGAGCATTGCATAGGCCGAAAGGAAGGAACCTATAGGAAAAACTACCCCAAGGACAGGTGAATGTGGTCTTGTCCTAGTCTTCTAGGTAGATTTGGATTTGGTTATAACCAGTAAATCCATCTAGGAAAGAAAATAATTTCTTCCCTGCCAGGCCATCTAACACTTGGTCAATGAAGGGTAGGTGAAAATGATCCTTCTTGGTGGCTTTGTTCAACTCCCTATAATCCACACAAATCATCCACTTACCATTTTTCTTGGGTACTAATACCAAAGGAGAGGCCCACTCACTATCTGAGATAGGGTAAATAAATCCTGCATCTAGCAGTTTTTGTATTTCTTCCTTAAATACCTCTTTTAGAGTTGGATTCATCTTCCTTTGTGGTTGCCTGACTGGCTTGCAACCTTCTTGGATGTATATGGGGTGAGTACACACTCAGGGGTGTGCTCCCTTCATTTCCTTATAGCTCCAAGTGAAGGCTTCTAGGTTCTCCCTCAGCGGGTTGCATAGCTTTCCCTCTTCCAAAGCAGAAAGAGATGGATTAATTTGAAAAGCTTTCTTTGGGCCAAATTCTATGGTTTTGACACAGAGTGGGTTGGAATTGGCTAGGCATAAATCAATTCAATGTTTGTTTAGGGTTTCCCTTACTTCTTCCTCTAATGGCAAGGAACTAGGAGTTGGATTTTGGAGCAGGTGTTCAATTAAATCATCCTCATCTTGCTGTCCTCCTCCTATGATTGCTTCCAAAGTATAAAGTTGGGCAGAGTAACCCTCATCTTCTTCCTCCTCCTCTAACCATAAAGGTAAATCATGTTCTAGCGAAGGTTGAGCAAGAGGGTATAGGACTAATTGTTTGGACATATGCCCATTCTTGATGGTCATATTCCCAACTCTACAACTAATGTAAGCATCAGTTGTGGCTAACCATGGCCTCCCAAGGATGAGAGGGTAACCAGTAAGCTTAGCCTTAGGCTGGAGAACTAGGAAATCTACAGGGTATTCCTAGGAATCAATGGAGACCATCACATCCTCCACAATTCCCTCAGGGGTGACTATGGAACGATCTGCAAGTTGCAACATTGTTGTGGTCTTTCTCAATGACCCTTGGAGGTTGAGTTTGAGCATGGTGTCCTTAGTCATCACATTAATGGCAGCCCCAAGGTCAATCAGAGTGTGTGGGACAATGGTGCCATTGATGTGTACATCTACTATAGGGCTTCCAGGGTCCAAATATTTTGGACATATTGCCTGCCCCAACATTAAGTCAGACAACTGCCTAATGAAATTAATGGTAGGGGCATCCATTTTTCTTCTTCCTGGATGCTTGAAGAACTTCTCCTTAATCAATTTATTGTAAATAAGTAGATCTTTGATTGCCTGGAGAAGGGGGATTTTTACACATAGATTTTTCAATTCTCCTAGAAGTTCAGTTTCTTCTGGGGTAGGCTGGAGTGGTTGGGCTAATCTTTGAGGAAAGGGTGGATTTAATTTCAGGTTGCTTTCCTCTCTTTCTTCCTCAACCTCCCTATGTGGAGAGGGAGGTTGGTTATCAGGGAGAATTCTCCCTGATCTTAGGTTGATCTCCTGGATCTATACAGCATAAGCTGGGTATGATATCTCTCCATTGTATGCTTGTTGAGCCTACCTATTGCTTGGGTTCGGATTTGGTTGGGCAGGCATATGGGGTTGCTTGCATGGAGCAGAGTGCAGGAGTTGTGGTTGTGCAGGTGGTGGAGGCAATAGGGCTGGAACATTGTTGAATTGGGGCCTCCACCCCTTGGGTGGGGCATTCCACTGATGTTGTGGCTGAACATAAGGTTGAAATGACTGGTTTGCTAGTTGGGATTGATACTGAGATGCATAGGACCAAGGAGGGGTGTAGACCAGGAAGGATGAGCAGGGGGTCCCCAAGAAGGTATAACTATGGCTTGGTTGGGGTTGTAGTATGCATGGGATGGCCCTTGCATACCTTGTTGGTATGGTCTAGACCTAGGCGGTCTCCTTTTGTTGATGTAGCAAAGCTGCTCAGTGACCCCTTCATCTCCTTGATATATAGCTTTGAGTCCAGGTAAAGAAGGGCACTTGTCTGTGGAGTGGTTTTCATCATAGACTGAGAAAATATGAATACAGTTTAATGGGCATTCGTTCCTAGGATGCCTCCTAGTGCATCTAGGACAAAAAATGGCCAAGGCTCTCTCTTCTTCCTCTTGCTTCCTTTTGATGTTCATGGTGTCCAATTGTAAGGTAAGGGTTTGCATCATGTCACTTTTTAAATCTTCCAGCATATTTCCAATTTCACCTTTGATGGATCGGTTAGAGGATGATGTACTGGCCATAGGTTGACTACCCCTACCCTTTTTCCTGGCTGTCCTAGAATGGTTTCTAAAGATAGCCTTAATGTCCTCATAGGGTAATTGGTAGACATCTCCTCCTACTATCATATGTAAGGTATCCAGAAGATCTTCCCTTACTCCTCTAAGCAAGACCAACTTTAGTGACTCGGGGTCAAGTGTGCACTTGGCCCTTTTGTAACTAAGTTGGAATATTTCTTCATAGTCTTCTAGGGATTCATCCTAGCCTATGGTCATCCTGAAAATCTCATCTTTAATGTATTTTGACCTACAGTAGTCCCTATATTTGTTGTTAAAATCTTGCTACATCTGAGCCCAAGTTGTGATGCTATCTTCAGGTAAACCCATGAACTAGCGCAATGTTGCATCCTTGAAGGTAGATGGAAATAGTTTTAACTTTTGCTCATGATTTGTATAGTCATAGGTTCAACATATAAAAACAAATTTAAATAAGAAAGTGTCAAGGTCCTCTATGGTCAAGCCATGGAAATGAGGTAGAGCAGAGGGGCTTATATTCTTCATCTTGGTGTCTCGATTGGTTTTCGTGATGGGGAAGGCACTCCCAATTCTCTCTCTATCTCTCTTGTCATTTTGGTTTCCATCCATTGGTTCAGTAGGAATGGGCTCTTCCTCTTCTTCTTCTTCTGTAGGTTCCCCAAATAGGTAAGTTTGCTTACCTAAAGGTCTTCCAATTCACCGTCACTGAAGAAGAGAGAAGGTTTCCAGTTGGATGCAGTGGGGGTATTTGACAAGAATTTCCCTGAATTGTCCCTAATCCTACGAGGCATGAAAGGAAATGGTTTTGGGTTGGTTTTTGTAAGGTTTTGTTTTAAAGCTAGAAAGTACTTTCATAATGGAAAGGAAAGAACCTAATGATAACTGAAAGAAAGAAAGAAACTAGATTACTTTTGCAAAAATAAACTAATGGAAGAAAGTTTGAAGACGAGAAGTAGAAGAAAAGAAAGTAGGAGACTAGAAATAGAAGAGAGAAGTAATTACATATACTTAGACACCTCCCCGGCAACAGTGCCAAAAAGTGATGAGCCTAGGTATTGCAACAATAATGCTGCAACTCCCAGGGCTACCGACTTGTTGGAAATAATACTGAGAGGGGGGGTGAATCAGTATTATCAGATCAATCAAACTTTTTCAATGCTCAGAAACATATACGCTACTTCAATTAAGTGAACCAGCGTGTACACGCTACTGTGACTAAATAAAACAGCGTATAAGAAGAAAACTCATAATTTAGTTAGCTTATTCTTCAGTTAAGTGCATCAGGACATTATTCACCACATTAACAGTAAACAGGTGCAGTATAACAGAACAGATCAAAAGCCACACACATGAACACCAAGATATAAGGTGGAAACCCAATGTGGGTGAAAACCACCTGCTGCAAGTTGTCTCTATCTTTCTTTAATATGAAACTTCAGTTTACAATCTTTTGTACTGGTGCAGCCTTATACCAGTACGCAGGCTACAACCTGCAGAAGGCTACAACCTTCTCTCGTTCTCCAAACTTCCTTGGAAGGGAGCTCCAACCCCCTTTGCTCTTGTACTAGCCAAGATACTAGTACGTAGGTGCTGACCTACAATCTTCTTTCCTTCAGGTACCACCTTTCATACATTTTCAGACTGGATATTCCTGAAGCACAACATTACAATCTGAAGACCACAATTCATTCACCTTTCACAACAGATCATTGAAGCATAAAACAACCAAACTTTGAATCACTGAACCACTGAACCCTATCAATCACCAGTTACCAGAACATAGAACTCTGCAATAACAGTCAGACCCAACTGTAAACCCAAAATCAAGCTTCAAAAGATATACGCTACTTCAATGAGCAAAAACCGCGTATACACGCGCTTTTACCGAAGCCAACCTGCGTACAGATCTAAAAATAAACTCTCTCAATTTGCAGTTGTACCAGACATCAGTTAGACCCAGAACATAACATTGCGACAGTATGCAGATCTAGAAATATGCATAATCAACCATATCATGATAGTGCATTTCAAACCATTAGATCCCGATCTATCCTTAGATCTAGTCTTCCATCAACCGATGTGATCTCTCCTTGGCTTAGATCAAGCAACCCAGAACCTGCATATCAAATCTCTTTCTTTTTCAGATATTCAAGCCTTTTCGAAAGATGATTTTGCCTAATGATCTTCTTCTCCTTATATAGCCTTAGGCCTTGCTCAATACCAAGAGCCAAAACCATAGAAATCCAAAACCATCAACTTCAAAACTAGAGATCTACACGACTGTCGAGGTACTTTGGTCCAAAGACATGGGCACAAGTACCGAGGACTAACTACAATGGACCAAAAGGAAACTTCCCGACATATACGCACTTTTCTGTTCATGCATCTGCGTGTATACGCGCCTTATTATGTAGCTCTCCTGCGTATACGCGACTTAGTATGAATATCACGAGCGTGTATACGCAACTTGGACTTAATTAACCTGCGTATATGAGATTTCGCTTCATTCTGTAGACTGAACGGAGATCTGTCATCAAAGAGAGTTGCCATCAAGGAAAACACCTGTATCATAGCGCCATTCCTGAGCCAAAATGCCAACAATCTCCCCCTTTGGACTTGATGGCAACCTTCAGATCCTTAGAATCATTCTCCCCCTTTGTCATCAAGGGCAAAGGGCTGTGCTCCCCCTGAGAACATGCTGATACCTCTGCTTGGCTGTGCTGAAACATGCTCCCCCTGACTGTAGGCAAGATCTGCAAAAGATGTTCTTCAACAGGAACCAAGACTTATACACCATAAGGGACCTTCCTATCACCAAAAGACTTAATACATACATCCATACTCCCTACCAAGAGGGGACACATCAGAGACAATCAATTATATTACATTATTCATCCCAGGCATAGTGGGGAAACCAACATAGGCCGTTACATGACCTTGACACCATAAAAGAGATATCACAAGAGAGATACATGACATAGAGACAATAGATCTAGACCAAGACTTATGAAAGTCACCAGCAGCATCTGATAAACATCTTTTTAGATCAGCAACCAAGAGATCTTTCTGAGCTCCTTCTCCTGAAATCAACAACCAAAACATCTGAATGCCAACAATGCTTTATGAGACTTTTAAGCTGCTCCCCCTGAACCTGTGCCTGCTGCACCCCCTGAAAACTGTGCCTGAAGAATTCTGACATACCCATTGCTGTTCAGAACTCCAAAGTTTGCCCTTGCTGTTCAGAACTTCATATACGCGATTTCTCCTGTATGAAACTGCGTATGTACGCGGATATACTTTCTGCAACAAGCGTCCAACATACACGCGACTTACCCCGCATAAATCGGCGTATATACGCGGATATCCCTTCCGTAACCTGCGTATACCAACTTTTCTGTAGAATAAACAAACTTCAACAGCAGGATGAAGCATCAACTACTCCCAGCTTTTGTCTGAGATATTCAAAAGTTTCCCTGGGCAGTGGTTTTGTGAGAATATCAGCAACTTGTTCCTTAGAAGGAACATACTCCAACTTGACCTTCTGCTCAAGCACTTGTTCCCGAAGAAAATGGTACTTGATTGGTATGTGCTTGGTCTTTGAGTGCATGACTGGATTCTTTGAAATGCTGATTGCACTTGTATTATCACATAAGATAGAGACGGGTGGAGTGCAAGTGATTTGAAAGTCCTGCAAGGTCTGCATCATCCAAAGAAGTTGTGTGCAACAAGATGCTGCAGCCACATATTCTGCTTCAGCTGTAGATAAGGCAATCGAACTCTGTTTCTTGCTGAACCAAGATACTAATCTGGAACCCATGAAGAAAGCACCACCACTTGTGCTTTTCCTATCATCCACACTTCCAGCCCAATCTGCATCTGTGTAAGCATGAAGAGTGAGATTTGTATTTCTAGGATACCATAAGCCATAGTTTTGGGTCCCTTGAAGATATTTGAAGATTCTTTTGACTGCCTGAAGATGAGTTTCCTTTGGGTTGGCTTGAAATCTTCCAACCATTCCTACTGCATGTGTAATATCTGGTCGAGTACCTGTCAAATAAAGCAAACTCCCAATCATGGATCTATAAGTGGGTTGGTGAACTGCTGCTGATTCATCATTTGCACTGAGGCTGCATCCTGTAACCATGGGTGTACATACTGGCTTTGACTCTTCCATGCCATACTTCTTCAAGATCTGCTTGAGGTATTTGGTTTGAGACAAGAAGATACCTCCTTCATTTTGTTGGATTTGCAATCCAAGAAAATATGTCAATTCTCCAAGAAGTGACATTTCGAATTCTTTCTGCATAACCAAGGCAAAGTTTTGACTCATAGTCTCTTCATTGCTGCCAAAAATAATATCATCTACATAAACAACAAGAATTAGCAATTTGTTATTTTCAACTTTTATATAGAGATTGCTATCTGCTGATCCTTTTGAAAAGCCTTGTTGGTGAAGATATTTGTCCAACCGATAGTACCAAGCCCTTGGAGCTTGTTTGAGTCCATAGAGTGCCTTTTTCAATCTGCATACAAGGTTTGGATCATTCCCAAGAATGAAGCCATCTGGCTGCTCAATATATACTTCTTCTTCTAAGTCTCCATTCAGGAAGGCTGATTTCACGTCCATTTGAAATACCTTGAAGTTTTGAAAGCTTGAGAGAGCAAGGAACATTCGGATGGCCTCAAGTCTTGCCACAGGAGCAAAGGTCTCTTCAAAATCTATTCCTTCTTGCTGTGCATACCCTTTACAAACAAGTCTGGCCTTGTTTCTAATTACTTCTCCATTTTCATTTAATTTATTCTTGAAGACCCATTTTGTTCCTATTACATTCTTATCTTTTGGTCTAGGAACTAATTCCCAAGTGTTGTTCTTTTCGATTTGCTCAAGTTCTTCATCCATTGCTTTGACCCAACATTCATCTTTGCATGCCTCTTTCACATTTTGTGGTTCAGTGGAGGAGAGTAATGCCAAGTAGCTTGAAGCTTCTGCAAGTGTCCTTCTTGTTTGTACTCCTGCTTCTTTCTGCCCCACAATCTGAGTTTCTGGATGATTCTTTTGAACATATCTGGATGGAGTCTTCTCTTCTATTCTTGTCTGCTCCTCTGGTTCTTCTTGAGATTCTTCTTCTTCTTGAGGTTCTTCTTCTTCATCATTTCGCCTTTGAGAGTAACCTTCATCTTCTTCAATGTCTTCATGATGAACTTGCCTAGGAATATATCCCTTCTCATCAACCACTATATCAATACTGTCAACAATTCTGCCAAGTCTTTTATTGTAGCACTTGTATGCTTTGCTATGTGGAGAATAACCAAGAAGAATGCCCTCATCTGCTCTTGGTTCAAGTTTGCCAAGTTGCTCATCAGTATTCTTAATATAACATTTGCTCCCAAAGATTTTGAAGTGCTTCACGGAAGGAGTTTTACCACTCCAAAGCTCATGAGGTGTTTGAGTGCTGTTTACTCGGACATTTGTTTTGTTAAGAATAATAACAGCAGCATGTGCAGCTTCACCCCAGAAGGTTGCAGGAGTACCTGATTCATCGAGCATAGCACGAGCCATTTGTTGGATAGTTCTGTTCATTCTTTCCACAACCCCATTTTGCTGAGGAGTTCTAGCTGTAGAGAATTCTCTTCTTATCCCATGTTCGTCACAGAAATCGAAAAATTCATTTGAGGTGAACTCCCCACCTCTGTCAGATCTGAGGCACTTAATTTTGTGTCCTGATTCATTTTCAACCAATGCTTTGAAGGATTTGAATTTTTCGAATGCTTCATCTTTGTGCTTCATAAGCCCTAACCAAACAAACCTTGAGAAATCATCAATGAATAATATCAGATATTCTTCTCCTCGAGGTGTCCTTTTCCTAAATGGACCACATACATCTGTATGGACTAGCTCAAGAGGCAAGCTAGCTGATCCTTCCTTCTCTGGAAAGTTAGTTCTGGTTTGCTTTCCAAACTGACAAGATTTGCATATGGTGTTGTCTGGAATTTTGATATCTGGAAGATCGCGAACTGCCTGATATTTGCATGCTTTCCTTATTTGTGAGAAGCTTAGATGTCCCAACCTTCGATGCCATAACCAGTGCTCTTCATCCTTGCTAAGATAGCATTGTTGTTGTCCTTCTTCAAATATGTACAGATTATTTGGAGTTCTTTTGCCTTTGAGAACTGTTTTACCTGTATCAAGATCACGAACAAGACATCCATTCGATCTAAAAATAACCTCGGTTTTTTGATCACACATCTGGCTGACACTTAGTAGATTATGCTTCAATCCATCAACATACAAAACATTTCCAGCCTTGACCTTTTCTTTCAAAGGAGAAATACCTTTTCCTTTTATAGTTGCAGGAGTATCATTTCCAAAAGAAACTTTCTTTCCCTTTTCTAAAGTAGAATAAGATTCAAGTTTTTCTTTATCACCTGTCATATGTTTCGAACATCCACTGTCAATGTACCATAGATTTTCCTGTCCTTCTGCATAAAATGCTATCCCACATCTTTCTGTTTGAGGTTCCTTTATTCTCCATGTTTTGGTGCTTGTGGCTTGTTCCTTTTTCTCCTGAAACCTGCTCCTGCATTCAGAGTCTTTATGACCAAAATTATTGCAAATAGAACATTCAACTTCATTTTCAAGAACCGAAAAGTTGTTATAGGTCCTTTTTGTAATCCCTGTCATACTTCTTTGTTTTTGAGCTTCCCTAGTCATGATTGTTTTATATGCAACACATTGAGCTGCTTTGTGACCAAAGTTATGGCAAGAAAAGCATTGTCCATTGAAGAAGCTTCTGCGGTTATTGAATCTACCAGCCAACTGATTGTAATTTCTATTTTCATCTATTCTTGAGCCAAACTGAGAAGATTTTACCTGTGGTTGGTTGTAGCTTTTGTTCACCCTTAAGAAGGATTGTCCCTGATAGTTTCTGTTTGTAATTCGTCCCTGCTTTACCTGATTATCTTCATTGTTCTTCTGCTCATTTCTTCTTGCTGCATCAAGATAACTTTTTGAGGTGGATGCTTGAGAGGTTTCTCCATTATAGCCCAAACCTGTCTTGTTTAGAGGAGACCGCTGCACATTGATAATCTCATCCAAAGTTTCAGATCCTTTGACAAACTTAAGATTAATAGCTTTTGTTTTCTCAATTTCTTTTCTGAGACCAACAATTTCACCTTCTAGTTTTTCAAGATGTTTTTCCTTTTCATCAATTTGAAATTGCAAAGTATCAATGATCACATTCTTTTCTTCTATGCATCTCTTGAGTCTAGTAATTTCATTATAGAGATTATCCACATCTATAGCATCCTCATAATCATCATCTTCAAATGCCATTAACAGCTTATATTTATTACCTTGTTCATCTTCATCACTGTTTGATAAGCCATCACTATCTTCATGGGTGTAGTAGCTTTTCTTATTTGCACTTTGTTTCTTGTTCCATCTAGCAGGTTCTTTTCCTTTATCCTTATAAGGACATTTTGCAGCATAATGACCTACTCTTCCACAAGCAAAGCATTTGAAAGGTAGCTTACCTCTGAACCTTCCAGAACCCCTTTGAAGATTTCTGACAAAATTTGATTCTTCTTCCTCTTCTTCTGGAACATGGCTTGCTTCATAGTAATCTTCTTTTCCTGATGCCTTAAAAGCAGCTTCCCTTCTGTCTGATGGACCTCCCTTTCTCATTTCATAAGCAGTTAGAATTCCATGTAGCTGAGACATAGTGAGAACACGGAGATTTTCTTTTTCTTCTATTGCAGATACTTTAGATTCAAACTTGGGGGATAATGATCTTAGAATCTTTTGAACTACTATAGTCTCTTTTATTTCTTCACCCAAATTTTTCATACAATTAACAATCTCATCTACCCGAAGAAAATAATTAGCCACACTTTCATCATTATACATCTTGAGAGTCTCATATTGAATCCTGAGAGTTTGAAGTTTAGCTTGTTTTACCTGTTCATCTCCTTCATAGCTAGTGATCATTTTGTCCCATATCTCTTTTGCTGATTTGAAGTGCATGACCTTCATGAATTCTGTTTGGGATATACTTCCTAATAGAGTACTGACTGCTTTTGCATTTGTTTCATACTGCTTTTTCTCAGCTGGATCTGTAGGAGTAGCTGAAGGAAAAGCATAGCCTGTTTCTACAATGTTCCAAACTTCTGTACCAAGAGATTGAAGATATGCAGTAACTCTTACCTTCCAATAATTGAAATTTGTCCCATCAAAAATCGGTGGCCTGATTGATGCTTCTTTCTCGTAGTTGCTCATGATGAATGATCTTCCTTCAAGCGATCAAGCTTCTCTGAAGGACCTGCTCTGATACCAATTGTTGGAAATAATACTGAGAGGGGGGGTGAATCAGTATTATCTGATCAATCAAACTTTTTCAATGCTCAGAAACATATACGCTACTTCAGTTAAGTGAACCAGCGTGTACACGCTACTGTGACTAAATAAAACAACGTATAAGAAGAAAACTCATAATTTAGTTAGCTTATTCTTCAGTTAAGTGCATCAGGACATTATTCACCACATTAACAGTAAACAGGTGCAGTATAACAGAACAGATCAAAAGCCACACACATGAACACCAAGATATAAGGTGGAAACCCAATGTGGGTGAAAACCACCTGCTGCAAGTTGTCTCTATCTTTCTTTAATATGAAACTTCAGTTTACAATCTTTTGTACTGGTGCAGCCTTATACCAGTACGCAGGCTACAACCTGCAGAAGGCTACAACCTTCTCTCGTTCTCCAAACTTCCTTGGAAGGGAGCTCCAACCCCCTTTGCTCTTGTACTAGCCAAGATACTAGTACGTAGGTGCTGACCTACAATCTTCTTTCCTTCAGGTACCACCTTTCATACATTTTCAGACTGGATATTCCTGAAGCACAACATTACAATCTGAAGACCACAATTCATTCACCTTTCACAACAGATCATTGAAGCATAAAACAACCAAACTTTGAATCACTGAACCACTGAACCCTGTCAATCACCAGTTACCAGAACACAGAACTCTGCAATAACAGTCAGACCCAACTGTAAACCCAAAATCAAGCTTCAAAAGATATACGCTACTTCAATGAGCAAAAACCGCGTATACACGCGCTTTTACCGAAGCCAACCTGCGTACAGATCTAAAAATAAACTCTCTCAATTTGCAGCTGTACCAGACATCAGTTAGACCCAGAACATAACATTGCGACAGTATGCAGATCTAGAAATACGCATAATCAACCATATCATGATAGTGCATTTCAAACCATTAGATCCCGATCTATCCTTAGATCTAGTCTTCCATCAACCGATGTGATCTCTCCTTGGCTTAGATCAAGCAACCCAGAACCTGCATATCAGATCTCTTTCTTTTTCAGATATTCAAGCCTTTTCGAAAGATGATTTTGCCTAATGATCTTCTTCTCCTTATATAGCCTTAGGCCTTGCTCAATACCAAGAGCCAAAACCATAGAAATCCAAAACCATCAACTTCAAAACTAGAGATCTACACGACTGTCGAGGTACTTTGGTCCAAAGACATGGGTACAAGTACCGAGGACTAACTACCATGGACCAAAAGGAAACTTCCCGACATATACGCACTTTTCTGTTCATGCATCTGCGTGTATACGCGCCTTATTATGTAGCTCTCCTGCATATACGCGACTTAGTATGAATATCACCAGCGTGTATACGCAACTTGGACTTAATTAACCTGCGTATATGAGATTTCGCTTCATTCTGTAGACTGAACGGAGATCTGTCATCAAAGAGAGTTGCCATCAAGGACAACACCTGTATTATAGCGCCATTCCTGAGCCAAAAATGCCAACACGACTTTACTTATCAACCTGGGGTTCGTACAAACTTGGAGCTGACAGTGCTATATTCACAAGTAGAAGTGAAGGTCATGCCTGTTGCAACTATTTATAGGGTCAGAAGAAACTTTAATTCTTTGATGGAAGGAGAGCAAACCTTATTCTAAGAGAGAGCTACTTCTATCGCAGTAATGAAGAAAACAACATGAAAGGCTAAACTTGCATCATAACCTAAATTAATCAACCAAACACCTATGCTAAGAAGAATTGCTAATTTAACATTAACATAAGGTTAATTATCTATGTTTGCAGAAGCAAAAACATAAAAACTAGAGTAAGGAGTAACAAAGAAACTTAGGTGAAGTTGGGTTTCATGTGGAAAAGACGATCGAAGGTCGAAATTAGTGAAAGGAGGGCGTGAGGGAACAACATCGCATAAGAACCGTTGGATTAGTCGGGTGAAAGGTAATGAACTGTGGAGATTTAATTATGGAAGGTTACGTAGGCAGATGGGTGAATAGGGTTGCTAATGGGATAGATGGTTAAGATCTTATCGCGAAGGTTTTAAGTGAAGGGATGGATGAACAAGGGAGCAAGGCAGATGAACGGTAGAGATCATGTCGCAAGGGATTTAGGTGAGTGGATGGATGAATAGGGGAACAAAGGAGATGAGTGGATGAGATTTAATCACGCCGGTGAGGTCAAGAGATGGACAGGCGAGGCTAACAGGAGCGATGGATGGCTACGATCTTATCGCGCAAGTGAAGGTCAGAGATGGATGGCAGAGATCACATCACAGGGAAAAGAAACGTGCGGAAATGAGGGAGCAGGTTTCTAAGGCAGTAAGTAGTTTTCAGAATTTTCACGGATTAGCCTTACTGCGCAACACATAGCACGAGAAAACCACTTTTCATGCGTGCTCTCGGGTGGATAACTTTCGTGCATTAATCCACGTGATATTGCGCGATAGTCGTTGGATCAGTTGAGGCTAATCAACAATGGAGATCAGCCAAGCTAGTTGGTGATTGGGTGAAGCGACAACCGTCGGATCAGGCAAGGCAGGTCGATGGTGGGGACTTAAAGCTCCTAAAGTGAATGGCAGACTCCACGGGAGGTAGCAGTTGAAGAAAAAAGTGAATCAAACGATGATTGTGAAGGTTTGTTGGTGATTGGATGGTGAGGAAGTGATGGAGGGAGAATGTGTTGGAGGTGATTTCAAAGGAAAATAATAGAGAAAACCGGTGAGGGTATACAGCTAACAACATTCAAACGACGAACTCCATAGCCTATGCAAGAACCAAAAACTATGTTTTTGGGGTTGTTGGCAGGCCTCTGCCTCGAGTCATGGTCCTAGAGGGAGGAGATGAGGCCGAGACACCTACGCACAACCTGATAGTAATCTTTTCCTCTAATCTGACCTGTGAATTAAAAACACAAAATGAAAGTAACCTACAACAGATGCAAATACTGAAATAGATGAAAACAAACAAGAAGCTATTCAAATAAATGCATAGAACTAGAAAGTTGCTTAACCAAACAAATCAGAACCAGAAACTTCTTGAGCAAATGCATCAGTAAACCACGAAACTACTTAATAAATAAATAGAATAGAATTCTATGCTAGAATAACAGTACAGTAAAGAGGAGTTGTGGCTGATTGGGTCGGACCCTAACCCAAGAGCTTCAGCCCTCGAAGTTTAACTCAAAGATGGCTTAAACATAACTCATATTTATTATAGAAACCATGGATTATAGAGCAAATTCACAAGTCTTTGCAGTTCAGAAAATAAAACAAAGTTTTACAAATGAAGTCCGAATCCTAGTGAGGTCCTAAGCCTCTCTATTTATACATATAAAGTCTCCAACAACTTCCTCTCAAATTAGGATGGTTTGGCTCTCAACTCAAAATAAACTGTTTTCTATCCTTTTCACTTGCTTGGCTGTCTTTTAGTCCTCATGATGTGGCTGTTTGCACTCCAAGCCGGTGGAGGAATATTCGAATGGAGGGGTAGTAGATGAGGAGGATTAACCTCCTATAATTCCTCTACCTTGTCCCATTCGAGTCTTGACCAAGGTCTTTGCTATAGTTCTTTGATTTTATCCTTTATACCTACATTTCTCCTTCCTTTTATCCTTTATTCCTGCATTATATGAACATTAGACCACAAAGCCAAATATCCAACTCTAACTCATTTCATAAACAAAAGATAATCAAAAGTATGCAATAAGTTGTGAGAATAGTTGGTTTGACTAAGCTAGGAGGTGAATTAAGGCCAATTAAGGCCCGTATAATTACTCAATAATGAGGCTCATCAATAGTCTCAAGTGTTTATGCTTCAGCAAGTATCACCTTCCTCATCTCTACCAATGCGGAAGCTACCCTCTGTTGCTAAATTTGTTCTACCTCTTGCCTGGCAACCTGCAATTTCTTTGAAATGTTTTCATTCTTAGCCAATAGGAACTTAATATTTGAGCTTTTTGCTTCTGCATAGGCTAAGGTAGCATCAACAAGGGAAGTTGGATGCTTTCTGATGTCTGGCACTATCACCCTTTCCTTAATGAGCGCAGGTGATGCATGATTATCCAGAAAGTTCTTCCTCTACACCTGTATAATCTTCTTCTTCAACTCATCAAATGATAGATTTTACACATCCATAACCAGATCATCATCAAGGAGAACAACTTCCCCTTGCTCGCTTGGGACTAGTTCTGACACTGGAGGTGGTGGAGACTCAAAGGTGACCTCTAGTGCTCCCAGTGTAAGGTTAGTGTCTTCGTTCTATGGCTCCTATTCCAACTCCATGTCTGTCACTTCAATCAATTGGTCAATCTGCTTAGAAAGCTCCTGATCTGGCATTTTTTTCACCCTCTTCTTCAGATGAGAGCTATCCTAACTCCTAAATCTATATGGGTGTTGTTTTCTCTCTCATCGTGCCTTACCTTTCTTCTTCCTCCTATTTTTGCTTCTCTTCTCTTTCTCTCCTCCTCAGCTCCTACTCTTCCTTTAACTTCTTTTCTGTCTCCTACAACTTTAGTTTCACTTCCCACAACCTTTTCTTTTATCTCTTCATTTTGTTCTCTTTATTCGATGCTCCCTCTTTGCCTCCACTACCAAAGCCTCTTTCTCAATGATAGAATCTTCCCTCATCTTGCATCTTTGCTCTTCCTTTGGATTCTTGGTAATCTTCCTCTTGCCTTTGTCTTGCACTAGATTGTGGCTTATTATTATTTTTGTTGTTGCTTCATGTCCTGCTGTTGTTTGTAGAGCAGCCTTACAAGTTGTTTCTATACTAATTGGCTCATGGAGTTTGGAGGCATTGTAGAAGTACCTCCAAGGATCCTCCTCGTGCCAATGAAATGTCTCGTGGATTCATGGAAAGTACACTCTCACATAGTGGTCCTTGTAAATAATGTGAGGATCATACAGATTAGAGTCTTTGGTCACAAAATTGAATCATAGTATCTCCTTAGCTTCGGCATATGCACCCTTCAAGCCCTTAATTTGGTACAATCTGATCCGCAAAGGAATAGCGGGTCATGGTGCCTTCTTCTTCCTATGAATTGTTACTAACAACCTTGTGGAGAGGTGATATGTTAGGTCCCTATACTACTAGTGTAACCCCTTATTGTTATTAGTACAACCCCCTTATTGTGCCCATGTAGTCCCCATATTGTTATTATTGTGCCCCATAGAAGCCCACTATTGTTATTATTGTGCCCTTACATTATTATTGTTATGTCTGCTCTGATTATATTATGACCCATTAGACTCCTATATATAGAAAGGAGGTCTTGTCATTTGTATCATCTAAGAATTGTTCATTTGTGTAATGTAAAAGAGGTTTCCCCCTTGAAGAGGCTTATTTATAAGGCATTGATCTATCTTTTCTATCTTTTTCTGAGCTGGTTTCATAACATTTGGTATCAGAGCTTTGGATTCTAGGGTTTCGCTGCTCCAAATAGGTCATTGTGTCATTTTCGCTATAAATTTTTTTCTACGACGTCTCAGAAGAGAAAAAAAAAAAAACCTCATTTGAGAAGAACTCGCACTGAACCGCTGGTCAGAATTTCAAAGCTTGTCTCGCTATATTTTCGGAGATATGATCTGAGGAATTTAGGGTTTTTGCAAGCTCCAGAATTTCAACTAAAATAGGCCATCGTGGGAATTTCGATATAACTCTTTCGCCACAAAGTTTCAGAAGCTAAAACAAAAACACATTTGAGAAGAGAGCAGTCTGAACCTTGGCTCCAAATTTCAGATCTTGTCTCGCTATAGTATCAGAGATATATTCTGAGGAAGTTAGGGTTTGTGCAGACCCCCGAATTACATTCCGAACAAGTCACCTTGGGAAAATCGTCATAAATGTCTCTCTGAGCATCATATTAAAATTTCGTAAGAAGTTCTAAAAAGAGGACAAACTGTAGTTTCTTGTGTAGATTTTTAAGATCCAGAGGTCAAAACAGTACACATGACACTTCATACAAGTACGCTATTTTGAAAAGGTATATAATTAGGTCATCTTGGGAGATTGTGCATAACTCTTTCTTGGAGAATCCAATTTTGATCAAACTGGTGGCATTGGAAAGAGGACATAGAGGGCTACTGCAGATCACGATTTCAAAACTGGAAGATCCAAAATTACAGTGTTATAGTCATTTCAAGATCGAGCTCCTAAAATCGAGAAAAAGTCAGATGAGGAAGTTTGATGGCAAGGATCCGGTAAATTGGATACTACAGATGGAAAAATATTTTGATCTACATGGTGTACCACTATTACAAAAGGTATGTATTGCATCTAATTATTTATAACTGAATCATTTTTTATGGTATAAATGGCTTTGTTCTCATAAACCACTTGTCGCGTGGTCAATTTTCATGGAGGAAATGATAGCACATTATGAGGATACGAAGAGAAACACCTTCTTTAGCTAATTGATAAATCTCAAACAAAAGTGTTCAATGGGAGAGAACATTGAGGACTTTCAAAATTTAATATAAGGGTAAATGATATTCCATAGAAGAAAAGGATTGATGTCTTCATAGGTACTTTAAAGGATAACATTCAACATGAGGTTTGTCTTTGGGAACTTGATTCATTGGGGAAGGCATTCAGGTGGGCAAGAAAAATTGAAAGTGAAATTATGGAAACAAAGAATCCAACCACTCACGACTATAATTATGAAAGTGTTTCTTCTCCTAGCCTTCCACAACCTACAAGGTTTACACCACAACAATTGGAAGAAAAAAGAGAAAAAGGGCTTTGTTACAATTGTGATAGAAAATGTACTAAAGGGCATAAGTATGCTGAGAAGAAATTATTTTACATAGAGTATGAAGAGGAGGAATAAAAGGATCAAGAAACATTAAAAGAAGAGGATATATGCCAGGACCAAACCCCAAAGAAAGAAGAAATGAATCAGACCATATCTTGTAAAGCATTGGCAAGAATTACCACTCCTCAAACTCTCAAGATAGAAGGACATATCAAGAAAAAAAAGGTTCAAGAAGTGAAAGATCACATCAAGAAAGAAGAAATGAATCCAACCATATCTTGTAATGCATTGGCTAGAATTACCACTCCTCAAACTATCAAGATAGAAGGACATATCAAGAAGAAAAATATTCAAGAAGTGAAAGATCACATCAAGCATCAAGAAATGAATCTAACCATATCTTGTAAAGCATTGGAAGAAATTACCACTCCTCAAACTCTTAAGATAGAAGGACATATCAAGAAGAAAAAGGTTCAAGCAGTGAAAGATCACATCAAGCATCAACAACAAGTTCTCCAACTTTTAAAGGATAACGCCACTTTGGTGCAGAATCGAATGAAACAACAAGTAGATCAACATCGCAGTGAAAAAGGTTTTGATGTAGGTGATTGGGTATTTTTATAGTTACATCTCAAGCAAGCTATTTATGAGAAGGAAATGTTGGCAATACTACATGCACTTAAGAAATGGCGACCTTACCCAATGGGAAGACACTTCAAGGTAAAAATGGATCATGATAGTCTTAAATACTTTTTAGAACAAATATTATCTTTAGAAGAACAGAAAAAATGGGTCACAAATATGTTGGGTTATGACTTTGACATCAACTATAGAAAAGGGAAGAAAATTTTTGTTGCAGATGCACTCTCAAGAAAGAATGAGGATGTGGAAGCATTGTTTTGTGCTATTTCTATTATCCTACCACATTGGATAAACAAAGAAAGGGATGAATGGAAGAAGGATGAAGAAGTGTGTCCACTCATTCAAAAGTTGTAGAAGATCCTAGTTCAAACAATATTGGCAAACCTTGACGAGGAAGGAAAAATAATATTGGAACCTGGACCAGTCACAGAAACAATAACCTGATAGCTACGAAATCGATCAATCTCAGAGTATCTCATCAAGTGGAAGAAATTACCCACTGAAGATTCCACATGGGAGGAAAATAATTTTATACAGAAGCATCAAGAACTACTCAAGCGTTGAGGAAAACACTTTTTGAAGGAGAGGGGCATGTTAGGTCCCTATACTACTAGTGTAACCCCTTATTGTTATTAGTACAACCCCTTTATTATGCCCATGTAGTCCCCATATTGTTATTATTGTGCCCCATAGAAGCCCACTATTGTTATTATTGTGCCCTTGCATTATTATTGTTATGTCGGCTGTGATTATATTATGGCCCATTAGACTCCTATATATAGAAAGGGGGTCTTGTCATTTGTATCATCCAAGAATTGTTCATTTGTGTAATGTAAATGAGGTTGCCCCCTCAAAGAGGCTTATTTCTAAGGCGTTGATCTATATTTTCTATCTTTTTGTGTGCTGGTTTCATAACAAGATATGAGACCACTTGCATGGCCAAATTTTCAGTGGCATACCTTTGTAGAGCATGCAGAGGCTTCTCTCCACTATACACTCTGATGAAGGTTCCACCTGGTGAGGCATACAAATCTACGATGTTCACTATCACCTCCATTTCTTCTTGGGAGATGCAAGGTGGATCCTTCTCAAAGATTAGCTCGTATAATGGGATGATGAAATGGTCACTTGGCTTTGCCATTACTCCTCGATAGCTGCAGTCAGAAAGAAACTTGCAATAAATATTAATTATAGTCTCCTTAGGTTTCCATGTCCAGATCATTCCAGGAAACTTTTGCTGGGCACATATTGCATCAAGTAATTATGTGGACATGTAGAATCTTGCTTGCTCATTCTTAGGAAAATTTTGGGTGTTAGTCACATGGATCTTCAACTGATGAGCCAACAAGTCCGACTAGTTGAATGGCTTCCCATATATCACCAACTGGTCCACCATGACTACCCAACCTTCAGGAAAGGTTTATATGTTCTCTTGACAGTATGTTCTACATTCAAAGATGATCAAGAACTGATAAGCCTTCCTAAGAGACTTTGTCTTGTAAACATTATTGGGTGTTTGTCTGAACTTTGATGGCTCTTTCACCCAACATTTTGATGATATCTCTAGTATTCCCAAAGCTATTGGTTGCATAGAAAAGTGTTTCCATGCGCTTTAGCCATTGAGGTAAATGATACATCTACTGAAATTTTGTTCCCTAAAGGTGCCAAGCTCTATCTTGTTGGCCCTTTTCAATGTCATAGTCGTTGGATCTCTGTGTGAGACAATCTAGATAATGATGTCCACACATGGGGAAGATGGGGTACCTGCATGCAACCTTGTATAATCGTGATCGGTCGATGCTAAGGTAAACATGTTGTTCCTCTAATTCTTCCTTGAAGTCCTCTGCAAAAGTGTCCTTGATTTTTTGCTGTGTTAATTTACCATTTTCAATAAATAGTTGAGTGTCTGCATAAACTGGTAGATTAACTCACATCGGCTCAACTGCTTCCCCAGTACTAGTCTTGATGGTTTCCTTTGATACATCTCTCTTGGAGGCCATGTTAATTGTAACTGCTAGAGAGATGATCAACAACTGTTGTACCTAGAGATAGAGAGGACACTCATGGCAGGAAAATGTTAGCTTAAAACCAAAAGAAACTTCAAGACAAGACCAAGCACCAAACCAAGCTAATGATGGGACAGATTGCACAATTCTGGTACACAGAGGTCACTAGTTTCTTGCTGGAACTGCACATTATGCAGTCCCATTAGTCAGTGGGAAGGCTTGCTGACTAGAACTGCGCAATTTGTAGTTCAGTCTAGGAAAAGGTCAAGAGAGACTGCACATTACGCAGTCTCAGTAGCCAAGATGGGATGCTAGCTCCTAGAACTACATAATGTACAGTTGGAGCTAGGCTAGGCCAGCCTCTGCGCAATTCCAAAAGCTAAGGTAGAGGCTTAGAGCTCCTAGAATGCGTAGTGCATGCAAGGGAAGGCTAGATCTGGGCAAGGGAAGCCCATACCTGCACAAGTGGTGTGTGAAATCTATAAAATTTGAAGGATGGCATGATGCTGAGTGAAAATATGATTATTTGATGATGCATGCAAGTGAAACAAGTGTAGGAATCAATCAAACCAAAGGAAAACGAAGCATGTGAAGGGAGTCACCGCCATTAGTGTGAAAACTGGGTAATGCATGCAACACTTGGGAAAGTCAATGAAAATCTTGGAACAACACTTCTACAAGCTAAAACAAGTTAAAACACCAGCATTCTTTCAACAAAACAAGTGAAACAAGACTCTTACAAGCTAAACAATAAAAAAGAGACAAAAAAGTGGAAAAAGACTAGAAAAGAAAAACTCACCTGGAAAAGAGACAATGATCGCATCAAAGGTTCCTTGATCTCCTCGAGAATGCGAGAGATCCAAGATCAAATGTGAAAATGAGATCTAGTAGTGTCAATTAAATAGTGTGGTCAATTTAGGGTTTGTGGCACGAAGGCCAAAAATAAAGGAAATAGCGACACTCGGAAACGGTTTCCAAAATAAATCAAGTGCCTCCTTCAGGTTATTAAAAATAGATCCCCATTTTTTAGGGATACTTTTTTTTATTTTTTCTTTTTTATTTTTTGGAAAAATCTTCCATGCATTTCTCAGAGAGATTGCATAGTCCTGGGATGAACAATTCAACTCTCTGGTTCATGCACTGAGCAACTTCTCAACATAAAAGCTTCTGTGCAATTTATGGGTCGAGTGGCTGTCGGATTCCTCTCATGCTTTGCACAATTTCCTTGCTCAAGGCTAGATATCATCTAGTGTTGCACAATTCTTGAGCTCAAGGCTCACTGTCAGCTTGGAATGCACAATTCCCAAAAGCAAGGCTAGTTGCCCTCAAGGATTGTGTCGTTCTCTAAGGCAAGCACAGAACTTAATGAAAACCATGTTGAGAGATCGACTTGTGGGTTTGATAGTAAATCGAGTAAGAAAACAAAAGCCAAGATGTAAAGGATGAGGCTCAATCAAAGCATTAGTACCTAGATTAGTGCAAGATGAGTTGTTGTGGTTTAGAAGGGAGGCTCCAATATGAAGCATGGGAAAAAAATTGGAGGGTGGTTGTAGCCGCTACAACACTATGATAGTCGAGAAACTAAACAACACTTCTGGAAGAGTTAGACTCACTTGGCATGAGACAAGGTCCATACAGAGAGTTGGAGTTCTACCAATGTGTCGCCAATGTTGTAGTAGCTACAACCACCCTCCAAAATTTTTCCTATGCCTCAATTTTGGAGCCTTCCTTCTTAACCACAACAACTCATCTCCCACTAATCCAAGTATTCGTGCTTCGACTGAGACTTATCCTTTCAGTTTTTCTTGTGTTCACTTACTTAGTTGATTTTCTAACTGACAAGTCGATCTCCTGAATTAGTCCCATAGCAGTTATGGGATTGCTCCCAGAAACTGTGCAATTCTTGAGGGAAACTAGCCTTGCTGTTGGGAATTGCACAGTATTGACTTTCAATGAGACTATAGCTCAAAAAATGTGCATTCATGAGGAGGCAGCCCAACACTGAGCCTAGAAATTTTGCAACCCCCACTAAGCTCAAAAACTGTGCAGTGCATTGAGCTGGAAAGTTGCCCAGTTCCCAGAACTGCGTTGTCTTTCCCAATAATGTGCATGGCAAGTTTTGCTAGAAAAAAAAGGGATAGAGTTTTAGCATCTCAAAGTAGGCACTTGCACTATTTTAGAAACTTCCACCAAGTGTCGCTCTTTCCTTGATTTTAGGCATCCACATCATAAAACATAATTTTCCCAAATATGTTTAATTGATGTTGGTAGAGCTCATTTTCACATTGAATCTTGAAGCTCTAGCATTCTTGAGGAGATCAAGGAGCCGTTGGTGCAATCGTCATCACTTTTCCGGGTGAGTTTCGATTTTTCCATCTTTTGCCGCTTTTTCTGTCACTTTTTGTTGTTTGGCTTGTGTGAGTGTTGTCTCACCTGTTTCTCTTCTTAGTTGTTATCATTTTAACTTTTTTTAACTTCTATAAGTGTTGTTTCAAGTTATAGATTTCCTTTCCCAAGTGTCGCATGATTTTTCCGATTTTTGCACCAATGGTCGTCGTTGTGGAAACTCTCCTCACATTCTTCATTTTTCCTCCTATTTAATCAATTGTTACACTTGATTCACATGCATGCATATACACTTAGTCAAATATGCACTCATCTTCACACTTCCCTTGGGCAGATCTGGACTTCCGTTGACCAACTGTCACTTTGCACAGCTTGCACTACATAATCTAGAGGCTCAAGCCACAAGCTTGGCCTCTGGAATTGTGCAGAGCATAGCCTGAGCTGAATCCAACTATGCAATGCCCAGTTCTAGGAGGTAACCTCCTAGCTTGGCCACTAAGACTACATAATGTGCAGTCTCTCCCAAGACTTGGCACATGCTGAACTGCACATTGTGCAGTTCTAGTCATCAAGCTTCCACCTTGGCTGCTAGGACTGTGCAATGAACATTTCCCATAGTCATCTAGTCACCCCTATCAATAAATTTTGTGTGATCCCTCACATCAAATTCCTGACTTGTTGCTTGAACTTGCCTTGAAGTTGTTTTGGTTTTAAATTGACATTTTCTCTCCATGAGAGTGCTCTTTGTCCCAGAGGTACAACAATTGTTGAGCATCTCTTTGGAAATCACAGTTAACATGGAATCCAAGAGAGGAAATCAAAGGAAACCACCAAGAGAAGTACTAGGGAAGCATTTGAGGAGACATCAGTTGATTTACTAGTGTATGCAGATACTCAGGTGTTTATTGAGAAGGGAACAAAACTGACATGGAAATAGATCAAAGATACTTTTGTAAAAGACTTTGTGGAAGATTTTGAGAACCGAAAGTTCTATCTTACATCTATCCATCACGACTATACAAGGTTGCATGCAGGTACCCTACCTTCCCGTGTGCAAACATCATCAACTAGATTGTCTGACATACAAATGAACAGGCTATGACATTGAGTAGTGTTAGTGAGCAGACGCTTGCCACCTCCAGGGCAGAAGACTTTCAATAGATGTATCATTTTCTTGAGTTAGTGAAGCACATGGACTCACTCTTTTATGCCACCCATAGATATGTAAACACAAGAGACCTTGTCAAGTGATGGGTGAAAGAGTCATAGAAGTTTAGACAGACACCCACCCATGTTTAAAAGAAAAATTCACTCGGGAAGGCTTACCAATTCTTAATCATCTTTGCTTGCAGAATATATGGTCAAGAGAGCACAGAAACCTTCCTTGAAGGGTGGACAATCTTACTAGACTAGTTGGTGAATGATGGGAGGCGATTCAACTAGTCGAATCTGTTGGCTCAACAGTTTATGTCCCATGTGGCTAAGGCTTCAAATCTTCCCAAGAATGAGAAAGAAGGGTTATGTATGTCCGCATACTTACTGGATGCAATCTGAGCATGAAATTGACATGGACACCATGGGATACTATCATGAACATCTGTTGCAAGTTGCTTTTAGACTGAATTTATCGAGGAGTAATGGCAAGGCTAACTGACCACTTTACCATCCCACTATAAAATCTTATATTTGAGCAAGATCCACCTTGCATGTCTTGAGAAGAAATGGAGGTGATAGTAGACATTTCATATTGGTATGCCTCACCAGGTGGCACCTTCATCAGAGTGTTTGGAGGAGAGAATCCTATGCATGTCTTACCATGCTTTTCCACTGACAAACTGATCATGCAAGAATTATCATACCACCTCGTTATAGGGTTGTCAACAAGACTGCATAGGAAGAAGAAAGCTCCATGGACCACTCTTTCTTTGCATATTGGATTATACAAGATTAAGAAATTGATTGTTGCAGATGATGAGGCTAAGGAGATAGTGAAATTCGAGTTTGACACCAAGGACTTTAATCCATATGATCCCCACAACATTTGCAAGGACCACTATACGAGAGTATACTTTCCATGGATCAATGGGGTATTTCATTGGCCAAAGGAGGATCCGTGGAGGTACTACTACAATGCCTCTAGACTCAATGAGATGGTCAGTATAGCAAGGACTTGGGAGGCTACTCCATGGACAATAGTAGTTCTAGAAGAAAGAACAACAATAGTAGAAGGCAACAATCCAATGCATAGCAAGGGAAAGAGGAATACTGCTGACAATCTAGAGGGAGAGAAATTATGCAAAATCATGGGAGGTCCTATTATTGTGAAGGAAACTTTGGCAGTGGAAGAAAAGAGGGAGCAATGGATGAAGAGAGTAGAGAGGAGGAAGAGAGAAAAGTAGAGATTGCAGGAAGCAGAACTCAAGCTGAAAGAGACAGAGAAGAAGTTGATGGAAGAATAGGAGTTGAGGAGAAGAGAATGAAAATAGAAGCAGAAGAAGGAAGAATAACAAAGGAAAATCTAAGATGATAGAGGAAACAACACTGACATAAGTTGAAGAGCCAGAACATCCAACAACTAAGGAGGAAGGTGAAAAGATGTAGGATCGGGAACTTGCTTAGCAGATTGAGCAATTGATCGAAGTGACATACATGGAGTTGGAACAGGATCCACAAAATGAAGATGTTTACCTAATGTTGAGAGCAGCACAGGTCATCCCTCGGTACTTACCACCTCCATTAGTAGAGCTAACCCTAAGAGATCAAGTAGATGTTTTTATCCTTGATGATGATCCAATAATGGATGTCTACAATCTATCATTTGACGAGTTCCAGAAGAGGATTATACAAATGCAAATGAAGCAATTTCTGGATGTTCACGCATAACCTACATTCATCAAGGAAAGGGTGATAGTGTTGGACACCATGAAGCATCCTGTTAGCACTCCGTAATCTCCCAGGGCCGTGGAGAGAAACCTAGAGGTAACCACAAAACCACTTACAAAGCTAGTATCTAGCCCTTCTAGCTTCAGAGAGGGATCTCTCTTTTTTATTTAGATTTCTATTTAAGATATCATGCTAGTTATTGAGTTCCAACGTTGGTTTTTCAAAGATTTTCTTGAAAATTTTAGGGAAATACCTTTGGGGATGGAGTCATGAGTCTTTGGATGATCAAACACAAAAATAGCAGAGTAGTTGCAACAAGACAGGATATGCAAAATTTTGGATCTTTCAAAGTATTTATGGAGTGTATGGGATGAATATGATTTAAGTTCAATTAAATATACAGAATACTGAGATGAATTATATACTTAACATCAGAGTGAAAACATTGATATTGTTTACACAGAACAAAGTTCACTTAAGCAAATTCGGCCCTTTTTCTTCTTGAAACAATAAAGACAGAAAACATATGGAAAACTGAGAAAATAACAATTTCACATGAGAAAGTACATTACCAAATGGTTTGACACAGGAATCTTGGAAAAAAACCTCTCTGTATTATTGCAAATTGATCATTTCAGTACAACTTGTTAGTGTCAGTGTCTTTGCACTGCCATTAGTGATCAAGATTCACTCTTTTGCAATCATATTATGAGTCCCATTCCCAATGAGTTTCATTCCATTAGGTCATGGATCAACTGATGGTAGGAACATTTTAGTTTTTTCCCTCATGATACTTATCTGCTGACCACTTTTCCTATGTAATTCAGTCAATGATTAGGTTCAGGTTCATTTTCAATTTATTTCATCAATTAGGTCTTAAGTATTAGGGTTTCACCATGTCAAATTTTCAATAACCATTGACCAATAAGAGTCAGCAGACACATGAGGATGACAATAATCATCATGAAAGTGTTAAAATATTAATTTGTAAATTTAATAAGTTTTTCACCTCAAAACCAGTTTGAGGTGAAAAACAAAGCATTTGTATTTATTTGTAATTTCATGTAATTTTATTGATCCTATATGTAATAAATATTTCTATGCTACTCCTGGTCACTTGGTGACATTTTCCAAGTACATGCCACTGCAAAAAGACAAACAATCAAGCATCAATCCACCTGTCAAAAGCCAAAAAGTCAAATATCAGAAAAATAGAGTATTTCAAGAAAGCAAATAGACATTATAAAGTGGGTTTTGAAGAATGAAAAATTAAAAGTGAAGAGATATATAAAGCACATCCTTATTGATCATTTTATTATGAAGTTAAAGTGCCAAAGGAGAGAAAAAGTTATTTTGAAGTGTCATTGAACAAAAGAGGGCGATTTCTGCATTTTTGGAGAAAAATCAACTGGCGCTACTCATCTAATCCTGACGCTGCACATAGGATAGGTTCTGCTCACCTGGGCTTTCTTCGCTTTGTATTTTTACACAGGTGCCATGCATAGGATCGGCGTTGCACACCTGTGTGGAGTGCTGCCAACCTATGCAGTCAAGCTCCAGATTGCCCAATGAAGCTCCATAATTGCAGATTTCTCTCCAAATCATTCATTCCACCTTCTTGCAAGTAAGTTACATTACCATATCATTCGACCTATGGTTTGCTTTGCTAGAGTTGGTTTGTTAGCATCTTTGATGTTGAAACCCTAGTTTCTAGGTTTCTCTAGTTTTCATCATCACTCCATTGCTTGCTTATCCTACCCTCACCATCATTCCCTTAACTAATCCCCATTCCCATTCATCTATTTCCCAAACCTCATCCCATTCATACATTTTCCCTATTCCCATTTTCCAACTTTCATTATCCCCAAAAACCATACTATCCCATTCACCATTACCTAAAACTCTATTCATTTATAAATCTCTTCATACTCATCTTCATTTACCTCTCCCATAATTGATCACAAGGGATCACAGCCATCAAAAGCAATGGAAAAGGACAGTGACTTTGAGTTGGAAGAAGACACCCTTAGTGACAGTTCTAGGAAAAGAAATTTGCAGCAAAAGAGGCCTCACAAAGGGGGAAAGATAATCAGGGAGGAGCCCACTAGTTTGAGGGAATTGCTGGCTTGTCCACTTGCCATCTCATGTTTCAAACATCAGTCATGTTATGGTTTCTGTGAAATGGTAGAGAAGGTTAAGTTTCATCACAAGTTAGCAAGGTTGTTTGTGACACATCTGGACAAGAATGAAGTAAACCTTGCTGAAGTTACATTCACTTTGTCACTTGCTATTATTTCAAAGGCTACAGTCATTCCAAATGTAAGTGAAAGATGGAAAAAAAGACAGTATATTGACATGGAATATTATGAGCCTTTCATCAAGGCTAAATACCATTGCAAATTGAAGAGAGTGTTCCCCTTCAAATTCTTGGAGGACAGGCTTGCTCCACTTATGAAGATAATCATCAAATACTTTACATGGGAAGGTAAGTTTTCTCGCTTGTACGCCTACCACATTAGATTGTTGATGCATTTTACTAGGGTGAGGATGATGAATATTCCTTCATGTTTTGAATTATTGAGAAGATGGCACTCTATGTCAATAAAAAGCCATATCCCCAACAGTTAAACAACATCTACCACTTCTCTGTGATCAAAATCATTGTCTTACATTAGCTGAATCTAGTTAATATACCATGGGAGGCCTTCATTTCTCATGAAGTGTTCAAAGGCCCACAAGTATTTTCATCAGTGCATCAAGAGGAAGGTGGACCTTCAGGACATGAACAAGCCAAAGAAACTGAAACTGTTGGAGTGCCAATGATTGTGACATATCATAGGGGCACTAGGAAGCTCTTTGCAGCTACTAGGTGAGTATTATCTCCACAAGATGTGGAAGGGGTCTCACCTTCATCTTCAAACCACATGCAAATGCTATCTCCACAAGGAGTGGAAGGGGCTTTGCCTTCTTCTTCAGCAAAAAAGGTACATGTTGGGCAGCACAACAAGGGAAAAGGTAAAGGCAAAGGAAAAATGCAGGAGAAGGAACCTAGTGATGAGCAAGAAAGGGACTTTGTCCTAGTTGATCATGAGGAGACACAGGGAGTTGATAACATTGATTTGGAGAGTCAAGGTACAAAGATAACTAAAGACATGATCATCAAAGAGCAAGAGGCTGATATTCAAGCCTCGTCAGTCAATTTAGAGAGGACAAAGTGGATCATCAATTACCTCGAGCAAGAAAACAAGCAATTAACTGACAAGCAATTCCTTATGGAGTTGCAAATGATCAAGGAGAACCGGCAAAAGGTAAAGAAGGAAAAGGTAAAAATGACCTCCATTGAGCAAGAGATTGAGAATGACCGGGAAACTTGGCTTGAAAGGGTCACCATACATCTTAAAAAGCTACTTGAGAAGGCCAATAAAGAAAAGAAGATGCTTCATCACATGGCCTATCACGATATGACCCAGAACAAAATATTCAATATAAGGATGAGGAAGCTTAAGGCAAGGTTGAGGAAGGCCTTGAGAAGAAAAAAGGAGAAAAACAAGTTGGAAATCCTACCTGATGCCTCATTAGCTCATCAAAGAAGTTCATTAGGTTTCCTTGTGCCAATTTTGGGAAAATTTTGGTAAATTTTTGCAATTTTAAATTTTGCAACACAGGAAATCGCAATAGGTGGCGCTGCACTTTTGAATGGGGCACTTTTTGGAAGAACGGATTGCATATTTGGATTCAGCATAAAAAAATAAGCAAACCCAGAAGGTTTCAGCAAATTTGGAGCAAATCTAGGTCACCTAAAGGTCAAAAAACCATCAAAAAATGCCCTCTCTACCACTTTTTGGACACACAGGAAGCATTCTTGGGAGATTCCACTTTTGAGGGGGAAAATGACCTCCAAATGAAAAAATTCAAGATGTTCCCGAAACTAGATAGGATTATCTTTCCAACGAGCTATCTTTTGCGCAATTTGGTCAAGGGGAAGGCCTCCAAAACTGGGTTTGAAAAGGCACTATGCATAGGATGAATTTTGCCAGTTTTGCTCAAAAATCAAAATTTTGCCTAGTTTTTCTACAAGTTGACTTTTACTCTCATTTTGGATGAATTTATGAATGTAAATGATGCTATGCTATGTAAATGTAATTTTAAAATGACTCTAGAGGGTAGATTCATCATTTTGAGGTGGTTTGGGGGTGAATGAATCAGTTTCCATGGTTTTAGAGGCAAGTTGTTCCACTACCTATATTCTTGTTCTTAGTTTAGAAATGGTTGAAACCACCCCTCTTCTCATGGATTCGACCCCTGATGGCTAGCATAGGTGGTTTGATGTCTATATTATGTATTTTTTCAGTCATTAGCAAAGGTTGGACTCTTGTGGATGCTTTGAGCTACATTGTACATCTCTACAGTAGTTTGGCAAGGAAATAAACTAGTATTTGCAGTTATTTTTGTGGGATTCTTGTGGTAATGTGTTTTTGCATTGTTTCTCCTTCAGTCATTTAGTTTTTCTCATGTGTTATATGTGCCAAAATCTCTTTCATTCTTCTTAACTAAATGAAATCAAGATATATAGGTAGAATACATTGGTAACAGTGCTCTGCCTTGGGAATACATTTAGTTTTTTGATGTTTTTAGCTGTCTGAAGAGGAATCATGATCCTTGCATGCCCTCCTCAGCTTCTCACCAGTCTTAGACCTTCCATCTCACTCAATTCCAAGTGCCAAAACACCTACCTACCTCGCCCCACAGAACACCCTGCATTCTTGACTTGATTTCCCAGACCCAAAGCTGCCTGCTCCATTTGATCCAGCAACAAAACCTTCAAAATCAACCAAAACCCTAGAGCTACTATACCTAGCCTAAAATTCATATTCGACTCAGTCATCTCAACTGAGATTGACAAGGAGAGATCCCTATCCCGACCTGGTAGGGCTAGCTACCAGGTTAAGCTTGGTTTGTGGTTATCCTAAGATTGCCTTCCTTCAGCCTGAGGTCGATCTAGGCTCTAACACAACTTACATCAAAATATGGCTTCTTTCCTCACACAAGTTCCAACATTTTCTAAGTCCTTGTACTAAGTATTTATACAAACTTTTTACATCTCAAATCGGACTTCAAAATAAAATAGATTTACAAATAATATATGTTAAAGACACAAATATTTTAGATATAGAAGAAGAAGATTAGGAAAGTCTGGTAAAATTTATTGTGGTTCTGAGGCTTTGAAGGAATTTGGTGTTGACTGTGGCTATTTTTCTGCAAATATTGTTTCTCTACTGTCAAAATTTTAGGGCTTCAGTTGTACTTACTCGATTAACTCTAGCAACTCGCCCCCCTTTCTTCATTTGGGATAGAAAATCTTATCATGTTTCTAAACCTTTCATCCACTTCAGTGTACATGTCAAAAGTTGGCTTATTGAAAATAGGGTGGTGAATCTCATGCTGAATATTTAAATCAAACTGTAGGTCCTCTATAAATGCTTATCCACTAATAACTCCTTTGGCCTTTACAAACTTTGAAGCATCAACAACTATGTTACATAGTTGTTCCTGGTAATTTTCTAATGGAATCAATTTTCCATTAGAATTCCTCAGAGTAGGTAGACCCTTTTCTTGCAGTAGTGTGAACTTTTTGTTGAATCTTTTGACTTGCAACTCGAGCTCCTTACATTTTTTCTATAGATGTATCATCAAATTCCTTTTCGTTAAAATTATTTTAACCTCCATTACTGTTGTTGTACTGTCTAGAATTTTTAGATCGTCTAATTCATCCTTGGTATTAGAGTTTAACAACTTAATAATATTTTGTGCCTCTTCTGGTCTGTGCTCCAAATCTGCTTTAGTATTTTGTATTGCTGACTTAACTCTCTGCATGAGTTATTCCTACTCAAAAGTGATTTGAATTGATCACCACGTATCTATTATATTAGAATTTATATTATGCCAAATGCTATTTTTGGCATCGACCAACATCTGAATGATAAAATATTGGTCTTCATATTTCTGAATTTACTGAATGAGCTTGAAGTTCTTCTGTACTTCTGTTAAATAGGCATTATCAAATTTAATTTTATTCTCCTCCATTCAAATCAATGTTGTCAATAACTTCTCTTTCTCTACCTTAATTGATGATAATTCTTCCAAAGCTTTAGCGATCTCTTCTGTAGAATCTGAAGATGTGGCCTTTGTTGAAGTCTCTATTGTTGTACCTGTTCCTGATGTAGATGTCCCTGTTGCTTCCCAATGTTCTTTTTCTCTTAACAATGTTTCCAAGTCTTGCTCCATTTTCTGTATTTGTGCATTCTACTAAAAAACTATTCTAAATAATTTTTCCTTTTCCATTTATATGCTAGCAACTTCTTTAGCTTGAGGATGTTTTGTGGATGGTAGCTTTAGTTGCTTTCTTAATGCTTGAATATTTTCCTCTTTTCTCTTTATAGGCTCTTTTGTTGCATTGATATTAGCAGGGTCATGTCCTAGATTTATTATCAAATCTTCTAGAGATTTGAATCTCTTGTCTTTAGCAAATGAGGACATCTTCTCAATCTTCAACTGAGAATGTATCTTGTTCAATGATGAATGTAGTTTGGAAATAGTCATGGCAGAATTAGTAATTGTTGAAAAGATCATCTCCCCTATTTGCTTATGTAAATCGATTTGATCGATTTCATGTATCTTCTTTGTATCAATTGAGAAAATGGAGGCTTTGTAGTCTTCAATACTCCTGTGAGCTTGCAGTAAAGGTTCCATGAAGGCCATTTGGAACTGTCCTTTCTCTGAGTTGAATGCAGGGAGTAATCTATGTTGTGTTTTTCTTGTCTGCTTCCAAAATTATGAGTAAGTTGAAGCCTTTAAAGCTTCATTTTTCAACTTTATCTCCCTGTACCTTGAAAATATACTCTGCCGAGTTCAAATTTAAGAACTAGAAGATATTGAAGATTGAACTGTTGGTTCTCCAGTAGGTGACTGAATTGTTCCTTCTACTTGAGGAAAATGATTGACAGTAGTTCCTGTCAAAACTACTGTGGCCGGTTGTTGTGTATCTCTTTCTTCTGGAGATTCATATTGGATAGTAATCACCAAAGGATCAACTTGAGGGTCTGATTTTTGAGTATTATTTGGGTCCTTCTTTTTCATTTTAGAAACAATAATTTTTGCTCCTTTTGTTTCAGAGTCAGTAGGGGGCATGTCCTCTCTCCACCTTTTGACTTCCTTCTCCTTAGGAATAGGTGTTTGCATGGATGACTCACTAACCAGTCGTTCTTCAACTTCTTGTAAAGTGCCCTTTGTCCATTCCTCTTAGTTAGCATACTGTTAAATTTTGGGCCTTGATGTATGTGCATATGAAGTACTCTTTTGTTCCAATCTCGGTTTTGAAATGATGCCGAGAGGATCATAATACCAAGATAAACTAGTCTCAAATTTCATTTGACTTAAAATAGATTCCACCTCTTTTGTTGCAGCCCTGGTGTTGACAATATAAGGAACTATATTAGCCTTTAGATTGCATTGTGCTTTCTTTGGTAGGATACAAAGTGCAGCTCCTCCATATTTAGCATTTGTCTAGTGTATTCTAATGCAAATATTCTGACTGGTACAAACACTCGTAACTTGTAACAAGGTAACTCTGATCCATATATTCTAATTTCAGTATAATTCTAGTATAAATACTAGTCTCCAACTCGTGATTTCTCTAACAAGTGCAATATCTTCTTTATCTCTAGTGAAATCCTCGGGATCACATCACTATAAAGCAAGCATAATGAGGTATGTAGAAACTTATCAACAAAATCAGTGTAAGTATACTCCTTTGAGTTATTTCTAACCAAAGAAGTCTAGTGAATCATTGCCAAAGTATTTCCCTCATTATTTGTCTTTTGTAAAGGAAATTTGAACCTATCTAACTAATGAAATAACATAAGATAAACCAATATCGATTGATATTTGAAAACACCTTCAGCTTTGAAATTTACAAATTGATCATGCATTGCATTGGACAAAAATTGACTATAATTGAAAAGAATGGATGGCTTTTTGCCAACTGCAAAAATTGAAAAAAATCATAGAACTATTTCACCTACCCATTTATCATTATAATACCCAAGCAATCGGGTTACCATAGAATTTACTTGTTTGGACATTTCTAGGAAGATCGAGACTGGGTATGGAGGATTGGTCTGGGATAATTTGACATTTTCGGGAAGGAAACATTTGAATATTTGCGCTCTTTGAGGGAAAGTTAGATTTTTGTATAATTCCATCAATACATCAGTTAAGAAAGGATCATGGGAGGCTTGGTATTCAAGTTGCAGGGCCTGGAAAAAAATTTCATGGGAAATGGAGAATATGACTTCACTATTTTTGGAAATAACAACCTTTTGGCTTGGCAGGTATCAGAGATGGCACTAAGTGGAGAATTCAGGAAAAAAATGAGTTTGGGGAAAATAAACTTAGGGAGAAGGGATTCCCAAATGTTATGATCATCATTTTTGTAAAGGAATTTTTGTTTGGCCCAGTTGTGAAATTTGTAAAGGTCAAAATACACTGGGTCTCGACAATTTTATACTGGGTGTCAATCAGAGGGGATTTATCAAAATCAGGGACAAGAGGAATCATGGGATTTTGGTCTGACACTTTCCCCTTTCCTTTGCATGTCAACATATTGGAAATGGAATGATAGGAAGGCAAAAGAATAGTATCAAAGAATGCTTGATAAAATAATCCTAAAGAACAAGGTTACCAGAGATAAATTTGGTCGACTTTGTGGGGGAAAAACCATTATAGAATGTTGACAGTTGATGGTAGCTCGATCTTCGACTTGCAAAATCAATGGTGTGGTGAAAGGATAAACTTGAAGGCTTCCAGGGGTTTTTATAACAATTCTATCGGTTGTATAATAGAAAATTTATCGTTATGGAGCGGGGGCAATTTATTGAGAAAACAAATAAACAACGAAAACTTTAAATTCAATAACATTAATATTGGATTTGGCGGTAATTATTTGATATTTGAATGGCTAGTCAACGTGGAGGTGGTGACATGGTAGGACATGCAGCGGGAGGGGAGTGGCGGATGAGAAGACAAACGATGGGAGAGGACTGGCGGATGCAATGGATAGCTGGAGGGAGAAGGTAGTATTTTGGGGGTGGGGGGTGCAGGTGGTAAGTAGTTTCGGGAGGGGACCCCCCAAAAGTCTCCAAGAGCCACCACGTTGCTCTAAGAGGTTTGGGCGGAAACCAATTTTCGATCCCCCCCCCCTCGTGTTAACCGTCGAGAGTGTGGGGGGGCCAAAATTATTTTCCACTGTAGATCTTGGCGGGACTAATTTGGTCCATCAGTTTGAGCATGCCCTTTAACCGCAAATGACAAATGAAACTTGTCATATTATTTCATAACAAAAAATATTATAACCAAAGTTTAAAACTATATGAAATTGACATTTCTTTTATTTAAAGCGATATTTTGATTGGCTCGCTATAAGGGCTTATTTTTGTTTTCTAATAAATTTTCTTTTGTTCTTTTCTTTTGTTTTCACACACACACACACACACATATAGATATATCCACAATTTTATTTTTTTTCTCTTTTTCTTTCTCTCCTTTTCTTTATCATATTTTTTATTTCTCTTTTTTTTTTTGAACTTTTGAAAATAATTTGCAAAATGTAAGAATTACTGTTATATACCTAGGGGGGATAATATGGGGTACCAAGGGAGGTACCCAAGGTAATAATGTAATAATGGGATGGGCCATAGTAATAAATAAGGTGGTTAACCCATGTCATGTAAGGGACCACAAGTAGTTAATAATAATGTAATGGGCCCATGGTATTAGTTGATGGTATGAGGGAACCATGGTAATGATGCATGGTATTGTATGTATGAGGCCTATATAAAGGCTAGAGACTCCACATGAAGAGATATGAAGAGAAGTATTATTGTACGAACAGGCATATGGCTTGTGGAGTGCTCTCCTTCCTTAAGGAGTGAATGTATGGTGTTGCCCTACCTTAAGGGTTTTATCAATAAAGAATCATTTCATCTTATTTCTGGGTTATTTGCATTATCTCATATTTTTATATCAGATCTATAGTATTTCTGGGTTAGATCTACAACAAGTGGTATCAGAGCTACAACAATTACTCACAACATCTCATGGGATAAAATTAATAGATAATCATCAATTGATCCTATAAATTATAGGACCCTAACACATCCAATTTCCATTGTAGAAGCCAACTTAGCCTATGTAGGAGAAAAAAGATCAAATGTTCAGTATCTGGCAATCGAGAATGAGAAACTAGAAAAGAACTTGTAGGCTGTCAGGCAAGACGAAGAACAACTCCGAGCAACAACGCAAAATGCAATTTCCACATTGGGGGAGATGAGGAAAACGATACTTTTTGAAGTATCAGCAGTTGGAGAAACCGTGTAGAATCTCTATGACAGATTTGTCACTCTGCATAAAGAAGTTGTCCGTTTTCATGACCTACAACAACGAAGAAAAGAGTTTGTTCAAACTCTAAAAAACATAAATGATGTCATTGCCTATGTATAAGAGTGGAAAATGCAGTAAAAAGGGGTCCCTCTTGACTTCGTGAAGAAGATGAAGCCATGGGCAAAGTTGGAGAAAGTTAAGGTGTGATTGTTGATCCAGAAAAACATGCAGCTCGCCTCTTTCATCGAAAAAACACAAGCCTCATATGTGTGGTTGTACAATAGTTTGGAGTCTCAATGAGAAAACACCAAATCCCATCAATCGGTTCCCTCATTGAAGCTAAAAATAAGAACCAAGTTTGGTAGGAGATCGATGAGTAATTGGAGCAGCTAAGACAAGAATCCACCAGGGAAGACTTGGAGCTGAACGCAAACAACATACAGAAGTACATCAGTGGTCCTGTCAAGATCAAGAGAATGATGCTCATGATTCAAAATGAGTTGGATAAGGGTTCTAAGATAGTGTACCAAAATTCCATAGAGGCTAGAGTCCACTTCCAGAAAAACATAATTAAGTATTTTGGGGACATGATCACACTATACCAAGCTTGGAACTAATATGTGACTGAGAAGCGGCAAGTGGAGGTTGTTGAAATGGACTTCCCCCAAACTTCACAATCATAGTGTTGTGTCTTGTTAGGTTGTCTCTACCCTATTTTGTCTTACATGGGTATGAGTGGAAAATGTAATATTATTTGTAATTATGTTGTAAGTGAAATTCCAAGTGTTAATATTGGAATATGAAAAGTCACCATGTAATGTAATGTGTCATTTTGTGAAGAAGTTCAAGATTCGTGAGGGTAGTCCAAAATTCACAAAGGGGAGTTGAAGATTCACCCCATCTTGTTATAAATAGAACCTCATAACTCATAGAAAAGGATTTTGGGAGCCAACATTTTGGTTAGGCTTAGGCTTAGAAAGAGCTTGGGAGTATTGTGAAGAGCCTTGGATTCTCCATAGCATAGAGCGAGTATACTTATTTGGAGGAGCAGGTGTTCTTGAATGTAATGTTCCACTATTGGAGCTAGTGGTCATCAATGTTGTATGTATGGATGGAAATTTCACTTAGATCCAACACACTTTCATGCATATGTTGTTAATATAGTAGGACTATTCTTGTTGTATTGACAATGTATGTTATTTAACTTAAAAATATTCTTATGAACTATTTTGTTTGCATTTGTATGAATATTGTTGAATGTGTGTTGTTGGATTAACTCATCGCTTTAACTGGTGGATTAATCTACATTTTAGCTTGTGATGTCATTTTTCTTGTGTGTTCCTTTCAAGCTGTGTACTATTACAGGCTTTCAAGTGGCGAACTTTCTTTTCCCTTCGTGTGTTGGAACCTCCATGGATCGCACTTGAATCTCCGCATGGTCACACTCTTGATCTTACCCAAAGTTATCATACTTTCCTCTATGCATTTATGAGGTCAAGGCATTACATTACCACCCACTACTGGGACTCCTACTCCAAACGGTGCAAGGTCTAGTTGGGACTTCATATCGGGGAGATCCCCTAAATGTTGGCAGGTTCAACACCATCAATAAAAACATTTCCTCTAGTGTCTTTCCCATGACTTATTGCATGTATCCACAACCAAGTCTCGGGTTTTTGGTTCTTTCCCTTATCAATATTTGTCATAGCATACTGTAGATCACACTTTTTCCTTCTGCTGATGTATCCTTTAGGATTTCCTGTCCATATCATAAACATATGCATAGTTATAAGCATATAATATCAAAATCATATCCAAGTGACACTAACCTCATAGACCTTTCAGTCATACTCTTCCCACTTGATTCCTCATAAACCTAGGAACCTTTTCATGTCATTCACCAACATAAAATAATCATTCTTTGACAAGAATGATCCCTAATGAACCTATCAGAAAATGGCATATATATATATATATATATATATATATATATATATATATATATATATATAGATCTATATATATATATATATATATAGATAAACGTTAGCATAATCATGATCATAACACAGTTACCAGTGTTCATAAGGTCAAGGTTAGAGAACTTCCTTTATTTGTGCAATGCATGCACAACATTGAGAACAACAGTTCCCAACATGACCAAGGAATATTATACCTCAAATACATTTAATTTACCTTTCCTTTCACCTTTCACATGATTTTCCTACCCCTCTCCACTTATCCCAATGGACTCAACCAACCCAACTAGTTGTCTTATTCTTGCCTTCAGCTACCCTCTATTCATGCACGACCTTTCTCCTGGTCTTATATTACAAGTTGGGTTTCACTCAACTCTTCCCAAGATCCATGAACTTTCCTCTTTCCCCAACCAATTCCCAAGGCCATCAAATCATAAAATGAAAGAAAAAGAACACAAGATAAAGAAAACCTTAAAAACCAAACAACAATACAACACCACAAACAAAGTGGCATGGCCAAGCACCAGTCGTAGTCAAAACCGCAAATCAAGCACAAAAAAATCACAAAAAACCAAAAGCACAAGACTTTCAATAGACACCATGACTCAACCCCCATGGTCTCCTAGTACTTCCAAGGGTTCCTCAATAAAATCTCAAGTCGAGCCTTCTTCAAGATCTATAGCAGTGTCCTTTTCCATGCAATTCCCTTCATCATACAACCATAAACACACTATATTCAGTGCATTAATAAATATAACAATATACCAATTACCTTGTACTACTATACCGAGTGCTTTTCCCTGGAATTAAACACCTACACATATCATCTCTCAAGGGATTCTAATTCCCTTAACGAATTCAGCTAAAACTAGAAACTAACTACCATGCCTGTACATGTTCAACCATCTTTCATGTAGCTTCCTCATCCCTAAAGTGATTCTATGAAATTTAACTTGTTATATTTCTCAGTCTCAAAACATGATCTTATTCTAAGACATGATGCATTGAAGCTCTGCCTGGAACTCTCCCTCTAGTTCCACCTTCCATCTACCTGTTGTCAACTGTTGCATAGATCCAGGGAATGATCTGACCTACATCCCCAACTATTTGTGCCTCCTGAGCACTCTATATTTGAGGCAGTCATGCTTCCACTACTCCACTTTGACACAAAAGGAAATCCTTCCTGTGATGATCTCCACCATAAGTTCAACACCACAATGGTTCTCTGCTATTCCCTTTATTCTGCAATTCCTCAATATGATACCCATGTCTTTTCTCAGATGCATTGGACTTCTTATGCAAAGCCACATTTTCCTTATTGCCTGCATCTTGATATGTTCCTCACTTCTTAATACCTTTTCCTTTAGTCTTCTCATTACCCTTCCCAGCACACTTGAACTCAGGCTTGCACTTTGACTGATCATAACAATGCTTCAACTTTATAATGGCTTATTCTGATGCCTAAGGCTCATCAAACTCAATCCAATTTTTGAATGATAATGGAAGTCCACTAATGAACCTTTGGATCCTTGCTTTCTCATCTTGAGCTCATAGAATTCCTTGGCCTTTCCATCATGATATCTTTTAGATAGGCACTTCTTCTAGAAGAGTCTTTCAAACTCATCCCATGTAGCCATGCTTCTGCATCTTCTGACTTAGTCACCGAACCAACAAAAGTAGGAGGCTTGGCTTTCTTGAACTCTTTTTGAAAATACTCACTCCTCCTATGATGCTAATAGTGGTGGTGATGATGTCTCCTCGAAGAAGAACTAGAATAAAATCCAATATTTTTAGCCCTCCTCTCAAGTGTATCCAAGAGTGCCACTCTTCATTGTATCATAATTGTCCATCCTATACCTTTTCTGAGACCTGCTTCCATCTGCACCATTAGTCTTTTCTTCCTTTCGATCCTCACTTTCTGAAAGATCCTTGACTTGCTTCTCTTGACTCTTTGGGAAACCTTTCCTGTGCTGTAATCAACCTGTCATTTTGTTCCTTGAAAGCCACAATATTTTCCTTCAAAATTCTCAATGCCTCTATGAAACCAGGAGAATACCCCTCTCTTTTCTGCCCAACTGATCTCTCCCATCCCACCAATGTATCTTACGGCATGTATGGAAAATCATATTAATTATACTCAACTATTCTTCTCTTCATCCTTGGTCTTCTATTATCCTACAAAAATATCGTGTTATACAAACCAAATAGAAGACATAATCAAAATCATACCTCAATGTATCAAAGGGGAGGCTATTACATCTGCACGAGTCAGTTTAGATTAACACGCTACATAATAATATACATAACTTAAATAGCATGCAAGCAACCATAATGACAATAATCAACATGCATATAACAAAAAATTAACTATCATGCATCAATAACTGATGCATGTGCATATGACCAAACTAATTAAATAGCATCTATCATGAACATAACCACAACAACAATAAAATGAATCACATTCATATGACTGCAATGCATATAACATCAATTAATCTTCATGCATGCATGCCAAACCTATAAATTTGCATGACAACCTATTTTTACCCTAAGGTCCAGTGTTGCAACGTTGCTCTAATACCACCCTATAACCACCCTATAACCACCCTATAACCACCCCATCCCACATTTACCCGCTTTTACAAGCTCTCCAAGGTAAACATGCGCTGAGAGTTACTATCACATGACCCAAAATCCAAGCTCTATTTATGGAAGTTGGGTATACAAATCGGAAACATATTGCAACCTCCTAGAAGCACCACATCACCCAGATACAAGACAACATTTGTTGATGACCTTGCACTGGGTTGAAACTTGTTATTGCCTGACCCTAATTTCCATATGCATGCATGCCAAGCTATGCATGCAATTGGAAATCTCTAGTCGCACACACAGGCCTTATTCCATGTGGTTGTAACCGAAATCTCTCATTTTGAAGGGTGCGGCTAAAAACCTTGATCCAAATTTTTAGGGATAGTCTCCATACCAACTCCAGGCCAACTGCCTAGAATTTCCTATAATTCTATCATCAAACTACAAGAGCCTATATAATCAATTTCTAGTGTATAATCCTTCTCAAACTTAGAAAATACATGATAACCATTGTTGCAAACACTTGGTAAACATAACACCTACATGTCATGAATGCATATTTGTACAATAACTCATTAAATTCATCAAAGAATCATCTAGAAGGCTTATTTCCCTCTATTTCTAGCTGCATCAATGTTTTGGAGAATTTAGCATCTACGGATAAATACTAATTCACTAGACAAGTAGTTGTGCCTAGAACAACAGTTTAAAGTGTTTTAGACTTTCCCTATAAGCAATAGATAAGAAGAGAGGATAGAAGGCCTAACTATAGTTCTTCTTTCCTCTTGTCTCCCTTGTATTGATTCCATCGCACATTCTCGTATTTAATCTACTTGAAAAGTACCCTATAAACACAAAGAAGAAAACCGATCAAAGCATACAATCCATTGAATATAAATGAAAGGAATCAGAAGCAATTCATACATATAAGCATTATGAAATAACACATCATATGGAAAAAGGTTCAAACACTTTATTATATAGAAGAAGGAATTACAACCATCAGTGTCTGATTCAAAGTCATTCCTCCAGCTTGGATCCCATCCACATCACATCAAAAGAAAGACAAGCTTGTGGCATCACCTCATTTGCTCCAAAGTCAAGTCTCATAGTAGGATTATATCCTTACAATTCAACATAATCCAAACCCTGATCACTTAGATGAGTGGTCAATTTATAGGAAGATGAAGGAGGTTTTTCATTAAAGGTGACAATGAATGGCCTTCCATACTTAGGATTAGTTCCATGGAGGAAGGGATGAGAGGACAGGATGATCCTTAACTCATTCCTCATCCATTTTTGAGCTCATAGGAGTTGATAAGACAGGGAAACTTCTAGATGACTCCACAAGATAAGAATATTCCCCAAACCTTATGTGAATTTCGCTCATTCTCGCCTAGTGCAGGTTAAAGGAAGCCTAAGTGCTCTGCAGAGCACCCTGGCAATGGACTCAACTGCTCTACAGCACACCTTCATAAGGGCTTACCTGCGTTGGTCCCTCTAGAGGTAATTTCAGGATGTCTTCAAGTCATGAAACTATCTGGGAAGGTGGCATTCAAAGGGTTGACTTTTTTAGGGCATGAAACAACTAATTTTAGGGTTTGATGAGTCCTAAATCATTGATCTGAATGTTGGGATTTGATGTGCCCAAATTGATCTCTAACAGTTGCCCCCTAAAGCATGAAGTTGTAAAAATGCCAATGTCGAATGAAATGCTTTATGATGTGATGAGGAGGTATCGAACTGGAAGGTGGCCTGCATCAATTACAATACATATATCATGATATTTGATTTTACATGAATAGCTGAGTGAAGGCATACCCATGCTCAGCTTATAAACTTTCATTACATGTACATAAACAGTCGTCTACAGATATATACCCATGATCAGAATGACCATCAATGTAAAGCCATTGTACATATGATTTATTACTCCTGATATCGCAGCCCGAATCGATGAAACTAGATCCGGGGTCTTCAATCTCATTCAACTATGCACTTAAGTATGAGTCTATCCATGTGAATATGTGATCTGAAGTCGAACATGGGAAGACACCATCTAATTACCAACTGATGATGTAAGCTATTAACATATGCGAGCGAAATCACCGATAATGATAATGATCCTCAAGGTACTGCAGTACATTCTTCATGGTGGGAATGGATGATTTGATGTTGAACACCATACAAAGTCTTTTGGTTGAAGGCCATTAATGTATGCCTATCGCCGAAAGTGAGAAACCTGCCATTGATGCATGCAAGTCTCAAGGTACTGAATGGGTGTTTCTAAGTCAACTTCCTGGATAATGAGTTAATTTCGACAAGAAGCGACTCATCGCAGGAGGGCCTTGATGTATCCCACACTAATGACACAAAACGAGTGTAGTGATTTTAGAGATGGAATTTGACTAATGACACAAAGTTCAGGAATGGCAGTCATGAAAATGAAGGTTTATGGTATTGCAAAAGATGGATTTTGACTGAATGAATTCTCTTGAACATGTCGACGACACTAAAATGAATTGGTAACATTGACCCAAAAAAAGCAATGGATGGTATGATAGACCAATGGTGTGATAACCATCAAGCTAATAATCCAACTCAGATAATCACGATGATGGAGTGAAAGTGTCATGTTCAAGAGCGACCTCCTACCATAAAGTGGTTTTCCCCTTTTTCCCTTTTTCCCCAGTCATTGCTGACCAGTACCTCTTTATTTTTATCAAGCTTGATGAGGATAACATATGCTTGTTGTATAATTTCACTCTTCAGGTGAATCCATCGCTATTTGATGTTTTAACAAGTATAGCGAAGGTGAAACTTGGTCTTGTCTAGATGGACAAGTTTGTCGATATTTGATGTTTTTAACGAGTTTAACGACAAAGATTACTTAGTCCTTTTCAAGTTTAGAGAGTTTGAAAAGGTACAAAAAGAAAAATCCACAAGTTCTTTTTTGTAAATTAATCTCTCAAGTCCGAAAAAGCGTAAAATAATACAAGAGAGATATCATTTCCAATCCGTTAACGAGATGGAAAGGACAAGCGCTCGGTAATCTTTTCAAGTTTAGAGAGCCTGAAAAGAGCTTAAAGAGGACTCCAAGGGGGTTCCTTTTTCATTTTTAACAAAGCTCGAAAAAGAGATAAAAGTGTGCTTTGTGGTAAAAAATACAACTTATAATCGAGCATGTTACACTAAAATTTGTCACCATGACTATTTGCAGTCAATATGGCTCCATCAATTGTCATACTGTCCTCCTTGGCAAGTCTTATACCTCTGCTCCTCATGTCAAACTCCAAGAAAGAGAGAAAGTCTTTAAAAAGTCAATATAACTCTGGTTACGCAGTTTCTCTTACCCTTACCTGTGTGTACGCACCTCAAGTTCAAAATACCTGCGTACTTGTACGCTCTGTCTGTAAAGGGGTGGGTGCGTACTCCTGTAAATGTCAAAAGGCGCAAGTTTTACTTCAAAAAAGTTACTTGTGGTCAAATCTAGAGCATTCTAGAAGATGGTTTGACGTGGATTGAGCGCCTCCAAATGGTTCATGCATCCCAATGAAAGAGGAACTTATCCCATCAAGAGGGGAGCTATCCCATTGAAAGAGGGGCTTATCCCATTGATGGTGGTCTTGATTAACTTCCTCCAAAGCACTATAAATACAGGCATTGGGCCAGAGGGAGGAGAGGTTGAAAGCTGAACATTCCTAAGGGTAGATGCTGCTGAAATTAGGACTCCCTTATAGAGCTTGAGAGGAGAGATTCCAATCCTTTCTTAGCTTCATTTGGAAGTGGGTGAGCTGATCAAAGTAAAGGAGAACTCTTGCTGGACCCTGGGAGGGACCTGCACAACACCAAGGCACTGGTTGTAATGGTTTCTTTTGTGTCCAATTAATACAATTAAGTTCATTTTTCTCAACAAGTTGTTATATATAATTTGTTTCATAAACTCCTTGGTCTTTATGATGAATATGTTTTACTGTATGAGTTATTCAGGTGCTATGTAATCGTTTGCTTATTAGTGAATGCAGGCTTCAAGGAGAAGGAGCTCATCTGGATCGAAGAGGCTTGGCTGCTACAAACAAGCGTTGGACTAAAGGTAAGCCTTAAACACCTGGCTGCTTTTATTTTAAATGCATATTTAGAGAAAGATAGTGCTTGATTGTTTTGTTTGTCACTAGAAAGCCTTAGCTTCTAGGGAGGTCTATTTTGTTCGAAAAATTGACTCTTTCCGCATGACAAAATGGCGCCTCCTCTGGGGAATCCATGGATTTGATTGATTTCTCTTTTGATTGATACTTTGATTTGAGAAACGTTGATTTCTTTCTGGTTTTTGATTGATTGACTGTGAATTTGGGCAGAATAGCTTAGGGTTGAGTTAGTTTTTTATTTTTCTTATTTTTGAGAGCAGTACGCACCCTATGCGTTAAGCACAGTGCGTACCTGTACGCACTTCTGCTTTGTACACAGAGCGTGGCCGCACCTGTGCAAACAGGCTGCCTGCGTACCCTGTCAAAACTTTAGAAAATTTTCAATTTTTTTCCTTTTTTACCTATTATATTTTGTTTATAGTTTATTTATTGCTGCCCAGATCCACTGGTTACCTGTCAGAAGTTTTCATCTATGCTTGTTTCATTAGCATCAAGGGTTTTAGTGAAGTTCATAGAAATTCTAGCCCTAGGTTTGATTTTTGTATTGGTCTTGTAGTGACTCTGGCTTTAGAAGTTGTAAATACCTTGGATATCCCTGGCCTTTCCAGTCTTCTTAGGAGTCGGACCATTCGTAAAATCCACCTTTGTGAGAAACCTACCGTTGTGTTGTCTCTTTGCGGAATTTCGAGAAGGCTTGTTTGTTAAGCTGTGAATTTCATTCTTAAGAAAAAGAACAAAAGCTTTTTATTTTTGTTTTTGACTGATTTATGATTCTGCATGAATTAGTCCTTGGTTGAATTGTAACTGAGTAAAACATCCTAGAATTATATTTTGTAGGCTTTTACCTCATTAGATTTGCTTTTAGGTAAATTTCTCTTAGATTTTCATAGATTTTAAAATTGATTTTTTGTTAAGTAGTTTTACATGCTTTGTTAAAATAGGAAAAATACAAAATCTCTTTTGAAAAAAAAAGTTTGTTTTAGTAGCGCTTGAAGTCTTTGAAAAGATAAAGGAAGTTTTCGTGAAATAATTAGTGGTCTTGTGTTGTGTGCTTTGGAAAAGATAAAGAGAGTGTTTCTTTGATTTTCATTGCCAAGAAAGTTGTCTTTATAAATTTTGCATTCTCCAACTCTCTTAGCTAGGGAATTCATTGAAAAGGAAAGATTGTTTTTTCATCCTAGGTGCATCTTTTTAGTGGATTTGAGTCGAGTCTACACATCATCTGTTTCATCTCCGCTACCTATTGTCCTAAAGAAAAGCCATAAAAATTAAAGCTTAAAGTAAAATTAACTTAGTAACTTTTTATTTACTAGGGCTCTGATACACCAATATAGATCAGACTAGTGTCTTGGAGTAAGAGAGTAATTAACTCTCCAAGACAGTAAAAACAAACAAGTAGCTTATCTTGTGGTAGGATAAATCCAACTGTTACATTTATGCTCTGGGAAAGCTCCTCTTAAAGGAGAAGCACGAGATCGTGTCCGAACCAGTGAGGGAATCAATCCTCCTTCATTGGGAACGACGCCAGATATGCACGTACTACAAACGGTAAACCTCGGATTAACCATTGTCGAGGAGCCTGGCGTCACTTGTCGGTAAACCTTGGATTATTGTCAAGGAGCCGGCAAGGGGATTGAGCTTGCTACTCTTCCTTTGTGTGTGTATCGGATCGTAGACTGTTCCCCTAGGTATATTTGTTGCTGTTGGTGACCTTAGTGACTATTATCTTCAGGATTCTTCCTAAGGTGACGGTGGAGGGAAGATCCCACTGTACCTAGAGCAGACGTCGGCTAGACTCACTTGGATTTTCTGGGGGGTTCACTTCACTCGAGACGGTTAAAGTGGAGGAACTTGTGCCAGTCTATTCATTAAGCAGGTTGTCGGGGTAACTATTCCACCCACCACTTCTGTACTGAATTCTACGATGTTGGATTTCATCACCAACTAGTGTTTTCGGTCCGGAAGGTTACTGTTTGTGTGTGGTTTGACGCCCTAGATTCTTTAGGCGTCTGATTCGAATTGTTTTGCTTCTTTAGAGACTTTAGGCGGTTTGCTTTGAGATTTTACTTTGTTTGCGTGTGCAGTAATTAAAAATTTTTAGCTGTGGCTGAATTACCGAGACAGTCCCGTAGACTTCGGGGCCAGTCTCCTGAGGTTGTAACCATGTCTGATTTGTTGAGGAAGTCCCGTAGACTTCAGGGCCAACCTCCTGAAGGCCTCCCAGGTCATTACGAAGATTTGAAAGTCCTCGTAACTCCTAGTGGCAGTAAAGTAGGATCACCTGAAGAAGGAGAGTCTTCGTTGGTTGTTCATCCTGATTACCAAACTCTAGAAACAGGTTATAATCCTGAAGCTGTTTCAGTTTCCGAACTTGCTGGTAGTTTTTCATCTACTAGTGATATAGGCGAAGAACCTGAGATATCTGAACCATTACTCCAACATCGGGGTTAGTCTCTCCAACTTCTAGTGCTCCTAATTCACCTAGGGTAGAAAGAGTCATCACCGAAAATCTTCCTTCTGGTTTGATAGCTATTGAAGAGCTTGCTCCGGAAGAAGAAATAGGCATCCCTATCCCTGAAAATCAACCTACTATTGATTTAAGGGAGCGTGAATCCATTTTTTACAGTCCACCTAGAAGTACTACTTGGTATCTTTCTTTAACTAATTATTTGGACAACTCAGGGTTAAGTTTTTTACCACCTCGTGCTCCTTATCCACCTAGGGGTATTTATACTCCTGTAAATATGTCTGGTCAGTCATCCATGTTTACTCAATCGCCTGAATCTTTTTTGTACGGCGGTCCTTCTGTTCCCTCTGGGTATCAGTCACTTTCTGGTACTTTTGCGGGAGCATCTCCTCAACCCATTGAACATGGGTTATTAACTGGAAACAATGGTAATAAACCGTTGAGCATAGAAGGCATTCTTATGATGTCAGGTTCTATTCCCAATTCTCAACCTCAAGGTGGCCAGTTACTGCCTGGGGGGCAGCCTCAATTAACGCCTGGGGGGAAACCTCAAGGTACACAATTTGCATCTGGGGGAAACCTCAAGGACAGTACGTGCCTACGGTACAATACATTCCTCAGGGTCAACCCCAGACTCAATATGTACCCCAAGGTCAACCCCAGTATCAATTTATACCTCAAGGTCAACCCCAGTATCAGTACATGCCTCAAGGGTATCTACCCCAAGGTCAGTACTCGAACCAAGGTTTCCAACCACCCCAAGGTCAATCTTATGTTCAAGGTATGGGAAATGTACCTTTCAATTATCAATCCTACCCTCAATCCGGTTATGGATCTCAATATCCTCAACCTGTTATGGGTCAATACCCCGGAATGAACATAGTGTGGGATCCATCGCAAGTTCAACAGGTGTTGCAACCAAATGTACAGTTGTCATCTCAAACTGGACAACCCTTAGTTTCTGGTTCACCCCAGCAACCAGTCCAGTCTAATATTCAAACTTCTGTACCTTCGGTAGTTTCTCAGTCTGGGCCTATTTCACCTCGTACTCCATCTCAAACGACTGCTGCAACTGCCGCAACATCTGTTCAATCTACCCCACTTACTTCTGGAGTATCGACAGCTCCGGTTTCTACTGTTCTTGTATCTACTCCTCAGACATCTTTACCATCGTCCGGATCTACGATTCAAACTACGGTTCAGATGCATGTAGGACAACCTGGTTTAATTACGGTTGTCACAAGTCAACCACAATTCACTTATCAACCGTACCAGGGACAGTACCAATTCGGTCCTATTGTCCAGCAGCCAGTTTACCAGTATCAACCGTATTCTGGGTACACTTATCAACAACCACAGCAACCCCAGTACGGTTCGGTTAATCCTGGTTTTCCAGGAGGATACAATATCCCGGACGCGATTCCCATTCCTAGTTATCATGGATATCCTCCTCCTGGGGCTGGTATAATGACTCAGAGTTTTAGGGATCCTAATCGGCAGCTACCGTTTATCGCAACTTTGGACTTACCAGACTTGTCGCGCCTAACGAACTATCCAATTAATTATCTTCCGTTTTGGCCGCCAATGCCGAATAAGTTGCCCAGTGACATTCCCAAGTTCGAGGGTAAGTCTGGAGAGGACCCGTCGAATCATGTGATGACTTACCACCTCTGGTGTGCCTCTAATTCCATCTCGGATGATTCCATCCGCTTACGTCTTTTCCAGCGCACTCTCATTGGTCTTGCGGCCAAGTGGTATATTGAGTTACCACGGGCCTCTTTTTATAATTTTAGCCAGTTAGCTACCTCGTTTTTAACTCATTTTCAGTTGCCGGTCAGATATGATAATGGCACGGAGTTACTAACTTCATTAAAACAATCGACGTCCACTTATATTTCTGATCATATTCATGAATGGAGACATCGAATGCGGTTAGTGAAAGTTTTTATCCCGGACCAGATCTTAGCTGAATGGTTTGTTAAATCATTGTTACCAAAGATTACTGAAGACGTAGCTAAGGCCGGGGTAGTTACTGAGGAGCAAGTGATTGCTCAAGCACAGCACCTTGACTTAGTTTATACTCAGTCAGGTACATTACACGAAAAGATCCCAGATCTTCCAAAGTCAAATCAAATCGCTGCTGCTCCGTTAGGGTCTCATGCTGCTGATGGCATGATTGGTACGGTGAACACTAAAAGCAAGAAGAAATCCTCCAAGAATTCTTCTCCTATCATAACCTTGCCTGATTCCCCGACAGGAGATTCTTCTGCAGAGGTTTCCGCCGATGTTCATGTTGTAGAGTCATCTACAGCTAAATCAAAATCCAGTGGAAAGAAGAAAGGAAAGAAGAAGAATAAAGCAGACAAAACTCCAAAGGAGAAAACTGAAAAATCGGAAACCAATGACGAAAAACGCAAACCTCGATATCCTTGTCTTATTTGTGAAGAGGAACACTTTACAAGAGACTGCCCTCATCGAGCAGAGGTTGCGAAGATTGTCAAAGGTTCCCAAACTCCTACTATTTTGAAGGATCCATTTCCAAAGCAGGATAGTAAGATGATAGGTTCTTCCTCGAGTGCCAGTGAAGAACCCATATTGATGATGTCCCATGTAAGGATTGCGACTCGATCGCAAGATTATGGTAGTAAAAGTCCTGTTGATGGCAAAGAAGCAGAATCTTCTCATTCTAATCCATCAACCTCAGCTCCCGGTTCCGATCCACTACAGATCGAGAAACCTAATCTAGACTTCGTAATCAAACCGCCCGCCAAGGGTATACTTCGAAAGTCTGCTTTCAATCCACATGCGAGAGCGGCCCAAAATTATAACATTGTTGAGGACTTATCTATTTCACCCTCAGCAATGTCGGCTTTGGAAGTGCTGCAATCATGCCCAGCACAACGTAAATTACTTTTGTCGGCTATAGGAGCTGTTGATGTTCAGGACCCAAACCTAATAATCTTTGATCTAGAAAATAGTACACCGCGTTTGCCTCATCAAATGGCTTTCTAGATCCCAGTGATAGTTAAAAACAGGCCTATTCATCGGACTGTAATTAATGAGGGAGCTTCCACGTGTATTATGTCGATACAGTGTTGGAGATCGCTTGGTTCTCCTTCACTAAATCAATCCCCGACAATTCTTAAGGCCTTTGATGGCCGTGGGTTTCATCCTTTTGGCATTCTACAGGATTTGCCTATAGGGGTTGAAGGAAAAACTGTTAGTCTAGATGTGGAGGTGGTTGATGCCCCTTTAGACTACAACCCTCTCTTGGGTCGAAGTTGGTCTTATGCTATGACAGCGGTTGTTTCATCGGTCTTTCGAGTAATCAAGTTTCCACATAATGGAAAGATTGTAACAATAGACCAGCTGGCTTACTTTTCATCCGACCCAACCTCTTCAGAGAGTGTTCAGCATGTTAGTAAAACGACTATCCCATATAAGGATGTTGGAGTAGGATTAGTTAAAGATGCCGGCTTACTGGGAACTTTTCCTTTTCCTCCAATCAACGCATTGTCTTCGTTTGCATCCATTCATATGATTACATCAGACACCATTATTTATGACGATCCTTGGATCGTTCCTTCTGAATCTGAGATAGACTCATTTGTTGATGTTATGCCTTTGAGTCCATATGAAATTGCCTATGAAGCCGTGTAGTCGTTTACCGACCCGCGTTCAACCAAAATCGACTTAATGAATGTGGTCCGTGAGGAATCACTTTTCACATCAACGTCGGAGTTAATAGCATTTCCCGAAGTTGTTTCATCTGACGAGCAACTTCGTGAAGTCCTGTGTGTAGATGATTTACCATGGGAAGATCTCCATTACAGATCTTCGTTTTTACCAGAGGATGATTGTTTTGAAAATGATTTCTCATCAATTTTTACAGCTGAATATGTCAAGGAAGCTCAGAATCCCATGAAACATCCTGATTCAGAGTTGAATTTGGGAAATATCTCTCGAACTATTCCCATTGACATTTCAGTTAAGCTTGGAATTGTTGAGAACATTCATATAGGTGCCTCGTGTACAGATGACGAAATTCAGACATACAAGGCCCCATTTCAAGAATTTCGCGACGTGTTTGCTTGGTCCTATGAGGAAATGCCAGGAATTGATCTCGTGATTGTTGTTCATGAGATCAAGACTTACCCAGACGCTAAACCCGTCCGGCAACGTTTGAGTCAGATTCACCCACGAAAAGCGGCTACAATTAAAGCAGAAGTTGAAAAACTGTTGAAAGCAGGTTTCATTTATCCGATCCCGTTAACGGATTGGGTATCGAATATTGTTCCGGTTAACAAAAAACAGGGAACAATAAGAATATGCATCGATTATAGGGACATTAATCGAGCTTGTCCAAAGGACAACTACCCAACACCCTATATCGATCAAATCATTGATGATTGTGCCGGCAGCGAAATATTTTCCTTTATGGACGGTTTTTCCGGTTACAATCAAATCAATATTCTACCTGCCGATCAACCGAAAACGGCTTTCATTTGTCCATGGGGGACATTTGCTTATTGCAAATTGCCTTTTGGACTAAAGAATGCCGGAGCAACTTTTCAAAGGTTGATGTCTTATGCGTTTCATGACATCAAACACATTGTGCAACAATATCTCGATGATTTGCCTGCTCATTCGTTACATCGAGCTGATCACCTTGTCCATTTACGAGCAATCTTCATGAGGTGTAGGCATTATCTTATTCGGTTGAACCCACACAAATGTGTCTTCTGTATAGAAGTGGGATGATTTCTAGGATTTGTAGTTTTGAAAGCCGGCATTCGCATTGATCCCTCAAAGGTAGAAGTTATCATCAAATTGCCTCCTCCTTCGAGTCTTCGCCAACTCCAAAGTTTGCAGGGGAAAGCAAACTTTTTACGACGATTCATTCCTAACTATGCCGAGGTTACAAAGGGTTTTACACGATTTTTGAAACAGAACACTTAATTCTCTTGGGATGAGATAGCTCAGAAATATTTTGATGCACTCAAACACGCGTTGACCCATGCACCGTTGTTGCATCCTCCCAACTACAACCAGGATTACTTTTTGTACCTCGCCGCCTCCCATTCCACCATTGGAATGGTCTTAGTTCAGGAAGACGAATTCAGAACGGAACATGTGATATATTACCTTAGTCGGATGTTAATTCCAACTGAACTAAAGTACTCACATGTGGAGAAATTGGCATTGGCAGCCGTTCAAGCTATCCAACGTTTTCGTCACTACATTTTACTTCGTAAAACTACAGTCATTTCGGATTGCAACCCTATGATCTACATTTTGACCAAACAATTGCTAGGGGGAAAGTACTCTAAATGGATTATTATCCTGCAAGAGTTCGACTTGGAGTTTGAGAAATCTAAGTCTAAGAAATCTTTAGTTTTTGCAGAGTTAATGTGTGACTTCCCGCGTGCTGACACGGAAACTGTGGCAGAGGAGCCCATTGCGGACGAATCTTTGTTTCTAATCAACACTTTAGATCCGTGGTATGGGGATATCATCATCTATCTCCAGACCCAATCCTTTCGGCTTGAAGCTTCAAAGTCAGAACGTCGGAAAATTCGATTCCAGTCCCAAAAATACAAAATTATTGGAGATACTCTTTATCACCGTGGGGCGGACTCTATCTTTCGACGTTGTTTAACTCACGAAGAGGCTGAAAGGGTTCTAAATGACTGTCACTCTGGAGCGTGTGGTGGTCATATGTCTGGGTATGCCACAGCCCAAAAGATATTGCGCGCTGGCTACTTTTGCCCGTCCTTGTTTAAAGATTGTATTACTGCGGTCCTAAAATGCCACAACTGTCAAGTGTTTGATCGAAAGATGCGCGCTCCACCTGCTCCTCTCCACCCTATAATTGCCATTGGTCCTTTTGCCAAATGGGGTATTGATTTTATTACATGTAACCCTCACTCGGCCGGGGGGCATGCGTATATCATCCTTGCGGTAGATTATTTTACTAAGTGGGCCGAGGCGATGCCTACATTCGAGGCAGACGGCAAGACAGCTGCAATTTTCGTATTCAATCATATAATTGCTAGGTTTGGTGTCCCACAAGCAATAATCACTGACCATGGATGCCATTTTCGAAACGTTATGATGACAGAACTTACAGGCCAGCTTGGTTTGCGTCACGATAGTTCAACTCCTTATTATCCACAAGTGAATGGTCTGGTTGAGTCCATCAACAAAGTTTTAGTTATCATGATCCGACGAATCATTGGTATTCATCGGTCGAATTGGCACAACATGTTATTTTCAGCGCTTTGGGCGTACCGAACCTCAGTGAAAACATCAACAAGGTTCACTCCTTTCCAACTAGTTTATGGTTTGGAAGCTGTGCTACCCATTGAATGCGAAATCCCGTCACTGCAAATGGCCATCAAGTTACTTCCAGCTACTTCCGAAGAGGAAAAGCGTTTATTATACTTAGCTCAATTAGATGAGAATCGACGTGATGTTGCATTGGCGATCGAGACTCACGCAAAACGTATGAAAGCTCAGTATGATCGAAATGTGGCCCCTCGAAATTTTTCGGAAGGAGACCTAGTGTTATTATATGATCAATCTAATGATAAATTAGGTGCTGGAAAATTTGTTCCTATGTGGCATGGGTCCTATATTGTCAAGCGAAAGCTAGAAAAAGGGGCCTATGAGTTGGTAGACTTTGACGGGGACTCTTTGGGTAAACCCAGAAATGGACTTTACCTAAAGAGGTATTATGCTTAAAAGATGGGTATGGAGATTCTTAGTTAGGTTAGTTTTTCTTTCTAGCTGGTGTGTTTGTTAGTATAGACAGTGTGCTTAGCCTAGAGAGTGTGTTTTTTTAATCATTATTCTAGTTTATCTTGGTTTTACTCTTGATGATGCAGATGTCGATGCCTCTCCAAACATACATTGGTTTCGCTGATGGTGCTTGTCGTAGTACACGGAATATATCTTCCGCAGCTTGGGTTATCTATTCACCCTCTGACAAGTTAGTATCTATGCATGGGGTGAGCCTCGGTCAAACAACAAACAACATTGCAGAATACAATGCAGTGATTGAGTTATTGTCTGAATCTATTTCATTTGGGATTCGGAGTTTGATAGTGAGGTTAGATTCTGAACTCGTTGTATTACAGCTTAATAGAGTATATGCCATTAGAAATCCAGTGTTATTAAGGTTATTTTTGAGAGTGTGTCTCTTGGAACGTGAGTTTGATTACATTGAATATCAACATATTCCAAGGTCTTTAAATACATTAGCAGATGCAATTGCTTCTCGAATGTTAAATAGACATTTGCAATAATCATACATGTAAATTTAAAACCATTTCATAACATGATTTACAAAATAAGCCGGTAATAATGATATATATAGATAGGAGTGTGTCAAAAAATACATCGTCTTCGATCATAGGTTGAAAAACACCTTATGATCGGCAAAAATGATAAGTACAAAAAAAACAAAATGTCACATGTGTCTACAAAAATGACCATCCAATCACTAGTGATGATCTCTATATGACACCACTGCACGGGCCACCCTACACAAGAACCTCCTAAAAGGTCCTGGGACCCCGACTACATAGCGCTGAAGCCTGATAGGAATATCATCTATGGTAGTCTTCGGTATATCTGCTCTAAGACGCTCTAGGTCATGTTCCAACTCAGCTAAAGTCTCTTTGGCCTCTTCTTGTGGGGCCGGTGCCGCTGCAACTGGTAGTTCCTCTCGAAAGGCCGGAGATTGGCTGGACGACATGGGCCTACATCTGCATTTTGAAAATTATTACTATTAGTTTTGAGACGATATAAAAACAAACAAAAAAATAGATAGTTTAGAAAAACTTGTGGAAAATGAAGTTACCTGTATCATCCCATTCTTCTCTCGGTGGAAGAACCATGTCCGGATCTCCACGAAAATCAACTCCGGCATAAGGAAAATCCTGTATAGAAAAGACCTAGTCTTCTAACCAGTGAAAGTACTCCGGAGTAAATCGGACAACCTCCGTTCCCTCATCAAGATGACGGGCCATAACCGCAACCCATCGCATCAATTTGGGCTCTCGAGGAAGCCCAACACCAACAGTGAGCTGTTGTGGGATCAGCATCAGAACCCTCTCTAAGCCAAAACTCACAACTAAAGGCCCATAACCAAAAGTATTTAGCTGTCCGTTTTTGGCTCTAGTCAGTTGGCCTTTTATATTGGCCAACACAGCATCACACCAGTTGAAAATGGTACCTCGATAGCAATCAATTGCCATCCGCATCTAGGATCTAGTGGCAATGTGTAAAGCGGCAGCCCTGCAAAGTCGGGTAACTGTAAAGGAAATCACCATAAGTTTAGGACGAGATATAGTTTTGATCTCTATCCCCTTCTCCTGAGTCTGAGTGTTACACCACTCTAGTCGAAGACTAGCGATGGACTGCCCACCCGGCCTAGTCCCGAACAGAGTCAAGTGTTCGCCTCTCTTGGGCAAACCAGTGAGAAAGTAAACATCTGTGGGCTCCATCTCGAGCTGGTGCCCTCCAATATAAAAACACTGGTCCTGAACGTTCCATCTTTCTACCAGCCACTCTAGAAATCTCACTTGGGCCCTCATGCCAGGTATGGCCCAGTATTTATAAAGGCCACATGCCTTCAAAGCATCAATTGACGGTTGATGATTAATGGTGGCCAAATCAACATCTTTGTGCTCTCTCTCGTGCCAATCAAGCATGGTGAACAATCTACACACCATAAAACATCCATTAGATTCTGTGAAATCAAAAAATTTTGGTCCAATTTGGAGAATTTGGGGTTTGAAAACTCGTTTCGCAGGGTACGCACCCCGCCTTTATGAACAGAGCGTGGGTACGCAGGTTCCCTTAAGGCAAGGTGCGTACGCCCGACATTTTCCCAACTGAGAAAATGTCGGGGTATGTGGGTCCCTAGTGTGGCACCTGCGTACCCCGAGAGGCAGTTCTTGAAACCCCAAAGCCTCCAAAAAATGAAATCTAGGGCCTAAAAAAGAATTCTAAACGGATGAAATTGAAGAGGAGGATGTTGAAAATTACCTGGAAGAGACAGCGTTCGGTTTCGACGGTCGAATTCTCCGCAATGTCCACGGGAAGTTTCTTGCCAAAAGCCCTTTTTCTCTCCTCAACAGTAAAATGGTAAAAATGAATTGGTAAAAGCCCTTTTTATAGGTTTTTTGGGTAAATAAATGGTAAATTTGTTTATTTTTCACCATGAAAAGGTATTTTTCAAAGTATTTTTATCTATCTTCAACAGGTATGAGTAATGTGTTGGTTTTTGTGCAGGATAAAGGATTTTCAGGGAAAATTGTCTTTTTTTACAAACAAAAACATCAGAGTCATCTTTAAGCCCTTTTCTGACTCCTAAAACATGAAAAGATTGTCGAGTGTTTCTTTTACACTCGTTAAAACAAAATTAAAAGACGGTCCTCTTATAGCCCTTTTCTGACCGTAAAAACATGAAAAGATTGCCGGATTTTTGTCGTTTCAAATTCGATATTGGAAATAAAACGACGTGTCCTTGATCGCTTTTTACTTTTCAGATCAGAGACACTAATCATGAAAGCACTCCTTGGTCGTAAAGATCAAGCGGTTCTCTCAAGTATTATTTTATACTTTTTCGGGCTTGGGAGACACAAATTTAAGAAAAAGGTCAACCCTGGAGTCTTCTTAAGTTTTTCAGACTCTCTAAAATTGAAAAACGCCGAGTTTCTCCTATACTGGACTCGTTAAAATTTTACAGTAAAGGACCTGTTCGATTACAAACAGGAACGGACCACTCCTTCTTAGGGTTCGAATCTAAACTAAGTTGGACTTATCCGAAGGATGAGCTTATAATCAAGAAAATGTTATCCTCCTCAAGCTTGTAAAAAATAAAGAGGTACTTGCCAGAAATGGTGGGGGAAAAGAGAGAGAAATGAGCCTAATTGTTATCCTTTGTCTCAAAAAAACCTTATCACCACTCTTGAACACGACGCTTTTCATTCACTTGGGTTGGGAAATCCTTTGCCTAACAGTTGATCAAACCACATTGAAAATCTTCAGCCGGTTTCTGGGTATTAACTTTGGGTCAATTGTCACCAAGCCATCTGTTGTGTCGTTATGTGTTCAAGAGGTCACTGCAAATAAACCATTCATCTGCAAAATACCTGTCATCCATCTTGACCATCCCTGAGTCAGTCCTTACAGCTACATTTCTTCAACTTGATTTATGATTTCGTGTTGTGGGCTTGCCTGCAACGGGTCGCTTTCTATCGACATCAGCACATTATCTAGAAAGATGATCTAGAAATCGTCAGTACCTTGAGATCTGCATGCCTCAATGGCAGGTTTCTCGCCTTTGACGACAGTTTACATCATTGACTTTCGATCGAAGGATTCCGTGACATGTTCGACATCAACACATTCATTCACATCTCACGGATTGTACTGGGTACTTTGAGAGCCATTGACATCACTGGTGGTTTCTCTCACACTTGTTAACAGTTTACATCATTGACTGGTAATCAAGTGGTTTCTACCATGTTCGACATCAACTCATTTATTCGCATGGATAGAATCGTACTATTTCGGGAAGTAGAAATGAAGACCCTGGATCTAGTTTCCGCCATCCAGGCTGTGAGGAGTTTTGTATTCATTATATAGTAGACTAATTATAAACAGATGGCTGCGTCCATACTGTGTCTACATGTGTCTATGAGTATGATGTACTGCGAAATCATTCCTATATCAGAGCAGTAGTTAGTTTGTTAGTTAAAGTTTTTGATCTGAGTATGGGAATGCCTACCTCAGCGATGATATGATATCATATATGTATTTTGTGTTGAATATTTGCAGGTTCCAACTGGGCTCTCCACAAGATAATCCTTGAAATGATAAAGTGCTTCACCCTTCCTGGATGATATGAAACCCTAATCTACTACGGGCTTCGCACTTTAGGGGGAAATCTGTTACACTAAAATTTGTCACCATGACTATTTGCAGTCAGTATGGCTCCATCAATTGTCATACTGTCCTCCTTGGCAAGTCTTATACCTCTGCTCCTCATGTCAAACTCCAGGAAAGAGAGAAAGTCTTTAAAAAGTCAATATAACTCTGGTTACGCAGTTTCTCTTACCCTTACCTGCGTGTACGCACCTCAAGTTCAAAATACCTGCGTACTTGTACGCTCTGTCTGTAAAGGGGTGGGTGCGTACTCCTGTAAAGGTCAAAAGGCGCAAGTTTTACTTCAAAAAAGTTACTTGTGGTCGAATCTAGAGCATTCTAGAAGATGGTTTGACGTGGATTGAGCGCTTCCAGATGGTTCATGCATCCCAATGAAAGAGGAACTTATCCCATCAAGAGGGGAGCTATCCCATTGAAAGAGGGGCTTATCCCATTGATGGTGGTCCTGATTAACTTCCTCCAAAGCACTATAAATATAGGCATTGGGCCAGAGGGAGGAGAGGTTGAAAGTTGAACATTCCTAAGGGTAGATGCTGCTGAATTTAGGACTCCCTTATAGAGCTTGAGAGGAGAGATTCCAATCCTTTCTTAGCTTCATTTGGAAGTGGGTGAGCTGATCAAAGTAAAGGAGAACTCTTACTGGACCCTGGGAGGGACCTGCACAACACCAAGGCACTGGTTGTAATGGTTTCTTTTGTTTCCAATTAATACAATTAAGTTCATTTTTCTCAACAAGTTGTTATATATAATTTGTTTCATAAACTCCTTGGTCTTTATGATGAATATGTTTTACTATATGAGTTATTCATGTGCTATGTAATCGTTTGCTTGTTAGTGAATGCAGGTTTCAAGGAGAAGGAGCTCATCTGGATCGACGAGGCTTGGCTGCTACAAACAAGCGTTGGACTAAAGGTAAGCCTTAAACACCTGGTTGCTTTTATTTTAAATGCATATTTAGGGAAAGATAGTGCTTGATTGTTTTGTTTGTCACTAGAAAGCATTAGCTTCTAGGGAGGTCGGTTTTGTCCGCAAAATTGACTCTTTCCGCATGACAGAGCACGTTGAATTCTGCAAATCAGTTGTAAACCTGCTCAAAACATCACCAAATGGATTAAAAATATTTGTCTCATAGGTAAAAATAGGAAAATACTAATGTTTAGTCTATTAATTAACATGAAATAAACATAAAATAAGTTTTTACCATATCATTTTTACCATTTGGAACTTACCATCCAGTTTCATTCTCTGAGCTTAGTTTTTACCCCAAACTTCACTGGCTGATTGTGAAAGATTCTGTGGACCGTTACTCGAGCCGTCAGGACCAGGTTGGAACTAAACCTCTCTACTTTCTTTTTAGTTCATTCTTTTGTCATTTAATGCAAGTCTTAGGGTTTTTTAGGGCCCCTAGGATTTCATTTTTTTTTCCCTAGGATCAGTGCAGGATTTCACATTGAAACCTGCACTGAAGAGCAACTAGATAGAAGGCTAGATGCTCTGCAGTGCACTATCTCTGTGTCTAGGTTGCGCTGAGCACATTTCCCAAGTTGGTTTTAGCTGTTTGATCCAAAATTTTCCATATTTTTTGCATGGAAAGGATCCTAATTTAGCTTATGATTGTGTTTCAGGCTTTCATCGGATCAGAATGTCAATTACATGGCAAGAAAGAGAGCATGAAGAACAAGACATGGTTTCCCTAAATAACCCGGGTATAGTTGAGGCCCTCAGGAGTTGTGGGTTACTCAAATACTTTAAGTTGTCTGGAATGAGGAAAAAAATAGAACTATTGCGGTTCCTTGCTCGTGCATGGGATCTGATAGATCAAACATTTCACATTAGGGACAAGATGTTCCCTATTACTATTGAGGATATTTACTTTCTTACCGGACTGTCGAGGCGAGGTGCCCCCATCTCACTTTCGGGATTTGATCGTGGAGGTGAATCAGTGAGAGATTACATCAAACAGTTTTGTTGGCCAAGTACATAGCCTAGCAAAGATGGGAAAATAAACATCCAGGATGTGAGTGATTTGCCTTTAAGAATGATCCTATTTATGATCGTGACATTGGCTGGCAGTGTGACACTACATCTGGCGAACAGATCTTATATGCAGTATGCACTAGAGTGTCTAGAGCCAAAAATTTTCAACTGGTGTGAGGCTATACTTTCATTGCTGAAAGAACAACTGACTAAGGTAAAAAGAGGTAAGACGAAGAATTTTTGCTATGGTTCGATCTTGATTGCTTTTGCCTTAGAGAAAATCCCATTGATGCAACCACAGCATGTATCACTGGGTGTGGTTGGTCCTAGAGATCGAGGTGTGCAGAGGTGGGTCGAATTGATGGCTCGAAATGTTGGTTAGTCAACAATCATTTTCTCCCCTACATTTTTTAGCTAGCTCGAGCAACAACATGTCATTATTGAGAAGCATCCATACTCAGGGATGGATTTTCATGGAGATCCAGATTTGATTCTACCAGTTGGAGCACAATGGGATGCTATTGGTAAGTTGTTTGACCAAAGTGTTTTTATTTTTATTTTTTAGGTTTCTACATGTTTTTTTGTGTTTTTTAATGTTTCCAAGACTAAACTAAAATTATTTTTATGCATACAGATGTGGGTATTGTTCGACCTGCGGTACGCCAACAAGTTTCAGGTGGGCTAGCACAGAGAAACATCAGGAGAGCAGTTCTCCAGGACTTGGATTTGGCGAGACCTTAGCAGAGTTGCAGGATCACATAGAGGGATAACCCTTGGTATTCCGGATATCCAAATCGAGGAGTTACCTATGAGGCTATAGCACCACACTATTGATGTTCCTTACCGTTGGGCTAGGCTTTTGCGCATGATAGCACAGGCTGTGACCTGTTACCATGAGCACCACTAGATCTACTTAGGATATTTGTATGCATTTTTGAGTTTTCAGGTCAGATGACCAAATGCGTCTTGGGCACAAATTTTGTAAAAACTTTTAAAACACCTATCTATTTTACTTTCAGAGTTTTTTATGGTTATATGCAATGCTATTCAACTAATGATGTGAATTGAAAATATTACTTTTACATATGTCACAAATTTCTATTTAACACATAATTCGCTAGAGAATCAGTTAATGTGTTAATATTTTTGGAAATATGTTGATATTGAATGTGTTCAAAACGAGCCCATGGGGTTTTGGATTGATGGTGAATGGGTGCATTGTTAAGGAACTCCTTGCAATAGGTCACTGGTTCAAATCCCCCATGGGTGCTTACCTACCAAAAAAACAGAAAAATGTGTTCAAAACGTCTTTCCCAAATACAAACTCTATGGAACATACAAAAAATTGTTGGATTTCAGACAATATAAATTTTTGTTAGTTGTAGTACAACAAGTTGCAAGTCTAGCTGAACGATGATTCAGCGAATGCAAAGTGAAATGGCATCAAAGAGTAGTTCAATCAATGCACTATACTCAGTAATATTGTTCATTGATCGACCGATAAAAATCCCTTGAAAACTCACTAACTCGCCACTTGGAGCGAAAATGGCCCATGCTGCAGAAGACAAATTCTGCGTACTACGACTAGCACCATCGGTGTAACCAACAAAAGGTTCTGAAGACTCCAACATCTACAACAAATGAAAAGCGGATTACTAACCAGATAAAAATCTCTAAAAGACACACACACACACACATGCAATGAAAGCATATATACAGTGAGTTTTACTACACTTAATCAAGCATAGTAAAGTTTAAGGTACAACCCGTTTCGAGGCTGCGACAATGGAATCCCATCATAATCTACTAACTCGTAGGATCCTTTCACTAGAACATGCTTGACAACATAAGGACCCATCCACATTGGTTTGAATTTACCTGCTGAAAGTTTATCAGCTTCCTGATCGTAAAGCAAAACCACGTTTCCTTCTAAGAAGATATGAGGCTTGACATTTCTATCATATTTTTCTTAATATGTTTCTTATGTGCTTCGTTAGCCAATGCAGCATCACGACGGGTTTCATCTAGATGGACTAATTCCAAGAAACACGCTTCTTCTTCAGAAGTGTCGAGTAACAAGTCAATCGCGAGTTTGAGCAATGAAATTTCGCATTGTATCGGTAAGATTGCTTCCAAACCATACACCAACTGAAAGGGTGTAAATATAATTGCATTTCTCACCGAGGTTTGATATGCCCACAACGAGGATTATAGGATTAAGTGCTAGTTTCTTTTATGAACCCCTATCATTCTTTGCAACATCCACTTTAGGACCTTGTTGATGGCCTCAACTTGTCCATTTGCTTGGTAGAACGATCATGTGACAGTCCTAACTTAGCAGTCAACTCAGCCATCATGTGATTGCGAAAATGCGACCCATGATCTATAACTATGGCTTGTGGTACACCAAAATGGGCAACCACATCATTAAAAAAGAAAAGAGCAGTCGTTTCGCCACTGTTGTTCAATGTTGGCATCGCCTCAGCCCATTTGGTAAAATAGTCAATGGCGACTATAATATACCCGTGCCCCCCGTCCAAGGTGGGGTTACATTTCATAAAGTCAATACCCCATTTGGCGAATGGGCCAACAACAACGACTGGATGCAATGGTGCAGGTGGCAATCTAGTTTTTCGGTCATATATTTGGCTTGCATGACAGATTCTAACAGCAACAATCCAATATTTAAATATAGTTAGCCAGAAGTAACCAGCATGAAGAATCCTTTGTGCGATTGCATATCCAGATAAGTGTCCACCACAGGCACCTAAATGTCAATCATTCAATGCTTTCTCGGCCTCCTCATGCGTGAGGGACCTCCATAAAACCATATCAATACCATGACGGTAAAGTGTGTTGCCAATTATCATATAATCTTTGGCTTGGTAATGAATACGTCGCTATTGCGAGCGAGAGGTATCTTGCCTGAAAGTTTGGGTTTGGAGATAGATTAGTATATCTCCATACCAGGTGTCAAATGAAGATATTAGAAACAGAGACTCATCCAAAATGGATGGTCGGATGTTGATTCGATGGAGGTCGAGGGAAGGTCACATAGCAACTCAACGAAAACTAGAGATTTCTTTGACTTAGACTTGATGAATTCTAAATCAAATTCTTGTAAAATAACTATCCATTTTGAATATTTTCCCCCCAGAAATGGACATGATAGAATTTATGTCATAAGGTTGCAATCTGAAATGACAGTTATTTTCTGTAACAAGATATAATGGCGAAATCTTTGAACAGCTAGCACAGCTGCCAAAGTTAGTTTTTTGACATAAGAGTACTTACTTTTTGTATCGTTGAGATTACGACTCAAGTAATAAATAGGATGTTCAATCCCGTTTTCTTCGTGGACTAAAACCATGCCAATGGTTGTATCTATAGCGGCAAGATACAGGTAATAGTCATTTTGGTAATTTGGAGAATACATTAATGAAGCTCTAATCAGGGTATCTTTAATTGCATCAAAGGAATCTTATGCAACTTGATCCTAATGAAAGGGTATCTCCTTTTTCAAAAGACGTGTAAAAACTTTAGCCATTTCAGCATAATTAGGAATGAACCTCCTTAGAAAGTTAGCTTTCCCTTGGAGTCTCTGTAACTGTAAAATATTTGAAGGTGGAGGCAAATCTAGAATTGCCTGAACCTTTAATGGATCCAGTCGAATCCCCTCTCGAGACACTACAAATCCAAGCAAGTGACCAGAACCAACACAAAACACACATTTGTGTGGATTGAGTCGAATCTTGTAGTGTCGGCACCGTAAAAATATTGCTCTCAAATGTTACGGGTGATCAGTCCACTTTCATGAATGAGCAGGTAAATTGTCAAGGTAAGGTTGAACAATGTGCTTGATGTCATGGAAGGCATAATTCATTTCCCTCTGAAATGTAGCCCCAACATTCTTCAAATCGAATGGGAGTTTCCTATAGGAAAATGTGTCCCATGGACAAATAAAAGTTGTTTTCGATTGGTCCTATGGGCGTATATTGATTTGATTGTAGCCAGAAAATCCATCCATAAATGAGAATATTTTGCATCCGGCACATTCATCAATAATCTGGTCGATAAAAGGTGTAGGATAATTGTCCTTTGGACATGCCCGATTTATATCCCTATAATCGACGCACACTCGTATTTTTCCTTGTTTCTTCATGACAGGAACAATGTTGGAAACCCAGTCAGTAAGAGGAATAGGGTAAATGAAACCAGCTCGCAAAAGTTTTTCAACTTCTACTTTAATTGTCGCAGCTTTCTTTGGATGAACTGGTCGAAGCCGCTGTCGAACTAGCTTGACATCAGGGTATTGTCACACGGAATTGGTCAAGGGTGCGGACACGGCTGACCTTCCTAGAAGTCTAAGACATTCTAATGACAAACAAGACAAAATGGAGTGATCTTTCTCTAAATACACCTTTTACAACATGAAAACTACAAGTGTTTAGGCTTACCTTATTCCAAAACGCTGTTGTTGAAGTCCGTTCTTGACGATCCGGATGAGCTCCTCCTTCAAGTCAATTCCTGCAACCACAAACAATCAAACAATTACCAAGCACTTGCATTTCATATAATAAAACATATATTCAACATGCAAACCAAGGAACACATGAAATAACTCATTAACACAAGCTATTGAGAAAAATAAACCAGTTTGTATTAATAACGAAACAAAGAAACTCTTACAACCTGGCCTTGGTGTTGTGCAAGTTCCTCCCAGGGTCCATCAAGGGTTTTCCTCTACTTTGACAAAGCTCACCCTCTCCCAAGTAGAATCAAGTGAAGACAATCTCTCCTCACAAAGGCTCTAATGGAAGACCTAAATCCTGCAGCATTTACCCAAAGAAAATGTATAGCTCCAACCTCTTCTCCTTCTGGCTCAATGCCTTTATTTATAGTGTTGTAAAGAGGTTATTCAGGTCCACTATCAATGGGATCATCCCCCTCTTTGGGTGGGATAGCTCCCTTATTGATGGGATAAGTTCCCCCTTAATAGAGATACATGAACCAACTGGAGGCGCATCCATTTCATCAAACCGACCTCTAGAATGTTCTAGAAGTAACCACAAGTAACTTTTTCAAGATAAAACTCGCGCATTTTGCCTTTTACAGAGGGACGCACCTGTCCCTTAACATACAGAGCGTCCATGGACGCATATTTTGTGAACAAGGTCAGCGTCCCCGCAGGTAAGGCTAGAGAGAACCTGCGACCCCAGAGATAAACATAGTTTTTACAAGACTTTCTCTCTTCTTTGAGTTTGAGATGGATAACAGAGGCATGAGACTTGCCTAAGAGGGTAACATGACTGTTGATTTGAGCCATACTAACTGTAAGTAGTCAAGGTGACATTTTTTAGTGTAACAGATTGCCCCCTAAAGTGCGAAGCTTGGAATAGAATAGGGTTTTGTAATTCTAGGAAGGGTGAAGCGCTTTATCATTTCAAGGATTGCTTTGTGGATGGCCTGGTTGGAACCTGCAATTTTCAACACAAAATACATGGATAAGATTATATCATCACTGAGGTAGGCATTCCCATACTCAGATTCAAAACTTTAACTAATGGACTAACTATTCTGATACAGGAATGATCTTGCAGTACATCATTTTTATAGACTTTTGTAGACACAGTATGGACGCAGCCATCTATTTATGATTAGTCTACATAGATAATGAATACAAAACTCCTCGCAGCCTGGATGGTAGAAACTAGATCCAGGGTCTTCACTTCTACTTCCCGAATTGGTACGATTCTAGCCATGTGATTAAATGATTCGATGTCGAACATGGTAGAAACCACTTGATTACCAGTCAATGATGTAAACCGTTAACAAGCGTGAGAGAAACCACCAGTAATGTCAATGGTTCTCAAAGTACCAAGCACAACCCGTGAAATGTGAATAGATGTTTTGATGTCGAACACTTCACGGAATCCTCTGATCGAAAGTCAATGATGTAAACTGACGTCAAAGGCGAGAAACCTGCCATTGATGCATGCAGACTTCAAGGTACTGTCGATTCCTAAGTCATCTTTCTAGATAATGTGTCGATGTCGATAGAAAGCGACCCGTTGCAGGCAAGCCCGCAACACGAAATCATTGTTCAAGTTGAAGAAATGTTGCTGTAAGGACTGACTCAGGGATGGTCAAATGGATGACAAGTATTTTGCAGATGAAAGTTTTTGCTTGCAGACCTCTTGAACACATAACGACACAACAGATGGCTTGGTGACGTATAACTCAAAGTTAACCCCTGGAACCCGGTTAAAGACTTTCAAAGTGATTTGGTCAACTGTGAGGTAAAAGATTTCCCAACCCAGGTGAATGAAAAGTGTCGTGTTCAAGAGTGGTAATAAAGTTTCTTCTGAGACAAAAGGTGACAAACAGGTTCATTCTTCTCTCTTTTCCCCCACCATTTCTGGCAAGTACCTCTTTATTTTTAACAAGCTTGAGGAGGATAACATATGCTTGATTATAAGCTCATCCTTCGGACGAGTCCAACCTAGTTTAAATTCGAACCCTAGGAAGGAGTGGTTCGTTCCTGTTTGTAATTGAACAGGTCCTCTACTGTAAAAGTTTAACGAGCCCAGTATAGGAGAAACTCGGCGTTTTTCAATTTTAGAGAGTCTGAAAAAACTAAAGGAGACTCCACGTTGAACTTTTTCGTATATTTGTGTCCCTCAAGCCCGAAAAAGTATAAAATAATACCTGGGGGAACCGCTTGATCTTGCGACCAAGGAGTACTTTCATAATAGTGTCGTTGACCTGAAAAGTAAAAAGTGATCAAGGGCACGTCGTTTTATTTCCTTATCGAGTTCGAAACGACAAAAACCCGGCAATCTTTTCCTGATTTTGCGGTCAGAAAAGAGCTAAAAGGGGACCGTCTTTTAATTCCGTTTTAACGAGTGTAAAAGAAACGCTCGGCGATCTTTTCATGTTTTAGGAGTCAGAAAAGGGCTTAAAAGATGACTCTGAGGTTTCACTTTTTCGTAAGTTTTAACGAGTTCGAAAAAGGGATAAAAATGTACTCATGGTTTTCACTTTTTCGTAAGTTTTAACGAGTTCGAAAAAATGATAAAAATGTACTCATATGGCCGACTTTCAATTTAATTTACGAGTAGGAAAAGACGGAAAGATCTCGGCATTTTCATTTGTTTTACGAGAATGAAAGATAGCAAAATAATCTCGGTATTTTCATGAGTTTAACGAGTCTTGAAAATAACTGAAATTGACTCGAGATAGGTTTTATTTTTACAAAAGCTTGAAACAGACAAAAACTATGCTTTAAAGTAGTTTCATTTTTACACAAGCTTGAAACAGAGAGAAAACTGTGCTTGATGCCCCCTGAGCATAATTGCTAGAGCGCATGCCCCCCAGCTTCACTTCATTCAACCAGTTGGATGAAATGAAGGTTGAGTTACGAGATCATTTGAAAGACTCGACCTAAAACTGTAAAAAAAAATTATACAAAACACTGAAATAACTAACCTAAACATACAACTTAACATTTACGAGATCTAGTCAATCTCTCGACTCAAGTAGAGGAGGATTTGTTTCATTTTGTAACGAGCTTGACACAGGAAAAGAACTATGCTCGGATTCGGTTTCATGTTTACACAAGCTTGAAACGAAAAACTATGCTTGTTACAAGTTCACATGCCCCCAGCATAATGATGCAAAACTAGGTACATGCCCCCCAAGCTGCATTGCATTCAATGAGGTGGATGGAATGAAGCTTTACTTTCAAGATCTGAGAAAGACTTGTGGGAGGTGTTTCATTTTTTAACGAGCTTGACACAAGACAAGGAACTTTGCTCATAACTACTCTCTACAATCTACCTAACAAAAACTTTACTCTAAAAACCTTGATTCATTTTTTAACGAGCTTGACACAAGACAAGGAACTATGCTCTAAAAACCTTGATTCATTTTTTAACGAGCTTGACACAAGACAAGGAACTATGCTCTAAAATCCTTGTTTCATTTTTTAACGAGCTTGACACAAGACAAAGAACTATGCTCATGACTACTCTCTACAATCTACCTACTTAACCTACCCTTGTTTCATTTTTTAACGAGCTTGACACAAGACAAGGAACTATGCTCAAAAAGTTCGCATGCCCCCAGCATAATGATGCAAAGCGAGGTACATGCCCCCCAGGCTTCATTGCATTCAACCGGCTGGATGAAATGAAGGTTTACTTTCAATATTTAACTTGAAAAGGGAGTTGTTTCATTTTTAAGGAGGTTGACACAAGAAAAGAACTGTCCTCTTACCTGATTCATTTTTTAACGAGGTTGACTCAGTACCAGGAACTGTCCTCAAAATCCTACTTTCTACAATCTACCTACATATCCTAAAATCTAGCTGATTCATTTTTTAATGAGGTTGACTCAGTAAAAGAACTATCCTCATACTAGCCTGTTTCATTTTTTAACGAGGTTGGCACAGGAAAAGGAACTGTCCTCGAACACACTGATTCATTTTTTAACGAGGTTGACACAGTAAAAGGAACTTTCCTCGCTAATCCTACTTTCCTATATAACCTACTATCTATCTGATTCATTTTTTAATGAGGTTGACTCAGTAACAGGAACTTTCCTCATAACATCCAATTTCATTTTTTAACGAGGTTGAGAGAGGAACAAACTATCCTCGTACTTACTGATTCATTTTTTAACGAGGTCGACACAGTAAAAAGAACTATCCTCTGTCACACGGATTCATTTTTTAACGAGGTTGACACAGTAAAAGGAACTATCCTCACAACTCCTTGTTTCATTTTTTAATGAGCTTGACACAAGACAAGGAACTATGCTCATGACTTCCAGTTTCATTTTTTAACGAGGTTGAGACGGGAAAAAACTATCCTCGTAGCACCCTGTTTCATTTTTTAACGAGGTTGGCACAGGAAAAGGAACTATCCTCGCACCATCCAGTTTCATTTTTTAACGAGGTTGAGAGAGGAACAAACTATCCTCGTACACACTGAGCATGGCTTCTAACTGGAAGAAAGACATGTCAATGGACACACCTTGATCATGGCTTCCAAGAGATCTTCATCAGAAGGAAGAATACTTCTCTGGAAGGAACACATGTCAAGGGACTCAAAAGGGATAAGAACATCGTGTTCAAATAATCCCATAGAGTTTTCCATGTCAATTACCGGATCTAAATCAATAGTGAGAGGCTCACTTACATCGGTAACTGAAAACATGGGACCAGTTGCCACATAATTAACCCGTGGCAGGGTAGATACCACTTTAGAATCAGGAACAATTAGGGGTGTCATATTATTGGTAGTTGAAACAAGACTAGGGAACGAAAGCTGGTCTACAGTCACAATACTACCATTGTGAGGGAAAGACATCACGCGAAAGAGTGTCGATACGACAGCTTTCATTGCATAAACATAGTCTCGCCCAAGGAGTAAATTGAAATCCAAGGGACCTCGAACTACCATAAGATCAATACAGACAGTTTTACCTTCCAATGTAATGGAAAACTTAGGAAGGATCCCTAAAGGTTCACTAATGGTTCTGTTAAAAGCTTTCAGATTCTACGTAATAGGCGCAAGCTGAGGGGAACCCAAAGCTTTCCAAACAGTTGAGGATAAAATACTAACAGAAGCACCTTCATCTACCTGAGTGCGATGTATGTCCCTACCACCAGCCTTGACAATGATTTGGAAAGGGATGGAGGAAGGAAGACGAGGTTCTGTCAGTCTATTCCAATCAAAGGAAAAGACCTCAGTACTTGGAGGGGGTTCTGTAGAAACAGGTGAAATGCCCCCCGGCATAGAAGAATCCGATGTAACAAGAAGAACATCAGCGGTATGAAATTTACTCTCGAAAAGGAGAGTGTGATCGACCGAATGTGAAATTGAATCGACCACTTGATCAACTAATGGATCATCAACCTGAGTGACATGAGTTTCACTCTCCAATGGGAGAGTGTGATCGACTGTACTTGAATTTAGACCAATCACTCCGTCAGTTGACGGTAGGTTGGGAGAAAGTTTACGGTAGCCACTTGGAAATTCTTGCTGTAGAACAGTAAGTTTTTCCAACAATGTTGAGGCTTCATCCATGTGAGGGCAAATGTGAGTTTGATGACTCCCTTTGCATAACTTACAAGGAAACCTAACTTTACCTTTTTTCCCAGGAACCTGACTATCACTGGTTGATGGATCAATGGAAAGTTGATGAGATTTTTCTGACCATACTTCCAAGACCTTTGGAATACTAGGACAATTGACAAGGAAGTGGTCACCCTTACAAAGCCTGCAAGGGTATTTGGGTTTACGGTGCATGTTGGAATTTTCCTCAACACAACTAACACTTACAGCCATGGTTGGTTGGTTGACTTCTTTCTTATCTTGCTTCTTCTTCTTCTTCTTCTTCTTCCCTTTCTTCTTCTTCTTAGCCTCCTGGTTACTAGCCTCAAGGCTTTTACCAGGCGAAGAGGAAGAAATGGAGGAAGAATAATTAGGCGAAGAAGGTAAAGGGTCAACAAAGGGTTGGTGATGTTGAGATGGTGAACTCTGTTGAGGTGAAGCATCCGGTTGAGATGGAACAATTGGAGTATTTTGGGCCAACGAAGTTGAAAATAACCATATCGGTAAGCCTATTGTAAATCCAGGTAATGACAAAGTAGCCATATAAGGAGGACCAACATTTCCAAAGTAAGGAAAAGTACTAGGATTCTCATTAGGAGGGGTTCCTAGGTTAATAAATTCCGGAACATTTGCCATTATATTCAACTTCAGTGAATTTTATTAACAATTTAAAACTAAAATTAACAATTCACAATTCACACCTAACAATTAAAATTCACAATTCACACCTATGGTCTCTAAAAGTAAAAACAAACAAATTAACACGCGCTATCAAATCTAGGAGTCAAACCACACACAAACAGTAAGCTCTCCAGACCGAAAACACTAGTTGGTGATGAAGCCCAACCTCGCAGAATTCAGTACAGAAATGGTGGGTGGAACAGTTACCCCGGCAACCTGCTTAATGAATAGACCGGCACAAGTTCCTCCACTTTAACCGTCTCGAAGTGAAGTGAACCCCCCGGAAAATCCGAGTATAACCGACGTCTGCTCCAGGTACAGTGGGACCTTCCCTCCACCGTCACCTCGGTAGAACCCTAAAGATTATGGTCACTAAGGTCACCAACAGTAACAAATACACCTGGGGGAACAGTCTAAACTCCGACAGCACGCAAGGGCAGAGTATCAAGCTCAATCCCCTTACCAGCTCCTTGACAACAATCCAAGGTTTACCGATAAGTGACCCCTGGCTCCTCGACAATGGTTAATCCGAGGTTTACCGTTTGTAATACGTACTGTCTGGCGTCGTTCCCAACGAGGGGGGAATGATCCCCTCACTGGTTCGGACACGAGCTCGTGCTTCTCCTTTAAGAGGAGCTTTCCCAGAGTGCAATTGAAACAATTGGATTTATTCTACTCAAGATAAACTATCTGTTTGGTTTTGTAGTCTTGGAGAGTTAAGTACTCACCTACTCCAAGACCCTAGCCTAAGCTATGTTGGTGTTTCAGAGCCCTAGAAATGTAAAAATTACTAGATGAATTTTAATTAAGCGCTGTGTTATTAAGGCTGTTATTACTCAAATGGGTAAATGGAGATGAAACCAATGGTGTTATGACCCGACTCAACTGAATGCAATCGAATATGATAATGCAATCCTTTCAATTCGATGAATCCTAACTAGAGTAAGGAGAGAGTTTCCATTCACTTCCAACAATGCAAAAAATTGATCATTAAGAGAAAATTTAACAAATTCTCTAATGCACTAATTTCATCAAGAAAAACTAATGCAAATCAATTCCAAACCAATTTTTATTTTTATTTTTGTGTAAATTCAAATCAAAGAAAGCTGATCTAAATCTACGATTGATTTTTCAGAATGTAAACTATGCAATTGTAATCTATGCACAATTCACATGAAAAGTATGCAAATGTAATCTATGCACATTTTTCAATAATATTCTGAAAATGAGAATTCTAATTGTGCAAATGTGATCTATGCAAGAGAATTCTCAAACACAAGACGATTCTAATGTGATCTAAGAACCAATCAAGTGCAAGTTGAGAAAATTGGGTGAGAGTTCCAAAGATGAAATAAAAACACTCAAAGGCGATTAACACTCATACACAATTTAGCCCCCCCAAGTAACAAAAGCAAAAAGATGCAAAATTGCGAAAAGACTGAGACAAACCGCCAAGTAATGACCAATGGAAATCAAATCAAGAATTTCTCAAAAAGAGACTCAAAACACCCAATTGATGAAAGCTAAGAGCAGGAACAAGCTTAGGTGAAGATTCTGGACAAGGGACTAATGAATCTGGGCAGAAAAAACTAAGAAAAAACAAAATCTAAGAGCAAAAAAGGCAAAAAATGGAATTTTCTCAAATTTTGGCAGGGGACGCAGGCAACCCGTTAGCACAGGTGCGGGCCCGCTCTGTGCACGCAGCAAAAGTGCGTCCAGGGACGCACTGTGCAGCACTCAGAGGGTGCGTCCGTCTGAAAAACTCAAGAAAAACCAAAATAAAACTAATCCTAAGCTAACCCACCCAGAGACAGAATCACAGAGCCAAAACCAGAAAAATAAACCAATTTTCTCAAAGCAAAGTTCACATAAAGGAAAAGACTTTCTCATTAATGGAATCCCCAGCGGAGTCGCCAATTTGTCACACGGAATCTGTCAAGGGTGTGGACACGACTGACCTTCCTAGAAGTCTAAGACATTCTAATGACAAACAAGACAAAATGGAGTGATCTTTCTCTAAATACACCTTTTACAACATGAAAACTACAAGTGTTTAGGCTTACCTTATTCCAAAACGCTGTTGTTGAAGTCCGTTCTTGACGATCCGGATGAGCTCCTCCTTCAAGTCAATTCCTGCAACCACAAACAATCAAACAATTACCAAGCACTTGCATTTCATATAATAAAACATATATTCAACATGCAGACCAAGGAACACATGAAATAACTCATTAACACAAGCTATTGAGAAAAATAAACCAGTTTGTATTAATAACGAAACAAAGAAACTCTTACAACCTGGCCTTGGTGTTGTGCAAGTTCCTCCCAGGGTCCATCAAGGGTTTTCCTCTACTTTGACAAAGCTCACCCTCTCCCAAGTAGAATCAAGTGAAGACAATCTCTCCTCACAAAGGCTCTAATGGAAGACCTAAATCCTGCAGCATTTACCCAAAGAAAATGTATAGCTCCAACCTCTTCTCCTTCTGGCTCAATGCCTTTATTTATAGTGCTGTAAAGAGGTTATTCAGGTCCACTATCAATGGGATCATCCCCCTCTTTGGGTGGGATAGCTCCCTTATTGATGGGATAAGTTCCCCCTTAATAGAGATACATGAACCAACTGGAGGCGCATCCATTTCATCAAACCGACCTCTAGAATGTTCTAGAAGTAACCACAAGTAACTTTTTCAAGATAAAACTCGCGCATTTTGCCTTTTACAGAGGGACGCACCTGTCCCTTAACATACAGAGCGTCCATGACGCATATTTTGTGAACAAGGTCAGCGTCCCCGCAGGTAAGGCTAGAGAGAACCTGCGACCCCAGAGATAAACATAGTTTTTACAAGACTTTCTCTCTTCTTTGAGTTTGAGATGGATAACAGAGGCATGAGACTTGCCTAAGAGGGTAGCATGACTGTTGATTTGAGCCATACTAACTGTAAGTAGTCAAGGTGACATTTTTTAGTGTAACAGGTATATTTTAATTTCATGTTCAACAATATTAGAGTCAATTCCTGGCATCTCCTCGTAAGACCATGCAAAAATATCTCTAAATTCACAAAAAAGAGAACGGTAATTATCAAGTTCCAATGGAGAACAAGATTTTCCAACATGAATGTTCTCTACAATATTAGGCTTGGTCGAAATATTAATAGAAATTGTTTATTTAATATTTGACATATTTTGCTCAGATTCAATTGTGTCTATGAAAACTGAATTTGATAGGAAATCAATGATTGATGGGTGGTTTAGTTCATTTGAATAATCTTCGATGTCATCTAGAAGATGGGAACGATGATGATAATCTTCCCATGGTTCCTCTCCTATCATCATTGATTGGATGATTCCTTCATCCGTAGAATGTATGTTGGGTCCCTATAATACTAGTGATTACCCCATTACTATTGTAGTTATACCCCCTATTTATATTGTTGTGCCCCTATTACCCCCATATTGTTATTTCTGTGCCCCATAGAATCCCTCTATTGTTATTTTTGTGGCTTTATATTATTATTGTTAGGTCGGCTGGATTATATTGTGACTCCTTAGACTCCTATATATAGAAAGGAGGTTTTGTCATTTGTATCATCCAAGAATTGTTCATTTATGTAATGTAAAGGAGGTTGCCCCCTCGAAGAGGCTGAATTCTAAGGCGTGGATTTATCTTTTCTATCTTTTCTTGAGCTGGTTTCATAACATTTGGTATCAGAGCTTTGGATTCTAGGGTTTCGCTGCTCCAAACAGGTCATCGTGGAATTTTCGCTATAACTTTTTTCTATGATGTTTCAGAAGTCGAAAAAAAAACCCATTTGAGAAGAATTGGCGCTGAACCTTGGGTGTGAATTTCAGAGCTTTTTGCGTGATATTTGCGGAGATATAATCTGAGGAAGTTTGCCTTTTTGCAGACTCTTGAATTACATTCAAAACAGGTGACCTGGGGAAAATCGTCATAACTCTCTCTCTGAGGATCGGATTGAAATTTCGTAAAAAGGTACAGAAAGAGGACGGACTTTAGTTTCTTGTATGTGTGTTTCAGATTCAAAGGTTGAAACAGTGACTCGTGGCACGTCGTACAAGTTCGCTCTACTGAACCAGTCTAAAAGCAAGTCACTGTGGGAGATTTCACATAACTCTTCCTTGGAGAATCCAATTTGGCTCAGACTTGTGGCATTGGAAAGAGGACGCAGAAGGCTACTGCAGGTAGAAATTTCAGAATTGGATGATCCGAAATTACAGAGATACATCAGATTCAATATCAGGCTTCTATAAAGTGAAAAAAGGTGTGTAGTTTTTTTTTAAATTTTTGTGTAAGCTTGGTTTAACGGAATTCAAAGGGCATAGTAAAACATTATTATCGGTAACTGATGCCCCAAGGAAAGAAAATGCAAACACCTAGTAAGGAACCTGAAAGCTCTAGCATGACTCATGAAGAAGAGGAAGAAATGCTACATGATATATCAAAATTACAAGAACAAGTGCAACAAATGTCACGCTCACAAAAGCTAACAGAAGCTAAGATAAGTGGTGTGGAATCTAAGGTAAATGGCGTGGAATCTAAGATAAAGGGCATGGAAGCTAAGATGGATGGCATGGAAGCTAAGGTGAATGGCATGGACGCTAAAATTGATGGCATGGATGATAAGATGGATGAATTGAAGAAGTTGCTACAAGAAAGGGTCACTAATGGTGAAAAGGTAGTAAAGGAAACTCATGATGAGAACAAAAGAAATGTTAATCATGATTCCATAGACTCTAATGTTGGATCGAAGACTCACCATGTTCCAAAAATCGATATGAGGAAGTTTGATGGCAAGGATCCCGCCACATGGATATTACAGATGGAGCAATTCTTCGATCTCAATAATGTGCAAAACACACAAAAGGTACGTATGGCAACTTTATATTTGGAACCAAATCAGTTTGTATGGTATCAATGGCTTTGTTCTCGTAAACAATTTATCACTTGGGCAATTTTTACGGAAGAATTGATAGCACATTATGAGGATACAAAAAGCAACACTTTTTTTAGCCAATTGATAAGTCTCAAACAAAAGGGTTCAATAATGGAGCACATTGAGGAGTTCCAAAAATTGAACATAAGGGTAAAAGATATTCCAGAGGAGCATAGGATTGATGTGTTCATAGGGTCTTTAAAGGATAATATCCAACATGATGTGCGCCTTTGGGAACCTGATTCATTAGAGAAGGCATTCAGGTTAGCAAGAAAAATGGAAAGCAAAATTATGGCAACTAGGAAGCATACCGTTCACAACTATAAAGACGGAAGTGTTGTTGCCCATAGTCTTCCACAACCTACAAGGTTGACACCACAACAATTGGAAGAAAAAAGAGCAAAAGGGCTTTGTTACAATTGTGATAGCAAATACACAAAAGGTCATAAGTGTGCTGAGAAGAAATTATTCTACATAGATTGTGAAGAGGAAGAAGAAAAGGAGCAAGAAAGGTCAAAAGAAGAGGATATATTCCAGGAACAAAGCCTAGATGAAGAACAAATAAATCCGACCATATCTTGTAATGCATTGGCGGGAATTACCACTCCTCAAACCATCAAGATAGAAGGACAAATCAAGAAGAAAAAGGTAATAGTGTTGATTGATTCAGGAAGCACCCACAATTTTATTCATTGTAGGGTAGCAAAAGAATTGAATTGCTTCCTATATCCAGCACCAGAGTGTCAAGTGATGATTGCAAATGGAGGAACAATAAATTGTTCTGGAAAGTGCCATAATATCAAGCTATCCATGGGAGAATATGTATTGACTAGCCCAATGCTTTCCATTCCAATGGGAGGTGCTGATGTTGTACTAGGAGTCCAATGGCTACAATCCTTGGGTACAATAGCTTTTAATTTTCAAGAACTTTTCATGAAATTTTCTATGGAAGGAAAGGAAGTTGAATTAAGGGGTATTGCAGGGAAACCAGGAAAGATAATCAGCTCTAATGGCATGACAAAGCTTCTAAAAAAGGAGCAAAGAGGTGTAATTGCACAATTATGTTCGCTAGATGTTTCCACATTGGAATCATCTATTTCTCCAGATCTCCAAAAAGTCTGGACAATCATTCCAAGGTATTTGAGACTCCCAAAGGTCTCCCACCTATGCGTGATCATGATCATGCTATTCATCTGATTCCAGGAAGTGTTCCTCCAAACATCAGGCCGTACAGATATCCATATGTCCAAAAAAGTGAAATTGAACGTATGGTTGCAGAAATGCTAGAGGCTGGTATAATTCAACCGAGTCAAAGTTCTTTCTCAGCTCCAGTAGTATTGGTGCACAAGAAGGATGGATCATGGCGCATGTGTCCAGATTATAGGGAGCTCAACAAGCTCACTATTAAAGATAAGTTCCCCATTCCTGTTATTGATGAATTACTGGATGAATTGCATGGATCAATTTACTTCACCAAGTTGGATCTTCGTTCGGGATATCATCAAATTAGAATGAAGATTGAAGACATTCCGAAAACAGCATTTAGAACTCATGAGGGTCATTATGAATTTTTGGTCATGCCTTTTGGCCTTACCAATGCACCTTCAACATTTCAAGGTTTGATGAATTCAATTTTCAAACCATTCCTTAGAAAATTTGTGTTAGTATTTTTTGATGATATACTAATCTACAGCAAGTCTTGGAAGGATCATGTTGAACATGTTGACAGGGTGTTACAACTATTGGAGGAGAAACAATTATATGCAAAAAGATCCAAATGTTTCTTTGGAGTCCAGGAGGTGGAATATTTGGGTCATATTGTATCTCATGAAGGAGTTAAGGTAGACCCTAGCAAAATTAAAGCCATTAAGGAATGGAAAATCCCCACATCCATAAAGCATCTGCGAGGATTTCTTGGGTTGACAGGGTATTATCGCAAGTTTGTTAAGAATTATGGGAGAATAGCAGCACCTCTAACAACATTATTGAAGAAAGATTCATTTTCATGGACTTCGGAAGCAACAAAGGCCTTTGAACATCTTAAAGAGGCAATGTGCCAAGCACCGGTCTTAGCTACGCCGGACTTCACAAAAAACTTTATTGTGGAATGTGATGCTTCAGGAAATGGAATTGGTGCTGTTCTAATGCAAGATGAAAGACCCATTGCTTTTGAAAGTCGTCCAATCAAGGGAAAGTTTTTAAACAAAGCTATTTATGAGAAGGAAATGTTGGCAATACTCCATGCACTTAAGAAATGGCGACCCTACCTAATGGGAAGACACTTCAAGGTAAAAACGGATCATGATAGCCTTAAATACTTTTTAGAACAAAGATTATCCTCTGAAGAGCAACAAAAGTGGGTCACAAAGATGTTGGGTTATGACTTTGAAATCATCTACAAAAAAGGGAAGCAAAATGTGGTGGCAGATGCACTCTCAAGAAAGGATGAGGATGTGGAAGCATTGTTGTGTGCCATTTCTATTATCCAACCAGATTGGATAAACGAAGCAAGGGAGGAATGGAAGAATGACGAAGAAGTGTGGGCACTTATTCAAAAGCTACAACAAGATTCCAGTACTTCTGATACATTTAGCTGGCAAAATGATTCGTTATGGTACAAAGATCGCTTATACCTCTGTAAGAATTCCCAGCTAAAACAAAAGATTCTTATGGAATTGCACACTTCTCCCTTAGGAGGGCACTCAGGATTTTTAAAAACTTACCACAGGGTTAAGAAGGAATTTTTTTGGGATGGCCTTAAATCAGATATTCAAAAGTTTGTGGCGGAATGTTTGGTTTGCCAGCAAAATAAAGTTGAAACAATTAAGACACCAGGTCTATTACAACCTTTATCCATTCCAAGCCAACGTTGGGAGGAGGTTTCAATGGATTTTATCACAGGTTTACCCAAGTCTGAGGGAAAGAGTGTCATCATGGTGGTAGTTGACAGACTTACCAAGTATGCACACTTTTGTGCATTATCACATCCATTTAAAGCCAGTACAGTTTCTACTGCATTTATGGAAACAGTTCAAAAGCTACATGGAAACCCAAAGATTATTGTAAGTGACAGAGATCCCATTTTCACTGGAAATTTTTGGACAGAATTATTTTCTTGTCTTGGTACTCAGTTAGCTCATAGCTCATCTTATCATCCTCAATCTGATGGGCAAACTGAGATAGTAAACAAATGTTTGGAAGGATATCTTCGTTGCTTTGTATCTGATAAACAGACACAATGGGTCAAATGGTTGCCTCTAGCTGAATGGTGGTATAACACTTCCTTCCATACAGCAACAAAAATGACCCCATTTATGGCACTTTATGGGTATCAACCACCATCCATCACATCATATTTAAGAGAAAATTCTAAGGTTCAGGCAGTGGAACATCACATCGAACATCAACAACAAGTCCTCCAACTCTTAAAGGATAACCTCGTGTTGGCACAAAATAGAATGAAACAACAGGCAGATCAACATCGCAGTGAAAGAAGTTTTGATGTAGGTGATTGGGTATTCCTACGGCTACAACCATATAAGCAAATGTCCCTAAAGCAAGCTAAGAAGGATAATAAATTATCACCAAAGTATTATGGTCCGTACAAGGTGTTGGAAAAGATTGGTACTATGGCATACAAATTGGAGCTTCCTGCAGCTTCTCGATTGCACCCAGTTTTCCATGTTTCATGTTTAAAGAAGGTTATAGGTGACAAGCTCCCAATTCAAACAATATTGCCAGAACTTGACGAGGAAGGAAAAATTATATTGGAACTGGAAGCAATCACAGAAACAAGAACTCGACAGCTACGAAATCGATCAATTTCAGAGTATCTTATCAAGTGGAAGAACTTATCCGCTGAAGATTCCACATGGGAGGATGAGAATTTTATGCAGAAGTATCCAGAACTGCTCAAGCGTTGAGGACAACACTTTTTTGAAGGAGAGGGGCATGTTGGGTCCCTATAATACTAGTGATTACCCCATTACTATTGTAGTTATACCCCCTATTTATATTGTTGTGCCCCTATTACCCCCATATTGTTATTTATGTGCCCCATAGAATCCCTCTATTGTTATTTTTGTGGCTTTATATTATTATTGTTAGGTCGGCTGGATTATATTGTGACTCCTTAGACTCCTATATATAGAAAGGAGGTTTTGTCATTTGTATCATCCAAGAATTGTTCATTTATGTAATGTAAAGGAGGTTGCCCCCTCGAAGAGGCTGAATTCTAAGGCGTGGATTTATCTTTTCTATCTTTTCTTGAGCTGGTTTCATAACAATGTATATGTGAAAAAGGATTCGAAGAGGTATCATATTCTAACGACCTATCTACCCATACAATTTTTGAGTGTAGATTTGGGTTTGCTTCACAAGCCCAAAAGATTGATTGCTATGATGATTCAATGGGGCTTAACGACATCACCTTAATATTACTATCAATTTCAACTTTGTCAATAATCCTCCTTAAATCAGATGAGGTGGAAGAAATCATGTTGCAAGTCTCTACTCTTGCCACTTCTGCCCAATCAGATGGTGACGGTAGGCTAAAAGTACCCATTAGGGAAGGATCTTTAAAGAGACCTACTCCAACACTTTGAAGTGATAGCGGGGGTCCGTATACCAACGAAATGCTTCGCGTAGCCTGTGAACTATTGGTAAAGAAGGATAGCTGATCAATGACTGTGATTCCACCCTTAAAAGGGAATGCAATAATATGAAAGTACATGGAAACCACATCATCCATAGCATATACCCAAGGCCTTCCCACTAAAATGTTGTAATCAAGGGGTCTGTCAACTACCTCAACTTCAACAGTAATTTTTTCCCCCCTAGTTCGATTTGCAGGTTACTCAAAATCTCGCATGGAGTATATGTTCTTCCATCAAAAGATTTCAACGTGGTTTGTGATCATGACAACGGCGATGAACCAAGTGTTTTCCAACAGCTCATGGACATAATGCAAGTAGATGCCCCTCATCAATAATAGTTCAGTGAACATTCTTATTGATAACTTTTACTTGGATTAGAAAAGCTAATTGCGCCGGTAACTGTGGTGTATATCCCGCATGGTTAAAAACCACAAGATCTGAATCTGTGGGATTTATTCCACCTATTGCTGATGGTAAAGCCTGCTTCTGGGAGTGATAGTTTTGCAACACCTCAAGCGTCGACATAGCAGAAGGCGAGTGAGCAAGATATTCCACTATATTATAGTTTTGAGCTACTCGAGCTCGAGGGTTGAATGTTGATTTGTGCACAACTCCCTTTGGTGGTTTTATTTTCAATTTAGGTACAATGGGTGGAACAACTTCAGATGAAGTCGAAGTCGAAGGATTAGGTTGATCACTGGCCTAATTATTTGATGATGATGACGTATTTCCATAATATTTGTTTCTCATTGACACCAAAACTTCATTTTGTGGCTTTGTGATCGATAACATGAGTACTTTGGATGTGGAAGCATGGTTTGTTGCAACCAAATGTGTCTCCGGGGTTGGAAACAGATCAGTTAACACTGTTGATGTGTTTGAAGTCTTTAAAAGTTTAGAGACCTCAGAGTGGTGTTGATAATCTCTTGTAAAATGCTCGTCATTACATATCAGACATGGATAACAAGGTTTCCTTGCCAAGGTAGAGGAATTAGATGATTTCTCTGGAGGGGAATTTTCTTGCTTCTTTTTGTTTTTCCCCTTTTTCTTGCTCCTTGGTTGTTTTGGATTTTTTCCTTTGTCAGATGACATGACATTAATCTCGGAGGTAAAAGTATTTTCTGATGCATTGGTAGTTTGTTTGGAAATAGCAAGAGTCTGACTAGATGGTCTTCTTGTTGTTTGCATTCTTGAAGAACTGATCACACCATCGTCGGCATGAGAGTCCTTACTCGATTGTGGAGGAGGGGGAACAGTGAAAGCTGGTCGAGGTGCATTGGGAATTTTATCATAAAGCATGCTGGATTTTGTGTAAATCAAATCCAAGTATTGGGCACAAGCAATAACTTGCTCTTCTGTGACAACTCCAGCTTTTGCCACATCCTCAGTGATTGATGGCAACAAGGATTTTATGAACCACTCAGCTAAAAGCTGATCGGAGACATATGTCTTAACCATTCGACGATGACACCACCACTTATGAATATTATCTGATATATGGGTAGCAGTAGTTTGTTTAAAGTTGGTTAGGATTTCCGTTCCAGTATCGTATCTGATAGGTAACTAGAAGTGGGTCAAACATGTAGTTGCTAAAGTGGTGAAATTATCGAAAGAAGCTCTTGGTAATTCAATGTACCATTTAGCAGCTAGACCAGTAAGTGTTCTTTGGAAAAGATGAAGTCTGACCGAATCATCATTTAAAAAGTTTGATGAAAACCACAAATGAAAGGTCATGAAATGATTTGATGGGTCTTCTCTAGGATTTCCGTTAAATTTCAGATTGTCAAATGGTAACTTATGCGGAATTATCAACCACCAAGGTGCATATAGGATTGGATCATTAGTGAGCCAATTTAAATCTGGTAATTCTAAAGTTGCTACAAAAGGCAAATGTTAATCCAAGTCAGGTTGAGCATACCCGGGATATGATGGAATTGCTTGAGCAATAGGTCTTTGCATACTGACATAGGGCATCTGCATTTGGTAACCTTGGTATGGTCATTGAACAAAACCAATATAACTTGGTTGTTGATAACCAAGTTGAATGTTTGGTTGTCCATAACCTACAAAGCCTTGTTGACCAAGACCTTGGTAAGCTTGAGATTGACCAAAACTAGGTTGAGCCTATGGAACAAGTCCAAACTGGGGTTGGAATTGCTGGAATTGGGGTTGTTGAAATTGAGGCTGCCACGGTTGTTGAATCAATTTTTGTTGTTGTTGGTACAACTTTTGTTGATTTAACGGTTGTTATTGTCCATCAATGAAAGGTTGGCCAAGTTGTGAATAAACTATGCCAGTGTAAGCCTGGGTCAGTCTAGATAAGGGTATACTAACTGTTATCACTCAGATGTCTTCCCTAGAAGTTATTAAAGAAGAAAAAGTGCGAGGTAACCACAAACCTAATCTTTTAGACTCAGGTTCTAGCCAACCTAAGTCCAGAGAGGGCTCTCTCTTTATAATTTAACTTTGTTTTGGGTAGGATTTCAGGCTAGTTACTAGTGCTCATGACGTTTTGTTTTGATTGGGTGGTGGAATTAAGAAAACAGATGAGCAGAGCAAGTATTCAAGCCATTGGGCTATGGAGTCAATCAAAGAGTGGCTTAACTGGATCTAATCAATCACTAAGGTAAGAGTTCACACGGCAGGCTAGTACAACAAAAATCAAATCTGCAGGTTCAAATGGATGAGGTAGTCCTAACCAGGGCAAATGGCAATGAAGAATCCTTAACCGGGATTAAAATGAATAAAGGAAGGATGATCAGTAGCAAAGGGAAATAAAGAATCCTTTACTATGGACCAAACGGGGGGGAACTATGGAAGTAAGGAAGCAATTAAAAATTCCCAGACCAAGATAGTTTAGAAGAAAACATATAGAAAGTAAACAGTTAAAACAAAGAGCATTTGAGCTAATTCTGAGATATCATTCCTTGTTTACTTTTCAGATTTCATAAAAGACACATATGAATATTTATAACATGAAGAGAAATCAATATTTAAACACAAAGAGATAATACTTATTTGTTCCAACTGTGCACAAGAATCTAGTGAAATGTCCTTAGCTTTATTTCATGATCCAGCAAAACCAGTGCAATCTTGAGTACAATAGCTCCTTGGGTCAATATAAAATGTCTACAGAAATGTATTTTAATCCACACTAATTACTTCATTTTGTGAAGTATTTATACAAAAATTGTTACAAAACATCTCATAACAATATGAGAATTATTCTAGGAAACTGAAAATATCTTCTAGCACAAAGATAGAGACAGATGGAGAACTGTCTTCTTGCTATCCCTTTTATTGTGACTGTGCTGGCTGTTGTAATTCAGATTTGGCTCTTTCAGTTGATTTATAGTTGTGTGCTGGAATCAATTTCTATCTTCTACGTATTGATACTCTTTACCTATTCTGCTTTGACTCTGTCTTACCTGTTTTACCTGGCAGCCATGTTCTACCATGTAGATTTGCTGCAGTAACTTTATAGTAAATCTGTTAGTTTTGTCCACCATTCACTGTCAGGTACTTTCATCCTTATCATATTTCTATATATTTCATCAGCTTCTGTATACTTAGCAAAATTTTTCCTGCTGGTAAACAAGTGCTTTACCTCATGCTCTATGAAAAACATATTTTCAAGACTATCATGTCATACCTTTCCAAGGGGCAAAGATTTTACCCCTAATGTACTAGCTTGGCTTCTGGCCAGCTTGTTTAGTCTTTCAATATAATCATCTTAAGTCATCAGCTTGTAATGTATTACCATAGGACTGGGAAGTCCTTTTTCTCTTAAAATACCATACTTTGTCATAAATATGTCAATGTCTGCTTGGATACTCTGGCATTTTTTCTCAAGATTTAGCATAAGGTTTCTCTTGGTGAGAACCTTCTTGATTTCTATGATTGTTCCTGTTTTGTCTTCTATTTCCAGTTCATCAAGCTGGTACCTATTTCTGTTGTTTAGGAATGTTATCAATTGGTTGGCTTCTTCAGGCTTATCTCCCAATTCTTCCATTGTCTTGTGGATTGCTTCTGTGGCCACTTTGACTAGTTCAGTCTATTCAAAAGTAACTTGAATAGATGGCCAAACATCATTGATGGAATCAATGATGTTGGCCCAAATAATTTCCTTCATGTCTCGAACTGGTGTTGCGATGTCAAGTCCTTTTCAAGGACTTTTATTCTTTCTCCCATTCTTTGATTCTTTTGAGCTTCTTCTTTCTATTGTATCTGTACGAGTTTACAATTAGTTTCCAAACTTGACACTTGTTCTCTAAGTTTCTTGAGCTCAGTAGCCTGGATGGTAATCTCCTCCATGGCTTTTACCAATTCAGCTGTCTTTTCCGTTGATGTCCCTGTGCTTGTTGATGTACCTGTAACTAGCAGAGCAATAGCTAGTGGAACTATTAGTGCTAATGAAGCAGCTAATTTCGAGGGTACTGCTATAGAAACTGTAGGAATTATAGTCTGAGGAGTGGTGTCCAACTAAATCTATTTAAACTGTATCAAATTATCTAGTTCTTTCTCTGTTTCTTTTAGTTGTTCATTTAGCTTAAGGACTAAGTCCATAAGCTCTTCCTCCTTCTGAGTTTCCAATATTTCAACTATCTGAGGATGATGCTGGGGAGGAATCTTGTGCTGCTTTTTCAGTGCAGCTATGTCATCATTTTTCGTCTTAATAAGCTTTTCTGTAGCTTTCACATCTTTGGGGTCATGACCCAGTTCTATGACTAAGTCGTCTAGGGACATTATTCTAGTATCTTTGGCCTATGAAGAGGCATTCTCTAACTAGAATTGCACTGATATATTATTCAGCGAATTTTGAAGTTGGTGAGCTACAATTGCCTTACTGGTTAAAGTGGAGTAGACCATTTCCCCAATCTGCTTATGTAATTCTATTTGGTCAATAGGATGGATATCCTTTGCTAATACTTCAAAGTCTGTTTTCAAATAATCTACAATTGACCTGGGCTGTTGTGTAGTGGGCTTCATAAAAGTCATCTGTATTTTGCCCTCTTTCACATCAAAGGCTAACATTAGCCTTGTTTTATTAGTAGGAGCCATCTTTGGGTAATGTGCATAACTTTGGGTCTTCAATCTCTCATTCTTGGCCTTTATTTCTTTATATTTCTCTCTGATGTCTTGGCTCTGGCTAGTAGGAGCCCTGAAGGAGGATACTTCCACGCTTTGTTGTCTCTCTAACATTTGAGCATGTGAGGTGGAAGGTTCTTGTGTACCTCTTGAGGGAGGAGTCTGCCTGCTTTCTACTCTTTCTGCACCTGTAGTTCCTGCTATCTCTTCAGTAAACTCCTGTTCTAAAAATGGATTCAACCTTTGCCTTTTGACATAATTTTGGGCAACAGGTCTACTAGAAGGAGTAGCCTCCTCTCTATCTCTTTTAGGATTCCTCTCCTCATTTAGAAGATTCTGTAAAATAGGAGGATTGCTCATGATATGTTCAGGTTGAGCAAGTTCTTCTGAAATCTTTGGTTGTTCTGATTCCTCCGGCTACTCTGATGCCTATGGCTGCTCTAATGGTTGCTGCTCTTAAGGTCCTTCTTCTATTGTTTGTCCACTGTGTCCTTGTGATTCTCTTTGAGATTGGGACTCTCCTAGCACCTGTAAAAATGAATCTTCATCAAGCCTTTTTCTAAATCAATCAATACATTATTGACAACAACTTCTGTGCTATCTCGGTCTACCTAAGTGTTTTCCACCCATTCTAGTTGATTTGCATACTGTTCAATTTCAGGAATTCTATGGTGGATATAAGAAGATAATTTGTTCTTTTGTCTCTTATTGCAAATGAACTCTAAACGGTCATAATTCTAGATAAAACTTTGTTTTAGTTTCAGCCTTTGGAGTATTTCTTTTGCTTCCTTTCCTACTTCCCTACTATTACATATGAATGGGCCAAGCTGATATTTTATCCTAAGTTGAGCTTTTTTCTTGGCCTTCACAAAATGCACCTCATCTGAATTAATCATTTGCTTGTAGTACTCCAAAGCAAACAATCTCATGGGGAGGTACCTGGGCAATTTGTAGGGAGCCAACTCACATCCATATATTTTGATTTCAGTGTGGTTTTGGTACAAGTACCAATCTCCCACTCTATATTGTTTGGACAACTGTAGGACCCTCCTGATATCTACAGTGAATCTGGGGGGAGGGCTTCCTAAAAGAATAGTTTCCACTTGGTGTACAAAGAGATCTATGAAATCAGTATAAGAATATTGAGAGTCATTTAAGTGGATTAATGAAGTCCAGAAGACCACAGATCTAGGGTTGCCTCTAGTATCAAGATTTTGGAGTGTGATTGGGAATTTGTCAACTTGATAATACAAGAAAAGATGATATAAAACTGAAGAATATTTGAACACTCTTTCATTATCAATCCTCATGAACTGATCATGCATTTTATTGGCAATGAACTTAGCATAGTTAAACATGATGGCTAGGGGCTTCCCAAGAGATTAGATGGACATAAAGACTATAATGATTTCATCAAAAAATTCACTTGTAGTCTGGCCTAACACATTAGATATCATTTCTATGATGTCTCAGCCAAGATCAGATAATATATTCCACATATAAGGGGGAGGGTCCTTTGGAATGATTTTTTCTTCCCTAATGAAGGTCTGGAATAACCGATCAAGTTTGATTGATGAGAGTGTAGGGAATTTGTTAAGAAAATCTCCAACAGAACTAGGGGTCAGGCTTTCGCTTGGTTGTAATTGTAGCATTTCATTTATGGACTCAACAGTGATGGTAAATAATACAGAATGATCAGGGATCATTACTGCCCTTTGGCTGGGATTATAGTTCATATGGCAGTAGTGGATAATCTCTGGGAAGATATGAACTCTAGGGAACTGGTACTTGGGTAAACCTGATTCCCAAAGCCCTATATAGTCTGCATGGTTCAGGTACTGGTCTCTGTACCTACAGTATAGTTTCAAAGGGGATTCTTGGATAGAGGTATCTTTAATCTGAAAATCTTTATCTTCCAATGGGAGATGGTCTAAATCTCTGTGAGGAGTAGAAATGGGCATGACATTTAATGCAATTGAGGCAGACATCCTTGGTTCTTGTGGATTCAAGGACGGGGGAAAAGGGTTTTCAGTGAAATTGGGGAAAACTGGTCTAATTCAGAGTATTTTGGAGTCACTGGGCAACTTTCTTACTGAATTACTTAGTAATTTGAAGCAATTGAGTTCAGGTTTGGGAATAAAACAGGGTTTCTCACCCAATTTGGGTAAATACCTGGTTTCAGCTTTTGAACGGAGTAATGGCGACTGTGCACTTTTTTCAGGAAACACACATGACTGAAAGTTGGTCTGGAGTTTCAACAGCTTCAGTAAGTTGGCAGTTGGATGTGGGTTGACGGTTGCACGTACTTTGGTGCTTGCATGGAGGTCTGAGCGGTTATTTTTTCACGATAAAACAAAAACAATGAGTTTTTTTATTTTTATTTGTAAATTCAATGATTTTGGCGGGTACACTCAGAAAAGGACACTTGGCGTTAAGCAAAGGATGTGACATTTTGTCATTTAGCAGGAGGCTGTAAGCGGGATATTATCACACCGCTTTTAGGATAAAGTGGTTTTGTAGGAGGCCACCCGATGCCATTCATCGGGCACAGCGTAGCGGCGGTATGAATAGTGAAACCACTCATATCAGGCGGGTAAAGGTCGCCCTTCGGAGGCTTCCTGATATGAGCGTCGACCATTGGATCAAAAGGGGTTGGATCGCATGGTGATCAGGGTGATGATTTGATATGAGGCTTAATGGAGGGGGTCGGCGGGGTTTTTAATGCGCGGAGGGATTAATTAATGAAGGATTATGGAGGTTTAATGAAGTCAGGAGCGATTTCATTGGTGGGTATAGATTATTAATTAATCACTAATTGATTAATTAACCTCTTTTATTCATGGTGGGTCATGGTTATTAATTAGTTGCTGATCGACTTAATTAACCTACAAGGCGGGATATTAACATATGTGTTTTTAATAAAATATACGAGAAAGGGTTTATTTTGGGATTTAATAATACAGTTAATAAATTAATATGAAAAGGGCATAAAGGATTTTTACCATAAGTTTAATGTATAACACATAATTGGCGCACTTTTTTCATATACACAAAATACTTAGGGTAAGATGGTTTTTATGAATTGTTTGAGTGAAAAGGAGTTTTCTTGGGGGGTGATTACTTTCCCTAGGAAAATGGTGGTTTTACCCTAGGAAAAGGGATTTTTTAGGGGAAAATGAATAAATTGAAGGGGGTGAATGTTTGTGAGGGGGCCTTTAGTACTTAGGACCTATAAGTTATTAGGCCGAGGGTCCGATCCCTCCAGAAGTCAGAGAATTTCTCAGAGCCCCTTTAACTTAGGGTTTTAAGTACTTTTGACTTTGCTTATGGGAAATTAGTAAAATTAAAGGTAAAATAAATGGGGAAATTAATCACTTGACTTTGTGTAAATGCTCAATTATCATCCATACTTTAGAAACTTGATGATGAAAGTAAATGATATGATTTTATCTAATCAATCATCACAATTCTACAACCATGCAACTACTTACCAATCTACTCATCCTATCATTTTTTTTACTCTTTATTAGGGTGCACTTAAGCTGGCAAACCCTTATCAAAACATTTTTCTTTTCTTTTACAATAGAAATCTATCTAATTCTATCCTTATTACATCCAAGGGCTCAGATTAAACTGTTGAGCTCCTTTTATTTACTCCACCTATCTACTTATCTGCGAAGATTAAACAGTTTGGTCAGATTTTATTCCCTATCTCTAAGCATGAAATTCAAAACATGGAATAACCAAGATTAAACTGTTTTATTACCATGGATTGTGGCATGAATAACAAGTTGCACACAATCATTATTATGCAGAAAAGTAAATAGTAGTCGCATTTGGACTCGCACACTTTCATGGTCTTTTTGTTTTAGGGGTTCATATTTTCATCTTTTTTTACCTTTTTCTTTATTCTTTTTGTCATTTGATTTTTATTTGAGGACATACCCTCTTTATATTTTTTAATTTTTTGAATATGGAAAACATTTGCAGAAAGCAAAGATATGTACATATTACAGTTTTGACCTCAGCCATTCAAAAATTATGACTCCTATTGGTATAGGAACATAACAGTGGCTCCACTTGGGGATGGCATTTCCTAGTGAAATGTCAAGAACTAGTAGATCAATGGCCTTCTGAATTACTGTGATTTTACTCTGCAACTTTCCCTTTTACTTTTCTGCTTTATTAATATTTATGACAATGAAACTTTTGAAGCTTGGGGCCTTCCCTTCGGGCTTCAACTCCAAAATTTACCATCCAATCAATACTAAACTTTGTGAAGGATATAATATGTACAAGTGATTAGTGAAATCATTGACTGGGATCTATGTAGTGCTTAAGCATTCAACCATTAACTGGTCCTCCTTCTACTTCTGCACCATCCAATTCTTTGAGGAAATAAGCATTATTACCCCTGAAAGCATAAATAAACATTATTTCCATAGGAAGTCAAACTTCCCATGTTTACCTTTTTCCTCCCTTCTTGAGTCCCATTTCAAAACTTTATCTCCTAGATAGAAATATTTTACCTTGGTTCTTTTGTCAAAAGCTTTCTTGATTCTTTCCTGCACAATTTGGGATCTGATGTACACTTCTTCCCTGGTCTGTTGCAAGTGAATTGTCTGGTTGATCCTCCTTTGAATGTCATTTGGCTCAACATGTGCTTCTTGGAGCAATTTCATTACTGGTGTTCCCAAGGAAGATGGGAAAACAACCTCCATTCCATAGACTAGCTGATAAGGGTTGGTACCAATGGATTTCTTAGTGGTCAGCCTATCTGCCCACAAGGCATTTACTAGTTTCTTATTCCAGGTTTTCTTGTTATCTTCCAACAATTTTTTGATGATATTCACTAAGCTTTTGTTGGAAGACTCTGCTAGTCCATTTCCTTGGGGATAGTAGGCAGTGGAGTGACCCAGGGTTATATGATATTTGTTGCAGAAATCAATCATCCTCTTTGATTTAAATGTTGTTTCATTGTCTATGATGATCTTGGTAGGGAAACCGAATCTGGACAAAATGTTGGCCTCAAGGAAACCTATTATGACAGTATCAGTAGCTTGTCTTGAGGGTATGGCTTCTATGCATTTTGTAAAATAATCTATGATAGTCAAGATCCATCTATGTTGGGCAGAGGAAGGGGGATGAATTTCACCAATGAAGTCAAGACCCCATTGTTGAAATGGTGTTTCAGTAGATATAGGTTTCAAAGGTAATGGCAATAGTTTTCTTTTTCCTTCAAAAATCTGACATTTGTGGCATGAGGTTACAAATTTTTTCACATCAGAGAACAGAGTGGGCCAGTAAAAACCAGCTCTTAAGATTTTATCAGTTGTGGTCTTCCAGTAAAGATGTCCCCTACAATCACCTGCATGAAATTCTTGCAATATTTTTTCAGATTCTTCCTTTAACAAACAATTAAGAAGGATGCCTTCATGATTTTTCCAAAATAAAGCATTGTCAATTATGAAAAAATTCAAAGATTTCATTTTTAAGAACCTACTTTTAGTTTTGGACAACTCAAGAGGAGCTTGAAGATTTTTTAGAACGTGTATAATGTCATCATACCATGGTGAGTCTATAAAGGCCTGGCTGATCTGTGGAGTTGCCATCTCCTCTTCGTTATCCAATTCTACAATGAAATTTATCTCTAGGCACTGATAGTTTGATTCAGCCATGAGCTTGGCTAAACCTTGGCCTTTGATCAATTTTGTAGGTTTAATTTCTAAATCATACTCTAATATGGTAGCTATCCATTTCCCTCTCTTTCCATCTGGTCCATCCTGTGTTAGAATGTCTTTGACTACAGCATTGGGAACATAAGCTACTATATGAGAGTACAAGATATAAACTCTGAAATCCTTAATCGCTTTAACTAGAGCAAAATCTTGCATTTCCATTATATTAGACTTTAAAGGTGCATCTTGTTAGAGTCGGTTTGGTCATCCCTCCGTCAGAGATCAAAAATCTTTTTGCATTTCATGTTTAGGTGTCCCATCACTCTCGATCAGTTGCATTTCGTTAGGAGCATGCCATAAATCTGACAGAAGGGCTTTTGTCATTCATCCCCCTCATGCTTTGCACTGTTGGCTCAGGTCTGTCCATCAAAATCAAATCTTAAAAGTCATTTGCAGTCCTGTTGCAGTTTCTAGGTCATAACAATCATTTTAGTCATTAGGTCTAGGGTTAGTCAATTTGGTCTTCAACAAAGTCTAATAAAGCCAACAGGGTAGAGGGAGGTTCTTGATGAAGTTCTTGATAAGTTATTATTTGAAAGATTTTTATCGTCATATGGATGGATTATGACTTTTCTTCAAAACTCTGTTTTGAAGACAAGTCGACATTTTGTTATTTGTAATAATTTTCAAAAAAAATTCAGTTCTTGAATTCTTCAGGCGCAGCCCTGGTCTCCTTTGCCAAATCCCATGTCAGCTATCCCTGCAAAAAATTGCCAAGAAATTCATCATTTCAACCAAAAAATCAAGGAGGAAACAAAAAATCAGAGTTCTATTAATTTTTAAAAAGTGCCAAATTCAAAACATTACAGAAACGGGTTTTGAAGAAGTAAAAATCAAAACCATCTCTTGTCAAGATATTTCTCAATGCTATTTATCCCTTTGCAACAATTTTCTTTCAAAATCCAAGGGAGAAATCATGTTTTGAAAGTGTAAGAGCAAAAATGTGTTTGAAAGAGGTCGACAGTGTAAGTTTAAGGTAGCACGGCGCACATAACAGGTGGCACAATGCACTGGAAGCGCGCGACGCACTAGTAGTTTCTGCCAAGTGTTATTCTGAACGAGCGCGGTACACTAGGTTCTTGGTGTGGCGCACATAGTTCAAAGCCTGATATTGCATGAAACTTCACCAATTTGCTCATACCTTGCATGGATTTTCCAGGTAGACCTTTCTTCTTGATGTTGCATCAACTTTTATGATAAGAGATGGTGTTGTAGGGGTGATAAAGGTTGAAACAACAATTCAAACCCTCTTTCTATAAACACAAACAAATTTGCTGCCAGGGTTTCAGAATTCACAGTTTTGCCACCAAAATCATTTCTCCTTCCCCTTGTTCCCTTATCTTCACCAATCCCTAATTCCCTATCACCTAAATTCATTACTCCCTTCTCCTACATACTCTATCCCCAAATCCTCCAATCTCACACCTCAAAACCTATACAATAATCCTAAACCCTAAAACCCTATTCCCATACATCAATCCCTCAAACCCTCTCCCATATTTCCCTATTAAAATTCTCCCAATAATTCTCATTCCTCAATATTGTTTCCCCTTCCTAACAATCCCTAACAGTCCCTGTTGCATTTGTTTTTTCCCTTGGTGGCAGAAATTGAAATACAACACCAAAAAGAGCAGTCCAAGTATAGTTTATATACAGCAGTAGCTTTGTCTTTGAGGTATTTTGTACGACAGTCATGGAATTTGAGCATTCATCAGACTATGAGGTAGAAACCCAAAGTGACTCTCCCTTGGAAGAACAGGCACCCCAGAGGCCTCATAAAAGTGGCAGACATGTTAGGGAAGAACCGATCACCCTTACAGAATTGCAGGCATGCCCTCTTGCTATGCAGTGTTTTCAGCATTAGTCATGCTATGAGTTTTGTCAAAAGGTGGCTAGTGTCCAATTTCATCATGAGTTGGCTCGTCTTTTTGTGTTGCACTTTCACGGAGATCAAGCTATCTTGGCTGGTGTCACCTTCACACTTACACCAGAGTCTATCTCATTAGCAACCGGTATACCAAACATTGGTGAACCATGGCACAAGAAACAAAAGATTGATCGGCAGCATTATGAGCCATACATCAAAACCAGTTTCTTGAGGCAGCTCAAGAGAGTGTTCTCGTTCTGATATCTGAAAGATGAATATGCTCCACTAATGAGATTGATCATGAAATATTTCAGCTGTGAGGGACGGTTCTCTCGTCTTTATGCTTATCACATCAGGTTGCTCATGCATTTCACCAGGGTACAGATGATGAACATTCCATATTTCATTTGCCAGAACATAGAGAGGATGACCACCTTTATACAGCATAAAACACCTCAGCAGCAACTTAACAGTGTATATCATTTTGCTCTTATTAAGATTTTGGTGGTTCATCAGCTTGGATTGCAGGGCATCACTTGGGATGATTTCATCTCTCGTGACTTCTTCAGAGCTTCATGGGGAGTATCAGAGGTTAAGCATGAGGGTGAACCTTCTCATCAGTATGAGTGCCATGAGACTGCTAGTGTGCCGGTTTTCATCACATATCAGAGAGGCACCAGACATTTGTTTGCAGCGGCAAAGTGAGTGTTATCTCCACCAGAGGTGGAAGGGATCTCGCTTCCTCCATCAGCATCATAGGTACAGGACAAAGGCAAAAGGCCAATGCAGGATGAGGGGCCTTCAGGTGAGCCATCAGGTGATGGAGAGACGGACTTCATTCTCGTTCATGATGATGATACAGATATGGGTCCACAAAGCGCCAAACTTAGAGAGATCATCCAGGAGCAGCAATCAGAGATCGAAGCCTTATCCCTTGACTTGGAGAGGGCTAAGTGGAACATGAAATACTTGGAGCAGAGGAACAAATAGCTTGAGGATTAGCAAGCGATCATGGAGCTACAAAACATTCGTGAGCATCGCCAAGCTGCACAAAGGAGAAGAGTTGAGCTCACGTCATTGGAGCAAGAGATTAATGAGGATCGAGAGGCCAATCTTGAGAGAGTTAACATGCACCTAGAGAGGCTGTTGGACAAGGCCGACAAATACCATGCACTACTGAGACACATGGCTTTCCACTACATGGCGTGAAACAAAGTGTGCAAGGCCCGAATCAGGAATTTGAAGGCGAAATTGAGGAAGGCAATCAAGAAGCAAAAGAGGCAAAGGGAGCTCGATCGTCTTTAGATATTGGCCGAAGCCTCTTTAGCCCAGCCCAAATTTCAAGAAATTTGGGGCAATTTTGGTATTCTTGAAAATTTTTGTACAAAAAACAGGGTTTTTCTCCCTATGCACCGCGCCACGTGGCGCGCGCTTACAATAGGGGGCTCCAAATGCAAAAACAATTATAGTTTTGGATTTTTCATGAAAAATCATGATTGTTGGTGCATGGCCAAGAAGTTTGGCCAAGTTTTGAGTCCTTAGGAGGTCAAAAACACCCTAAAAATGACCTCTCTGCCCCTATTTTGACACAGAGGAAGCAGTCTTGGGATATTGAGGTTTTGGAGTGGCAAATGGGCACCAAATTCGGAAATTCCACTTGGCTTGGAAAGTAGACAGGTAGGGCTTTCTAAAAAGCACACTTGGGCTCAATTTGGACTTCATAAAGTGCCTCAAAAACATCATCAAAGTGGCGCGATGCATATAGAAATTGGCGCGCCGCACAGAGGTTTTTTAACCAATTTTTCACCTTCCAGCTCAGAAACTCGGCTAGTTTGCCTAGTTTTGCTTTGTGATGTTATTTTTGACCTGTCTTGATGTAATTGGGTAAAAATGATGTAATTTTTGCACTTAGTTACTTGTTCTAGAGGATTCATTCACCAAAGAGTGAAAATTTAATGAATGAATCAGTTTCCTACCTTATAGAGGCAAGTTGTTTTGATTGCCTAGATTTTAGTGCTTTGTTTAGAATTGGTTGAAACAGCTCCTAGAATGATGAGCTCGACCCCTAGAGGCAAGGGAATGGGTTGAGCTAGTCTATATCATGTATTTTCTAAGTCATTGTCAGGGTTGGACTCTTGGGAAAAGCTTAGCACTCTATTGTACATTGTATCTCTACATTTTTGGCTAAGGAAAGACCAGGGTTTTGCAGCATTGTTTAGGATCCATGTGGCTTTATGTTTTGATGGTGTGCCTCTCTAAGTAATTGTAAGTTTATCTAGTGTTATGTGTATCATTTTCTTGCTTCTTCTTCTGAATTTGAAACAAATGAGTGATTAAGGTGGAATCCATAACTGTTATGCTCTGCCTTTGAATTTGTTTAAATTTCCATGTTTTCATCTATTTAAGGAGAATTCTTGAGACTCTCTTACTCTCCTTAGCTCCTCACCAGTCTGATCTATCCATCTCACTTGCTTTAAAGCATCAAAATGATTGCCTTCCTTTCCCCAATCAGACCTCTGCAGAAACTGTGCCTCATCCACGAGCCCAAAATTGCATTTCCCATTTTTTCAACAAAAACCCTCAAAAAATCAAATCAAATCCCTGCACTTAATACCTAGCCTAAGATTAGTTGCAAATTTAGTCATCTCAAGCCTCATTGATTACCTTTTGCCGAGATTGACCCGGAGAGAGCCCTCTCCTGTCCTCGTAGGGCTAGCTACGAGGCTGAGCGTGGTTTGATGTGGACCTAGAACCTTGTCTTTTCAGCCTGAGACAAATCTAGGCTCTAACACATCTCTCAGGGCTTTACGGAAGAAGGCTATTGGTTGTTCAAAACCCTGATCATTCTTCTATAGTAGGACTGCAGCAATTGTATGTTCTGAGGCAAAAGAAAAAATGATGAAATCCCTATCAAACATTGGACTAATGAGGACGGGTGTTTGTGTTAAGGCTAGCTTTGTATCTTTAAATGACATTTTAGCCTCTAGAGTCCATTTAATAGTCGAATCTTTCTTCAACATGTTTTTCAGTAATCTAATTAGTTAAGCTAAATTAGAGATAAATCTTCTCAAAAAGTTTATTTTACCTAAAAATGCTTGTAGTTTTCTGATGTTCCTGGGATGTGGTATCTGTAAAATGGCTTCAATTCTTGTTGGATTGATCCAAATACCATCTTTGGAGATAATGTGGCCTAGTAATTTTCCCTCTTCCAACCCAAATAAAGATATTTTAGGATTCCGAGAAATTCCATACTTCCTACTCTTGGTGAAGACCTGCCTGAGATGATCCAGGTGTTGCTGATCTGTTTTAGAGAATACTGTGATATCATCTAGGTATATTACCAAGAAGTCATGAATTTCCTTAGCAAAGGTTATGTCCATTGCTCTTTGAAAGGTGGCCCCTACGTTTTTTAACCCAAAAGGCATTTTCACATACATGAAAGTGCCCCATGGAGTAGTGAATGGATTTTTTACCTAATCATCTGGGTGGACTAGGATCTGGTTATAACCAAAAAACCCATCTAGCAGTGAGATTCTGGTCAAACCTACTACCCTCTGTAATATGTGATCCATTTTAGGAAGAGGATAGTTATCCTTGAGTGAAACTTTATTTAAATTCCTAAGGTCAACACACAATCTTACTTTGCCTGTTTTCTTTCTTGTAGGTACCAAATTAGAGACCCAATCTGAGAATCTAATTAGCGCAATAATCTTAGCTTCATAAATTCTTTTGATCTCTTTTTCAATGGAAGGCAATAGAAGGGGGTTAATCCTTCCAATATTTTGTCTAAAAGGCTTCTAATTTTCTTTTAAGGGAATGGTGTGTTGTGTTATGTTGGTATCATAGGACTTCACGTCCTCATAATTCCAAGCAAAAACATCTTGGAATTCCTTTAACAGTTCTATGTATTTCACTTTTTCATTGGGAGGTAAAGACTTTGAAAGTTTTATCATTTTGGGATCTTCTTCAGAGCCTATATTACATTCCTCAATGTCTGATTTTAAAGGTTCCATTTTAGGCTTTTTAGGGACATCGTTTGAGTCAAATAAGTCCTCCAAAGGAGTTAATCCTTTGGGCAAAAAATTGTCTTTAAGATTGATGACTTCAGATTATTCATCGATTGCTTCATCAATTTCCATTTGTTTTAGGTTTCGAATATCTGATTTTGTAAACTTTGTGGGATGGAAATTATCTATCTTTTCATCTTCTACTTTGTTAATTTCTACTTTATCATTGTAATCAAAATCTAATGTTATGTCTGTATCTATGTTGCTATTTACAAATTCATCATCTAAAGTTAGAAAATTGTTAATTTGTTTATCATTATCGAACACTTGCCAGTTCTTTAAGTTGTTAGGAATAGTAGGTCTATGCCTAACCTCAACAGTGTACTGATGGTTGGGCTGAAATGGCAACTTGCAAGTACTAGCAAACATCGCTAAACTGTGAGCTTGCATATTGTGTTTTCTTGGAATAACAGCAAGCTTGGTTTCTAAAAAAGTATTTAGTATTTCTACAACTATTCCTCTATAAAATCCTAACCTAGGATCCCTAGTCATATAAACAACGTTAATTTGTTTTATTACCAACTCAAAATCTCCCATAATAGAGACTCTTATGGCTCCTAACCTTTTTACCAATTTCAGACCTAATAGAAGTGCTTCATATTCGGCCATGTTGTTTGTACATTTAAAGTTCAATCTGTAGGCATGACGCTCTGAGTGATCATTTTCTAAGTAGTAAATCCATACTTCTACTCCTGCACCTAGTTTGTTTACTAACCCATTGAATTCAAGATGCCAAAGAATTTCATGTTCATAATTCTTACTGTTTGGGGGAATAAAATCTTCTTTGAATAAAGTATCTAAGTCATCTTTATTATCTGAAATCTCATGAATTTGGACATTTGGATTTTCTTCTATTACTATAATTTCTTTTGGTTCTGCCATGATGATGTCTGAAGTATTTTCTTGGTTAGATTCAGCATTGTAAAGAATAAAAGAATCAATATCAGAATGCATTGAATATATAGGAAAGTTTTGAGGCCTCTCCTGGGTACTCACTACATACTTCATCAAAGTCTCTCTATACAGTTTCTTAGGATGTCCAAAGACTGATATGGTGGCATACGACATGTCAGGTTGCAGAGATCCCTGGAGTTTGGCACCCCAAGATCTAGACAACAACATACCATGCTTAGGTGGCATATCAACAACAACTATGTCCATAAGAATGGTCTTAGCAGGGTATTGCACTAGGGAAACACACAGGTCTTTTATAAGTCCTAGGCACTTAACTTGGCTTGAATCAAATGAAAATGGGTCTTTGTAGGGTCTAGTGATATCCAAGTTTAGCTTCTCCATAACGGATTTAGGCATAAGATTGTGTGAAGCTCCAGATTCTAACATGGTATTATGTAGGATTTTATCGTGGATGTTAAGGCTAATGTAGAAGGGTGGTATCCCTCCTTCCACTAGCTTTCCATTAACATGAGGACTGAAAATTAACTCAGGTTGATCATCAAATAGGTTAACGGAGTCTTCATTTTCCATGAAGTTTAAAGATTTCTTATTTGAGATCTGTAAGTTTCATGTTTAATCAGTTCTGTCAAAGGGACAGAGATTTTAATTTTGGCCACCTTTGCTCCCAAATTGAAAGGCAAAGGGGATTTGTCTGTTTGAACATTTGAAATCTTAACAACAGGGTTTGGAGCAGTTTGTTCTTCTTTTTCAGTGTTTGGAGTCTTTTTAATTGGATTTTCCAATACAATTTCTGGAGATTGTTCCACTGTTTCCTTGAGGGGAACTGAAGTGGAAGGTTGATCATTGGTTACATCTTCAATGGTGGGACTGGGAGGGTTCTAATTTGATCTAGAAAGGATTTGTAGAGTTTTTGTAACTGAAGGATTTTGATTTGCAGCTTTTACTTTCTTAGGTTGATTAGGTACTACTTTCTTGTTTTGGTCTGGAACATCAGTGTTATTTTTTCTCCTCAAATTGTACTGTTTATGCACTTCGAAAATAGCAGAGTCATACCCTTGCTTGTAATTGAAAGATTCTCCAGTTTGGGTCTGTAACTGTTGAAGCATGTATAATTCCTGATCATCCTGAGTCAGAAAGACAGTTTCTTCATCATCTAATCCCATTAAGTTGATTTGGGTGTCTAGCTCAGGGTCTTCTTGATGGGAAGTTTTAGCATAATTTTCTTGGAAAGGAGGTCTAATGTTCTGATCAGGCCCATTTTTACTAGTGTTTTGGTTCTGGTTCTTCCTAAAATTTGGATTCCTTACTAGAGGTGCCTGTTGGCTATCCCAGTGAGGTTTCCTTTCAATGTTTTCTATTTTGTCCATTTTTCCATTCCTTTAGCTAAAGCATCCATTTTTAATCAAAGGGTGAAGTTCCATCTTTCAGGGGTGTTCTTCTCTCATTTCTAACCCTAGCTCTTTTGGATAGAAGATTAGCTTCTACACTAACTGCAACACTTTGCATATCTTCTAGTGTAGGGGATTCCTTTCTCTAAGTTGAAAAGCCATATCTATGTCAAATCTGTCTGGAAACTTAATAAGGGCTAAGCCAAGTGGAGGTCTAAGGTCAAGTAGCATATATACATTGTTAAACCTAGTGCAGTAGTCCTGAACGGTTTCGTTTGGTCCCCTCTTGACGTTTTCATATTCCAAAAGAATTTGAAGAGGGTTATTTTTCTTCTCCCACCTATGTAAAAATTGTTGGTAAAAAAGTTCTAAACTATATATACTATTAGGAGGCAAAGATCTAAACCATGTTCTCACTTCTCCAGCTAGAGTTTGGGTGAAAATTCTCATTTGGACATCTCCTATGTCAATTTCATGCAATTCGAAATCATTTGTCATTTTCTTTGTGTGCTACTATGCTGTGTAAGATCCAGTGCCATCAAATAAGACAATTTTACTTTGATAATCTACTGGTAAGGCTCCTTGAGGAGTAGGCATCATAAGAGGGGCATATCTGAGTGCCATAGCTCTAAGTTGGATAGGATTGAGAACAAGAGTTGGGGTAATAGGAGGATTTGGGACAACAGGGGGAATTGGAGTAATAGAGGTAATGGGTATTTGAAGGGTAGTGATAGGCTGATGGGGAAGTGAAGGTATGAACGAAGATGAAGAATGCACTTCAAAAGTGTGGGGAAATGATGGTGAGCTAAATGAAGTTGAAGCCATTTCAGAAAGTTCATGGATTCTATTAGTAGTAAGGGATGACTGAGGAGAATCTAGAAGGTACTGATCAATTGACAAGTTTGCTTGTTGGACTTCAAGTTCTGTTGTAAATTCTAGATCTAGAACTGTGTCCTCAAGTTCACTCTTAGACTTGGTTCTAAATAAGGAATGGTCAAAATACTCATCAAAAGGGAGGTCTTCTATGAAAAACCACTCACTAGGACATGAATTGGATCTGAATAAAGGTCTTGGGCTTACTAAACTTTCTTGCCTTCTGATTATTCTCGGAATAAGGTTGGAATTGTCAAATACAGGGGGAGGATTTGAATCAGGGTTGGCCCTGGTATAGTGAGTTCTCCCTGAAGCCAAATTGTGAGATTTTTCTAATTATTTTCTTTTTTATGAATTTTTGAAATGACTTCTAATAAACCCTTTAAGAGGCTTAAAAATAAAAATTTGAATTTCTCAAAGGTTTATTAAGACTGGGGGATTGAGTCCTCAGTATGGTCGCCACTATGTTATCACTCAAAGAGTTATGGGTATAGCAAGTATTTAGGCCATTGGGCTATGGAGTCAATCAAAAAGTGGCTTAACTGGATTTGATCAATCACTAAGGTAAGAGTTCACAGGGTAGGCTAGCACAACAAGAAGCAAATCTGCAGGTTCAAATAGATGAGGTAGTCCTAACCAAGGCAAAGGGAAATAAAGAATCCTTAGCCGGGATTAAAATGAAGAAAGGAAGGATGATCAATAGCAAAGGGCAATGAAGAATCGTTTACTATGGACAAAGGGGGGGGGAACTACAGAAGTAAGGGAGCAATTAAGAATTCCCAGACCAAGATAGTTTAGTAGAAAATGTATAGAAAGTAAACAGTTAAAACAGAGAGCATTTAAGCTAATTCCGAGATATCATTCCTTGTTTACTTTTCAGATTTCATAAGAGACACATATGAATATTTATAACATGAATAGAAAAAAATATTTAAACATGAAAAGATAATACTTATTTGTTCCAAATGTGCACAAGAATCCAGTGAAATGTCCTTAGCTTTATTTCATGATCCAGCAAAACCAATCCATTCTTGAGTACAATAGCTCCTTGGCTCAATATAAAATGTGTACAGAAATGTATTTTAATCCACGCTAATTACTTCATTTTGTGAAGTATTTATACAAAAATTGTTACAAAATATCTCATAACAATATGAGAATTATTCTAGGAAACTGAAAATATCTTCAAGCACGAAGATAGAGACAAATGGAGAACTGTCTTCTTGTTGTCCCTTTTATTGTGACTGTATTGGCTGTTGTAATTTGGATTTGGCTCTTTCAGTTGATTTATAGTTGTGTGCTAGAATAACTTTCTATCTTCTACCTACTGATACTCTTTACCTGTTCTGCTTTGACTCTGTCTTACATGTTTTACCTGGCAGCCATGTTTTACCATGTAGATTTACTGCAGTAACTTTATAGTAAATCTGTCAGTTTTGTCCACCATTCACTGTCAAGTAATTTCATCCTTATCATCTTTCTATATATCTTGTCAGCTTCTATATACTTATCAAAATTTGGTCTGCTAGTAAACAAGTGCTTTACCTCATGCTCTATGAAAAATAGATTTTCAAGACTATCATATAATACCTTTCCAGTGGGCAAAGATTTTACCCTTGAAGTACTAGGTTGGCTTCTGGCCAGCTTGTTTAGTCTTTCAATATAAAAATCTTGAGTCATCAGCTTTTCATGTATTACCATAGGACTGGGAAGTCCTTTTTCTCTTAAAATACCATACTTTGTCATAAATATGTCAATGTCTGCTTGGATACTCTGGCATTTTTTTCTCGAGATTTAGCATAAGGTTTCTCTTGGTGAGAACCTTCTTGATTTCTATGATTGTTCCTTTTTTGTCTTCTATTTCCAGTTCATCAAGATGGTACCTGTTCCTGCTATTCAAGAATGTTATCAATTGGTTGGCTTATTTAGGCTTATCTCCCAATTCTTCCAATGTCTTGCGGATTGTTTCTGTGGCCACTTTGATTAGTTTAGTCTATTCAAAAATAACTTGAATAGATGGCCAAACATCATTGATGGAATCAATGATGTTGGTCCAAAGAATTTCCTTCATGTCTCCAATTGGTTGTTGCAAAGTCAATTCCTTTTCAAGGACTTTTATTCTTTCTCCCATTCTTTGATTCGTTTGAGCTTCTTCTTTCTGCTGTATCTATACGAGTTTACAATTAGTTTCCAAAATTGACACTTGTTCTCTAAGTTTCTTGAGCTCAGTAGCCTGGATGGTCATCTCCTCCATGGCTTTTACCAATTCAGCTGTCTTTTCCATTGATGTCCTTGTGCTTGTTGATGTACCTGTAACTGGCAGAGTAGTAACTGGTGGAACTGATGGTGCTAATGAAGCAGCTAATTTGGAGGGTACTGCTATAGAAACTATAGGAATTACAGTCTGAGGAGTGGTGGCCAACTCACTCTGTTTAGACTGTATCAAATTATCCAGTTCTTTCTTTGTTTCTTTTAGTTGTTCATTTAGCTTATGGACCAAGTCCATAAGCTCTTCCTCCTTCTCAGTTTCCAATACTTCAGCTATCTGAGGATGATGCAAGGGAGGAATCTTGAGCTGCCTTTTTAGTGCAACTATGTCATCATTTTTCTTCTTAATAAGCTTTTCTGTAGCTTTCACATCTTTTGGGTCATGACCCAGTTCTATAACTAAGTCCTCTAGGGACTTTATTCTGGTATCTTTGGCCTGTGAAGATGCCTTCTCTAATTGGAATTGTGGGTATATATTATTCAGCGAAATTTGAAGTTGGTGAGCTGCAATTGTCTTACTGGTTAAAGTGGAGTAGACCATTTCCCCAATCTGCTTATGTAATTCTATTTGGTCAATAGGATGGATATCCTTTTCCAATACTTCAAAGTCTATTTTCAAATAATCTGCAATTAACCTAGGCTGCTGTGTAGTGGCCTTCATAAAAGTCATTTGCATTTTGCACTCTTTCACATCAAAGGCTGACATTAGCCTTGTCTGATTAGTAGGAGCCATCTTTAGGTAATGTGCATAACTTTGGGCCTTCAATCTATCATTCCTAGCCTTTATTTCTTTATATTTCTCTCTGATGTCTTGGCTCTGGTCAGTAGGAGCCCTAAAGGAGGATACTTCCTTGCTCTGTTGTCTCTCTAGCATTTGAGCATGTGATGTGGAAGGTTCTTGTGTACCTCCTAAGGGAGGAGTCTACCTACTTTCTACTCTTTCTGCACCTGTAGTTCCTACTGTCTCTTCAATAAACTCTTGTTCTGAAAATGGATTCAACCTTTTCCTTTTGACATAAGTTTGGGCAATAGGTCTGCTAGAAGGAGTAGCCTCCTCTCTATCTCTTTTAGGATTCCTCTCCTCATTTAGAGGAGTCTGTAAAATAGGAGGATTATTCATGATATGTTCTGGTTGAGCAAGTTCTTCTGAAATCTCTAGCTATTCTGATTCCTCTGACTACTCTGATGCCTCTAGATGTTCTGATGGTTGCTACTCTTGAGGTCCTTCTTCTGTTGTTTGCCCATTGTGTCCCTATGATTCTCTTTGAGATTGGGACTCTCCTAGCACCTGTACAAATGAATCTTCATCAAGTCTTCTTTCTAAATATATCAATACATTATTGACAGCACTTCTGTGATATCTTGGTCTACCAAATTTTTTTCCACCCATTATAGTTGATTTGCATATTGTTCAATTTTAGGAATTCTATGGTGGATATAAGGAGATAATTTGTTCTTTTGTCTCCTATTGCAAATGAACCCTAAAGGGTCATAATTCTAGATAAAACTTTGTTTTAGTTTTAGCCTTCAGAGGATTTCTTCTGCTTTCTTTCCTGCTTCCCTACTATTACATATGAATGGGCCAAGCTGATCTTTTATCCTAAGTTGAGCTTTTTTCTTGGCCTTCAAAAAATGCACCTCATCTGAATTAATCATTTCCCTATAGTACTCCAGAGTAAACAATCTCAAGGGGAGGTATCTGGGAAATTTGTAGGGAGCCAACTCACATCCATATATTTTGATTTCAGTGTGGTTTTGGTACAAGTACCAATATCCCACTCTATATTGTTTGGACAACTGTAGGACCCTCCTGATATCTGCACTGACTCTACGGGGAAGGCTTCTAAAAAGAATAGTTTCCATTGGGTGTACAAAGAGATCTATGAAATCAGTATAAGAATATTGAGAGTCATTTAGGTGGATTAATTAAGTCCAGAAGACCACAGATCTAGGGTTTCCTTTGGTATCAAGATTTTGGAGTGTGATTGGGAATTTTTCAACTTGATAATACAAGAAAAGATGATGTAAAACTAAAAAATATTTGAACACTCTTTCATTATCAATCCTCATGAACTGATCATGCATTTTATCAGCAATGAACTTAGCATAGTTAACCATGATGGCTGGGGGCTGCCAAGGAGAGTAGATGGACATAAAGGCTATAATGATTTCATCAACAAATTCACTTGTAGTCTGGCCTAACACACTAGATATCATTTCTATGACGTCTCAGCCAAGATCAGAGAATATAGTCCACATATAAGGAGAGAGTCCTTTGGAATGTATTTTTCTTCCCTAATGAAGGTCTGGAATAACTAATCAAGTTTGATTGAGGAGAGTGTAGGGAATCTGTTAAGCAAATCTCCAACAGGAAGAGGGGTCAGACTTTAGCTTGGTTGGAACTGCAACATTTCATTTATGAACTCAGCAGTGATGGTAAATAATACAAAATGATCAGGGGTCATTACTGCCCTTTGGCTGGGATTATATTTCATATGGCAGCAGTGGATAATCTCTGGGAAGATATGAACTCTAGGGAACTGGTACTTGGGTAAACCTGATTCCCAAAGCCCTATATAGTCTGCATGGTTCATGTATTGGTCTCTATACCTGTAGTATAGTTTCAAAGGGGATTCTTGGACAGAGGCATCTTTAATCTGAAAACCTTTATCTGCCAATGGGAGATGGTCTAAATCTCTATGAGGAGTAGAAATGGGCATGACATTTAATGCAATTGGGGCAGACATCCTTGGTTCTTATGGATTCAAGGATGGGGGCAGAGGGTTTTCAGTGAAATTTGGTAAAATTGGTCTAGTTCAGAGTATTTTGGAGTCACTGGGCAACTTTCTTACTAAATTACTTAGTAATTTGAAGCAATTGAGTTCAAGTTTTGGAATAAAACAGGGTTTTTAAGCGAATTTGGGTAAACACCTAGTTTCGGCTTTTGAATGGAGTAATGGCAACTGTGCACTATTTGCAGGAAACGCACGTGACTGAAGGTGGTCTGGAGTTTCAGTAGCTTCAGTAAGTTGGCAATTGGACGTGGGTTGACGGTTGCACGTACTCTAGTGCTTGCATGGATGTCTGAGTAGTTTTTTTCACGATAAAACAAAACCAATGATTTTTTTAGTTTTATTCATAAATTCAATGATTTTGGCAGGTACACTCAGAAAAGGACACTTGGTGTTGAGCGGGGGATATGACATTTTGTCATTTAGCGGGAGGCGGTAAGCGGGATCATATCGCACCGCTTTTGGGATAAAGTGGTTTTGGGGGGAGGCCACCTGATGCCATTCATCGGGCGCCACGTAGCGGCGGGGTGAATAGTGAAACCACCCATATCGGGCGGGTAAAGGTCGGCCTTCGGAGGCTGCCCGATATGAGCATCGACCATTGGATCAAAAGGGGTTGGATTGCATGGTGATCGGGGCGATGATTTGATATGAGGTTTAATGGAGGGGCCCAACGGGGTTTTTAATGCGTGGAGGGATTATGAAGGATTATGGAGGTTTAATGAAGTTAGGAGCGATTTCATTGGTGGGGATAGATTATTAATTAATCACTGATTGATTAATTAACCTCTTTTATTTGGCGGTGGGTCATGGTTATTAATTAGTCGTTGATCGACTTAATTAACTCATTTAACTATTCACTAATAAAGTTTATGTTTCAAACCTTCGAGGCGGGATATTAACATATGGGTTTTTAATAAAATATACGGGAAAGGGTTTATTTTGGGATTTAATAATACAGTTAATAAATTAATATGAAAAGGGCAGAAAGGATTTTTACCATAAGTTTAATGTATAACACATAATTGGCGCACTTTTTTCATATACACAAAATACTTAGGGTAAGATGGTTTTTATGAATTGTTTGAGTGAAAAGGGGTTTGCTTTAGGGTGATTACTTTCCCTAGGCAAATGGTGGTTTTACCCTAGGAAAAGGGCTTTTTTACGGGAAAATGAATGAATTGAAGGGGGTGAATGTTTGTGAGGGGGATTTTAGTACTTAGGACCTATAAGTTATTGGGTCGAGGGTCCGGTCCCTCCAGAAGTCAAAGAAATGCTTTGAGCCCTTTTAACTTAGGGTTTTAGGTACTTTTGACTTTTCTTATGGAAAATTAGTAAAATTAAAGGTAAAATAAATGGGGAAATTAATCACTTGACTTTGTGTAAATGCTCAATTATCATCCATACTTTAGCAACTTGATGATGAAAGTAAATGATATGATTTTATCTAATCAATCATCACAATTTTGCAACCATGCAACTACTTACCCATCTACTCATCCTACCATTTTTTTTACTCTTTACTAGGGTGCACTTAAGCTGGCAAACCCTTATCAAAATATTTCTCTTTTCTTTTACAATAGTAATCTAACTAAGTCTAACCTTATTACATCCAAGGGCTCAGATTAAACAGTTGAGCTCCTTTTATTCACTCTACCTAATCTAATTATCTGCCAAGATTAAACAATTTGGTCAGATTTTATTGTCTATCTCTAAGCATGAAATTCAAAACATGGAATAACCAAGATGAAATTGTTTGATTACCATGGGTTGTGGCATGAATAACAAGTTGCACACAATCATTATTATGTAGAAAAGTAAATAGTAGTGGCATTTGGACTTGCACACTTTCATGATCTTTTTGTTTTTGGGGTTCATATTTTCATCTTTTTTTACCTTTTTCTTTATTCTTTTTGTCCTTTTATTTTTCTTTTAGGTCATACCCTCTTTATATTTTTTAATTTTTTTGATTTTTTGAATATGGAAAACATTTGTAGAAAGAAAAGGTATGTACATATTACAGTTTTGACCTTAGCCATTCAAAAATTATGACTCCTATTGGTATAAGAACATAACACTAACCTGAGGTTATTGCTGAACTCTAGAAACAAGTGGTTGTGTTAGGCCCCTATACTACTAGTATAACCCCTTATTGTTATTAGTATAACCCACTTATTATATTGATGTACCCATGTAGTGCCCATATTGTTACTATTGTGCCCCATAGAAGCCCACTATTGTTATTATTATGCCCTTACATTATTATTGTTATGCCGGCTCTGATTATGTTATAACCCCTTAGACTCCTATATATAGAAAGGAGGTCTTTTCATTTGTATCATCGAAGAATTGTTCATTTATGTAATGTAAAGGAGGTTTCCCCCTCGAAGAGGCTGAATTCTAAGGCGTTGATCTATCTTTTCTATCTTTTCTTGAGCTGGTTTCATAACATTTGGTATCAGAGCTTTGGATTCTAGGGTTTCGCTGTTCCAAATAGGTCATCGTGGCATTTTCGCTATAACATTGTTTCTGTGACGTTTCAGAAGTCGCAAAAAAAACTCATTTGAGAAGAAATCACACTAAACCTTGGGTGCGAATTTAAGAGCTTTTCGCGTGATATTTTCGGAGATATGATCTGAGGAAGTTGGTCTTTTTGCAGACTCCTGAATTACACTCAAAACAGGTGACCTGAGGAAAATCGTCATAACTTTCTTTCTGAGCATCGGATTGAAATATCGTAAGAAGGTGCAGAAAGCAGACGGATTGTAGTTTGTTTTTATATATTTTTCAGAGTCAAAGGTTGAAACAGTGACACGTGGCACTTCATACAAGTTCGCTCTACTGAACTAGTCTATAATCAGCTCACTGCGGGAGATTGTGCATAACTCTTTCTTGGAGAATCCAATTTGTATCAGACTGGTGGAATTGGAAAGAGGACACAGAGGGCTACTATAATTCAAAATTTCAGAACTTAAAGATCTGAAAGTACAGAGTTACAATCGTTTCAAGGTCGAGCTCCTAAAATCAAGAAAAAGCAAGATGAGGAAGTTTGATGGCAAGGATCCGGTAAATTGGATACTTCAGATGGAGCAATATTTTGATCTACATGGTGTACAACTGTTACAAAAGGTATGTATTGCATCTTCATATTTAGAACCAGATCAATTTTTATGGTATCAAGGGTTTTGTTCTCGTAAAAAAATTGTTACGTGGTCAATTTTCACGGAGGAAATGATAGCACATTATGAGGATACAAAGAGCAACACCTTCTTTAGAGTAACACCACAACAATTGGAAGGTGTAAAAGGGCTTTGTGACATAATGGAAAGCAAAATTATGGAAACCAGGAAGCATACCCCTCACAACTATAAAGATGGAAGTGTTGTTTCTCCCAGCCTTCCACAACCTACAAGGGTTACACCACAACAATTGGAAGAAAAAAGAGAAAAAGGGCTTTGTTACAATTGTGATAGCAAATGCACTAAAGGTCATAGGTGTCCTGAGAAGAAATTATTTTACATAGAATATGAAGAGGAGGAAGAAAAGGATCAAGAAACATCAAAATAAGATGATATACGCCAGGACATCACCCCAGAGAAAGAAGAAATGAATTAGACCATATCTTGTAAAGCATTAGCAAGAATTACCACTCCTCAAACTCTCAAGATAGAAGGACATATTAAGAAGAAAAAGGTGCAAGAAGTGAAAGATCACATGGAGAAAGAAGAAATGAATCCAACCATATCTTGCAATTCAATGAACGAAATTACCACTCCTCAAACTATCAAGATAGAAGGACACATCAAGAAGAAAAATGTTCAAGAAGTGAAAGATCACATCGAGCATCAAGAAATGAATCCGACCATATCTTGTAAAGGACTAGAAGAAATTACCACTCCTCAAAAGATAGAAGGACATATCAAGAAGAAAAAGGTTCAAACAGAGAAAGATCACATCGAGCATCAACAACAAGTTCTCCAACTTTTAAAGGATAATGCCACTTCGGTGCAAAATCAAACGAAACAACAGGTAGATCAACATCGCAGTGAAAAATGTTTTGATGTAGGTGATTGGGTACTTTTACTGCTACATCTCAAGCAATCTATTTATGAGAAGGAAATGTCGGCAATACTACATGCACTTAAAAAATGGTGACCTTACCGAATGGGAAGGCTCTTCAAGGATGAGGATGTGGAAGCATTGTTTTGTGCTATTTATATTATCCAACCAAATTGGATAAACGAGGCAAGGGATGAAGGGAAGAAGGACGAAGAAGTATGGCCACTTATTCAAAAGTTGCAAAAGATCCCAATTCAAGCAATATTGCCAGAAATTGAAGAGGAAGGAAAAATCATATTGGAACCTGGAGCAGTCACAGAAACAAGAACCCGATAGCTATGAAATCGATCAATTTCAGAGTATCTCATCAAGTGGAAGAACTTACCCGCTGAATATTCCACATGGGAGGACAAGAATTTTATACAGAAGCATCAAGAACTACTCAAGCATTGAGGACAACGCGTTTTGAAGGAGAGGGGCATGTTAGACCCCTATACTACTAGTATAACCCCTTATTGTTATTAGTATAACCCACTTATTATATTGATGTACCCATGTAGTGCCCATATTGTTACTATTGTGCCCCATAGAAGCCCACTATTGTTATTATTATGCCCTTACATTATTATTGTTATGTCGGCTCTGATTATGTTATAACCCCTTAGACTCCTATATATAGAAAGGAGGTCTTTTCATTTGTATCATCGAAGAATTGTTCATTTATGTAATGTAAAGGAGGTTTCCCCCTCGAAGAGGCTGAATTCTAAGGCGTTGATCTATCTTTTCTATCTTTTCTTGAGCTGGTTTCATAACAGGTTGTTGTACAACAACTTGAGGAACTAGAACTTCTTGACTTGAAACTTGTGGTTGCAAGTTAGAAGGATCAGTTTGTACCAGTTGAGATATAATAGTTTGAACTTGTGACTATGGTACAGTAGTAACAACAGGTGTAGTAGGAATAGCTGACACAATTTGCCTTGTTTGTATTGGATACACAAGCCTCGGTTGAACTGGCATTGTTGGTTGCCATTAACAAACTCTAATTCCAAATTGACCTGAATACTGCGGGATATTACCATATGGTAGTCCTCCAGAATAAGGAGGATATGGTGAATAAGCATATTGCTCTCCATATGGTGGCAATCCAGTATTTAATGGATACATAGGTCTTTGTTGACCAGATTTCCCAGCTTGATACTGATATGCAAGATCAAACTGTTGAGTTCCCATTAGAGAAGAACCAGGTAAAATTTTGGTTGAGGACATGGGTGATGACCATGGTGTAGAAGCAACCCCTAAGTAGTTTCCAGAAAATGATTGGTAACCAACCGGGACGGATGATTCACCATATAGGTGCAACTCAGGTGTGGTAGAAAACATCGAAGAGGTTACAACAGAAGATTCTTTTGCAGCTATATCAGATGATACAGTTTGAGATGTTGACGGTTGTTCATCCATAGTTAACTGGCCCAAAAGTTGTCCTAAAGAATCGATGGGTACTTGAAAAGAAGCAGGATCAAATGAAGCAAAAAAATCATGAACATTAGGGTAAAGATAAAGCCCAGTTCCAAAGTGAAATGGGGTTCTAGATGTGGAATATTCTTCCAATTCTTCCTCTATAGCAATTAAGCCTGGTGGAAGAACTTCACCATCAGGTCTATAAAATATTTCTGGTGTTGATGAAGTTGAAGTTTCAATAGTTACAGATGTCTGAGGGGTAATCGGTTGATTGTCTTCTGATAAAGTAACAACTTCTAAATGTTCAAATTTGAAGTCTAGAGGTTTGGGTAAGTGAACAACAATTTTAGAAAGAGATTCCTGAACAATTTCAGGTTCAAATGTAACTTCTGTTTGAACTGGGATAGATTCTGGATTAACTTCTGGTTGAACTGATTCAAGTTCAGAAGTACTTTCTTGTTGAGAAACTTCAAGTTGAGGATCAACTTGTTGTTGAACAACCTCAGTTACTGTTTCACTAGGATCGGTGCTAATGTCCTCAAGTAATTGTGAAACTTTTTCTTCAGAAACTGATGGGCCAGAAATAGTTGGAGTAACTGGAGTCTTTGTACTTACCGAAATAGATGATTCAGATAACTCAGATGAATAACTAGGAGTTCTTGATGTACTAGACTCAGTTAAGTGAGACCGCTTTGCCCAAATTAGTGTCACTTCGAGAGGCAAAGGCAGTTTTCTCGTTGTTCTCTGTGAACAATGGGGTATGGGTTGATGTTCCTCCACGATTGTTGATTAAGTTTATTATCAAAAAAGAAACAAAGAAAAAGGGGTATACTAGGCAAAAGGTTTACCAAGCAACTATGAACTACAGAATACCTCTTGGCGAACCAAGAAGTACGGGCAAGCAATCTCCCCGAATGTTGTGTTTGGTGTATCATAGTTTACAAGGCGGCCAACTCGGTTACTTAAGGATGGATAGAAACCTAGAGTTTTCCTCCCATATATACCCGAAGGTACGTGGAGGCCCAGTCTATATAAGCGTTGTCTAATGCAAAACTGCACAGTGAGAGCATTTCCATATACTTTACATACTGTAACACTGCCCTATATACCCGAAGTTATGTGGACAAGCTACGATATACTCACGTACGTGGAATGAGGTATCACACTCGGGATGTATTTTAGAAAAGTTAGTGATAGCTGCTTCTTTTACAACACCGGAACATGTCTCTAGCCTAGAACCACTAAATGTTCTCGTTAATGACAATGCTCCATTAGGTAAATTAATGTTTATTTTAAGTTGATCTTGCTTAGGAATTTTCCTTTCAAGTTCACCACATGATGTATTCTGAAATTCCTAGGAATGAAACTATCATGATAAGCATTCTTTCCATTAAATTTAATGATGAAAATCCTAGCTACTTAGGGATAGAGCAATCATATTTCTTTTGATCAAAGAGCAAAGAGCACAATCTAAATGCAATTTCCCTACACTATTCCTATCAGCACACACAAACTCTTTTCAATACAACATGCATGTATTTCTTTTTGATTCCCTTAATGTGAATATGAACAAAAAGGAAATATGCACATACAATCAATCAATCTTTCATATGAACGAAGACTTTTACGACAGTTCAAATTCAAAGGAAGAGAATACTTTACGACACTTTCTTTCAAATGAAGATCAATCAACTATATCCTAACTTTGACTATTGATCAATAATGACAAAAAAACATGAATAAACATTAATCAATCCAATCAAAGTCGAGCGAGACCAGGTGATAAACACTTATTTTCAGAGACATAACATTCATTGATTAATTAGCAAACAATCAAACAAAGAAAATTTGGTAAAAACTCTTTCCAAAGGTGGGAAACTGATCCTAGGAGGATCAGCGCAACCTAGAGTGGGAGACAGTGTGCTTCAGAGCACTGTCCCTAAGCTAGGGATGCTCTGCAGCGCACTGTGTCCCTCACAAGCCTGCGCTAGTGACAGTAAGCCATTTCAAGAGGCAATTTGACACAATTTTGACTAATTTTTCAATGTAAACAGTTGAATTACAATCTATGAACACAAATAGAGTCTACAAGGATGTCTTAGGAGGTGGATAAGCTACTAGGAAAGAGGATTCTTCCCCAGTGGAGTTGCCAATTTGTTTTGGAGAATTTAGCATCCACGGATAAATACTAATTCACTAGACAAGTAGTTATGCCTAGAACAACAGTTTAACGTGTTTTAGACTTTCCCTATAAGCAATAGATAAGAAGAGAGGATAGAAGGCTTACCTGTAGTTATGCTTTCCTTTCATCTCCCTTGTATCGATTACGTCGCTCCTTCCCGTACTTAATCCACTTGAAAAGTACCCTATCAACACAACGGAAAATGAAAACCAATTAAAGCATACGATCCATTGCATATAAATGAAAGGAATCAAAGCAATTCATATATATAAGCATTATGAAAGAACACATCATATGGAAAAAGGTTCAAACACTTTATCAGATAGAAGAAGAAATTACAACCATCAGTGTCTGATTCAAAGTCATTCCTCCATCTTGGATCCCATCCACATCACATCAAAAGCAAGACAAGCTTGTGGAATTACCTCATTTTTTTCAAAGTCAAGTCTCATAGCAGCATTATCTCCTTACAATTCAACATAATCCAGCCCCTGATCACTTAGATGAGTGGTCAATTTATAGGAAGATGAAGGAGGTTTTGTCATTAGTGGCAACATTGAATGGCCTTCCATACTTAGAATTAGTTCCATGGAGGAAGGGATGAGAGGATAGGATGATCCTTAACTCATTCCTCATCCATTTTCTAGCTCATAGGAGTTGATAAGATAGGGAAACTTCTAGATGACTCCACAAGATAAGAATATTCCCCAAACCCTATGTGAATTTCGCTCATTCTCGCCCAACGCAAGTGAAAGGAAGCCTAAGTGCTCTGCAGAGCACCTTGGCAGTGGACTCAACTGCTCTGCAGCGCACCTTTATAAGGGCTTACCTGTGCTGGTCCCTCTAGAGGCAATTTTTGGATGTCATCAAGTCATGAAACTATCTGGGAAGGAGGCATTCAAAGGGTTGACTTGTTTAGGGCATGAAACAACTGATTTTAGGGTTTGATGAGTCCTAAATCACTGATTTGAATGTTGGGATTTGATGTGCCCAAATGGATCTGTAACAATCAAACACATATTAGCTCGTACATTCAAATATATGACCAAGGGCATGTCAAACCATGGAGTGGATCCATAATACAAGTACTTCATATAATGATAAATATACCACGATTATAACCAACATTTAACCTAAATTGAACCATGAAAAACTAGTCATATAATCATATATGAAACCAATACATGTGCTCATAGATCTCAATAATAAATAACACATATTACCACATGTAATGCAAACCAAGTGAGGGACTTTCATGTACTATATGACCATATATTGGGGTTGAAACAAATCTTTTTTTTAGATAATCACCCTCGTGCCATATTCCAAGCATGAATGTGGGCTTACTTGGGATAAAAAAAAACATAATCAACCAGGGCTTCTAGAGGCTAAACCACCTCAACACTCAACCATAATAATTTCATCTAAACCGATCCAGAAATCAAAAAAACCAAACAAGGTAGGATGCCTCTAGTTATTCACCATACCTAGAGGAATTTTCCTATCTCCACCCATCCATCAAGAGTTTCAGGAGAATTCCTATCTCCACCCTCAACCCTTAGGAATTTTTCCAGAGACCATCCCACCAGGATCTAAAATCTATTGTCCATCCAAAACTTAACCAAAATAGGAAACCCTCTACATCATGGCTATCCAGGAAATGGAAAAGGCAAGGTTGTAAACCACTGTCAATATAGGAAAATCCCATGCCAATGACAACAAACATAAACCATAACTAATGCATGGACCATGCAACAAATTCTTGCATGAAAAATCACACATGCATATTATTACCTGCAATTCCACAAATATTTTCCGCCCTTACTTTCCATTTTCAAACCTTCTTCTTTTGTCCCCTTGCTTTCCTTTGCTTTTCATTTGTTTTCTTGTGTCCAAGTGCTCTCCCTCTCCTCTTGGATTTTGATTTCTAAAACTGATCAAAAGATAAGCAAATATTTTCAATTGTTTCTCAGGTGCCTTTTTATCATTGATGTCTGGTGCCTCTTCCTTTCCTTTTCATCTTTCTTTCATTTTCCTTTATTTTCTCTCTAATTTCCCTTGCATGCATATTTAAGTCTCTTCATCCTCCTTTTCTCCTATTTTCCTTTATTTCTCATATTAAATTTCCATTTGTTAAGTATTCCTTTAGCAATTTCCATATCCATTAACAAACCACAAGTTATGTCCACTATAGTGTTTTCCTCTTCATTCAACTTGAAACATGTGTCGCATGACCCTAGTTGATTTTTTTACCTTTTTACATGGAAATATAACTCAAGGTTGTTACAAACTCATCCCCTTGGGGGAACACCATCCTCGGTGTTCTATGACACTTATGACCAAAAACACATACTGCTTATGGAGCTTTATAAGCACAACTCAATGCAGTATTTACAATAAAAATTTGTCGAAACATGACCAACATGTCGCTTGTTGGAGCTTCATAACACAACTCAATGCGGTATTTACAATAACAACACATACATACTTATGCACATCTTCGTCAACCAACAAATAAACATGATTTTTATGGAGCTTTATGGTGGGCTCCAGTATTGTAGCAATAATGCTACAACTCCTGGAGCTTCCTTCTCTAATTTTATCAACCCGGTAGTTCGTAACAAACTTGGAAGCGACGGTGTTGTATGCACAAGTACTAGCTCTTGTCGCAGCTGTCACTTGGTCAGCTGGCACAAGTCCGCTAGGGCTCAAGCAAAATTCTATGAGTTCTCAGAAGAAGCTTTTTAACTGATGAATGAAAGCTATCTCAAAGGAAATTAACCTACTGTAGGAAGGAACTGAAAGCCAACAAGAAATGAAAACCCTAGCAAACCCTAATTCTACCAGCTAGTCATACTGATGCAAAGGTGGGAATGCAAACTACTGAAAGAGGTGCCATTACTTCTAGGAAGGTGAGATGCATGTGTCTAGACTACCTTGATCTAAGGAAAGCATATTTTTGTATTTTTGCTCAAGTTGTTGGAATTATTATGTGTGTGCTTCTAACTGGGTCTTGACTGTGCAGGGATAGATCAAGGAGGGAAATGCTTGGAAAAGGTCAGGAAGGCTCAAAGAGGGTCTAAGGGATCCCTAGCATCCTTTCAGAGAAGTTCATAAAGTTCAGATGCTTGGCAACCATGTTTACAAGCTTCTACAGGAAGTCTGCAGGGGTTCTACAGGATGTTCAGGATTTCTATAGGAAGTTCACTAATTCCTACAGGATGTTCTGCAATAGGATTTTTGGGTGATGGATGAGTGGAAGAGGCTATATGGATGGTCAAGGAGGTAGGAGGGGAGCTTGTGATGGCTTATGGACAGAGAGATGAGATGAAGAGGGGGTGTGCAAAGCTGGCTGGCCTAGAGGAGGTTAGAGGAAATGGAAGGCCGAAAAGGTAGAGTCACGTGGTGATAGAAGAGTTGGGAGGCAGGTGGTCTAACTGAGAGATGAGTGGATGGTATAGGCACGACTTAGAAGGATAGGGGAGTGAGGGAGTAGTACTGCACAGTGTAAATGAAACAAATCATCCGTGTCTTGCACAAAACCGAGATTTCATCAACCTATTCTAACTGTTTTTATAAAACCATAGAACAGCAACGTGATTTTGTAAGGAAAATCTTGCATGGCATTGAAACAAAGATTCATTCCACAAGATCTGAACGCACGGATGCTGCTACGAACGAGAACATTGCATCAAAGCTTGCATGAACGTATAAAATAGTGTTTTTGGTGGGTGGCACGGTCTGCAATTCCAGTCTCTAAATAGAGGTGGAAGTGAGCGTGCAGTCAACCCTTTTTGGAACTCTGATTAACTCCAATCTCCTTACGCTAATCTAAACTACTGAAAGAAACTTTGTTCATAAAACTAACCTACTTAATCACACCAAGAAGTTCAACTCAGCAAGCTGTGTTTCCAAATGCATGTAAAGGAAAAGAAATACAATGCTGAAAGAAAAGTAACAATACAAAGAAAGGAGGCCTATTGCTCTCAGGTTGGGCCCAACCCCGAGAGCTATGGCTCCTCTAAGAACTCAGAACTGAACTCAAATCTGCCTGCTTTTCATTAAAAGATAATAGTCATAAGTCAAATAACATGCCAAAAATGGCTTACAAGGAGCAAAACAGAGCTATCAGCTCGTAATCCAGAGTATGCAACAAAGTTTCAAAAGTCCCCATCGAAGGCTACAGCCTCATCATTTATACATTAAAAGGGCCAAGCTAGCCTTCTAAATTAGTGGGGTTTGGCTATCCAAACTAAGAGTAATCTGTTGTTTCCCCATAATCTGTTTGGCTGCCTTCTAGCTCGGTGGTGGTGACTGTTGGAGCTCGGAGTTGGGGTGGAGATCACGAGGAAGGCCATTCAATGCTGTGGACAACCTTCCTAAAAAATCTCAATCCCATCGTGGTTTTCTCCTAGCCCTCATCTGCGTGGTTTTGCTCCATTAAATGTCAAAAAACCTGAAATAAACATGTGTTAGCCACCTAGGAATAGTGACTGCCCTCATTCGTACAAATGACATAAATATACTAAAAAATGATGCATAAGTTATGAAAATGAACGGTTGAGCAAGGGTAGTTAGGCCAAATGAGCCCAAAATGTTACCAAATTTGGGGCTCATCATCACCCCCCAGCTAAAATGATTGCTCATCCTTGAGCAACTAATCCAGCTCCTCGTCCTTCATTGCCTTTACTGCCACCCTCACATCCCAAGCTTCTACAGTAGTGTCCTCCTTACTGACATGGAACCCAGCCTTTCTTTCCACCTCTTCCCACTGTTCCTGCTCATCTTTCTCTGTGCTGCCTTCCATCAATCCTAACAGCAGAGGTGGGCTTAGCTTGAGGCCAATCCAGCTGGCCTGGAGGTTCTGCATAGATTTCTTATAAAGGGGCACCCGTACTAGAGCTTCCCTCATTCGAGTTGGAGTATGATACTCTCTGATTTTTAGACTGTGGGCCAATGTATTCCATCGGCGGGTGCAAGCGTGAACACAGTTGTCCCCTAGCAGTCTCTCCATATCCTCAAAATGCGCTATGGCCTGGGCTTGTTGATCCATATATTTCAATGAAGCTTGAGGGTCGGTGGATAAGTGTTGGTGTGCTGATATTAATGCAGTTGGATCCCCTGGTTCTGCTCTAATTAGTAATGGCTCATTTAGCTCTCGGTTCATGACCGCTTTGGCTTCTGCTGATCTTTTGTCTTCATGGTTCAACCATGAGGCAAGTGCCATTAACTGCATGTCCCCTAAGACCGTGTTGGGATCCCATGAAGTCACATTAGGAAGGGCCAAATTATGGAGGTAGAACTCTGATAATTTGGCCTTATCCTCTGATGAACTGGTATTGCATAATTCAGTGAACTACTGCGGGTCTTGGAGCTGAGAGATACCCCTTTGCGCCAATGTATTGATCTAAAATTGTAGCCATTGGTCTCTCAGGTACAGGCCATAGGATTTGGCCGGCTGTCTGCATTGTATAGCATCCATGGCCCAACTTGCCATGCAGGCCAATTGTGCCTCCTTCTGCTGGAGCTGTTGTTTGAGAGCTTGCACCTCAATTTGTGCTTGCAGCTCTGCTTCCTGTAGATGCGTGGTTGGCTCCCCAAGACCGATGTGTAGTTCCTTTTTGCCTTGTTGTTCTGCTGTGATGTCCCCGGAGGATGTGCTTGTTCCTCTCCTCAGCTCCTGTAGCTGCAGTCTGAGTTTTTCGTTTTCTTCCTGTAGGAACACCCGTTGGAAATTTGCCACGTGTTTAGCCATAGCTAATTCCCTTCTAGCCTCCTTGAGTTGCTCTTCCAAAGGGCCTATGTCCGCCACACCTTTTGATTTGGCTATTTTCATCCACGTGTGTGATCGTACTCTCTCTTCCTCCAATGCAAAGAACAGTGGCACAGTGAATTTCTGTGGTATAATTTTACCAGCTTCTAAGAAGTTATAGTATGAGCTCAGACTTGGCTGAGGGCTAGGCTCCGGAATATTCTCTTTTTCTTCTTCTCTTGGTGGCTCTACTTCGTCCTCCCTCGGTGGTGAGGAGGGTGCTTCTCCTTCCATTCTCTCTGTCTCCTTAAGCCGGGCTAAGGTTTCCTGTAGAGCAGCCTCAGCATCCTGTAGCCGGGCTTTTGAAGCCAATTGGTCTAATATTTCTTTCCAAGTAGTTGTTTTCAGGCTCCCCCTCTCATAGGTGACTGATATCTTTGAGGGGGACCTCTCCTTGGGCGAAGTAGGTGCATCCTCTATAGTGATTGGGCTGCTGGATGGAGGCTGTGGCTTGCCCATTTTTATTCTCACACTTCTCCTGGCTTTAAAATATAGAGGGGTCTCCCTCTTTCTCTTTTCCTTTGGCTTAGGAGGTGTACTGAGGGCGGCCAGCACAGCTGCTGCCTCCCTTGCAAGAACGTCGGCTTTCTTTTCCTTTGGTTTTCTTTTCTCAGGGCTTCCTGTAGAAGGCCCTTTTTCAGCTGATTTCTGGCTTCCTGTAGAAGCCGGTTTTGGTTTTCCTGTAGAAACAGGTGGCACCACTTTAGTTTGCTTTGCTGAGGGTGTTTTTCTTTTTGACTTGTTCGAGGCTACTGTCGAGGTGCCTTCGCTGACATGGACCTGCTCCGTCTTGTCCACCCTACTTTGCAATCTTTTCTCTCTCGGCGTTAATATGGGTGTGTCTTCCTTCTCTTTGGCACCCTTTTTCTCTTGTTTCTCCTTTTTCTTTGTCTTTGGTGCTTTGGCCGTGGGTCTCTGGCCTTTTTCTTTCTTCCCTGCAGGTACTGACTCCTTCTCCTCACTGCTGGAGGAACCAAGCTCTTCAGTCAGCATTTTTATATCGCCATCCTTGGTCAAATTTTGGAAGGCTTCCCATGAGAGAGGGACTTTGTATGTGTGGAGTGCATCCTCCACGAGGAGCTTAATGAGCCCGTGATGAGCTACCTGGTCTGGTGTGCCTTCTCTCAACTTGGTGGCACATTCAGTCATAGACTACAGTAGAAAGTAGGGAATACTTAATTTGTTCTCCGCGGGTAGGTCCATCTGATGCCTTAATTCTGTAAGTAGCCGAAAATGGTACCCATACACAATGCTAAACCGACCTTCACAGGTGATGTATTTTATAATTTGGAGGCTGACTTCGCTCCAAAGTGGCAGTAAGCTAGTCCTGCGAACCCCATTCTTATCCTCCGAGAACTACTCCTCTGGTGGGAAGAATTCCTTCTTAGCCTGCTGGCCTAATTTCCTCTCTTCTTTGTCCCATGGTACCCCCATTGGGAGCTCAGTAACTCGACTGATGAATTGTGGGGTGAGTCTGAGACTCAAACCCCTGAAATTAACAGTGGCTAATGTCTTTGATTTTGGCTTCAGAGCTCGCAAGAACTCCTCTGCCACCTCATCATCATACCCTTGCAATTTGTCGCAGAACGACATCCATTGCGCGCGAGTGAACAGCTCTACCACCTCAGGGTTCTCTCTTAATTTCTTTGAGTCGGTTGGTTCCTTTCTGATGAACCCACCCGACATGGTGAAAAACTGCTACGTTAGCTGGAGGTGGCGGATGCAAAAAACTAGCCTTTTGGGACAAAGCGTAGACTTACGCCTCTGCCACGCATACAATTCACGAAGACTATCTCCAGATGAGTCTTAACAGGGCTTAATCACAAATCATATCCTGTAGGAAACTTTTCATACACCTCGACGACAATTCATGCAAACGACAGACAACACATGCAATTCTTTTATGAGCAGACTGTAGAATGTCGACTCCGCCACCCTCGAAACCAGTTGCATGGAAGGCAAGGTTCAGGCTTACCTTTTTAACTCGCCACCTTTGATGTGAGGAGCCCAATTTTTCCTTGTGGCAGTGAGCTTCCTGTAGAAGCAGCTTTCCTGTAGAAACAGCGCACAGGTCTGGAGAACACTGCAGTGGTTCTGCGCTCTCTGTGTTGCTATCAGACGTTCGAACGGCCGAAGACTTGGAGTGTCGAGCTTCAGAGGAATCTGGATGCTCACTCGACTTCTAAATGGTTGATGATAAATGCGTGGGGTGGAAATCTAGCTGATAGATTTGAATCCGGCGGAATCCGTGGCGCGGGGGTGAGTTTTCCCTGCCGGACCGTTGGGCGACGTCACTTAATCATTCTCCTGCAAGTTCCCTGACTGCCGCATCATTCTCCGCAGATCCGCTGCCATCATTTCTGTTAAAACGCGCTTCTCCCCGACTGGATGGCTCTCACGTGTCCACTACCCGTTCCTTTTTGCCACGACCACCTTTTACACCTCCGACTAGACCATCTGACTGGTCGACGTGGCCAGTCGAATGGCCATACACCCGCTCAACCCATTAATTTCATACTTGCAAACATTTCAAAGTAATATTCATGTAATTCGACGAAAGAAAGGGCGAGGCACTTACCTGTGTGGCCGCGACATGATTTCTCAGGCTTCAGGACGACGATGACCATATTTGGTTGCTGCTGCTTAATTGCACAGGCCCGGAGGTTCCTCTGCGCAGGCTGCTGACGATGAAGCTTATGACTCGGCTGCATGTGCCCACGTTATTATTACATGTTGCAGGCGATTGAATGGTGTACACTCTAGCTGGCTTAACTGCTACGGGACTCCTACAGGATGTCCTGTAGCAGTTTTTCCTCCTCGGGTGCATGTTGAACGATGAATACAGTGGCATCACGATCACGCTCACAGGGCCCTTGGATAGTTGTGATGGGTATTGCATGGCATCTGAGCATCTTTTTTCCATTTCAAAATCGCTTCCTCTTGATAACTCAATGATCTGTTTTGATTGTGCAGGTACTTTTATTACATGTCAACTGGGGTGGTAGAAGGAGGTGACAGCAGTGTGTGATGGAGGAAATAGTAGCTTGCATGCCTCCATGTCGAACCTTGGTCATTAGATCTCCCCACACAATGAATTCTGGGCCGTCCAGAACTTCTACAGGAAGTTTCCTGTAGAAATACAGAACTTCCTGTAGAAAGTCTGCAGCTTCCTGTAGAAGACTAGGCTGTGATGAAATCGTGCCCATACCTCGGAGAAGATGAGTGTTTTTGGAGGAGGTGCTGGTGAGGTCTCCTGGTAGCATGATAAGGACCCTTGAATTTGAGTTGAGAGTCCTCCCCTCCTTCATAGAATATCTGCAACCTACATGCATTGCCACATTGTAAACTTGTTGTCCCTGTCTTTTTTGCTTATTGTTTTTTTTTCTTCTTTTTTTTTTTTTTTTTTTTTTGAAAGACAGTAGGGGCGCCTCAATGAGGTTTTCACTCAAGGATCTTTTTCAAATATATATATATATTTTTTTTTAAGATCTTTCAGGGTATGCCCAAAACAGAGGCAGAACCCTTCTCTATGACCAACACTGATTTCTCCACAGTTTTGATGAACTCTTGTCTTGAGAGAGGTTTCCTGTAGATCTTCAGTCGATGCCCATTGACAAGCATGGGGATGGCCTCCTCATCAATGGTCCGAATAAGAACAGATCCATTGTCATGACATTTTTCCACTGCATATGGTCCCAGCCATCTGGTTCTCAGCTTCCCCTTGAAATCTTTATGCATGGAATCATACAACAGCGCCCAATCTCCTGGCTGAAATTGCTTGTCATTGAGGTGTTGGTCATGCCACACCTTTCTCTGAAGTTGAACCACTTCTGAGTGAAGGAGGGCCTGCATTCGGTGCTCGTCCAGTCCATTCAGCTGCAATAACCTTTCTTGTTGGGCATGGCTGAGATCTAGGTCCAGCTGAGCTGCCATCCTCAAAGTGTTGTATTCAGATTCAATCGACAGCAAAGCTCTCTTTCCATAGACCAGCTCATAAGGTGTGAAGTCGGTTGTGGTCTTCCAAGTGGTGTTGTAAGCCCATGTGGCCTCAACCAGGCGATCTGCCCAATCTTTCCTACTGCTTTCACCACCTTAGTCAAAATCCCTTCCAATGCTCTATTGGTGACTTCCACTTGCCCATTTTCCTGAGGATGATAGGGGGTGGAAGTCCTATGCTTGATTTTGTGACGAGCTAGTAGGTCTTCAATCAAGTTGGATGTGAATTGGCTTCCTTGATCAGTGACTAGCTCTCTCGGGTAGCCAAACTTGTAGAAGATGTTTTCCCTTAAGAACTCAGCCACCTTTTCTTCTGTCGCTACTTTGATTGCTTTAGTTTCTACCCACTTTGTCAGGTAGTCGGTGCACACAATGATGTAAGACCTTTGCCTCGAAGGAGGGTTGATTGGACCCACAAAATCCATACCCCACTTCTCAAATGGCTCAAGAGTCACTTGAGGTTGGAGAGGCATCTCATCCCTTTGAGTCGGTTTCCCCATTCTTTGGCATCGGTCACATTGGCTGATATACCGTCTGAAATCTTGATGAAGTGTGGGCCAATAGTAACCTGCCTGCAGGATTTTGAAGGCAGTCTTTTTTGCTGCAAAATTTCCTCCACAAGGCCCATCATGACAGGTGAGGAGGATATCAAAGACTTCCTCCTCCCTTATACAATGCCTTAAGATCTGATCAGGGCCAAGCTTGAACAGGTTGCCCCCGATCCAAGTGAATGAGGCACTTTTTCTGATGATTCTGCTCTTCTCTCTGGAGGATAGGTGCGGAGGGAACTGTGCTGAAACAAGGTAGTTTGCTATATCAGCAAACCATGGAGAGAGTACTGAAATAGCAAACAGATGTTCATCGGGCATCTGGTCATCCACTGTTCCATCCTCATCTGCAGATAAATCCAATCTAGATAAAAAGTCAGCAACAACATTTTCTTTACCTGGTTTGTCAACGATAGTCAAATAAAACTGCTGCAACAAAAGTAACCATCTAATAATACGAGCATTCACATCTGGTTTATTCATTAAATATCTAATTGCAGCATGATCAGTATGTACAAATGTTTGATAGCCAGTGATATAATTTCGGAACTTGTTTAGTGCATGTACCACAACCAAGAATTCTTTCTCGGTTACAGTGTAATTCAGTTCTGCTTTGGATAAGTTTTTGCTAACAAAGTAAATGGCATACGGAAGTTTTTGTTCAACTTGCCCTAAAGTTGCCCCTATGGCTTTTTTCGAGGCATCAGTGTGGATGTGGAAAGGTAGGGCCCAGTTTGGACCTCTCAAGATTGTGGCAGACACCAACTTGTCCTTTAATTCATTCAGAGCCCTCTGACAATCGTCAGTCCATTTAAACTCCACATCTTTTGCCAACAGGCCAAACAATGGCGAGGCTAACTTGCTGAAGTCTTTAATGAATCTCCTGTAATACCCTACTAATCCTAAGAAACTCCCAACATCCATTACCTTTTGAGGAGGTGGAACCTTCTTGATGAGAGCAATTTTGTTAGGATCCACCTGTAACCCTTGGCAAGAAATGGTATGGCCTAGCACGGTCCCTTCAGTCATCAAGAATTCACATTTTTCAGGACTAAGGGATAGGTTCATGTCAATGCATTTGGTTAGGACTTTTCCCAAATTGGACAATGCTTCCTGGAAGTTGGACCCATAAGGAGTGAAGTCATCCATATAGATTTCCACCGCATCATGGACCAGCTCAGAAAAGATGCTCAAGACGGCTCTCTGGAAGGTAGCAGGAGCATTGCATAGCCCAAAGGGAAGAACTCGGTAGGCAAAGGTACCCCAAGGACAAGTGAAGGTGGTCTTATCTTGGTCTTCTAGGCTGATTTGGATTTGGTCATGTTAGAATCGGTCTAGTAGCCCCCCATCAGCGATCAAAGCTCTTTGCATTTGCATAAGTAGGTGTCTCATCAGTGTCATTCTTTGCATTCCGTTAGGCATGCCATAACCCTGATGGAGGAGTTGGTGTCTTTATTCCCCTCTTGGCACTGCTGGATCAAGTTGTTTTAGTCATTAAGCTTTCTCAAGGTTATTTGTCTTGTCTTGAGGTCAAAATTTCTAGGTCTAGGGTTTAGGTCAAATTTATCTTCAAGGTCATGTCTATGAAGGTCAATAAGTGCCCAGCAAGCCAGAGGGATGATTTTCAAAATGTTTCTTCGAAAGATTCTATCTTGTGCAGCTAATTTTCACCTTTGATTTAAAAACCTTGTTTTTAAAGCCAAGGTCATTTCACAAAATTTTGTAAAACTTGTAAAAATTCAAAATGATTCAAAGGACAGCATGTAACCCTAGCTCCCTTGCCAAGATCCCTCAGATGCTATCCCTGCAAAAATTATCAAAGAAAAGCATCAAATCAATCAATTTCAGGACAAAAGGAAACCAAAAAAGTCAAGTTTATAAAGTGTCATGGAAAAACATTATAAAGTGGGTTATGACATGAAATTAATTCAAACAAGGCTATAAAAGCCCTAATCTCCCTCCATCAAGCCTCATTGCGCATTCAAGAGATAGAGCAATTGTTTCCAAGAGAGTTTGAGCGAATTGTGTGAGTTGGGAAGGCGCGCGACCCGTTGAACCAGGCGCGCGACCCGTCAGGCTGCCCATTCTAGTTCAGAAATTACACAGGCGCGACCCGTTGAGGGCGCGCGACCCGTTGGGCAGTGCGCGCGACCCATCAGGGTTTCCTCCACAGAAAATTACCAGCAAGCTGCCAAGCGACCACAAATTGTTCAAGCTTGTCCGGTAGGCCTTCAATCATATAAATTATGGTTTGCTAAAGCTTGAGAAGATCATGATAATATTTTAAAAGCCTTCATTTGCAAGTAAAGACTCCATGTGCTTTTGCTTGAAAATATCAAAGTTGCTAGGGTTTGTTTTGCTGTTTTAAGGTATTCCTTTTCATTCCTATTGTTCCTACATTTTCCCACCTCCCATTTCTTACTCCCTTATCACTGTTATTTAATTTCCCTACCAAAAATATTAAGAAATCAAAAATCAAACCCTAAACCCTACCTTCCATAACATCCTTGCAAATGAAATTGTATGATGATGTTGATGTCATGATTCCTCTCTTTAACCCCTGTTTCATATATTTTTCCCAATTTCCCTTCCAAGTCTCCCTTCCCTAACATTTCCCTTGTGCTACTTGTCCCCTTGAAACAGCATTTCAAAACAGTTAAAACAGCAGATTTCAAAGCAGAAGCAGCAGTACATTTCAGCCACTTTTCCCCTGCAACCATGTCAGAAACTGAAACCAACTATGAGCAAAGTGATGATCGTGAGTTAACACCAGAAGTTGAGCCTGCTCCGGAACATGAAAAACCACTATTGGGCCCGAATGCACGTGTGCAAGGCGAAGATGAAAGTGCTCCAAAGGCAGTTGGCCAAAGCACAAAAATGAAGAAAAATGTCCGACCCCCTCCACATCTTGGCCGAGGCTTCCTTGAAGGAGCATGGCACTAAATAGCTCAGCCCCAGCACAAATTCCAAGAAATTTTGAGCATTTTGGGTCATTTTGGTTTTTTCAGGCAAAAAACAGGTTTTGTCCCCTCAACGGGTCTCACCCCCTACGCGACCCTTTCATTTGGCTACTCCATTCCAGGAAAACTCAGCATTTCTAGATTTTTCATGAAAGGTTACACATGCTCACCCATTTCCAAGAGATTTTATGAAGTTTTGGGCCTCCTGAAAGTCAAAAAACAAGCAAAAAATGATTTTCTGCCACATTTTTGACACACAGAAAGCAGTCTTGGGAGATTGCAATTTTGGAGGGGCAAATGACAACCAAATTCAGAAATTCTAGTTGGGTTGGAAATTAGACTCACAGGTCTTTCCAACAAGCCTACTCTTGCCTCATTTGGACACCTAAAAGTGCCCCAAAAGTGCCCTCAAAGGCGCACGACCCGTCAGGGAATGGCACGTGACCCATCACGCAAATTTCTCAAAATTTCAGTGTACAGCTCAGCAAAACGCAGTTTTGACCATGTTTGACTTTTTGGAGTGGATTGTCATCCTCCTTGATGTAAATAATTTAATTTTATGACACTTTTACACTTATGTATCTCTTCTAGAAGATTCATTCATGAAATAGGTGAAAATTAAATGAATGAATTGGTTTCCTAGCTTATAGAGGCAAGTTGTTTTGACTGCCTAGTTTTTAGTGCTTAGTTTAGAAGTGGTTGAAACAGCTCCTAGGATAGTGAGCTCGACCCCTAGAGTCAGGGAAAGATGTTCGATGATCTATATTATGTACTCTCTTGCTCATTTTCATGGTTGGACTCTTGAGGGAGAAGCTCTTATTGTATTACTCACTGTATCTCTGCAATTTTTGGCAAAGGAAGACCAGGGTTTTGTAGTCCTTTTTGGGATTCTTGTGGTCGCATGTATTGATGGTGTGTTTCTCTTTGTACTTGTAAGTGTGTTATGTGAATCATTTCCTTACTTTTCCTTCTGCAAATTAGGTAAATGAAGTGTTAAAGTAGAATTCATGACTGTCATGCTCTGCTTTTAAGTTTGCTTAATATCAATGTTTTCAACTGTTTAAGGGGAATTCAAGGTTATTGCTTGCTCTCCTTAACTCCTCACCAGTCATTCTCATCCATCCATCTCTATCAAAGGCATCAATACTGTTTCCTACCTCGCCCCAAAGAACCCCCTGCAGAAACTGTGTCCAATCCCCGCACCCAAAATTGCCATTCCCCAATTTTCACCAAAAACCTAAAAAATCCCAAATTAAACCTATTGATCAGTTTACTAGCCTAAAATCAGTGTTTCCCTATTGGTAATCTCGCCCATTGAAGATATTTACTGAGATAGAGTGGAGAGAACCCTCTCCTGCCCCGTAGGGCTAGCTACGAGGCTAAGTGGTTTGATGTTGCCTTGGAGTTTACCTTTCTCAGCCTGAGGTGAAATTCCAAGCGCTAACATATTGGCGACCATACTAGGGAGAACAAACTTGTTTGTGGGTTGATGTGTTGGCTTCATAAGTATTAGACGGAGCCTGAAGTTATGCCAGGTAGCCTTCGAAACGCTTTTGCTTTGCATAAGCGGAAGTAGATAAACGCTGCTTCAGTCCATCTCCGTGAGCTTGTGAATACGGCCACTTCATTTGCATTTTACCCCAGTACATGTATCAAGTTCAGATCTGATTGTTGATAGTGAATAACGATCAGACACTTGAAAGGCTGAAATCATTCACTTGGCGACTCTAAAATCATTTTCGAGATCAGATCCAAAGACTCCACTGGAGGATGATCCCGACCAGCAGAAACATGAAAGGAGAATATGGCAAGATCAGGTACTCAAGTTGGAATTTCATCCAAGACATGTTGTTCTTTGTCATAAATTATTTCTTCTCTTTTCCCAAGAATGTCAAGAAGGCTTTGCAAAGTATATTGTATTTGAGAAGAGATCCTCGGCCTGCAGTTGATTCTTTCCCTTTGAAGATTGTGAATACCAAAGATTTGCATACCTTTGAGCTTGATCAAGACCTTTTTTCTGAATTTTGTGATGACCATCTTCGAATTGATGAGCCCCAAGCAACAAAGACTGATTCTATACCTGCTATACATACCCCTACACCTTGTAAAATTCCAGATCGGTATAAACCTCTTGTTTTACCTTCTGTTCTTCATGCTTTCCCCAAAAACTATGATCTATACTTGCCGAGGTTTGATGGTGAAAGTAAGAATGTCAACGCTGAGCAACATGTGCAGAATGTTGAGAATTTTCTAGATCTTTTTGAAGTTGATAGCGAAGATGTTAGTATTAGGATTTTTGCTCTTTCTTTGCAAGCCAAAGTGAAGAGTTGGTTCAAAGCCCTGCCTGATGCAAGCATTTCAGATTTCCAGCAGTTCGTCAAAGTTTTTCTCGACGGGTGGATGATCGGGCAGAATCTTTTCTTGATTGTAGAAGAGTATAACCAGCTGAAAAGATTGCCATGGGAGACAATACAATAGTTTTCGGCCAGATTTAATCAAGTTTATTATTCAATGCCAGTTGATATAAGGCCTACTCCTAAATCTACTCTGTTGCACTATCCGGGTGCCTTTGATCCGGAGATGGAGTTTCCGCTGAGAGAAAAGAATATTGCAACACTTCACAAGATGCAAAACAGTGCAGTAAATGTGGAGGCTCATCTGTTGATCCGAAGGGCAAGGTTGAAAGAAGAAGAGATGAAAAACATAGATCCGGCCGAATCGACATCTCTAGAGGTTAAGCTTGACATTTTGGTAAGTGCAGTGGAAAAGATGATGGAGAAGGTCACCGCAAGAAATGCTTATGATGCTCAAGCTCATGGTTCGCTGATTGAAGAAGAACAAGTTGCTGATTCAAAACATTTTGTTTCTGATCCTAGTTGTCATAGATCCGATAGTGATTGTTTTATAGATCATTGTGAAGAAGAAAGAATTGTTGATATGACCTGCGTGCTTGATGATATGTTTTACACTGATGATTTGCCTCAGTTTGATCAGTATGACGATAATTATATTCTCCAAACAAAAGCTAATCTTGCAGACAAATCGACAGCTAGTTTATGGGAGGAGGAAGTTCATTTTCAGCAGCTCGAAAACAATGTTCAGCCATCACATATCAGCTATGACAACGATGAGGAAAGTGTAGCAAATTTTGAAGTAAGTGAAGGATCTTTGCCTTTTTGTTTTGATTCATTTCAATTCATCAGAGATAACTACCATGCAGTCAGAAATCAAATGTCAACAAGTCTTGATTTGAATCATCTTGAGAGCAATGAAAATTTTGTTCAAGACTTTACATATTCAGATTTGCAACCCCCGGAAGCCATTGATTGTCAAGTTGCAGCTGAAGACTTGGAAGTGCACACACATGATTTAATGATTCAAGGCAACTCCGTACCATTCTGTTTTGAATCGTTTTAGTTTTTGAAGGGTAGATTGCATAGTAAATCTTCAAATGAACAGCCTATAACAAATCAGCAATTGCTCAGTATTAATGTTGAGGATGAGAGAGATAACAAAATTCTTGAGCAGCCTGTAGCATCAGATTTGCAGCCACCAAATGAAATTGAAGGGCAGATTACAGATGAAGCTGTGGAAGACGAAATACATGATTTGATGATGCAGGAAGATTATATACCCTTTTGTTTCGAAGCATTTCAGGTTATAAGGCAGAATCTTTGTAAAATCTTTCAAGAAAAAGATGAACAGCTAGAAGGATGTCATACATTTTCAATGGATACATTGCAGCAGTCTTTTCAATTTTTTCATGATCCAATAGCTGATGTTTTGGATGAGGTTTGTAGTCAAAGTCTTTCTCCATTGACTACATGTGAGCTTGAAACATGTGCTGATATGAATTTGATCCGGCAGCCAGTTTCTTTCTTATTTTCAGCAGAGGTCTCGTCACAAGGCTCAGATCAAAGTTTGCATTCATGGTATGAAGGAAAGAGAAGTAATCCATTGGATGAGCTAAGTTCCAGTGTGCTTGAATTTCAAGATCCTTATGCAGTGTTTTTGGAGGTGGATAGAGAATTCATATCTTTCAACGGATCTGTTTCTAAGTTGTCATGGGAGTTGCCTTTCAGTAGTTCTCTTTTGTTGTTCATAAGTGAGCACTTGCGGAGAATTCAACCAGCAGACGGGATTCTTACTTGGTTGCATTGGTTGTTTCATTTCACTTGATCAGGTGATGAATGAAACTGTTAGGGTAGGTTTTGATGAATAAGCTCCCCTTTGAGCATCATTTCTAGTTTGTCGGTTGTGTTTAAGTGTTGAGTCAGTTTTTAGTTGAGTAAGAGTCAATTTGTGTTGTCAAGTTATCAGTTTTTAGTCATGCATTTCAACTTGAGTTTTTGACTCCATTGCCCAATGATTGAAAGGCATTGGTCTAGCTCTTACAGAGATCTGCGGTTCTTGGCACCTCCAAGGAGCTACCATCCCCATTGGAGCCAATGTTAGAATCGGTCTAGTAGCCCTCCATCAGCGATCAAAGCTCTTTGCATTTGCATAAGTAGGTGTCTCATCAGTGTCATTCTTTGCATTCCGTTAGGCATGCCATAACCCTGATGGAGGAGCTGGTGTCTTTATTCCCCTCTTGGCACTGCTGGATCAAGTTGTTTTAGTCATTAAGCTTTTTCAAGGTTATTTGTCTTGTCTTGAGGTCAAAATTTCTAGGTCTAGGGTTTAGGTCAAATTTATCTTCAAGGTCATGTCTCTGAAGGTCAATAAGTGCCCAGCAAGCCAGAGGGATGATTTTCAAAATGTTTCTTCGAAAGATTCTATCTTGTGCAGCTAATTTTCACCTTGGATTTAAAAACCTTGTTTTTAAAGCCAAGGTCATTTCACAAAATTTTGTAAAACTTGTAAAAATTCAAAATGATTCAAAGGACAGCATGTAACCCTGGCTCCCTTGCCAAGATCCCTCAGATGCTATCCCTGCAAAAATTATCAAAGAAAAGCATCAAATCAATCAATTTCAGGACAAAAGGAAACCAAAAAAGTCAAGTTTATAAAGTGTCATGGAAAAAAATTATAAAGTGGGTTATGACATGAAATTAATTCAAACAAGGCTATAAAAGCCCTAATCTCCCTCCATCAAGCCTCATTGTGCATTCAAGAGATAGAGCAATTGTTTCCAAGAGAGTTTGAGCGAATTGTGTGAGTTGGGAAGGCCCGCGACCCGTTGAACCAGGCGCGTGACCCGTTGGAGGCGCGCGACCCGTCAGGCTGCCCATTCTAGTTCAGAAATTACACAGGCGCGACCCGTTGAGGGCGCGTGACCCGTTGGGTAGTGCACGCGACCCATCAGGGTTTCCTCCACAGAAAATTACCAGCAAGCTGCCAAGCGACCACAAATTGTTCAAGCTTGTCCGGTAGGCCTTCAATCATATAAATTATGGTTTGCTAAAGCTTGAGAAGATCATGATAATATTTTAAAAGCCTTCATTTGCAAGGAAAGACTCCATGTGATTTTGCTTGAAAATATCAAAGTTGCTAGGGTTTGTTTTGCTATTTTAAGGTATTCCTTTTCGTTCCTATTGTTCCTACATTTTCCCACCTCCCATTTCTTACTCCCTTATCACTGTTATTTAATTTCCCTACCAAAAATATTAAGAAATCAAAAATCAAACTCTAAACCCTACCTTCCATAACATCCTTGCAAATGAAATTGTATGATGATGTTGATGTCATGATTCCTCTCTTTAACCCCTGTTTCATATATTCTTCCTAATTTCCCTTCCAAGTCTCCCTTCCCTAACATTTTCCTTGTGCTACTTGTCCCCTTGAAACAACATTTCAAAACAGTTAAAACAACAGATTTCAAAGCAGAAGCAGCAGTACATTTCAGCCACTTTGCCCCTGAAACCATGTCAGAAACCGAAACCGACTATGAGCAAAGTGATGATCGTGAGTTAACACCAGAAGTTGAGCCTGCTCCGGAACATGAAAAACCACTATTGGGCCCGAATGCACGTGTGCAAGGCGAAGATGAAAGTGCTCCAAAGGCAGTTGGCCAAAGCACAAAAACGAAGAAAAAGGTCCGACCCCCTCCACATCTTGGCCGAGGCTTCCTTGAAGGAGCATGGCACTAAATAGCTCAGCCCCAGCACAAATTCCAAGAAATTTTGAGCATTTTGGGTCATTTTGGTTTTTTCAGGCAAAAAACAGGTTTTGTCCCCTCAACGGGTCTCACCCCCCGCGCGACCCTTTCATTTGGCTACTCTGTTCCAGGAAAACTCAGCATTTCTAGATTTTTCATGAAAAGTTACACATGCTCACCCATTGCCAAGAGATTTTATGAAGTTTTGGGCCTCCTGAAAGTCAAAAAACAAGCAAAAAATGATTTTCTGCCACATTTTTGACACACAGAAATCAGTCTTGGGAGATTGCAATTTTGGAGGGGCAAATGACAACCAAATTCAGAAATTCCAGTTGGGTTGGAAAGTAGACTCACAAGCCTTTCCAACAAGCCTACTCTTGCCTCATTTGGACACCTGAAAGTGCCCCAAAAGTGACCTCAAAGGCGCACGACCCGTCAGGGAATGGCGCGCGACCCATCAGGCAAATTTCTCAAAATTTCAGTGTACCGCTCAACAAAACGCAGTTTTGACCATGTTTGACTTTTTGGATTGGATTGTCATCCTCCTTGATGTAAATAATGTAATTTTATGACACTTTTACACTTATGTATCTCTTCTAGAAGATTCATTCATGAAATAGGTGAAAATTAAATGAATGAATTGGTTTCCTAGCTTATAGAGGCAAGTTGTTTTGACTGCCTAGTTTTTAGTGCTTAGTTTAGAAGTGGTTGAAACAGCTCCTAGGATAGTGAGCTCGACCCCTAGAGGCAGGGAAAGATGTTAGATGATCTATATTATGTACTCTCTTGCTCATTTTCATGGTTGGACTCTTGAGGGAGAAGCTCTTATTGTATTACTCACTGTATCTCTGCAATTTTTGGCAAAGGAAGACCAAGGTTTTGCAGTCCTTTTTGGGATTCTTGTGGTCACATGTATTGATGGTGTGTTTCTCTTTGTACTTGTAAGTGTGTTATGTGAATCATTTCCTTACTTTTCCTTCTGCAAATTAGGAAAATGAAGTGTTAAAGTAGAATTCATGACTGTCATGCTCTGCTTTTAAGTTTGCTTAATATCAATGTTTTCAACTGTTTAAGGGGAATTCAAGGTTATTGCTTGCTCTCCTTAACTCCTCACCAGTTATTCTCATCCATCCATCTCTATCAAAGGCATCAATACTGTTTCCTACCTCGCCCCAAAGAACCCCCTGCAGAAACTGTGTCTAATCCCCTCACCCAAAATTGTCATTCCCCAATTTTCACCAAAAACCTAAAAAATCCCAAATTAAACCTATTGATGAGTTTACTAGCCTAAAATCAGTGTTTCCCTATTGGTCATCTCGCCCATTGAATATGTTTACTGAGATAGACCAGAGAGAGCCCTCTCCTGCCCCGTAGGGCTAGCTACGAGGCTAAGTGGTTTGATGTTGCCTTGGAGTTTACCTTTCTCAGCCTGAGGTGAAATTCCAAGCGTTAACAGGTTGTACCCGCTAAACCTATCTAGGAAAGAGAAAAACTTCTTTCCTGCCAGTCCATCCAACACTTGATCTATGAAAGGTAGAGGGAAATGGTCTTTCTTGGTAGCTTTGTTCAGTTCTCGGTAGTCCACACAAATTCTCCACTTCCCATTTTTCTTGGGAACCAACACTAGAGGGGACACCCATTCGCTATCAGAGATGGGGTAAATGAATCTGGCATCCAACAGTTTTTGCAATTCGTCCTTGACAATGTCCTTAAGGGTTGGATTCATCCTCCTCTGGGGTTGCCTAACCGGTTTACAATCCTCTTTGATGTAGATGTGATGGGAACAGACCGAAGGATGGACTCCTTTCATCTCCTTATAGCTCCAAGCAAAAGCATCTAGATGACTGGCCAACAGACTACACAGCTCCTTTTCCTGGGAAGGAGATAGGGAGGAGCTGATCTTTAACGTTTTCTCAAGGCTGAACTCCACATTCTTGACTCTGGGAGTGACAGGGTTGGTCGCACAAAGGTCCACTAAGGTGCTGGCTTGGGCATCCTCCACCAATTTTTCTAAGGACAGTGCACTGGGAGGTGGATTCCGGATCAAGGTCTCAATAAAATCATCCTCGATTGGGGGGTCTCCCCTAGTGGTGTCTAGGGTGCACAAAGGTGCTGAATACACCTCATCCTCTTCTCCTTCCTTCAACCAAAGTGGTAAGTCATTCTCTAATGAGGGTTGGGCAGGAGGGTATAGGACGAGCTGCTTGGACATAGGACCATTTTTGATGGTCATGTTTCCTGCACGGCAACTTATGTAAGCATCTGCAGTGGCTAACCAAGGCCTTCCCAAAATAAGAGGATATCCAGTGAGCTTTGCCTTTGGTTGCAGCACCAAGAAATCTGCAGGGTATTCCCAAGAGTCAACAGAGACCAAGACATCCTCCACAATCCCTTCGGGAGTCACGGTGGAGCGATCTGCTAGTTGTAGGACTGTCGAGGTCTTCCTCAAGGAACCCTGAAGGTTGAGTTTGAGCATGGTATCCCTGGTCATCACATTAATGGCAGCCCCCAGATCAATCAAGGTGTGAGGTATGATGGTGCCATTGATGTGGACATCTACTACAGGACTCCCAGGATCTAGATACTTTGGGCAGATGACTTGTCCCAACATAAGGTCAGACAGTTGTCCTATGACATTGATGGTGGAAGCATCCCTCTTTCGCCTGCCTGGGTGTCTGAAACACTTTTCCTTAACCAGTTTGTTGTATATTGGTACATCCTTGATGGCTTGGAGAAGTGGTATTTTTACACACAACTGTTTGAGCTCTCCCAGAAGCTCATCCTCCTCTGGGTTGGGTTGTGTGGTGGCTGTTAGTCTCTCAGGAAAGGGTGGAATAGCCTTTGGTTCACTTTCATGTTTGTCTTCCTCGTCCTCTAGGGGAGGAGGTTGGCGATCCGGAAGAGTCTTTCCAGATCGCAGATTGATCTCCTGGATCTCCACAGCATAGGTAGGGCATGATGTTTCCCCAGTATATACCTGCTGGGCCTGTCTGTTGTTGGGGTTTGGGTTCGGTTGAGCAGGCATTTGAGGTTGCCTTGGAGGAGCAGGAGGTAATGGTTGAGGTTGAACTGGTGGTGGAGGCAAAATGGTGGGAGGAGTGTTGTGCTGGGGTCTCCACCCCGATTGAGGTGCATTCCACTAAGACTGTGACTGGGCATGTGAGTGATACGACTGAGTAGTGGGTTGAGTATGGTACTGAGGTGGGTAAGACCATGGAGGAGGCATAAACCAGGAAGGATGAGCAGGGGGACCCCAGAAGGCATAGGAGTAGCTTGGTTGGGGCTGTAATAAGCTTGGGGTGCCCCTTGCATCCCATGCTGGTAAGGTCTAGGTCCTTGTGGCCTCCTTTGGTTGAGGAAATAGAGAGGTTCGGTGGGGGATTCTGTCCCTTGATACATGGCTTTAAGCCCAGGTAAGGTTGTACATTGGTTTGTGGGATGGTCCTCCTTACAAACAAAACATACTTCAACCGAATGTAATGGGAATTCGTTCTTAGGGTGTTTCCTTGTACACCTAGGGCAGAAGATAGCCAAGGCCCTCTCAGCTTCTTCCTTCTTCTGCTAGATCCTGAATGTATCAAGTTGCATGGCAATGGTCTATCTCACCTCACTCTTGAGATCCTCTAATTGATTTGCAAACTCATGTTTGGAGAAAGGAATACCAGCTGAGAGGAGGTTTCCTCTACCTCGTTTCCGGGCTGCCCTAGAGTGGTTTCTAAACATAGTCTTTATGTCCTCATAAGGCAGTTGGTAAATATCTCCTCCAGCTAACATGTGAAGGGTGTGGAGCTCTGGAAAGGTATGTTTTTGACAAACAATTTAGTGACTTTTCGATAGCAATTGTAACCCTTTCTGCATAATGAACTTAAAGAGATAAAGCATTTTTAGTAGAATATGTGAGAATTAGTATGAAAAGCTTAATCACTGATAATTGTTATTTTTTCATGCAGAAAAGGGTGGAAACGAAGGATTACTGTTTAAGAGGAAAAGACAAAGGAAGAGTAACTGCTGTCCCTTTGGAAGGGAACCGGATGCGAACGAGATCAAGCGGATCCAAGCAGAACGACCCGGGAAAGAAAGAAGAATTATCGATTCGACGGAGCAGGGAAAGGAAAATCAAGGATTAACGGCTTGGCGAATCCCTTAGGATCTTTGATCCTGAGGGATCGTTGTCTTGCTTATTTTTGCTACCTAGATACCTCCGCCATTACTCTTATAAAAAGGGGCAGCAGTGTTAAGCTCAGGAGACCTTTTTTCATATATGTAAATTTAAGTCTCAGTTTTAACTTTGATCAACGAGTCTCGTTAAGACTTGTTTTGTTGTACTTTTGTTGATGCATTAATACCAAAGACTTGGTGCTTTATTTCATCTCTCCGTCTGGAGTAATCTAAGGCGGTGTATCCTTGGAAGCTAAGGGCCCGGCTCCGAAGGACACTTGCTTTTGTATCATTATAATTTGGTTTCTGTGTGGATTGTTTATATAGTTTGGTAATCTGACGTGTTTGTCATACGTTGTTCCATGCTTTGTTACGACTAATTCATTAATGGTTTCATTCGGGAAATTTATGTAAGTGACTCTGTATTGTGTGAATGAATCTTTTCAGAGTTGATTGCATGTTCACTATTTAAGCCAACTGTTTCTGTTACAGAGCCTTCGTATTGAATATTGCTGTATTGGATTCATTTGAACTCTTATTTGTGGGAATCCGGAAGTAATATTATTCTATCTGGAAACATAGTCATATTCTCTTGAATCATCAGATTGCTATAGTAAGTGTGTTGTGTATATATGATAAATGTTGTTCCATAATTCATTTGTGAATATCGCCTCATAAAGTAAAGTTCATTGGAATTGCTTTTGAAGATTGTTATTTGACTGTGGAATGGAAGTTTAGTTTAATAGAGTAAGTTCAGTTCTAACTCGCGAGATCTAGTTTACTGAGTTGTTGTTCCATTTATTGTCGTTCCATTTACTGTTGTTCCATTTCAGATTTGTTGTTCCACTTTCCTTTTGCTGTTCCATTTTACTTTCTGTTGTTCCATTTCCTTGCATTTACTGTTTTAGTGTGAGAGAAGGTCTAAATATGTAGTGAGTCAGCAAGTCGCTGCTTAGCTCCCAGATCTTTGGTCCATACTCTATTTTTCTTCCATCAGTTTCTAGAGGGATGGGTTATCGCTTCCGCACCCTTGACTGATAAATCACCTGGTGTGATTCCTTTCTTTTAAAAGCAAATTAGTTATAGTTTAGCATCCATTTACTCTTGTATTTTCTAGACACTGTACTACGAAGCATTACTCTGACGAATAGCCTCGGATTGAGCTACTCTTTGCAATAACAAAGCGTTCCCGGATTGACTTATTAATGTAGCATAACTAGAGGTGAAAGAGACCCTTGTTATAGCTCTACATTTTGGCGCCGTTGCCGGGGAAAGAGTATAGCCATTTGTCTTTTACAGAGTAGTGTATGAGTCTGCTAGGGGAGAGTTGGATTTTAAAAACGGAAGGTAAGAACCTGCGTACGGAGCATGTAAAAGCCCTGCTCCACCGTTCGCTTTCCTGGCAGAATTGTGGGTTGAATAGAATTTGGTAGTTTATAGAATGCATGACTAAGCAGAAAAAGCCAGAAAAAATTATCAAACCTCCATTCAAACCCGAAAAAGCCAAAGGGCTGGTAACCCTTGGCCGAACGACCTTCATAGACGAAATCTATAAGAAAACTGAATCTCAGCCATCAGTAGGTCTCAGAAAAACCAATTCCAAACAGCCTACTGGTTCCCTTCAGGCCACAGGATCACCATCTGTAGCCTTCGCTGAGGTGCATAGTCAGACTGATGAACAAGACTTTCAAGAAATTGAAAATTCTATTCCAGAACGACTGCAGGAAGGGAATCTAAGCAATCTTTGTGAAGGAGAAGGGGAAATAGGAGAAGTTGAAGAGCCAAGATCTCCTAGGATAATCCATTCATTAGAAAGCCCAGATAAAGGAAGCGCTGTAAAAATCATTGAAGGGATTCAATCTCCTCAAGTAACAGGAGCTTTCATTATTCCGGACAAAGGAAGTGCTATTAAGACAACCAAAACCGTACCTTCTTAGCCTAAGAATACCCTTTTAGAAATCCCGGAAGGTTATTGGCACATATTCGATCCTATGGCGCAGAATCAGCCCAATACTCAAACTTCTACATTACAATATCCTATAGTGGATTCCGCAGCAAATGCTCCTATGAAAGAAATTCCCCTTCAACACATTCCTACATTTCATGGACTTACATCAGAAGACCCGGATGCATTCTTATTTGAATTTGATGTATTATGCAGGGGATATGATTACACCACTGACCCCCAGAAATTAAAGTTGTTCCCCTCCACTTTGAAAGGAGCAACCTTAAGATGGTTTATGGGTTTAGGTGGTGGGGTTATAAATAACTGGGAGCAGATGAAGGAATCTTTTCTAAAGAAATATCAAGACTACTGTAGGTCTAGAGAATTGAAAGACGAAATATTCCAAATGATAGCTAGACCGAATGAAACATTAGAAGAATATGTAGAACGTTTTCAGTATAATTTACAAAGGTCGCCTTATGCATCATTACCACTGCCTGATAATGTGTTAAAAACTGCATTAATCAGAGGCATGAAATAGCAGTGAATCGAAATATTAAATATCATGGGAAAAGGGGATATTTATCAAGAAAATTTTGCTGACATCATTGAACTATGTATCAGAAGTTCGAGAGGCAGCACAAGGATAAAACCAGCAGAATATGATCGGTTTGTCAGAGATAACAAAGCACCAACAGAAGGAGTAACATGTGTAGAACTTGGCAATTTATTAGAAAATTTTAAAACTGATATTCTGGGGACATTAACTACACAACTTGATATTATGCAGGCTAAACAGAAGCAGATTGAGGCAGAACAGAATGTGGCGATCTTCTGTCCCCGATGTAGAAGAAAGCATAGCCATAAGGAATGTCCACTGGATACAGTTCAAACATGTGCCATCTGTACAAAAGATCACCTTACCGAAAGTTGCCCCTCACTTCCTGGATTGAAAGCAGTATATAAGGAAGCAGAAGAAGAACCAGAATCAGCATACTTTGTTAACCAACGTCGCCAATGGCAACCAAGGAAATCAGGTATGTTTTCAGACCCGACTTCTTCTTTTCAGCCTCCACAATATAGTATGTGGCAAAATCAATCTCAACCCCCATTTCCGAACTGGTCATCACAACCATTTCCTTCTCCAAATCCATGGATGAATCAGCTAAGCCAATTTGGTTGGCCGAATTTTCCTTACACTCCACCATATTGGCAGAATAACTCATACCCTCCGCAATGGACCCCCCCTACTTCACAAAGTTCACCCTGGCAAACAAATTGGCCAAGATCGACATATCAGCCAACAGGAACTATTCCGCTCCCTCAACCGACTCTGCCAGCTTTGCAACAAAATCCCCAGTCTAATTTGAGACCGCAACTCCCAGCCCAATCTAATCCTAATCCTAATAATAGGCCGGTCTAGTCTCTCCAAATCATAGAATCAGCAGAAATCAGACCTGAACTGAGGGAGTGCAATGATCTTCAGTTAAGATCTGGACGAATAATAGAAACAGAGGGAGATAAAACAATGCACATTGAAGATCAGTTACCAATAGAACAACCGTTACAACAAGAGAGCGTAAATAAGGAGCAGAATCATCATCAAATAAATTCACCCGCTCCTCCCTTCCCAGAATGATTAGTCATACCACGACCTGTACAGCATCCAGACTTTGACATTCTGGGGGAGTTACAAAATCTGTACATAAAAATTCCATTCCTACAAGCCATTCAAGACATCCCTATATACGCAAAAACTATAATAGAATTGTGCATAAAGAAATCAAGGAGGAATCCAACCACTAACCCAAGAGTCCAAGTAGTCGGTACTTTATCTGACTTGTTATCAGGAATACCCATTAAATATGAAGATCCGGGAAACCCAATAGTAACTGTTCAAATCTATGGACAGACTTTGACTAATGCTTTAATTGATTTAGGAGCTGCAATTAATATTTTGACAACTTCTATGTGCCAAAAGCTTGGGATTACATCGGTAGAACCCACTTCTACTTTGTTAGAATTGGCTGACCGATCTGTAGTGCGACCAGAAGGAACTCTATATGATGTCATGGTCTCTGTAGATTCTTGGGAATACCCGACTGACTTCCTAGTAATTAATCCAAAAACCCGAATGGATGGACACCCTCTAATTTTAGGTAGACCCTGGCTGGCCACTGCCGATGCATACATTGGTTGTCGGCAAGGGAATATGACCATAACCAAAGGACCAAATATAAAAAATCTAGTCCTATATCCTCCAGCACAACCAAGTCTTACAATGATAAAAACTAACCAGCACCCTGTATCATACCTTACTGACAATATCAGATCACCATTGACTATACAGAAGGCTCTAGACTTTAAGGATCAAATAGAAGATGATGCCATCAATAACTTCGTTAGTCAAACTGAATCTAGACCTCATGCACAGTGTTTTATGATAGAAGCTGCATTCGAGAACGAACTGGAAGAAGACCCCTTGAAATATACACATGACCAAACGATACCTGTGACTTCTGTTGCTAATAGTAAAGTAGTGGAAATTGAACCGGGAAAAACACTAAACATCAATGCCAACCTTACGCCAGACCAAGAAATAAAACTCATCCATCTATTACGAAAATATCAAGAAGCATTTGCATGGGACTACCCTGATATGAAAGGGATTGATCCCCAATTGTGCACCCACCATATTTACATAGAAAAAGATGCAAGACCTATCCGTCAACCGTAAAGAAGACTCAACCCCCATCTAAAAGATGTTGTGAAAGCAGAACTTCAGAAGCTTTTAGATGTTAATTTTATTTATCCTATTTCTGATAGTAAGTGGGTCTCTCCACTTGTGGTTGTACCCAAGAAGAATGGGAAATGGAGGATTTGTGTGGATTATAGAGAGCTAAACAAAGCCACACAAAAGACCATTTTCCCCTCCCATTCATAGACCAAGTACTGGACACGTTAGCAGGAAAGAAATTCTTTTCTTTCCTAGATGGCTTCAGTGGATACAATCAGATTCAGATTGCCCTTGAAGACCAGGACAAAACTACCTTTACTTGTCCTTGGGGAACGTTCGCCTATAGAGTTCTACCCTTTGGCCTATGTAATGCCCCTGCCACGTTCCAAAGGGCCATTCTTAGCATCTTTGCAGACTTAATAAATGATGGGCTTGAAGTCTACATGGATGACTTTACACCATATGGAGATGATTTTGATCCAGCTCTAGACACTCTAGAAAAAGTCCTACAGCGCTACATTGCTACCAGGCTTTGCTTGAGCCACGAAAAGTGTTATATGATGATGACAGAAGGGCTTATTCTAGGGCACTACGTCTCAGCAGCCGACATTCAGGTAGATCCGGCTAAAATTCAGATTCTTTTGCTTATTCCCACCCCCACTACTCAGACGGAGGTATGCAGCTTTCTTGGATTTTCTGGGTATTACAGACGATTTATAGAACATTATTCACACATTGCTGCACCTTTATATGCACTAACGGGTAATGTTGATTTCATGTGGACAGAAAAATATGACCGCGCTTTCCAGTATTTAAAGAAGCTTGTATCAACAGCTCCAGTCCTTCGAGGACCAAATTGGAATTTACCATTCCAAATCTCATCTGATGCCTCAGACACAGCAATCGGTGCAGTCCTTGGACAGGAGGAGGATAAAAAACCTTATGCTATTTATTATATCAGCAAAAATTTAACCCCTGCTGAATTAAATTACACTGTCACCGAAAAAGAATTCCTCTTTGTAATACATGCTGTCAATAAATGTAGACATTATATCACAGGCTATCCCGTTGTTTTATATACAGATCATTCTGCTATTAAATATTTAGCAAATAAGCCTGTTACAAATGCCAGAGTAACAAGATGGTTGATTTTATTGCAGGAATTTGATATCACAATCAAAGATAGACCTGGCAAGGAAAACCCTGTAGCTGATTTTCTCTCACGGATACCAAAACCAATTGAAGCAGCAGCAGTAGAAGACCAATTTCCGGATGAACACCTGTTTGTTGTTGCTGCTCAAACACCCTGGTATGTTGATGTTGCTAATTACCTTGCAGCAGGTAAACTACCAAAGCACTTAACCCCTAATGAACGTAAGCAGATTGTTCAGAAGAGCACTCGATTTTCGTGGATTGGGGGCTATTTGTTCCACACAGGGGCAGACATGCAAATCAGGAGATGTATTCGACAAGATGAAATTTTTGACATCTTAAAAGCCTGTCATCACGGACCATGCGGGGGACACTTTGCAGAAAAAAGAACAGCACATAAAGTACTGCAGACAGGATACTACTGGCCTACAATTTTTAAGGATGCGAAGAAATTCGTTCAAGCCTGTGATAGCTGCCAGCGAGCAGGACGACCTGGTCAAGCCGACGAGATGCCTCTGAGGCCACAATTGGTCATTGAACCATTTGAACGGTGGGCTCTTGACTTCGTTGGACCTATCAACCCATCATCAAATCAGAGAACATATATCTTGGTAGCCACAGAATATGTTACCAAATGGGTTGAAGCCGAAGCGTTACCTAGAGCTACAGAAGATTCGGTAGTTCAGTTCCTATTCCATTTGTTTGTACGATATGGCATTCCGAGAGAAATAATTACAGATGGAGGACCTCAATTTGCCGGAAACAAATTAGCTGCAACACTTAACAACTATCACGTCCAGCACAAAATCACTACCCCATATCACCCACACGCGAATGGGCAAGTAGAGAGCAGCAATAAGGTAATAGAATCAATTTTAACAGAAACCATTGCTTCACATAGGCGTGATTGGGCCGCCCGACTACCTGAAGCTCTCTGGGCCTATAGAACCACCTGGAGAAGTACCACTGGTTATTCACCCTATCAATTAGTGTTTGGGAAACAACCTATTTTCCCCATAGAATTCGAAATCCAAATCCTACGAACTGCACAGGAAGTTGGCCTAGATTTAAGTGAGGCACAAATCAATCGACTACAGTAGATTAATGAATTGGACGAAATAAGGCTCTCTGCATTACAGAATACAACACTTATTCAACAGCAGCGAGCTAAATGGCATGATGCACTTATCAAGAACAAAGTCTTTCACGAAGGGGACTGGGCTCTGTTATATGACTCTCGGTTTCAGGATTTCCTGGGGAAACTGCAGACTCGATGGTTGGGGCCATATGAAATCCAAAAAGTACATGCTAATGGGACCCTTACTCTCATTACAATTGATGGTTCTGGATATGCATTCAAGGTAAATGGCCATCGAGTTCGTCTCTATCGCAGGCCACTCACTCGGGAATCCTTCTGTGAGCAGCTACGTCAAGTTACTGACATGAAAATTTTAGGAGAGGAAGTAAAATCTTCCTCACCTACAATTCAGTAAGGAACTAATTCTTTTGACTTGTACATAAGTTCTCGTATATACGTTTTTTTAATATTTCTTTGATCTTTACAGTCAGTGTGTTTTTGTTGTTCCTTTTTTTCAAACGGAACAACATTTTTGAGTTTTTGCTGTTCCTTTTCCAGAAGGAACAGCAGTGGTTTGTTTTTGTGTCTTTGCTGTTCCTTTTTTCCAAAAGGAACAGTAGGTGTGAATTTTTGCTGTTCCTTTTCAGAAGGAACAACATTTTTGGGGTTTTTGCTGTTCCTTTTCAAAAGGAACAACAGTTGTGAAGTTTTGCCGTTCCTTTTTCAAAAGGAACAGCAGTGGCTTGTTTTCGTGTTTTGGGCATTGTTGTGTTTTTGCTGTTCCTTTTTCAAAAGGAACAACATTTCGTGTTTTTGTTGTTCCTTTTTCCAAAAGGAACAACATTCCATGTTTTTGTTGTTCCTTTTCCAAAAGGAACAGCACTTCGAGTTTTTGTTGTTCCTTTTCCAAAAGGAACAACACTTCGAGTTTTTGCTGTTCCTTTTTCAAAAGGAAAAGCAGTTCGAGTTTTTGCTGTTCCTTTTTCAAAAGGAACAACAGTTCGTGTTTTTGTTGTTCCTTTTTCAAAAAGGAACAACATTTCGAGTTTTGCTGTTTTGAGTTTTGCTGTTCCTTTTTAAAGGAACAACGTTTTGAGTTTTGCTGTTCCTTTTCAAAGGAACAGCAGTTGTGAGTTTTTGTTGTTCCTTTTCAAAAAGGGACAGCATTTGCGAGTTTTTGTTGTTCCTTTCCAAAAGGAACAACAGTTGACAATTTTTAGACAACACTCATGATCTTAGGAGAACGGCATCCCAACTATTTGCTTGCATGGATTCTTCTCTTTCAAAAGGAACACCATAGTCATATCTTTGTCTCAGTGATGATTCATATTGAGGATGCTTTTTCACCCATCATCTCTCCAGTCTTTAAGATACAGCTATACACTTATGCAATAAACATCAATTACAACACGTCGAAGTCAGCATATCATAAAATCGCTATCTTTATAGAGCCTAGTATTGATAAGAGGACAAGAGGGGGGACATACTTACTTCTCATCCCCATTGTCATTGACTTATTCCCATTGCCCCGGTTGGTTATCTTTATCATGGCGATTTCCTTAAAAAATTTCTCTGATTATTACATAAGAATGAGAACAGAGGATTTATATCTTCCTGTTGGGATGATAAGACTTCTTCCGCCATTCCCACTCTTAAGGAGTGCTGAACCACCCTTATGTGTAAATATATAAGAAAAAGTACTGAAAAAACAAGAGAAAAATGATGACGAATGTGAATTACTATCAAATGCAGGATAAGGGGTCTCATCAAGAGCCAGCCTACCATGATCATCAAGTTGGAAGCGAAGTGGCATTCCCAGCATGGCCACCATACCAGGGATATGGTCCGAAGGTACACTAACTAAGAAGACCTTGGAACAGGGGGTCTCATCACGAGCGGGCCTGCCCACGTTTCGCGCCTTCCTGGTGAATGGCATTATGGCTACCTGGTTACCAAGCCAGCATAATGGCCTATATTTTGACAAAATATTTTTATACACATACAGGATCATGGTTCCAGGGGTGAAATAAACAACTCTGCCAAGGTTATGGACACCTGTTGGCAGCAGAGCTCTGTTAATGGTATCGAAGTCATAAATGGTTACACCAACAGGGATAATATTAATACCTCTTTGTTTCTTCTATCCTATGAATAATTCATATTTTATTCCCCGATTAACATATCGCATGAATACTCATTACTACCAATCATGGCAAAGGAACTGACAATGAACCCTCGGGACTTCGTACGAGTGACAGACGTCCCATCCCCCGGCCTCGCATCATATTATGCAAGCTCTTATGTAAAACGCGATCCACCTTTTTGCCTCGATTTCGGTATTTAGTTGTCTATCCAAAACATGGCGTAATTTTATATGCTGTTCTTTATGACTGGTAACATGATGGCTGCTGCTCCTCTATTTGACGGCTGGGGCAGCCTATCACATCGTGGGGGGGGAAGGTAATATCATTACTCCACGGGGTACGTGTCACCACACCATTCGGGGTAGATAGTGTACGAAGGAATGGCATGGTTTAACGGTATGATAGTTCTATTTTACGCAAAGTTGCCATCTGCAATCCATTTTTGTTGCATGCTCTGTTTTTTTCGCGACGATCACCTTCTCTGCATCTCAAAACAGCTCAGGCAGTTGCTGTTCCATTAAAAATCCTTAGTAGAACCATGGGAGGTAAGGCAGTCCGAAGCGAGCCCCAAGAATTGACAGCCTCTGCTGCTACTCGAGAGATCCTGGAAAGGGCTGGATGGCTGAATTATTTCAATCGCCTACAAGAACCAAACGAGACAGTGGCATTGGAATTTTTGCAAAACTTGCAGGAAGACTACTCCACAGTAAGAGAAAGATGGATACTGGTCACTGACGATGTAATTGCAGAAGTTTCAGGCCTACCAGCCACCAGACCTGTATGGACGCTGAAGAAAGAAAGACTGCAGAAGATTATGGAGATTTTTCAGGATGAAGGCCAAAGCTTGACAGTGAAAGGGAAGGGAGTTCTGCCCGCTACGTTAGGAGAACCCTGGACCGAACTAGCAAAGATAGTACATAGCTACATTACTTGCGAAGGAAGGAAGGACGTGGTAAGACCTCGCCATCTTAAACTCTTAGTTGTTTTAAAAGAAAAATGTTCTGTAAATATGCCTGCACTTTTAAATTCGCTATTGTATGATGTGGCCCGAAGCCTGAAAACGGCCGAGCACGTAGACGCAGTTGTTAGCCACCATGGATTGATTTGATTGATAGTGAGCCATAGTCTCACTCAACAGCAGAGCAGCTGGGAGGAGCTCATTGCATTGATTGAGGGGGGATTGATTGCACCACCCCCAAAACCTAAAACTTCCTCCAGCATGCCAGAAAAATCAGAGAAACGCAGAGAAGTGGCAGCTGGAAAACGTGTTGCTCCGAAACGAAAGCATTCTTCAGATACACCGGAGCGACCAGAAAAACGCAGAGAAGTGATAGCAGAAAAACTTGTTGCCTGTACACCTAAACGGCCAGAAAAACCAAGGAAATCAGTTCGGCTAGCTCGAATACGAGGGAGGCTGGAAAAGATTCGGAACACCAGCCAACCAATTGAGATTACAAACGAACCTCCAGAACCAGAAGAAATACCTTCTGATGAAAATGCTGGACAATCTGGGGACGAGGCTGAACAAGCCGGAGAAGGAGGTAAGGAAGGAGAAATGCACTCCGAAGCTGAACACTCCAAGGCAGTCACTAAACAGGACAATCGGGAAGAGGAAGTTATACAGCCAGAAAGCAGCCCGCTGCGAGACCCTGTGGGCGAAGAAGAATTGGCCGCAATCCTGGCCAGTTTGGGGGAATACGGCCAACCCTCCAGCCCAGCAGGTCCTCCCGATGGACCACCAGAGGAAGAGATACCCGAGAATTCACATGCAGAGAACCAAGGAGAAGAAAATCCACCCGTTCATGAGGAAGAAATAAGGGATACCAACCGGGAACAATCTGTTCCCGAAGCACCAGAAGAAATGCTAGACATAGGGGCAAATTTAAGGGCCAGGCCCAAACCCTCTGCCGAGACAAGGGAAATCAAGAAATTGAGGACTAAACAGCAGAGGCTGCTGAGCACTATAGCCCGGCTCCGACAGAAAATTCGCATTCTGAAAGCTAGTCTGAGGATACAAAGGACCACACAGAAGAGGAAGAGGACCGCTACAGCAGAATCCCGTCGAACAAGAAGTCGAGGGACTTACACTCACACTGTTGGTCGAAACCCGATTAGAAGACCTGCAGCTGTTCCAAATGACGCTGAGGAACAAACTGTTGTTCCAATGGCCACTGAGGGACAGACTGTTGTTCCAATTGATAATGAGGAACAAACTGCTATTCCAATTGCCACTGAAGAACAGACTGTCGTTCCATTAGCAGAGGAACCACAGCAACCTTTTGTTCATGTCAAGAAAGAAAAGGAGAATAAGGAGATCCAAACAGAGGCACCGCCCTCAGGGGTGATCCGGGTTCTGAACTCTAAGCAGCATAACAAAAAGGTTCAGGTAAAACTCCCGGCCTCTACGGCCTTATGGAAAAAGGATCCAAAAACAAGAACCTTGCATAAAATGATGAAGGAAGCTCAACAGGAAACTAAACAATTGAAGGAACAAACAGTCCCCCTGGAGAAATATGAAGAGTTGCAGCAGCAACTTCGGAATATTAGTCAGTCCGAGAGCCAAGCCTTCGAAGGCTAGCAAAAGGAGCAGGAAAAGGCTGCAAAGGTAACTCGTCGATTAGATATTGTTGTTAGGCAGATGGACACTGTGTGTTCCTTGTATAATGACGTTCTAGCCTGTAGGGCCCCTGCTAAAAACTATGCTTTATTTTTGCTTGAACGATATTTACGATTAAAGATAAAAGCTGTCAGGGTAGGTGCCCCTATACAAATCAATACTCTTAATGATTTCATAGATTGTTGCAAGCATTATGGAATTAAGGTCCAAAGATTATTATGTGAATTTTACTTGCATAACCTCGTGCTAGACCAAAAACTGATTTAAATCCTGGCCCTTTTGTTGGGGACATACAATTGCAAGCCTTTGTTTCCTTCGGGGTTAATCAGCTAAAATGGCTCAGGGCTTATACCACTTTTCAGAGACAAGAAAATAGCCTAGACTTGTGGGTGAGAGCCGAGCCTAGAGACCCAGTACTGTTATGGAGAGCACATAGGAACCTTATGAGAACCCCGGGTGTTATGGAGATATTAGGACCCATGCATGAGGACTTAATCAGACAAAATTTGGAATATTTTATGACTATTAAAGACCTTGCTACCGATGCTGCAAAATTCCGATATCAGATTTCGAACCCAAACATCCAGCTCAGGGAACCATTCAGATATGAAAATTTTGAGCTGGCAGCCAGCCGATTGAACCTTTATGGCGAGCGAATTTTGCAAGCAGGTCCATCCTGGTTAGGGTATCGATTTCGTAGTCCAATCATTTGGCACCCTGCACCCGGATACCAGGCCTTGTATGAAATGCCTGAAGGTCAAACAAATCAGTTTTTTGATGATTTGGTTGCTCATCACGGTTGTAGGCCTCCACACGAGATTCCCTCTCCGGCTTACTCTCTTAGTGCTTTGCATATCAACTATAATGTTTTCATGAGGGCATGAAACAGGGTAAGCAGGGGGTTGTGTGGAGCTCTGGAAAGGTATGTTTTTGACAAACAATTTAGTGACTTTTCGGTAGCAATTGTAACCCTTTCTGCATAATGAACTTAAAGAGATAAAACATTTTTAGTAGAATATGAGAGAATTAGTATGAAAAGCTTAATCACTGATAATTGTTATTTTTTCATGCAGAAAAGGGTGGAAATGAAGGATTATTGTTTAAGAGGAAAAGACAAAGGAAGAGTAACTGTTGTCCCTTTGGAAGGGAACCAGATGCGAACGAGATCAAGCGGATCGAAGCAGAACGACCCGGGAAAGAAAGAAGAATTATCGATTCGGCGGAGTAGGGAAAGGAAAATCAAGGATTAACGGCTTGGCGAATCCCTCAGGATCTTTGATCCTGAGGGATCGTTGTCTTGCTTATTTTTGCTACCTAGATACCTCCGCCATTACTCTTATAAAAAGGGGCAGCAGTGTTAAGCTCAGGAGACCTTTTTTCATATATGTAAATTTAAGTCTCAGTTTGAACTTTGATCATCGAGTCTCGTTAAGACTTGTTTTGCTGTACTTTTGTTGATGCATTAATACCAAAGACTTGGTGCTTTATTTCATCTCTGCGTCTGGAGTAATCTAAGGTGGTGTATCCTTGGAAGCTAAGGGCCCGGCTCCGAAGGACACTTGCTTTTGTATCATTATAATTTGGTTTCTGTGTGGATTGTTTATATAGTTTGGTAATCTGACGTGTTTGTCATATGCTGTTCCATGCTCTGTTACGACTAATTCATTAATGGTTTCATTCGGGAAATTTATGTAAGTGACTCTGTATTGTGTGAATGAATCTTTTCAGAGTTGATTGTATGTTCGCTATTTAAGCCAACTGTTTCTGTTACAGAGCCTTCGTATTGAATATTGCTGTATTGGATTCATTTGAACTCTTATTTGTGGGAATCCGAAAGTAATATTATTCTATCTGGAAACATAGTCATATTCTCTTGAATCATTAGATTGCTATAGTAAGTGTGTTGTGTATATATGATAAATGTTGTTCCATAATTCATTTGTGAATATCGCCTCATAAAGTAAAGTTCATTGGAATTGCTTTTGAAGGTTGTTATTTGATTGCGGAATGGAAGTTTAGTTTAATAGAGTAAGTTCAGTTCCAACTCGCGAGATCTAGTTTACTGAGTTGCTGTTCCATTTATTGCCGTTCCATTTACTGCTGTTCCATTTCAGATTTGCTGTTCCACTTTCCGTTCGCTGTTCCATTTTACTTTCTGTTGTTCCATTTCCTTGCATTTACTGTTTTAGTGTGAGAGAAGGTCTAAAGTTGTAGTGAGTCAGCAAGTCGCTGCTTAGCTCCCAGATCTTTGGTCCATACTCTATTTTTCTTCCATCAGTTTCTAGAGGGATGGGTTATCGCTTCCGCACCCTTGACTGATAAATCGCCTGGTGTGATTCCTTTCTTTTAAAAGAAAATTAGTTATAGTTTAGCATCCATTTACTCTTGTATTTTCTAGACATTGTACTACGAAGCATTACTCTGACGAATAGCCTAGGATTGAGCTACTCTTTGCAATAACAAAGCGTTCCCAGATTGACTTATTAATGTAGCATAACTAGAGGTGAAAGAGACCCTTGTTACAGCTCTACAAAGGGTATCTAAGAGGTCTTCAGGGACTCCTCGGAGCAGGACCAACTTGAGGGATTCAGGGTCAAGTGTGCACCTGGCCCGTTTATAGCTAAGTTGGAACCTTTCCTCGTAATCCTCTAAGGACTCATCATTTCCCATGGTCATTCGAAGATTTCTCCCTTGGTTTCCTTGGACCTACAGTAGTCCCGGTACTTGGTGTTGAAAACTTGCTGCATCTGAGCCCAAGTGGTGATACTGTTCCCAGGTAAGCCCATGAACCAGCGTAATGCTGCATCCTTAAGGGTTGAGGGGAAGAGTTTCAGCTTCTATTCATCTTCAATATACTCATAGGTTCGACAAAGGACAACAAACTCAAACAGGAAGGTATCAGGATCTTCGGTAGTCAGTCCATGGAAGTGAGGTAAGGTGGAGGGGCTAATGTTCTTCATTTTCATGTCTCCATTGGTCTCTCGGATGGGGAAGGCACCTTCTATTCTCTCATCTTCTCCCCTATTGTCAGCCATAGCTTCAGATGGAATGGTCTCTAACTCTTCTTCTGCTATAGGATCTTCGTATATCTCAGGAGGTTCACCTATAGGTTCTTCTGGATCACTGTCACTGAAGAAGAGAGAAGGGTGACTCAGTGATGTAGTGGGGGTGTTGGGTAAGAATTTGCCTGTTTTATCGCGATTCCTACGAGGCATGAAATGGAAAGACTTTTGATTGCTTTTGTTTTTTTTCTCTGGTACCTGCAAAAACTGAAACAGATTGATCTACAACTAACTATCTTGCTGAAATGAAAATGCTGAACTGAAATGAAAGTAGGAAAGAACTAATCTACTTTGCTCAAATGAAATTGCAGGAATGGAAATGCTAGTCTACACTTGCAGAATTGAAATGCTAATCTACGCTTGCAAAAATGAAATTGCGGAATTGAAATTTTAATCTATGAAAGCAGGAAATGTCTATGCTACTTTTGCAGAATGGAAATGAAATAAACTACTTGGCAGAAGGCGAGAGTAGGAAAATAGAAGAAAGGCAACAATTACTAATACTCTGACGCTTCCCCGGCAACGGCGCCAAAAAGATGGTGGGCTCCAATATTGTAGCAATAATGCTACAACTCTTGGAGCTTCCTTCTCTAATTTTATCAACCGGTAGTTCGTAACAAACTTGGAAGCGACGGTGCTGTATGCACAAGTACTAGCTCTTGTCACAGCTGTCACTTGGTCAGCTGGCACAAGTCCGCTAGGGCTCAAGCCAACTTCTATGAGTTCTCAGAAGAAGCTTTTTAACCGATGAACGAAAGCTATCTCAAAGGAAATTAACCTATTGTAGGAAGGAACTGAAAGCCAACAAGAAATGAAAACCCTAGCAAACCCTAATTCTACCAGCTAGTCCTACTGATGCAAAGGTGGGAATGCAAACTACTGAAAGAGGTGCCATTATTTCTAGGAAGGTGAGATGCATGTGTCTAGACTACCTTGATCTAAAGAAAGCATATTTTTGTATTTTTGCTCAAGTTGTTGGAATTCTTATGTGTGTGCTTCTAACTGGGTCTTGACTGTGCAGGGATAGATCAAGGAGGGAAATGCTTGGAAAATGTCAGGAAGGCTCAGAGAGGGTCTAAGGGATCCCTAGCATCCTTTCAGAGAAGTTCATAAAGTTCAGATGCTTGGAAACCGTGTTTACAAGCTTCTACAGGAAGTCTACAAGGGTTCTACAGGATGTTCAGGATTTCTACAGGAAGTTCACTAATTCCTACAGGATGTTCTGCAATAGGATTTTTGGGTGATGGATGAGTGGAAGAGGCTATATGGATGGTCAAGAAGGTAGGAGGGGAGCTTGTGATGGCTTATGGACGGAGAGATGAGATGAAGAGGGGGTGTGCAAAGCTGGCTGGCCTAGAGGAGGTTAGAGGAAATGGAAGGCCGAAAAGGTAGAGTCACGTGGTGATAGAAGAGTTGGGAGGCAAGTGGTCTAACTGAGAGATGAGTGGATGGCCTAGGCACGGCTTAGAAGGATAGGGGAGTGAGGGAGTAGTACTGCACAGTGTAAATGAAACAAATCATCCGTGTCTTGCACAAAACCGAGATTTCATCAACCTATTTTAACTGTTTTTATAAAACCATAGAACAACAACGTGATTTTGTAAGGAAACTCTTGCATGGCATTGAAACAAAGATTCATTCCAGAAGATCTCAATGCACGGATGCTGCTATGAACGAGAACATTGCATCAAAGCTTGCATGAACGTATAAAACAATGTTTTTGGTGGGTGGCACGGTCTGCAGTTCCAGTCTCTAAACAGAGGTGGAAGTGAGCGTGCAGTCAACCCTTTTTGGAACTCTGATTAACTCCAATCTCCTTACGCTAATCTAAACTACTGAAAGCAACTTTGTTCATAAAACTAACCTACTTAATCACACCAAGAAGTTCAACTCAGCAAGCTATGTTTCCAAATGCATGTAAAGGAAAAGAAATACAATGCTGAAAGAAAAGTAACAATACAAAGAAAGGAGTCCTATTGCTCTCAGGTTGGGCCCAACCCCGAGAGCTATGGCTCCTCTAAGAACTCAGAACTGAACTCAAATCTGCCTGCTTTTCATTAAAAGATAATAGTCATAAGTCAAATAACATGCCAAAAATGGCTTACAAGGAGCAAAACAGAGCTATCAGCTCGTAATCTAGAGTATGAAACAAAGTTTCAAAAGTCGCCATCGAAGGCTATAGCCTCATCATTTATACATTACAAGGGCCAAGCTAGCCTCCTAAATTAGTGGGGTTTGGCTGTCCAAACTAAGAGTAATCTGTTGTTTCCCCACAATCCGTTTGGCTGCCTTCTAGCTCGGTGGTGGTGACTGTTGGAGCTCGAAGTTGGGGTGGAGATCACGAGGAAGGCCATTCAATGTTGTGGACAACCTTCCTAAAAAACCTCAATCCCATCGTGGTTGTCTCCTAGCCCTCATCTGCGTGGTTTTGCTCTATTAAATGTCAAAAAACCTGAAATAAACATGTGTTAGCCACCTACGAATAGTGACTTCCCTCATTCGTACAAATGACATAAATATACTAAAAAATGATGCATAAGTTATGAAAAATGAAGGGTTGAGCAAGGGTAGTTAGGCCAAATGAGCCCAAAATGTTACCAAATTTGGGGCTCATCACTTTATAAACACAACTTGATACAATACTTACAGTAACATACACATATATACATATGCACATTCTCTCTTACTAGAAAATAAAAGGATACGACGTTGCTTCCGCAACAAGGGAATCCAGAGGCTCATGCCTCCACCATTAAAGTAGTACTAGGGATTCACCTCCTTCTAAGGAAGTACAGAATCCATTTCCAAAATCAAGTCTGCATCCAATGTCCAGCGCTAATATCCTTGCACTACTTGTTCTCTTGATCAATAGTTACCGACTTATTATTCTTGGGCACACTTTTAATGTGCTTCTAATTACATTTGGAAATGGTAATGACCAAAACATATTTATTCCTCAGCCTTCCCTTCTTGGGAAATCAGGTCATGGCCTTCAGTGTAGTCACTCACCTTCCAAGCTCCCTGGCATCCCCTTCTCTGATACTCAGTCCATTGGGTGATCCATCATTTGGAAAGGTTTCCTTGCATTGGAAGGTCCAAAAACCAAGGCATATCCCTACCTCAAAACCATCATTGTTGGGTAGTGGAGGCCCCACGTAATGATTTTGGGGCTCAAAGCCCTCAATTTTGGGAAAAAAGTATGGTAAAGGCTCCACGAAATGTGCGGAGCGCGAATTGTAATGGGTCAAGTCAAAGGGTTGTCTGCTTGAAAATAATATAAGAAAATAGAATGTGGGTCGACCTACCCTCCACGGACCATGGAAATGTATAAATAGAGCAAGACTCTATGGTTAGAAGCCAGTTTTGGAGAAGATCTTGAATGTTATGGGTTTGTAAAGGAAATATTCTCTTTGTGTCTGTATCTCCAAGTGAAGGGTGTGGTAGATAGATAGAGGCTCTGCAACTATGTGCGTAGAGGCTTTGTAGAGGCCTCGTAGAGTCCGCAACTGTGTGCATGAACCTCTACAGCTGAGTGCAAAAGACGAATCTGGTTGTATTGACATAAGATAAATAAAGATAAGAAGTTTTGAATATTGTGTGCTTTATTGTGAATCTATTTGTTGCTTATGTTCTAAATTGATGCATTCTCTCTTTTTTGTTAATGATGATCACGCACCCTGGGTTTTATTATTAAATGTTTTCTTAAAGACAGTAAGCAAGTGCATCGGTATGGATCTACACGACAGCGGTACAGAGTGGCGCAAGGCTGTAGAACGGTCCACGACCTCTCCTGACCACATCAAGATATCCCAAGGTTGCGGAAACCTGGTTCCAGAACCCTCCCCTACTACCTCGGGTGAGACTTCAGTCTGTGCTCCGCGGACTGTTGCCGAAAGGGCCGGTAGTGCAGGATTTGTTTGGCTAATAACTCTTCCGAACCTGGGTTAGGCCCCAACAAGCCAACAAATGGTTCCGTTTCCGGGACCGGGATCTACCTGAGGGATGTCTGATGTCGGAACGCTGGAACCCTATGAAGAAAGAACTTGAAGATTGGTTGGATCAGAAGCTTCACGAGTTCATAGTACAAGAAAACAGAAATCCACGGATATCTGAGGATAGGTGGCTGGATTGCTACATATACACAGAAATCCACGAGATCTTCTACGCTTCCTTCTCAACAGACCTATACGAGTGGATCACAAGGCTAGCTGATAGTTAGGGGAGGTGCAGGCTGGATCAACCCATTGTGTGGACACTAGAGTTGGTGCGTAGGCTGGAAGCATCTGAAGATAAAATCGTACGGGTCGAATATCACTGGTTGGATCGAATAATCAGAGGGTTTGTCATTGATTTCACGATAGACACAACTGTGAGTTACAGCGAGGCAGAAAGGCACTTTCTCCAAGGACCGCAGGGTAAGTACATCAAATCATTGAATACTTGGATTAAAATGTTGTTATGTGAAAAACAGGTTATGTGCATCCATTGATGTCTCGTGTAATGCGGAGCAACAGAGGCTACCAAGGGACCGAAGGATTAGAGAAGAATCCTCTGATTTCTATTTCATGAGAGAGCGAGGAGGAGCTCGCAAGATTCTCTCCAAGAAGTGCAGTCCAACTAATAAAGCAGCACTTTTCACTGGTACCACCACCATCCACGCCATGCCCCACTTGACCTACATCGAACCCATCGTCGCCTACCCCACCTCCGCCACCACCAAGGGTTGAAATGGCGAGTGTGATCAAGTTGCCCGTATTTAGAGGTATGGGAAATGAGGAACCAGATTAGTTCTAGTTTGTGGTAAAGGCTATATGGGAAGCCCAAGGCGTAACGGATGATAACATCAAAAAGGCTACTCTAGTTAGCACGCTGCAGGACCGCGCGTTGACGTGGTATATAAAGTACTCAAGTGATCACCCAAATGTGGGAATAGCGATGATCCAGGATGCATTGAACAAAGAATTTAGTTGGCCAAAATCAGAAATGCAGTGGATCATAGGTTTCAAGGAGATCGTGATGCTACCTGGTGAAACCCTGTGGGATCTGGATCAGAGATTGAAAAGTACAATCCATGAGGCCAACATGACGCTGATAGATGTGCAACACCACACGTGGTTTGTGGTGTCTTTAACACCACATTTGAGGACGGCACTGTCACAGCCAAAGATCTCAACCCAAGCAGAAGCATTAGAGATAGTGATGAGACTGCACTAAACTCCAATATAGGATCTGAGGTTGGGAGTTCAGAAAATCCACGCACAACTACAAAACCTATGCATAGAGATGCAGAGTTTGAAGCAAGATAGGGTGCCCATATTGGAGGCCCGTGAAGAAGTATGGTGTATCAAGTGCAAAGGTAAAGGTCACGACAAGGACCACTACCCCGTATTTGCAAACTATGTGGCAGGGAGGACCAATACCATTGTGACCAAAGGCACAAGTAGGGCCAAGCTCGGCGCACACACTCTGGTGCGTGATCTCTCAGGTGGGAGGAACACACACTACGGACAACTGTCATCTATTGCAGAAACTTATACAGCCCCCCCAGCAACTGTTTTGTAAGTTTTGTAGATCAATGAACCATGACGAACAAAATTTCCGAAGTTATGAGTTGTTGATGGATCAGATACCTTCTTATGGGATGCAAACTGAGGCGCGAGCTCAAGATCCAGTTGTAGCAATAGTGCGTGGTGGATTCAATGAATGTGGGTGGGGAGAAGGAATGGGACCTGGACGAGGGCATGCACAATTGATTTGCTACAATTGTGGAGGACTTGGGCACTAGGCGTGTGATTACACGAACCCGACCAGAACATGTTGCCCGTACTGTTACCAATTTGATCATGAAGCAGTAGATTGCCCCACACTAATTGCACAGATGCGTGACAAAGGGGTGCTTCCAACTACTCCCACTCAGAACGTCCAAATGATGAAGGCTGAACCGCGCGAAGATGACCCTAACGTGAACATGATGCTCAGAAGCAGTACCACTACAGGAGCAAACAAGGGGAAGCAACCCGAGGAGGATACATGGGTTCGCAAGGCCCCTACAAAGCAACCAGAGTTTGATTTGGAACGTGCGAAGGAAACATTTATGGAGTTTAAGAAAAGCTTCGTGGAGGCTTCTACTTCAGGCAATAAGGATCAAGTTGAGCCAGAAATGGATCCTTCCATGTTAACCACCTTTTTAGAGACATGCATGAAGGTACTACGAGACAATAAAGTAGTTAAGGGGTTGCTGGAGTTGATAAATAGGTGCGCAAGGATGGGTGAACCGCGCATGGTCCAGAAACTAGGAAAGCATGCTTTGCACACTGGGCAGGAAATGTGGTTGACTGACCAAATTGGTGATTATGAGATGGATCAAGTCATTCTAGATTTGGGGTCAAATACAAATGTACTACCTAAGCAGACCTGGGAGTGTATGGGTAGGCCCGTGCTACAACAGTCTCCTATTCAATTACGGATGGTGAACCAATAGAAGATCTTGCCTGTGGGGAGACTACAAGGAGTCACAATAGAAATTGAGGGTGCGAGCACACAAGCAGATTTTTAAGTAATAGAAATTGTGGATGATAGTAACCTGTATCCTGCATTGTTAGGGATAGACTGGGCCACGGATATGAATGGAGTCATCAACCTCAAGCGACGAAAAATGATATTCGAGAAAAAGTTTCTCCATGTTGAGGTTTCGCTGGACCTAGCCAAAGGAGCGTGCTATATTGAGCCTGTGCGCGATGAGGACAGTGACGATGAACTGGATTCTATTTACCAGATCACAGCACAAGATCAGGATCAGGTGAATCCGACAGCGGACAGGAGAATATCATGGGAATGGGACAGTTCCTGCACGTCGAACTCAGATGAGGAGATTGAGTGATGGCAGAACCGATTACATGAGGTCACAACAATAAATTGTAATATGATGGTTAGATCGCTACGATATGTAATGATAGAAGCAAGGGAGCTGCCAACACGGTGGGCTCCAGTATTGTAGCAATACTGCTACAACTCCTGGAGCTTCCTATCTCTAATTTTATCAACCCGGTAGTTCGTACAAACTTGGAAGCGACGGTGCTGTATGCACAAGTACTAGCTCTTGTCGCAGCTGTCACTTGGTCAGCTGGCACAAGTCCGCTAGGGCTCAAGCCAACTTCTATATGCTCACAGAAGAAGCTTTATGAGTGATGGACGAAAGCTAACTCAAAGGAGACTAATCTATCTGCAGAAAGAAACTGAAAGCCAACAAAGCATGAAAACCCTAGTAAACCCTAATTTGACTAGCTAGGCCCTTACAATGCAAAACTGTGAATGAAACTACTACCAATAATGCCATTACTTGCAGTGAGCTGAAATACATGCATCTAAGCTACTTGCATCTGAAAAGACATGTTTTTGTATTTTTTCATTAAGTGGTTGGATTTATTGTGATGATGTTTTTGATTAGGGTTTGACTGTGCAGGAGCGGTTCGAATGGAAGGAAAGCATGGGCAAGGTCAGGGTGGCTAGGGGAGGTCCCAGAGGGTCTCTAGCATCAGTCCACAGAAGTCTACCACGTTCGGATGCTCAGCAACCGAGTTTGCAGGCTTCTACAGGAAGTCTGCAGGGGATCCTACAGGAAACTCAGGGATTCTACAGGAAGTTTGTGCAATTCTACAGGATGTTTGACCGTGGGAGTTTTGGGAGATGGTGGAGAGTTGGAGTGGTGTGGGAGGATAGGTGAGATGGAGATGGAACTGATGATGACTCAGGATTAGAGAAGTCAGATGGAGGAAGAGTGCATGCAGTGGGTTGATGGCTGGAAGGATGGGATCAACGAAAGGTTAAGTAAATGGAGCTATGAGAGTAATGGGAGAGCTTGGAAGGTAAACGAGCTAAGCAGAGGTCGGTTGAGTGGCTTCAGGTGTGGTTGAAAAGATGAGGGAGGTAATGGAACGGTGTGGAGCAGTGTAGATGAAACAAATTGTCTAAGAATGTCACCAAAAACGAGAACTCTTTAACCTATGTGTTACACTAAAAAATGTCACCATGACTATTTACAGTTAGTATGGCTCAATCAACAGTCATGCTACCCTCTTAGGCAAGTCTTATGCCTCTGCTATCCATCTCAAACTCAAAAAAGAGAGAAAGTCTTGTAAAAAATGTGTTTATCTCTGGGGACGCAGGTTCTCTCAAGCCTTACCTGCGGGGACGCTGACAATGTTCACAAAGACTGCGTCCTTGGACGCTCTGTATGTTAAGGGACAGGTGCGTCCTTCTGTAAAAGGCAAAATGTGCAAGTTTCATCTTAAAAAAGTTACTTGTGGTTACTTCTAGAACTTTCTAGAGGTCGGTTTGATGAAATGGATGCGCCTACAGTTGGTTCATGTATCCCTATTAAGGAGGAACTTATCCCATCAATAAGGGAGCTATCCCACCCAAAGAGGGGGATTATCCCATTGATGGTGGACCTGAATAACCTCTTTACAGCACTATAAATAAAGGCATTGAGCCAGAGGGAGAGGAGGTTGAAGCTATACATTTTCTTTGGGTAAATGCTGCAGGAATTAGGACTCCCATTTAGAACCTTGTGAGGAGAGATTGTCTTTGCTTGATTCTACTTGGAAGTGGGTGAGCTTTGTCAAAGTAGAGGAAAACCCTTGATGGACCCTGGGAGGAACTTGCACAACACCAAGGCCAGGTTGTAAGAGTTTCTTTGTTTCGTTATTAATACAAACTGGTTCATTTTTCTCAATAGCTTTTGTTAATGAGTTATTTCATGTGTTCCTTGGTCTGCATGTTGAATATATGTTTTATTATATGAGATGCAAGTGCTTGGTAATTGTTTGATTGTTTGTGGTTGCAGGAATTGATGTGAAGGAGGAGCTCATCCGGATCGGCAAGGACGGACTACAACAACAGCGTTTTGGAATAAGGTAAGCCTAAACACTTGTAGTTTTCATGTTTTAAAAGGTATATTTAGAGAAAGATCACTCCATTTTGTCTTGTTTGTCACTAGAGAGTCTAGACTCCTAGGGAGGTCAGTTGTGTCCGCACAAACGACTTTTTCCGCCACGACAAATTGGCGACTCCGCTGGGGAATCCATTAATGAGAAAATCTTTTCCTTTGTGTGAACTTTGCTCTGAGAAAATCATTTTTATTTTCTGGTTTTTGACTGTGAGAATTAGTATTTGGGTGGCTTAGCTTTAGATTTAGTTAGATTTGGTTTTTCTTAACTTTTCCAGAAGGATGCACCCTCTGAGTACTGCACAGTGCGTCTTTGGACGCGCTGTTTCCGTTTGCACAGAGCGGGCCCGCACTTGTTATAACGGGTTGCCTGCGTCTTCCTGTAAAATTTAGGAAAATTCCATTTTTTGCTTTAATTGCTTTTAGATTTTGATTTTTCTTAGTGTTTTCTGCCCAGATCCTTTAGTACCCTGTCAAAAATTTTCACCTGAACTTGTTTTGTGAGCTTTGAGTGTTTTAGTGGATTTCAACGAAGTTTAGGCCTAGGGTTTGATTTTTGGATAGGTCCTGTAGTGACTTTGACGGTAGAAAGTTGTCCAGCCTTAGATCTCTCTGGTTTGTTAGCCTTCTTAGAAGTCGGGCCTGTCGTAAAGTCTCCTTGTGTGAGCAGCTTACCATTTAAGTTGTTTTGGGTCAAATTTCGAATTACTTGTTTATAAAGTGTTGATTTCCATTTTACAAAAGAACAAAAAGATTAGAGTTTTGTTTTGGCTAGTTTTTGGTTCTGCAATAAGCTAGTCCTTGATTTGATTGTGATCAAGTAAAACACCTTAGAATAATCATTGTTGGTTTTGGCCTCGTTAAGATTGATTAGAGTAAATTTACCTTTTAGTTTGCTTATGAGTGAATTTTCGTAGAGTTTAATAGTTGTTAAGATTGATTTTTGTTACCTTAGATTTATTTGCTTTATTAAAAGGAAAATACAAAAACATCTTCTTTAAAAGTCTTGTTTCAAGTAGCTTTTTGTTTTTGAAAGAGAAAAAGAGTTTTTTTCGTGCATGTAAAGAGCGGTCATGTTTTTATGCTTGGAAAAGACAAACGAATTGTTTCTTTGATTGTCTTCAATTAAGAAGTTGCTTTTATAAAGATTGCATTCTCTCAACTTTTTAGTTAAGCAATTCATCGAAAAAGTAAAGTAGTGGGTAAATCATCCTAGGTGCATTTTGTAGTGGTTTCGAGTCGAGTCAACACACCACTGGTTTCACTTCCATCACCTTTTGACTTAAGGAACAACCTTAAAAGTAACGCTTAAATTAAAATCAATCTAGTAATTTTTATTTTTCTAGGGCTCTGAAACACCAACATAGCTTAGGCTAGGGTCTTGGAGTAGGTGAGTACTTAACTCTCCAAGACTACAAAACCAAACAGATAGTTTATCTTGAGTAGAATAAATCCAATTGTTTCAGTTGCACTCTGGGAAAGCTCCTCTTAAAGGAGAAGCACGAGCTCGTGTCCGAACCAGTGAGGGGATCATTCCCCCCTCGTTGGGAACGACGCCAGACAGTACGTATTACAAACGGTAAACCTCGGATGAACCATTGTCGAGGAGCCAGGGGTCACTTATCGGTAAACCTTGGATTACTGTCAAGGAGCCGGTAAGGGGATTGAGCTTGTTACTCTGCCCTTGCATGCTGTCGGAGTTTAGACTGTTCCCCCGGGTGTAATTGTTGTGATTGGTAACTTTAGTGACCATAATCTTTAGGGTTCTACCGAGGTGACGGTGGAGGGAAGGTCCCACTGTACCTGGAGCAGACGTCGGTTATACTCACTTGGATTTTCCGGGGGGTTCACTTCACTTCGAGACGGTTAAAGTGGAGGAACTTGTGCCGCTCTATTCATTAAGCAGGTTGCCGGGGTAACTGTTCCACCCGCCATTTCTGTACTGAATCCTGCGAGGTTGGGCCTAATCACCAACTAGCGCTTTTGGTCCGGAAGACTACTGTTTGTGTTTGGTTTGACGCTCTAGATTATTTAGGCGTGTGCTTCAAATTTGTTTGCTTCTTTAGAAGACTTTAGGTGGTTTGATTTGAAATTTTTACTTTGTTTTCGTGTGTTGTAGTTAAAAATCTTTAATTGTGGCGGAATTACCGAGACAGTCCCGCAGACTTCGGGGCAAGTCTCCTGAGATTGTTACCGGAATAGATTTGTTAAGAAAACTCCGTAAATCGCGGGGTGAATCTCCTGAAGACGTTCCGGGTCAGTACGAAGGGTTAAAGGTCCTTGTAACTCCTCCTAGTGACAGTAGAGTAGGTTCACCTGAAGAAGGAGAATCTTCCTTGGTAGTCCATCCAGATTACCAAAGTTTAGAAACAGGTTACAATCCCGAAACTGTTACAGTTTCCGAGCTTGCTGGTAGTTTTTCATCTGCCAGTGAAACAGGCGAAGAACCTGAAATTTCCGAACCTGTTACTCCAACTTCTAGTGTCCCTGATTCACCGAGAATAGAAAGAATTATCACCAAAAATCTTCCTTCTGGTTTGATTGCTATAGAAGAACTTGCTCCAGAAGAAGATATAGGTGTCTCTCACCTTGAAGGTCAACTTACTATTGATCTAAGGGAGCGTGAATCCATCTTTTACAGTCCTCCTAGAAGTACTTCTTGGTACCTTGCGTTAACCAATTTTTTAGACAACTCAGTAGGTTTTTCTACACCTCGTACTCCTTTTCCACCTGGAGGTATTTATACTCCTGTAAATATGTCTGGTCAGTCGTCCGTGTTTACTCAAAGTCCTGAATCTTTTTTACACGGCGGTCCTTCTGTTCCCACTGGGTATCAGTCACTTTCTGGTACCTTTGCGGGGGCATCTCCTCAACCCGTTGATCATGGGTTATTTGCTGGAAACAGTGGTAATATACCATTGGGTGTAGGAGACATTTACATGATGTCAGGTTCAGTTCCCGTTTCCCAACCTCAAGGTGGCCAATTACCGCCTGGGGGGCAACCGTAGTTAATGCCTGGGGGGCAACCTCAAGGTACACAAATCGTGTCTGGGGGGCAACCTCAAAGTCAGTATGTACCTATGGTGCCATACGTGCCTCAAGGTCAACCTCAGCCTCAATATGTACCCCAAGGTCAACCTCAGTATCAATATCAACCTCAAGGATGGCAACCCCAAGGATGGCAACCTCAAGGGTATCAACCCCAAGGTTATCAACCTCAAGGGTACCAACCTCAAGGTCAAGGTCAACCCCAGTATCAGTATTTACCTCAAGGTTATCAACCTCAAGGTCAATACTCAAGTCAAGGTTATCAACCGCCTCAAGGTCAGTCATATGTTCCAAGTATGGGAACTGCACCTTACAATTATCAATCCTACCCTCAATCTGGTTATGGATCTCAGTATCCTCAACCTGTTACGGGTCAATACCCTGGAATGTTAGTGTGGGATCCATCACAGGGTCAACAGGTGTTGCAGCCAAGTGTACAGATGGTTCCTCAAGCTGGACAACCCGTAGTTTCTGGTCCAACCCAGCAACCGCAACCTGTCCAGCCAAATGTTCAAACTTCTGTAGCTTCGGTAGTTACTCAGCCGTCAATTGCACCTAGTACTCCATCTCAAACGCTGCTGCAACTACCGCTACATCTACCATACTTACTTCTGGAGTATCGACGGCTCCAGTTTCTACTGTCCCTGTTACCACACCTCAGACATCTTTACCGTTGTCTGGATCTACGATTCAAACCACGGTCCAGATGCCTGTAGGTCAGCCTGGTATAAGTACGGTTGTCACTACTCAACCTCAATTTGTTCAACCTCCGTACCAGGGACAGTACCAACATGGGCAAGCTGTCCAACAACCGGTTTACCAGTATCAACCGTATCCTGGGTACACTTATCAACAACCTCAACAACCCCAGTACGGTCCGGTTAATCCTGGTTTTCCAGGAGGATATAATATCCCAAATGCGACTCCTGTTCCTAGTTATCCTGGATATCCTCCTCCTGGGGCTGGTATTGTGACCCAGAGTTTTAGAGATCCTAACCGGCAGTTACCGTTTATCACAACTTTGGATTTACCCGACTTGACGCGCCTAACGAACGATCCAATTCAATATCTTCAGTTCTGGCCGCCAATGCCAAATAAGTTGCCCAGCGATATACCCAATTCGAAGGTAAGTCTGGAGAGGATCCGTCCAATCATGTGATGACTTACCACCTCTGGTGTGCTTCGAATTCTATCTCAGATGATTCCATCCGCTTACGTCTTTTTCAACGTACACTCATTGGTCTCGCGGCCAAGTGGTACATTGAGTTGCCACGGGCCTCTTTTTACAACTTTAGCCAGTTAGCTACTTCGTTCCTAACTCACTTTCAGTTGCCGGTCAGATACGATAACGGCACGGAATTATTAACTTCGCTAAAACAATCGACGTCCACGTACATTTCTGATCACATCCATGAGTGGAGACGTCGTAGGAGGTTAGTGAAAGTTTTTATCCCGGACCAAATCTTAGCTGAATGGTTTGTTAAATCATTATTACCGAAGATTACTGAAGATGTAGCTAAGGCCGGAGTAGTTACTGAGGAGCAAGTCATTGCTCAAGCGCAATACCTTGACTTAGTTTACACTCAGTCGGGTACGTTACACGAGAAGATTCTGGATCTTCCAAAGTCGAATCAAATCGCTGCTGCTCCTTCGGGATCTCATGCCGCTGATGGTATGATTGGTATCGTGACTACGAAGAGCAAGAAGAAGTCTTCCAAGGCTTCAACTACTCCAATTATCACTTTGCCTGATTCTCCGACAGGAGAGTCTTCTCCTGAACTCACCGCCGATATTCACGCTGTAGAGTCATCTACGGCCAAATCAAAAAACGGTGGAAAGAAGAAAGGAAAGAAGAAGGCTAAAGCAGACAAGGCTCCAAAGGAGAAAACTGAAAAGTCGGAAACCAATGACGAAAAACGCAAACCTCGATATCCTTGTCTTATTTGTGAAGAGGATCATTTTACGAGAGATTGCCCTCATCGGGCCGAGGTTGTGAAAATAGTCAAAGGTTCTCCCACTCTTGCTGTGTTAAAGAATCCATTTCCAGAGCAGGAGAATAAGATGATAGGTTCTTCTTCGAATGCCAGTGAAGAACCCATTTTGATGATGTCTCATGTGAGGATTGCGACTCGATCGCAAGATTATGGTAGTAAGGCTCCTGTTGATGGTAAGGAAGCAGAATCTTCTCACTCTAACCCATCAACCTCAGCTCCTGGTTCCGATCCACTACAGATCGAAAAACCTAACCCAGACTTAGTGATTAAGCCGCCCGCCAAGGGTGTACTTCGAAGGTCTGCTTTCAATCCACATGCGAGAGCAGCCCAGAATTACAACATTGTTGAGGACTTAGCTATTTCACCTTCAGCAATGTCGGCACTCGAAGTGCTGCAATCATGCCCAGCACAACGGAAATTGCTTTTGTCGGCTATCGGAGCTGTCGATGTTCAGGACCCGAACCTAATGATCTTTGATCTAGAAAATAGTACGCCACGTCTCCCCCATCAAATGGCTTTCCAAATTCCAGTGATAGTCAAAAACAGGCCTATTCATCGGACTGTGATTGATGAGGGAGCTTCTACGTGTATTATGTCGATTCAATGTTGGAGATCGCTTGGTTCTCCTTCGTTGAACCAATCCCCCACCATCCTTAAGGCCTTTGATGGCCGTGGGTTCCGTCCGTTTGGTATTCTACAAGAATTGCCTATAGGGGTTGAAGGTAAAACCGTTAGTCTGGATGTGGAAGTGGTTGATGCCCCTCTAGACTACAACCTTCTTTTGGGTCGAAGTTGGTCATATGCTATGACAGCGGTCGTTTCATCGGTCTTCAGAGTAGTTAAGTTTCCACACAACGGTAAGATCGTGACTATTGATCAGCTGACATACTTTTCATTCGACCCAGCCTCTTCAGAGAGTATCCAGCATGTCGGTAAGACGACAATCCCTTATAGGGACGTTGGTGTAGGTTTAGTTAAGGATTCCGGTTTACTGGGAACTTTTCCTCTCCCTCCACTCAGCGCAGATCCTTCGTTTGCAACAATTCATATGATTACATCAGAAAACATTATTTATGATGATCCTTGGTTCGTCCCATCTGACTCTGAGATAGACTCACTCGGTAATGCTATGCCTTTGAGTCCGTATGAAATTGCTTATGAAGCTCTCATGTCTTTTACCGACTTTCATTCAACCGAAGTCGACCAAATGAATGTGGTCAGTGAAGAGTCACTTTTCACCTCACCCTTAGAATGGATAACGTTTCCCGAAGTCGTGTCATCTGACGAACAACTTCGCGAAATCCTAAGTGTAGACGATCTACCATGGGAGGATCTCCATCACAGATCTTCATTTTTACCTAAGGATGATGCATTTGAAAATGATTTTTCATCTATCTTTACCGCTGAATATGTCAAAGACGCTCAGGATCCAACGAAACATTCTGATTCAGAGTTGAATTTAGGGAATATTTCTCGTACTATTCCCATTGATATTTCAGTGAAGCCCGGAATCGAGGAAAACATTCATATAGGTGCCGCATGTACTGAAGAAGAAATCCAAACTTACAAGGCCCTATTCCAAGAATTCCGCGACGTGTTTGCCTGGTCTTACGAGGAAATGCCGGGAATTGATCCTGCCATTGTTGTTCATGAAATAAAGACCTACCCGGATGCTAAACCCGTCCGGCAACGGTTGCGTCAAATTCACCCTCGAAAAGCGGCTGCGATTAAAGCAGAAGTCGAAAAGCTGTTGAAAGCAGGTTTCATTTATCCGATCCCGTTAACGGATTGGGTATCGAATATTGTTCCGGTCAATAAGAAACAAGGAACAATAAGAATCTGTATCGACTATAGGGATATAAATCGAGCTTGTCCAAAAGACAACTATCCTACGCCTTATATCGATCAAATTATTGATGATTGTGCCGGAAGTGAAATGTTTTCCTTCATGGATGGCTTCTCGGGCTATAATCAAATCAATATTCTACCTGCCGACCAACCAAAAACGGCATTCATTTGTCCATGGGGGACATTTGCTTATTGCAAATTACCTTTTGGGCTTAAGAATGCCAGGGCTACTTTTCAACGGGCGATGTCTTATGCATTTCATGACATCAAGCACATTGTGCAACCCTATCTCGATGATTTGCCTGCTCATTCTTTACATCGAGCTGATCACCTTGTCCACCTACGAGCAATCTTTATGAGGTGTAGGCATTATCGAATTCGGTTGAATCCCCACAAGTGTGTTTTCTGTATAGAAACAGGTCGATTGCTGGGATTTGTTGTTTCAAAAGCCGGCATTCGCGTCGATCCCTCGAAAGTCGAGGCTATCATCAAATTGCCTCCTCCTTCGAGTTTGCGCCAACTCCAAAGTTTGCAAGGGAAAGCGAACTTTTTACGCCGATTCATCCCAAACTACGCCGAGGTCACTAAAGGTTTTACACGGTTGTTGAAACAGAATGCACAATTCTTTTGGGACGAGATTTCCCAACAATCTTTTGATGCACTTAAACACGCGTTGACCCATGCACCGTTATTGCATCCTCCCAACTACAACCAGGACTACTTCTTATACCTCGCAGCTTCGCATTCCACCATTGGAATGGTGTTAGTTCAAGAAGATGAATTCGGAGCGGAGCATGTGATATATTATCTTAGTAGGACCTTGAATCCCACTGAGCTAAAATATTCGCATGTGGAGAAATTGGCCCTGGCAGCCGTTCAAGCTGTCCAGCGTTTTCGTCACTACATTCTTCTCCGTAAAACTACAGTTATTTCGGATTGCAACCCTATGATTTATATTTTGACAAAACAATTGCTAGGGGGCAAGTACTCTAAATGGATCGTTATCCTGCAAGAGTTCGACTTGGAGTTCGAGAAGTCCAAGTCTAAGAAATCCTTAGTTTTTGCGGAATTGATGTGTGATTTCCCGAGTGCTGACACAGAGACTGTGGCAGAAGAGTCCATTGCGGACGAATCTTTGTTTCTTATCAGTACTGTAGATCCGTGGTACGGGGATATAATCATCTATCTCCAAACCCAAACCTTTCGGCCTGAAGCTTCCAAAGCAGAACGTCGAAAAATTCGGTTTCAATCCCAGCCATACAAAATTATTGGAGATACACTTTATCGCCGGGGGGCAGACTTAGTTTTTCGACGTTGTTTAACTCACGAAGAGGCTGAGAGGGTTTTGAATGATTGTCACTCTGGAGCATGTGGCGGTCATATGTCTGGGTATGCCACAGCTCAGAAGGTGTTGCGCGCTGGCTATTTCTGGCCGTCTATGTTTAAGGATTGTATCATTGCAGTCAGGAAGTGCCACAACTGTCAAGTGTTTGATCGCAAGATGCGCGCTCCACCTGCTCCTCTCCACCCTATAATTGCCGTTGGTCCATTCGCCAAATGGGGTATCGACTTTATTACTTGTAACCCTCACTCGGCCGGGGGGCATGCGTATATCATCCTTGCGGTTGATTATTTTACTAAGTGGGCCGAGGCGATGCCTACATTCGACGCAAGCGGCAAAACAGCTGCAGTTTTCGTATTCAATCATATCATAACTAGGTTTGGTGTCCCACAAGCAATCATTACTGACCATGGGAGCCATTTTCGAAACGTCATGATGACTGAGCTTACAAGCCAGCTTGGTTTGCGCCACGATAGCTCTACTCCTTATTATCCGCAAGCCAACGGTTTGGTTGAGTCTATCAACAAAGTTCTAGTTATCATGATCCGACGAACCATTGGTGTTCATCGGTCGAATTGGCACAACATGTTATTTTCAGCGCTATGGGCATACCGAACCTCAGTGAAAAATTCAACAGGGTTCACTCCTTTCCAGCTAGTTTATGGCTTGGAAGCTGTGTTACCCATTGAATGCGAAATCCCATCACTTCAAATGGCTGTCGAATTACTTCCAGCTACTTCCGAAGAGGAGAAACGTTTATTGTACTTGGCTAAATTAGATGAGACTCGACGTGACGCTACATTGGCAATCGAGACTCACGCGAAATGAATGAAAGCTCAGTATGATAGAAATGTAACCCCTCGAAGTTTTTCGGAAGGAGACCTAGTACTATTATATGATCAAGCTAACGATAAGCTAGGTGCCAGAAAATTCGTTCCCATGTGGCATGGGCCCTACATTGTAAAGCGAAAGCTAGCAAAAGGGGCTTATGAGCTAGTTGACTTTGATGGGGACTCTTTGGGTAAACCCAGAAATGGACTTTACCTAAAGAGGTATTATGCTTAAATGATGGGTATGGAGAAATTTTTAGATAGGTTAGATTTTCTTTCTAGCTAGCGAGTGTGTTAGTTTAGTCAGTGTGCTTAGCTTAGAGAGTGTGGTTTTTCGTCGTTATTCTGGCTTATCTTGGTTTTACTCTTGATATTGCAGATGTCGACGCCTCTCCAAACATACATTGGATTTGCTGATGGTGCTTGTCGTAGTACACGGAATATCTCTTCCGCAGCTTGGGTTATCTATTCGCCCTCTGACGAGTTAGTTTCTATGCATGGGGTAAGCCTCGGTCAAACAACGAACAACATTGCAGAATACAGTGCAGTGATTGAATTATTATCCGAATCTATTTCATTTGGAATTCGACGTTTGATAGTGAGGTTAGATTCTGAACTTGTTGTATTACAGCTTAATAGAGTTTATGCCATTAGAAATCCTGTGTTATTAAGGTTGTTTTTGAGAGTGCGTCTCTTGGAACGTGAATTTGATTACATTGAATATCAACATATTCCAAGGTCTTTGAATACATTAGCAGATGCAATTGCTTCTCGAATGTTGGACAGACATTTACGATAATCATGCAAGTAAATTTAAAAAACATTTCATCACATATGTTAAACAAGATAAGCCGGTAATAGTGATATATATAGATAGAAGTGTGTCAAAAAATATATACATCGTCTTCGATCATAGGTTGAAAACACCTTATGATCGGCAAAATGATAGTACAAAAAGTCAAAATGTCACATGTGACTACAAAAGTGACTAGTCAATCACTGGTGGTGCTCTCTGTATGACACCACTGCGCGGGCTACCTTACGCAAAAATCTCCTAAACGGTCCAGGGACCGCGACTACGAAGCGCTGAAGCCTGGTAGGAATGTCGTCCATAGTAGTCTCAGGTATATCTGCCGTGAGACGCTCTAGATCATGCTCCAACTCAGCTAGTACTTCTGCAGCCGCGTCCTGTGGGGCCGGTACCGGTGCAGCTGGATGTAGTCTATCAAAAGGCCGGAGGTTGGCTGGACGCTGTGGACCAACATCTGCATTTTGAAAGTTTTACTGTTAGTTTTGAGACGATATATATGAAAAATAAAAAAAAATACATAATTAGAAAACTTGTGAAAATAAAAGTACCTCTGTCATCCCATTGTTCTCCCGGTGGAAGAACCATGTCCGGATCACCTCTAAAATCCACTCCGGCATACGGAAAGTCCTGTATCGAAAAAACCTGGTCCTCTAACCAGTGAAAGTAACTATCTGAGAATCGAACCACTGTCGCACCCTCGTCAGGATGCCGGGCCATCACCGCAACCCATCGTATCAGCTTTGGCTCCCGAGGACCCAAGATATCAACAGTGAGTTGCTGAGGGATCAGCATTGGAACTCTCTCCAAGGCAAAGCTCACGACTAGAGGCCCATATCCAAAAGTCTTTAGTCGTCCGTTCTTTGCCTTGGTCAGTTGGCTCTTCATATGAGCCGACACAGCTTCACACCAGTTGAAAATGGTGCCTTGGTAACAGTCAATTGCCATCCGCATTTGGGATCCGGAAGCAATGTGTAAAGCGGCCGCGCCGCAAATTCTGGTAACCGTGAATGCTATGACTTTGAGTTCACGTAGAGTGATGTGTTTTATCTCTATGCCTTTCGAATGGTGAGCCCCAGGTGTGCACCACTCGTCGCGGAGACTATCAAGGGATTGGCCACCCGGCCTAGTCCCCGCAAGACTGAGTTGCTCGCCTCTGTTCGGCAAGCCAGTGAGAAAGTATACATCCGAGGGCTCTATCTCGAGCTGGTGCCCTCCTATGTAAAAGCATTGTTCTTGAACGTTCCATCGCTCAACCAGCCATTCCAAGAATCTTACCTGGCCCCTCATGCCCGGTATGGTCCAATATTTGTATAATCCGCATGCTCTTAGGGCATCCAGGGAAGGTTGATGATTTATTGCAGCTTCATCATCCTCTACATGCTCTCTTTCTCTCCAATCTAACATGGTTAATGCCCTGCACACTAGAAATAGTCATTAGAAATTGATTTGGGGATTTTTAGATAGTTTTTTGAGGGGTTGGGGTTTTGAAATGCGCGTTTCACGGAAGACGCACCCCGCCTTTACAGCACAGGGCGCCCGGACGCGGCTGGCCTGAAGGCGGACTGCGTCTTCCGACCGTTTTCCTGTATAGGAAAAAGTCGGGGGACGCGGGTCACCCGAAGGGCACCCGCGTCCGCCGAGAGGCGCATTCCAAAACCAAAACCCCCCCAAAAAATGAAACTAAGACCTAAAAATTAATTCTAAACGGATAGAAATGCAGAGTAGGATGTGTAAAATACCTGGATAAGACGACGTTCGATTCCGAAGGTCGGATTTTCCGCAGCGACCACGGGAAGTTTCTTGTCAAAAGCTCCTTTTTTCAACCTCAACAGTCAAACGGTAAAAATGACATGGTAAAAGGTCTTTTTATAGGTTTTTTGGATGAATTAGTTCATTTTTTACCATGAAAAGATATTTTTCGATGTATTTTTGCCTATTTTAAACAGGTATGAGTAATGTGTTGTTTTTGTGCAGGACAAAGGGATTTCGAGGGAAATTGTCATTTTTCACAAACAAAAATATCAGAGTCATCTTTTAAGCCCTTTTCTGACTCCTAAAACATGAAAAGATCGCCGAGCGTTTCTTTTACACTCGTTAAAACGGAATTAAAAGACGGTCCCCTTTTAGCTCTTTTCTGACCGCAAAATCAGGAAAAGATTGCTGGGTTTTTGTCGTTTCAAACTCGATAAGGAAATAAAACGACGTGTCCTTGATCGCTTTTTACTTTTCAGGTCAACGACACTATTATGAAAGTACTCCTTGGTCGCAAGATCAAGCGGTTCCCCCAGGTATTATTTTATACTTTTTCGGGCTTGAGGGACACAAATATACGAAAAAGTTCAACGTGGAGTCTCCTTTTGTTTTTTCAGACTCTCTAAAATTGAAAAACGCCGAGTTTCTCCTATACTGGGCTCGTTAAACTTTTACAGTAGAGGACCTGTTCAATTACAAACAGGAACGAACCACTCCTTCCTAGGGTTCGAATTTAAACTAGGTTGGACTCGTCCGAAGGATGAGCTTATAATCAAGCATATGTTATCCTCCTCAAGCTTGTTAAAAATAAAGAGGTACTTGCCAGAAATGGTGGGGGAAAAGAGAGAAGAATGGACCTGTTTGTTACCTTTTGTCTCAAAAGAAACTTTATTACCACTCTTGAACACGACACTTTTTCATTCACCTGGGTTGGGAAATCTTTTACCTCACAGTTGATCAAACCACTTTGAAAGTCTTTAACCGGGTTCCGGGGATTAACTTTGAGTTATTCGTCACCAAGCCATCTGTCGTGTCGTTATGTGTTCAAGAGGTCTGCAAGCAAAACTTTCATCTGCAAAATACTTGTCATCCATTTGACCATCCCTGAGTCAGTCCTTACAGCAACATTTCTTCAACTTGAACAATGATTTCGTGTTGCGGGCTTGCCTGCAACGGGTCGCTTTCTATCGACATCGACACATTATCTAGAAAGATGACTTAGGAATCGACAGTACCTTGAAGTCTGCATGCATCAATGGCAGGTTTCTCGCCTTTGACGTCAGTTTACATCATTGACTTTCGATCAAAGGATTCCATGAAGTGTTCGACATCAAAACATCTATTCACATTTCACGGGTTGTGCTTGGTACTTTGAGAACCATTGACATTACTGGTGGTCTCTCTCACGCTTGTTAACAGTTTACATCATCGACTGGTAATCAAGTGGTTTCTAACATGTTCGACATCAAATCATTTAATCACATGACTAGAATCGTACCAATTCGGGAAGTAGAAGTGAAGACCTTGGATCTAGTTTCTACCATCCAGGCTGCGAGGAGTTTTGTATTCATTATCTATGTAGACTAATCATAAACAGATGGCTGCGTCCATACTGTGTCTACAAAAGTCTATAAAAAATGATGTACTGCAAGATCATTCCTGTATCAGAATAGTTAGTCCATTAGTTAAAGTTTTGAATCTGAGTATGGGAATGCCTACCTCAGTGATGATATAATCTTATACATGTATTTTGTGTTGAAAATTGCAGGTTCCAACCAGGTCATCCACAAGACAATCCTTGAAATGATAAAGCGCTTCACCCTTCCTAGAATTACAAAACCATAATCTATTCCAGGCTTCGCACTTTAGGGGGCAATCTGTTACACTAAAAAATGTCACCATGACTATTTACAGTTAGTATGGCTCAATCAACAGTCATGCTACCCTCTTAGGCAAGTCTTATGCCTCTGCTATCCATCTCAAACTCAAAAAAGAGAGAAAGTCTTGTAAAAAATGTGTTTATCTCTGGGGACGCAGGTTCTCTCAAGCCTTACCTGCGGGGACGCTCACAATGTTCACAAAGACTGCGTCCTTGGACGCTCTGTATGTTAAGGGACAGGTGCGTCCTTCTGTAAAAGGCAAAATGCGCAAGTTTCATCTTAAAAAAGTTACTTGTGGTTACTTCTAGAACTTTCTAGAGGTCAGTTTGATGAAATGGATGCGCCTCCAGTTGGTTCATGTATCCCTATTAAGGAGGAACTTATCCCATCAATAAGGGAGCTATCCCACCCAAAGAGGGGGATTATCCCATTGATGGTGGACCTGAATAACCTCTTTACAGCACTATAAATAAAGGCATTGAGCCAGAGGGAGAGGAGGTTGAAGCTATACATTTTCTTTGGGTAAATGCTGCAGGAATTAGGACTCCCATTTAGAACCTTGTGAGGAGAGATTGTCTTTGCTTGATTCTACTTGGAAGTGGGTGAGCTTTGTCAAAGTAGAGGAAAACCCTTGATGGACCCTGGGAGGAACTTGCACAACATGAAGGCCAGGTTGTAAGAGTTTCTTTGTTTCGTTATTAATACAAACTGGTTCATTTTTCTCAATAGCTTGTGTTAATGAGTTATTTCATGTGTTCCTTGGTCTGCATGTTGAATATATGTTTTATTATATGAGATGCAAGTGCTTGGTAATTGTTTGATTGTTTGTGGTTCCAGGAATTGATGTGAAGGAGGAGCTCATCCGGATCGGCAAGGACGGACTACAACAACAGCGTTTTGGAATAAGGTAAGCCTAAACACTTGTAGTTTTCATGTTTTAAAAGGTATATTTAGAGAAAGATCACTCCATTTTGTCTTGTTTGTCGCTAGAGAGTTTAGACTCCTAGGGAGGCCAGTTGTGTCCGCACAAACGACTTTTTCCGCCACGACACTATGTTAACTGTGCTATTTTGAACCAATGAACAGTAGTGAAATTTGTGAAAGAAACTCGTGCATGGAAGTGGAATGGAGAAGTAATGATCAAGACCAAAGTGCATGAATGGATCTACGACTAAAGTAACTGTTGCAGCTTGCATGGACGTGAGAAGAACTGCGTTTCTTTTTGGTGGTTGATATGGACTGCACCCCAATCCCTAAACAGAGATGGCAGTGATCTCTAACAACCTTTTTCTGGAGCTCCAATAAATTATAACGATCCTCTTCTAACCTAAGCAACTGGAAGCAAATTCACCATAAACTAATCCTATTCAATCTCATGAAAAAGACTAAATTAGCAGACTGTAAATTCGAATTGCATGTCAAAGTAAAGAAACAAAGTGCTGGAACGAAAGGCAAATAACATTACAACACAGAGGAGGTCTATTGCTCTCAGGTTGGGCCCTAACCTGAGAGCTATAGCTCCCTTATAAACTCAGAATGAGATCAAAATCTGCCTGCCTTTATTCATAACCAAAAATCTGATGTCATGCCAAAACTGGCTTACAAAAGGAACCAACACCGAGCTGTAGCTCGTACTTCCAAATTACAAGAGTAATGCAAAATTTCAAAAAGCTCCTATCAAAGGCTACGGCCTCAGTATTTATGCAAAATGATAGTCCAACAGGTTTCCTTGATTTGTGGAGCTCGGCTGTCCAACTGAAGGTTAAACTGTTGATCATGTAGAACAGTTGTAACTGTTGTTCCTGTAGAACAGTTGGCTGCCTCTAAGCTCGGTGGGGAGATTGGTTGGAGCTCGGAGCTATGGTGGGAATCACGAGGAAGGTCCCCAAGACTGTGGACATCCTCTTCTAAAAACCAGCAGTGCCACCTTACTGTCTCCTTGTCTCCTTTCTCGTGGTCTTTGCTCCCTTTTAATGCCAAAAACCTAAAATCATCATGTATTAGTCACGTAGATAGAATGCCTACCCTTCTTCCTACAAACAACACGAATAAACCAAGAAATGAATGCATAAGCAATAAAAAATGAATGGTTTGAGCAAAGCAAGTAGGCCAAATGAGCCCAAATTGTACCAAAAATTGGGGCTCATCATCACCCCCCAGCTAAACTATTTGCTCATCCTTGAGCAACTTTGCTCTGGCTCCTCGTCTTTGGCCGAGAACTAGAGCCCGGAGCATGCTTTTCCTTTCCTGTTTTTGGCGGCCCTGCCTTTTCTGCTGAGGGCGGCGCTTCTTCCTTTCCTGTTTTTGGTGGCCCTGCCTTTGCTGCCCCTGGTGGTGATGAAGGTGGTGCTTCTTCCCCCTTTCCCATTTCTTTGAACCGGGCTTCGGAAGGCGATTGGCCTATTTTTCGTGTCCAGGAAGTTATTTTTGGGCTTCCCCTCTCGAGGGTGGCTGATGTTTTAGAGGGGGTTCTTGCACTGGGTGAAGTAGGGACATCCCCTAAAATGGTTTGGCTGCTGGGTGGAGGCTGTGGCTTGCCCGTGTTTATCCTCTTGCTTCTCCTGGCTTTAGATGGTAGAGGGGTCTCCCTCTCTCTCTTCTCCTTCAGCTTTGGAGGTGTACTGAGGGCGGCCAGCGCCGCTGCTGCCTCCTTTTCGAGAACACCAGCCTTCTCTTTCTTGCGTTTTGCTCTCTCAGAGCTCCTTGTAGAGGGCCCCTCCTTTTCAGATTTCGGGCTTCCTGTAGAAGACCCGGTTTTAGCCACTATCGGGCTTCCTGTAGAAGACCCTACTTTGGTAATCTTCGGGCTTCCTGTAGAAGACCCTTTCTCTGTCTTCAGGCTTCCTGTAGGAGCCTGTTTCTCAATGATTTTCGGGCTTCCTGTAGAAGCCCCTTTTTCCAATTTCGGGCTTCCTGTAGAAGCCCTTGTCTCTGTCTTCGGGCTTCCTGTAGAAGCCTGTTGCTGCAATTTCAGGCTTCCTGTAGAAGCCTTTGTCTCTGTTTTTGGGCTTCCTGTAGAAGCCTGTTTCTCACTGATTTTCAGGCTTCCTGTAGAAGCCTTTGTCTTTGTTTTCGGGCTTCCTATAGAAGCCTGTTTCTGCTTTCCTGTAGACACAGGTGTCTCCACCTTTGCTTGCTTGCCTGCCTGAGTTTTGCTTTTTGCTTCGGTTGCAGGTGCTGTTGAGGTACTTGGGCCGACGTGGACCACCTCATCTTTGTCCATTCTGCTCTTCATCCTCTTTTCTCTTGCTGACAAGATAGGTGTGCCACCTTTTTCCTTGTCCTCCTTTTCCTCATGCTTCTTCCTTTGTTCTTTCTTCTGTACTGTGGTCGGGGTCTTCTGGCCTTCTTCTCTCTATCCCTCAGCCACTGCTTCTTGTTCCTCATTGCTGGAGGAACCCGTTTCTTCGATCAACATTTTAATGTCTCCATCTTTTGTCAAATTCCGGAAGGATTCCCATGAGAGGGAACCTTATATGAATGCAGCGCATCCTCCACAAGAAACTTGATCAACCCATGGTGGGATATCTGATCTGGTATGCCCTCTTTTAGATTTGTGGCACACTCCATTAGAGACTGCAATAGAAAATAAGGGATGCTCAGTTTTTGTTCTACAGGAAGATCAATCCGGTGCCTCAATTCAGTGAGCAGCCGAAAGTGATATGCATACACGATGCTAAAATGGCATTCACAAGTGATATATTTCATGATTTGCAAACTGACTTCATTCCATGGTGGCAACAGGCTCGTTCTTCGCACCCCATTTTTGTCCTCCGGGAATTCTTCCTCAGGTGGGAAGAATTCTTTCTTTGCCTGTTGGCTCAGGTTTCTTTCTTCCTTATCCCACGCAAACCCATAGGAAGTTCTATGATCCGACTGATATGTTGCGGGGTGAGCTTGAGGCTTAGACCTCTGAAGGTCACTGTGGCCAGTGTCTGGGATTTAGGCTTCAGAGCCTGCAAGAATTCTTCGGCCACTTCATCATCGTAACCCTGCAGCTTATCACAAAAACACATCCATTGTGCTCGTGTGAAGAGCTCTACCACTGCCTGGTTTTCCCTTAATTTGGTTGACTCAGTGGGTTCCCGTCTTATAAACCCACCCGGCATGATGAACACGGTTGTTTTAACTAAAGGTGGCAAATGCAAAAGAGATTTGGTCTATTGAGACAGAGCATGCACATAATCCACAAAATTCAACACAGTCTAATTATACTGACATCTTGTAGAACGACAGTATAGGCACATCAAACAACAATTTCACCGATATCTTTATGACCAGACTGTGGACGATGGTCTTGCCACCCTTACTAACCAGTTACATGAAGAGTTCAGGGTTACCTCTTTAATTGGCCACCTTTTTTCGTGAGGCACCCACTTCCCTGTAGAAGACTGCGTTCCTGTAGAGACTGCGTTCCTGTAGAGACTGTGTTCCTGTAGGAGCAGTGCGCAAATTTCGGGGAGGACTGTAGTTGGCCTGCGCTTGAGGTGTGCTTCACCGGCGTTCTGGTAGCCAAAAGCTCGGCGTATCAAAGTGCAGAGGAGATCGGAATAGCCACTCGAGTTTGAAGTGGTGGTTGATAAATGCATGCGCATAATCTAGCCGATTAGATTTTGAATCGGCGCAATCCGTGGCGCGGGGGGTGAGCTATCCCCGCCGGACCGTTGGGCGACGTCATCCATCATTCGCCTGCGTATTCACTTGCTGCCGCATCCATTCCCACAGATCTGCCGCCGCCTTTTTCTATTAAACTCATTGCTTCCGACGGGAGTGTTCTCACGTGCGTGCCGTTCATTCTCTTTGTCGTGGCCGCCACCCAATCATCCAATTACACCATAACTAGCCGACGTGGCCAGTCGACTGGCCATACGGTCGCTCAACCATTCACTTTTACGCTGTGCAAACAATTCAAGGTAAAATTCATGCGATTTGATGGAAGGAAGGGTCGAGACACTTACCTGCGTGGCTGCACACGATTTTTTCCAGTTTTCGACGATGGTGAGTGGATCTACCTACTGCATGCGAACTTACACAGACCCGGAGGCTCGTGGTTACAGGCTATCGACGATGGAGTGGATGATTTGGTTGCATGCGCCCGCGTTTCATTGCAGATGGCGGTGCTGTGAATGGTATCCACTCTAGCAAGTTGAACTGTTACAGGATTCCCGCGAGGTGTCTCGTAATAGTTCTTCCTCCTTGGGTGCATGCTGCACGACGGAGGATCTGACCTTTCGATCACGTTCCCGGAGCTTCTGATGCCTGTGGTATGAGATCTCAGCACTTGTTTATCTTCGAAAATGGATTTTCCCGCGAGAACTCATCGATCTGCTTTGTTGGTGCAGGGAACTTGGTTGCATGTCGACAAGGATGGTGGAGCAAGGTAACAACAATGTGCAAGGGTGCCAACAGAGGCTTGCATGCGTCCAAACCAATCCGTATTCACTAAATCTCCTTTTAAGATGAATTCTGGGCCGCCCCAAACTTCTACAGGAAGTTTCCTGTAGAACACAGAGCTTCCTGTAGAAAGTTCGGGCTTCCTGTAGAAAGTCTGTACTTTCCTGTAGAAAATCCGCGTCTTCCTGTAGAAAGACTGCATCTTCCTGTAGAAAGACTGCATCTTCCTGTAGAGGACTCAAACCATGATAAAATTGCACATACCTTGAAAAAACATGGGTACCCTTGGAGGAGGTGCTGGTGAGGTCTCTTGACAGCATGATAAGGACCCTTGGCTTTGAGTTGAAGGGCTTCCTCTCCTCCATAGAACATCTGCAACCTGCATGCAATTTTACCATATTTTGCTTACTGTTTTTTTTCTTTTTTTTTTTTGAAAGATAACAGGGGCGCCTCAAAGAGGTTTTCACCCGTGCCATCTACCCTGAGCACCTCAGAGAGGTTTTCACTCAAGGATCTTTTTCAACCCTTTTCTTTTTTTTTTTTTTTTTTTGAAAGACAATAGGGGCGCCTCAATGAGGTTTTCACCCCTACCACCTGCCTTGGGCGCCTCAGAGAGGTTTTCACCCAAGGATCTTTTTTTTTTATTTTTTTTTTATTTTTTTTATATATATATCCTTTAGGGTATGCCAAAAGTAGAGGCAGAACCCTTCTCTATGACCAATACAGATTTCTCCATAGTTTTGATGAACTCTTGTCTTGAGAGAGGTCTCCTGTAGATCTTCAATCGATGCCCATTGACAAGCATGGGAATGGCTTCCTCATCAATGGTTCGAATGAGGACAGATCCATTGTCATGGCATTTTTCCACTGCATATGGTCCTATCCATCTAGTTCTCAGCTTCCCCTTGAAATCTTTGTATCTGGAGTCATACAACAAAGCCCAATCTCCCGGCTGAAATTGCTTGTCATGTAGATGTTGGTCATGCCACACCTTTCTCTGAAGTTGAACCACTTCTGAGTGAAGGAGGGCCTGCATTCGGTGCTCATCCAGGCCATTCAGCTGCAATAGCCTTTCTTGTTGTGCATGGTTGAGATCTAGGTCCAGCTGAGCTGCCATCCTCAAAGTGTTGTATTCAAACTCAATGGACAGCAAAGCTTTCTTCCCATAGACCAGCTCATACGGTGTGAAGCCGGTGGTGGTCTTCCAAGTGGTGTTGTAAGCCCATGTGGCTTCAACCAGGCGATCTGCCCAGTCCTTTCTGCTGCTGCTCACCACCTTAGTCAAGATCCCTTCTAATGCTCTATTGGTGATTTCCGCCTGCCCATTTGCTTGAGGGTGATAAGGGGTGGAAGTCCTATGCTTGATCTTGTGATGAGCTAGTAGATCTTCAACCAGGTTGGAGGTGAACTGGCTCCCTTGATCGGTGACCAGCTCTCTTGGATAGCCAAACTTATAGAAGATGTTTTCTCTTAGGAACTCGGCCACCTTTTCTTCTGTTGTTGCTTTGATTGCTTTGGTCTTTGCCCACTTTGTCAAATAGTCAGTACACACAATGATGTAAGTCCTTTGCCTCGAAGAGGGGTTGATTGGGCCCACAAAGTCCATGCCCCACTTCTCAAATGGCTCAAGAGTCACTTGAGGTTGGAGAGGCATCTCATCCCTTTGGGTCGGTTTCCCCATTCTTTGGCATTGGTCACACTGACTGACATATCTTCTGACATCTTGATGAAGTGTGGGCCAATAGTAGCCTACCTGCAGGATTTTGAAGGCAGTTCTCTTTGCTGCAAAATGTCCTCCACAAGGCCCATCATGACAAGTGAGGAGGATATCAAAGACTTCCTCCTCCCTTACACAACGCCTTAAGATCTGATCGGGGCCAAGCTTGAACAGATTTCCCCCGATCCAAGTAAATGAGGCACTTTTTCTGATGATTCTGCTCTTCTCTCTGGAAGATAGGTCCGGAGGGAACTGTGCTGAAACAAGATAGTTTGCTATGTCAGCAAACCATGGAGAGAGTACTGAAATAGCAAACAGATGTTCATCGGGCATCTGGTCATCCACTGTTCCATCCTCATCTGCAGACAAATCCAATCTAGATAAAAAGTCAGCAACAACATTTTCTCTACCTGGTTTGTCAACAATGGTCAAATCAAACTGCTGCAATAAAAGTAACCATCTAATGATACGAGCATTCACATCTGGTTTATTCATTAAATATCTAATTGCAGCATGGTCAGTATGTACAAAGGTCTGGTAACCAGTAATATAATGTCGGAACTTGTTCAGTGCATGGACCACAGCCAAGAATTCTTTCTCGGTTACAGTGTAATTCAGCTCAGCTTTGGACAAGTTTTTGCTAACAAAGTAAATGGCATATGGAAGTTTTTGCTCAACTTGTCCTAAAGCTGTACCTATGGCTTTGTTCGAGGCATCAATGTGGATGTGGAAAGGTAGGGCCCAGTTTGGACCTCTCAGGATTGGGGCTGACACCAACTTGTCCTTCAATTCATTTAAAGCCCTCTGACAATCGTCAGTCCAATTAAACTCCACATCTTTTGCCAACAGGCCAAACAATGGCGAGGCTAGCTTGCTGAAATCTTTAATGAATCTCCGGTAGTATCCTGCTAATCCCAAGAAACTCCAGACATCCCTTACCTTTTGAGGAGGTGGAACCCTCTTGATGAGAGCAATTTTGTTAGGATCCACCTGCAACCCTTGGAAAGAAATGGTATGGCCTAGCACAGTCCCTTCAGTCATTAGGAATTCGCATTTTTCAGGACTGAGGGACAAGTTCATCTCGGTGCATTTGGTTAGGACTTTTCCCAGGTTGGACAAGGCCTCCTGGAAGTTGGCCCCATAAGGAGTAAAGTCATCCATATAGATTTCTACCGCATCATGGACCAGCTCCGAGAAGATGCTCAAGACAGCTCTCTGGAAGGTAGCAGGAGCATTGCATAGCCCAAAGGGAAGGACTCGGTAGGTAAAGGTACCCCAGGGACAAGTGAAGGTGGTCTTATCTTGGTCTTCCGGGCTGATTTGGATTTGGTTGTACCCGCTAAACCCATCCAGGAAAGAGAAGAACTTCTTTCCTGCCAGTCCATCCAACACTTGATCTATGAAAGGTAGAGGGAAATGGTCCTTCTTGGTAGCTTTGTTCAGTTCTCGGTAGTCCACACAGATTCTCCATTTCCCATTTTTCTTGGGAACCAACACTAGAGGGGACACCCATTCACTATCTGAGATGGGGTAGATGAACCCGGCATCCAACAGTTTTTGCAATTCTTCCTTGACAATGTCCTTAAGGGTTGGATTCATTCTCCTCTGAGGTTGCCTAACCGGTTTACAATCCTCTTTGATGTATATATGATGGGTACAGACCGAAGGATGGACTCCTTTCATTTCCTTATAGCTCCAAGCAAAAGCATCTAGGTGGTTGGCCAACAGACTGCACAGCTCCTTTTCCTGGGAAGGAGATAGGGAGGAGCTGATCTTCAATGCCTTCTCAGGGCCGAACTCCACATTCTTGACTCTGGGAGTAACAGGGTTAGTTGTACAAAGATCCACTAAGGTGCTAGCTTGGGCATCCTCCACCAATTTCTCTAAGGGTAGTGCACTGGAAGGTGAATTCTGGATCAAGGTCTCGATCAATTCATCCTCGATTGGGGGATCTCTTCTAGTGGTATCTAAGGTGCACAAAGGTGCTGAGTACACCTCGTCTTCTTCTCCTTCTTCCAACCAGAGTGGTAAGTCATGCTCTAAGGAGGGTTGGGCAGGAGGGTATAGGACTAGCTGCTTGGACATGGGACCATTTTTGATGGTCATGTTCCTGCACGACAACTTATGTAAGCATCTGTAGTAGCTAACCAAGGCCTTCCCAAAATGAGAGGATATCCAGTAAGCTTTGTCTTTGGTTGCAGAACCAGGAAGTCTGCAGGGTATTCCCAAGAGTCAATAGAGACCAAGACATCCTCCACAATCCCTTCGGGAGTCACGGTGGAGCGATCTGCTAATTGCAGTACTGTCGAGGTCTTCCTCAAGGAACCCTGAAGATTAAGTTTAAGCATGGTATCCCTGGTCATCACATTAATGGCAGCCCCCAGATCAATCAAGGTGTGAGGTATAATAGTGCCATTGATGTGAACATCTACTACAGGACTTCCAGGATCTAGGTACTTTGGGAAGATGACTTGTCCTAACATAAGGTCAGACAGTTGTCCTATGACATTGATAGTTGAAGCATCTTTCTTCCGTCTGCCTGGGTGTTTGAAACACTTCTCCTTAACCAGTTTTTTGTATATTGGCACATCCTTGATAGCTTGGAGAAGTGGTATTTTTACACACAACTGCTTGAGCTCACCCAGAAGCTCATCCTCCTCTGGGTTGGGTTGTGTGGTGGCTGTTAGTCTCTCAGGAAAGGGTGGAATAACCTTCGGTTCACTTTCCTGTTTATCTTCTTCATCCTCTGGGGGAGGAGGTTGGCGATCTAGTAGAGTCTTTCCAGATCGAAGATTGATCTCCTGGATCTCCACAGCATAGGTAGGGCATGAGGTTTCCCCAGTGTATACCTGCTGGGCCTGTCTATTGTTGGGGTTCGGGTTCGGTTGAGTAGGCATTTGAGGTTGCCTTGGAGGAGCAGGAGGTAATGGCTGAGGTTGAACTAGTGGTGGAGGCAAGATGGCAGGAGGAGTGTTGTATTGGGGCCTCCACCCCGACTGAGGTGCATTCCATTGAGGCTGTGGCTGGGCATGTGAGTGATATGAATGAGAAGTAGGTTGAGTGGGGTACTGAGGTGGATAAGACCATGGAGGAGGCATGGACCATGAAGGATGAGCAGGGGGACCCCAGGAAGGCATAGGAGTCGATTGGTTGGGGCTGTAATAAGCTTGAGATGCCCCTTGCATCCCCTGCTGATAAGGTCTAGATCCTTGTGGCCTCCTTTGGTTGAGGTAATAGAGAGGTTCAGTGGGAACTTCTGTCCCTTGGTACATGGCTTTAAACCCAGGTAAGGTTGGACACTGATTTGTGGGATGGTCCTCCTCACAAACGAAACACACTTCAACCGAATGCAATGGACATTCGTTCTTAGGGTGTCTCCTTGTGCACCTAGGGCAGAAGACAACCAAGGCTCTCTCAGCTTCTTCTTTCTTTTGCTGAATCCTGAATGTGTCAAGCTGCATGGCAATGGTCTGTCTCACCTCACTCTTAAGATCTTCTAATTGATTTGCAAGCTCATGTTTGGAGAAAGGGACACTAGTTGAGAGGTGGTTTCCTCTACCTCGTTTCCGAGCTGCCCTGGAGTGGTTTCTAAACACAGTCTTGATGTCCTCATAAGGCAGTTGGTAAATTTCCCCCCCAGCTAACATGTGAAGGGTATCTAAGAGGTCTTCAGGGACTCCTCGGAGCAGGACCAACTTGAGGGATTCAGGGTCAAGTGTGCACCTGGCCCGCTTATAGCTAAGTTGGAACCTCTCCTCATAATCCTCTAAGGACTCATCATTTCCCATGGTCATCCGAAAGATTTCCCCCTTTGTTTCCTTGGACCTATAGTAATCCCGGTACTTGGTATTGAAAGCTTGCTGCATCTGAGCCCAAGTGGTGATACTATTCTCAGGTAAGCCCATGAACCAGCGTAATGCTGCATCCTTAAGAGTGGAAGGGAAAAGTTTCAGCTTTTGCTCATCTTCAGTATAGTCATAGGTTCTACAAAGGACAGCAAACTCAAACAGGAAGGTATCCGGATCTTTAGTGGTCAGCCCATGGAAGTGAGGTAAGGCGGAGGGGCTAATGTTCTTCATTTTCATCTCTCCATTGGTCTCTCGGATGGGGAAGGCACCTTCTATTCTCTCATCTTCTCTTCTATTGTTAGCCATAGCTTCAGATGGAGTGGTCTCTAACTCTTCTTCTACTATAGGATCTTTGTATATCTCAGGATGTTCACCTATAGGTTCCTCTGGGTCACTGTCACCAAAGAAGAGAGAAGGGTGACTCAGTGATGTGGTGGGGGTGTTTGGTAGGAATTTGCCTGATCTATCTCGATTCCTACGAGGCATGAAATGGGAAAGACTTTCTTTTTCTTTCGATTGTTTTTGCTTTTCTTTTCTTTTGGTACCTGCAAAACTGAGACAGATTGATCTACAACTAACTATGAAAGATGCAGAATTAAACTGAAAGCAGGAAAGAATTAATCTACTTTGCTCAAATGAAATTGCAAGAATGGAAATGCTAGTCTACGCTTGCAGAAAGGAAATGCTAATCTATGAAAGCAGGAAATGCTAATCTATGAAAGCAGGAAATGTCTATGCTACTTTTGCAGAATGGAAATGAAGTAAACTACTTAGCAGAAGGCAAGAGTAAGAAAGTAGAAGAAAAGCAACAATTACTAATACTCTGACGCTCCCCCGGCAATGGCGCCAAAAAGATAGTGGGCTCCAGTATTGTAGCAATAATGCTACAACTCCTGGAGCTTCCTATCTCTAATTTTATCAACCCGGTAGTTCGTACAAACTTGGAAGTGACGGTGCTGTATGCACAAGTACTAGCTCTTGTCGCAGCTGTCACTTGGTCAGCTGGCACAAGTCCGCTAGGGCTCAAGCCAACTTCTATATGCTCACAGAAGAAGCTTTATGAGTGATGGACGAAAGCTAACTCAAAGGAGACTAATCTATCTGCAGAAAGAAACTGAAAGCCAACAAAGCATGAAAACCCTAGTAAACCCTAATTTGACTAGCTAGGCCCTTACAATGCAAAACTGTGAATGAAACTACTACCAATAATGCCATTACTTGCAGTGAGCTGAAATACATGCATCTAAGCTACTTGCATCTGAAAAGACATGTTTTTGTATTTTTTCATTAAGTGGTTGGATTTATTGTGATGATGCTTTTGATTAGGGTTTGACTGTGCAGGAGCGGTTCGAATGGAAGGAAAGCATGGGCAAGGTCAGGGTGGCTAGGGGAGGTCCCAGAGGGTCTCTAGCATCAGTCCACAGAAGTCTACCACGTTTGGATGCTCAGAAACCGAGTTTGCAGGCTTCTACAAGAAGTTTGCAGGGGATCCTACAGGAAACTCAGGGATTCTACAGGAAGTCTGTGCAATTCTACAGGATGTTTGACCGTGGGATTTTTGGGAGATGGTGGAGAGTTGGAGTGGTGTGGGAGGATAGGTGAGATGGAGATGGAACTGATGATGGCTCAAGAGCAAAGAAGTCAAATGGAGGAAGAGTGCATGCAGTGGATTGATGGCTGGAAGGATGGGATCAACGAAAGGTTAAGTAAATGGAGCTATGAGAGTAATGGGAGAGCTTGGAAGGTAAACGAGCTGAGCAGAGGTCGGTTGAGTGGCTTCAGGTGTGGTTGAAAAGATGAGGGAGGTAATGGAACGGTGTGGAGCAGTGTAGATGAAACAAATTGTCTAAGAATGTCACCAAAAACGAGAACTCTTTAACCTATGTTAACTGTGCTATTTTGAACCAATGAACAACAGTGCAATTTGTGAAAGAAACTCGTGCATGGAAGTGGAATGGAGAAGTAATGATCACGACCAAAGTGCATGAATGGATCTACGACTAAAGTAACTGTTGCAGCTTGCATGGACGTGAGAAGAACTGCATTTCTTTTTGGTGGTTGATATGGACTGCACCCCAATCCCTAAACAGAGATGGCAGTGATCTCTAACAACCTTTTTCTGGAGCTCCAATAAATTATAATGATCCTCTTCTAACATAAGCAACTGGAAGCAAATTCACCATAAACTAATCCTATTCAATCTCATGAAAAAGACTAAATTAGCAGACTGTAAATTCGAATTGCATGTCAAAGTAAAGAAACAAAGTGCTGGAACGAAAGGCAAATAACATTACAACACAGAGGAGGTCTATTGCTCTCAGGTTGGGCCCTAACCTGAGAGCTATAGCTCCCTTATAAACTCAGAATGAGATCAAAATCTGCCTGCCTTTATTCATAACCAAAAATCTGATGTCATGCCAAAACTGGCTTACAAAAGGAACCAACACCGAGCTGTAGCTCGTACTTCCAAATTACAAGAGTAATGCAAAAGTTCAAAAAGCTCCTATCAAAGGCTACGGCCTCAGTATTTATGCAAAATGATAGTCCAACAGGTTTCCTTGATTTGTGGATCTCGGCTGTCCAACTCAAGGTTAAACTGCTGATCCTGTAGAATAGTTGTAACTGCTGTTCCTGTAGAACAGTTGGCTGCCTCTAAGCTCGGTGGGGAGATTGGTTGGAGCTCGGAGCTATGGTGGGAATCACGAGGAAGGTCCCCAAGACTGTGGACATCCTCACCTAAAAACCAGCAGTGCCACCTTACTGTCTCCTTGTCTCCTTTCTCGTGGTCTTTGCTCCCTTTTAATGCCAAAAACCTGAAATCATCATGTATTAGTCACGTAGATAGAATGCCTACCCTTCTTCCTACAAACAACACGAATAAACCAAGAAATGAATGCATAAGAAATAAAAAATGAATGGTTTGAGCAAAGCAAGTAGGCCAAATGAGCCCAAATTGTACCAAAAATTGGGGCTCATCACAACAGATGGGGGAGTAATGAAAGCGGAAGACCTGGTTGAATGATATGAAATGGCAAGATTGGAAGTAGCATGGGGCACAAACAGGAGCGCTGGGCACCACAACTGCACAAGGGTGGAATACAAGCCAAAAGATGAGGAGAAAGAGGTGCAGGCTAACGCACGCATGAGTTGGAGGACAAGGCGGGGTGAGTGTCCATCAGTGATGTAGGATGCAGATGTATGTGGTACAAATGCCTAACTGACTAAGAATCAAAAATCTGAAGTCACCACAGCGATGCATTCTGCCAGCTGTTCGCAACAAAGTCAGCATGAAAATAGGAGGGATAATAAAAAGCGTCCGACCCACTAGGAATCTACGGATACCAAGGGTACGATAGGCCTATGAGACCATCCATAGAAGGAGGGGGGCAAAGGTGATGATATCAATGGTAAGACAAGAGGGAATCAAGAATGAACAGGATAGAAAAAAGCTTCGCGAAATCGATGAAAAAGGGGTGCGACTGAGAAGGAAAAGCATGCAGTTGGAAGAAGGAATAAAAAAAATGAAAACTAACGTCGCACAAGCGGGCTGTGAAAAACTACAAATACGGAAACCAAACCCGGCTATGGCTACCACGATATTAGTATGCACCATGACCCTGCTAGCATGGTTTTGACCGCACCAACAGAGGAAGGTAGCATATACAGTAGTAAACAAGGGGATAACGGACACGAAGGCACTCAAAAGGTGCCTGCAGCTCGTGCTTGCAGGGAAACAGAAATCTCGCACCTGGGGTGCGACCACCTGACTAGCTATGGAAAGCACGGTCTCAGTGCCCCAAGTAGTTGAAAGAAGGCAAGGGATTATAAACAAGTCTACGAGAGGCTTGTGCGGAAAGAATGGTCCATGCAGGGCCAGTCGGTCAGCAAGATCGCGACCACGCCGAAGGGGCTGTGCCACAACATGGGAAGGTTGGGAGGTGACCGTTACTATCACTATTCATGACAAGAAGTTCGAATTACAGCAAAGCGGAGTGGGTGGTGTGCCATTAAGGCAGAAGTTCTGAGATAGATACGGAAAGATTGGCCGCCATGATGAAATTAATGAGTTGAGAGTGGAGGGAAGGATTACATTCAAACTCACGCGATCCTACAAAAAGCCTTGGCCAACACTGGGATATTTGAGATTTGAGCCGATACAGAACAGTAACCACCCAGCTATCAGGCCTACGATGAGTACCATGGCTAGAACATGAGCAAGGTTTGCGGAAGAGTTGCATCTGGCCCAGGAGGACCCAGAAGAAGCAGCTGCTGTCGAGGTTTCAAAGTCCCCTCACACACCGCGACCCCGAAAAGATGAGAAAACTATGGGGCCAGTCCCGATATCACTGAGATTCCACAAATTGTTAGTGATAGAAAAGGGCAAAGCAATCACCACGGAAATCGACGAGGATGAGGAAGATTTGTAGGACCTGATCACTCATATCAAAGCACAGGATGAGGAAGCAGAGGATGCTATCCAAATACTGTCGCTACCACCATATCTCCCTCCATGGCATGGGATGGCCAAGATATCGAAGGATCTGGATGCCGCAAAGAGTATGCTCCAAACCCCGATCCTCCCGCATGAGATAAAGTTTGATGGTCTGCCGTTGGGCCGAATACCAAGTATCAAGTTCGAAGATTGGGATCTTGCGGATAGCGAGAAGTTCCCTCAGTTGGCCGAGGATAAATTATTGTGGTGGAAGTGGCTAAGTGGTGTGGAAAAGGCAGGATTACTCAATCTGTGGGGGATACCCCATTATCACCGTGCAGCCATCACCATTTTTGTAATGTGACAGTTACTATGTCTGGTACATGATGGGTATCTCTGGTTGGAGGAACCAATTCCCATCATGACTGATTTAGTACACCAACTTACCCATCTGCCTATTAAAGGGAACAACTCTACAGACATAGCCAGCACCAGTAGCGATGTGGGTCTCACTGAAGCAATGAAGGCTAAATATAAGCTGGAGAAGCGAAAGCACAGGCATGCCATAGCAAGCATCAAGGACCGAGGGATGCAAGACACCACCCAGCTACTGGCCAGTAAACTCATGTGGAAATGCCGCGTGGACGAGGTGCCAACACCTATCATTGCACTTACAGAACAGTGTGTAGAAGGGGTTCAGTTCAACTGGGCACAGTTTCTTTGTGACGAATTTTTGACGAATTGTAAGGAAGCACAGGAGAAAGGTAAGACTTTCCATTATGCATGGTTGCTATTATCAATCCTTTTGGTTGTAGGAGAACTGCTGCAGGGTAGCCAATTTCCCAGCATTGAAAAGAACCTACCTGAAGCAGTACGGTATAACTCGCTCTGGGCTACAAAAGACGCTGCGAGGGTTCGTGACATCAAGGTATTTTGGATATTCATGGAGGCAAGTATCCAGATGTGGATTACTCGAAGACCGCGGATTTCTTCAACAATATACAACAATTTGCAAAGCACGACCGAGTTCAAAGCAGACATACATAACCTATATATCCGGGTGTGGAAGGATCCTAAACGAACAAGGGCAAAGCTTTCATTCATTGCAATGGATGATGCAATCTATGAGGTACTCGTAGCATGGCCCCTGGAGTGGTGCACCCTGGGTGTGGCTCTATTGGAAAGGATGGCAGCACAACAGCAAAAGAAGGAAATCTAGCTACGACAAACTGAACTCGTGGAACAAATGCATCAGGGACAACAGGCAACTTCGCAGTGGGAGGCGACCAAGGAAGTAATAGCCGAGGAGATCACAGAAGGTTAGGGAATGTCACTAGAATAGGACATGCAGAGAGAAACAGAGACACGGGAACACACAGACTTTCCCACAGAATGGACCCAAGGCAAGAAGTCGTGCAGCAAGGAATCGCCACATACATGCAAAAAGTCAAAGACAACAAAGACTTTGGAGAAAGAATTTCTTGATAGCAACAAACCAGCGTGCAATGACAGTTCAAGTGCCTTGGAGGAGCTGATGACAGAGCAGACAATTGTGTTGGGAGAGCTTAGAGCGCAGCTGCGGGCCTTATAGGTGCGACCCCCAGGAGGGATGATACCAAACCTAGCATATGACACAGTCGCAACCGAGCAACTGGTGCGCGCCCACACAATGAACACTTTAGTACTGCCAGCAGGCATTGTCTTAGCAGAAGCTGAAGGTAGCATGAGAAGTTGGGGGTTGAGTTTGGCCACCCTTCCTAGAGAAACTGTTGAGCTTCGTGCCAGGGAAGGCTGCGCCCTCCAAATCTTAATGGAGCATAAGGAAAATCTGGAGCAGGTCAGTCTATAGCGCAATGACTTGATCGCACACAACTAGGAAGTGGAACAGGCCGTGGCGGAGGCCTGCAGCAAGGTACCAGAGTTGGTTGTCCCAGTGGAACTTCCTATAGCTAACAAGATTCATCACATGGCCACAGGATTCTGTACAGTCCAAGAGGAGGCCTCGAAAGCCCAGTGGTAATTAACTTTACAAATTGCGGAACTAAGACTGAAGGTGCAGCCACCCACACCCCTGGAGGTTCGAGAGCAACACCGCGAGCAAATTCAAGCAGGACTGGATGTGATAAACCGTGTTGTCCAAGATTTCTTGGAATTGTTGGATCAGTCCCTCCTGACGCTCACATCCCTCCAGGAAGACCCAACGCTACAGCAGGTAGAGGCAGAAGTATGGGAGTTACAGTAGGCTTATGACAAAGTCCGGGGAACTATGCAAACGATCGCCACCATGCAACGATTGGCAAAAATGAGGGAGGCCCAGGCTCTCAAGGCACAAATTTCTTTGTATGCTACTCGGCAGAAGGAAGTAGGGCTTAAAGAACGCATCTAGCCGTGGCTTGATGAGGCATTCGCGGTTTCCACCAACATCGAGGGAAAGTTAGCACACATGCAGGAAATATATGAACTTGGACAAGCGACGGAAACTGATACTGAGGCATCGATGGCTCGCATAGAATGGGTACAACAGATGGTGGAAACTTTTGTTGCAAGTGTGAGCAAAGCACAGATGTTGTTGAATGACCTCCACGCAAAGATTTCCGCTCTAGCCGAGTGACTCAAGACGAGTCACGATGATTGTGTTGGGGGCTTGTTGGGTAGTGGAGACCCTACTAACGGTTTTGGGGCTAAAAGGCCACAATTTTGGGGAGAAAAGTATCGTAAAGGATCCACGAAATGCGCAGAGCACGAATTGTAATGGGTCAAGTCAAAGGGTTGTCCGCCCGAAAATAATATAAGAAAATAGAACGTGAATTGGCCTACCCATTGTCCGCGGACCATGGAAATGTATAAATAGAGCAAGGCTCTATGGTTAGAAGTCAGTTTTGGAGAAGATATTGAATGTTATGGGTTTGTAAAGGAAATATTCTCTCTGCGTCTGTAAGTCCAAGTCAAGGGTTTGGTTGATAGATAGAGGCTCTGCAACTGTGTGCGCAGAGGCCTGGTAGAGTCCGCAGCTGTGTGCACAGACCCCTGCAGCTGAGTGCATAGGACGGATCTGGTTGTATTGACAGAATATAAATAAAGATAAGAACTTCTGAATATTGTGTGCTTTATTGTGAATCTATCTATTGCTTATGTTCTAAATTGATGCACTGTCTCTGTTTTGTTAATGATGAGTGCACGCCCTAGGTTTTATTATTAAATGTTTGCTTAAATACTGTAAGAAGAATAGATCTGTAACAAATTCATTAATAAGAAAGTGCATTTGTACGGATCTACGCGACAGTGGTACAGAGTAGCACAAGGCCGTAAAATAGTTTGCGACCTCTCTAGACCACATCAAGACATCCCAAGGGTGCGGAAACCTAGTTCCAGCTCCCTCCCCTACTACCTCGGATGAGACTTCAGTCCACGCTCTGTGGATTGTTGCCGAAAGGGCCGGTAGTGTGGGATTTGTTTGGCTAATAACTCTTCCAAACCTGGGTCAGGCCCCAATAAGCCAACAATCATACTGGTCATAGCATGCATATGGCAATCAAAGGACACTATTGAGTTCAAGTGTCCCACAATGGCCCTGCTCCTGAATTACTTTACCAACACAGTGTTGCATGTTACAATTCCTTTTGTTGTTGATGCTAACACTCTTGAAACTAGTTCAAACCACCCAAAATCAGGCATTTTCCATGCTTTCCTGTACCAAGAACATAATTTCCATTATACTCAAAAGGAATTGTAATAAATTCAAATTATACTTCATTAGTAACTCATTAATGAGGTGACATCTACAACTTTGTTTACTTCCTGTCACAATAATTCAAATTAACTCCTTGATCAAATCATCATGTATAAGCATATCACATCCAGTTAGCTCAAAACTCAACCATCATAATCAAAATCATAGATTGTGTTCATAAGTTTGAAATCAAAACTGCAATTAAATATTGGTACTTATCTTTCAAATTGTTCTTTTCTTATGCCTTTGTTCTTTGTCCTTTCCATACACACATTGAATTAGTTGCAAATCCTAGAAAGCACATAGTGCCTTCTCTTCCATATGCAATATTAGCAATAAGGGCATCGAGAAACTATATTGTGTCTACCCTCAAGATCAACAACAAGGGTGTCTAAAGACTATACTACCTCTACCCTCAATATTAGCAACAAGGGTATCCATAGACTATACTTCCTCTACCCTCAATATCAACAACTCAATATTAGTCTCATCCGAAGTTGTCTAGGGCTTGAGGGACTACTGTCTAAACCCATAGACTCCAAGGAAGCCAAGCTATTACAGGGCTCCAGAGATCCTGTCCCAACCCACAACCTCAAATTCCCGAGAACTAATCCCTTCACAACATGTATACATACACACAATTTACAACACAACACATACATGTACACATAGTACAACACAATGAATACACATGTCACAATACAATGAATACACAATACACATGACACAGTACAACATGTACAACATGTACACACTAATAATATTACACATCCAGAGACCACACCATATCTACCAGGAAACCTTGCATCTAATGTCTTTCCCACACCTTATTGCATGAATCCACAACCCAATTCATGGGTTTGTCGCTCTTTCCCCTATCCATGCTTGTCCCATCATGTCACAGATCACATTTCTTTTCTTCCGATAATGTATTCTTCAACATTACATGTCCATAGCATAAACATAGGCATATTTATAAGCATGTAATATCAAAATCATATCCACATGATACTAACCTCATAGACCTTTCTCTTCCCACTTGATTTCTCATAAACCCAAGAACCTTTTCATGCCATTCACTAGCATAAAATAATCATTATTCCACAAGATTTATCCCTAACGACCATGTCAGACAATTTCATATATATATATATATATAATCATGATCATAACACAATTACTAGTGTTCATAAGGTCAAGGTTAGAGAACTTACTTTATCTATGTAATGCATACACAACATTGAGAACAACAGTTTCCAACATGACCAAGGCATCTGATACCTCAAATCCATTTACTTTACCTTTCTTGTTACCTTTCGCATGTTTGTCCTGCCACTATCTATTTATCCCAATAGATCCAACCAACCCAACTGGTTGTCTTATTCTTACCTTCAATTGGCCTCTATTCATGCACCGAGCTTCATTTGAGGCTTATATTACGTGTTGGGTTTCATTAAGCTACCCTCGAACTCCATTAACTTTCTTCTTTCCCCAACCAATTCCCAAGACCGTAAAAACATAAAAGGTAATAAAAATAAGACAAGATAAATAAAACATGGAAAATCAAACAACAATGCAGCACCACAAATAAAGTGGCATGGCCATGCTCTGGTCACAGTCAAAACCACAAATCAAGCACAAAAAGGTCACAAAACACCGAAATCACAAGACTTTCAGCAGGCATCGTGAATCAACCCCCATGGTCTCCCAGTGCTTCCAAGGGTTCCTAAATAAAAGATTATCCCAAGCCTTCTTCAAGATGTATGGCAATCTCTTTTTCCACGCAATTCCATGCATCATACAACCATAAACACATAATTTCCAATGCATTAATAAATATAACAATATACCAATTACTTTTCCCTGTTATGCATGATGTGTTCCCCTGCAATTGAACACCTACACATATCATCTCTCAAGGGATTCCAATTCCCTTAACGAATTCAACTATAACTAGAAACCAACTATCATGCCTAAATCGTATCAACCATCTTCCATGTAGCTTCCTCGTCCCCAAATTTATTCTATGCACTTTAAATTTCTTTATTACTCAGTCCCGGAGCATGAGCTTATTTTGATGTAGGATGCATTGAGGTTATGTCTAGAACTCTCTCTCTGGTTCAACCTTCCATCTTCCTGTTGTCAACTATTGCATAGATCTGGAGAATACTCTAACTTACATCCCCAATTGTCTACACCTCCTGAGAACTGTAGATCTAAGGCATGTCACGCTTCCCTTGCAAAACTCTAATACAAAGGGCAATCATTCCTGTGATTATCTCCACCGCAGGTTCAACACCGCAATGGTTCTCTTCCATTGCCTCTATTCTGTTACTCCTAAGGTTGAGACCCATATCCTTTCTTAGCTGCATTGGACTTCTTATGTCGAGCCAAAATTTCCTTATCACCTACATCCTGATGTCTTCCTCATTTCTCTATCCCTTTTCCTTTAGTCTTTTGAGTACCCTTCCCATCATGGTTGAACTCAAGCTTGTGCTTTGACTATTCATAACAATGTTTTAACTTTTCGATGGATTGTTCCGATGACTAAGTCTCATCAAACTCAACATGGTCTTTGAATGATAATGGTAGTCTAGTGATGAACCTTTAGACCCTTGCTTTCTCATCTCGAGCTCATTGAATTCATTGGCCTTTCCATCATGATATCTCTTAGACAGTCACTTCTTCCTAAAGAATCTTTCAAACTCATCCCATGCAGCCATGCTTCTTCATTTTCTAACTTAGTCAACTGATCATCAAAATTAAGAGGCTTGGCTTTCTTAAACTCTTCTGGAAAATACTCACTCCTCTTATGATGTTGATAGTAGTGGTGATGATGTCTCCCAGAAGAAGAAATAAAATAAAATCCAAGAGTGTTAACCCTCCTCTCAAGTGTATCCAAGATTTTCCACTCTCCGTTGTATCATATTGTCCATCCTATACCTTTTCTGAGACCTACTTCCACATGCACCATTAGTATTTTTTTCCTGTCGCTCCTCACTTTTGCAAATCAAAAATATGCTCGACTTGCTTCTCTGGAGATTTAGCAAGCCTCTCGTGTGCCTCAATCAACATGTGATTATCTTCCTTTCAACTCACAATCTCTACCTTCAAACTTCTCAACGTCTCTGCAAAACCAGGAGAATATCCATCTCCTTGCTGCTCAATTGATCTCTCCCATCCCACTAATGTCTTTTCCAACCTGTATGGAGAGTGATATGAACTGTACTCAACTATTCTTCTCTTCATCCCCATTCTTCTATTGTCCTACAAAAATACCATGTTAGATAAACCAAATAGAAGACATAAACAAAATCATACCTCAATGTATCTTAGGGGAAGCTATTACATTTGCATAAGTCAGTCCAAATTAGCAGGATACATAATAATATCCAGAAATTAATTTTCATGAAAGCAACCCTAATGAAAATAATCAAAATGCATATGATCACAATGAATATAAAAACAAATTAACTATCATGCATGAATAACGAATGCACACTCATATGAACACACTAATTAACTAGCATCTATCATGCATGTAACTGCAACAACAATAAAATGACTAGGAGCATATGACCACAATGCAAATAACATCAATTCATCATCATGCATGCATACCAAACCTATAAACCTACATGACAACCTACTTTTACCCCAATGTCTAATGTTGTAACCTCACTGTGATACCATCCTATAACCACCCCATCCCACATTTACTTACTTTTACAAACTCTCTTAAAGAAACATGAGCTAAGAGTTACTATGACATGACCCAACATCCAAGTTCAAGTTATGGAAGTGGGCCTACAAACCAGAAACATATTGAAACCTCCAAGGAGCACCACATCGCCCAGATACCAGATAACATTTGTTGATGACCTTTCCCTGGGTTGAAACTAGATTTTACCTGACCCTACCTTCCAATTGCACGCATGCCAAGTTGTGCATGCAGTTGGAAATATCCAGTTGCACGCACAGGCCTTCCTTTGTGTGGTTGCAGCCGAAATCTCTCAGTTCAAAGGGTGTAGCAAGAATCCTTGATCCGTATTTTTAGGGCTAGCCTCCAAGCCAACTACCCCAAACTCTATCATCCAACTACAGGAACCTCCATAATCAATTTCTAGGCTCTAATTCTATTGAAACTTCACAAATACATGATAAATATTTCTACAAACACTTGGTAAATATAGCACCTGCAGGTCATGAATGCATATATGTACAATAAATCATTAAATTCATCAAAGAATCATCCAAAAAGCTTATTGTCCTATCTTACTAGCTGCATCAAACACATATTAGCTCATGCATTCAAATATATGACCAAGATCCTATCAAACCATGGAATGGATCCATAACAAGAGCACATCATATAATGATAAATATACCAAGCTTATAACTAGCATTTAACTGAACAAAACCATGATAAACTAGTCATATAATCATATTCTAAATCAACACATGTACTCATAGATATCAATAAGAAATAACGCATATTACCATATGCAATGCCAACCAATTCAAAGACTTACATATACCACCTGACCATAAATTGGGGTTGAACCAAACCTTTCTTTCAGCCCAATCACCCTTGTTCCATATTCCAAGCATGAATGTGAGATCACATGGGATAAACCAAAATAGAACCAACTGGGGCTTCTAGAGGTTAAGCCACCTCAACCCTCAACCACAGTGATTTCACCTAAACCGATCTAGAAATCACCAAAACCAAACAAGATTGGTTGCTTCCAATTCTTCACCATACCTAGAGGAATTTTCCTATCTCAACCCATCCATCAAGAATTCCAATAGAATGCCCATCTCCACCCTCGACGCTTGGGAATTTTCCTAAGACCACCCCACCAAGATCTGAAATCTACCGGTCATCCAAAGCTTAACCAAAATAGGGAACCCACTACATCATGACCATCTAAGAAATGACAAAGGCAAGGTTGTAAACCATTGTCAACCCAAACAAATCCCATGCCAATGAAGACAAACATAAACCATAACCAATGCATGCACCATGCATCAAATCCCCGCATGCTAAATCACACATGCATATTGTTACCTACAATTATGTAGCTATTTTTTGCCCTTACTTATTATTGTCCAAACTTCCTCTTGTGGTCCCTTTCTTTCGTTTGGTTTTCCTTTTCTGACTTGTGTCCAAGTGCCCTCCCTCTCCTCTTGGTGTTCGATTTCTGAAACTGATCAAAAGCTGAGCAAAAGTTGTCAATTGTTTCTCACATTCCTTTTTATCATTGATTTCTAGTGCCTCTTCCTTTCCTTTTCCTTTTCCTCTTTCTTTTCTCTTATTTTCCTTTATTTCTCATATTAAATTACCTTTTATTGCCTATGCTTTTTCCTATGCCTTTGCCAATTTCCATAGGTATTAATAAACAACAACTAATGCCCACTCTCGTGTTTTTTCGTCCACTCAGCTTGGACTATGTATCCCATGACCGTGGTTGGTTTTTATGCCTTTTTACATGGAAATATAACACGGGTCTCACCATAATTGAGTGAGTTTGACCAAGGTTGAATATGATTGCACTATTGATTTTTTTATAAAGTATTATTATTAAACCTTGACTAAGGTTGATTATGATTAACCATCATTGACTAACGCTGACTATGGATGACCATGGTGAATCATGGTTGACTAAGGTTGACTAAGGGTATGTTGAGAATGATGTATATGACTAACCATAAACATGTTGAACATAATACCTATTGTTAATCATAAATAAACATGATATCTTTGTTGACCATGATTGACCAAAGTAATTATGATTAATATGTCAATATATAACTTAATATCTTAATGTATATATTAATATATTATTTGTAGATAAACATATTATAAATACATACATTAATATAATTAATAAAACTTAAATCTTATTAATGAATAATTAATAAAGCTTAATATTAATATTACCAACATTATTAATACCCACATTTATGTTATTAACTTTAACATTAATATTAAAATAACATTAATTTAATATTAATATTAATATTATCCTTAACTTAATATTAGCTAACCTTAATTGTAAAATATCACCCACCATTCTAATCATGAACGTTTCTAGCACATTAGTCATGTTTAAGGGACAACCACTTAAAAGACCAAATGTTATATGTATGCAATGGTTGATTCGTCATTCAACTAACACTTAGAAATATCCTCACTTAAGATTAATCCCCTTACAAATTTGGTATCTTTAACTTAATTCCATAACTGAGTAAAACTAGATTATTGTTTATCGATTAAAAATTGATTATTCATTCTCATCTAGTGGAGGGATACCCAATATATATATTGATATATTGGTTATAAGCAGTGGCTGAGCTGGAGCGACCCATTGCCCATAAAATCATAACGCCACCGGTTGCCATTTCCTGAGCTCGAGCACTAAAGAATTGGCGTAGATCCTTAAATTTTGTGAAGTGTTTATCAGTTTTTTTAAAAGAGAAACACAGGTTTAGAAGCTCGAAATCAGCGTAGTCATTTTGCAGAAATGTCTGTATTTCAAGTTAAAAATAATAAAAAATTATGTGTAAATTAATTATTATTATTATTATTTATTTTAATTAAAATTTAAATTTTAAATTTTAAATAAATATTTTAATGATTATTATAAATTAATATATATTTAAATTTATGAACCAGTAAAAGAAAACAATTTAGAACTTCAATTTTAAGAAAGAAACAAAGAAAATTATTTTAATGTCTTGAGGCTAAAGATAGTCTATGAGACAGATTATTTCTTCATTTGCTTGATGTATTGGGCCATCTATGAAGCCTCACAATAAATGCTCCTAGCTTCTCCACAAACCCCTAGCTAAATAGATTATCCCAAGAGCTAGCTGCCAACTTATCTGTATAACTTTCCCTAGTCTTTGAAGGGCTCACATTCTAAAATGAAATGCTTTTTTGTTTCCACTTTTATGGAAGAACAAAAAATGCACTTTCCTCCCACAATTCTTTTGGCATTTTACAACCCTATGTTTCACAACGGAGGTGATGATAATTAGTGCTTAGCTGAGAAATAAGAATTTTGGCTCTCCAATAGATATTGGCTTCTATGTATGTTTTTGGTTGATGACTATGAGTGGGATTTAACACTTCATTATAGTACTTTTTCTTTCTTCCTACTTCCTTATCATACCCCATTCACTAAACAATTTGTTATTTTGCTGCATCCAAGTCTTTTTTCTATTGCACAATATGTCATTAAAGACAACCTTAGGCCATCTATTCTCTTCCATTTGCTCAGTTATTTTTAAATATCTTATGACTGGCACCATAGCAATTTGCTCAATTTTTTTTAAATACCTTATGATTAGCACCATAGCAATTGCTTCAATAGGAGCAACCCTTGTTTCACTTAACAAGATAGCATAAGGAATTGCACTTTTAATCTTGAATTTGTTTCTCAATTTGTGTAATGTAAAATATTATTATATATTAATACTCATTTATAACAAGTGATTACCTATTCAAGCAGTTACCCCTTCCAGTTGTGTTATATTGATAAGTGAGAATGCATTTTACATGAAGTTACCCCTTCCAGTTGTGCAATATTGATCAGTGAAAATGCATTTTAGATGAGATGATTGTAATTATTTCTCGGTTGGATTTTAAACTTCTGGTTTTTTAAATAAAAATAAAATATTTTTTATAAATAAATAATGTGACTTATAGTTAAAATAAAATGAATATATATGTTTGGCTAGTTTAATTAGGAACATTTTCATATTTACTTAGACTTATTGTTGAGCTGAAAGGTGCTCTACAACCCTAGTTCCCGAAGATATTGTCACTTAATGTTATATTTAAAAACAATAAAATAATATTTATATTGATAAGTTAATTAATAAAAAAAATTAATGTTGGTTATACATAAAATACTTCAGTTTTTACCAAAAATTTTGAATCAACTTTACATAGAGAAATAAAGCAATTAAAAATAAAAATAAAAAAATTACTTTTTAACATGAGAGAGATAGAATTCAAATTATATTCAATTTAGATGCAATATTTGAAACAACAAATATTTTAGTTATGGTAAAAGTAAAATATTTTAATGTCTATATTAAAGAAAAATAAAGTAAAAATTCTATGTATAATTTATTTCATTATTAAAATGGAGTTGATATATAAGATTTAAAAATTATTGATAATAAAAACAAGTTTAATGTGAGTTATAAATCAAATATTTCAATATGTACGTCGAGTAAATGGGTTAACAGACTGACAGAATTCTTATTTCATTAAGAAAAAAATATTAGTAACAAAATTATTCAAAATATATATATATATATATATATATATATATATACACACTTGGTAGATGTATATATATTATACACTTGGTAGATGTTGAGTTAAATAAATCTATGTTGGTTGATATTAATTCTTCCAGTGTTTAATTTGGATTTCATATGCAACATTTTAAAGGAAAAAGTATTAATAACAAAAATATTCAAAGAATATATATATATATTAATGAATTTATGTTGATTAATATTACAATGTATATATATATATATTAATGAATTTATGTTGGTTAATATTACAATCTAATAATATTTCAAGTATTATATATATAACCAATAACTCACTTATTTGCGAGTTTCACAAACAAATTAATTAGACTAGGAAAAACAATATAAAAGCCTCATAGCATAATTCCACAATGCATATGGGATAGTGAATTAAACTGGTAGATCAATGATCAATTAACCTATGAACTAAATTAAGCAATAAATACTTCATTAGAAATATGGCAACGTGAGGAACATGATGAGAAAATTATATTTTCCAAATTAACAATAAAAGTACAGAAAGGGACACTATTTTTCTAACAAAAATTCTAATATTTTTATCATTTTAGTTATTTTTCTAATTATTTTAGTAAAACAAAAATGATAATACCAAAGAGAGTGAATGGTTCTATGAATATTTTCATTGAAATTGCTCATAGTTTATTGTATCTCATTAGTTCTCAAAGAATTTTTTACTTTTAATAACAATGTTATTGAGATATCATTTTTTTGTCAATTTTTGTATTATCTTTGAAATTCAAAATATATCACTAATAGACCATTTTTCAAAAGCAAATTGACCTCAATCTACTACAATGGAAACCAAATTTGTTGGACGGCAATAATAGAGACAAAGTATCAACATAAAGAGACAGCAACCAACCAACATAATGTCATATCAAAATAGGACTATAAGATAAACCAAAATAAATACCAAACAACATAATCAAGAATATGAATATTTCACAAGAGGAGGGTCCCTTGCACTTGTACCAGTTTGCCCAAAGGGCTTGAGCTCACATTTGAGGTGACTCTCCATATGAGCCAAGCGAACATATAATCCCTCCAAATGGCATCAACGATAATGTTGTACACTTTGGTCTCTATTCAAGGAGGAAATGATATCATTCCTATATTCATGTTTCGCCTTTAGAACACAGTTTAATAGAGTCTTCATTTGCTAGTGGAGGGTGATGGAATGCATGTATTGTTTCCTTCTTACCCTGGTATGTCCAGGGTCAGGGAGCCCATTGGAAACCTCCTTCATAATTTTTGAATATGAATAGGCTTGACGATCATTAATGACATAGATCTCTAGTTGATGACTCTCTTATCAAATGCATAGAGAATTCAATGATTGATAAACAACAATCGCTTCTTGGTCTGAGGTCTAAGAACGCAATCACCCTTACTATCCATGCTTAGTAGCTTCTCTACGGTTGTGCATCATGTGATAAGGCATTATGGACAAATAGAAAGGATGCCAGACACAAGACAAGAGCCTAAAATGACTCCCCCAAAGAGAGAAAAATCCAACCAAGGTCCCTCCTAACTATGAACCAGTGACAATAATGACAATAGATTCCCGAGAGCCACCTCATGGAAACAACAAACCAATGATCAACTGACTTGCAAAAACACCTCCCTGCATGAACACCAAATAACCAGGCAACCACAGGGTGCAAGGCTTTGAACAAGGCCAAGTCAAATAGTAGGATAATGACTAAGACATAAAACCCCTGAAATGATATGGAATGTAACAAAAATTAAATATGTCACACAAACCACCAAATACCCAAAGAGCTAAAAACCCAAAAGACAAGGAAAATTCAAGAGTAAATAGGAGACCAATCAGAAACGAGTAACCCACAAACATAGCAAGGAAAATGAAATTCATCGAGAAGGAGAGAAACCAGTACCCAGAAAACACTACCCAATATTGTTGGGGCCGACAGAGTCCTTAACCATGGCAGCTGAGTGAAGGCACTTGTAGGCTCCACTAGAAGATTCCATAGTATCCCCAAAATCCTAGATTTTAGAGTTGTAACATTAGGACCTAGTACCAAGACACCACCAATACCCTTAAACGAACAAACTAAACACCCATAATACAAAACCAAAGAAATACATATGAATTTGTAGGTCATTATCACTGCTACAACATATGCAAGCAAACTATCTGTTGAAAAATGTGTAACTAGGATTGGTATTCATAAGTATGAAATGTATTTTTTATTCTTGTAAATTATAAAATGAAAGAAAAATTGTTATTATTATTAGTTTGGAGCATGGGTTTCATGCTCAAGGTATTTTATTTTATAGGTCAAGCACCCATTGAGTGCTTCTATGGTTTATACCAGGTCAAGAAGTCAAAATAGTCATTGTCTTAAGTTGAAGACCCCATCGGGCACATTGTAACTTGTAAAGAAAATTATGTTTATCTTAAAAAGTGTTCAAATGCCCTCTGATTAGGTGCTCAAAATTAGGCTCAAACCCAAAGTGGCAGAATTGTGATAACCTTAGCTTTAGATCAAAGTGCTTGTCATCTTGATTCCAACGGTGCAAACGACACTCCAATCTGATCTCATATGAAGAAGTTAGAGCAAGTCAAAGTTCAAGTTTGACTTGGACAGATGGCAGGAGAAGATGACGTGGCAGGACTCTTCAGCGAATGGGGAAGTGCCAAGTGGTGGGCCGCCATTGGTCGTGCATTTCAAAAATCGCATATTGCATGCAAGTTGGCATTAAAGAAGCGGCCCCAGAACAAGCCAGGGTGCAATGCGATAATCACAATCACACATCGCAGAAGGGAAGTACTACATAAATCGGCCCCCAATGTATTGGGTTGCCATGCGATAATTGCAATAGCAGGTCACACAGTACAAAGTCTCGTATATATGTTACCCCCTGACTCTGTCGATTGCGATTTGCAATGGATCCTGGATGTGATAAGATTATGGGTTTCAGTTGATAGTTCCATCGGGTTCGTCGTTTATCACAATCGCATATCGCCCATGCCAAGTTCACAAACCATAAGACCCGCTGATTGCAATTTGCAATGGAGTTGTCGGCGCCGATAGATTATGACCGTCGTGTAGTGAAATTTTCACCCAATTAGCGCTTTTTGGAGCGAAATTGTAGGATCATGTAGGAAATGGTGCAATTTGTGGAGAAAATATTCAGAAAATTAGGAGAGCTCATAACGTCTTCAGGTTTCCACCAAATTGGATGAAAAAAGAGTCTAGATAGCCATTTTTGGACATTCTGGACTCATTGGAGTGGGTTTCAGAAACATTTGAGCATTGTAAACACATCTTTTTACACTTTTGAGCATAATAGAGAGGCCCAAGCCATTGGAAGCTGGACCAAGGAGACGTAGCCTAAGAGGGGTGAACTCCTTCATCATGTTCCTATTGTAATGTGTTTTTGATGATGTTCTATACATGTTTATGCTTCTATTTAGTCTCTTATTTATGTTAAATTTCTCATAAAATTAACATAAAAACTCATCATTTCACTTGCAAAAATTCATGAATCCTTAAGCACAATGAAAGCATTTTGTTTCTAATCTGAGGAGGATCTTACCACAACAATCTAATATTCTAAATTAGATCATTTTGGTATTAAAGCACTAGGTTTTCTTTGTGAAAGAAGGATTTAACTGTTTGCAATTTTATGTCATGCTGACAAGGTTAAAACTCAAAAGAGGAGAAGAGATGCTGGTTGGAAGCCCTAAAGTTGGGTCAAGGGGAGGAAGAGAAAGGTTGCCACAATACAACACTAGTTCAGCCTTGAGTTGCAATTGAGACTCCAGAGATCATTTCTCATGAAGGAGAACCTACAAACATGACAGAAGATGAGAAGACCTTCATAAAGGATTTCTTTGATATGATAGAGATGGTAAAGGTCCTCTATGAAGAGAGGAATACTAGGTTGCAAGGGGAAAGTTCCAAACCTCCCAAAGGAGAAGGCTCTTCAAGAGGAGGTAATGGAAATGGAGACAAACCTCAACCCTCTCCACCATATTCTTCATCTTCTTCCTCACAAGCATCTTCACCCTCTTCCACTAACACAACCCTTACTCATTCTCATTATCATACTTCAAAAGGAACATGTGAATCACCTTTTTTAAAACTTTATGTTAAATTTGAGTTGCCCATGTATAATGGTGAAGTGAATGCAAAGAAGCTTAATAATTGGATTCATCAGTTGGAGGTCTATTGCAGGATTCAAAACCTTCAACAGGGTGACATAAAGATTGAATTAGCTTCCTTGATAATGGAGGGTGCAACACTGGTATGGTGGGAATCAAAGACCCAAGAGGAGATTTAAAAACACGGTAAGATCTCAATTTATTGGAATGATTTCATTGTTGCAACCAAAAGACAATTCTACCCTCTAGCTTATATGCAGAAAACCATCATGAAATGGCAGAACTTTAGACAGCTTAAAGGTCAAAATGTGCAACATTACACCCAAGAATTCAGAAAAGGTATTTGATGTTAGGTGTATATTTTCAATCATAGGACACATTGTTGAAGTACATAGGTGGTTTACACAATTACCTTAGGCATACTATCTTAATTTTTAATCCCAATAATCTAGGTGATGTGTGTGTGCAAGACACTCATATTGAGGCAAGAGGGAAAAACACCCCAGAAGAAGGTAGTAAAAATCCATTTAAGAGTAAAGGAAAGGAAAAGAATTTCAAAGGGAAGGCAAAGAAAAATGCACCTATCAAAAAAGAAGGAGAGAAAGTTACATGAAAACATTGTTCCATGGGGGGTCACATTGAAGCTCATTGTTGGAAGCTTCATCCCGAAATGAGACCAAAGAGAAACAACAACAAGGGAAAACAAAAGACAATTGCAACCACTCAACAGGATTTGGGATCTGATTTGGATGATGAAACTAAAATCATAGCCATGGGGTTAAAAGGAAAAGAATCCATTGCTAGCACTATTTCTTCAAAGTCACAAAATGAAACTCCAAATGAAAAGAGGAGAATATAACTTTTTCACATAAGGGTGATCTCAAAACACAACAAGATTGATACGCTTTACAATAGTGGATCTCAAGCCAATCTTATGTCTGAAAACATTGTCAAAAGTTTAAACTTGGAAACTGTTCCACATCATAAACATATCCACTCGGATGGGTGTGTGACAATGCACAATTACAGATTATTAGAAAGTATAAACTGAAATTCGCCATTACTGCAAATTTCATAGATGAAGTGGAGCTTGATGTTGTGTCACTAGATATTTGTGGCATAGTTTTGGGAAGCCTGTACCTTTATGATAGAAAAGATATCTTCCATAGACATGAAAAAAAATATCATTTATTCAGAGATGGAGTATAATATATGTGAGAGCTCATAGCAAGAAAATAAATATTTTGCTTGTTAATGCAGGGCAGATGAAAAGACTAGTGAATTCAAGCAAGAATTTTGTGCTTCTAATGATCAAACCCAAGAATGATGTTGATAATGAAGCTTTTAAAGGTTGTGATTCAAATTTGAAATCTGAATTGGTTGACATAGTTAACCAATATGATGAGATGTTTCAGGAACCAAAGGGATTACCTCCCAAGAGAGGAATCCAACATGAGATACAGTTGTAGCAAGATTGTCCTCTTCCTAACATTGGCATGTACAAGATGTCAGTGACGGAAAACACAGAAATTAAGAAGAAAATTCAAGAGTTGTTGAATAAATGGATCATCAGACCATCTTCCTCACCATGTGGTTCACCTATTGTCTTGGTGCCAAAGAAGGATGGAACATGGCGTATGTGTGTGGACTTTCGTGCATTGAACAAAATTATGATAAAGAACCGTTACACACTACCTAGAATAGATGATTTACTTGATCAATTGAAAGATGCGAAGTATTTTACTAAGTTGGACTTAAGAAGTGGCTACCATCAAATTATAATAGCTAAAGGAGACAATTGGAAGACAACATTCAAAACAAAACAAGGTTAGTTTGAATGGCTAGTTATGTCATTTGGTTTATGTAATTCTCCCGCTACATTCATGCGTGTGATGAATGATGTGCTGAGGCCATTCCTTGATGAGTTTGTCATAGTCTACTTAGATGACATCTTAATTTTTAGTAAGTATTGTGATCAACATGTCATGCATGTAAGAAAAGTACTTGATGTCTTGAAAAAAGAAAAGTTGTATCTTAAGATGTCAAAGTGAGAGTTTGGAAAAAGTTCTTTAGTTTACTTGGGTCATATTGTTGGAGGAGGTTAGTTGAAAATAGATCCCTCCAAGGTTGATGTCATTGTGAATTGGCCAAGGTCCAACACAGTTACTAAGGTAAGAATTTTTTTGGGAGCAGCCCAATATTGGAGGAAAGTCATCGCTAATTTTTCTCTTATAGTCGTTCCTTTGCATGTGTTGACAAGTGTGAAAAAGGTTTTTCAGTGGGGAGGAAAACAACAAAAGGCCTTTGATGCATTGAAGGAAAAGATCAACACAACTCCAGTACTTGCACTCCCATACTTGAGACAGTCATTTGATATTCAGGCTCATGCTAGCGACTACGCCATGGGTGCAATCCTCATGCAACATGGTAAGCATATCTGTTTTCATTCGGAAACCTTTAATGGTGCAGTGATTAACTATTATACATATGACAAGGAATTGTATGCATTGGTGCAAAGTGTGAAAAAATGGAAATGCTACTTGATGGGTAAGGAAACAATCATTCACACTGGTCATCAACCATTGCAACACTTGCAATCACAATCAAAGTTGAAGCAATCAAGGCACTTCCAATGGATGGGTTTCCTTCAATAATTCCACTTGGTAATCAGGTATAAGAAATGTATCTATAATAAAGTTGTTGATATGTTTTCTAGGCCTGTTGTTAGTGTAGCTAATTTACTCAAGCATAATTCTGTTTTACATGAAATTTAGTGAGAAATATGCATTAGATAATGACTTTCAAAATGTTTATGCAAGCTTGAGTCAAGGTAAACAAGTAGATGAATTGGATTATCATTTGCATGATAACTTGTTGTACCATCTTGGCAAGCTTTGTATTCCACAAGGAGAAAGATATAACATCATAAGAGAGGCACATACTTCTCTTATTGCTGGTCATTTCAGTGTAAGTAAGACGGTGGCACATCTAGAAAGGTATTGTTATTGGCCTCGTATGCTTGAAAGTGTATCTCATTTTATTAAAGGATGTTCATTATATGCAATCAGTAAGCCTAACAATAGGAAGTTAGGATTGTACACACCACTTCTAGTTTGTTCACGACCGTGGGAGGGTGTTTCTATGGATTTTGTAGGAGGTCTTCCATTTTCAAATCAAGGTGATGATTATTTGTATGTAGTTGTGGATAGGTTCAGCAAAATGTGTATTTTGATGCCATGTGAAAAGCAAGTTCCATCTGAAAAAAATGCTCAGTTATTCTTTCAGAATGCTTGGGTGCATTTTGGATTGCCCACATCCATTGTTAGTGATCGAGATTCTCGCTTTGTTGGAAATTTTTGGTCAAGCTTGTGGGGATTCATGGACACTATTGTACCTGTTTCCCGTAGGCAGTCCTTGGCTACAAAAACTACTCCAGGAAACCAAATCAACCAACCTTTAGGTTCAAGCTGGCCCTTGAACCAAAGGGGGCTCCCTCAGTTGTTACAAGGCTTTGTTTAACGTTGTTCACCTGTCACTGAACAACAGCCTTTGAAGCACAATGGCCAGATTTATGGTTTTAATGGGGATGGTTGGTGATCAATGAAAATCCCTAATCATGATTAAAGGCCTCTCTCACAGGGTACCTTCTGAAAGTGTCAGCTTCCAGCCTGACATAATGACATCTTTTTCAAGAATTATGGTAGAAGAATGTAAGGGGTTTCCTAATGATCTGAATTGGAACCATGAAGATTATCAAGGTGCCATGACTGTATCCAAACAGGACAGACTTTGAATTTGTGGATAAAGAGTGATTAGGAAAACCTCTGGACAGTGGCAGTTTGTATCCAGCAAGGAACGACGAGGACCTCGGTCAAAGCGCGCTGACTGAGCCCCATGGAGACCGTGCAGGAGGAAAAACTGGCACTTGGGAAGCCCAGATTGCGCATTTCTAGAAAAAACCCCTCGAGAAGGAAAGGCCTTGAGTGCTTGGTCGCATGGGAAGCTAGGAAACTGTGGGGAAGGCGCTAAGGCGAAAGGCGAGACCCGTGCTCCAAAACCGACGGTATATCGGGGGCATCCTTGGGAAGTAAGCGGATTTGGCTAAAAGCGAGCAATTCCATTCAGCGTACGACGCGTGTCTGGTGGATGAGAGAGAAAATCACCTCTCATCACGCGCTAACGCTTGAGAAATTCAACCGCGCTAAATGAGCGAATGTCGTAGGATCTAGGGGCTCCAGATCTAATGGCGAAGATTGCGCCCAATGGAGGAACCAGATTTGACAGGGTATTAAGCTGCGGCAAGGAGAAGTTTGACGTCCAATTTGACCGCTAAGTTGGTGGATGAGTCATTCCACAGTGTAACTAAACTAATGAACCGTTGAGGACAAGCTGGCGCAGTTCATGAGAGGACAAGTGGCCACTCCCTGTGAGACGTTGGCGATGACGCAGAGGCAGGGAACTCCAAATGAACAGCAGTAGGCGATCTGAAGGGGTGGAAGAGGAAGCAAATACTCAAAGACAGATTGGCTTTAAGCCATGAACAGACAGAGAATAGAAAAAAGAAGAGAAGAGGATGAAGACAGAGAAAGCAAGAGCGAAGAAAAGACAGTAAAGCAAGAAGCAGAAATAGAGAGTCGAGCTAACCTAAGGCAGCATCAAGTAGACAGAAAGCTTGAGAGGTTCAAGAAATCCTTGAGAGGATCTGTCGGGAATTGAGCACCACATTGGGCTCCTCCCATTAAAGACCAGAGAGGTCAAGATCTGGTAAGGAAAAGAGTCTATGCACTCTAATGGCTTAGGGGATCCAAGAACCACCCTACCAAACATTATATGTTTCAGGAGACTCAAAATGAGCTCCTCATTGTAAATCTCTGCTTTAAAGACACATTAAAGGAAGGCCACCACTGAAAGTTCGACCAGAGATGTAGCCCTGGAGGATAGGGTGAACTCCTTATTAATTGTTGTGTTCTTGTATTTGCTTACTGTGTTTCTCTTACTGTTTTCCATTTTCCAGTGTCTGTGTATTTTGCAATCTGATCGATCCGTTGCCTAAAATAACATAGAAACACACCAGGACATGAGTCTGTAATACCTTCATTAAATAATGATTTAACTAAGGTCACTCACAAGTGATTTTCAGATCAAGTGGTATTAGAGCTTTAGGCTGTCAAGGTTAGACAAGATTGTGTTGGTTTAGCTGTTGAATGCTAACTAGATCAAAGCTCAAATTAGGACAAGAAGAGTTAATCGAAACTAATCCTGAGATTGGGAGAGTCTATCCTCAGAAGACAATGTCAAAGGAAGGTTCTATGGGGCCAAACCCTCAATTCATAGATAGTTTCCTAGCCATAAAATCCATGGTAGAAGAAATGTATAGGGACTTTAGAAAACACAAGGATGAAGATTCATCAGGCTCTAAATAATACAAAGGAGAAGATAAGTCTCACTTCCATGACCACTCAAAAGGAAAAGGAAAAGAGGAAAGCTTTCTCACACCTCCTAACAGCCCTGAACACAAAAAGAAATCATCTTTGATCAAACTAGATGTTAAATTTGATCTACCTATATATGATGGAGAGTTAAATGCAGAAAAGTTGGACAATTGGATTAGACAAATTGATGTTTATTTTAAAGTGCAGAATGTCGACTTAGATAAGAGAAAGATTCAGCTGGCAAGCCTATGCCTTGGAGGCACTGCCTTGGTTTGGTGGGAAGGCAGAACCCAAGCTGACATGAAAAGACATGGTAAGACTATCTCTGTCTGGAGTGAATTTGTTTATGCAATCAAAAATCAGTTCTATCCATTGGCCTACATGCAGCAAGCCATGATGAGTTGGCAAACTCTTCCATAGTTGAAAGGGCAAAGTGTGCAAGGGCACACTCAAGAACTTAGAAAGAGAGCATTGATTCTAGGAATCTCATTAGACTCACCTGAGACTTTGTTGAAGTACATTGGTGGTCTACACAACTACATGAGGCACACTATCCTCATGTTTAATACCACTAGTATAGATGAGGTATCTATACAAGCTACTCATCTAGAAGCTAGAGTAAAGAATGGAGGTCCAAAAGTTGGGGGACCATCCCAACCCAATGTAAGCAAGAATAAGGAGAAAATAAAGAAGAAATGGAAAGCAAGGAAGGGTAACACTGCACAGAAAAGCAAAGCTTCATGCACTCACTTTAAAAAGGATGGGCATGATGAGGAGCACTGTTGGATTCTGCATCCAGAGCTGAGACCTAAGAAGTTCGAGGGCAAGAAGAAGAAGACTACTGCAGCTATTCAAAAAGATTTGGGGTCAAACTTAGGAGATGAAAAAACCATTGCAGCCACAGGTATAAGAGGTAAGAATTCTGAAGCATCTACTAGTAATTCTTGACAATCTACTGTTGATGAAGAAAATGAGAGAAAAAGACATGAGCTTTTCCATATTCGAGTTATTTCCAAACATCAAAAGATTGATACTTTGTTTGATAGTGGCTCACAAGTAAATTTAACTTCTGAAGAAATTGTAAAGAAGTTGGGATTAGTAACTACACCTCACAAGAAACCATACCCATTAGGATGGTTGAATGATAAAGCACAACTACAAGTGACTAGACAGTGCAAACTCAAGTTTTCTTTTGGGTCAGCATTTGTAGATGAGGTTGTGTTAGACATAATTCCTTTGGATGTATGTGGAATTGTTTTAGGAAGTCCTTACTTGTATGATAGAAAAGCTATTTTTTGTATAGTTGAGAACAAGTATCTACTTGTCAAAGATGGAATTGAATACTTTGTAAGAGCTCATAAGCTCAAGAATAATTATACTCTCACAAACTCAGGGCAAATGAAAAGAATGATAAATTCATGCAAACAATTCTTACTAATGGTTGTAAAGGAAAAGAAACCTGATAAAACCAATGTATTTGAGGGCTGTAATGCTAAACAGCAAGCTGATTTAGAAAAGGTTGTTTCAGAGTATGATATCTTGTTTCAAGAACCTAAAGGTCTGCCACCCAAAAAGGAAATAGTGCATGATATTATTTTGCAGCAAGATGCTCCATTGCCTAACATTGGAATGTACAAGTTGTCTGCTTTAGAGAATGTTGAAATCAAGAAGCAGGTGCAGGAGTTGCTCGAGAGAGGGTTCATCAGACCTAGCACATCACCATGTGGGTCACCAAGCATTTTGGTGAGAAGGAAAGATGGTTTGTGGAGAATATGCATTGATTATCGAGCACTGAATAAGATAACAATAAAAAATCGTTATACCTTTCCTTGCATAGACGATCTTTTAGATCAATTGAAAGAAGTTGTTTATTTCTCCAAGCTAGACTTGCATAGTGGATACCATCAGGTCAGAGTCGCAGAACAAGATACATGGAAGACTGCTTTCAAAACAAAGCAGGGATTGTATGAGTGGTTGGTTATGCCTTTTGGCTTAACTAATGCTCCTGCTACTTTCATGAGATTAATGAATGATGTACTCAGACCTTTTCTTGATGATTTTGTTATTGTGTATCTGGATGACATTCTGATATTTAGCAAAACATGGGAAGAACACTTAAAGCATGTTAAGCAGACACTAGATGTTTTGAAAAGAGAAAAACTTCATGTTAAACTTTGAAAATGTGAATTTGGCAAAACATCTCTGAATTATTTGGGTCATATAGTAGGGGGTGGTGAATTGAAGATAGATCCCTCTAACGTGGCAGTCATTGTAAACTGACCTAAACCCAAATCTGCTATAGAAGTTAGAATCTTCTTAGGAGCAGCACAATATTGGACGGAGTTCATTTCTAACTTTTCCTTAATTACAGCTCCCTTACATGCTTTAATAGGATTGAACAAGGTGTTTCAGTGGGGAGGCAAACAGCAAAAAGCCTTCGACACCTTGAAAGAAAAGATTAGTACAACATCTATACTAGCACTACCTGATCTTCAAAGACCATTTGAGATCCAAACAGATGCCAGTGATTAGGCCATGGGGGCAGTGTTGACATAGCATGGTAAACCCATATGTTATCATTTTGAGACCTTTAATTCTGTAGTAGTTAGCTATCCTACATATGATAAAGAATTGTGTGCATTAGTACAGAGTGTGAAAAAGTGGAAACATTACTTAATGGGAAAAGAGACAGTAATACGTACTGATCATCAACCACTTCAATACCTACACTCCCAAACTAAGTTGCAGCAATCAAGACACTATAGATGGATGAGTTTTCTACAACAGTTTCATTTAGTCATCAGATATAAAAAGGGCATACATAATAAAGTCGTAGATATGTTATCTAGACCCATTATAAATGCATCTACAATACTTAAGCATAATTCTATGTTACATGAGAGCTACATTGAACAATATGCTCAAGATATAGACTTTAAAGATGTATATGCAACTTTAAGTCAAGGAAAATGAGTAGAAGAATTGGATTATCATGTAAAGGACTGACTCTTATACCATTGTGGGAAGTTATGCATTCCACAAAATGAAAGAATAAAGATAATTCAAGAAGCGCACACTTTTCTAATATCAGGTCACTTTGGGGTAATTAAAACAGTTGCACAACTGCAAAGACTTTGTTATTGGCCAAAAATTAATGAGACGGTTTCTAGATATGTAAGAGGGTGTACTATGTGTGCTAAAAGCAAGCCCAGCAACAGAAAACTAGGCTTGTACACTCCATTACCAGTTCCTTCTCACCCTTGGGAAAGTGTTTCCATGGATTTTGTTGGAGGACTGCCTAAATCTAGGAAAGGTCATGATTATCTGTATGTTGTTGTGGATAGATTCAGCAAAATGTGTATTTTGATACCTTGTAATAAACAGAGTACAGTTGAACAAACTGCAAAACTATTTTTTGAACATGTATGGGTTCATTTTGGATTACCCACTTCCATTGTATCTGATTGAGACACCAGATTTGTGGGGAAGTTTTGGTCAAGTCTGTGGGAAATGATGGACACCAAACTGAAGAAAAGCACATCTTTTCATCCACAAACTGATGGCCAGACAGAAGTAGTTAACAGGACAGTGATCCAGTTACTCAGAGGATACTGCAGCAAACATCCTAAGCTTTAGGATGAACATTTGTGTTATGTGCAGCATGCTTACAACATATTAAAACATTCTTCTACATAGAGATCTCCTTTTGAGACCTGTTTGTCAGAAAATTATATATTACGGAGCAATGGAACACATAAAATATTGCAAAAATATAAACATAGAAAACACATAAAACAAGAGAGACACAGATATACGTGGTTCACCCAATTTGGGCTACATCCACAGAGAAATGGCCAGTTCTTCTTTTATTATATTATCTAGCAAACTAAAGAGATACAACCTACAACAGATCTGCTATAATACCCTCTTTGCTCTCAATCTCCTCTCTCTTCCTCACTCAGAATACATATATATATAGATGCAATACAATTCCCTCATATATAGTGAGGGGTTTCCTTCTAGGGTGAAAAACCCTAAGTTAAACATAACTTCTATCATCAGATCATATGCCTAATGAACGGCCCAGATTAACTAGAAATTACTAGACTTTTACAAGGCAATTTTACATCTATTTTTAGCTTCGGGGGCGCTGCCCCCAAACCCCAGTCAGGGGACCGCTAGCCCCCGGACCCCCCAGCTGAGGGGGATTAGCCCCCCTGGACCCCCGCGGGGGGGACAAGTCCCCCCCGCGTGGAGGGGTGTATAGTCTTCCTGGGGTATACATTCGATTGAGACATTTGAATACAGAAGATAATCAGGCTCCAAACCCAACAATCTCCCACTTGGAGACTGATTATAGCGACTCCACCACTGCTTCATTTTCTAGACAATAACTTCACTTTTTACCTGGTTGTTTCTCATCTTCCTCATCATACCTGAAGACCAATTGAAACTGAGCATATTCTCAGTTTCTCCCTGGTTACAACTTTTGTTAACATATCTGCAGGATTCTGGCTAGTGTGTATCTTTTCCAGCTTCAACTGTCCATCTTCCAATGCTGACCGTATGAAATGGTACTTGAGATGTATATCTTTAGTCTCAAAATGAAATGCAGAGTTCTTTGCAAGATGTATGGCACTCTGGCTGTCACTGTATAACCTGCCCAACTCCTGCTTCTTGCCTAATTCATCTAGAAACCTTTGTAACCAAATCATTTCTTTACTAGCCTCTGTAGTAGCAACATACTCTACTTCTGTTGTTGAAAGTGCAACAACACTTTGGATTTTTGAAACCCAACTGACAATTATTCCACCTACAGTAAATATATATGCTGTAGTGCTCCTCCTGTTATCTCTGTCACCTGCCATATCTGCATCAACATATCCTTGTAGAGCAATGTTTGAACCACCAAAGCATAATGCTTGATTTGTGGTACCTCTCAAATACCTGAGAATCCACTTGACTGCCATCCAATGTTATTTTCCTGGATTGTTCATGTACCTGCTTACAACTCCCACTGCATGTGCAATATCAGGCCTTGTGCAGACCATTGCATACAGTAAGCTTCCAACTGCTGATGCATATGGAACTTTAGACATATGAGCCATTTCTTCCTGAGTATTGGGACATGCCTCGTTACTTAATTTGAAATGGCTAGCCAAAGGTATACTAATTGGTTTTGAATTCTGCATATTAAACCTTTTCAACACCTTTTCTATGTACTCACTTTGAGACAATGTTAATTTGCGATTCTTCCTATCTCTAGTTATTCTCATACCAAGGATTTGTTTTGTAGCACCCAAATCCTCCATTGCAAATGAGTTTGCCAATTTTCTTTTGAGCACATTTATCTCCTACATGTTAGAACCTGCAACAAGCATGTCATCTACATACAATAACAATATAATATAGCTGCCATCATTTTTCCTTTTTAGATAAACACAATGATCAGAGTGACACCTAGTATAACCTTGTTCAGAAATAAACCTGTCAAATTTTAGATACCACTACCTTGGAGCCTTTTTTAAGCTATACAAGCTCTTCTTCAACCTGCACACCAGTTTCTCCTTCCCTTTTACCTCATATCTTTATGGTTGCTGCATATATATCTCTTCCTCCAAATCCCCATGGAGAAAGGTTTTCTTTACATCTAACTGCTCAAGATGCAAATCTTCAGCTACTACTAGACTTAAAATAGTTCTGATTGAAGTCATTTTAACAACAGGAGAAAACATCAAAATCAATACCTTTCTTCTATGCAAACCCCTTCACCACAAGTCTAGCTTTGTACCTCTGTTTTCCTCCATCTTCTTCCTTCAGCCTGTAAACCCATTTATTCTGCAGTGTTGTTTTACCTGTAGGCAACCTGACTAAGTCCCAAGTCTGGTTATGTGCTAAGGAGTCCATCTCTTCTTTCATGGTTTGCTCCCACTTCTTCCTGGTTTCTACCTGCACTGCTTCTTCATAACATTCTGGTTCACCAGAATCAGTCAACAATACATAATATAATGCAGGAGAGTATCGTTCAGGGTGTCTACTTATCCTGGTAGATCTTCTAACACCACTTTCAGGTGTTTGAAGTGCTTGTTGCTGTTGTGGTTGTTGTTCTGGTTGTTGATCATTATGATTTTCAGGCACCATCACTTTTCTTGTGATATCATTAAGCATTGTGTATTCTCTGTTTTCTTTTTCTTGTTTCTTTTCCTGCAGCTGATTCTTATACAAGACCTTTTCATTGAATATTACATCTCTGCTCCTAATGATTTTGTGATTTTTATAATCATATTAGCGATAACCAAAATCATTAACACCATATCCAATAAAGGTACATTTCTTTGATTTTGCCTCAAGCTTTGTTCTATTTTCTTTGTTAATGTGGACAAAAGCTTCACAACCAAAAGTCTTTAAAAATGAGTAGTTTACCTTTTTACCTGTCCATGCCTCCTTTGGAATACCAGCATCCAAGGAACTTGAAGGCCCTTTGTTTATTAGATAAACAGTAGTGTCTATAGCATCTGCCCAAAATTGTAAAGGCAATCCTGCATGCAATCTCATGCACCTTGCATGCTCCATGATTGTCATGTTCTTCCTTTCTGACACACCATTTTCTTGTGGTGTTCCTGGAACTGTCTTCTCTCTGCGAATTCCATTCATTGAACAGTACCTATCAAACTCTTTGCTGCAATATTCACCTCCATTATCTGATCTGAGACACATCAACCTTTTCCCTGTCTCATTTTCAACCAAAGCTTTCCATTTCTTGAAAGTATCAAATACATCAGATTTATTTCGAATACAATAAATCTAGGATTTTCTAGTTGCATCATCAATAAAAGTAACATAATAACGAGAGCCACCAAGAGATGATACCTGAGCAGGTCCCATACATCTGTATGCACAAGCTCTAATTTTTCGATCTTCTTTTCTTTCCCAACTCTAAGGAATCTGACTCTCTTTTGCTTTCCATAAACACAATTCTCACAAAATTTTAAATCAACATGCTTCAAACCTGGCAACAAATTTCTTGAGTGAAGAATCTGCATTCCCTTCTCATTCATGTGCCCGAGCCTATGATGCCACAATGCCGTATCTTCTCCTGTAGAGGTTAAAGCATTAACAAAATTAGAAATACCATTGCATAAATACAATGTACCAACCTTTTCTCGTTTTGCTATTACCAGGGATCCTTTAGTGACCTTCCAGGTTTTATCTATGAAGGTAGTTACGCAACCTTCACCTCCCAACTGCCTTGTTGAAATCATATTTTTCTTCAAATCTAGAACATGCCTTACCTTCTTCAATAGCCACTGATTTCCATTTTTCCGTTTTATGAAAACTGTACCCATTCCAACGATTTTACAGGGTTTATCATCACCCAATCAAACTTGTCCAAAATTGCTTGAACATAATCATGAAAATTTTTCTTATCAGGTGTGGCATGGAATGAGGCCCATGAATCTACCACCCAGGCATCAATAATATTTTCTAATGAAAGAATCAAAGCATCTTGCAACACATCACCTATTACATTCGCTTCATGATTAGTTTCTTACTGCACATCTCCTTCTTTTCCCTTCCGAGACTTGCAGTCTTTCTTTAGGTGTCCTTTCTTCCCACATTTCCAGCACACTATCCTTGATTTGGACTTGGATCTACCTTTTCTTAACTTACTGCGATATCCTGAGCCCTTTCCTCTTTCCATTTTTCTTCCCCTAGACTCTCACTCAAAGCATTACCTGATGTCTCATCGGAGATTTTCCATCGCATTTCCTCGCTAAGGATTGTGCCAACAACATCATCAAACTTTAAAGTACTAGATCCAGAGACAGAGTTACTAACGGCCATAACTAAACCATTCCAACTTTCTGGCAATGAGCATAGAAATAATAGAGCCCTAACTTCATCATCAAAATTTACCCCTACAAAACTTAACTGACTTGTAACTGTACTAAAATCATTTAAATGATCTGCAACAGATCCACCTTCTGACATCTGCATATTAAATAAATGCTTCATAAGAAATACCTTATTTGAGGCCGAGGGTTTTTCATACAGTTTGGCCAATGCCGACATTAAACCCTGTATTGTCGTTCCCTTTGAAATATTAAATGCTACCGATGCCGCTAGACACAGCCGTATTGTTCCAAGTACCTTTCTGTCCAGAATATCCCATTCTGTGTCTGTCATACTCGTTAGCTTCTTTGTCTTTCTGCTCAATGGTAGGTACAAATCTCTCTGATACAGATAATCTTCCATCTGCATCTTCCACAGCTGGTAGTTTGGCCATTGAATTTTTCGACCCTAAACCTACCATCTTCCGCCATTGCTCCCACTTGAACTAGGAACCCTTCTCTCCTGTGAGTTTATCAGCCAAATAGACCTTCGGCTCTAATACCAGTTGTTAGAAAATTATATATTACGGAGCAACTGAACACATAAAATATTGCAGAAATATAAACACAAAAAACACATAAAACAAGAGAGACACAGATATACGTGGTTCACCCAGTTTGGGCTACGTCCATGGAGATATAGCCAATCCTTCTTTTATTATATTATCCAACAAACTAAAGAGATACAACCTACAACAGATCCGCTGTAACACCCTCTTCGCTCTCAATCTCCTCTCTCTTCCTCACTCAGAATACAAATATATATAAACGCAATACAATTCCCTCATATATAGTGAGCAGTTGCCTTCTAGGGCGAAAAACCCTAAATTAAACATAACTTCTACCATCAGATCATCCGCCTAATGAATGGCCTAGATTGACTAGAAATTACTAGACTTTTACAAGGCAATTTTACATCTATTTTTAGCTTCAGGGGCACTGCCCCCGACCCCCCCAGACCCCCACGGGGTGGACAAGTCCCCCCCACGTGGAGGGGTGTACAGTCTTCCTGGGGTATACATCCGGCTAAGACATTTGAATACAAAAGATAATCAAGCTCCACACCCAACACTATTTTGGTTTCACACCAAAGTCTCCTTTCGATTTTGTCTTTGGTAAAGACACCACAGTTGAGCGACACAGTGATGTGGACAGGGCAACTAGGTTCATTGAACAAATCCAAGAGATCCACCAGGCAGTATAGGAACAGTTGGAAAAGAGCCAAGCCAAATACAAGGCAAGGGATGACAAGCATCGGATGGAGCATAGTTTCCAAGTTGGTGGCCAAGTCTGGCTGTATATCAGCAAGGACAGAATGCATGGTGAAGGTATGAAGCTAAAGCCTATCAGGTATGGACCCTTTAAGATACTTGAGAAGATTGGTGAAAATGATTTTCGCCTTGATCTACCGGCTTACATGCACATCTACTCAATCGTAAATGTAGATTGCTTGAGATTGTTTGAACCCTCACTGATTGAGGATCTCGAAGAGCAGAGTCAATTGCCTTATATTGACGACTTGCTACCTGAATATCTTAATGAATTGTAGGAAGACACAGTTCTAGATAAAAAGGTGAGGATGACGCGTAGGGGAGATGTTGAGTACCTCAGAATTGGGCTCAAGGGTTCAAAGCCAAGCAATGCAAAGTGGATAGAGATTGGACAACTGAGACAATTGTACCCTCACTTAGTTGATGCTTGAAAACCACCTTTTGGTGGTCCAAAATATTTTTCAGTGGGAAGGTCGTGATCCGAATTGGATCCATGAAGATTATCAAGGTGCCATGACTGTATCCAAATAGGACAGACTTCGAATTTATGGATAAAGAGCGATCAGGAAAACCTCTGGATAGTGGCAGTTTGCAGCCAGCAAGGAACGACGAGGACCTCGGTCAAAACACACTAACCGAGGCCCATGGAGACCATGCAAGAGGAAAAACTGGCACTTGGGAAGCCCAAATCGGGAAACAGAGGCCATTTCTGATGCGTGATTAGCGCTCATCGCTGGGCAAAACCCCTCGAGAAGGAAAGGCCCCGAGCGCTCAGTCGCATGGAAAGCTAGGAAACCATGGGCAAGGTGCTAAGGCGAAAGGCAGGACCCACGCTCCAAAACCGGCAGTATATCGGGGGCATCCTTGGGCGGTAAGAGAATTTGGCTAAAAACAAGCGATTCCATTCAGCGCATGGCGCGTGTCCGATGGATGAGAGAGAAAACCGCCTCTCATCATGCACTAATGGTCGAGCAAGTCAATCGTGCGAAATGAGCGAATGTCATAGGATCTAGGGGCTCCAGATCTAACAGCGGAGATTGCGCCCGATGGAGGAACCGGATTTGACAGGGGATTAAGCCGCAGCATAAAGAAGTTTGACGTCCGATTTGACCGGTGAGTTGGCGGATGAGTCATTCCACAGTGTAACTAAACTATCGAACCGTTGAGGACAAGCTGGTGCAGTTCGTGAGAGGACAAGTGGCCACTCCCTGTGAGACATTGGCAATGACGCAGAGGTAGGGAACTCCAAACGAACAGCAGCAGGTAATCCGAAGGGGCAGAAGAGGAAGCGAACAGTCAAAGACAGATTGGCTTTAAGCCATGAACAAACAGAGAATAGAACAAAGAAGAGAAGAGGATGAAGACAAAGAAAGCAAGAGTGAAGAAAATACAGTAAAGCAAGAAGCAGAAAGAGAGAGCCGAGCTAACCTAAGGCAGCATCGAGCAGACAGAAAGCTTGAGAGGTTCGAGAAATCCATGAAAGGATCTGTCGAAAATTGAGCACCACATTGGGCTCCTCCCATTAAAGACCAAAGAGGTAAAGATCTGGTAAGGAAAAGAGTTTGTGCACTCTAGTGGCTTGGGGCGTCCAAGAACCACCCTACCAAACATTATCTGTTTCAGGACACTCAAAGTGAGCTCCTCATTGTAAATCTCTGCTTTAAAGACACAATAAAAGAAGGCCACCACTGAAAGCTGGACCGGAGACGTAGCCCTGGAGGATAGGGTGAACTCCTTATTAATTGTTGTGTTCTTGTATTTGTTTACTGTGTTTCTCTTACTGTTTTCCATTTTCCAGTGTCTGTTTATTTTGCAATCTGATCGATCCATTGCCTAAAATAACATAGACACACACTGGCACATGAGTCTGTAATACCTTCATTCAATAATTATTTAACTGAGGTCACTCACAAGTGATTTTCAGATCACCTAATAATTGAGTAGTCAAACTGGCTACTTAACAAATAGGGAAATTTGGATGCATGTAGAAGATTTCTACAGCCCAATAAAACATATTCAAAGTATTCAGGAAGGCCAAAATGAAACCAATTCTAAGAGGAGCTATTTCAGATAGATAGACCAATAAGCTAATCTCTTTTGATGGCTATCAGAAGGCATAAAGAAAAAACCAATCAAATAGGATTTATCTTGGACAAACAGTCGAATAAGCTAATCTCTTTCTAAAGGTTATGATTTTGCAAACCTTCCTATAAACACTTTTATCATGTGTAGAAATAAGATATGAAAAACTGGAAAAACATACTTGAAGCACAAAATTCTGTCAAAACTAGAGCCATAAGGCTTTCATTAGAAAAACTAAAACAGAAGCCTTATTACAGAGTGAAGAGTCTTGGCATCAAAAGCCAACACCAATTACTTCAATTGATGAAGTATTTATACAAATTCTAAACTAAAATATCTTGAAAAAATATCAAGATTTGTTTACAAATATCTTAAATTGTTTTACACAAATAGAACTGAAATATAGGACATTAAAAAATAATGTATCTACTTGGCACTATCATTATGCATTGCTGTTTACAAAAAAGAGAAATTCGAATTGAATTGCAACTCTTAGTTGATGAGGTGGCCTAACTGTCTTTGAGCATTTTCCTCCCGAAATCCTGCAAAATAGGGTCCAGTCATGCCTTTGTATATCTCAATCCGAGATATTTCTATAAAAATTGAGAGATTTTATTGTAGATGAATATGTTCTTAAGATAAACCTCTCTCAGTTTCCCAAACTTCGGCTCCATCTGTTCACAATACTTTCTTAAAAAAGATGTCTAAAAAGGAATTTACAAAGTTCGAAAAATAGGCTGTGAAGATGTACTTGTATCTCTGATTATGTAATAGTTGAGTAAAATCTGAAGTAGGTTATTGTACTTGAGCATCTTAGGAACACAAACCTCCTTCAGTTTCTCAAGAATCATCTCTGATTATCCACAATAGTTTCTGCAAAAAGGTGGCTTAAACAGGACATTACACAGTCGGAAAAATAGGCTAAACATGATGAGAGTGTATATACCAACCCCTAACACCTGTGTGAAAAGTGAGATAATTTTTTGTATTATGGAATCTTATGAACCAAAACCTCTTCCAGTTTCCAAATATTCATCTTTGTTTAGTCACACTATCCTCTGCAAAAAGGTGACTAAAACAGGAAATTTCTGGAAAACATTCCTTCAAAGATGCATTTGCATCTCCCAATCCATAATAGTTGTTACAAAACTGAGAGAGGTTTTTGTACATGAGGATGTTATAAACAAAAACCTCTTTCATTTTTTGAAAATTCATTCTCAGAGGTTTGTAAACCATGTTTTAATTTACTTTATTACATCATTTTAATCATGTTTAAATGCATGATTAACTAAATCAACTAGCTAATGAAACTTAAATTTACATTTTGAGGGCGCATTTACTCTTGCAGACCCATTTATTATTTCTAAACTATTAAAACCTATTATATCAGAAAATTTAAATTATCAAAACTAATCATGTTACAACAGACACCAAATTGAAAAAGAGTACAACTTTTCATCCACAAACAGATGGTCAAACATAAATTGTGAATAGAACAATGATACATATTTTTTTGTGGGTATTGCAACAAGAATCCTAAGTTGTGGGATGAACATTTTCACTATATTCATCATGCTTACAACCGAGCCAAGCACTCTTCAACTCAAACTTCGCCATTTGAGGCATGCTTGGGATACTTGCCCAAATATCGTTTGGATTTTATTTTTCACAAAGATGTTGTTATTGAAGGTCATAACGACATAGACAAAGCAAGAAAGTTCATTGAACAAATCCAATTAGTACACCAAAAGGTTCAAGAACAATTTGAGAAAGCCAAGGCAAGTACAAAGCAAGGCACAACAAGCATCATCAAGATCACAAGTTCCAAGTTGTTGATGAAGTTTGGCTTCACATTAACAAAGAGAGGCTCCAAGGAGAAGGTAAGAAGCTAAAACCAATTAGATATGGTCCATTCATAATTTTGGAAAATATTGGTAACAAGGCCTTCAGATTGGATTTTCCTTCATATATCAAAATTTATGTTGTTTTTAATGTTGAGAATTTAAGGTTGTATGAGCCTCCTTTGATTAAAGATCAAGGAGAGAATATTCAAATTCCATCTATTGAAGACTTTTCTCTAGAATTCCTTGATGAACTTCAACAAGACACTATACTTGACAGAAGAACAAGGATATCAAAAAGAGGAAGTGTCAATTATCTTTGAGTGGGGCTCAAGGGTACAATCCTTTAAAATCCAATTGGATAGAGGTTGGAAAGGTGAGGGAACTGTAACGTCACCTGCTGGACAATTGAAAGTGATATTTTGGGGTCCAAAAGGCTTCTAGTGGGGAGGCGTGATCAGGTGCTCAAAATTAGGCTCAAATTCGAAGTGGTAGAATCTTGATAAAATTAGTTTCAGATCAAAGTGCTCACCATCCTAATTCAAATGGTGTGAACGACACTCGAATACAAGCTCATATAAAGAAGTTCGAGCAATTCAAAGTTCAAGTTTGACTTGGACAGATGGAAGGAGAAGATGACGTGGCAGGACTCTTCAGCGAATGGGGAAGCACCAAGTGGTAGGCCACCATTGGCCCCCATTTCACAAATCGCATATCACAGGTGGGTCGATGTTAAAGAATCGGCCATAGAATAAGCTAGGGTGTGATGTGATAATCGCAATCACACATCGCAGAAGGGAAGTACTACAGAAATTGGCCCCCAGCATATCGGGTTGCAATGTGATAATCACAATGGCAGATCACACAGTGCAGAGTCTTGTATATATGTCACCTTCTGACTCTGCTGATTGTGATTTGCGATGGATCTTGGATGCGATAAGATTATGGGTTTCAGTTGATAGTTCCATCGGGTCTATCATTTATTGTAATTGCATATCGCCCACTCTGCATTCACAAACCATAACACCCGTTGGTTCCCGCCGATTGAAATTTGTGATGGAGCTATCAGTACCTGTAGCTTATGGCTGCACCACAATGAAATTTTCACCCAGTTAGTGCTTTTTGGAGCAAAATTGTAGGATCATGCCAGAAATGGTGCAATTTGTGGAGCAAATATTGGGAAAACTAGGAGAGGTCATAACTTCTTTAGGTTTCCACCAAATTGGATGCAAAAAGAGGCTAGATAGCCATTTTTGGACATTATGGACTCATTGGAGGAGGTGTCAAAAGCATTTGAGCATTGTAAACACATATTTTTACACTTTTCAGAATAATAGAGAGGTCCAAGCCATTGGAAGCTAGAACATGGAGATGTATCCCACGAGGGGTGAACTCCTTTATCATTTTCTATTGTAATGCATTTTTTAATGATGTTCTGTACATGTTTATGCTATTGTTCAGTCTCTTCTTTATGTTAAATTGCTCATAAAATTGACATAAAAACTCATCATTTCACTTACAAAAATTCATGAATCCGTAAGAACAATGAAATCATTTAGTTTCTAATCTGAGGAGGATCTTAATATTCTAAATCAGATCACCCTACATGACCAAGTCAGTCTGGTAGCTGGCAATACGACTTAAAGGAAGATCCACATCCACACTTGAAGAAGCCTATAAATAGAAGAGGACTTGTTCTACTTGAAGCACACTCACTCACCACTCATTCTAGCGAAGGAAGGAGAAGGAGAAGGCAGCAAAGAAAGAAGAGGATGAAGAGGATATTTTGTTTGGGCTATTTTATCTCACACATGCTAAGGAGAACTAGGGTTTTTGCAGCAAGACCTATGGTTTCTATCTTCAAGTTTGATCTTGGAGAAAAGAAGACAAGTAGGTCAAGAAAAGGTCACCAAGGGTAATCCTCATCTTCCTGAAGTCGAGGAAAGTCAAGAGAAGGTGAAAGGAGGGCTCAAAATACATATCGAAGATCACACATGTGGTAGCAGCAACTACTGAGAGGGTCAAAATTTCATATTTGCAGTGGAGGCTGAAAGTTCTGTAGTTGGAGGTCAAAGAAGTGCTACTGGAAAACATTTGACTGTCCTTGGTAGGATTAGGGTTAGAAAATCATATAGAGAGGTTGATCTTAGTCTTGGAAGGTTTTTAAGTGATCCTTAACATCTGGGAATTTGTCAATTGAAGAATATATAAGGAAGAGAAGAGATTTATAGGTTTTCCTCTCAAGTGGAGAGGTTTTGGCCCTGACTTGCAACCTATATTATGTGTTCTTGTTCTTCTTGTTTTAGTAGTTGTTTGATGATTCACAAATATAATAATAAGTAACTAAGCTAATAAGTAAAAGAACATCACAAGCAACTATCAAGTAAAGAAGATTAATCGAGATCATTTCCCTATATAATTTTCAACATGTTTTTAGAGCTAAGGTTGGCTAAGGGCATCATGAAGATCTCCACTACATTGAAAAAGTTCATCAAGAAGTTTTCAAAGGTAGGAAGTTATCTCAAGAAAGGGATCAAGGATGCATGAAGCCTCTTATTCTCTACAAAGAAGGAAGCAATTAAGCAAAATGATGAAGGTATGTTCTCGACACTGACATACACATTCCAAGACGAGAGAATTTAGGTAATTGATAGTGGCGCATCTAGGCACATGACATGTCATCACAAACAATTAAAGAATTTATCAAAGGGAAAATATTCTTACTCAGTGGAACTTGGACATAACAAAATCTATCCCTTGATAGGTATTGGATCAACCTCTTTAGAGCTTGAGAATGGAAGTAATATTGAACTCAACAACATCCTATTTGTTCCAGGTTTGCATAAGAACTTACTTTCCATTTCAAGTATCGAAGATAAGGGTGATAGAGTAGATTTCATTGATGGAAAAGTTTTAGTATGCAGTAAATACTCAAGTTTTGGGAGCGGGATCCCCCAAGGGCAGTTTTGGGGCTAAAAGCCCATGTTTAAATCAATTTTTGTAATATAATTGTAAAGACTCCGCATTTTGTGGTCGCGGAGTGCGAAGGTATTATGTGTCAAAAAGGGTAGTCTGCCCTTAGTTTTGTAAAGAAAAGTCAGTTGTAAGAGACCTACCCATGGTCCGCAGACCATGGGATTGTATAAAAAGAGTTAAGCTTTAAGAAGTTAGAGATAATAGACATGGAATGGCAGATCATGTAATAGAGTGATAGCTTTGAAGAAGAAGTCTTAGTCTTGGGTCGTAGCATAAGTAGAGGCTCTGCAGCTAAGTGCGCAGAGGCCTAGGGTAGAAATCCGCAGCTGACTGTGCGGACCCCTGCAACTATGTGCGAAGGGCAGACAGAAGTTGTAACACTTGGAAGATATTAATAAAAGGATATATTCTGCAATTTCTATGTCTTTGTTCTGTTGATGTGTTTGGATATTTTATGTATGAATTTCCTTTATTATGCTTATAGGATGCGTGAATGAATACAATTACATTAAATAATTGAACGCAATTATGAATATCTACTTACGCGGCGTTAACTTTAAGTATCTGATGAGATAATTGAATCACTTAGACTAATTGGGGAATCTACATGGCACGTAGCCATAGCAACGCGAAAGTACCTGCACAGTGGGTTAGGGCTGCACGAAGGTCAATCGTACCCTTTCACGGTGGTACAAAAGAATGGAATAGAGGGCTAGTCTTGCAAGCCCTAGAGTGAAGCGACCTGCGCAAAGGCAGGGATAGAAGGAATCAAACGACATCACAACCTTCTCAAGGTGCGGAAACTTGGTTCCAGCGTCCCCCCATATTGCTTTGGGTGATACTTTAGTCCACGCTCCGCAGGCTGATGCCAAAAGGGCCAGTATTGTAGGGATTTGTTTGGATAATTAATGTTGAACCTCGGTTAGGCCCCCTGAAGCCAACAAATGGTTTAGTTGCCAGGACCGAAATCTGCATAAGAGATGTGTGATGTCATATCACTGGAATCCAACTAAGAAGGAGATGGAGACTTGTTGGATAGGAATATCCATGAATTCACGGCATAGGAGAATAGGAACTTGCAATTGACAAAGGAATAGTGGTTGGACAGATACCTGTATAAAGAGATCCACGAGATATTCTTCTGCTCCTTCCCTATTGAGCTATACAAGTGGATTGTGAAGCTAGCAGATAGCCAAGGAAGGTGGAAACTTGATGGTCCTATTGTGTGGACCCCGGAGCTAGTGCTAAGGTTGGAAGCGTTAGAGGATAAGATCGCGCACGCTGTCGATCATTGGGTCGATCGCATCATAGGAGGATTTGTAACTGAATTCATGGTCGACACTTCAGTTAGGTACAGCGAGTATGTAAAGTATTTGAATACCTAGATTAAAATGATATTGTGCAAAAAATGGGTTATGTAGCTACCTTGATGTTCGGGACTACGTGAAGCAGAAAAACTATAGGAACAAAGGAAAAAGGGGTCTGGAGTATAGTTCCTTGATTTCACCTCCTCTAGGTGATAAAGAAGGGATATCAAAGGTTTCTCTGCGAAGTTCTATTCAGTTAATAAGACAAGGATTCCCACGAATACCACCTCCGCCCACACCACCTCCAACTTCACCTGTACCACCTCCACCTCCACCGCAGTTCAGTGTGGCAAATATAGTGAAGCTGCCTTTGCTCAAAGGCTTGGGCAATGAAGACCCGGACCAATTCTGGTTCATTGTGAGGGATGTATGGGAAGCTCAAGGTGTTACAGATGATCATATAAAGAAGGCGACGTTGGTTATTGCTCTACAAGATCGCACGCTAACCTAGTATATTAATTACTCTAATGATAACCAAAATGCTGGAGTGGTAGACATCCAGGCAGCACTGAACAGAGAGTTTAGTAGGCCTAAATCTGAGGTGCAGTTAATTGTGGGATTCAAATAAATCGTGATGCAACCAAGTGAGATTCCTTGGGAACTAGATCAGAGGTTGAAGTGTGCAATCCGTGAAGCCAACATGAATTTGACAGATGGACAGCATCACAAGTGGTTTGTAGTTTCGCTACTACCACTTAAAAGCAGTGCGCTATCAGGAAGAGGCCTTGGAGATTTCCATGAGCCTACATGAAACCCCGATGCAAGATCCAAATCTAGGAGTTTAGTAGATCCATGCGTAGCTAAAGAATCTGTGCCTTGAGATGCAAAGTCTGAAGCAGGATAGGACGGTTCGACCAGAGGTGCACGAGGAGGTATGGTGCTTGAAATGCAAGAGTCAGGGTCATGACAAAGACCATTGCCCAGTCTTTGCAAACTACATTGCAAGAGGAGGATTGATGCCTTTAAGGTCAGAAGATCAAGCAGGACCTAGCGCAGGGCCTGCATTATGGTGCGCTATCTGTCAGGTAGCCAGAAAACATGCCATGAATAACTATCATTTACTATAGAAATTTGTACAAGCATCACAACAATTGTTCTGAAACTTTTGTAGGTCGATATGATATGATGAGCGCACTTACAGGAGCTATGAATTGATGATGGATAGAACTCCCACCCATAGGGTTCAGGCCAAAATGTAGCCCCTTGACCAGAGTGTAGGGATGGTGCGGACTGGATTTTAGGGGCGCAAACGAGGCTGAGGCAGAGGAGGACTTGGCAGAGGTTGAGGATAGTTGATTTGCTACAATTGTGGAGGACCAGGACACTATGCCTATGATTGCACTAATCCAACGCATCTGTCGTGCAAGTATTGCACGTTGTTTGATCATGAAACGAAAGACTGTCATGCGTTGATAGCTAGGATACGTGACAAAGGGGTGCTACCACCTTCGCTGACTCAGAACCTGCAGATGATGAGGTCTGAGCCATGCAAGGAAGATCCAAAAGTAAATATAATGCTTAGAAGTGGAATCGCACAAAAGATGACAAGGGGAAACAGCCAGAAGACAGTACATGGGTTCACAAAGCTCTGACGAAGGAGGCTGGGTTCGATTTGGAGTGCGCATATGAAAACTTCATGGAAGATAAGAAGAGCTTCGTTGATGCCTCCACCTCAGGAAGCAAGGATAAGCCTGAGCAGGAGATGGACCCTTCTATCCTCACAACTTTCCTAGAGACCTGTATGAAGTTACTACGTGACAGTAAGACTATGAAAGGGTTACAAGAGCTCATCAATAGATACGTTGGAACCGCGTCGGGTGAGTCGCACATAGTACGAAAGATTGGTAAGCATAAAACAAGGACGAGACAGGAGATGTGACTGACTGCACAGATAGGAGAGTATGAAATGGATAAGGTTATTTTGGACCTGGGGTCAGACGCGAACATCCTACCAAAGCATACTTGGGAACAAATGGGGAGACCTGCACTGCAATGGTCTCTTATTCAACTAAGGATGGTGAATTAGTAGAATATCATCCCATGGGGCGGCTGCAGGGGGTGACCATGGATATTGAGGGAGCGAGCACACTTGCTGATTTTGAAGTAATAGAGATAGTGGATGATAGCAATCCTTATCACTCACTTCTAGGAATTGACTGGGCTACTAATATAAACGGGGTAATCAATTTGAAGAAATGGAAGATGATATTTGAGAAGAAATCATTGCGCGTAATAGTACCCCTCAATCCTACTGAAGGATCGCGCTATACTGAACCAGTCCACGATTATGAGAGTGATGACGACCTAGACTGTATCTATAAGATAACCGCGCGAGACCAAGATGGGTGAATCCCACCACGGATGGACAGATTACATGGGATTGTGAGATTTCCCGCACTTCAGACTCCGATGAAGAGATAGAACGCTCGCAGAATCGGTTGCATGAAGTAACTATGTTGAATTGCAACATGATGACCCGATCATTGCACTGTGTGTTTTCAGAGGTAAGAAATTTGCCTACTTATGATGGTTTGAATGAGGTATATATCTTTTTGGATGCATTTGAAAGAGAGGTACCAGAAAATCAACGCTTCCAGGCATTGGACTGGGCACTGTGCGCTACGCTCGCAAGATGGTGGGGTACGCATAAAGGAAGCTTCGATGATTGGCGCGAATGTAGGAGGATGATGAGAACATGATTTGGGAAGCCTAAGATGTGATTGAAAGACAAGTATGATGGACAGGATGATCCGCACACGCATTTGGCCAAAGCAAGGAAGAATTATTCCACCACTGAGTGCAAAGGGCTAGCTATGGTGTATGTGCTCTACAAGTATAGGCACTACTTGCTGGGAGGCCATTTTAAGATGTATACGGATCACTCCACGCTAAAGTACCTAGTCAATAACCCTGTGTTGGGGGGGAGAATCTACAGATGGCTCTTATTGTTCCAGGAGAATGATTTTGAAGTGGTTGTGAAGCCTAGACGCTTGAATGCGGGACCAGACTATCTGTCGCGCATCGAAACAGGGGAGCAACCCAGTAACTTGGAAGAAGGATTGCCTGACGTGCAGCTATTTGTAGTGTGTGTCACGGATGGTCATTTCGAAGATATAATACACTTCCTAACAACAAGGACTGCTCCGGAAGGATACATTATCCAGCGAAAGAAGGAATTAGTGGTACACGTAGCAGATTTCTCTGTCAATGTTGGGCATCTGTACAAGATGGGGACTGATGAGATATTGCGATGATATGTACCTGATCTCAAAAGAATCAGCATCCTCACAGATGCTCATGGGGGCACCGCGGGAGGCCATTATGCAAGGAGAGCAACTGCGCAAAATATTCTATGCGTCGAGTTGTGGTGTCCAACCCTTCATCAGGACTCAAAAGCATACTACAAGGTGTGCGATGTGTGTCAAAGGACTAGCAAGCCATCACGGAGAGATGAGATGCCTTTGAATCCACAAATGATGTTGCAACCTTCGAAAAGTGGGTGATAGATTTTGTGGGACCTATTCAGCCACAAGGAAAGATGGGAGGAAGGTATATTATCACCGCGACGAAGTATTTGACTCGTTGGGCAGAGGCACAACCCGTGAAGGATTGCATAGGCACGACCACTGCAAAGTTCCTCTTTGAGCATGTACTGATGCCATTTGGTTGTCCAAATATCTTAATGAGTGATCGCGATACGCACTTCTTGAATGAGACGATCAGCGCGCTGACGAAGGAATTTCAGGTATACCACCAGAAGAGTACGCCTTATCACCCATAATCTAATGGGATGGTGGAAGCATTCAACAAAGTGCTCGAAAATGCACTGACCAAGGTTTGTAATGCTCAGGGAAGTTATTGGGACCTACTCATACCTACAGTATTGTGGGCTTATTGATTGACATCCAAGAAGTTACTGGACAAACCCCTTTTTGGCTTGTCTATGGTATTGAAGCGGTAATGCCTATGGAATACATTGTGTCTAGTCTATACATAGCAGTGCTCATAGGTATGATGGATCACAGAGCCCTGGAGGAGAGGCTCGCACAGCTGGATGAATTGGAAGAAGAAATATTTTTGGCTGGATTTCACCAGCAGGTCCAAAAAGCAACACAAAAAGGCATGGCATGATCACCACATAAAGTCGTGCACATTTAAGGTAAATGACCTAGTTTTGCTATATGATAGTAAGTTTGATAAATTTCCAGGGAAGTTCAGGATGCACTAGTTAGGGCCTTATGTTATTAAGAATATTACCGATGGCGAAGCGGTAGAGCTGGTCAAATGGAATGGCGAACCCTTCCCAGGAAAGGTGAATGGCAGTCACTTGAAGCCATACACCAGTGGTCCCTCCATGTGACTAAATGAAGGTAGCATAGTCTTAGCACTCCAGGCAGTTGAAAGGGGGCACTAGACTATAAACTACACTTCCCGGGTTGGGGGACTACGCGATTAGAACATGGTCTGAAGCAAGGACATGTCACTAGGTCCGCGGAAGCGCAGAGGGAGTTGTGCTACCTAGGGAGAAATCATGTAGGTCAGCCAGAAAGTGACTGTTAAAGTCATGGTTCATGAAAAGACGGCAGAAGTGAGGCCAAATGGAGCAGGCGACCAACATTTAAGATGAAATATAAGGCTTAGATCCTTGAAAATCTACTGCCAAACCAGCATTAATGAACTGATTTTGGGGGAACGGTCGGATTTAAATTCGAAATGCTCTATAAATTACAAGTGGTTTTCCAGTGAAAAACACTTGGCATTTTGAGAGTTGGTTTGTTATGCTCTCAGGTGCATATGAACTGTGAATTCTTTCAAGATCTGGTAGCGAGTTCACCGTTTGAACAATTGTCAAAGGAGACACAGGAACTAGTGAATAGTGTCATGTCAACACACGCAAAAGCTATGAACACCGAAGAAGTGACATCTGAGGAGAATGTGCAGGAAATCGATATGGAGGCTGAAGTAGCTGCTCGAGAAGTATTTTCCCCGGAAGTGGCTGAATTATTGGCGGAGGTCCCTAAATCTCCGAGAACACCGAGACCGAAGCCAACCCCAACCAAGGAGACTGTGAAGGACAAGAAGGGCAAGCAGCCTACCATACCGGTGCACATGTCGCCAAGGATAAACCCACCAAATCCCACTGCACAGGAGAAAGGCAAGGCCATAAACCTAGAGGTAGAGGAGGAGGACATCGAAGACATACCAATGGATGATGAGGATGTCAGGATTGAAGTAAAGGAGGTTAGAACCCATGGTGCAGACCCTATTACATGATTGCCAGAGTATGTCCCTCCACGCAAGCCTAAGTCCAAGGTCCCCAAGGAAATTAATGAGAGTAAAACTCCCCTGCAAACCCCCCTGCTACTAGATGAAATTACTTTCTATGGTCTGCGCTTGGGCCGAGTGCCGATAATGAAGCTTGAGGACTGGTACTTGGTGGACCACGAGAAGTTCCAGCACCTGGAAATGGAGCAACTGATGTGCCCCATCATAGACACAAATACAGGAATGATTGCATTGGAGTGGTGGAGGTGTATTAAGGAGGTAAAGAAGGTAGGGTTGTTGAACCTACTCTAGGTACCACACTATCACCGCACCCCAATGACAAATTTGGTCATCAAGCAACTGTTGTGCTTGGTGCATGATGGATGTCTGTGGCTAGAGGAGCTGATACCCCTCACAAATATGTTAATCCACCAAATAATGCACCTACCATATACAAGTGAAAATCCAGCTATGATCTTTCCTAGCAAGGGTGGCGAGCAGGCACTTGTAGAATCAAAGAAGGAGAAATTCAAGCTAGTAAAGAAATCACGCGAGTACGCTATCTCCTGCATGTGAGACCCAGCTGTGAAGGTAGCAACACAGATCCTTGTAGGGGATGTGATGTGGAAGTGTCGCGTAGACGATTTTTCGTCGCGCTCACACAGCAGTGCGCGGAAGGAGTCCAGTTTAACTAGTCGGACTACCTTCGCAGAGAGTTCCTAGAGAACTATCGCGAAGCACAAGAGCAAAGAAAGACCTTCCACTATGCATGGCTCTTGCTGTCGATTGTGCTGGTAGTGTGGGAGCTACCAAAGCAGAGCCAGTTCCCTTCAGTCATTCCAGACCTTCCTAAAGCAGTGAAGTACGCTTCGTTGTGGGCAACCAAGGATGTAGAGTGAGTTTGGGACAGCAATATCTAGATGGATCTTGATGGAAATGAATATCAGAATGGCCATAAATCGCAAGATGCGATTGTCGCCCATGGAATACGCAAACTTGCAGAGCTATGCTGAGTTTAATGCTGATTTCCATCACATATTTATCAAGGCGCAGAAGGACCCTGTGCAGAAGTGGTACGACTTGCCATACCTGGCCATAGATGATGCCATCGATGCCGTGCTTGATAAATGGTTGACGGAGTGCCGCACTACCATAGACTTGGTAGTGGATGGAAGCAAGTCTGCTGCACATAAGAATAAGGATGAGGCCGAGCTAAAGATGGCACAGATGGTCGAGAAGAGGAAAAAGGAGGCTGCTAAGAAGGCCCAGGTGGAACAGAAAGGTGGCACAAAGCAGGGCTCTGACAAATGCATGCGGTCGCCATCACCTGAGACCAAAGAGGAGGACACAGAGTAGCATGGTGTGGACCCTCAAGAGACGTCCGCTCGCATTAAGCACTTGAGAGAGATGGAGAAGGGAGGGTCCAGAAAGAAATCCAGAATGACCAAGACCTCGTTGGACCCTATCACATTGATGGAGGGTGACTTATATGACATCGATGACACAGTTCGAGATTTCACCGCAGAGGCCCTGTAACAATTTGAAAAGCAGCAGCAAATCATACTAGGGGCTATCCAAACCGGGTTGCAAGAGTTGTAGACCCATGCATCGCAAGTTGGTACGGTGTCTACCAACATAGCTATCGGCATATCAGAGGCTGCCGATATGTTGTGCATGAAGGCTTCTAGTGCGATAGTGCTTCCAGATGGAGCATTGACCATAGAAAATGAGGTTGACAGTCCCACTGTTAGCGCCTTAAAGGGAGTTGGACTGAACCTGGCAGCGCTTCTATGCAAAGCACTCCACCTCTTACAGGATGGAGTAATTGCAGAGCTAAGGGCCCGTGAGCACCGCGCCCTCCAAGTGATCATAGAACAGAGGATAAACAATGAACAGATGGCCCTACAAAGAAATGTTGCCATCATTGCTGAGGCCAAAGTGACCAATTAGAGCAAGAAGATCATGCAGGTCGTGGAGGAGGCATGCAGAATGGTCCCAGCGTTGGCCATTCTAGAGGAGGAGCCAATTGAGGTTTGCATCCGCAAATTGGCCACAGGCTTGTGCGACACTTGGACAGAGATGGCGTGGGTTCAGTTGGAGATGAACCTACATATTACAGATCTTCAGTTGAGGGCCCAACCTTCAACACCACCAGAGGTAAAGGAACAGTGAACGGTCACTGCAACAGAAGCAGTCATGGTGATGGAGAGTGCAGTAGTAGATTGCACATAGTTGTTCGAGCGATCGTTTGAGGTCCTGGCCAGCTTGTAGGAGGACCCAAACATCTAGAGGCTCAAGATGGAAGCGCGCGAACTCCAACAGCACTATGATGAAGTTAAGGGCACAACGTGAACTGTTGCACTGACACAAAGGTTAGCCAAGCTATAGGAAGCCAAGCAGCTGAAGGAACAGGTGGACGCAACGCTACACAAGGAAGCAGTGCTAAAGGCACGACTAAAGCCCTGGTTGGAGGAAGATTATGTAGTCACAAGAAACATTGAAGGCAAGCTTGTGACTCTGCAAGTGATGCAACAAAAGCTTCAAGATGACAACGCAGGAGTAGTAACTGAGAAGATAGTTGAAGATGCGAAGCAGGTAGCAGCTCAGTGCACGGCTGAAGTTGTGGTCATCCGGGTCAAGTTGGATGGGCTTCGCGCAAAGATCTCCATGCCTACCGAGTGACTCGAGGGCGAGTCACGATGTTTGTGTTGGGGGTCTATTGGGAGCGAGATCTCCCAAGCGTAGTTTTGGGGCTAAAAGCGCATGTTTAAGTCAATTTTTGTAATATAATTGTAAAGACTCCACATTTTGTGGTTGCGGAGCGTGAAGGTATTGTGCCAAAAAGGGTTGTCCACCCTTAGTTTTGTAAATAAAAGCGGGCTGTAAGAGACCTACCCATGGTCCACAAACCATGGGATTGTATAAAAAGAGCTAAGATCTAAGTAGTTAGAGATAATAGACATGGAATCGTAGATAATGTAACAGAGTGATAGATCTGAAGAAGAAGTCTTAGTCTTAGGTCATAGCATAGGTAGAGGCTCTGCATCTGAGTGTGCAGAGGCCTAGGGTAGAAGTCCGCAGCTGAGTGCACGGACCCCTGCAACTGTGTGCGCAGGGCGGACAAAAGTTGTAACACTTGGAAGATATTAATAAAAGGAGATATTCTGCAATTTCTGTGTCTTTGTTCTGTTGATGTGTTTGGATATTTTATGTATGAATTTCCTTTATTATGCTTATATGATGCGCGAATGAATGCAATTACATTAAATAATTGAACGCAATTACGAATATCTGCTTACGCGGTGTTAACTTTAAGTATCTAATGAGATAAGCGAATCACTTAAACTAATTAGGGAATCTGCACGGCACATAGCCATAGTAGTACGAAAGTACCTGAGTACCCTGTTAGGGCTGCGCGAAGGTCAATTGTACCCTTTCGCGGTGGTATGGAAGGAAGGAATAGAGGGCTAGTCTTGCAAGCCCTAGAGTGAAGCGACCTGCGTGAAGGTAGGGATAGAAGGAATCAAACGACATCACAACCATCTCAGGGTGTAGAAACTTGGTTCCAGCAACCCCCCATACTGCTTCAGGTGAGACTTCAGTCTGCACTCCATGGGCTAATGCCGAAAGGGCCAGTAGTGTAGGGATTTGTTTGGCTAATTAATGTTGAACCTAGGTTAGGCCCCCTCAACCCAACATCAAGCATCAAGAATTCTAAAGTAATTGGCATCAAATAAGGAAGAATTTACAGGTTTATATCTCCTCTAGCACAAGCTTTGGTTCACATTGAAATTAGCCCATGTGAAATATGGCATAGAATATTTGGTCATCTACATTTCAAAATCCTTCCAACTCTAAGTTCCATAGTAGATGGAATACCAAAAATGAAATAAAATCATGAAGGAGTATGTAAGGGATGTGCATTGGGTAAGAATACCAAGAGACCATTTGGAAGCAGTGCTTGACGGTCAGAAGAAATATTGGATCTCATTCACTTCGATGTATGTGGCCTTATGACTCCTAAATCACTTGGAGATCATCTATATTATGTCACATTTATTTTGATCATTCAAGAAAGACCTAGGTTTACTTAATGAAAACCAAGGATGAAGTATTTACAAAATTTCAATAAATTAAAGCTGAAGTGCAGAACCTTACATAAAGAAAAATTAAGATACTAAGATCTGATAATGGAGGAGAGTATATATCCAAGGAGATTATAGAATTATGTAAGGAGTCTGGGATTAAGAGGGAGTTGATAGTCCCATATAATCCTGAACAAAATGGAGTTGTAGAACGAAAGAACTGATCCATTGAAGAAAGTGTAAAGGCGATGTTACATGATCAATATCTACCAAAATTTATGTGGGGGGAAACCATAAAGAAAATAATATATATTCAAAATCGAAGTCACCACAGGTTTCTAGACAACAAGGTTCCCAAAGAAGTATTCAATGGGAAGAAACCTACTATAGATTATGTCTGAATCTTTGGGTCTCCCGCACATATTCATATACTAAAGGACAAAAGAAATAAGTTGGATCCATGAGGCATGAGAGAAACATTTATTGGCTACAACAACTCCTATAAGGCTTATAGAATCTACATAAAGGAATGAAACCATATATAAGTAAGTTGAGATTTCATATTTGACGAGAATATCACATTCAAGAAACCTAAGGAATTCCCATGGACTCCGATGATGAAGAACTTACAGTATTTGAAGAAGACGTTAATAGGGAAGAAGAAGAATCTCATCATGAAGATGAGGGGACCAGTGAACCCATTCAACCGGTGGTCCTCCCCAAATAAATATAGAGACCAAATTGGTTGAAATCTACACTACTTGATGTAAAAGATCATTGTGTAGCAAAAGGCTCATTTAGAGAAAGAAAGAAACCTAATAGATATTTTGGGTATGCCGCATACATGAAAAAACTAATAGAAGAACAACCATCCACTTTTGAAGTGGTTGTGAATCATCAAGAATGGAAGCATTTCATGAATGAAGAGTATCAATCTATAATGAAGAATGGAGGTTGGGGGATCATACCTAGGCCCAAAGACAAATCTATGGTAACTTCCAAGTGGATCTATAAGATCAAACATGCGACACTTGGAAGTATAGATAAGTATAAGGAAAGATTTATTTCCATGAGCTTCTCTCAATAAGAAGGCATCGACTATGAAGAGACATTTGCTCCAACAACAAGATATACAACTATTCATTCATTGGTCTCTTTGGTAGCATCGATGGGATGGAACATCCACCAAATGGATGTCAAGACTACATTTTTGAATGGAACAATAGATGAAGAAGTCTATATAGAGCAACCCTTGGGATTTGAAGTTAAATACAAGAAGGCATATATTTTCAGATTGAAGAAATAATTATATGGCCTCAAGTAAGCACCAAGGTCATTGTGTGCTAGAATGGAAGCATACCTACAAAGAATAGGCTTCACAAAAAAATTTGTTGATCTGAACCTTTATATAAAGGTTGTAGATGGAGAACCTGTAATCATTCTTCTGTAAGTAGATGGTATTATCTTAACAGGTGTAGAAGGTTGAATTGAATAATGTAAGAAGCAACTAGTAGCGAAATTTGACATGAAGGATCTAGGGCTGATGCATTATTGTTTGGGACTAGAAGTCTAGCAAGGACCTGATGAATTTTATTTAGGTCAAGGAAAGTATGTGATTAAGATGTTGAAGAGATTTGACACAATGGATTGCAAAACTATGACCACTCCGATGATCGCAAAATTGAAGAGACTAAAGAGTTCTGAATCGAGCCCTATGGATCCTTCCAAATATAGAAAACTAATTGGCTAACTCAAGTACTTAGTTGTGGGCATTATGACATAGGTTTGGCGCTATCGCACAGGTGTTGTCCTTGATGGCAACTCACTCTGGTAACAGATCTTAGTTCAGGCTCTCAGAATGAAGGAAAAATATAGATACGCAGGTTCATCGTGACCAAGCCGCGTATACACGCGGGTTAGACGTTCCAAAGACGCATATGCGTATACATGCACTTTCACGTAAGAAAAAGCACGTACATGTGGGAGAACTTATGTTTGGTCCGTGGAATTTAGTCCTTAGTATTTTAACCTATGGTTTTGGACCATGGTATCTCGTCCGGAGTTTTGATCCTAAGTATTTGGTCGATGGTATTGATTTGTGATGGTTTTGGACCGTGGTATTGTGAAAGGCCTAAGACTATAAAAGAGGAAGGAGATCATTAGGCAAGGTCATGATCTGAATCATTGAATATCTGATAAAGTGCTAGAGCTAGAATAATAATGATCGGGTTAAGGTGCAGAGCTGGATATGAACGAAGAAGGAACCTAAGCGCAAGGAAAAGGATAAGTTCTATTGATGGGTCAAAATCTTAAGGCTTGAATAATAGTATCTTTGTATGATTTTGATCTGTTATATGTGGCGCACGCTTGATCTATAAATCTGATAATCTGGGTTAACTAATGTCTGAATATTTGAAGGAGTGAATTATCTTTATAGATCTGTACGCAGGTTCAGTGAAGCGAAGGCGCGTATACACGCTGTTTATGTAAGTCAAAAGTGCGTATACACAGGTTGGTCTTAACACAGAAGCGTATGCACACAGGTTTCTGAATATTGAAGTAGCATACGTCTCTTAAATTATGTTCTAGCTGCTTCTATTGATTACTGCAGTGATCTGGGTTCAGAATTGGTGTATGGTTACTGTTACTGTGTTCTGGGTACAGCTGTCAAAGAAGTATATACTTGATTAAGTTTTGATTGGTGAAAAGGAGATTGTTTGATGCAAAAATTATTGATGTTTGATTGATCTTATTCATGGATCTACTCTGAAAATTTATGAAACGTGGTCCCTGGAAGAAAGGAGAAGGTTGTAGCCTTCTACAAGTAGTAGCCTGCGTACTAGTACCTCAGCTAGTACAAGAGCTAAGGGGGTTGTAGCTCCCTTCCAGGTGAAGCTGGAGAACGAGAGAAGGTTGGAGCCTTCTGCAGGTAGCAGCCTGCATACTGGTATAAGACTGCACCAGTACAGAAACAGTGTAAAAAGAAGTTTCTAATTGAAAGAAGATTTAGACGAATTGCAGCAGGTGGTTTTCACCCACATTGGGTTTCCACCTTATATCTTGTGTTCTTGTGTGTGAGTGTTTGCACTATTTTTTTGTTCCTGGTTGATGTCTATATGGTTCTAACACACAAATTTAAGATTAACATCTGAAGAATAACTAATTTATAAGTCTGTGAGTTATACATTGTTTTCCTTATCTGAAGTTGCGTATATACGCTGGTTTCTCTAACTAAAATAGCGTATACAGATCTGTGGTTGAATTGAAAATAATTGACTTGATAATACTGATTCACCCCCCCCCCCCCTCTTAGTATTATTTCCAACTATTCATTCATTGGTCTCTTTGGTAGCATCGATGGGATGGAACATCCACCAAATGGATGTCAAGACTACATTTTTGAATGGAACAATAGATGAAGAAGTCTATATAGAGAAACCCTTGGGATTTGAAGTTAAATACAAGAAGGCACATATTTTCAGATTGAAGAAATAATTATATGTCATCAAGCAAGCACCAAGGGCATTGTATGCTAGAATGGAAGCATACCTACAAATAATAGGCTTCACAAAAAAATTTGTTTATCCGAACCTTTATATAAAGGTTGTAGATGGAGAACCTGTAATCATTCTTCTGTAAGTAGATGGTATTATCTTAACAGGTGTAGAAGGTTGAATTGAATAATGTAAGAAGCAACTAGTAGCGAAATTTGACATGAAGGATCTAGGGCTGATGCATTATTTTTTGGGACTAGAAGTCTAGCAAGGACCTGATGAAGTTTATTTAGGTCAAGGAAAGTATGTGATTAAGATGTTGAAGAGGTTTGACACGATGGATTGCAAACCTATGACCACTCCGATGATCACAAAATTGAAGAGACTAAGGAGTTCTGAATCAAGCCCTATGGATCCTTCCAAATATAGACAACTAATTGGCTCACTCAAGTACTTAGTGAACACTCAACTAGACATATGTTTTTCCGTAAGCATTCTCCGTCAATTCCAAGTGGATCCAAAACATGATCATTTGATATCAGCAAAACATATAATGAGATATTTGTGAGGACCTCTCCATTACTACTTGAAATATGATAGGAGGAATGATGTCCACCTGATTAGATATAAAAATTTCGACTAAGGAGGAAGCTAGCAAGATTGACTACAAGAGGATATTTCAGTTTGGGATCCTCTATGATCTCAAGGATAAGAAGAAAGAAAGACACAATTTCTTTGAGTAGTGTTGAGGTTGAGTATGTTGCATCTTGTGAAATAAGTAGAGAAGTAGTCTAGTTAAGGAAGTTGTTATCTGACCTATTCAAAGGACCGACGAACTCGATAGTGATAGATTGTGACAACACCAATTGTATACGATTTTTTGAGGGCCCAATATTTCGTGGAAAGACAAAGCATATAAACCACAAGTATCACTATATTTAGGAGCTAGTACAAAATAGTATGTTGCAACTACAATATATCTACACTGATGAGAAGGTAGCTGACATATTGACGAAATCTCTTCTTAGCAAGAAGCTTGTGTACTTGAGAGAAAAACTTGGCTTGGTTTATATATCCTTCCTATTTAAGAGGGAGAGATAGGCACATCATTCTTGTCTTCACTTAGGAAGACATAATAGAGGATTGGGTAACCCTCTGGCATCTGATACTCTTTGAGGATGTGGTAGGGCATCTAAGATAAGAGTAGTCATGGACCGATATTCTTTGAGGACTAGCTATCCAATACAAGAATAGTCCAAACAAGGTCATGCTCGGTGAACACTCGAGTGGAGTATGTACCTTGAGAAACAATGATGATGGTGTCTCTAAATCATTGGTTCCGTTAGCATTGTGCTCTAATCTTGTGGAGAGATAGAGTTGTTAGTTAAGGCCTTGCTATATGACAATGCTGGTTGATATGATGCTAGACAGATGGGTTATCAATCCAAATCTTCTTATGAGATCTCTTCATATTGAGAATTCCCATGTACCTCTTTTGAATACCTCATTAGTTAAGATAGAGTGTTGAAAAATGTGTAACTAGGTTCGGTATTCAAAAGTATGAGATGTATTTTTTATTCTTGTAAATTATAAAATGAAAGAAAAATTATTATTATTATTTTGGAGCATGGGTTTCATGCTCAATGTCTTTTATTTTATAGGTCAAGAACTCATTGAGTGCTTCTAGGTTTTCCCTAGGTCAAGAAGTTAAAAGCGTCATTGTCATAATTTGAAGACCCCATTGGGCACATTGTAACTTGTAAAGAAAAATATTTTTGACTTAAAAAGTGTCCAGATACCCTCCAAGACAAAGTCAGCCTAGAAACTAGAAAGTCAGCCTAAACGAAGAGCCACGTCCACCCTTGAAGAAGCCTATAAATAGAAGAGGACTCATTCGACTTGAGGCAAACTCACTCACCACTCATTCTAGTGAAGGAAGAAGAAGGAGAAGGAGGCGAAGGAAGAGGAGGATGAATAGGTTCTTTTGTTTAGGATATTTTCTCTCACACGTGCAAGGAGAACTAGTGTTTATGTAGCAAGACATAGGATTTCGATCTTCGAGTTTTATCTTGGAGAAAATGAGACAAGTAGGTAAAGTGAAGGTCACCAAGGGTAATCCTCATGCTCTTGAAGTGAGGGAAAGTCAAGAAAATGTCAGAGGAGGCCTCAAAAGACATATAGAAGCTCACATGTGAGGGAAGGGCTTGTTATCACCCCAAGAAACTCTCCTAGGTTGTATCTCAGAGATGCTCAGGAACATTACAAACTCAACAAAAAATGTTGGAAATAAGTGGATGAATGGAAGGAATGATGCATATTCAAGCTAGATAACCACTTCTACTATGCTTAACCCCAGACATGGGTGAACACCCCCAGACTACAAGGCTTTAGACCACCAATTACTCACAGTTTGAGGATTGAGTGAACATGGAGAATACTGACCACACCAGCAGATGCACAGGACACTGTGATGGCCGGCTGCAACCAGTAAAGAGGTCTACAAATCTATTTCCTAATGCACAAACAGGATGACAGCTCTCTGGCAATAAAATAACAGAAACCTACATACACATTCAATGATACATACTAGATTCTAACACAGAGGTGGGATGACAGCCCCTCTAATGCTAACATCAAGAGCACATGAAAAATGCATAACAGGCATAGCCTAGAACAAATAAGAAGTGGAAAGTGAGCAATTAATAGCAAAAGAAGCTTGTATTAGCTGAAAATGAAGACCAGACGCTGCAGGTATCACAATAGTTACAGTCTCCAGAAGTTGAACCTTACATCAAAACAATATCCATCAGCCCTCATTACATCTTGTTTCTGGGTATATATAGAGGTTGATTACAAAAATATATGCTATCCTATGCATGGAGGGGTCATAATGGACCACGAACCACCTTAACTCTCTGATATGGGTCTCTGATATAATCTGTTGCTTCAATAAATTAATTTGACATTCTCTGTTGCTCGGCCATCCTTCCTGTACAGGTGGAGTATGATATGAAACAAGCTCCAATACTGATAGGTGCTTGATTTGCTTGATACTGTCATGTTTCCTTCTTCAGCCATACTGCTCTTGAATTCAGTTGTTGAAGGATAAATGCACAGGGTACTCGTAGATGGCCGCCATTGTCCTTCGGAAGCACGACTCAGTCAAAGGTGGCGAAGACTTCATGGCGGGTGTATGAGTGGGCGGAGGACGAACATCAACCATTGGATCACAGTGATCAACGGCGGAGGGCGCTAGATAAGGAGTATCGGGAGGACACGTGGATGGACAAATGTGGGCAATCAGATCATGGGCAGGCAGATCCAACGGCTGACGGGCGACTAACAAGCGCGGGCGATAGCTAGCGGGAATAGGCGGGACGGGCGGTAAGTGGTTTTCCCTGCACCGCTTCGGGAGGATAGGTGGTATCCGTATGCAGGGGCACGATGCAATAGAACTACGACGCGTGTCGGATGTGATGGAGGGAAACCGTTTTCCCCGCGGGTTATCAAGCGTGCAGTTTACGGAAGCGGGAGGTGCGATCACCGTTAGATCTTATGGTGAATGTGATCAATGGTGGGGATATGAACAGGGTTTAGCATGCAGCGGGGACCGTTGGATCAGGGCGATCAATGATGGAGGAGCGATCGCAATATCGTGTCGGCGGTAGACAAGGAGGGCGGCTTTATAACGATTTATGCGATTTGCTGATTTGCAATGAGGGAAAAGGGACTTAAGAAAGGCGCATAGTCATATGATCACAGTCATATGACCATTTGAACTCGGCGCCCGGGGGCTAAGGAAATATGGTCTTTAATGAATTTCGGGGGGATTTTAAATGCAGAGGTTTTATGGAAGAAACAGAGATAACGAGGCTAGGAGAGTATGAGGAAATTGAAGAAGGAGAAGGTAGATGACTGTTGCAAGCTCCGTTTCAGCTTAAACACATGGTCAAGCTGACCACTGGTCCTCCAAATGTTGAAGTTTGTAGCAGAGCTAACACTGGATCCTTCTGGGGATGAGATCCTCCCTGTGAGGTCTTAAGAACTGCAGACCAATGCCTTCATACAAAACCAGCTTAAAAACATTTGCCGTATTCCATTGGGCATGGAGTCTAGTTAAGTCTATACTAAAAGAACACAATTACAACATTAAGGCTTGAAAACTTAAGCATAAATCGTCAAAACTGGCCATCTACTGGGCCACCAAAATTGTTTCCCCTCCTCTCGGTCAGTTCATCATAGAGCTGCAAAACTGGGTTGATTTGATCCTCTACCTCAAAGAGTTTAGGGCATTTGACTTTATCTGGTAGATATGGATCAAATTTCATCTCCCTGCTGCATATTCTCATCCTCGGATGTTCTTCATGGGAGCCTTTGTACACCTATTTGATAACCATGAATGTTGTGTACTTCTCTGTGTCATCTATGGCCTGCACAATTAGTATAAATGGTGTACCAATGTGTTCATGTGCAGAGGACACAAAGACATCATCTGCTCCTACATCCTGCCTAGAACAGTCAACATCCAAGGAGGAGTCCCAAGACTGTGCACTCTCTTCCTCTGTCATCTGGTAAGCTGCCCTTTCAAGCTCTGTGGAGGCCAGCTAAGCAGATTTTAGAATATCAAGACTGAGGTGATCAGTATCAGCCTTGAGAATGGAGCTATTACCTACCTCAGTGCCTAGTGGGCAACTGTGAGGGATTCTCTTTTGGGTAGATAGAGAAACATAAGATGATGAGGAGCTTTCTTCTCCTTTATTGATCACTGGGCAGGGGACAAAAGCAGGCTAGTGAATTTGCAGATCTGCATAATCATTGGAAGATGGGATGGCTTCAGGCTCCTCGAGGATGGTGGGACCTGCTACTAATGGCTTTTGCTGATAAGCTTAGCTCTGCAAGTACAAAAAACTCACAAGTAGTGCCTTTGGATAATTCTTCTTCATATGCAGCTCTTGTTAAGAAGGGGGCACTGCCCTTGTCTTCCAAACCATGGACCTCATCCTTTTCTTCATATTGCTCTTCTTCAATGACTATATTCTGCAAAAGGGGATTCACCCTTTTGTCTTCGTTTGCATCTTTGCTTCTTTGCAAAATCTGCAACTGCTCTTGTGCTCCTCTATATGGATTTGGAGTTGGAAGAGAAAAGTCACAAGGAGCTCCTGCTTCCTCAGAATATTGCTCAGCCTCTAATCTAGAAACTTCAAAGGTCAATAGCTCTATCATCCTGGCCAATTTATCGATCTTAGGATTAGAGGATGTTGAGAGCTCCCCTCCCTGTCTTCTCCTTTCAGCATCACCTTCGAGTCTTTCTGCAGCAATGATGTTTGCTTCTACTTCAAAGGCTACATTTTGCATATCAGCCAAAGAAGCACATCTTCTTTCTCTTAACAGCAGGCAGAACTGAGAATCGAAGGAATTGGCATAAGTAATCATAGCAGAAGTAGGGGTAGGATTTATTTCACATGGTATTCTATTGTACATATGATTGAATCTCTTGTTGAAATCAGACAGCAGCTCACCATTCTCCCTCTGCAAGTTCCCAAATTCAGTATAATAAAAGAGTAGATCTTTCTTATCCCCCCAGTGCTTTAGGAACACATCATCTAGGGCCTCAATGTCTGCAATAGACCTAGGGGGTAATTCTCTGAACCATTTTCTAGCTTCCCCATCTAGGCTTTGGATAAAAAGCCTCAACCACACATCCTCTTCATTGATATCCAGGTTATCAGCATAGCTATAAATGGCCTCAAGGTGCTCTTCAGCTATTACACCTTCTGTACCAGTGAACTTAGGCATATATTCTTGATAATCTCCTGCAGGCATGGCATTCAAAGGGACAGGCAAGACCAAAGGCCGATACCTAGCTGCAACTATTCTTTCTATCTTTGTGAGAGCTTGCTGACCTGCCATGACTGAGGTATATGAAAGGATACTGGTAAACTGAGTGGTATGAATCAATGAAAATGATGACAAAGACAGAGGAATATGATAGACAGCAAGGATGCTTCTTTGGACTGAGATCCGAAAGGGAAATGAATGAACAAGGAGCTTTATGAACCTCTGAAGGTGATTTCTTCACTAGCAGAGATACATGGGACTTTTAAGGCTTACCTGATCCTGATGCTCCTTTCTGCAAAGTTTTCTTCTACTTAATGACCTTCTCAAGATCAGGCACTGGTCAGCTGGTGATTTTTGAGGATTTCTTCGAGTATGCCTCACAAACTGAGCCTGAACTTCAATGTGGGGTTGCCAAAGGTTGGTCTTCCTCCAGTGGAGTCGCCAGATAGATGATTACAACCCGAAATGTGCCCAAACCTTGTCTATCATAAAAATCTGGAACTGTGTCGTTCTCCCAGGTAAGCTGAGCTTCAATCTCCTCTCCCCAGCAACGGCGCCTATTAATGTTATCACCCCAAGAAACTCTCCTAGATTGTATCTTAGAGATGCTCGGGAACATTACAAACTCAACAAAAAAATTTGGAAATAAGTGGATGAATGGAAGGAATGATGCATATTCAAGCCAGATAACAACTTCTACTATGCTTAACCCCAGACATGGGTGAACACCCCCAGACTACAAGGCTTTAGACCACAAATTACTCACAGTTTGAGGATTGAGTGAACATGGAGAATATTGACCACACCAGCAGATGCACAGGACACTGTGATGGTCGACTGCAACTAGTAAAGAGGTCTGCAAATATATTTCCTAATGCACAGACAGGATGACAGCTCTCTAGCAATAAAATAATAGAAACCTGCATACACATTCAATGATACATACTAGATTCTAACACAGAGGTGGGATGATAGCCCCTCTAATGCTAACATCAAGAGCACATGAAAAATGCAGAACAGGCACAACCTAGAACAAAGAAGAAGTGGAAAGTGAGCAATTAACAGCAAAAGAAGCTTTTATTAGCTGAAAATGAAGACCAGACGCTGCAGGTATCACAGTAGTTACAGTCTCCAGAAGCTGAACCTTACATCATAACAATATCCATCAACCCTCATTACATCTTGTTTCTGGGTATATATAGAGGTTGATTACAAAAATATCTGCTATCCTACGCATGGAGGGGTCATAATGGACCAACAACCACCTTAACTCTCTGATATGGGTCACTAATACAATATGCTGCTTCAATAAATTAATTTGGCATTCTCTGTTGCTCGGTCGTCCTTCCTGCACAGGTGGAGTATGATGTGAAACAAGCTCCAATACTGATAGGTGCTTGAATTGCTCAATACTATCTTGTTTCCTTCTTTGGCCATACTGCTCTTGAATTTAGTTGTTGAAGGATAAATGCACAGGGTACTGGTAGATGGCCGCCATTTTCCTTCGGAAGCACGGTTCAGTCAAAGGTGGCGAAGACTTCATGGCAGGTGTACGAGTGGGCGGAGGACGAACATCAACCGTTGGATCGTAGTGATCAACAGTGGAGGGCTCTAGATAAGGAGTATTGGGAGGACATGTGGAGGGACAAACATGGGTTGTCGGATCGTGGGCGGGCAGATCCAACAGTTGACAGGCGGCTAACAAGCGCGGGTGTCAGTTGATGGGCGGTAAGTGGTTTTCTCCACACCGCTTCGGGAGGGTAGGTGGTATCCGTATGCGGGGGCGCAATGCAATAGAACTGCGACGCGTGTCGGATGTGACAGCAAGGAAACCATTTTCCTCGCGGGTTATCAAGTGTGCGGTTTACATGAGCGGGAGGCGCGATCACTGTTAGATCTTATAATGAATGTGATCAATGGTGGAGATCTGAACAGGGTTTAGCGTGCAGCGGGGACTGTTGGATCAGGGCGATCAACGGCGGAGGAGCGATCGCAGTATCGCGTCGGCGATAGACAAGGGGGCGGCTTTATAACGATTTATGTGATTTGCCGATTTGCAATGAGGGAAAAGGGACTTAAGAAAGGCGCACGGTCATATGACCATTTGAACTCGGCGCCCGGGGGCTAAGGAAATATGGTATTTAATGAATTTTGGGGGGGTTTTAAATGGGAAATGCAGAGGTTTTATGGAAGAAACAGAGATAACGGGGCTAGGAGAGTATGAGGAAATTGAAGAAGGAGAAGGTAGATGACTGTTGTAAGCTCCCTTTCAGCATAAACACATGACCAATCTGACCATTGGTCCTCTAAATGTTGAAGTTTGTAGCAGAGCTAACAAGGCCAAAATTTCATATCTGTAGTGAAGGCCGAAATTTCTGCAGCTAAAGGTCAAAGTAGTACTACTAGAAGAGATTTGACTAGGTTTGGCAGGATCAGGGTTAGCACATCATCCAGAGAGGTTGGTATTGGCCTTAGAGGGTTCTGAAGTCAGTCTTAAGGTCTTGGAATTCATCAATTGAAGAATCTATAAGGAAGAGAATATATTTACGTGTTTTCCTCTCAAGTGGAGAGGTTTTGGCCCTGGATTGCAGCCTATATTCTGTGTTCTTGTTCTTCTTGATTTGGTATTTGTTTGATGATTCAAAAGTATAATAAGTAACAAAGATAATAAGTAAAAGAACACCACAAGCAATTATCAAGTAAAGAGAATTAATCAAAAGCATTGCCCTATTGAATTCTCAACACCATGCAATGAGAAAGATCGAACCTCACTCCATAACTCAAACAATATGTCCCTAGCTTTTGAATCCACTGTGATCAGTAAAGGGAAATATATTCACAGTAGCATCGAGGGAGCAATCTAATCCCTGCATAAATACCATAATGCATGCAGTAACAAATCAAGTTGAACACCTTGAGAAGAATGAACTATCACACTAAAGGAAATAAAGCCTCACATGCTTCATGCATGGAAAGGGTTGGCCACGCCATGGTCCCCTCTTAATTGTAGTGGGACGAGACGGGGTGGCAGACACCCCTCCCAACCTCTTCTGGCACTCGTATTTTCACCTTGATCGAGGGATATTAATAAGATATCTTTAATAATATAAATGATCCCATTTATTTTCATAAGATTCAATATTGGTAGAAATTTTAATTGAATATAATCCCCTATTGTAACGTGCCTCCTGAGCCTACTCTAAGAATTTCCTGCTAGACTCTCATTTTGTTTCCTATCCCTAGGTTAAGGTTAAGATTCAATAATCCTCACAAGTATAATTATTCCCTTATTATGAACAATTATTATCTCTACAACTATCTCCTGAATCTTGACCGTTAAATTACATTAAAAGTAAGGAAATCATACTCATACCCTTACAATTGAACAACATCAAAGTAGGGAACCATAGTATTGCATGCTTCCTCTATGCTTTACCAGACCCATGATGTGGTCATTTAGATCCAGTTGTAAGAATTTATATATCAGATCAACATCAAGCATAATTTACAAAAGGATTATTCATAGCATGCACTCATTAAAACTCCCGTTAATGGAGCATTTCTCTAAGTCTACTGTAACTAGCATGGTCATAGTTCTTCATGCAAAGTCAAATGGGTTAGTGATATCACTGTTATGTAAAAATAACTACACTAGCCTCATGCATGGCATAGATAATCCTGCATCATAGACTATACAGTTAAAAACATTATACCATAATTGATCTGCATGCATCTATGTCTCATGCACAAATATCTATCACATTAAACTAGAGACATTATATAATGTTAAATGCATCTTATGTTCCTTCACTAACATAATGATGATCAAGTTTAGATTCACTGGATATCTCACACATCCATTCTACTTATGCATAAGGGTCCCATGCAAATTCTATCATGAATAAGATAGCTCTATGGCCCAAGAAATAACAACCACCTACTATGCTTCTACCACTAACTCTACTTTTGGAGGCAATAAAAGTCACATGCATAAGAATGAAATCATTCACATGAATACAGATAACACCATCGACATATATCTTATGCAATATGAACAAGAACTAGAATGCCTCAATGGATGCAATTCATCCTATAGTGCATAATGCATAGATTAGATAACCTGAACCACAGGCTCTACAGTTTCAAAACTTAGAACCAAAATCATTTATCATATATAGTTATCTCCTACATCCTTATTCAATCATTCTCCTATACAAATATCACACATACAACTAAACATATATGCTGAGAGAATTGCAATAATATACAAGGTAAGGAACAACATATAGTACATCCCATATAATGGGATCTGACGAAAGAGATTGACGTACTGCCACTTGGAAAATGGAGCACCACCACCCAACCATGAATCACCTTTGATTCCCCTCAAGTCGAGGTTCTTTCCATGGATCAACTGCCTATAATTGATCTATGCAATGGGTATTTAATACCCTCTTTCATGATATACTTTCCTTTAGCGGCATCCCACTTTTAGGTGGATGTTTTATCAAATTGCCTAGCCCTTTCTCAGAAAATCTCGCCTTTCTCTCCCGTGAGCCTTTCCTCATAAAATCTTGCCTTTATCTCCCACACAATATTGATGTTTTTCTCAAAATATATTTATCTCCAATCCATCCAACTTATCTAGAATCTCATCTGATATCCTATCCCATTCCCCAATGGGATTTGGCAAGAATCTCATCTCTTGGTGTCTCGCTTTTCCAAGTGATCAATTTATTAATTTATTTAATAATGTATTTATTTTTCATATTACACATCATACCTAGCTTTCCTCAGCTTAGGTTTGCAATAGTTTGACCCACAAGGGAGGGGTGTTACATACTCCCCCACTTAAATTTTACACTATCCTCGGTGTATTACTGCATTCTTGTTCACAGGTAGTTGTCTCGTGAATCCGTAGTTTCTATGGCGTTGCCATCTGATGGAATCTTCTGATATATATATCTATGAGTTACAAGGAGTGCTCCTAACACATCTCCTTCCATTGCTACCTGTAACATTGGTTTCAACCAATTTAGGAAGAATTTTAGATGCATAAACTCAACAAAATTTACCACAATTAATATCATAATTTGATACACAATACTACTAAAGTAGCTACGGCTTATATTGCCCGTCATTTATTGTGTTTGAATAAATGCATGTCTTTCCCCTGCATTCTTCCAAGCCTTTGTGTTCTTTTCGAACACTTGCTTCCTGTAGTTTCTCTGCATACAACAAGTCAACTAGCATATTTGCCAAATCAATATGCATAAAATATCATAACAGGTTAGCTCACACATAACCATCATAATCATATGTACCCATCAACATCATACATGCATATAACTGAAAATATACCATTGTTACTTATCCTTTAGACACTTCTTAGCTTCCTTCTTTTGTACACACTCCAGGTCAGTTGTTGTGCCAGAAAACCACCGAGTGTCTTCATGCATACCTGCACATAGTGTGTATTACACACACACCACTAAACATGTTATATTTATGCAATACATGTATTCATACTGGTATCATAAATACCATTTGTACATAGTACCATATGTACCACTGGTACACCATACCCATGTCCACAACATCACCTGCATGACATATAATTCATTCACATGTTTCCAACCATGTTAGTATTATGCCAAAAATTCCTTCTTTACCTTTAAGTAAGTGGAACAAATTGTGCTCAGTTTATAAGGAATTTCATGGACCTGTTCCATTTCTACAACCAATGAAAGTTTTATGTCATACTATTCAAGTGCTTTTATTTAGAAAATCATTTTCCTATTTCCTGTGGTTGCAACACAACATCATCATAGTAGTATCATAAAAGTCATCATGAATACCACAACTTCATCATATCCCTTACTTTTAGTTTTGGGATTAAATTTGTCACCTATACAAGGTTTTAACAACAATGGAATATACCTTCCGCTTAATCATAAAGCATACTATTAACTATGATACTCAGTCTATCATAGATATTTGAAGTCTAATAACCATCTTAGCTTGTCTTTAACCAAGAACAATTTTGGTTGGTTCTTAACAATTATTCCACACTTCAACAAATCATGTCATATGATTTACTATGGCTCTTTTTTGTACTTCTTCCAACACCTTGCTAGTTATGTTGAATTTCATGTGGGTCTAAATCCCTTTCAAATACAGTATGGATCTGCATACATCTCCCATATATGAGTTATGAAGGAGAGCTACAGTACTCACAACTTCACACCATTTTATGTGAGGGTGTGACCCCAGGGTATTTACATGTTAACACATTAAATCACCTCTCAAACAAAGAGACCATTTATCAATTTTATTAACATGAATTCATGGTTTATACAACAATCATTAGGCTGCCCTAAAGTTTTCTAATGCATCAAACCCCATCATGTTCAATTTGCAAGTATACCTTACTCAGCTAATAGAAACTTACTGACCATTATTCCCTTATCACTTTCTTCAAAATGTATAATTGTAAGATTTTCAATCATCCTACTCAGAGCACCCTTTGTTAGGTCCCTATACTACCAATGTAACTCCTTATTGTTATCAGTACAAACCCCTTATTATATTGTTGTGCCCATGTAGGTCCCCATATTGTTATTATTGTGCCCCATAGAAGCCCACTATTGTTATTATTGTGCCCTTAAATTATTATTGTTATGTTGGCTGTAATTATATTATGACCTCTTAGACTCCCATATATAGAACGAAGGTCTTGTCATTTGTATCATCTAAGAATTGTTCATTTGTGTAATGTAAAGGATGTTTCCCCCTCAAAGAGGATTATTTCTAAGGCGTTGATCTATCTTTTCTAATTTTTTTTGAGTTGGTTTCATAACATTTGGTATCATAGCTTTGGATTCTAGGGTTTCGTTGCTCCAAACAGATCATAGAGGCATTTTTGCTATAACTTTTTCGCTACAAAGTTTCAGAAGGTAAAAAAAAACCCATTTGAGAATAAATCATTCTACACCTCAAGTCTGAATTTCAGATCTTGTCTCGCTATAATTTTAGAGATATGATCTGAGGAAGTTAGGGCTTTTGCAAGCTCCAGAATTCCATTTCAAACAAGTCATCATTGAATTTTTGCTATAACATTTTCACTACTAAGTTTCAGAATCTAAAAAAAAAAAACATTTGAGAAGAAATCATTCTAAACCTCAGATCTGAATTTTAGTTCTTTTCTCGCTATATTTTCAGAGATATGATCTGAGGAAATTAGGGTTTTTGCACTCCCGAATTACATTCCAAATAGGTGACCTTGGGAAAATCGTCAGAACTTTCTCTGCGAGCATCAGATTGAAATCTAGTAAGAATTTATAGAAAGAGGATGGACGTAGTTTTCTATGTATCGCTTTCAGCTCCTAAGGTTGAAACAGTGACACGTGGAAATTTGTACAAGTTCTCTCTACTGAACCAGTCTATAATTAGGTCATCGTGGGAGATTTGACATAACTCTTCCTTGCAAAATCCAACCTTGATCAAACTTGCAGGGTTAGAAATAGGACTCGGAGGGCTATTGCAGGATGCAATTTCAGAACTTGGAGATCTAAAAATACAGAGTTACATTCGTTGCAAGATCAAGCTCCTAAAATCAAGAAAAGGTGATATGAGGAAGTTTGATGGCAAGGATCCATTAAATTGGATACTATAGATGGAGAAATATTTTGATCTACATGAGGTGCAACTATTACAAAAGGTACGTATTGCATCTTCATATTTAGAACTGGATCAATTTTTATGGTATAAAGGGCTTTGTTCTCGTAAAGCACTTGTCACTTGGTCAATTTTCATGGAATAAATGATAACACATTATGAGGATACAAAGAGTAACACCTTCTTTAGCCAATTGATAAATCTCGAACAAAAGGGTTCAATGGCAGAGCACATTGAGGACTTCCAAAAATTGAATATAAGGGTAAATGATATTCCAGATAAGAAAATGGTTGATGTCTTCATAGGGACTTTAAAGGATAACATTCAACACGAGATTCGTCTTTGGGAACCTGATTCATTGGAGAAGACATTCAAGTTGGCAAGAAAAATTGAAAGCGAAATTATGGAAACAAGGAATCCTACCACTTACGACTATAATTATGGAAGTGGTTTTTCTCCTAGCTTTCCACAACCTACAAGGTTTACACCAAAACAATTGGAAGAAAAAAGAGAAAAAGGGATTTGTTACAATTGTGATAGCAAATACACTAAAGGTCATAAGTGTGCTGAGAATAAATTATTTTAGATAGATTATGAAGAGGAGGAAGAAAAAGATCGAGAAACATCAAAAGAAGAGGATATACACCAGGAACCCACCCCAGAGAAAGAAGAAATGAATCTAACCATATCTTGTAAAGCATTGGAAAGAATTACCACTCCTCAAACTCTCAAGATAGAAGGACATATCAAGAAGAAAAAGGTTCAAGAAGTGAAAGATCACATCGAGAAAGAAGAAATGAATCTGACCATATCTTGTAATGCATTGGAATAAATTACCACTCCTCAAACTATCAAGATAGAAGGACATATCAGGAAGAAAAAGGTAATAGTGTTGATTGATTCGGGTAGTACCCATAATTTTATTCATTGTAAGATAGCCAAGGAATTGAATTGCTTCCTATATCCAGCACCAAAGTGTCAAGTGACGGTTGCAAGTGGAGGAACCATAAATTTCTCTGGAAAGTTCCATAATATCAAGCTATCCATGGGAGAATATGTATTGAATAGCCCAATGCTTTCCATTCCAATGGGTGGTGCTGATGTTTTACTAGGAGTCCAATGGCTACAATCTTTGGGTACGATAGCTTTTAATTTTCAAGAACTTTTCTTGAAATTTTTTTTGGAAGGAATGGAAGATGAATTGAGGGGCATCGAAGGGAAATGGGGAAAGATAATCAACTCTAACAGCATGAAAAACCTTCTAAATAAAGAACAATGGGGTGTAATTTCACAATTATGTTCACTAGAGGATCCCACATCGAAATCATGTATTTCTCCAGATCTCCAAAATGTTTTGGACAATCATTCCAAGTTATTTGAGACTCCCAAAGGCCTCCCACCTATTCGTGATCATGATCATTCTATTCATTTGATTCCAGGAAGTGTTCCTCCAAATATCATGCCTTATAGATATCCATATGCCCAAAGGAGTGGGAACTCATTCAAAGGTTGCAAAAGATCCCAATTCAAACAGTGTTGCGAGAACTTGACAAGGAAGGAAAAATCATATTGGAACCTGAAGCAGTCACAGAACCAAGAAATCGACAGCTATGAAATAGATCAATTTCAGAGTATCTCATCAAGTGTAAGAACTTACCCACTGAAGATTCCACATGTGAAGATAAGAATTTATACAAAAGCATCAAGAACTACTCAAGCATTAAGGACAACACTTTTTGAAGGAGAGGGGCATGTTAGGTCCCTATACTACTAGTGTAACCCCTTATTGTTATTAGTACAACCCCCCTATTATATTTTTGTGCCCATGTAGTCCCCATATTGTTATTATTGTGCCCCATAGAAGCCCACTATTGTTATTATTGTGCTCTTACATTATTATTGTTATGTCAGCTCTGATTATATTATGACCCCTTAGACTCCTATATATAGAAAGAAGGTCTTTTCATTTGTACCATCTAATAATTGTTAATTTGTGTAATTTAAAGGAGGTTTCCCCCTCGAAGAGGCTTATTTCTAAGGCGTTGATCTATCTTTTATATTTTTTGTGAGCTGGTTTCAAAACACCCTTCTAAAAGGTTCTCTTCTGTGAGATATTAACAAAACTTCATCTGTATCTATTTGGCCATGTTCATTTAAGTGCACCTTAAGTTGCAAAGCTTTTCACATTAGTATTGAAGTGAACTATTAAGAAGGTGCTCATAAACTTAACACTATCTTTCTACCTTTAACCCAAAAGCATCCGAAGTTGCTTTACATTCACATTATGCATCTGTACTAAATGTACTTTTGGTGTCAGTCCATTGACCTGCTTATCATATCATTATTAATGTATAGGTATACAGTATATTGTATCGCACTTCACAATCTCATCCCTATTTTAGGTTAGATTTATATGTACTTTATGCCTCTTGCATATCTAAGTTATGATATTTCTTTACTCAACATGAATCCCATAGGTTCCAACCTATGCATGTTAAATTAACTATGCATATTTTGATGATAGGGTTTTGCTTCCTCCATTGAAGTGTATTTCTTATTAGAATGATTCATCTCTTGGCAAAGCATATCAAAATTAAATTTACATCATTACTTGCATGTGCACTGATCAACACAGCCACACTAAATTTGAAAGACAACTTTTAAGGTACTTAGTCTCATATTACATATGAGACTTGTCTTTCTTTATCCTTTCTTAGGATCTTTTAAGCATAACTTAATTACCTTAAGTTATGTCTTTAATTAGAAAACATACAACTCATAATTTTATTTTGGATATGGGTAGAATAAGATGACTTATTACCTTCATGAATTTGTACTTTATTACCCTTTTCCCTTTCATAGCAAACATGCAATCTCATAATATGGTTTTCATTATGAGTAAAATGATATGATGACCCATTAACATGAGTGCATCCAATAGATAAGCTCATAAAAATAACATTTTATGATTGACCGTTTGTTACTTATTGAAAAAAAAAATCAATTGTTGTCTGTTTTTTGCATTACTCTTTTCCCCCTACAAATCAACATGATAGGGATTTGTCTTATTCCAATATAGTTTTCCAAGGATTATCTCTTCCCCCTTGCAATTTAATTATCCACAAACTTGAATATTTGACATAAGAGTAATGATTAATATCTACTGGGTATTCATTTAATGATTTTTAAAATAACATAGTTTAATATTTGACCTCTATGGTACCACATATTCTCCCACATACATGGTAAATTTCTCTTTGATTTTATCATAGTTTAGTTTGTGAGAATTGTTTTTCCTTCGCATTAAAGCATATCCATGTAGCTCATTACACTCCCACAATGAGCCCTACAGGAAAATGTACAAGTCAAGTAATCATATTCTTCTCATATATGCATTACTTGTTATCAAGCTTTAATATTGCATTAATATGCTGGCCATGCCTTACCATGGTTATCAATTATTTAATTGTCCTGTTATGCATATTTTCAAGCATCTCTTTTCAATGATATAAATTTCTTGTGCCCCTCATAAGAACATTCAACCCGGCTTAAGTTTTTGAAAATTTTCACAATATAAAAAAAAAAAAATTAAGCTCCTTATATATGAGGGGACACATAAAAGTAACTTATTAACATTACTAAACATGTTAATTCACCACTTAGCATTGCTCTATGCATGCAACATACCAAAGAAATTCCTGGTAGCCATATGCCATATATGCTCCTCCGGAGCATTATTTCATCATTAATCTATAATCAAATCTTATTGGTTGAAGAGACTATATGATAGCAGCAATAAGTGAAACATCAATAATACTTATAATCACATCACATGTGAGACTCCTTAATTTCTCAAATCCTCATCTCTCTAGTCTCAAGGAAACTATAACATTCTAAACCAACAAATCATGGCAATATGCGATGATTCAATCCTTTAATACCCTAATTGTACCTAATTAAAACAAGGTTCTTTATGGTTATTTAAAATCACTTGTACAATATGACATAGAGTTTTTTTTTGTGCTCCCAAAGTATTCAACAATAACTTAGTTTTGAAAACTTCCACACACATAATCAATAGATTTTACCACTTCACATCATTCGATAATAAACTAATTGAGGTTCAATCTTTTCAAGCTAACCAACACGTTAACTTGTAGTTGTCTTTTGGTATTATTAAATATTAATTTCTGATTAGGAAGGTAACCATGGAACTTCCCTAATAGAATTTAAAACTCAAAAATTTTAACACAATTCCCACGTAATCTTCTAAATGTGATTTATCCCACATTTTGTTTCTCTACGTGCATAAATAGTTAAACAACTGTAACTTAGAATTCATTTTCTTTATAGGAGTCTCTCCGTATTTTCCACGGCCATCATCGAAACCTAAGCCTGTGACATCGATATATAACATCAATTCCATTATCACCGGCATTTGTCGTTACAAAGATGATCAGTATGACCGAGAGGTCCCAATAGTGGACCAATTGTATAGATTATGATACACGAGTAAGAAATGTCTCATCTTGAAAAAAAAAGAGGGTTATGAGAGTCTTCTATGTAACAATAGGCTTTTTTTGAACTCTATGTCAGCATTTATGATTTTTACCAAATCCATAACTATAAAGGCTTGAAAGACTGCAACAAATTTACCCAATTGTTTTCAATAGAGCAATAACGATCGAAGCGGAGTAATGACCATTGAAAGAGAATCATAGATTTATTATGAAAATTTCCACCATTTTAAATAAGTTTTCAATATGGATTCCTCCTAGACAAAGAGAACATATATATTGTCCTTCAGAACTCAGGGATCCAAATTTTATACCCGATCGTTCTATCACCATTGTAAATAAAAAACCCTTAGGATGAAGCAACCCTCAGCAAGCAAAATCCGAGCCAGGAAATTTTGGTCTAAACTATCAGGGTCTCAACAACAAGACACATCACTGAGGCATCATCGTGGGCATAGAAAGTTGCTGCATAGAGCTTCCTCACCCTGCCAGAGAAAATTTCCCTTTTCCAACTAAGCAAGCAACTTACTTACCATTAATTTGTCCCATCCTCAGGCACAACCCCATATAAATATTGGTCCAAAATGCACCACAAGCACACACCAAGTATTGACGTATCTGTGCCATCCAAGCTATGATTATGGCTTTTAATACAGCTCGATCAAGATAAATTTTTCTATATCCGAGGATAGCTTAAGCCAGAGAATCAGCTTTGAGGATTGAAGATATTTGTACCTCTCTGGATTAGTGAATAAGGCCGAATAACTCCCGAATCCATGTGATTACTAGAACGAAACCTATTTGGCATTATCACTTTCTTCACTCGCCATTCTCGCCTTCGAAACTTAGAAGATAACCACTATCAAAAGGAAACAATCGAGCTATGAATTTTCCTCTATCCTTCCATGGAAACGATATCGTTTGGCTTTTTTGACAACTCGCACACCTCCAAACTTGTGGTAAAGCAACTGAAAGGCAACGTTTTTTAAAAAGAAACAACAATCCAGTGCTTTTCCAATGCAATGATGCTTTTAAAGAAAGTAGTAGTAGCAAGCACTTCTGATAGCTATGTTTCTTTCACTGCAACCTTTCCTTAAGTCAATTGTCGACACGATAAAAAATCCTATGGCTTGCCATACTTTTCTCAAAATAAAATTAAATGAAAACCACCACCTCCACGTCGGCAAGGCTTACACACCCATGATGGTTAGAGAAGGATTTTAGATAAGTATTATCTCAGTAATCTAGATCCTCATTAAGATCATTCATATCTTTATTAAGAAAAACAACATTATGATTCGTTGCTTCTCTATTGACTGCTTTTACCATCATGTTACAAATGAATCTCGACATGTTTTTGGGGAAAGCCTATCCGCAAACACCTGCAGTGTAACGTTCAACATGATTGGAGAGGGTGATGCTGGAAGGGAAACCACCGACTCTTCTCAGTCACATAAATTTGTGCTTTTAACGATACTATTTCTTGGATGATTTTAAAGCATTCCTTAAACTTACAAGTGCGATTTTCTTTTTCCCCAGACCGATAATGTATTGGTGAAACTTCTGGTTAATACGGAGTAGGATTCTCGGAAGACACTCTGTTAATCATAAAAGCATTAGTGGTACGAAAAACCTCTTCCTTTATGGCCAACTTAGAGAGGAATTCATTCAACAGTATGTTAATTTATGCATCGACAATTTTGATGCAAGAGATGGTCGTTCTCAACTGCGCACACCATATCGGTGGCTCTACAAATTTCGGAGGTTTCAAACTAGGTGGTATAGTAGAAACTTTCCAAACTGTCAATCTCTACAAAATGCACAAGGAAAATACCACATCTGATAATTCAGATTGGGTAGTAAATGATCGAAACCCTTCGCCATCTTCGTGAGGGTAGAGATAGTGGTTTTCATCTACGGTGTAAGCGAAGTACCTGATCTGTTAAATGCCACTCCAATTGAAAATCTCGTCCAACTTTAAATCAATAGAATTATACAGCTTATGATTGTGACATTCCATAATTATTTGGTACATCCCTGTACTGGGTATTCCTTTACATAAACATTTAGTATTCCTACCTGATATCTGATTTAAATCTTTTGTCATTGAAAATTGTCCAGCACCCATAAGGAAGAAGAATCATAGCAATGTAAAGCCCGAGTTTTAGTCAAAGGCTCTCAAATCGACATCTATACCGCATCTCTATTTCTTTCCCATAGTTCTTTACTCTAACGAAGCCACAGTCCAACAATTTTACTTTCGGCACATACACTAATTTAATTAACTATTAATGAATGATATATCCCTCTAAAGGATTCAAAAATATCTCAAGAGTGAACATAGATAATTCCTCTACATGATGCATGTAGCCAAGAGTTGTGCCTATGACCTGAACTATGAATATGACCCATTCAAACGCATAGACACCACCAATTTCGTGACAATCAGCCTTAACAATTTAATATCATAATCTTTTATGTGGAGTGGAATAACATATACCTATGTTATTACTTCTACAATCTTATCCATGCGACAGACTATTCCTCCTCTTTTGTATTCAGGCAATTTGGCTTCAGTAAGACATCCACTATTTAGTGATCCGAGGTTTAACAATCCCTTTATGCTATTAGTTATCTGGCAGATAATAAGAAATTTAGGAGCTATCACCCCTCATTAGGTTATTTTGGACTGGTAATGTTGTAACTCTCTCCATAGGATTATTTCAATAAATGTGCCATTCCTCTTCTTAACCTACTATAGG